>CM057224.1:64647506-65910006 GCA_029891385.1 Erythroxylum novogranatense
AATAGGCCTAATTGAGCTGGATAAGTCGGGATTGGCTAAGGTTCAACTGTTTTAGGGTTGGTTAGGTTTAGGCTCAAGCTCAATTATAACTCGACTCAACTTATTAAAATCCCAAGAAAAAAAAGAGAAAAGATTTAATCTAAAAGTGAGAATTTGCATATTGTATTTGACAGAGAAAAAAGAGAAAGAAACTATGGAGTTGTCTTGATTAAGCCATCAAACTTGGCCAAAACATAAATTTAAATTTAGCTCCCAACATTTATACTGAATTATGAGTTGGACCAATGTTGTGAATATCGTATCAGATTTAGTATTAGATCGATTTTTGGTATAGTATCATACTGCTATCGATAAACACCGAATACTATTTCAGGTAATTTTTTAAATTTATGAAATAGTTCTTGAATTTTTTAAAATTTGCAAAATAGTCTATTATCATATTATACTTCTTATCTTGTATATTGTTAACTATATTTCCAAAAAATAAAAATAAATAAATAATCACAATTAGTATAAAATAACAATAATTTTCATATATTTCACATACAAATAATAACCACAATTAAAAAGACAATTATTATCATACAAATATAAACTTAAAACAAAAAAATTAAAATATTACAATTTCAATTTTCATTATATAATAAATAATAATTACATCAAAACATCTAATAAAAAGAACAATAAATATTTTAACTTTCAAATTATTACAATTTATAACAAGAATTCATGATAAGGAAACAACCAAGTAGAATTGAAACATGAAACAAAAATATATATTATTTAATTTAATATCAATTAAATATATTATACATTTAATTAATTAAAATAATTACTACTTAAATTATAAATATCTTAATCTAATTTATAAAATTAATTTAGTAATTATTAATAAATATAATTAAATTTAAAATATTTTAAAATATATAAATTTCAAATAAATTTTGATTTAATAATTAAAATATATAAAATTAATATTAGTTTATAAATAATAATTTATAAATTATTTATTTTAAAAATAAAATATTTTATTAATACCTTATTAATAAATACTATATAAAATATTAAAGTTAAATTAAATTAAATAATTTATTTTAAGTTTAATTTAATGTATAATTATTATTAGTAATTAAAATATTTATTTTATTGTAAAAATAAAATTAAAAATCACAATAAAAGTTTAATTGAATAATTAATTATTAAAACTTTGAAAAAAGGAAAGGGAAGGGAGAGAGAAAGGCAGGAGAGTAATTTTTTAAAAAATTTGAAAATTTTGTTAATAAGTTCCTATATTTTTCAAAATTACTGGTACCGATCAATATATGGTTTGAGATTATGGATACCGAATTCCGTGTGATTTAAACAAACCAATATCGATCGGTATTTATGCTTGGTACATTACACTCTTATTTTGTACCGTTCTCCGGCCGGTATGGTATTTACTGCCCGATATCGGCCAGTACGGAATGAAATTCATAAGATTAAGTTGGATCATAACTTTCAGGAGTGCTTAAAATGAAACATTAACATTTGCAAAACGTTCAAAATGAAACCTAAAGTTTAGAAAATGTTCAAAATGAGGAATTCGGTTTCTTTTGTGTCAGTCTATGTGATGCTTTGGAAATATTACCGAGTAAATAAGTTCTATCTATGAATGTGTAATGTTTTGTATTTTTAAAAATGATATATTGTTAATTATAAATAAAATATTAGACTGTCTACAGTTAATACCCAATAACTATAAAAACTAGGTCGATTATGAAAAAAAAAAAAAATTAGGTAGAATTTAGCGAGTCAAGTCAAGTTTGGCTCGGCTAAATTGCTTTAGGGTTGGTCAGGCTTAGATTCAAGCTCAATTATAGCCCGATCTAGCTTATTGCCATCCTAAGGAAAAGAAAAGGTGTAAACTAAACACAAGGATTTGCTTATTGCGATTAATAGAAAAAATAAAAAAAATGCATATTGTATTTGATAGAGAAAAAATAAAAAAATGCCATTTTTATTTTAATTTTTTAAAAAAAAATTAGGCCTAATTGAGCTAGTTAAGTTGGTGAAGTGAACAATTAACGCAGAAGAGGAAATAATGTAACAGCAACAGTAGATAAGAAGTTAACAGAGGAATTCTGGAAATTTGTATTGCTTAATAAGGGAAATACAAGTATAAGAATTGTATAGTTAACGATTTAGAAGGGAGATGAGAAATAGAGAGAACAGGGGAATAGAGAGAAAAGGGTATGAGAAGGAGACTTCCATTCGCTTAACAATTTCGATACCCCATTTTGCTAATTTCCCCTAATTATAAAGCAAGTGGTTGCTCGGTTTATACGGTTCACTCGGCTCAGCTCGATCAATGGGCTTTCGGCCCTGTTCATAACATTACTCCCCCCTTTAAGACAACCTTGTCCTCAAGGTTGAAGGCAAGAGAGTAGCATCAATCCCATGGAATCAGCCACTGCTTCATCACGAAAGTAGCATGTTGCTGCGGCACGTGTTCAACACAGTTTGTAAACAACAAAAGAAGGAACATCCAACGAATCCGAGTGGAATCTAGTAACTCGAGCTGATATGTTACCGTACTGCCTTTATCCAATAAATCCATCACTTCCTCAAAAGTATGATTACTAGATTAGACAAAGGGTGGACAGAACTCTAGTTGCAATCCTGTGCTTGCAAGAGAGCACTGAGAGATCAGTTTGGAGTCAGAAATAGCTGCACTTTCTGACTTCTTAACTCCAAGAGACCCAGAAGATGACCTTGAATTTCTCTCCCCAGCAATGCTCCTATCACTCCAATTGGAAGGAGCTCTATGAGAACGGTCAGCGGTAATAAATCCTTCCTCCTAATTTCAGTCTCTTGAACATGAACCTTCGCTATTTCAATCTCTACACCAGAAAGATCTTCAATAGCAGTCCGACTACTAGCCCCAGAAGGATTCATCTCATAAAAGTACATCTTTTGTTTCTGCCAAATTGGCATCCTCCAGGAACTCATCCGCACTTCTGAATTGGAGAGATAAAAGTGAGATGGTTCACTGGACTTTAACAACTTCACTTGTTGAATATCATTATCTTCACAGTTGGATGTGAACATGGCTGCGTCAAAACTTGCCTGTCGACCAAGAGTAACCCTAGAAATGCATTCTTCCCTTTCTGGCCAATGCTCCCTTCGACAAACATCCCACCATTGAACATATTCAACCTTCACTCGTAACTCCTCATCTTGTCTGTGAATAGATGAGCCTGGCCCAATTGCTGAAGCACCTTCACTAGAGTCAACCCCCAATAATGACATCAATTTGTATTGAACAACATGACCAGAAGGAGAGTAAACTAAGAGGTGCTCCAAAGAATTAATTCTTTTCGAATGAGTAGGATTCAAATCATGAAAAATAGCAGCCATAGGCTTACCAAGGTTGAGCGCAAATGACCATAGTATAACATGGCTTGGATCAGAAAAGATTTGTAATTGACATTCAATCAATAGTGGTGCAGCAACAACGAAAATGCCAGGATAAAAAAACTTAGATTGGACCAAAGCCTGAATTAGTAACAACTCATATACTTCAACTTCGACTTCATCTTGACTGTCTATAGAAAAAATCGTGCCTACAGAGTGCAAAACGTGACGGACATGCCCAAGTTGAGATTCGAGACCAATTAGAAGAGCATGAGAAACATACCGTCTTCCTGGATCAAAATATATAAAAGGCACACGAGCAAAGTACTCACCAATCTGGCCACCGTAATACACATTCACCAACACTAGCTGATCATATGGTGATCGGACTCCATTACACCTTTCGGTGGAATCCACAATACAAGTACCCAACAACAAAATAGTGTCCTCCTCAGCCTCATTCAAGATAAATTCTATAGCATTATTCATGCACATACTCATCAAGCAAGCAGGCAGAATCTCACTCGAAGCTGTCTCGTGAGACTGCAGTTGATTGTCTTCAACATCGTGTGGTTCATGGACCACCTCAAACTCCACAGCTTGAGTGATTTCCTGCGCCGACATTTCATCGAACGCCTCAACTGCAGCAACCAAACCATAAACACCATCCAAATTCGCTGGTGTAATTGTTTCCATTCGGTCCGGCATTTGATCCATCGTTTCGTGTGAGTCTGAAACATCATCGAAAAGCTCAGATCCATCGTTCTCACCAATCCCAAACACACACGTTGCATCAGAGGTTGTCTGGAGCATGTCATCGAACACTTGAGTTTCATCCTGTGGCTGGTTCGGATGTGTGGAGGCTGGGAGTAGATCCAAGATCTTTCGAAGAAGAAGAGTGTTCTCGGCACAAGATGAAATAACCTTGGTGAAATCATGGTGTATGGCCTAAAAGTTATTGTGTATGACTTGAATGTTATCATCGAGGGCGTCGAAATGAAGTTGGTGTTGATGCTCTGCCATCTACTCAGAGGTTCAATGAAAGCACCAATGATGAAGTGAACAATTAACGCAGAAGAGGAAATAATGTAACAGCAACAGTAGATAAGAAGTTAACAGAGGAATTCTGGAAATTTGTATTGCTTGATAAGGGAAATACAAGTATAAGAATTGTATAGTTAACGATTCAGAAGGGAGATGAGAAATAGAGAGAACAGAGGAATAGAGAGAAAAGGGGATGAGAAGGAGACTTCCATTCGCTTAACAATTTCGATCCCCCATTTTGCTAATTTCCCCTAACTATAAAGCAAGTGGTTGCTCAGTTTACACGGTTCACTCGGCTCAGCTCGATCAATGGGCTTTCGGCCCTGTTCATAACAGTTGGGTTTGGCTAAGGTTCAACTGCTTTAGGATTGGTCAGGCTTAGGCTTAGGCTTAAGCTCAATTATAACTCGACTCAACTTATTAACATCCCAAGAAATAAAAAAGAAAAGATTTAATCTAAAAGTGAGAATTTGCATATTGTATTTGACAGAGAAAAAAAGAGAAAAAAACTATAGAGTCGTCTTGATTAAGCCATTAAACTTGGCCAAAAAATAAATTTAAATTTAGCTCTCAACGTTTATACTGAATTATGAGTTGGACCAATGTTATAAATATCGTATTAGATTTAGTATTAGATCGACTTTTGGTATGGTATCATACTGGTATCGATAAACATCTAATACTATTTCGGTAATTTTTAAATTTATGAAATAATCTTTGAATTTTTTAAAATTACAAAATAGTCTATTGTCATATTATACTCTTGTATTGTATATTGTTAACTCTATCTAAAAAAATCACAATTAATATAAAATAATAATAATTTTCATATATTTCACATACAAATAATAACCACAATTAAAAGCGACAATTATTATCATATAAATATAAATTTAAAAACAATACAAAGTATTTAAAATATTACAATTTCAATTTTCATTATATAATAAATAATAATTACATCAAAACATCTAATAAAAGGAACAATACATATTCTTAACTCTCAAATTACTACAATTTATAACAAGAGTTAGTGATAAGGAAACAACCAAGTAGAATTGAAATATGAAACAAAAACATATTTAATTTTCTATCAATTAAATATATTATACATTTAATTAATTAAACTTAATTACTACTTAAATTATAAATATCTTAATCTAATTTATAATTTAATTTAATTTATAAAATTAATTTATTAATTATTAATAAATATAATTACATTTAAAATATTTTTAAAATATATAAATTTCAAATAAATTTTGATTTAATAATTAAAATATATAAAATAAAATTTAGTTTATAAATAATAATTTATAAATTATTTATTGTAAAAACTAAAATATTTTTATTAATACTTTATTAATAAATGCTATATAAAAGATTAAAGTTAAATTAAATTAAATAATTTATTTTGAGTTTAATTTAATGTATAATTATTATTAGTAATAAAATATTTATTTTATTGTAAAATTAAAAATTAAAAAATCACACTAAAAGTTTAATTGAATAATTAATTATTAAAACTTTGAAAAAAGGAAAGGGAATGGAGAGAGAAAGGTAGGAGAGTAATTTTAAAAAAATTGAAAATTTTGTTAATAAGTCCCTATATTTTTCAAAATTACTGGTACTGGTCAATATATGGCCGGTACTATGGATACTGGCCAGTACCAGACAAAACAAATCAATATCGATCGGTATTTACACTTGGTACATTAACACTCCTATTTTGTACCGTTCTCCAGCCGGTATGGTATTTACTTCCCGGTATCGACCAGTACAGAATGAAATTCATAAGATTAAGTTGGATCATAACTTTCAGGAGCGTTTAAAATGAAACATTAACACTTGCAAAATGTTCAAAATGAAACCTAAAGTTTAGAAAATGTTCAAAATTGTCCCTGATTGGACAAAACAGCCAATGGAGTTAGGTCTCCACCAATTAAATGATGATGTTAATTTTTTTTACCGACATGAATTTTTTAAATTTTTTTTAATAAAATGGACTTTTGAAAAAAATGGCGTGGCTTCTTATTTAAATGGCACTATGTTTGGGAAGGAAGCTAAGGACAAAAGCAGAAAGAGACAATCGTAGAGAAAGAAGAAGAAGTAGCCACCATCTACACATTCACTTCTTCATTTTGATGCTTAGAATTCTCTGGTCATCTCTTTTAGTAACCCTTTTCCTGTTGAAGCCAAGTTTTGAGGCTTTCCAGGGTGTCAGCCCTGTAATGCTTCTGCGTGAGTTCTAGTAAACTTGGTCATCCGAACTCCGAAGTGTGGAAATTTTTTGGAATTTTCAAGGTCGACTAGGATTTCGGCCTGTTTCACTACTTTCTCCATGTTTGATGATAAGAAAATGCCAATGATTTCCTTACTGATTTCTTGTTCGCCATCATTCAGTGCGAGCTAACTTTTGACCTAACAACTCGATCGTGCCTAAAATGACCAAACTTAACCAACGTGTTTAAAGTAACTTGCCCTTTAACATGTTTGATAAGATCTCATCTTGTTGTATTATTTGATATTATCTCCTTTATTTTAGATTTATTTTAATGTTTAAATATGAAAATTAATGTTTGTTTTGTTTTAGGAGATGAAAAGTAGAAATTGCATTAAATTAGGACTCTAATGGTGATGATCACAAATTTGGATAGAGTTAAGAGATTGATGAAGTGGATAAGACTGATCACTTGAAGAGTTGGAGTTTAATTGGAAGACTTCACCTTATCCTTATCATGTAAAAATTTGAATTCGTTTTAGATAGACATCTTTACAAGTTAGAGTTAGATTAAGATTATATTAGAAAACCTTATAAAAGGGACATTCTTCACAGCAAAAAAAGTTCTCTCTTCTTACATTTTTGGCAATTCTTTGTCTTTCTTCTAATTTTGTTATTGGAACGAAAGTCATATGTGGCTAAACTCAATCGTTCTGATTCAAGGGGATTCAACAATCCAATTGCAACCTTGTGAGATCTTGTGTTTCAAATTTACGTTTTAATTCACTTATTTCTTATTTTGAGTTTTCATATTTCATAAATGATTAATATTCGATTAATACGATAATTTAATTTAATATTAATTATTTTATTGCTATTCAGGAATTCAGTGATTCGTAATTGTCATGAAAGATTGGTACAAGTAACAAATGAGTTATTTATGAATTTTTATATTTAATTTATGATAAATAAAAAACTAAATTGAATAGTTATAATTATCTCGATTATTAATTTAGGGTTTAGTTTTTTCACGAACTTATTGCTATCATTTATAACGAGAATCGTATATCGATTTATATCATTTAATTAAGTTGTAGAATAAAATAGATTTGATATGGAATGCTATCACACCTAGTCAATAGATGAGAAGTTTTTGTTTATTTGTTAGGTTTGAACCCATTAATTTAGGAAAATTTGAGACTTATTACGACTATCCTAATATGTTTCGGACTAACTGCTTAAATCGTGAAAATATTCTTTTTAAACCAACAATCAACGTTACAATTAGATGCGATCTTTCCCTTAAATCGGCGTGGTAATCTTGACTTTCTCATATTTAAATTCATTTAATTTAATTTGTTTATGTATTAATTTCAGTTAATCAATTATTTAATCCCCCGATTTACTTTTATTACTTGAAATTAAGAGTTAGTGTTTAGTTCTCCAGGGATTCGACCTAATTCTACGACTATTATAAAAGTTTGAAAGATCGGAATTATTTTGGGGCTTCGACAACCTGACCAATGTTAGTGGGAGTGGGAAACTTACCATGAATATGTCGCTGATGTTTGCAACAAATGCTTGTGGATCGGGATCTATAGATCTCCAACTTCCATCGACCAACACTTGGAAGCCACCAACTTGATCCTGATGGAGGACAATTAAAAAAAGTAGGATCACAGTGAGATCCTGTTCCGAAAGTTAAATCAGGATTCTAACATGGAGGGTAGTAATTCAATCTTATGATGGAATCGTTTCCCTGGAAAAACTCTTTGAAGTAGCCTCTGTCAATTCCTAGACACACCTTTAAAAGCTCCATGGTCTTAAGGGAAAGTGTTCACAACTTCACAGTATTCCTGGTAAAGCTTCCTACGTAAATCAATCTCAACGATGTTTAATGTTAGAAGGCTCGGAGCTAGAGAAGTGCCGGTCAAAAATGGGTGGTGATAGCTCAAAAAAGACGAGAAGAGCTGTGGATGATCTTAGCCTTGGTATAGTGAATAAGCTTCTGCATGGTCCACTGCAGCATTTGAGATGTAATGGAAGTGACAATATGCATGCTCTGAATAGAATCTTCAGCCTTGAGATGGAAATAGCTGTATTGGAATAAAAGAGAGTATTATTGTAAGTTTTACGCATTTCCAAACTCACGCGAAATTTTATATTCCGGTTACAATGTTCCAACTCTGTACTATTAAATTATATATATATATTTATGTAAACTCTATTTAAATGTGTAGATAAGATTTAATAAAATATGATAGGAACATTATAAGCAAAGGATTTGTTTCCTTCCAAACTTGACCAATATTTAAAATTACTTCATTTTGACCATTGGATAGTAAAATTAGACAAAGGATATAAACTCGAAAAGAGAGAGGATCCTCAACTTATTTTACCTTGTCTAACCCCATTTAATGGCCAAATTCACATCATTTTTGCCACTGAATAGTAGTTTAGAGACTGTGCAATCATATCCAATAGCTAAAACAACATTGTTTTAGCCATTGGATGAGGTTGGACATGATAAAATTAGATAGAGGATCCAATCTCTGAACAAAAGCTTAGAGCCCAACAAAGTTAGAAGTAGTACCATCTTAATATTGACCTCAAAATGATACCCTAATTCACCTTTTTAGAATTCAATAAGGAAAAAAGAAAATTTCCTCAACTTATTAGTGAGAGAAAGAGTGTTCATGACTTCCCAGTATTCCTAGTAAAGCTTCCTACGTGAATCAATCTCAGGGATGTTTATTGTTAGAAGATTCATAGCGACATGGTTGGTCTTGAAGTCCTAAAACAAAAGCAAGTCTTAGAATATCCTACGTAGATTAAAAATGAAAATATTAAAGGGTTAATAAATGATAAGGACCAACTAATTAAATAGCTAGTTCTAGTTATTTTGATAATGATTAGACTAAGTCCAATTCTTATTAATAGGCTTTATGCTCTATCTATATTAAAAATTCTAATATAATATCAAAGTAAGTCTAGTTCAGATTACTAGTTCTAGTCACTTTGACAATTTTAGACCTAAATTCAATTCTTCTTAATTGATTCCACGCTCCACCCATATTAAAATTTTTACTACCAAGCTTAGTTCTCTTACCTAAAATCTATAAAATCTTTTCCCATTACATTCAAGAAATATTCTTCAACAATGTTTGAACAAGATCGATGCCCATCTGCAAGATATCGAAAAAAATTGTTTCCTTCCATGAAATTTTGGAGGAACCTACCAGTGAAGCTACTAGAGTATCTGAAGGAGTCACCGATCTTTCTTTGACCTCTTTGCTTCTTAGAGAGTTTCATGCCAAAGACCAAGTCCATGTGCTCGTGAGCTTTAGCTACAAGTTGTGAATCGACTCCATGGTTAACGATGAGAAAGAATCTATGTTTCCTCCAAGCTTCTGAGACAACTGAAATGTTTCCATATAAAAGGCTTCCTAAGTCGATAGGAGGGGTCTCCATATCTAGTTCATTTGGCATCTATTTCTCTTATAACCACACGGTGATTTCTTGTTAAAGCACAAAATCTCTCTCCCCAACTCTACATGTACATGAATCCTCCGACGTCACTCTTATCCTTTTCTACATTTGATATGATACATTTTTCACCATGTAAGATTGGTTTGCTTATAATGTATAAACTCACGAACCTTCTCCTTTTCTACATTTTATCATTACACATGAAAAATTAGATTAAATAATTTGTGCATTATTATTTGATTTATTTGCATTATTTATTAATTGATGCAAATGTTTAGGCTTTATTTAAGCTTAAGGAAATGTGAGTGATTAATATGATTTTAATTAATTGGGAGTAGCCACATTATCTGAAATTAATTACGATTATATATTTAGTTTTAAGATCACATTAAATCATTAATTGTAATTAATCATCGTGATATGATAAAATCTACCCACGAAATTTTGTTATATTTATGTGATTAATTAGAATAAGTTATCAAATTATATTTTTAATTTACCCACAAAATTAAGAAAAGAAACATCATTCGATAGTTTTGTCATAAAGTTATAGATGAATCTAATTGAGTAGAACTTTAGCCCACAGGTAAGTTTTATATCACTAGATTTATCTGTTAAAAGCGTGATTTACATTGGTATAGCATGAAATATTATTAATCTCAAATTATATATAACAAGCATATATTTTTATTTTTGAATTTTCAATTACTTAGACTGTGAATATTTCTAATATTAAGTGTGATATTCCCAAATTAAGAGGTGACAACTATAAGGTATGAAAGGAGAAGATATTGGTTCATTTGAGCTAGATGGATATAGATTATGCTACGAGGAAGGATGAACCATTGAGTATGATAGAAACCAACACTCTAGATGTTGTTTCTCTTTATGAAAAATGGGAGAGATTTAATTGTCTCTTCGTAATGTTCATAAAGACTAAAATATCTGCTAGTATTAGTAGTTCTGTTGAACAACATAATAATGTCAGAGATCTATTAAAGGCCATTGATGAGCAATTCGCTACATCTGATAAGGCCTTTGTCAGTACCTTGATTATTCAGTTTTCATCCTTGAGGCTTACTAGAATAAAGGGCATACATGATCCTATCATGTGTATGAGAGACATAGCGGCTCAGCTGAAAGCCTTGGAGATTATAATATTGGAATCTTTCTTAGTACATTACATTCTGTGCACTCTGCCCCATCAAGACGATCATTTCAAAATTTCTTATAACACACATAAGGACAAGTGGTTGATCAATGAACTGTTGATCATGTGTGTGCAAGAAGAGGAGAGGTTGTTGATGGAAGAGGGTGAAAGGGTGAATTTGACTGTTTCAGGAAAGAAGAGATAGGGTGATATCAAAAACAAGGGAAAGGGCAAAATTTCTCCTCAATCTGATATAAAGAAACCATCAAAGTGTTTCTTCTACAAGAAGAAGGGACATATAAGAAAGACTGCACTAAATTTAAGAACTAATTCGAAAAGAAAGGTACTCTAATTTCATTTGTTTGCTATGAATCTAATATGGTTAATGTTAATTATAACACATGGTGGATTGGTTTTGGTTCTACAATCCATGTTTCAAATACCTTGTAGGGCATGCAAAACTTAAGGAAGCCAGTGGGAAGCGAACAATACATCTATTCAGGAAGCAAGACAAGTTCACATGTAGAAGCCATTGACACTTACAGTTTGGCTTTAAGCAGTGACTTTATTTTGTGTTTGGAAAAGACCTTTTATGTTCCAAATTTCTTTAGAAGTTTGATTTCTGTATCAAGACTTATACCTTTTGATTTTTCCTTTAACTTTTCAGATTCTAGTTTCAGTTAATGTGATGGATTTAAAGTTATTGCTTATGGTACATTATCTGATGGTCTTTATTCCATTTAGTTACAAAATGGCGATGCCTATAATTTGATACGTGTCACTGCTAGATTGAAAAGATGTGTTGTGAATGAAGAATCTTCTGTGTTATGGCACCGTAAATTATGACACATCTCTATTGAGAGAATTAAGAGATTAGTAAATGAAGGGGGAATTATTACTTTGGATTTTGCTGACTTTGAGACTTGTGTGGATTGCATTAAGGGTAAGCAAACTAACAAGTCTAAAAGGGGTACCAAGAGGAGTACAAACCTGTTAGAAATTATACATACAGATATTTGTTGTCCATATATGGGCGCAAATAGTCCGAAATACTTTATCACCTTCATAGACGATTATTCACTATATATGTATCTCTACTTACTTTGTTCTAAGGACGAAGCTTTGGATGCCTTTAAAATGTTTAAGGTTGAAGTAGAGAATCAATCTGAAAAACTGATTAAAATTGTGAGATCAGATAGAGGTGGAGAGTACTATAGCAGATACACTAAAAGTGGATAAGCGCCTGGTGCTTTTGTGAAGTTTCTTCAGGAATATGAGATTGTTGCCCAGTATACCATGCCTGGTTCTCTGGATCAGAATGGTGTAGCAAAAAGAAGAAGCCGAACCTTAATAGACATGGTGAGAAGTATGAGGAGTAACACAAACTTTCTCAATTCCTCTGGATTGAACCTCTAAAGACGGTTTTGTATCTATTAAACTGAGTTCCAACCAAGGCTGTCTCAAAGACACCTTTCGAGTTACTTAAAGGTTGGAAACTGAGTTTGACGCATATACACATTTGGGGATGCCCATCTGAACTGAGAATTTACAACCCATAAGAGAAGACTCTAGATTTAAAAACCATTAATGGGTATTTCATTGGATATGCTGAAAGATCTAAGGGGTATAGATTCTATTGTCCATCTCACAACATTAGAATTGTGGAATCAAGAAATGCAAAATTTCTTGAGAATGACTTGATCAGTGGAAATGGTCAATTTCAAGACATAGTTTTTGAAAAAAGGCCATTATGAAGCTTAACTCTCTGGTTTAAGTAATAGATTGATTGTCATTTACTCCCCTCAAGTTGAAACGGGTGTTCGATAACCAGTTACTGAAGTTCCACAAGTTGTTAATACCAATTTAGATGATCAAGTTGTAAATGAAGAACAACCAAAAATTGTTGAGCAACCAATTGAATAACAGGTTGAGCAACAAGCTCTTCGTGAGGATGATGATACAACATTGAGGAGATCTACTAGGGTTAGAAGGTCAGCAATACCTAGTGATTATATAGTATATCTACAAGAGTCAGATCACAATATTAGAGCCGAAAATGATCCTGAAACGTCTTTACAGGCCATGAGTTCTAAGGAATTGGACCTATGATACAAATCTATGAAAGATGAGATGGATTCTATGGCATCTAACCAAGTCTGAGATCTCATTAAGTTGCCAAATGGTGTAAAAGCCATTGGATGTAAATGGATATTTAAGACAAAGAAAGACTCATAAGGCAACATTGAGAGACATAAAACAAGATTTGTTGCCAAAGGGTTCACTCAGAGGGAAGGAATCGATTATACGGAGACATTTTCTCTTGTGTCTAAGAAAGATTCTCTTCGTGTAATCATGGCATTGGTAGCTCATTTTGATTTTGAGTTATATCAAATAGAAGTGAAAACGACATTCCTCAATGGTGAACTATAGAAAGAGGTTTACATGAAACAACCTAAAGGATTCTCCTCTAGTGATGGTGAGCATTTAGTTTGCAAGCTTAATAAATCCATCTATGGATTAAAATAAGCCTCCTGGCAGTGATATTTAAAATTCCATGAGGTTATCACTTCATTTGGTTTTAAATAGAATATAATGGACCAATGATTATACTAGAAGGTCAATGGGAGTAAAACTTATTTTCTTAGTTGTTGGAAATCTTATATACTCGACTTGACATTGTAGGAAAATCCCGGTGTGTACATCACATGCACACGGTGCGGAAAACCAATTTTTTTTATCCCGGGACCTTCCCGAAAGCCAGGATCCATGTGTCTATATATCAAACTCAAACCATAACGACCAAAGGAGACCGTCTCTAACGGTATCCACGCAGAGATCGAAGAACCTAACCGGGGCAAACCCTTTGACCCGGGAATAGCTAGAATAAAGTAGAGAGTGCTAGCTCTTACTTTATTCTTGGAGAGCTTGGAATCTACGATGAGAAGAAGACTTGGAGAGGAGATGAGCTTGATGATCGATTTTGTGATGAGAAGAAAGTTTGTTTTCTTTAAAACCCTTTCTTCATCCTTCCAAAACCCACGACCATACTCTTGCTCTTCCTTTTTATGCCATTTGTCTTTAACATTTAAAGACTCATTAAATACAAAGTGGATGACTAGCCTTCCACGTTAGCCTTATATATATATATATATATATAAAGTTAAGTCTCTTCTCCTTCTTCCACGTTAACACGCACACACACACACACACACACACACACACACACACACACACACACATACACACACACACATATATATTCTTTAATTAATTAATAAGATATATATATGTATATAAATGCTGAAGTGGTCCAATCACACTGGGGTCGGTCCTACCGACCTACGGGTCCCGGTATGGGAAAAAACACCGAAGACCTGTCTAAGCATTATCGATGTCGCGATCTCATCGGGACATATCTCGATCTCATCGGGATCCATTTAATCCTATTTCTCTCCATATATAGGATCTCTGTCCAAAACTATTTTATGAATTCTACGAATCACTCTTATGTGTGTGACCCATTAGGTTCCCGGTTATGTTGGCCACTTAGATTAACACTTAATCTAAGCAAGTCATGAGCGGTATCTAGCAACACATCATGACCCCCAATTGACCGAAAATTAATTGGTTTGACGAATGAACCTATATTTATCATGAACCATATCACGAACCTTTCCATAGACAATTACTGCGCAATTCGTCCTTTCACCATGCTATACCCCACTTGGTTATGAGTATGGGCAAAGTGTCAACTCTTACTAGACTGACTACGTCAAATCTAGTCCAAGTGATATCAGTTCTTGTCCTGGGACTCATTACTTTATATGTCACTGAAGACACTCTTCGTGACATATGTACTCCGGCCAGAGATTTCCAAGTAATGATCCTAACAAGAGGCCATGGGTATCATCTTCTGCTATCACAGAAGTGGTGAATCCTCTATTGGCTACTCAATTACCTTCGAATACCTCAAGCAGTACCCAAGCACCACCCTACGAGCGACCTCTGTAAGGCAACAAGGAATGGAGTCAATGCACAGAATCAGTATCCAAGATATCCTTGAGTACCTCAAGTCGAAGGATATTTGCACTATTGCTATGATGAGATTATCACTGACATTAGAATAGGACATCCATGTGATGATCTCATAGCAGGTCATCCAATGTACTTACTACCTCTAGTAAGCATTCACATCTCAACCCTAAATATCTCATATTTACAGTTTCTGAGATCGACTGCTTGATCAAATCAAGGAGCTTGAAATGTGCTAATCTCTTCGGATTAATGATGTCCAATTTCAGTAATCCTATGACTAGGGATAATTTAGATACTGACATAATTGCACATGATAGGAATCTCAGTAGTATGATCACATCATAATTTCCTTCATGCTATGTCATATATCATGGACTTCATTAATTTGCTTATAGATCAATATCAATTCATAAAAAATGAATATCAAATTAATGAAATATGCCTTTCTTTATTTATTCATAAAGTCTGTACACAACTTTGTACAAAACGCGCTAAAGGCAATTGCCTTTAGGGCACTACTCTAACAAAATCTTCCACTTGACCTAAAGCCAATCGCCTTGATATCTAATACCATAGGCGAGTACATGAGAATCAAAATTCTTTTGTGATAATGGCTTTGTCAACGGATCAGCAATATTCTACTATGTGGGAATTCTCTCTATCTGGACATCACCTCGACCAATGATCTCCCTGATTAGATGATATCTGCGGAGTACGTGTTTGGATCGTTGATGAGACCTTGGTTCCTTCGCCTGCGCAATAGCCCCATTGTTGTCACAATACAACTGTATGGGCCCATCACAGCTAGGAACCACACCAAGTTCAGTAATGAATTTTTTGATCCAAACTGCTTCCTTTGCTACGTCTGAAGTAGCAATGTACTATGCATCGGTTGTTGAATAGGCAGTTGTCTCTTGTTTGGAACTCTTCCAACTGACCGCTCCGCCGTTCAGTGTGAATATATAACTTAATTGGGATTTAGAATCATCCTTATCAGATTGAAAACTAGCATCTGTATGCCCGCTCACCTGGAGATTTCTATCTCCATATACCAAGAAAACATCCTTAGTCCTTCGCAAGTACTTGAGGATATTCTTGATACCACCCGATGACCCTCACCAGATCCGATTGGTATCGCTCGTAACACTTAGAGCATATGATACATCGGGTCTCGTACATAGCATTGCGTACATGATAGATCCTACTGCAGATGCATACGGGATCATATTCATGTGCATCCTCTCATCTTGTGTCTTAGGACACATAGATTTCGAGAGTGTTATCCCATGAGTGATGGGAAGGTACCATCTCTTGGATTTTTCCATGCTAAACCTCTTTAGCATCTTGTCTATGTACGTTGTGTAGCGCCCCCTCACCGTAGGGTTACATATCGGAAAACCCGAAGGTAGCTCCGACACGTATCCCACAATAAGGGTGCACTACCAGAACATTTTCCAATAATATCTACATGGCATCGTAATAAGTAAAACTATAAAATATCACAATAGCAGAAATCAGCAAATTTGAATCCCAAAATAATAATCATCTGGTACAGTCATCCACTGACAGAATAGACAAGTCTATCAGTCTCCTAATCAAAACCAAAAAGGAAACTGATACAAGCATCTATCCTAAGTCATCCTCAAAAGCTAACCCAACTGACCGACCTGTGTGCCATCACGTCTCTCGCCAGCAGCTCGCACGGCAGGAAAGAATATCTTCGGAGCTAGGAGTCTACTCTATCAGTCCTGAAAAATAGATTGCAATTTTGGGTGAGTTTGCGAACTTCGGTGAAAACCATCATCGATGGTTCACTCAAATCATGCATTACGCAAATTAAATGCAAAGACGACACAAGAATATCAATTAACGATATTATATACGATTATACAGATTCTATAACGATTTACAACATCTGATGTCGATGGCAATAATACAAGATGGCGTAAACGATTTATAGTATCGCATCACAATTTTTCAGTAAATCATGGCATCACGATTCAATAATCATCACACAATTTAGCGCTCAATCACCATGTATATAATGCATATGAGACTCTTTCCGGTTATTGATGATTGTGCCCAAGTGCTCGATCGGTGTTCGATGAGGGGGGCGCGTCGAGATTTCTCCCCTCGGCCAGGCGGTCGATCGATGTTCGAGCTCGAGGCTCTTTTCGATGATAATAGCAACTTGGGACACGTCCATTATCGATCATGCATTTATGCATACTGATGCGATGTTTGATAATTCAATATTCAAGATTCAATGATTGATAATTTACGATGTATGGCTATAGAGCCCGATATCGCCTCCCAGTATCATACAGTGATCTAGTTTAGTACAGTAAAGCATGCAATTCAATCCAATCAATTTCGGTAATCAGGTAATAGTCCAGTCCAATTCAGTAGTAGCATGCAATTCGATCATAATCATGCCAGTAATCATACAGTTCCCCTTTGCAAGTAATTCATACAAAGCATATAAACAATCAGGAATTTGAGAAACCAACTAGGTTACTCACTTGTAACTTCCGAGCTACTGCCTGGAAGTCCCAGCAATATTCATGGAATGACGGTCTAACGGTGCCTCTATAACAGTAAAATACCATCCCATTACTAAATGCTCAATTAAATAGTTCAGTAATGCGTAAATCTCAGTGAAATGACGTGCAATGCATGTTCACGATTTTCTGGTGCTAAATCCCAATTTCGGTACTTTAAGCTCAATCCTATCTCTTTGTTCAATTGATCACCAATAAATGATCCATTCCTAGAGTTCAGTCAATTTTTCTCAATTCGAATCGCCTATAGCAATTTCCTATTTATCGGGTCGAAACCTCTATTGCAATTTCTAATTAAAACTCCAATTGTATCAATTTGACATTTAGGTCACACTAGACATCTGGCAACCGACCTTAATCCCTATAATTCATCACCAATTCAATCAATTCAAACTCCCATAATTATCCTCAATTGTAGACCTCATTCCCTAGTCCGTAACAAATCTGGAAACACCTCAATCGGAGGTCTACACCAAAAGATATGCCCAAATAAACCATAATCTAAATCAATGAAACAGTTCCTCGCCGCGACCTTGTGGCCTTCGCCGCGACGAAGAGAGACACGCTTCGCCAAGGCGTCGTCTTCCTTAATGGCTCGCCATGACGTCTCATTCATGCGCGTCGCGCGAGCATCAATTTTTACATTGCATGGCGAGGCGCGCCATCATCTTGTGACGTCGCGATCGCGTCGTCGTCTTCTCCGATCGATTTTTCCGCCATTAAAGATATTAAAACCTCCAAAAACACATCTTAACTACTCAATCTAACCCAATAAATGCCATAAATACATGTAACAACCGATAGAAACAACTTTAAAGCCATTAAAAGCTTACCAAATCGTCGATCGATCCTCGACCACCGTAAACCTAAAATCTTCCCTAACACCGATTAACACTCTCCAAATCCTTCTCAACCTTCATCAATCACACTAAATCAATTAGCTTAGCATAAGGAGAAGATCCAGTAAGAAAACAATCAAAAACTCACACCAATGGGAAGGGATTGAAGACTCACCGAGGGAGGAGAAAGAAGAAGTCATGTCTTCACTTGGGATGAAATCCCCAAAATTTCCAAACCTAGCTATTTATAGGCATAGGTCTCCAAATCACCCAAATTTCAGTCTCTAAATTTCAAGAACTCATCATATTTATTTCTGAACAGTATAACTCTAAATTTTTCCATTGCCATCGGACCATTCTTTCAGTACTATACAGTCAATCGGTCAGTCTCTCAAATATTTTCGATCCGGGCATTTTCTCCCGAATTTCCCCAAAATTTCCTATAAACCACTATTAATTTCCAATTACACTTAAACTATTCTAAATCAGTCATTTGGACCCAATAACCCCTAATTTCTCAATTAATCATATTCGATCGATTCGATCGACCACAATTTGATCACCACAAACCAGTCACTTGACCAATTTCAATTCATAATTAAATACCGGAAAATCATGAATGCATGTACTATGAATATATGCATATCGCGATAACCAGTTCCTCTCTAATTAGAGGCCGATAGCATACTCGGTCAATAATAAATAAAAGAAATCGATCGATCTGATATTACCATTTTACCTTTCTTGTGATATCGAGATGTTACAATACACCCTCCTTATAAAAATTTCGTCCTCGAAATTTCATATCTGATGAATCAAGGGACGGAGAATTTATCCGCTCTTTTACATCACGATTCTTACTCATATCTTTATAATTTTTCGCATCCATACATTCAGATCGAAACACATTTATCATATCTTACCACTGTTTCTTAATTCAGTTCATAGAACCACTTTACCAATCTATTTTTCACGACGGTCACATAGAGGCTATCTAATAACGAATTTAGTTCCTTATCGATTCGACTCATTGACATGAACTGGGATCGTTCAATCCCTTTTTCAGATTCACTTCACTTATCATCATTAACTCAAGTCAATCATAGTCTTCGCCTATATTCAGGCAATCTCAACGGACTCCAAGGATATCGGTCTCACATTTGTCTTAACAGTCACATCTGTTAGTTATCCCCACGAATAACTATTCGATTTCTCATTCTAAATCCTTTTAGTACTCTTTCGGTACATTCTTGTTGAAACACAATACTTCGATGGATCTTAAAGATTTCTCTAACAGTCTCTTTTGGCGGCAAAATACACACTTCACAAGATAGTCATAAATATCATTTTCTCACAAATTGACTTCCATTTACATTTTCCCAATACGGTTTGCAGTTTTCTGAATCGCCAATTTGTTTTGCCAGTCCTTTTTATACACAATTAATTTGGAATTCCTATAACTTATACTACTTTCTTTTTGCCCTATACCAATTTGACAATTATCATTTAACAATAACACATGTATACGTTATTGAATTTCTGCCCAATCCATTTAATTTCATACTTGTCTTAACTTTGCGACTACTCAATCCTTTAATCTCTTTCGCGAATCATTCAAATTCCCAAAATATCTCGATCATCATTGATTTGCATGTCCATGGACATATCCATAACATTTTATACAATTAATGGTCCCACGCTTTTGATGACACCACAATTTCGGATAATCAATCACGATGCAGCTATCTACGACATTATACTTGTCCTCGACATCGTTAAATCACATTACACTATATCAACTAATTTCCTCAACTTCTCAATATCATATTCTGCCACAAATTCCTTTACACTATTCTCTCCATATCTCTCATATCAACTTAGTACTTCCAAACATTTTACATAAAAATTTTACGACCCAATAATCCCTTCAATGTCATGACTAATTTCTCCTTACTATTCAGTAATCCTATTACACAGTCGGATTCCTTATGTTAACACAATGCACATTTCCTCAGTAACAGAGTCTACCTCTCACACTTGAGTTCCACTAGAATCAGGTCTCCCAATAACGACTTTTATTCACTTCAATTTATTTCCAGTTTATCATTTCGTTGCTAAATTCTTCAGTCATCATCATCCGATCAAATTCGGTATCCACTACGACCTTAGGACACTATTGGCGCAATCAATCAGTTCATCCACAAAATCACATCTATCTTCCTATACAGTCATACTACCTAGAGGTGTACTCACCTCTAACCCTAACTGTAACCTTTCTCTATTCACATGCAATCAACATGCTGAATGCGATGCAATGCAGTACAATGAAAAGAATAAGTGGATCCAAGATCCAACGATGCATATGCTTCAAACCAGAAATTAGAAGCATACCCGCGACAGCATCCGGGGAATCCTGGGTCTCCTGTCGAGTCATGGCATAGACCACGGCCCGAGGCTCGCATCTGCTTTGCTCAGTCCTCGACCTCAATCTTGATCCTCTGTTTGGCCTCGGCCTCTCCATCCGGATCCACTTCCACGGCTCTGATGTGCCGGGGTATTGCTACCAGATCTTCCAGTCATGGCAGACTGGGCTCCCACAGTCTCGAGGCAATTCCTCACTAGGTAGTCCATCGAACCACACCTCAAGCAGGCTCCAGATAACCATCGGCACTCTCCACTGTGCCTCTTGCCACAATGCTCACATAGAGGAATAGATCGCCTCAACCTCTAACACCGCCTCTTACTACCACCAGGCAAAGCTATCTCTCGCCCATGAACTATCTCTGTCTAGCCCTCCTGCGGACTGAAGGGCCTACTCTGACGCTTGCTGTATTCTCTGCCAGCATTTCCTTGGCTATCACTAGATCTCTTATGACGGGTCCCCGACCGGTCTCGGTCATCTGTTGTCTCGTGAATGCTCTATCCTTCTTGCCGCAGCCCTCACCAAAGGTGAAATTGCCCATGTCGACACGCCAAGAGGGTACGGATCTCCAGATTGAGTCCGCCCTCAAAACACCGACACTTGTCACCTCGAAGCCACCAAAGGAAGAAGCGTAAACTAACAACTCGTTGAACAGACCTCATAGTCGGCCACGGTCAACTTCCCTGTCTCGGCTCTAGAACTCTTGTAACTTCATGTCCAGATAAATCTTGGGCATGAAATTGTCCTCGAACGCCTCATAAAGTCACCCATGTCGATTAGTGGTGCGGTGATACTTGCTGGGGACGGTCTTCCACCACCGATATGCAGTAACCTCAGAAGCAGAGAAACCGCGTGGTCGAAACGCCATCCGGTTCACGATCCATCCGATCGAGGACTCTCTCGGTCCTCTCTAGCCATCCTCGACCTCCGCAGGTCGGCTACCATAAAAGTCAACCGCCCCTGTTTTCGCGATAGATCATATCTCCGCTCGTCTCTCGCAGAACTCGAGGAGGCAACTCCTCCGAATGAGGCACAGAGACTCCTATTAGCTCCTACCGATTCCGGTGTCACCGTAACTCAACTCGATCTCCCAATGCGGATGACCTAAAGCATAAGAAATTTCGATCGGTTCACTATCCTTTCCGAAATTCCAGCTTAAATTTCACTAATCCCAAAAGATGTCAAACCATGCTCTGATACCACTAAATGTAGCGCCCCCTCACCGTAGGGGTATATATCGGGAAACCCGAAGGTAGCTCCGACACGTATCCCACAATAAGAGTGCACTACCAGAACATTTTCCAATAATATCCACATGGCATCGTAATAAGTAAAACTATAAAATATCACAATAGCAGAAATCAACAAATTTGAATCCCAAAATAATAATCATCCGGCATACCATCCAGCGATGAATAGACAAGTCTATCAGTCTCCTAACTAAAACCAAAAAGGAAACTGATACAAGCATCTATCCTAAGTCATCCTCAAAAGCTAACCCAGCTGACCGACCTGTGTGCCATCACGTCTCTCGCCAGCAGCTCGCACGGCAGGAAAGAATATCTTCGGAGCTAGGAGTCTACTCTATCAGTCCTGAAAAATAGATTGCAATTTTAGGTGAGTTTGCGAACTCAGTGAGAAACCATCATCGATGGTTCACTCAAATCACGCATTACGCAAATTGCATACAGCACGACACAGTAATATCAATTAACGATATTATATCGATTATGCGATATTCTATAACGATTTACAACGATATCTGATGTCGATGGCAATAATACTGATGGCGTAGAAACGATTTATAGTATCGCATCACAATTTTTCAGTAAATCATGGCATTACACAGTTCAGTAATCATCACACAATTTAGCAGTTCAATCAGTCATGTATATAATGCATATGAGACTCTTTCCAGTTATTCAGTATTGTGCCCAAGTGCTCGATCGGTGTTCGATGGGGACACGCGTCGTGATTTCTCCCTGCCAGGCTAGGCAAGACGATCGATGTTCGAGCTCGAGGCTCTTTTCAGTGATAATAGCAACTTGGGACACGTCCATTATCTGATCATGCATTTATGCATGCGGTGCGATGTTTGATAATTCATATTCAAGATGATTGATAATTTACGATGTATGGCTATAGAGCCCAGTATATCAGTTCCCAGTATCATACAGTGATCTAGTTTAGTACAGTAAAGCATGCAATTCAATCCAATCAATTTTGGTAATCAGGTAATAGTCCAGTCCAATTCAGTAGTAGCATGCAATTCGATCCTAATCACGTCAGTAATCATACAGTTCCCCTTTGCAAGTAATTCATACAGAGCATATAAACAATCAGGAATTTGAGAAACCAACTAGGTTACTCACTTGTAACTTCCGAACTCTTTCGAAGTCCCAATATCCGTGGAACGACGGTCTAATCGGTGCCTCTATAACAATAAATACCATCCCATTACTAAATGCTCAATTAAATAGTTCTGTAATGCGTAAATCTCAGTGAAATGACGTGCAATGCATGTTCACGATTTTCTGGTGCTAAATCCCAATTTCGGTACTTTAAGCTCAATCCTATCTCTTTGTTCAGTTGATCACCAATAAATGATCCATTCCTAGAGTTCAGTCAATTTTTTGTCAATTCGAATCGCCTATAGCAATTTCCTATTTATAGGGTCTGTAACATCCCACCCCCCTACTGGAAGGGTAAAATGATAAAATTGGCATAGGATGGGATAGATTGGGATTGCATAGGACTGCTCATGTCTAATAGGATTGCTACACAGTAGCAATCGTGCACATGAAATGACTGTACATGCATTCATGACATTTCCCGGCTTGGGTTTCAAATGGAGATCTTTTGTGAAATTTATGGGATACTTGTATTTGAAAACTTATTCGGAGTGCGCCAAAAATTGTTTTATATTTTATGGGATTTTCAGGAATTTTTCTGGAATTTTCCTAGAAAATTCCCAAACCGCAAAAACGCCTCCTATGGCCTAAAGGTGTTTTTGTTTGGAAAATGTGGTTTTCGTGTTTGAAAAATTATTTGGAGTTCGCCATAAAGCGTTTTACATTTTTAAGGATTTATAGGAATTTTTCTGGAATTTTTCGGGGTTGTTGCGGAAAATTCCAATTCACCGACCGGGTGAAATTTTTGTACTGAACAGGATTGACTAATGGCATAAGATTAGTGGATAATTAATGTTAAGAATTATTCTAGTGCCATGATTAATGTTTAAGTGAGATTAATGAAAGATTATGATTAAATTATGTTAATTAAGTTGTTTTGTCTTTTACTCTTTTAAGTGCCAAGTGTCCACTTAAGTAAACAACTTTGTCTTATCTTAGCCATTATATACGACTTCTCCTTGGATTCTCCAACAAATAAATCACTTAAAAGCTTTGAAAGCTTATCCTCTTCCTCTCATCCAAACTTGGTTGCTTCATTCCTTGGTGTGCTTTCATTTCTCTTTCAAATTCTCTTCTTCCTTTTCCATACATGGAGGTTTGTTTTGGATCTTTGCTTGCTTCTTCCTTACACCCTAAGACCAAGTTTGATTCTTGAGAAGGTGATGATGTGCTTGTGTAGTGACATAGCCGTGGGTGAGGTGTTTAAGTAGGAAGTGTGGAGAGTTGCAAAGCTTTGGAGATTTGATTGCTTGACTTGTCTAAGGTAAGTAGTTTGGTTATATTCTTTCTTTTAGTAGGTAGAAGCATGCATGGAGACTATTTATATGTGTACTTGAGCATAAGAAGGGTAGGTTAGAATGAGTTTCATTATGTGCTTATATATGGATGAATGAATGATTATAGTTTTAAGTGAGTTTTGGCTTGGTTTTGGATTGAGTTTGTTAGCTTAAATGAAAGGAAACAAGTATGATAATTGGGTAGATATGTGCTGCCAAAGTTTAGTAAATTATATAAGTGAATGTTGTGATTAGTTTGTAGTTGAATTAGAGGTATAATTTGATGCTTAGTGATGTGTTATGGATGTTGGAAGTGATAGAAGATAGGTTAATGTTGAAAGCTGGAAATTGAGTTTTGAACCTATGGTACTGTTTTGTTCATAATTAATTGTATAGGTGAGCAAATTAGGTGAGGTTTGTGCCCAAGTAAACTTTGGGATGTTGGCTTCATTTTAGTGTGAAATAGGTGTTGGTCAATTTTAATGTTAGAAGGTCGAAAATTGGCATGGAAAGTTTCTGTTTCTGGGTCTGGGAACAGTACCCGCAAATATGTCAAATGAGTTTTGCTAATTTTTCTAAATTAATTGGTATGGGATTAGGAAAATGGTCTTCATGAAAGTTGTAGCCTATTGAGTTAGCTTTCCATTACCACTGATCTTGTTAATTTTCGAGTTGTATATTGGGAGATATGAACTGATTTCTAATGACTGTTTTATGCCTTGACTGAAACCTAGTTGAATTGGCACATTTAGTGCACATTCGGACTTGGAAGAATTTTGTAATTTTGTGAATTGAATTGGAGTTTGAATTGTACTGAAGAGTTCTAGATGACAGATTGATTTTGAAAATGATATATGGCTTATAATTTTGGAAGTCAGATGTGGGAGATATGGAATTTCAAAATCTGAACCTACATTGTGATGTTAAGTGCTGGTTAGGTCAGAAACTTGCATAACAGATTTGAAAATGTTAGAAATCGAATTGGAGTTTGAGTTCTTCATGAACATTGAAGTTTGGGATCTTATCTTTTCAGGAACATAAGGTTGTGATTTTTGTAACATTTGTGCTATGAGATATGTTGAATGGAAAATTACTGTCCAGATTGGTTGATTTCAGAAGACAGATTGTTTATGGAATTGTTTGATACAGTTAACAATAGAATTTGATGTTGGGTTGTTCATAAGAGTTGTAGATAACATTGTGAACTGATTTCTCATATTGTTGTGGTAATTTTTAACTAAAGAATCAGTGAGTTATGGAATTGGTAAGGTACTGTCCTGTTGTGATAGGTTTTGTGTAGGCAGTTGGTGTGATTGGATTTTTGACACCTTTAGGGGTGAAATTGATTTTCATGGTCTTCATGAGAATTGTAGAGGGTTTCTTTATCTTTCCAATAAGGTATAATTTGTATTTTTCTGATTTGTGTGCTAAGATTTATGATTGTTGGAAATTTGGATTGAAAACAGGAAAAAGGGCAAGGAAGTAGAGGAACCTCGTCAGATCGCGAGGGCGAGGCGTCGCCCTCGCGAGGCGAGGTAAGTCAGCCCAGTCGCGAGGGCGACGCCTCGCCCTCGCGACGAGGCCAAATGGGTCGGCCTCGCAAGGGCGACGCCTCGCCCCTGCGAGGCAAGTGTAATATGAATGTATTATTTTTAGTATGATTTGATTATTTGGTATTTGGTGATTCTTTTGTCAATTTCTTTTCCGTCTGACGTCCGATGGACCTGATTCTCGAGGCATCGGATTTGTAAAATATTGAATTTCATTTTGTGAAAAATTGGAAATTTTTAGACGGGAAACTGACGTGGCCCCGGGTAATGGACCGTTAATCACTGTTTTATTTAATTGGGGACCTATAGAGGTCCGAATTGCGCACCGTCAGCGCCAATAGATTTCTAATTTTTAGACGGATTTTTATGATAAAAAAAGGGATTAGGGCCGGGAATTCATGAACATGCATATTTCACCTACATGTGCACAAACTGCATATTTAGTGATTCGTTTTTTCTCTGATTCTTTTAGAGGCCCAAATGGAGCGTCGTTCGACCGACGGCGGAAACTTCCGGCATTAGCTTCGGAGTAATAGGTGAGTAACCTAGTTGGTTCCTCAACCTTTATGTGTTTAAGATTTTGCAATTATGCCATGTGGAGATAATGGAGGGTTTATAGTTTATGTGTATTTGAATTTGATTGATTTGGACCATAGGTGTCGAAATATTTGGAATGAGATAACGGTGCTACTTGTGAGTAATTGTTTGTAAATGTTATCTTGGAGATCTCGGACCGAGGTCCGAGAAATGGGAAATTGATATTGAAGTGTTAATTATGCATTTCGTTTCGATACATTGGATGGGATTGTAAATGTGATATAGTAGGATGCAATAAATTGGAAAGGTAGATAATTGAAATCTGGACCGAAAGTCCAAGAATTGGCAAATAGTAATGATATGTAAATGGAAATTGGAATATGTACATTGCATGCATAAACATAAATGTGTGATCGATAAAAGGCGGTTGTGGCCCGAGCACCCATCGTGTATCGGGGCATATCACGCCTAACGATGTGAGCTTTCACCAACGCACAGACCTCGTGTCCAGCGTATTGAGAGCCGCAGCTCAATGTATCGAGGCTTCAAGCCCATGTTTTCGAGCCATCGCTCAACGCAATGTGCCCATTCTTGGGCGATTTGAGCATATGATCCAACAATCGAAATGAAAATGGAGCAGTGTCACATGCATTGCATATATATATATATATATATGTAAATGACCGGAAGATGTAAATGATGAAATTGTATGTGTATATGAAATTGGGCTGAAATGTGATAATATGTGATATTACTTTAAATGCTACCGTGTGCTAATATGATTGGTGAATGCATGAGTTGAGTGAACCATCGATGATGGTTTCTCACCGAGTTCGTAAAACTCACCCAAAATTTGCATATATTTTTCAGACTTAGAAGAATACCCGTTAGGCAACGCAGGCGTATGACATCTGCCGTTGAAGAAGCGGAGAAGTGGTCGGGATCGATTCGCGTCTGTCTTAGTGTTTCTATTCTTGGACTTTTGTATTACTAATTTGGATAAGTTGTAAAGTTAATTGACCAAATAAATTGTAAATGTAAAAAGTGGGCCCAAGGCCATTGTATTGATTATATAAATTGCTTTCCGCGTTAATGATAATATGTGTGCGATTGTGTAAAAAAAAAAAATTGTTATACTGAGTTTTCTACTGAGTGATGTAGCACGCCACCCTCGCGGGGCACGGACCTGGATATCACCGTCGATGTCGGGTTCGGGTCTTGCGGGAGTGAGGTGTTATAGGGTCGAAACCTCTATTGCAATTTCTAATTAAAACTCCAATTGTATCAATTTGACATTTAGGTCACACTAGACATCACAACTGACCTTAATCCCTATAATTCATCACCAATTCAATCAATTCAAACTCCCATAATTATCCTCAATTGTAGACCTCATTCCCTAGTCCGTAACAAATCTGGAAACACCTCAATCGGAGGTCTACACCAAAAGATATGCCCAAATAAACCATAATCTAAACCAATGAAACAGTTCCTCGCCGCGACCTTGTGGCCTTCGCCGCGACGAAGAGAGCCACGCTTCGCCAGGCGTGAAGCACGCCGCCATGCGGGCGTGCATCTTCCTTCTTGCTCGCCATGACGTCTCATTCGCCGTCGCGGCGAGCATCAAATTTTCTCGCCGCGGCGAGGCCGTGCCATACGTCGCGACGTGCGGTCGCGCCGTCGTCTTCTCCGATTGATTTTTCCGCCATTAAAGATATTAAAACCTCCAAAAACACATCTTAACTACTCAATCTAACCCAATAAATGCCATAAATACATGTAACAACCGATAGAAACAACTTTAAAGCCATTAAAAGCTTACCAAATCGTCGATCGATCCTCAACCACTGTAAACCCTAAAATCTTCCCTAACACCGATTAACACTCTCCAAATCCTTCTCAACCTTCATCAATCACACTAAATCAATTAGCTTAGCATAAGGAGAAGATCCAGTAAGAAAACAATCAAAAACTCACACCAATGGGAAGGGATCGAAGACTCACCGAGGGAGGGAGAAAGAAGAAGCTTATTCTTCACTTGGGATGAAATCCCCAAAATTTCCAAACCTAGCTATTTATAGGCATAGGTCTCCAAATCAGTCCAAATTTCAGTCTTTAAATTTCAAGAACTCATCATATTTATTTCTTAACAGTATAACTCTAAATTTTTCCATTGCCATCGGACCATTCTTTCAGTACTATACAGTCAATCGGTCAGTCTCTCAAATATTTCCGGTCCGGGTATTTTCTCCCGAATTTTCCCAAAATTTCCTATAAACCACTATTAATTTCCAATTACACTTAAACTATTCTAAATCAGTCATTTAGACCCAATAACCCCTAATTTCTCAATTAATCATATTTCAGTCAGTTCAGTCAGTTCACAATTTGATCAGTTCACAAACCAGTCACTTCAGCCAATTTCAATTCATAATTAAATACCGGAAAATCATGAATGCATGTACCTATGAATATATGCATATGCAGTAAACCAGTTCCTCTCTAATTAGAGGCCAGTAGCATACTCAGTTAATAAATACAAGAAACCGATCAACATCATTTAATATTACCATTTTACCTTTCATCGACAAGAACGGATGTTACACGTTGATTGTGAAAGACCAAGCAATCTTTTTGATCTATCTCTATAGATCTTTATCCTAAGGATATAAGTTGCTTCACCAAGGTCTTTCATGGCAAATTGTTTGGACAACCAAATCTTCACAGATTGCAGCATGAAGACATCGTTTCCTAGTAATAATATGTCATCTACATATAACACAAGGAATACGATTGCAGTCCCGCTAACCTTCTTATACACACAGTGTTCATCCGGATTTTGTGAGAAACCAAACTCTTTGATTACCTCATCAAAACGGATATTCCAACTCCTGGATGCTTGCTTCAATCCATAGATGGATTTCTGAAGCTTGCATACCTTTTCGCCATCATAGGAAATGAAGCCCTCAGGTTGTGTCATATACACATCCTCAGCTAGATTTCCATTTAGGAAAGCTGTCTTCACATCCATTTGTCATATCTTATAATCATAATGAGTGGCAATGGCTAGGAGTATCCTAATGGATTTAAGCATTGCTACTGGGCTGAAGGTCTCATCGTAGTCAATTCCTTGTCTTTGACGAAAACTTTGAGCCACAAGCCTTGCTTTATAGGTAATCACATTACCATCCATGTCGGTTTTCTTTTTGAAAACCCATTTACACCCTATGAGTTTTATTCCTTCGGGTGCCTCAACCAAAGTCCATACTTGGTTTTCATACATGGAATCCATTTCAGACTTCATGGCATGAAGCCATTTCTCATACTCTGAACTCTTCAGAACCTCTTCATAGGTGGTAGGCTCATTATCTTCTATGAGCAATACGTCATTCTGTTCATTCACGAGAAATCTATATCTCTCGGGAACAGATCGTATCCTACGTGACCTACGAACTTCATGTGTTGTAGAAGGTTGAACTGTTACTTCATCTGTATGAGTTACAGTTTCAGGTTCAGGCAGTTGATCTGCGTCTGTTCGAGCATTTTGAACTTCTTTAAGTTCAATTTTGCTCCCACTGTCTTCTTGTAAAAGAAATTCTTTCTCTAAAAAGACAGCATGCTTTGAAACAAACACCTTTTGTTCCTCAGCAAGGTAAAATTGATATCCCATTGTTTCTTTAGGATATCCTACGAATAAACACTTGTCAGACTTTGCATCAAGTTTATCTGACTGTATCCGCTTCACATAAGCAGGACAACCCCGAACTTTCAAATGAGTAAGATAGGGTCTTTTGTTAGTCCACATCTCATATGGAGTAACATCAACTGTCTTCGATGGAACTCTGTTTAACAAATAAACAGCTATCTCGAGTGCATACCTCCAAAAGGATTTTGGTAACTTTGCAAAGCCCATCATCGATCGTACCATGTCTAACAAGATTCGATTTCTCCTTTCAGCCACACCATTATGTTGTGGTGTGTAAGGAGGAGTCCATTGAGATAAAATCCCATTATCTCTGAGATAATCTAAAAATTGTTGGTCTAAGTATTCCCCACCACGATCGGATCGTAATGTTTTGATACTTTTTCCAAGTTGGTTTTCTACTTCATTTCTGAATTGTTTGAACTTTTCAAATGCTTCAGATTTATATCTCATCAGATACAGGTACCCGTATCGAGAATAATCATCGATAAAGGTAATAAAGTAAAGACAACCACTTCTAGCATGGATGGACATCGGACCACATACATCTGAATGTATTAGGTCTAATACTCTAGTCGCTCGTTCACCCTTTCCCTCAAAGGGTAACTTAGTCATCTTGCCTAATAAACAAGATTCACATGTGTCATATGATTCATAATCAAATGACCCTAAACTACCATTCTTATGGAGCTTAGCTATGCGTCTCTCATTTATATGGCCAAGGCGACAATGCCATAAGTAAGTTGATTTTAAATTATCTCGTTTATATCTTTTCGTGTCATTGACATTCATAATTAGATGTGACATATCTAATATGTAAATTCCATTGCATAATGTACCAGTACCATAAAGCATTCCATTCAAACTAATAGAACAACCATTGCTACTAAAAGTCAAATGGAAACCAAATTTATTTAAACAAGAAATGCATAATATGTTCTTTGTTAAAACAGGTACAAAATAACGTTCATCCAATTTAATTACAAGCCCACTGGGGAGTGGAAGAAAATAAGTGCCTACGGCTAATGCAGCAACTCTTGCTCCATTTCCTACACGCAGGTCTAGTTCTCCTTTGATGAACTGTCTACTGTCCCTGAGGCCCTGCATATCATTGCATATGTGTGAGCCACAACCGGTATCTAATACCCATATGTTATGGTCGAAAAGATTAACCTCAATGACAAACATACATGAAGAAGTCGAGGCATCGATGCCTTCTTCGCTTCAATTCTTCAGATAGACTTTATAGCTTAAGCCAGGTGGCGCCTTGCCACAATGGAAGCAAGTTCTTTAGTGCGCTTTGGTTTTCTTTTGGCTGCACTTCCTTTTGGTTTCTTAGACATTTTCTTCTTCAGTTTCTTTTTCTTTGAACCAGAAGAAGAAGAGTCCACCACGAGCACTGACTTGCTATCCTTCTTGATAGCTTGCTCTGCTGTCTTGAGCAGATTGATCAACTCAGGGATTGTCGTGGATATTTGGTTCATCCGATAGTTCAACACAAACTGTGAATAACTATCAGACAATCCAACCAAAATGAAGTCAACACTTAATTCATAATCCATAACAAAACCTAAGACGGCCAACCTCTCAATATACCCATTCATCTTGATTTCCTCGTGACCGCAGATGAACTCGAGTCATCTTAGTAGTGAAGAGTAGCCTCGAGGTCTCGAACCTTTCAGACCGAGCTTGCTCATCGAAAAACTCTCTAAGATGAAACACTATGGTATTAGCATTCATAGACTCATGCTGCTTCTGCAGCTCTGGTGACATAGATGCGAGCATAATACAAGTAGCCATGTCACTGTCTTTGAGATGCTTACGATAAGCTTTCTGATCCTCATCAGAAGCATCAACAGCAGGTAGATCAGAAAGTGAAACATCTAGGACATAGCCCAGTTCCTCAGATCTGAGAACAATTCTCAGATTTCTCAGCCAATCGACAAAATTAGGTCCAGTTAATTTATTAGAGTCCATTAGTGAGCGCAAATTCACACTAGAAGTCATCTTCAATCAACCTAAAAAGAAAGAGAGAAAGAATGTTAGAATAGAATTAAATGCATGATCATAAGAACTTGCATGACATGCATATGGCTCCCACTAGTTTCAAAGAATCCATAACTCTCATTACGAATCCAAGAAACATTATGACAAAATGTCCTAGTGGGTCGATATCCGACATTACTAAAATGACCTTGGGTTTACCCAACAAGTCACCTTAGGTCAATCGGTAGGTATCGGTCATACCAATTGCATCATAGATATCCAACATTACTAAAATGACCTTGGGTTTACCCAACAAGCCACCTTAGATCAATCGGCAGGTATCGGTCATACCAGTTACATCACAGGTGCAATTATCAACTAGTGCTATCAACTCGTGATGTATGCACACACATTGGGTTATCAACTCTTGATGCGCGTACATCTGATGTACACTACCCAATTTCGCCTCTATCTACGTTAACCTTGAGTTTACTCAACAAATCAACGCTTCTAGTGAAAACCGACCCATTAATCTGAAAATCTTATTTCCATGGTTCGAACATATCCATATAGAGTGAGCATGGGTTTACCCAACAACCCGAACTCTATAAGAACTCTGGTTCTCCCCATATTAATGGAAGGCGTTAGTTTTTCATATTATGTGTGAGGGATTTCATCTTTTTTCACTCTTCTTCTTCTCCAAGCTGTAGGATTATAGTCACCATGACTATATGGAATGATTTAGGGCATCAATCACATTGAATCTGTACCTATAATCATCCATCATCCCACCTAAGCATGTATAAGTTGACTTATGCATGTGTAAGTCGACTTATGCTACTGTGCATGTATAAGTCGACTTGTCGGAACATGCAAGTCGACTTATGCTATTGTGCGCATGCAAGTCGACTTATGCGATTGTGCAAGTCGACTTATCTGACTATGCAAGTCGACTTGTGCATGTATAAGTCGACTTATCTGACTATGCAAGTCGACTTATGCATGTGTAAGTCTACTTATGCTCAGAATTGCTCTCCTAATCGGCTAATTTCTCAATCCATGCAGTTCAAATTCACAATACCAAGTGCAATATACTTTACTTTGATGTACCAATGAAACACTTTCATTGTATCATGCTTACCATGTATAAGATACATGAAAAACTTGAAATTGATGAATACACTACTATTCACTTAGATTTCTAAATAATTTTGCGAATATCAAACTATCACCCTAAGTATCTCTAGGTAGTCTACATTTTATCAAGACTACTTCGGCACTGGTCACAAAATTTGTGACGACCAAAACAATCAAGACAACGAAATATACTAACGAGACGCTAATGAGACACATTCGACATCCGAAAATTTTTGGAAACCCAATTTCAAGAAAATCAGTTTGGCAAGCATACAACATCAATGTAACATATTTTTAATCACATTAAAAATGATCCAAGGCATTGGAACTGAAAAATACACAATTAATCATTCCAAACAAAACAGCTCCATCAACTTTCTCAAAACTGTCAAGCTCTGTCTTTTGCTTGAAAAACTCATTAAAACAATTTCAATAAATTCTGAGAAAATTACAGAAGTTACAACATGTTCACAACCAACCTCAGCAACAAAGCCAATGTTGAATCTGTGTTCCTCAACACAGATATTCTCAGAAGCACACAATAAATTCTCAAATAAATAGTAAATCACCTCGAAAACATTTTTGCTTTCTCATAGACATTCATAAACATCTTAGAGACAAGTCGGTGAAAGAAAATCCGAAAAAAAAATTTCTACAATTTATTCTCGAATTTATAAGCATGCCTGTTCAAGGAATGTGCACAAAGACAGCAACCAGAACATTAGGGAATAAATTAGCAAAATCATATCAAATCACATTGATAAATTCTGATCTTCCACAGACATATTCAACAACATCTTATGAACACATCTGGGCAAGAAAATTTTGAAAACAAGATCTCTATACTGATTTCGAAATTAACATAGTCAACATGCATCATCGTTACAATCAATAGGCAGCTCCGATCTTGTTATGATTTCATCGTTATATACGACACAAGTGGCTCTGATACCACTGTAGGAAGATCCCGGTGTGTACATCACATGCACACGGTGCGGAAAACAACAATTTTTTGTCCCGAGACCTTCCCGAAAGCCAGGATCCATGTGTCTATATATCGAACTCAAACCATAACGGCCAAAGGAGACCGTCTCTAACGGTATCCACGCAGAGATCGGAGAACCTAACCGAGACAAACCCTTTGACCCGAGAATAGCTAGAATAAAGTAGAGAGTGCTAGCTCTTACCTTATTCTTAGAAAGCTTGGAATCAACGATGATCGATGTTGTTATGAGAGGAAAGTTTGTTTTCTTTAAAACCCTTTCTTCATCCTTCCAAAACCCACGACCATACTCTTGCTCTTCTTTTTTATGCCATTTGTCTTTAACATTTAAAGACTCATTAAATGCAAAGTGGATGACTAGCCTTCCACGTTAGCCTTATATATATATAAAGTTAAGTTTCTTCTCCTTCTTCCACGTTAACACACACATAAATATATATATATATTAATTCTATAATTAATGAATAAGATATATATATGTATATAAATGCTGAAGTGGTCCAGTCACACCGGGGTCGGTCCTACCGGCCTACGGGTCCCAGTATGGGAAAAAACACCGAAGACCTGTCTCAGCAATATCGATGTCGCGATTTCATCGAGACATATCTCGATCTCATCGGGATCCATTTAATCCTATTGCTCTCCATATATAGGATCTTTGTCCAAAACTATTTTACGAATTCTCTGAATCACTCTTATGCGTGTGACCCATTAGGTTCCCGGTTATGTTGGCCACTTAGATTAACACTTAATCTAAGCAAGTCATGAGCGGTATCTAGCAACACATCATGACCCCCAATTGACCAGAAAGTAATTGGTTTGACGAATGAACCTATATTCATCATGAACCATATCACGAACCTTTCCATAAACAATTACTGCGTAATTCGTCCTTTCACCATGCTATACCCCACTTGGTTATGAGTATGGGCAAAGTGTCAACTCTTACTAGACTGACTACGTCAAATCTATTCCAAGTGATATCAGTTCTTGTCCTGGGACTCATTACTTTATATGTCACTGAAGACACTCTTCGTGACATATGTACTCCGGCCAGAGATTTCCAAGTAATGACTCTGACAAGAGGCCATGGGTATCATCTTCTGCTATCACAGAAGGGGTGAATCCTCTATTGGCTACTCAATTACCTTCGAATACCTTAAGCTGTACCCAAGCACCACCCTACGAGCGACCTCTGTAAGGCAACAAGGAATGAAGTCAAAGCACAGAATCAGTATCCAAGATATCCTTGAGTACCTCAAGTCTAAGGATATTTGCACTATTGCTATGATGAGATTATCACTGACATTAGAATAGGACATCCATGTGATGATCTCATAGCAGGTCATCCAATGTACTTACTACCTCTAGTAAGCATTCACATCTCAACCCTAAATATCTCATATTTACGCTTCGAGATCATTGTTTGATCAAATCAAGGAGCTTGAAATGTGCTAGTCTCTCCGATTAATGATGTCCAATTTCAAGAATCCTATGAATAGGTTAATTTAGATCTTGACATAATTGCACATGATAGGAATCTCAGTAGTATGATCACATCATAATTTCCTTCATGCTATGTCATATATCATGAACTTCATTAATTTGCTTATAAATCAATATCAATTCATAAAAAATAAACATCAAATTAATGCAATATGCCTTTCTTTATTTATTCATAAAGTCTGTACACAACTTTGTACAAAACGCGCTAAAGGCGATTGCCTTTAGGGCACTACTCTAACAGACATCACATATGCTGTTGGAATGTTAGGTAGATATTAGAGTAATTCAGGTGTTGACAACTGGAGAGTATCAAAGAAGGTTATGAGATATCTTTAGGGCAAAAAAGATCGCATACTTATGTACAGGCGAACTAAGAACCGGGAAGTCGTTGGATACTTTGATTTAGACTTTGTTGGCTGCATTAATTAAAGGAAATCAACATCTGGTTATAATTTTATGCTAGTATCGTGGAGAAGTGCCAAATGGACCTTGATTGCTACTTCAACTATAAAGGCTGAGTTCGTATCATATTTTAAGGCCACCTCGTATGATGTATGGTTGAAGAGTTTTATATCTAGGCTTAAAGTTGTCGATTCAATTTCTAAGCGATTAAGGTTGTAATGCAACAACTCAGTTGCGGTCTTTATGGCAAAAATAACAAGAGTGAAAATCAAAGTAAGCATATCGACATTAAGTATTTAGCCATAAGAGAACGTGATAAAGAAATGAAAGTTGTCATAGAACACATTAGCACTTATTTGATAATTGAGGGTCCTTTAACTAAAGGCACGCCACCTAAGCAGTTTAAAGATCACGTAATGCAAATGGGACTTAGTTTCACAATGTGATTTTTTATTATACATTTGTTGCTTCAATGGAACTCTTATTTAATTTGATGTTTTCTCATATGTTTTTGTACACACATATATTTGATTGGTTTTGAGAAATATCATCTAATTTGGACCTAGAATAAGCATATGGTTTATTCATTAAGTTTAAGGGCTAATAATGAGAAATTTTATATATGTAATTCATGGAAGATAATACTAACTATAAGAGGAACCATCACCATGATTCATATATTTGGTTTCTTGTTATGCTTGGTGTTGGGTTAAATGGATCAAGTGAGAGAATGTAAGATTTTTTCAAATCTTCCTACTATTCCTACTATTGAGACTATGGTCCTTTTAATGTTTAACCCTTAACCACACAAATGTTAACGCCCATATTTTGTCATATTTCATCCTTTATGATGGGCAGAGGCGATGAAGCAATTTATAAACGTTTTGGGTCCCTATCCTCTCACACACACGAAACAAAATATTCAACACCATCGCATCGTGAACCAGAGGCTAGAAGGTTCAAAATTATCAGAGGCGTTGCTGAACATCATCGGAGCAATGGGTGGAGGTATTTTATTCGGTTATGCTTCCATAGCTAAATACGTGAATAACATGCATGTATCTTGTTTACACGAATACTCCTGCAATATAATGTGATTGGAAATATGTAATTCATTAATTATTTAAAACGAATGATTTGTATTAGTAATTTAATTGTATATAAAATAAGGAATTTAAAATTGAATAACATAAAAATTAGTACAATGAATTATGTTAAATTTTTATAATTGTATCAATATTTATTTTAATTGTATTTGTAATTTTTAATTACGATGAAATAAAATGAGAAACCTAAATATTTAATGAAATGAGAAACTTAAAAGTTAAATGAAATGAGTTATTGAATAAAAAATCCTACAAGTGAGAAATTCTAGTACATAATAATTTAATAAAACATCTAAGTATTCATGGAATTAATTCCTTAAAAAAATCCTACAAGTTATTTATGAAAGTTGTATCAATCATGGGAGGAGGCATATTTCTAGAAATTGCTTATGTGTTTTATTTTTGTTACAGGACAAGAAATCTTGTCCCACAGTTTTAGAAGGAACAAAAAATTTATATTTTTGTGATCTAGAGTAAGAACAAAAATAAATTAAACTAACAATCAAGCATTGTGAGACACGAAATTTTTATGTTTTATTATCTGTCTTTATCGACGAAGACAATAACTAAACCCAACGTAAGAAGACGTAAATTATAATGACCAGTTTCATCAATTTAACCCGTAATCTCTCGCAGCAAGGAGTACTCCCTAATACGTAACAAATACCAACTTGGGCATGTTGTAGAAAATAAACAAAGTTTGGATCTTTCTTTGACAGAGAATTTCGAGGATTGGTGACAGCGTCACCTTGAGCTACTTACCAACAATCAATTTGGCCCTGGCATGTCCTTCGTTGATTTGGAATTGATCCCCTATCCCAAAATGAGCCATCAACAGCCAAACCAAAGAAACCAACTCTCCACCTTTGCTCACTTGCTGGGCATGGGCATTGGCCCTGATATGGCTAGCAGCATATGACAACAGTTCCACCCATATCCTGCTTAGCTTCTCCCATTTCTTCTCCTTCAGTTTCTGCAACTCTTTTGCTAGCCTACATGCATCAAACAACACAGATTTGCTTCTGTCCCCTTTCACGTCAATCGGCTTAACCTCTGTGTTCACGTCAAGAATCTTTTCACAAGCAGCCTTCAAATCTTTCGATCCAAGAGACCTCCTTTTGATAAATCTCTCAGCCTCTGCACAGGTATCACGATACCTGATCTTACCAATGCCTGCCACAGAAGTCATCATACCAGGCTGTACAATCAGAAGATACAACATGTAATCTGACAGTATCTTGCTGAACAATCTCTCCTTGCTGACATGATCCGAAGTTTCGGTGTTGTAGAGGAGCTCTGTAGCTATGTGCCATAGCAGAAGGCTCTCATCATACGAAACATCAATGACGTATGGCATCAAATCAGGGCGGTCTTTCTCTGAATCCTTATCCTCAGACTCTTGTTCAGCACGGTTTTTATCTTCTGAATCATTTTCCTGGATGATCCATTCACCTCTTGCAGAGCATATCCTCTTCGCTGTTTCCGGATCGTCTGCGAACTCAGATTTCCTCTGCAACTCTTCGAAAATGAAAGTCCATATCTCTCTAGTGAACGGCTCCTTGGACGAATATATTATCTCATCTACAACATCCTTGAGGCCAACTTGATCGATCAGCCAATCTTTCACGTGGCCCAATTTACGACTTAAAGCACCAGCAACTGTATCAATTCGCAGATTTTTAATAACTTGCTTGAGCGGAAAGAGCAAAAATGCCAATAACTTGCCCACAAGTTTAGTCGCTTCGTTGATGATACCGTGAACAAAGTCAAAAAGTAGATTGAGTCGCAGAAATTTAGCAGCTATTGACAGGATGGTGACTCGCCTGACTTTATATACACCCTCTGGACGACCTTTCAGGCAATATCTTATTAAGTTGTAGCCAGAAACTCTACTAGACCACCTCCGGAAAATAAACGGGATATAAACGACCGTGTGATTCAGTGGAGTTTCTGTCATGTAATCGAACTGACACGACCTCTTGAATTCGAGGAATTTGACGAAAAAAGGTTTCGTTTTTCTGGAGATGAAGTCAGTGAACATTCTCCACCGAGAATCGAGCACTTTGTCAGGCTTGTCAATAGAAGCCACAGTCCAATCAGAGAAAATAGCCATGAGTAAAGAGACTATGTCGAGTCCTATGGCACCGAACAGCAGAGCATAGGTGACTCCGACATCGAAACCATTATAATAACCATGTTTCTTTACATGGAAACGAAACACTGCAAGTGATGTTACAATCGACGAGAAGGCAAGTAAACGGAAAATAATTCCCAAGTTGGAGTGGACAACAACAACTTTTGTGAAAAGAACTTCGTAAATGAAGTTAAGCTCCACTTCAATCACTCTGAGAGCATCTTCTGGCCTAAGGGTATCAAAAAGATCTCGACTTTCATTTCGCTCCTTGAAACTAAAGATTAGATCAACAATTAGTCCCTTGAACAGATTGAACCACCTATAAGCTTTTTGCACAACCTCCAGCTCTTCCAATGTTACTTTTTCAAGGATTGGAGCTTTGATATCCTTCTCAGGCTCTGGCATATAAATGATTTCAGTAGGAAGTTTAGCCTCTTTCTTGGAAGCATATTCCTCCATGAGCTTAGCATAGTTTGGTCCTGGATCTGGCTCTTTAAGCATAGAATCTCGAAACCTATCCATGCTAGCAAGATACAAAGACCGAGTCCTCTCCAAGTACTTGATAATCCCAGCCAAAAACATGATAAAAGTTGGTATCATAACCTTGTTTTTTGGAAATGTTTGAAGAAACACATACCCTGTAGCTACAGCCTGAATTATCAAAGACAACAAATGCCTGAGCCAAAGAGCATTATCTTCGAGAGCGAAAGCGGTGATAGTGTCAGGACCACCGAGGTGAAGTAAAAGGAAGGGTGCCCAAAAAGCCAGAAGGTCCGGGTTTTCCTTTGGACCAGTTTTGTTCTTGCCATCTGAAGGTTCGCTGGTTTGGCTATTGGAGATTAGGCCTACAGCGAAGTTGGCCACTGCATCGGCGAGCAAGTAACCGGACCATACCATCAAAATGATGAGCCTTCTGGAAGTGCGTTTTCTGGAGGGAGCAAACAACACCAGAATGGTCTGCAACGAGAGGCTAAAGAGAAGAGCACCTCTAATGTTCCACTGTTCCCATACTCTCTTCACACTTGGTGGAATTGGGTCACCCATGTTTTGCCCTCCGGCTCTCTACCCAATTCCGATCTGCTCTGGTGTTGGAGTTAGAGAATTTCACCAAGTTTCAGTTTTAGTAGGGATGGACTGACACTGAAGGACTCCCGAACCAGACAGGTCTTTCTTTATTCTTAAACACGTCAGTGGTAAAGTTAGCAGGTGTATAGTTTAATCCTGTATGATGGGGACTGACTTTTGGTTATTTTGTTGTATAGTTTAATTTTTCTCTTTTATATAAGCAACTTGAAATAAACAAATATAATTATTTCTACACACATCAACATACCTTTGCCTGTCCAAGCCCAAGAAGAGGTACACAAACGGCTAGGTCACCAATGAACTCACGTACCCCTACGGGCAGTAAACCCTCACCTTGCAATCTTAAAATCATCAAACACCACAAAGAAAAATAAAGGGCTCAGTCTGCAATCTTTCATAACTACTTGCTCTATAAAGAATCTTAGGAAATAAAGAAAATTAAAGTATTAAGAAATTACTAGAAATTATGTGCAACTGAACAATGATAATAACACACATTTTCTGAAACTTTAAATTGTATTGAATAAAAATCAAGTTGTTCACTCTTTTATGCTCTACTTTATTACTTTTTTGAAATGGATAAATTCAAATGTGCTATAATTCTTTTCACATATTGTTGCATTCATGTGTTGACTCAAAATTCGAGTTGCAAGCTTTTGCAATTCTAGAACACTATTTAAGAACTGGTCCAACCAAGCAGCTTTAAAATAATAAAAGTAGCATTATAAATAAAATAAAGTGATAATTAACAACATTCTCTTATTAACTTTAACTTTTTTTTAAATTTTGATATGAAACAGACACTTGGATTCAAAAATACCTCAATTGCAAACAAAGAAGAATAAAATTGTCTTTTTCATTTCTCATTAATAACTACGTACAAGATAAGATGTATACAAAGAAAATATGTTTATCATATTGGCTCTGACTGCTCTCTTCACCAACTCCATTACATCATAAAAATAACCTATTCTTAGCAGGTGTATAGGTTAATCCTGTATGATGGGGACTGATTTTAGGTTATTTTGTTGTAAAGGTAACTGAAGTGCAAGTGGAATATAATTTTTCTCTTTTACAAATCAACTTGAAATAAACAAATATAATTATTTCTACATACATCAACTTACCTTTGCCTGTCCAAGCCCAAAAATAAGCAGAAGAGGTACACAAACGGTTACTTCACCAATGAACTCACCTACCCCTACCGGCAGTAAACCCTCGTCTTGCAATCTTAAAATCGTCAAACACCACAGAAGAAAAATAAAGATGCTCAGTCAATCACTGTCGCAATCTTGTTGTAAAAAGTTGAATCCTCAATCCAAAAGGCCCCCCACACTTTGACCTTGCGAAGTAACTGGAAGGATATAAATTATGTACTCAGCGGCCTGTTAAAAGGAAGGTGAACAACCTACAGACCTACAAGGAGCCCACCATCAAAGCCCACAAGAGACTCAAGAGTATTGCTCCTACGTTGCAAATTGTGGGATTGAACTCTGACTTGTTGCAAATCTGCCTCCTAACTAATCGAAGTTACATACTGTAAGCATCATCGCCGCAATCTTAAAATCATCAAACATCGCAAAAAAAAAAAAAAAGGTGTAATTATTATTTATTACATTAAAATATTAAATGAAAAATAAAAAATATTTATGATTTTCTAACTGTTATAATTTAGAACAAGAGTTTATATCAAGGAATAAACTAAGACTAAAAATATTTACAATTTTATTTGTACTGTAGATATAAAATTTAATATCGTTAAATAAGAATGAAATTAAAAGAATAAGAGAAATAAAACTTAAAACTTCATGCAAGTAAATACCTTATTAAATTGCATTAACTATAAATTTCATTTGATACAAAAATTTTATTATTGAAAAAGTTTGATCATCATTATTATTTAAATTTATTACACCAAATGACAAGTTAATATTTTCTCATCTAAGATTGTCTTCCAAGCTACTTTTATCCATCAAACTTGACTCCTTAGAAGTTGAGTCTACATAACTACTTGTTCGGTAAATAGTCTTAGGAAAAAATAAAATTAAAGTATTAAGAAATTACTAGAAATTATTTGCAACTTAATAATTATTACAACACACATTTTCTGCAACAACTTAATAATGATAACAACACACATTTTCTTTAACTTTAAATTGTATTAAATAAAAACCAAGTTGTTGACTCTTTTATGCTCTAATTTGTTACTTTTTGGAATGCATATATTCAATTATGTTATAATTTCTTTTCACATCCTGTTATACTAACACATTGATTCAAAATTTGAATTGCAAATTTTTACAATTCTAGAATACTATTTCAAATTTGGTTTCATCAAGCAATTGTAAAAACAACAAAAGTATCACCGTAAGCAAAATAAAGTGATGATTAATCCAACAAGTAACAAAGGTGGGAGAAAAAAACTTAGCTTAAGTTTGTTTCATTGACGAATAGCAATTGACATCAAAAAAATATCCTTATAAATCTCCATTTGTAAATTTACGAGACATTGCATTATCCCATTGGCAATTATTATTGTTATAATTAACAAAATTTTCTTATTAACTTTAACTTTTTTTATAAAACTTGGTTTGAAATATATACTTGCATTCAAAAATAACTCAATTACAATCAAAGAAAAGTGAAAATATGCTCAAGTTATAATATCCAACCTAAGTAATACACGTCAATCCAACCTAAGTAATACACGTCAATTCACTTTTTAACCTCGTAAGTATTCGTGATCAATTCTCGTGACATTATAGAGAATACTCATAGATAAATTTAGTCACTTTTTCTTTTATATAGTCTCATTAATAATAGAAAATCTCTAATATCTCTTATATTATCCAACTTCGGTAGATACATGATATATAATTTTGATAATAATATTTTAGTAAAAATATTTTCATAATATTATAATATCTCATTCACTCCATATCGCTTATTTGTCTTAATTTCTACTCACACACCCTTAAGAATAAAAGTATAAGGTTATTTTAAAATTATTTTAATTATTTTATTCTCCACTTTTTTCGTAATTAAATATGTAAAAATTAGAGAATAAGAAGAGCGTTACTGTTGATATTACCAGAAGTTAGGTCCATTGTAATACATTGGGTTTTATCCGGATCCATCTTTCGTCTTAGAGGTCCAGAATATTCTGGTAAGTTCCATCTTTCGTCTTGGAGGTCCAGAATATTCTGGTAAGTTCCAGGTAAGCTAATGGAAGCCCAACGCGAAAGTACCAGAACTTACCAGAATTTCTCCTCTACTCCGCTATAAAATACCTTATCTACGCAGAGCTCGCCATCACCGAGAGAAAGAATTAATTAGTATCAGTTTGATTTTCTGCCACAAACAATTCAACCATCCTACAATAATCAACGAATAGCGTATTCTTGGAGCTCAGTTAGATAAAATGTCGCTGATTCCAAGCATCTTTGGTAACCGACGAAGCAGCGTCTTCGATCCATTCTCCGCATTGGATTCATGTGATCCATTTAGGGACTTCACTTTCCCTCCCTCTTCTTCGCTCATTCCTCGGGAAAGTTCAGCGTTCGTCAACACTCGCATGGATTGGAAGGAGACACCTGAGGCCCACGTGTTCAAGGCGGATCTTCCAGGCCTGAAGAAGGAGGAGGTGAAAGTGGAGATTGAAGACGACAGAGTGCTCCAAATCAGCGGGGAGAGGAACGTGGAGAAGGAAGACAAGAACGACACGTGGCATCGCGTGGAGCGGAGCAGTGGGAAGTTTTTGAGGAGGTTCAGGCTCCCGGAAAACGCCAAGATGAATCAGGTCAAAGCGTCAATGGAGAACGGTGTTCTTACCGTCACTGTTCCTAAGGAGAAAGTGAAGGAAGCTGGAGTCAAATCCATTACGATCTCTGGTTAAAAACTAGATATCGATGCATATAGTTGAGGAATTTGGTTTCTTTGTGTGTCAGTCGATGTGATGCTTTGGAAATATGAGTAAATAAGTTCTATCTATGAATGTGTAATGTTTTATATTTTTAAAAATGATTTTTTAAATTATAAAAAAATTATAAATAAAATATTACTCAGATTTTATTTTATGAAATTGTATTAAGATCTATTAAAAACATATTAAAATATTAGTAAAAAAGTTTAATTATATTGAATAATTATTTCTCGATCATCATTATTAATAGGTATGATAAATAGGTGTGATATTATTTTAAAAAGTAAGCTGCGGCGCCATGCTACGGTGCCGTTTGGTTGGGCCGTAAAACTTAAGTTACACATGACCGTATATGATTGAAGCCCCTAAAACCCTCACTTTCTCGTTGTCGAGTCTGTTCTCTTCTTCCTATTTGCTTAAACCCTTAAACCCTGGAACATCTGAAAGTCAGTTTCCGAACTCTCTCTTTTACAGTCAATGTCCTCTGTAGCTACCAAAGCAAACCCTCTTCTGAATTCTATTCCCCATTTCCTCACATGGCGCTCCTTAGGGTTTCGCACCATTTGCAGCGGTCGTCTCGGTTTTGTTCCCTCCGATCACGAACCAGTCGTCGCGGGAACCAAGGTCCTCGAGACCTTCAAAGAAGAATTTGAGATTGGGTCGAGCATTGTTTCTCTTGAAACCGGGAAAATAGCTAGGTTCGCTAATGGCTCTGTTGTTTTGGGCATGGGAGAAACCAAGGTGCTGTCCACCGTCACCGCCGCTAGAGGCGATGGAGTTCGCGATTTTTTGCCTCTCACTGTATGAACGCTTTCGAATTTCCGTTGTTTTCTTGTGTGGTTTGGAGTTTTCTATAGGGTCTTAACGCCTTTTTTGGTACATGAAAAGGTTGATTATCAAGAGAAACAATTTGCACAAGGTGTCATTCCCACTACATATATGAGAAGGGAAGGTGCGCCTAAGGAACGTGAACTCTTGTGTGGTCGTATCATTGATCGACCTATCAGACCGCTATTTCCTCCTGGATTTTACCACGAAGTTCAGGTACAATTTTATGCTAAACTTTTTGCATCAGTTCGGTTGTTTTGGTGAATTTAAACATAAGGACGATATATTTCATTATTTGAGTCAGTACTTAGGAATGACATGTGCTCGTTGTTTTGTTTTGTTTTTTTCTTTTCCTTATATGCTTGAGATGGTGTTGGAGAGGGGAGGTGCTTACAAGATTGGATTTTTTTTGTTCCCTTTTTTGTGACGTCTTCTTTGACGAGTCTGGTTTACAGGTAATGGCAAGTGTTCTTTCTTCAGATGGGAAATATGATCCGGACGTACTGGCGGCTAATGCCACATCTGCTGCTCTTATGTTATCAGATATTCCTTGGGGTGGTCCCATTGGCATGATTCGCTTAGGAAGAGTTTGTGGAGAATTCATTGTTAATCCAACTATGGATGAGGTAAGACCATCATGGGTTAGATTTTACATCCTAAGATTATGTGGAGTCTTTTCTGTAAATTTTCAAGAGTTTTATACCATACTTGCTCTTATTTCTGATTCATTAGGTGCACACCTTGGAGGTGATTAATTGCATGATTTGTTTTCCTGTGGTTAAATACTTATAGACGTATTCAACTTCCTTGTTTCAAATGATTATTCTTACGTATGAAGGATTTTTGTTATGAACTTAGCTTTCTCTTTTGATGCAGTTGAATGTGAGTGATTTGAACCTAGTGTATGCTTGTACAAAGGGCAAAACTCTAATGATAGATGTTCAATCTCGTGAGATCTCAGAAAAAGATCTAGAAGCGGGGTTAAGACTGGCACATCCAGAGGTCAGTTGCAGCATATTTGATTTTTTTGTACTTGCAATGTGATTATGTTAGTGAAAAGAATCTTAGATGCCTTTCATATTCCAGGCAGTTAAATATCTTGAACCTCAAATCAGACTAGCTGCCAAAGCAGGGAAGCTTAAGAAGGAATATAAACTGTCTATGGTGTCAGACAGAACATTGGAAAGAGTTAGAGATCTAGCAGAAGCAAAAATTGGAGCTGTTTTCACTGATCCATCATATGGAAAGGTGCATTCTTTTACTGGAAAATACGTTCAACAACTAAAATTGCTTTTCTTGAGGCCTAGTGTTTACGTATATCTTCTTGTAATTTGGGTATCTCTTTTTTTGTGACTTCCACTCTCTACATCAACTTTACCTACAGTTTGAGCGCGGAGAGGCACTGGATAATATTGCACAAGAGGTCAAGAGGACATTTGAAGAAGAATCTGATGAAGAAAGTTTAAAAGTGCTTCCAAAGGCAATAGACATGGTGAGAAAACAGGTAAGAGTCCAAGGAGTGAACTATATGGAGGGCATCACTAGGCTGGGATTTACAGAAATGTAACTCTTCTGCAAATGCATGCCTTTGCTTCTTAGGATTTGCAACTTCTAAAATATTATCAACCAATCAGGTTGTCCGGAAAAGGATTATCGCTGAAGGATTTAGAGTTGATGGCAGACGTCTTGATGAAGTTAGGCCTTTGTATTGTGAGGCTGGTAATTTACCTGTATTGCATGGGTCATCATTATTCTCTCGTGGAGATACACAGGTTAGTGGACATATTGCCTTCATTTTCTTAAAATCCTGTGAAATAAGGAAATATAAGCCTGATATATGCCATGTTTGAGTAGGGTTATGTTTCATTTTATGCATCTACCCATAATTGTATAGGTTCTGTGCACTGTGACTCTTGGGTCACGTGGAGATGCTCAACGTTTACAGTCCTTGGTTGGTCCTGCGACAAAGCGCTTCATGGTCCACTATAGCTTTCCACCATTTTCGATTAACGAAGTTGGTAAACGAACTGGCTTGAACAGACGTGAAGTTGGGCATGGTAATCTAGTTTACATTTCCTTATTGTTATCTCTTTTTCATTGTACCCCTGAGACGAGTCAGTGCCCAGTATACCTTCTCTTTCTGTTTTATTTGCTGTTTAATTTTATCAGTAATTTGGCTGCCTTAATGGGCTTTCCTTGTTTAATCTTTCAATATGCTGATTCTTTCATTTTAAATTTAAGAATGCTCTCTGTTTCTAAGCTGTGAAATTCACCATGAGCAGTTCATCATGCTTCTTCGCACAAAATGTACTCTTTCTAGGAAGTTGCATAAGTGAGGTTATAATCTTTGTAATGTAGGATGATAACAAATTGCTGTATTGATCTCAGTCAATTTGGTTGCCTAGGGCATCAACACAAGCAAGGAGTAATGGAATGTAGGATGAATAACAAATTGCTATATTGGAAACCCAGATACTTTTGTTTTTCAGGACAGCAAACATAAGCAAGGAGCTCTTGGCATCAGAATGAATTAGAACTATTATGCTTCCTATGTCTCATTAGTAATAACTATTGTAAGGTTGATATCATCAATTTTAGGAACTCTTGCGGAGAAGGCTCTACTTGCTGTTTTACCTCCAGAGGATGGCTTCTCTTACACTGTTCGTGTGAACTCAGAAGTCATGGCTTCTGATGGCTCAACTTCAATGGCAACTGTGTGTGGAGGTATCTCTTCTAATTTTAATATAGTTATTGTTCTCCACTTCTTGTATTATTATCAAAAGGGAAACTATTAATTTTTTGTGTTTTTGGCCGGTAGCTGTTCTTCTGAACTTGACATGTGCATAAATACTCTTCTTTTTGAGGGATAAAGCATTCTTTAAACTTGGTTTTGATCACATCATTTGACTTAAAATTTTCACTTGAATCTTATAGGTAGCATGGCTTTGATGGATGCTGGCATTCCACTGTCAGAACATGTCGCAGGAGTTTCAGTGGGTCTTGTCAGTGAAAGTGATCCCTCAACTGGTGCGATCAAGGACTACCAAATACTGACAGATATTCTGGTGAAATTCTTGTTTGTTGGTTCACTGTGGCTTACTTCATTTTTACAATTTATTAGTGTTGTGGCTTATACTTAATCGAGTCTAAAAATTGGTTGGAACTTCTGGAATTTATCCTTCTTGTTCATCTTCCATAATTATATGGATCTTATGTTTCATTACTATTTGTGAGGCTTTTAAATGTAGAAAACAGAATTATTTTAATGATACCAAGGGGTTACATCTGTTTTATGCCGTCCCTATTATCCCTTGAAATGCCACCAATCTACTAACTTGTTAACAAGTCCTTAAAGTAAAGTTGGGTTGTTTCAGGGTCTAGAAGATCATCTGGGAGACATGGACTTCAAAATTGCTGGAACTCGTAAAGGGGTCACCGCAATTCAGTTGGATATAAAACCTGCTGGAATTCCTCTGGACATCATTTGTGAGTGCTTAGAGCCTGCGCTTAAAGCTCGTCTCCAAATCCTTGAGCACATGGAACAGGAGATCAGTGAACCACGTGTTCAAGATAATCAATATGCTCCTCAAATAGGTTCTTATTCAAGACCTGTTGCTCCTTGTTTTCTTCTGCACTCAGCCTTGTCATGGTTATTGTTCTTATGTGAAACTTTTGATTCATGATGCAGTTAACTTGAAGTTCAGCAATGATTCCCTTCGTCGCTTAATTGGGCCACTAGGTTCTCTAAAGAGAAAAATTGAAGATGAAACAGGTCCAGTTCAACCCTGACAATAATAAAGGGTGTTTAAAACTATACATTGTCATGGCTTTACTTTTAAGAAGGTTAAAATATCTCATTTATAACATAATTGGGGTTTATTCTTCTAGTTTTGCTACTATGGCAGTTAACTATTCTAGTATCTATTAAACAGTTTATTCAAATTGGTCCTTTGAAGTTTATAATGAAACTTGTACATATAACTTTGTGCTGTGCATTTGGTTGATACATCAGTATCAAAATGTTTGGTAGCAGCACTGGTTCTAGTTATGCCCTTAAAAGAATCAACTTAGCTCTGTTTACTTGTATGCTATAAAACAAATCAGTATCGTAGTGCTTTCTTATATTATTCTGTCTTTACTAGATTAATTATGTGTGGATAGATATGGAAAGACTATTAATGAGTCTGAGCTGACGTTAAATTGTTACATGTAACATTGTTCCACAGTTGTTGTTTGTGTAGCCTAGGATCAATCTCTTATTCCTGGTTTCAGTTATAACATGCCTGGATTATTTCATGTAAAATATTATAAAAACCAACTTATATTCATTCTTGCTAGATGGTAACATCTTATGCAGTTTTGTTATAATTTGCAACCATGATAAAGTGTTCACTGGAATATATTGATTATTTCAATATCACATTATTTTAGGTGCACGATTGTCTGTTGGTGATGGAACACTTACCATAGTAGCTAAGAACCAGAAAGTAATGGAAAAGGTGCAAGAAAAGGTATTCTGCATTTAGTTTATCTGTCTTAGTATATCTCTTGTTTGACTCGTTTGGTTCTTCTGAATACTACACTCCGAGTAAATGGAGTCTGCTTTGGATTTGCAGTCACCCATTGCCTACGGTATTTTGAATGAACTTACCATTACATGGTGTTAATTTGCTGCTTCCTTGTGAGGAAACGAACCTTCTTGGAGGTTTGGTATACCGAGCTGTTTTTAATAAAACATTCTATGGAGAAAATAAGCTCACTTATAGCAACTATTACTCACGGGTACATATTTGTTCAAGATGAATGAATTGCTAGCAACACCATTTTGATGAGTTATCTTTTCTTTTTTCTCATATGAACTTTGGAGACTGTTGTTTCTGGTCAACAAACCTAGTAAGTTTGCACCATTGTCAAGTGCTGTCTGGTTTTAGCAGAATTTATGCAGGGGAGGCACTTGGATGTAAGACTAACAGAAGGATTTGTATTTATGTGAGAACTTTAGTGTTGAAATTTATAAATAAGGAATTGAAGCAAAGGGATAGGTCCAGGAATAATTCCTAGGGTTTGTATCAGGAATTAAGAATTACTCCTAGAATTTAAAGCAACCAAAATTATTGGAATCAAACCGGTAGATATCTAAAAAACACTTAACGGAATTCAGGTATCACTCTTAATTTTATGTCACTTTAGTTGAAACTTCTATATATATTATCAGTTTTAGAATCCTTATCCTAATGGAATAGAGATTCCAGCTAAATTAAAAAAAAAAAAATTTACTCCAATAAGAATTCTTATTATTTCTTAGTGAACTTAATTCCTAAACCAACAAGGACAAACTAAAATAAAAAGTTTTCAATTCCTTATCTAAGAAAATAAAACTATCTTTGTGCCTCATTGCCTTATTATGCCAATAAAGGAATTTAGGGGAAATTGCGAACAAAATTTTCAGTTAATGAAGCATTTAAAAATTTGCTACACAATTGTGATATTTTACAATCTCCTGCTGGACTGATGGGAATGTTCTTATGAGTTTTATTGGTTAAAGCTGTCAAATTTAGCTAGTTTGCCTGTTACATGTAACTTCTTTGTCTACTCATTTTACGTTAAAAAGTACTCTGTAGTGTATGATCTACTACTTGGGATCAGGATGCTATGGAAACACTAATTTGGTTGAATTTATTACCTTAAGCAAATTTGTTTACATTTTAATGTCTGGCAAAATGCCTCTGAGTGAGGATGTGAAGACATCCTTGCTCCTGCTAAGTGCCTTTATTTGTACCTTTGCTTCTCAGATTGATTTCATCGTTGGACGTGAAATTGAAGTTGGTGGAATATATAAAGGAGTGGTGGCTTCAATAAAAGAGTATGGTGCTTTTGTGGAGTTTAATGGTGGCCAGCAGGGTCTGCTACATATTTCTGAGCTTTCACATGACCCGGTATGTCACGCTTATTTGAAGTGTTGCCTGAAAGCTTTATCCTTTTATTCTCATTTGTATGCCCGTTATGGCATTTTCTCCCTACAGCCACTCCATTGTTCTCTCTCTTTCTTCTTCATCCTCTTTATCTGATTTTCTGAGTCTTAGAGTATGTTGCTACTAATAATTTTAAACCGAGATTCACTTGTGTTATTTGGCAATTAGCTTTATATTTTGTTTCCCTCTTAAGTTCTGTGTTCTTCATTCTTCAGGTCTCCAAAGTTTCAGATGTAGTATCCATCGGCCAGCAGCTTTCCTTGATGTGTATAGGGCAGGATGTGCGTGGAAACATTAAATTATCACTTAAAGCAACTTTACCACAGACAGAAACTGAAGCAACTAATGCGGTTCAAGGTTGTGTTCATGTCATAAAAGAAGTGCCTAATATTTTAGAAAGGAGTGATAATAAAGAAGAAGAGCAGAAACCTGTGATGGACAAGTTGGAGATAAGTAGAAATGCTGTGAATGCTTCTACTTCAACATCACCAGCATTTGTAATTCGAAGTGCCACAGAGTGTGATGAGAGGGAAAATTCTGCTAGTTTGAGTCAGCATTCTACGTGTAACTCTAAAACTTCTCGATCTACAAAACGAGGCTCCAAGTCAAAAAAGAGCCCACCTCAAGATGATAACCCTGATTCACCAATTCCTTCAAGTACCTCGACACATGCTTCTTTAAGTTCTGACGATGAGAAGAAAATATCTAATGTCTTGAGTCAGGCTTCTATGAGTGTCTCCAAAAAATCACGAGCCTCAAAGCAGGATCACAAGCGAAAGACAAGCTCATCTCAAAATGATGAATCTGATTCTTCATTTCTTAGTTCTGGAGTCCTTGCACAACCTAAGAATGGTATGAATCATGATGCTGCTGAACTCAATGCTTCAGCTTCCTCATCAGAGAATGATAAAGCGGCAAAAACTGGTGATTTGACAAAGCGTTCAAAGGGCACCTCTAAAACATCACAGGGTTCAAAGCAGGATCGCAAGAGAAAGATCCCATCTGAAAAATGTGACCTTAATCTATCATCTTTATCGCCTATTCCCCCATCAACTGCAATTTCACTTCAAACTGCCATGTCTTGTGATGAGGATGGAAAACGAACGGCTTTGACTTCTGCTTTTAAGAGTAAATCCAAAACGTCTACGAAACAGGATCAAGTGAATGCCAAGACTCTGAAACTTGGGACGAAGGTTAGTGCGACAGTTTTCCAAATTCGTACACTTGGCCTGGTTCTCGATTTGGGCGGTGGAGTTCGTGGAATGTATCGGTTTGAGGTACAAATCATTTCTTTCTTCTGCTGCTTATGATTCTTTTATCATCATGATAATCACTACGATGTGCATTCTCTTATCTGTATAGAAACACAGTTGCTTATGTTGAAAGTGCTTTAATTCTTCCTCATACATGCCTGCCCTTTCATTTCTCTCATTATTTGTCCTCCTTTTTGAGTTCTGTTCCTTTTACATGGATTTCGTCTCTCTCTGGATCATGAACATGCAGAGCAATGGCTGCAAGGCCTTTGAAGTAGGTGATAAGCTGAAAGTCAAGTGTACGAGCTTTTCTAGCAAGGGCATTCCAGTTATGTCTTTGGTGGATGATGAGTAGTCTCATATTGACTTAATTGATACCAACAACCCTGGTTTTTGCATATGGTTACTGACAAAAAACTACTGGAAAGAAGCTCTTGTGACGCCCTGACAATGATAGAAGTTTTGCCGTCGGATTTATGCGGATGCGCTTGTTTTAAATGAACTGTTTTCTGATACACTTGCAGTTTGGCCAAGCATTAGTTCTGTGCTTAATCTTCCTACATTCCAGTGCTTGTTCTTGGATCGCAGTCCTTGGTACTTGAAATGATCCGACCTTTATACTGTCAGACCAAATTGTGTCGCTCAAATGCTCGGCATCCATCCATTGGCCGGCCGGTCACAGTCGATTCAGTTGATTAGCTTGACTAATCAGGTTGGCTTTTAACTCATGTTCTGATGCAATTTGTTTGTGATATTATCCATAAAGCATACAGTTCATCTTCAAGCAAAGATGACCGAAGAGACTTCTGTATGCTATTTCCTGGAATGAGTAGATCAAAGATAAAAGGTACTGTTTTGGAATTAGGTTTAATGATTTTTATGGCCTATGGTCTCGGTTTATAGTAGGTAATGATCAGAAAATTTAACCGATTTGGCTGGTTTAATTGTAAAATTTTGAATTGTCTAATTTTTTGTTTAATTTTTAACTTTTTATTTGATTTATATTATTAACTCTTGTTGTTAAAATTGAAAATTATTTATTAATTATATTTTAAAATTTTAATTATATTTAATCTTTAATTTGACACTATAATAATGATTGAATCTTTTAAAATTTAAGCCTCTTACATTATCAGTTTAACTTTTAGTTCGGTTTTAAATTTTAATCTATATATATATAAATAGAGATGTTAATTTCAACCCGAATCGATTTTGACTCAAGTTGACTGAATCTTGGGTCAAAAAGTGATCGATTAGATCAAGCTATGGGTTGAGGGCGTGCCTAGCATGGATCAGTCAGGCTTGACTCGTGACTTGATCTTTACTTTGGTGTTTTTGACATTATTTTAAAAAGTTTATAATAAGGGTTAGGTTGGTTCATTTCGCACGTGGTCTGTCGGGCCATAGGTCGGTCAGTCTATAGGTTGATTTATATTGATAATTAAATAATAATAGAGGGATATATAATAATTTTTAAAGTATAGGAATTAAAATTAAAAAAAGATTAAAAGATTGGTATAGTTAACCTTATACCTAAATTTTAAAATTGGTAAAAAAATAACGTTATTTTAATTAATTGGGCCTGATCGAGTTTAACTTGATCCAAGCTCGGGATGAGTTTGAAACTTTTGGCTCAGGGTTTAGTGACTCGTCATCCTTACTTTGTACATATATGATATACCAAAAAAAGAAAAATATTCCAAAGGTTAAGCGTTAATATAGCAAAATGTAGAGAGCAACAATGAGAAAGAATACAAAAAACAACATAGTACCAATGTCCACTACCTTTCTTCGTCCATGCCATTTCTTGTAATGGCAAATTCTCACCTTTCCTTGATCGTTTCCATGGCGTTTTTGATCATCAAGCCATCAACGCCAGATCCCAGAACGGAAATAGTTTCACGTAAATGCAACGTCGTCCATATCCAAAACATTTCCAACTACTTCCAAGTACTACTCCCAGGCCACCGAGTACATGGAAGACGAGATGTCTCGTAACAAGTTCGCGTTCCACGAAATTGGGAAGCCTCCTGATCGCTTGTATGTGCTCTCTCAATGCATGGACGATCTCTCCCGCGACGAATGTTCTGTGTGCTTCTCTCGGATTAGCACTCTTATTCCAGGTTGTTTTCCCAACACCGGTGGTCGAGTTTACCTCGACGGTTGCTTATGAGAGCGGAGAATTATAGTTTCTTCGCTGAGGCTCTTGGTACTCTGGATACAAAGGTTAGTCTAATTCCTTGCTTCTTAATGCGACAATGGAGGTTTGGTTCTTTCAGTTCCTTTAAATTGTATCATCTTCCTGTTTATGTGTATGGTATTTTTGCTTCTGCAATCTGCAAAATCATGGGTGCAGAATTCATGGAGTCATGCTTTAGCCTGCATTGTTCAAATCTAACTTGTTGAGAACAGTTTCTTTAGAGTTTTTCTTTCTGGAACTATGTGGTATTGGTAGCAGTGAAGGACTATCAACATTAGAGTTAGGGTGAGACAGGTTCTCTCTAGTTAGGATTTAGCAATATTTGCTAGGCCTAGTTAAGGTTGACCAGATTTTAAACCAAGTTCGAACATAGGAGATCAATTTACCTGTTTCCGTTTTCGTGTATCATATTGTGTCTCTCTTAATCCATCTATCTATTAAATGCTAAATGTTAATAGATGGATGGATGGATGGAAAGAGGTTAATGAATGGATAGATGGAGATGGGCACAGGATAGCACACAAAAACAGAACAGTCACTTTGTGCCCTGAATCTAGAGGTCGATTTAATTTAAGTTAAAAACCCCCTCTATTATCAAAAAGATGTTGTTTTAGTATGTACGTTCGATTTGGTCAATTATATTAAAGGAATATCATTTTGGAACGACTCGAGTTTTAATGTAGAGGTCGGTCTCTGCCGTCAAATGATGTCGTTTTAGTGTGCACGTTTAATTTGGTTAGTTATACTAAAACATCATTTTGGTACAACTTGAGCCTGAATCTATTAACCGGTTCAAATTTCACTTGAAAGACTCCACTTTAACTTAAGTTTGAATCTAGAGGCCAGCTAAAAGTTCACTTGAAAGATTCCGCTTCCACTTAAGTTTTGTTGGAAGTTACGCAAGAAGTAACTTCCAACGGTACTTTATCGTCCTTGTATAAAAGGAGGACATGACTATTACCTTTAGATAATTTTTTCAAGAGAAAAACTCCTTTTATTCTGAAACTCTTTTTATTCTTCTTCGTTTTTGTTTACGAGAATCACACCATTAAAGATTAGAGTTTGAGGCGGTGACTCTAGTAACCAACCGTTAAATAAAGAATCGATCAATTCCTTCCGCATTAAGGTTAGTCCTTATAAATCTACATTGATATCAAAGCTAGATTTTATGTTTATCATTGATTTGCGGCATTTGTTGTGTTCATACGTTATCTTGGTTTCTTTTGATGAACTTGTTTTTACGGAATCGCAAATTTTTTCATGTTGTTTACGCATATAAGCGTCAAGGAAGAAGAGTGCGTACGTAACAGAGACTTATGTTAAAAGTTCATAGATTTGCACCGAGAAAGTTGTTCCTTCAAAATGCATGACACGGAAACCGAAAATTTTGTTTCTTTCATCTTTAAAGCATTCTCTCATATGTTCCTTTGCTTAAAGAAAGAGACCAACGGTGTACAGAGTATATTTCGGGTACAGAGTTTATTTCGTGTACAAAGGGATAGTTAGTTTATTTTATTTTTACAGTTTACTAGATAGTAACTTTACTTTTCTTGTAACTTTACTTTTCTTGTACAGTTGAACTATATTTAAGCTCACTTTGAGCTTCTTTACACTATAACAGAGAGCAAGATATTTTTTTCTCTCTCTACATATTCTATTCTTCTTATAGTATCAGAGCCTTACAAAGCTCACTGATAACCGATTTCGGAGACGCTAGTTGACTGCAGCTTGACGATGGCGATGAATCTAAAGAAAGATTCTGACAATCCAGGTGTGAGTCTTGTGACTACACCTTTGAATAGTTTCAATTACCGAACATGGAGCACTTCTATGAAGAAAGCCCTAGCAGCCAAACACAAGCTTGGGTATATTACTCGCAAGATTCAAATTCCAGATGAAGATGCGGACGATTATGAGGAGGTTATGAGCAACAACGCCATGGTGGAATCTTGGATTTTGAACTCTTTAACGAAGGATCTTCATGATGCGTTCTTGTACGTGTCTTCTGCCAAAGATCTATGGGATAAGCTTGCCAAACGATTTGGGGATTCCACAGGACCGCAAGAATATCAGATCAGAAGGGAGATTGGGAGTATTTCGTAAGGTAACTCTAGCCTTTCGATGTATTTCACAACTTTATGCAAAATGTGGGATGAATTGCAGTGTATTATTCCTGTTCCTCAATGTATATGCGGCTGCTGTACTTGTGACGTTTCGGGCAAGGTAATGAAGCTCAATGAGAATACTAAGATCATACAATTCTTAATGGGATTGAATGAATCTTACGGTCATGTTAAGAATCAAATTCTTATGATGGATCCTTATCCACATATAGATAAAGTGTATTCTATGTTGATGAATGTCGAAAGACAAAAACAAGTTTCTGATTCTTTTGGTGAAACAACAGAAGGGGGTGTGCTTATGGTTGGATCAGGAACAATGAAGACAGCTCATACTGGGAAAAACAATGGTAAGAAAAAGGAATGGAAAACAGGAAATGATGAAAGAAAGTGTTCTTTTTGCAAAGTGAATGGACATACTAAGGATAATTGTTTTAAGTTACATGGTTATCCGGACTGGTATGTTGATCTTAAGCGACAGCAGAAAAAGACTGGAGGCAAACCAGGACATGGGCAAGTAAACTTGGCAGATACTCCTTTAGATGACAGTGAAGAAGATAATGAAGGATTGAATATGAGGGCAATGATTCAACAGGAACTAACAAAATTGTTGAAAGACAAACCACAATTGCACAACATGGAGAAGGTGAACTTGGAAAAAGTGAACTTTGCAACTGAATTTGCAGGTAACATTTCTGCTCTTGACAAGAAGATAGGCAATACAAGCATAATGAATTATTGTTGGATAGTAGATACTGGGGCAAGCATCCACATTTCAGGGAATGCTTGCTTGTTTCGTAAACTAGTTCCAGTAAAAGGGAGATCTACTGTTAGTTTGCCAGATGGTTCCATAACAAAGGTTAGCATGATGAGAGATATAAGACTTAGCAAGGATGTTCTCTTGAAACATGTTTTCTATGTACCAAGTTTCAAGTATAACTTGTTATCTGTGAGCAGACTTTTGAAACATGAAGATGGGTTGTTTACTTTCTATCCATTCTTTTGTGTTTTACAGGACCAGAATTCTAAAAGGGTGCTAGCAGTTGGGAATGCTGTTGGGCATCTTTACTATCTTACTGAAACATCCTTTCATGATGATGTATTGAGTACTTTTGCTCTTTTAGGTAGAGTTCAAGATAGAAATGATATTTGTTGTGGGAATGTTGTATACAATGGAAGAGTTACTGATGTTGCCTCTACTGCTTTATGGCATCAACGATTGGGACATCCTTCCCTTGAAATTGTAAAGAAGCTTCCTTTCATCAATAAAAGCTTGCTTAATTTTGATTCTGCTTGTGATGTTTGTGCAAAGGCTAAACATTCTCGGTTGCCATTTCCCATTAGTGACAGTCATAGTGAAAGTCTTTTTGAATTGATTCATGTAGATGTTTGGGGTCCATATAAGAGACCATCTATAACTGGAGCTTTTTATTTCTTAACAATAGTTGAAGATTGCAGCAGAGTTACTTGAACTTTTCTTATGTAGACTAAGGATCAAGTAAGGTCCATCTTAAGCCATTTTTTTTATCATGGTGAAAACACAATATAATTGTTTTGTTAAGATCATTAGAACAGATAATGGAGGAGAGTTTGTTGGTTATCGTTGTCAACAAGTTTTTATTGCTCATGGGATTAATCATCAAAGGTCTTGTATCTATTCTCCACAGCAGAATGGTAGAGTCGAAAGGAAGCATAGACATATTCTTCAGGTGGCAAGGGCCTTGTTGCATCAAGCTCACATGTCCACAAAGTTTTGGGGAGAGGCTATTTTACATGCTACATTCTTAATCAATATTTTGCCTACTACAACTCTGAAATGGAAAGCTCCTTATGAGATTCTGCTGGGCAAATCGCCTGATCTTGCTCACTTGAAAGTGTTTGGTTGTTTGTGTTATTCCACGGATACAAGCCCACATAAGGATAAATTTGCAGCTAGAGCCTACAAATGTGTTTTTCTGGGTTTTGTTGCAGGAAGGAAGGGCTATAAAGTTTATGATATTGAATCAGGGAAGGTACACATCTCTAGGGATGTTACTTTTCATGAACATTTGTTTCCTTGTGCAGGACAATAATTAGAAGAGGCTAATGACACTCCCATTCCATTGCTGCCCTCGTTGACTGAAGACATTGCAGATTCTCATATTGCGCCCATAGTGAGTGTGGATCAGCTGCCATCTGCGCTTACTGAGAATCATGGAGTGCTGCTAGTAGCAGATATGCCTTCAGATAGAACACAACAATTGCATCCGACTCATGAAGGCCGAAGAAGTAGAAGAGAAAGGAGGATGCCATCCTGGCTGTCTGATTATGAAGTCAATCATACATGTTTGTTGATGACCAATGGGGAAATGACTTGTAGTTCTCCTCATCTGCCCAACACTTTTCCTTTTTACAAAAACACTAGACTCTCAGATGATATAGCAGAGTTCCTATGCAATGTGACAGCAACAATAGTACCTAGAAGTTTTCAAGAGGCCAGTCAAGATGAGAGATGGGTACAGGCTATAGAGTCAGAATTACAAGCTCTAGAAAATAACCACACATGGGAGCTCACTACGTTGCCTTTAGGTAAGAAAGCTATTGGCAGCAAATGGGTTTTCAAGTTGAAATATAAGTCGGACGGGACTATTGACAAGCACAAAGCTCGCTTGGTTGCCAAGGGATTTAATCAAGTACATGGTGTGGATTACTACGATAGTTTCTCTCCTGTAGCAAAGGTGGTGACAGTACGGGTTTTTCTAGCTCTTGCAGTAGTTAAGGGTTGGAGTTTAACTCAATTAGATATCAACAATGCGTTTTTGCATGGATATTTAGATGAGGATGTTTACATGGTTCCACCTGAAGGTTACACTAAGGCTCATCGAGGACAAGTTTGTAAGCTTGTACGATCTTTATACGGGCTTAAACAGGCTTCACGACAGTGGAATACTGCTCTTACAGGTTTTCTTCTGAATTTTGGTTTTCAGCAGAGTGTACATGATAATTGCTTGTTTGTCTTTTGTCAAGACAATTGTTTCTTGATGCTTTTGGTATATGTGGATGACCTTCTTATTAGTGGTGATTCTGCTTCAGTCATTATTCGTCTCAAATCTGCACTTAATGAGCAGTTCACCATTAAGGTTTTAGGCGTGGCTAAGTATTTTTTAGGCTTAGAAATTATTCGCAATGAGTCTGGAATTTTTCTCAATCAGCGGAAATATGTCTTAGACCTATTGGCAAATGCAGGTCTTCTTGGTTCTAAGCCTAAGGCAGTGCCTTTTCCAAAAGGTGGTGATTTACTTGATGCTCGTAGTCCTCTATTGCAGAATCCTCAAGAGTATCGTCGTTTGGTTGGCCGGTTGTTGTATTTGGGTTTCTCACGGCCGGATATTACCTATAGTGTGCAGCAACTTAGTCAGTTCTTACAACATCCGAAAGAGGTTCATCTTCGCCATGCCATTCATGTTCTGAAATATCTCAAAGGTAATCCTTCTTTGGGTCTTCATTTTCCTGCTCATTCGGATCTGTCCTTGCAAGCTTATTCGGATGCGGATTGGGCTTCTTGTGTTACGACCAGAAAATCTTTGACGGGTTTTTGTATCTTCTTGGGTGGTTGTCCGATTTCTTGGAAAACGAAGCATCAGGCCACGATTTCTCGCAGCTCTGCAGAGGCGGAGTACCGAGCCATGGCGTCTACTGTCTGTGAGCTGCAGTGGATCAGCTATTTACTTGCTGATATACAGGTTTCGATTTCTCTTCCCATTCCTTTTCATTGTGACAGCAAGTCTGCTATCCATATCACTTGTAATCCTGTTTTGCATAAACGCACTAAATAATAACGTACCAGAAAGTTGACTTAGTCTTCTGCTAAGTTTAAACTTCGCCATCAGAAATATTCTCCATCAAATCTTTTATTGTTTGTGTTATCTCCTATCCTTTAGGATTAGCTACAATCTTTGAATTCAAATAGGTTTAAATTTAAATTGTAATCTCGTAATCTTTGTAATCTTTCTTGTATAAATACTCACAATCAATAAAGGTCAGATACAGCTTTTACTCTCATATGGTATCAGAGCCTAAAACACTCATACGAGTTTTTTTGTTTCCCAACCCATCCTCTCCCTATTTTCGATGGCCCCTTCCATAACCGTAGCCAACGCTGACCACTCTTCCCCACCACCATTGTTCAATTCAATCCTGCGACACGCCTACCCATTAAACTTACCGGCTCCCAAAACTTTGCCACATGGAAAGCCCAGATTCCATGTTAATGAATGGCCATGATCTCTATGGTCATCTCGATGGCTCATCTCTTGCTCCTAACCGCACTATAACCCAAAACAACACTGCTGCTCCCAACCCCGCCTATCACACTTGGTTTCGACAGACCACTCATCCAAATGCACCGATGGCATCGGAGATCCAACTCTAGCATCCACCGCTGCAAATGCCTCGTCCGCCCACACCGCCTGAACACCTTCACATCGCCGCCAACAAGTCCTGCACTCGGATCTTCGCCTCGTGATCAACTTGCTCGCCTCCACAAGGATGCTCAATCGGTTGCCTCCTATCTCCGTGAGATCCGATCTCTTGCTGATGAACTCAGAATCGCCGGCGTGCCCCATCAAGAACGATGAACTTGTCGTTAAAATTCTCGATGGCTTAGGTCTCGAATTTCGTGAGATTTCGGCAGCCATCCGCTCGTGATACTCGTCACCTATGAAGAACTATATGAGAAGCTAGTTGATCATGAGCTGTTCTTAAAACATGAAGAAGCTCGCAAGCCATCCATTCCTCCCATTATTGCGGCCATCGCACAAAAACAGCCATCCAATTCTTACCGACAAGGCAATTCCAACCGGCGACCATACAACAATCAAGGTAATAATCAATCATGGCGTAATCACCCTTCTCGCTCGAGGAGGAACAATCATGAATAATCATTCTCGGTGATCAAACACTGCGTTGCCAACTATGTGACCGACCTGGTCACTCAGCACGGGTTTGTCGATCACAATCACATGATCATATGCAGGCTCGTGCCAACTTCGCTGGATACATGTCGCAACAGCAAGATCCGTGGATAGTTGACACAGGGGCGACTCATCACATTGTCTCTGATGCTCAACACCTTACAACCATTAATGATTACAATGGCTCTGAAGATATCACTATGGGTAATGGCAACACCATACCAATATCTCACACTGTAACACAAAACCGAATGCATCCCTTTTCATTTCAAACAAACAATGCTCTTTGCTCTCCTTCAATTACAAATAATCTCATCTCTGTTTCATAATTTTGTCGTGACAATAAGACCTCTATTGAATTTTTCCCTTTTTCTTACCTTGTGAAGGACTTGACAACGGGGACGCCGCTAGTTCAAGGACAAAGTAGAGGTCGACTTTATCACTCGCCACCGAACTCAATCATCATTAATCCAAGATGCAATGTGGTCGCTTGAAAAACACAGGCATCGGCGTCAGGGTCACCCCAATCACCGAATTTTAAATACGCTTTAAACAAATTTTCAATTCCCGTGAGTACCTTGAAAACATCGCTTGTAATTCCCGCAATTCCAATAAAATGCACAAAGTTACCTTTTTTCAAAACCACATTGCAAAGCCATTCTCCATTGCAAATACTCTACAGTGATTTATGGGGACCATCCCCGGTTTTATCAATCGACAAAAAGAGGTACTATGTTTTGTTTGTTGATCAATTTTCCAAATACATGTGGCTTTACACCTTGAAATCAAAAACTGAAGTGGTTAACATATTTCATCAACTACATCCAATGCTAGAACGTCGGTTTCAAACAAAAATGTTATCTTTTTACACCGATGGTGGAGGTGAGTTTCAAAGCCTAGATCCATATTTAAAAACCAATGGTATTGAACATCTTGTTTCACCGCCATACACCCTCAACGTAGCCTTAGTAGAACGCCGACATAAACACATCATTGAAATAGCTAAGACCCTTATGCACCAAGCCTCAATGCCTTCACAATTTTGGAGCTTTGCCTGTCAACACGCAGCTTACCTTATAAACCAATTACCAACGCCCAACTTAGGTAATCAATGTCCATATGAAATCTTATTCCAAGAAGCTCCTAACTTAGAGTCTCACAAAACATTTGGTTGCCTATGCTATCCATGGTTAAAACCGATGCCACACACAAGCTTGATCCCAAATCCACCCTTGTGTATATCTTGGGTTCTCTAACAAATACCATTCTCATCAATGCTTTGATCCAAGCACCTCCAAAATATTTTTATCTCGTGATGTAGTTTTCTATGAAGATAACTTTCCTTGTGCAAACACACCTTTAAATTCAACGACACCTTTTCTCATCTTGCTTGGGAATCTTTTTCCATCGATGACAATGTGAAAATGATTTACAATTCCACCCTTCCCGCTTTGAACTTCCGTGTTATTTGCCGCTTAAGTTGATCTCTACCACTCCAACAACGGCGTCCACGGTTCGGTATGACTTCCAATCCTCTTTATTACTTCCCACACCAACACCTTGTGGAAATGTAATGCCTACGAATCTTACAACGACCTCAACTCCAGCCCCAATCCGTACTTATCATCGTCACAGAAAATCAATCCCATCAACCACTCAATCTGTCAACCCTGCATTAACCGACACCACCCAAACCATCGACCCACCATCTTCAACTCCGCAAATACCACAACCAGATTCAATCCTAGAGCAACCACGACCAACACATCCCATGGTCACTAGGTCCAAAACCAACAGCCTCAAACCTAAACAATTCCATGTCACCACTACACCATCTCCTACATCCATCCCACGAACCTATAAACAAGCTCAAAAACAAAACCATTGGCAGATTGCAATGAAAGCAGAATATGATGCTCTAGTTCGAAACCAGACATGGAACCTAGTACCCTATGATTCTTCCAAGAACATTGTCGATTGTAAATGGTTGTTTCGTGTTAAGTATCTGCCTAATGGTTCAATTGACAGATACAAAGCCAGATTGGTAGCAAAAGGGTTTACTCAACGGCCTGGAATTGATTATCACTCGACATTCAGTCCAGTGGTCAAACCTGTCACTGTCCGACTAGTTCTTACAATTGCTACTCAGCTTTCATGGCCTATACATCAATTAGATGTAAACAATGCTTTTTTACAGGGTCATCTAGAAGAAGAAGTCTATATGAGGCAACCTCCGGGATTTGAATCTGTATCGTTTCCTAATCATGTTTGCAGACTGAACAAAGCCATTTATGGCCTTAAACAAGCACCTCGTGCTTGGTACACTGAGCTAAAAACCCATTTAGTTCACTGTGGTTTTGTGACGGCGAAATCCGATTCATCCTTATTTATTCTCCACACCTCTGCCTTCACTGCTTATGTCCTTGTGTATGTAGATGACATCATTGTCACTGGCAATCAGTATCAAGGTGTTCGTCAAATTATTGATGCTCTAGCGAACCGTTTCTCGATTAAAGACCTGGGTTCATTACACTATTTTCTTGGCATTGAGGTTATTTCTAATTCTGATGGTTTGTTTTTATCCCAGAATAAATATGTTACTGATCTGTTGGAAGATTTGAACATGGCCGACTGCAAGGGTGTACCAACCCCAATGAGTTCGACGACAGATTTCGCCAATGCGTCTATTGATGACACTATCGATGCTACTCTTTTTAGACGAGTAATTGGCAAGCTTCATTATCTGTCCTTTACTCGTCCAGACATTGCCTTTGCCGTTAATAAGTTGTCTCAATTTATGCACAACCCAAGTGCTAATCATTGGAAAGCAACCAAGAGGGTTCTACGGTATCTTCAACAAACATCACACCTAGGCATCCGTATTGCGCGTGACGATAATCGCCAACTTCACAGACTCGACCGATCAATGGGGATCCCAATGATCGAACATCTACCACGGGGTTTATTGTGTATCTTGGTAGCACACCAATCTCATGGTCATCGAAGAAGCAACGATCTGTTTCACGATCCTCCACAGAGGCAGAATATAGAGCTGTTGCTGCTGCTGTTTCAGAGACTAATTGGATCCAAAATCTTCTATCTGAACTTCACTTCTTCCTTCCTCGAGCACCAACGATACTATGTGACAATGTTAGCACCACTTACATATGTGCTAATCCAGTCTTTCATAGTCGAATGAAGCATGTGGCAATCGATTTTCACTTTGTTAGAGAGCAAGTCCGTAATGGTCATATTCAAGTTCAACATCTTCATACTTTGATCAAGTTGCCGATATTCTCACAAAACCTCTCGCCCCGAGCCGCTTTTCTTCGCAATCTCTTCAAACTGGGTCTCACCGATCATACCGTCAACTTCATGGGCGTAATAACGCACTGAAAGTTGACTTAGTCTTCTGCTAAGTTTAAACTTCGCCATCAGTAAATATTCTCCATCAGAATCTTTTATTGTTTGTGTTATCTCCTATCCTTTAGGATTAGCTACAATCTTTTGAATTCAAATAGGTTTAAATTTAAATTGTAATCTCTGTAATCTTTGTAATCTTTGCTGTGTATAAATACTCACAATCAATAAAGGTCAGATACAGCTTTTACTCTCATACTAAACACCTCGATATTGACTGTCATGTAGTGCGGAATCAATACAAGCAAGGTTTCATTTCTCCGGTTCATGTGGTTTCTGCTTTGCAGATCGCCGATCTTTTCACTAAGCCTCTTTTATCTCCTGCTTTCCATCGTTTACTGTCCAAGTTGGCTTTGCTTGATTTTCATCAAAGTCCAACTTGAGGGGGGGATGTACAGAGTATATTTCGGGTACAGAGTTTATTTCGTGTACAAAGGGATAGTTAGTTTATTTTATTTTTACAGTTTACTAGATAGTAACTTTACTTTTCTTGTAACTTTACTTTTCTTGTACAGTTGAACTATATTTAAGCTCACTTTGAGCTTCTTTACACTATAACAGAGAGCAAGATATTTTCTCTCTCTACATATTCTATTCTTCTTAAACGGTTAAAACAATTAAAGGCTTTATGCATGAAGATTTCTTGATTTTCGTGTTTGTATGATGCATGAGAGTGTCCATTAAAGGCTTTAAATCTTGTTCATATGTTCAATAGAAAGGAAGTGCATAACGAGGAACAAAAGTCCTCCTTCACTTTCGTGTATGTATGGTGATGACTCTGTACATTAAATGCATGGAAAAAAATGTTTTAACAGGTCTTGGTTTTATTTCATCTATGTTTTAAAATTCGGACCGGTCATCGAACCGGTAGCCTTATTGATTACTGGTTTGGTTGAACCGGTCGAACCTGTGTGACGTAATAATTATGCAATAACTATATTTAATTATATAGAATATTAAAAATATTTTAAAAAATTCAAAAAATAAAATAAAAAAAATATCAGACCGATCGGATCGGACCGATCAGACCGGTCAATTGACCGGTTTTGACCGGTTCAGACTGGGTCAATTGGAGACCGATTTTGAAGCATCAACCGGATCGGACCATCGACCGATCGGATCGGCCAGTCCGGTCCGAGTTTTAAAACCCAGTATTTCATAATTGGTTTTACGGACCGAAAGCTTTCCTTCTTTTTGACCAACGGTTAACAACATAAACTCCATTAATGTTGTTCATACAGTTGTGCACAGTAAATGCATCAACATTGTTTTTGTTTGATACGATAAATGCATTTAATGAGTGTTGTACTCCCTCCGATTTATAATAAGAGTTGTTTTAGAAAAATACATGTTTATTAAGAAAGCTAATAAAATTATAGATATACCTTTATTAATACTCCTATAAAATTACCTCGATAATTAGCATCTTAAATGAAATCATGAGAAAAATTGCATTAAATCGCGATCAGATAATTAAGATGAGAGAAACGAAAGGTTAATTTTGGAAGAAAAGTTATAAACATGCATACAAAGTCAAGAATGACACTTATTTTGAATAATTAAAATGTATCTAAAACAACTCTTATTATGAATCGGAGGGAGTTCAAATTAAGAAAGGAACATTTGAAACAACATGTACGAAGGAAATGTTTGTCTTCCTTGATTTTTGTGTCCGTACGGTGATACAAATAAGAGAGTAAATGCATTAAATGCATGAATAACAAATGGGTTTTCTTTTCTTTTCTTTATTACATGAAGAAGAGCATTGGCTTTTCTGTGAAACTATCACAGTGAAGGTTTTTGTGCGTGATTTTAAGTCTTCATGCATGTGTAACCCCTATACAAACGCATTTAATGCGTTAAGTAGTTTCACTGAAAAACATCCACGTTGAAACTTCTCGCTTCAACGGGTGTTCATGCGTAATAAACGTTTGCAAATTAATGATCACTGAAAAACATCCACGTTAAGGTTTTTGTGCGTTAACGGGTGTTCATGCGTAATAAACGTTTGCAAATTAATGATTGTTCACGCTTGTTCGTGCACAGTTAAATCTTTTGACACAAAATCGAAAACATTTTTATAAGCATGTACCTTTATATAAATATTATTTTGCTTGTTTTATTTGTACATACAACTGAAATATGCTTGAGTTTATCATAAGCATATGTGAGTTTATATTGATAAACGGCTTGAATGTGTTTTATTTGAAGCCCTCAAGGGGTGTGATTTGATGGTTGAGGCGATCGACTTTGGTTGGCTTCAGGTTTGATTCCATGCTAGCACTCTTGTAAGAGCACAGGCAAATGGGATTTTACCTGTAGATGGAGAACTAATGCCTCACCATTGATGAGGTGCTTCGCTTGATCCGCTCATGTGGGTGGTGTCCATTTGAGCCTCGAGAGTTTCTCGAATAAAAAAAGTGTTTTATTTGAAATATTTCATAAATATGATTTATGAGTAATTTTGTATTATATTTCAAATAATATTATATAAATGAGTTTTATATAATTTTGAATGTAAATTAGTTTTACATATTCTTTATTTTGGCATTTTATGTGACATGTCAAATTAAAATAGTTTAATTAAATTATAGAAATTCCTAGTTCATTTTTTGTATGAGATGAATATGAGCTTAGCGAAATTTTCGATCATACGATGTGAATTGTGGATTTTTGATAATTTAATTAATAAAAATGTGCCTTATATCATGTTTATATATACTTGTAGAGATGACAAATAAAATCTTGATCGGTGATTTGTCCACCACTAAAAAATTGGATGGGTCCAATTATGATATGTGGCAAAGGAAGATTCAGTATCTTCTAAATGAACGAGAATTGCTCGAACATTTGACCCTAATAATGACTGCGCTTTCAGTCAAGGGCAAAGATGGAAACGATATTGATACTGCTAGTGAGCAATATCAAGCATCCTTAAAGGCTTATGCAGATTGGTCCAAAAAGGATCGTAAGGTATGTTATACTATGTTGTATTTCATGCATGATGATCTAATTGGAGAATTTAAAGACTGTCTCACTGCTAAGGACATGTGGGACAAACTTAAGATCACTTTTGGTCAAATATCCGCTACAAGGCTTCGTGCTTTGCACCTTAAATGGATGAACTATGAGATTAATACGACTCGTACTATGGCTGAACATTTACGAACCATGAGTGCAATGGTTCGTGATCTTAAGGCAACTGGCCAGGCTATCTCTGAAGAGGAGCAAGTCCTGAATATGATTCGGGCTCTTCCAGATCATACTGAGCACTGGAAGAATGTGAAACTTGTTTTAACACATAATGAAAATGTCAAAACCCTTTCAGAGATCACTAGGCACCTCGAAATGGAGGAGGATCGCTTAAAAGCATCAGATTCCTCCAATGTGGCCCTTGTTGCTAAAAGCAAAGGACCAAAGGGCCACAATACCAAACGAGGTAAAAGAAAAGGTTTTCGGTCTCCTCAAAGGAATGGACCAAAAGGTCATATTATCAAGAAGCACAAGGCTAAAGGCCAAGGAGAGAAAAACATGGCACGTGTGAAGTGCTATAATTGTGGAAAGAAATGTCATTTTGCTCGGGATTGTCCTGAACCTAAGAAAGTACCTTTCTTATCTATAACTCCTGATTTGTATGTTTGTTCTCATGCATTAGTTGCTAATTCTCTTCCTAATTGGATTGTAGATACGGGAGCAAGCAAGCACATAGTTAGGGATCGAGCTGGCTATGTGGACTTTCATCAGTATCCGGTGGGTTCACAAACTGTCGTGTTAGGAAACGGTAGTGAAGAAGATGTCTTAGGAATAGGGACATACCAGCTCAAGTTACGTGGAGGACATACTTTGCTCCTTCATGATGCTCTCTATGCACCCAGGGTGCGTTGTTGCCTTGTGTCTCTTGTAATTTTAATGAAATTAGGATTCGTTTTTAGTTCTAATCATTATGGATTGGATATTATGTATAATGGCAATATTATTGGTCATGCTACATTGAAAAACGATTTTCTAATTCTTGATTTGGATGCTTGTTATGATAATTCATCTTCTGTTTATGTTTCATATTTTGATCCGGATTTTGAATCTGTTAAATGACATGCTAGACTTGGTCATATTGGCCAAGATAGATTGAATCGGCTAGCTAAAGAAGGTCTTTTAGACCTACTCACAAAGGTTAAGTTGCCTAGATGTGAATCATGTTTAGCTGGTAAGGCAATCGCGAAACCTTTTGGTAAGGCTTCAAGGGTGTCTAAACCTTTAGAGCTTATTCACTCTGATATTTGCGGACCCATGAATGTTAAATCACGTCATGGGGCTATATATTTTCTCACTTTAATTGATGACTATTCGCGCTATAGATATGTGTATCTTTTAGCTCATCGTTATGAAGCGCTTGATCTGTTTAAACGTTTTGTAACTGAAGTTGAGACACAATTGGAAAGAAGAGTTAAAACTCTTCGGATTGATCGTGGTCGAGAATATCTATCTGATATGTTCAAAGATTTTTGTGAGAAAAAGGGTATAATAAGACAACTAACAATTCCTCAAACTCCACAACAAAACTGTGTTGCAGAGCGTAGGAATCGAACATTGCTTGACATGGTCAGGTCAATGATGGCACACGCTCGTGTTCCAATTAGTTTTTGGGAAGATGCGTTGCTCACGACAACTTATATTCTTAACCATGTGCCAAGTAAAAGTGTACCCGTCACTCCATATGAGTTATGGAATGGAAGACAGCCCTCTTTATATCATTTGTGTCCATGGGGTTTGACTGGTTATGTACACAACCCAACTCATAAACTTGGAAAACTTGGTCCAAGAGCCACTAAATGGTGTTTATAAGATACCCCGAACATTCTAAAGGGTATGTTATGTATGGTGAGCACCCGAATGGTGGCATGACAAAAATTGCTTCCCGCAATGTAGAGTTTCGTGAGGATGAGTTCCCAAGCATAGGTGAAATAAAAAAGGACCTAGATTTGTATGAGTTACAACCGGATACTCTCGGTGATGGGGAGAATTTAGTTACTCGCCAAGTCACCGAGATTTTTTTTACCCCAGAGAACTAATTTGAGAATGATGTCCGTCTTCCATCTCTCAACCACGAACCTGTAGATAGTCTACATGTTCCAAATCTCACATCTCAAGGGGATAGTGGGAGTGGTTCTCACCATGATCCAGACCCCACATCTCCAAGAGATAGGGGAGAGATCCCGAATGGGCAGATACATGTAGGTCCTAGACTTCGACGAAGTGAGCGTGGAAGAATTCCTCGAAGGTATTTTCAAATCGAAAAGGAAATATTCCTTTGTACTCTTTTGGAAATTGAAGAGCCAACCTCTTTTCAAGAGGCTGTTGATTCACCTAACCACACAGAGTGGATGGATGCCATGAGGGATGAAATGGACTCAATGACACGAAATCAAGTTTGGGAACTAGTTGATCTTCCGGTCCAACGAAAGTCCATTGGAAACAAGTGGGTTTTCAAGATAAAACGTAAGGCGGATGGAATGATCGACAAGTTCAAGGCCCGTTTGGTAGCGAAAGGCTATACCCAAATAGAGGGTATAGACTATGAAGAGACATTTTCTCATGTGGTGAGATTTGCTTCTATTCGCTTACTTCTGGCTATGGTTGCCCATTTGAACCTGGAGTTGTTTCAAATGGATGTAAAGACTGCTTTCCTTAATGGTAACCTTTAGGAAGAGATTTATATGAATCAACCTATTGGTTTTGTATCAAAAGGTCAAGAAGACAAAGTTTTTCGTCTTAAAAGATCCATCTATGGTCTCAAACATTCTTCTAGATCGTGGTATTTCAGATTCCATGAAGCCATTACTTCTTTTGGCTTAGTCAAGGTTTCAGAAGACTATTGTGTGTATGTCATGAGAACAACAAGTGAAATTTTGTTTCTTACTTTGTATGTTGATGGCATATTACTAGCCGGAAATAATATGGAGATGCTCAAGACCACTAAAGAGTGGTTGTCCTCTGTTTTTGATATGAAGGACATGGGTGAAGCTAGGTATGTCCTAGGTGTGGAAATAACTAGAAATCGTCCCAAGAAGCTCCTTGGTTTAAGTCAGGAAGCGTATATTAATAAAATCTTGGAATATTTTTGAATGCATTATTCAAAACCCGTTGACACTCCAGTTGAAAAGGGTCTTACCTTGAGTCTTGATCAATGCCCTAAAACAGATAAGGAAACAGAAAAAATGAGTAATGTTCCCTATGCTAGTGCCGTAGGAAGCTTAATGTATACTATGTTGTGTACACGGCCTGACATTTGCTTTGCGGTTAGTTTGGTAAGTCGTTACCAAAGTAACCCAGGACCTGCTCATTGGTAAGCAGTCAAAAGAATTTTTCGCTACCTTCAAATCTAGTCCTTTGCTATCAAGGCAGGAATTTAAGGTTAAGGGGATATTCGGATGCCGATTGAGGTGGTGACCCAGATGAGTCTAGGTCAACCTCAGGATATGTTTTCACCTTGAGAGGAGGAGCCATATCTTGGTGCAGCAAGAAGCAAGCAAGATTGTATATCATTATCAACAATGGAAGCAGAATACGTTGCTTGTTGTCTTGCCGCTCAGGACGCAATATGGTTGAGAAGTTTTCTCTAGGATTTTAATCTTACTCCTAAAGTTAATGATCCTGTTGAAATGTTATGTGACAACACTGCAGCCATACAGTTTGCTAAAGATCTGAAGTTTCATAGAAAATCTAAGCATATCAAAAGGCGTTATCATTTTGTAAGAGACGCCGTAAAAAATAAAGAGATTGCTATAAAATATATATCTACTAATAAGATGGTAGCTGATCCCTTAATGAAACCTATTCCTCGAGATTCGTTTAAGGCTCATGTGATGAGTTTAGGTTTACGTAGGGTTTAGTTTTTCCATTGGTTATATCTTGTTGTATAATGGACATGCTTTCATTTGTAATTTTTTTAATAAAAGTTTATTTCTCAAATGTTCATTGATACGTAAAGTACATGATAAGGCACATTGTAATGTCACCACACATTAGGCTTCTGATTGACCTTATCATACAGGCAATCGTCCTAACGCTTGAGTAGCGAGTAGGATGAGACTTCACAATATTAATATTGAGTGTATGTAATATTGTATTATCTTTATACTTGTGTAGTATATATGATAAGTTTTTATATTTGAATAGTCACCTTAGTAAGTCTAAGATGAGACTCTGATGAGTCGGATGTGAAAGTTTCAGATTTCACATTGAAGCCTTAAAGTCAAATCTTGAGTGTCAAGATTAGCATTAGGGATGTTAATCTAGGGGCTCGGATTAGTTTTTAAGTAAAGCTAGATTCGTGATTTGCATAGCATAAAAGAGTGACATGCCCAACTTAGTGGTAGTTATGCTATGACACACATTTCATACTGTGTGTGCTATATAACGACCCTCTTGTGGTATGATAGTTAAATCCCTTTCTCTGTCATTGTATGATCTCATAGACTTTAATGTCTAATCAAATGAAATCCTTTGACTTAGAACTATGATATGAAGTCAATGCTTGATGTTGCTACTTTAGTGTGTTTTTCCAAGGGCTAAGTTGTATACAATCCAACGGAGCACGTTAAGAAAGCAGTTAAGCTAAGATGGATTATTATGAGTGTCTAAGGAAGAATTTTTTCCTTCATCACCATATCAGACCGGGCGATTATACTTGATGTATAATCATATGATATATCTATGAGCATAAAAGGACAGTGTATGCGTTCGATGATATTTTGGATGATTTGGGGTATCATGACTATATGAAAGTGTTATGTTAGTTAGATGGTGACTTAATATAACACTACTGATTTTTTAAATGGTCGCACGACTCATTCTCAGTATGACACGTGACATTTAGGGAGAAGATGAAACTCGTGACTTATGTGGCCGAGTGGGAGTTGTTGGAAGTTACACAAGAAGTAACTTCTGAAGGTTATCGTCCTCATATAAAAGGAGGACATGACTATTACCTTTAGAGAATTTTTTCAAGAGGAAAACTCCTTTTATTCTGAAACTCTTTTCATTCTTCTTCGTTTTTGTTCACGAGAATCACACCATTAAAGATTAGAGTTTGAGGCGTGGATTAATCGGTGACTCTAGTAACCAACCGTCAAATAAAGAATCGATCAATTACTTCCGCATTAAGGTTAGTCCTTATAAATCTACAAGTTTGAATCTAGAGGTTAGTTCAAATTTCAGTTGGCAGAACATGCTCTACCATTAGATAATGTTGTTTTAGAATGTACATTTAATTTAATTTGGTCAGTTATACTAAAACAATATCATTTTGATACGACCTGAGATTGAATCTAGAGGTTGATTCAAATTTTAGTTGGAAAACCTTGCTCTAGCGTCAAAAGGATGTCAGTTTTAGTATGCATGTTTAATTTGGTTAGTTATACGAAAACAATACCATTTTGTTTTGATCCTAGTTTGAATCTAGAGTTTAATTCAAAATTTAGTTGAGAGTCCCTTTTTTACCATCAAATAATGTCGTTTTATTATGTACGTTCGACTTGGTCAATTATACTAAAAGAATACCATTTTAGCCACTTCAAAATTTAGTTGGAAGACCTTGCTCTACTTCCAAATAATGTTATTTTAGTATGTACGTTTAATTTGATCAATTATACTAAAACATCATTTTGGTATGATCCGAACCTTAGGTCGTATGTAATGGGTTTTGGATTAGGTCAACTCATCCTATTATTGCCATACGATTTTATTAATTTCCAAAACTATTTAATATTTAAATTTATTGAAAAATCCTCATGATTTCTAATTTTTTTAAAAAGTGGTAATATAAACAACACAAAATATTACTAATATATCAATCTAACTAGGGATGACAATGGACTCGGTCAGGCTCAGGCTACTTTTGGCACTACTCGGCCTAATCATGAGTTGATCAGCTTGTAATTAGCCCCTAAACTTACAGACCATGGGTGGACTGAGTTGACCTAATTAACTTTACGTTTTTTAAATAAATTAAAAAATGATGTTATTTTATATCTTTTTGTCAAGCCATGGGTTGGGTTGGGCTAGGCAATCTTGGACCATGACCCAATCAACTAAGGTCGAAGTTGAGCCGAGTTGGGTCGATCTTTTACTATCCCTAAATCTAATTCGATTTAATAATAAAGTAATTAAATTCCTTAATTTATTGCAATTATTTTAAACTATTAGTTTAGATTAAATATTTTAATGAAATTTAATATTTAAATTAAGTCTCATATTAGTAGTATTTTGATTAGTTAAAATGTATTATTTAAGTCATATTATTTTGCTGTTATCTTTTAATGAAAATTTTAAAAAAGGAATTTTCTTAAAAGGAATTTTTAAATTAATTGTAAAATTTAAGAAAAACATACTTTCACGCCTAAAATTATTATTTATAGGACAGTTCTTAATTTGTATTTTCCGCTTCATAAAAGGTTTCTCCATCTGGTTTGATCTCTTATTAGATTCTAAACCATAACATAAGTTTGTTTAACAAGTGATTACATTTCTTATTTATGTAGACATGCTCCGATGATGAAGCGAACGGTGGAGAAGAATTCAGGTACGCCGTGAAAAATCTGGTGAGTAGTTTGCAATGGAGGCCCAAATAGGCAGTGGTTTCGCCGCGAGGCAAGAGACTTGGCATGGCGCAACAGCCTATGGTATGGCCTTTTGCTGGAGGACCTTGGAAAAACAACGTTTGCTCCAGCTGCCTCTCTCAGGCATCAAGCTCCGCCGTATCTTGCCTTCCGGCAGAAGAGGCGCGTGTGCTTAATACAGGCTGCTTTCTACGTTATTCTAGCAATCCATTTGCCAATGATTCTTCACTCGAAACTAAAGGTTTGCTTCTTCTTTCTATTGATTAGCTTCCTAGTTATTTCACCTACTCGTCTATACTCAGGCCATAACAAACATCATCACAGGTTCGAGTTGTCAAACAGTTTATATGACTTAACAGAAAGAAGTCTTAATCAATGGTTCAAAGAAGGAATCTACATCAATTGTTCTTGAAGTGGTTTGTTCTTTTTTGTAGATGAGACAGTTTGCTACGTGCTATATATCAATGGCATGGCTGCGTTTTGCTTAGTGGCAATTGGCCTTGGAGTGTACCTGGGTAGACTTGTTCACATAAAACGTCATTGCTCCACAAAACCTGAAGGTACGTAACCTAAACACATCTCTTTCATTTAGTTTAAGAATAAGTCTTTATGAACTTTCTCAGACTTTTAGGGTATGAAAGTACTGATCCAATCGATAACACTTAGGTTGATGGGTTCTTTAATGTTTTGGTGTGAAGGGATGGAGGAGGAGTTGGTGGTAGGTGAAGCCTATCATTTTCTGGAGTTCAAGTTATGCAACATTAGAGGCGGCAACGGAAAATTTCAACCAAGTTCATAGGCTCAGACGAGGAGGATTTGGCGAAGTGTACAAGGTAAATACGTAATACATATATTATAAAAAAAAATGTTCATTTTAGTTCTAATTCAAAATATTTTAATTATTTTAAAAATAATATTAAAATTAATATTAATACGTCTTTAAGAAACATCTCTAAATAAGATTGTATATTATTAGACCTTTGAAAACTCCGCATTTAAGTAAAATTATATATTATTGGACTTTTTAATTAAGACTCCGCGTTTATAAACATAATCCTTTAATACGGATTCAATTATTGTTATTACTTTCTACAGTTACAAAAAAATGAATCTGACATGAGTAGGGAACATTGCCTGATGGTAGAGAGATTGCAATAAAGCGATTATTGATTGGCAGCGGAAGACGGATTGAGAAGATTTGCAGTGAAATGGAGATTATTAGCAAAGCTCAACACAAGAACTTGGTCCACTCCCTGGGTTGCTGCTTCACTAATTCAGACAGCTTCCTTGTCTATGAATAGCAAACAAGAGCCCAGATCTCACTTTATTTGGTAATTAACTCTTTTCTTTCGTCTTTTAATCTATAGAATTAATGATGAATAAATCTTTTTATTTATTTTGTGTCAAAGAGTTTTTAAGTATTGTCGAAACCGATAATAAAAAATTCAACCGGCTTAATTGGTTCAATTTTAAAAATTTTGAATGATATAATTTTTATTTTTTATTTTCAACTTTTCGTTTAATTTATTTTAACGATTCTTTTTGTTAAAGATTGTTAATGGATTTATTAATTGCTCAAGCTTGATTAATTAATAAGTTTTTATAAACTAAAATAAATTAATCTATTTTTATTTAACAATCTCTTTTTAATTAAATTTTAAATTCTTCAATAGATAATAACAATCTCCTTTATTCATATTTTAAATTTTAAATTTTATTTAATTTTTAGTCAGTTTATGACCATCTAATACTGTTAAACTATTTTAATCTTAAATATTTTATCTTATTTGTTTAACTTCTGGTCTAGTTTTATAAAATATTGGTTCACAATGAAAGTAGAGAAGGTAAGAAAGAGTACAATATTGATATCAATTTATACTGTTACCGTTTTATGTAATTTTTAAAATTGTAAAATAATTCATTAATTTTTGTATAACAAAAGTTTAGTTTCTTATTATAGTTAATAATAAACATATTAAAATTTAATTATTTTTAACTTTATTTATAGTATGAAATTTGTTGGATTAGGGGTTTAATGTTGAGAAATTTTTTGAATCATATGAAATATTTAATGATTTGGTAACTTTTCTTAGTTTAGCCATTCAACTTTTTATTCATAATTTTATAAAATATAGTTATTCTTAACTTTATGTTTATAGTACCAAATTCATTGAATTTGAGATTAAATGATGAGAAAAAACTGAATAATAGAGATAATTTATGAAATTAGTAACTTACTTTTTAATTTAACCCTTCAACTTTTTTAATTCATAATTTTACTCAATATTTTTAGTATCTCAACTTGTATCACCTCAATATAAATCAATGATTAAAATTAGACCCGAAGTTAAACCAGTAAAACAAGATGTTTAATATAAGTTTTCAAATATTCAATCGACATTAAATCATCGTAAAATCAGCTAAAGATTAAATAAAAATAACGAATTTGAAATATTATTGAAAAGATTGTCCTTATTTATCTAATAATTTAAAGTTTAATGAAAATAGATTGTTAAATAAAATTAATTAATTAATTTAGTTTATAAGAACTTATTTATTAACAAATTGATTAATTTTAAGAAAGTAAATTGAACTATAAAATTGAAAACTAAACTGAAAAGTTAGACTGTTCAAATTTTTACAGTTGATCTGTTCAACCGGTTAAGGTTTTTAATCATTGATATAAATTAAAATTTCATAGTACATTTTGATATAATAATCTGATATGTTAGTTAACTGCATTGTTATTAGATTTTTGTGCAAGTTATTACTAAATAACCAATGTATTCCACGAACTTGTAGGGCGTGTTTAAAACTTAATGTAGTTCTGAGAAGTTCGTTCCCTTTTTTTAAGAACAATCAAGCTTTTTCTAATTCAACTTCCTGCTAAACTATCTTAAACTTTTTCTGCTACCAATGGAAGGAAGATCCGGAAAAGAAGAAAGAACTCGATTGGAAAATTAAAGAAGCTTTTGATCATCATTGGAACAGCTGAAGGGTTGGAGTACCTTCACAATGACTGCCAATTCCGAATCATCCACCGAGACATCAAAGCAAGCAACATCGTTTTAGACCTGAAACTCAGACCAAAAATCTCTGACTTTGGCCCTGCAAAATTCTGTTCCTCCTTGGAATCTCATACTGATACCGCCATTGCAGGAACCATGTAAGACCTTCTTCCAGGTCCTGAACATTCATAATTTATACTACTTTGTTGAACCTGATAAAACTTTGTTTTATGCTTGTTTATTAAGAGGTTACATGGCTCCTAAATACATTGCTAAGGGAAGATTAACAGAGAAAGTGGATGTCTATAGCTTTGGGATTCTTGTACTGGAAATCGTGACCGGCATTGAAAACACCAAGTTTCAGTATGTTAGAAACTCTAGCTTAATATGCTAGAGATCAGTATATTAATGAGTATAATCAGTGGTAAACACTGCTATTACAAGTGAATCCGAAGACCACTTCCTATATTAGAGCAGGAATGTGCTCCTCAAAGAGAATATTAGCTCTCTCTGCCGAAGTATCTCACTTCTTACTAATTTTTGGCTGAATGCCTCTCTCTCTTCTCTCCCCCTCTTAGCTACCCCTACGTACAATTTGTTATTTTCCTAGTACCATTCAGCCCCCCATAATCCTAACTAACTCTGACATCATTCCCCCTCAGCCCCCCTTTTCTTTTTCCTTGAGTACACCCTCCATATTCTAGGCTTGTTGCTATTGTCATGAGGCCTAATGTTGCCCCCTTCTCGAAGAGCAACCTTGGGAGGAAATTGGCTCTGCAGGACAAATTCGTCTTCCCATGTCGCATTCTCCATTCGTTTACCCTTTCATTGAACCAACTATTGCCGAGTTGAGTGACCTTACTTTGTAATAACTCTACTGGCTAGTGCAGATTCTAGTTCCACCACATCTTCTACTTTGACCTCCATACCTTCAGGCAAGTCTTCTTCAACTGTATAGTGTCCCACAGCTTTCTTTAATTGAGACACATGAAAAACGGGATGAATCCTCGAGTGTAGTGGAAGTTTAAGTGTTTTTCCAAGATTTGGAAAGGACTAAAGTATCTGGCAGCTAGTTTCTGATTAACTCGTCGGGCCACAGTAAGTTGTTTGTGGGGACGTAGCTTAAGAAATATCCATTCGCCCACCGTGAAGGATAATGGAGTCCTCTTCCTATCTGCAAATTTCTTCATCTGATCCTGAGCTCTTTAAAGATTGTGTTTCAGCTAAAGTAAAGCCTCATTTCTATCAATCAACTCCCTTGCCACAGCCTCTACCTTGGTTTCACCTTGGAAATATCGAACTATAGTTGGAGGTTTTCTGCCATAAACTAGTTCAAACGAAGTGGAACTTGTGAATACATGAAAAATAGTATTGTACCATAGTTCAACCCAAGAAATCCAAAGGAACCAATGTTTGGGCTGTTCGGAAGCAAAACATTGCAAATAGGTTTCTAAACATCGATTGAGAACTTCGGTTTGTCCATCCGTATTCGGATGATAGGATGAACTCATTTTAAGCATAGTGTCTTGAAGTCGAAACAATTCCTTCTAGAAATAACTCACAAACAAAGGATCACGATCACTAATAATTGATGTTGGACTCCATGTAAACGGACTACTTCTTTAATAAATACTTCAGCCACAGTTTTACCAGTATACAAATGCTTCAAAAAGAATAAAGTGACCATATTTAGATAATCTATCCACCACAACCAATATCGCTTCATATCCCTTAGATTTGGAAGTCCCGTGATGAAATCCATAGAGATATCTTCCCAAATATGATTTAGAATCGGTAAGGGTTGTAACAGACCCCTTGGAAAAGTTGCTACATATTTTTATCTTTGACATGTATCACAAGATTTGACATAGTCTTGAATAGACTTCTTCATGCCAATCCAATAAAGATTATGAGCAATTATTCTATATGTGCGAAAAAAAAACCCGAATGGCCTCCAATAGGTGATGAGTGAAACTCTTGTAAAAGGCAAGAATGAAAGTAGATTGGGCTGAAATTACTAACTTCCCCTTGTGTAAGAGAGCTCCTCGGTGCCACAGAAACCCTCTTTTTACAGCTGGATTTTGTTGCAATTCTTTTATAATTCCATTGAGCACAGGATCCTTTTCCACCTCTTGTTGCAGAACTTGACTAGCAGCCCACAATGGGTATAAGGTGATGCTCCCCAAATCAGCTTCTTCACAAATTCTTGACAAAGCATCAGCAGCTTTTTTTTTCAGGGCCTGACTTATAGATTACCTCAAAATGATACCCAAGTAAATAAGTCATCCAACTTTGTTGGTTTGTGGTGGAAACTCTTTGCTGAAGCAAATAACAGAGACTTTTTTTATCCAAATAAATAACAAAGAGTTGGCCCAACAAGTAATGACGTCAATGGTGTATTGTTAAAACCAATGCCATCAATTCCTTATGATAAGCAAATTTGGATAGATTACCCTCAGATAAAGCCTTGCTGAAGTAAGCAATAGGTCTTCTATTTTGCATCAACATCGCACTAACCCCCTTGCTTGACGCATCGCACTCCACCTCAAAAGTCTGAGAAAAATTCAGGAGAGCTAATACTGGGGATGTAGTTAGGGCCCTCTTCAAGGTGTCAAATGACTCCAATGTTGCTGCGTTCCAAAGAAACCATCTTTCTTTGTCAATTCAGTAAGAGGCTTGGCTATATTTTCATAGTTCATAATGAACTTGCGGTAGTATCCCGTCAACCCAAGAAATCCCCTCACCCCCTTCATATTATGAGGCACAGGCCAATTGACCATACAGGACACCTTGACTGGATCAACTGCTACTCCATGCGCAGAAATTACATGACCCAGATAAGTTACTGTTCTTCTTCCAAAACTGCACTTTTGCTTATTAACCACAAAGTGATTACCTTGTAAAACCTCCAAAACATTCTCCAACTGCAAAAGATGAGTATCCCAATTAGCATTGTTGGGACCCGATCTCGGAACCGGATCCTAACCAAAAAACGAAACGAAAGCGATCAAAAACAAGCGAATGCACATCGGATAAGGCGAATCCGAAGGCGATACAAATAGGAAAATGCAGAAACCAATATTAACAACGAAATCGAATCGCAAAACGAAAACGGAAGCAAATCGAAATCGAACATGAAAACAAACGAACATGAATCGAATCAAAACAAAGAAACGAAGCATATGGCGAAATCAAATCAAATAAGAATCGAATCACAAATCGGAAGCGAATGACTCGAAAGCGAAGACATAAAACGGAAGACAAAGCGAACGAAAACTTAACAAAGCGGAGCCAATCAAAATCCGAGACAAAATGAAAACGGATCCGACATCCGAAAATAATACTCTTTAGAAAAACGTCGCGTTGGAAATCCTTAAGACTAAACCAAATCCAAAACCAGTATAAAATTTGTCTTTTCGTTTCTTTCATATTTGCTTTATTCAATCTTATATAAACAAAAACTCAAATCATAAAATCTCTCATAATCATGCTATATCTCGTTCTTGTTAACAAAATCATAAATCTACTCCTTATCTTTCTCTTATCATAAAATTTTGGCAGCATAACGGCTGCTTTTTAATTAACCCATACCTGCAAAGGGTTTAAAATACACTTCTATATTTTTAACACAATAACCAGAATCATCGGACACCCCGTCCGGAATCCAAAACACATTTATATCTCAATTCAACATCCAAAACCCATTCACATTTTCTCATATCAATTCATACTCAAATATATACTAAATCTCATAATTCATCACAAGTCATATACAATTTTGAAAATCAAATCCTTATACAACTCATAGTGACATTTTCACAAAATACAAAAATCGCAAACATGTCGAACGAACATCTTGTCTCTCCCTCATCCGATCTCCTACGATTACCTGGAGATTGGGGATGAAAGGGGGGGTGAGCACAAAGCTCGTGGGTAACAGGTTTATAACGAATAATAAGAAAAACCGTTGAAAAGTTCATTTGTCGTACAAAAGTCATAATGAGTTCATAAAACACTTATTCCCAAATCTCAGTCAAATTCGAATTTTGAATTTAAAGCTCATAGTTGAAAATTGTTAACACATCAACTCAGCATATTCATTTAACCATCCATACGAAACACTCCATTTATGCACATAATTGACAATTCAAAGATGCAATGCATAAACAAATGGCTCGAGAGTTCCATGGAACAAAACGGATAAACCGAAGTCCGGAAAAGAAAGAAAAGGTCATGAAAAGCATGAAATGATTTGAGCATGAAATGAATATGTGCTTCTAGAAACATTCTTCCCTTTTTGTCTTAAGTTTCTATTGACTCCAAAATCATTCAATTTGTTTCAGAAATCCCAAAGTTATACTTCAAACATATTGGGCCTATCCTTATGTTGAAACAAGAATTTATACTCAACTTCCGACCGAAATTAAGATCTTTAAAGACTGAATTAAAACTTTCTTTCTTCATAAAACGTTTAGAACTTTGTCTCTAGTTCACAATGAATTAAAAATCACCTCATTTGGACCTCTACATCAAAAGTTATGCCCAAATTACCAAAAAATTAAGGTTGGATGCCGTGGTATAACCCGCAAACACACGCCGGGGTATAACCTCCAAACACCTACGGGTGGGGTGTGGGGTCCAACAAGCACTATAGATGAGAATGTCATTGAAAAAGACCAACATAAATCTCCTGAAGAAAGGCCTAAAGATATCATTTATAACTGAATGAAATGTGGCTGGCGCGTTGGTAAGCCCAAATGGCATCATAAGGAACTCGTAATGTCTATCATGTGTGCGGAACGTCATCTTGTGAATTTCCTCCCTCTTGACCCTAATTTTGTGATACCCCGACTTAAGGTCTAACTTAGAAAAGAATCTCGCTCCATTCAACTCATCTAACAATTCATCCACCACCAGAATAGGGTACTTATCCGGTATGGTTACTTGATTGAGTGCTCTATAGTCTACACATAGTCTCCAAGAAGCATCTTTCTTTTTAACCAAGATCACCGGACTGGAATAGACGCTAGAGCTAGGACGAATGATTCCCATTTGTAACATTTGATGCACTTCCCTTTCAATCTCATCCTTGTGATGATGAGGATACTTGTAGGGCCTCACACTAATCGGACCTTGCCCCGGCTACAACATGATAGCATGTGAGTAGTTCCTCTCCGGAGGCAGCCCTTGCACCTCTAAAAAAACCTGGGAACTTATCCAATACTAGGTTCAACTCCCTATTCTCACTGCTGGTATGTTGCATCTGTTGTTCTTCCATTATTGATACCCCATCCACCGAAGAGAATTCACCCCTTAATATAGCAAGGAGACCATGTAAACTTACTGAATCTTCAAGATACACACTCTCTCTCCGTGTTGGTGACTGAAATCCTACATTCCCCTGTAATTGAACACTTTGCCTTTCAGGTCGGAATTGCATAGTCATCTCCTTCCAATCCACCATAACCTTTCCTAGAGTTTGTAGCCAAGTAACCCCTAGGATAACATCCATTTCTCCTAAATCTAAGACATAAGCATCAATCTTTCACTCTAAGTCCCCCACCTGAATAGGAATCTCCAAGCACTTCCCTTGAGTAGTCACCTGATGGCCATCTCCAAGTTTAATTCCCAAAGCCTTGCTATTTCCTACGGTCAATCCTAATCCATTCACCAACTCCCTGTAGCCATCTAACCAAACGCACAGTTTTATTCTCCTGCACAAATGCTTCATTCACTCCAAACACCCCCATGGTTGGGCATTTCAAAGCTATATCATTCTCCTCCTTAGTTTCAACTTCCAATGCAATTATTTCTCCATTCTCATCCAAGGTTTCGTTGTCATCCAAGATCTGTAACCTCAACTGTTTTTCAGCACATTGATGAAGAGGATGAAACCTCTTCCCACACCTGAAACACAAGCCTTTTGCCTTTCTGTCCATAAGCTCCTGGTAGGACAGATGACGCAGCCCCCTATTTTTTTCTTTCAGTACCCTCCGATCACTTTCCGATCGTCTGGTGAGTGTCGCCGTCGGGGGGTGGCCATTAGGTGCGGCGCATGCTGGTCAAATGGAACTCCTGCAAATTCCCTGTGTCTCGCAACTCTAGTACCGCTGAAAACTCGCCCTTGACCCATTGGGTTTGGACCCTCCATCTCACGGTGATAGGTCAGGTTGACCCGAAAACTGTCCCTCATGTTATTTCCTCGATGTGGATGCTAGATGCGTGCGCGAGACCTAGACACATCTACTCCACCTAACTCGCCATTCACCTCCTCTTCTACTGCCTTCACTACCTTCATCAACTGGTATCTATTAATGGGTCTAAACGTTCTCACTCTCCTTCAAATATCAACCCTCAAACCACTCATGAAGTATCCCATAAACTGCTTCTCCGGTAGATGCCCTACCTGCGACGATATAAACTCAAAAGCCTCAATATATTCCTCCACCAAATCCGTCTGCTTCAAGTCCGACAGCTCCTCAAAGGGGTTATCGAATCTTCTCCCTCCATAATGATCAATCAGAGCTCGCTTGAATTTCTTCCAGTCTAACTCTTCCTCTGTCTCCAAAGAAGGTTAAATCAATGTATGGTAGAACCTTCCATACTCAATAGAGCCAACTTCATTTTGATCGGTTCAGACGTATTATGCACTTCAAAATACACTTCCGCCTTAGTAATCCACCCTACAGGATCAGACCCATCAAACATGGGTCATTCCACTTTACGAACTGACATTCTATACTCTTCCATAGTGTCATAGGAGTGTTCCATCGGGTTTGACTACCCCGGACGTGGATTCCTCTCTCTTGGCACGTTAGGCACCCTTCCTGAGGCATCGCCACTAACTTGTCCCTCCTCCAGTCGTTTGCCCATCATCTTACTCATCTCCAGCAGCAAGTTTCACTACATTTCCCCCATTGCCATCCGCATGGATGACTGAATTTCTTCAACCCCAGCCTCTAGATGTGCCATACGGGATTCCAATACGTCCACCCTATCGGACATCTTGGGTGGCATCCAAGTGAGTTGCGATAACTTCTTCAGTCTCCAAAAAAAGAGCTAACCCTTTCTCTCAGGATTGGGAAATCTGGCAGGTCAGACCAATGTTAGAAACTCTAGCTTAATATGCTAGAGATCAGTATATGAATGATTAGCTCTCTCTCCCGAAGTATCTCACTTCTTACTAATATGCCAGAGCAGGAATGTGCTCCTCAAAAAGAATATTAGCTCTCTCTCCCGAAATATCTCACTTCTTACTAATTTTTGGCTGAATGCCTTTCTCTCTCTTCTGTCCCCCTCTTAGCTACCCCTACGTGCATTATGTTATTTTCCTTGTACCATTCAGCCCCCCATAATCCTAACTAACTTTGACATCATTCCCCCTCAGCCCCCCTTTTCTTTTTCCTTGAGTACACCCTCCATATTCTAGGCTTGTTGCTATTGTCATGAGGCCTAACACAGTCCGAGGATTCATACGAAACCTTAGTTGCTTCTGTAAGAATCTGTACAATCCTTTCGTTATCTTCTTTTCACTTGCATTTGTTTCCTTAATCATCTTACAAATATTGCAGACATGGAAACACTTCCAATCGAAAGCAGCACAAGAAATTGTTGACAAGAGTATTGTGGTTGAACACATGGAAGAAGTTGAAAGGGTCGTTCAAATTGGTCTGTTGTGTACGCAAGAGTCACCAAGTTCACGGCCAACCATGGCAGAAGTAGTTCAAATGCTTAGAAAAAATGAGCTTGAATTGCCTAGACCAACCAGTCCTCCTTTCACAGGCATGAACATGGAACTTCGTTCTTTAAGCTCAGACGGGCAAGGATATTCCATGGCTGGTTTCTCTGAAACCCAGAATTCTAGGGACAAGTAGTTTCAACCATTTATGTGGAGCCATGAATTTAAGATGTTAGAACCATTAACTGTTAGGTAAAGTAGGGAATATGTACAACAGGAGCATGGAAAGTGTATCATTCTCTTTTAGCTTTGGAAGTATACGAAGTTTCTGAATCTCTTGCCTCAATTTCAATGGTGGGGTTAAGTAGATAGATTGACATTTCTAGTTGGGTTTTGCTTTTTGAATGAGAACGAGTTCTTAGAAAAAGGAAAGTTGACAATCATAAATATCGTTTACCATAAAGCTTTAGTATTTGCAATAAATGGTCCAACCTATATGCTAATGACTAATGACATAAGACTTTTTGTAGTATGAAGTCTTTTGGTGACTGATTCAATTCCATCGAAGTTGACCAATAAAAATTGAGTTGTTTGAATTTTCGATTATATTTGCCTCTAAATTTTAAAAATTTCGTACTTAAATTCATAAATTATTTTCATTCCGATCCTAATTAAAAAAACCTAAAAATATTCGATAACTTAAAAATTTTTAAAGAACCATCAAACAAATGTTTTGACAACTAGACTGAAAATTAAACCAGAACCATCAAATAAATGTTTTGACAACTAGACCGAAAATTAAACCAATAAGATAAGAAGTCTAAGATTTAAAAGGTTCAACTGGTATTAAATCGTCATAAAACTTGTTAAAAAGTAATAAAATTAAAATTTCAAAAATAATTGAAAGAGATTGTATTTATCTATCAAATAATTTAAAGTTTAATTAAAAAGATATTGTTAAATAAAAATTAATTTATTTATTTTAGTTTATAAAAACTTATTAGTTTATGAAAATGACTTATTAATTAATAAACTAATCGATTTTTAATAACAAAAATTATTAAAATAAATCGAACAAAAAAGTTAAAAACTAACTGTTCAAGATTTTTACGATTAAACCGACTGAATCGATTATGTTTTTTGATCATTGCATCAAAATTTAAAACTTTTTGATTCGATTGGAAGCACGCCTGAGCTTGAAGTCAATAATTCAAACTCGATTGAATTTGAATCCTATTTAAAAACATTTAAGGCTTGAATCTAACTTAATTCATTGTTAAAGTTGCTCTCAAATAATTCAAACTCGATTGAATTTGAATCCTATTTAAAAACATTTAAGGCTTGAATCTAACTTAATTCATTGTTAAAGTTGCTCTCAATAAGGATGGAAATGGGCTAAGTCTTGCTTGGCCTCTAGCCCAATGAGCCACGGGCGGGCCTGACCAGTCAGGCGTTACTTGATTTTTTTAAAAAATTAAAAAATGACATTGTTTTGTACCTTTTCGACGGGGCATAGGCTAAGCTCGGGTTGTAAGCATGCCAATGAGTCGAGCAAGGGTTGGTCGACCTGTGGCCCGACCCATGACCCGATGAATCATAGACGGGATAGGTTTCGGTTATATCTAAAAAAAAATTAAAACCGACGTCATTTTTGACGTTTTTTTCGGGCCATGGCCAAGCCAGGCCAACCTGTGTTCAACCTAGCTAGGCCCATGGCCCGCCCGTGGACATCTCTACCAAGCCGAGGCGCAATCTTGACCAGTGGCTCGGTCAACCCGGGTAGAAGTTGGGCAGGGCTGGATATTGTCTAATAGAATTTGTACTATTTAATCCGAATAATGTCTAATAAAATTAAAAAAATCTTGCATTTATACTTCATTTATCTATCAATATTCTCTTTTAACATTTATTTTGGTAATTATAATTAGATTAAATAAATATAATTATAATTGTATCTAAAAAATTACTATAAATTAAAATAACATTTAAACTTTTATACAATTACAATTATAAACACAATCTTGCTGATGACCCCAAGTCGTCTCATAAAACAGACAAGTAATGACATTCAAAGTCACTTGTGTAGAAGAATGATCCCAAGTCGTCTCATAAAACAGACAAGTCATGAAATGTCTTTTTCAGGACTGGAAGTATTTATTTTACTTGTTTGACGGTGCAAGTATTTACTTTCCAAAGGAAGCAGAACACATTTTCCTTCATGCGCAATCATTCATCCCACTTGATGACCTATTGGTGTAGAAGACATGTAATTATCATTTATGATCTTTATCAACACCTTAAATTACTAATCATATTTTAATTATGATTATTGGTCGGGTCGGCGATGCTGGGCCCGGACCCAGTCAAGACAACTCTTGGGCTGATCGGTCCATTCTTCATAGAACAAGTCTCGAACCCAACGGCTACGACAGGCCCAAGCCCGATCCATGCTCTTCTCAGCCCATCCGCATGTAAGAGACTCCCATGCAAACACGTAAAGGTTTAACCCTAGCGTCCATCCCCTATATAAGGTATAATTCTCCCATAATAAAGGTACGTAATCATAAACCTAATTCTCTGGCTCTTACGGCAATCCCACTTTCACCAAAAGACTGACTTGAGCGTCGGAGGGGCTAATCGGGACACCACCCCCGACGTGCCTTCCTTGGTTTTGCAGGTACCTTCACGTCGGAACCGTCACTGGAAGTAGCAGACTCATGGATTCAAACGGCAACGTTCAGTTCAGCCAGAATCCGGCAGAACCAATTGGCGCCCACCGTGGGGCCCAACTTCCGGGTACCACGTCCAGAAACACACAGATAAGTCAGGCGGCGGCGACGAACCCTGATGTAGCCGCTGTCGCGGCTCTGACGATGCAACGCATAGGTTTTAGCTACCGCAACTCGCCATTTGTATTCACATGTTTCACGCACGGAATCCTCAGATCCTAACGATCAACCACAGCTTCAAACCTTGGAACAAGAAGAACAGAGCGTAGCTTTGGAGGATAACGTCGCGCTCAATACGCACCCGAATATCCAACTTCGATCGGGTGCAGATCCTCTTCTGACTGTACACACTACCCTGACCCGAAAACAGATCGAGGAAGCTGCTGATCTGTTGATCCACCAAATTTTGCGCCTCAACCAGAATAAATGCCGCCTCGCACGCACGACAAGCCGCCCGACAGACTAGCATGACGACTAATCATCGCCCAACCGAAGCCCTAGAGAAAATCGTAGATGATCGGATTAACGCAGCTATGAGCTTCCATCCCGATCGCCCGACGGCGCAGTACAGCTCTCCCTTCACTCCTGACATCTTGGATAGCCTCCCGGCGCCCGGCACAAAAATACCGACCCCCAAGAAATACACGGGAAAAACCGACCCTCTGAACTACCTGCAGCACTTCCAGTCCATGATGAACCTACATTGTGTTCCGGACGCTATCCAATGCAAGGCTTTCTACACGACCTTCCAAGAGGGAGCTCGGCGATGGTTCAACAGCTTGCCCCCGAGCTGTATCACATGCTTCAAAGATTTCAAATTGTTATTCATGAACCAGTTTGCCACTAGCGTTTACCGCGCAGAAGACGACTTTTAGAGGTGATGCAACTTACCCAAGGAAGGAATGAGACTTTGCGGGAGTTCATCACCCGGTTCAACAACGAAGCGGTCGAGGTTCCCGATCTCACTTGCTCGTCCATACTGGCCGTGCTCATGAACAACACGAGGGATGAGGAGTTCAAGAATTCACTAGCCCTCGATCAGCCCCGATCTGTTCAGGAAATAAGAAGCAGGGCAGATAGGTACATTCAGCTCGAAGAAGTATTAAAGAATACGAAACGCCGGGAAGATGATCGCGGGCCGAGTGGTAGGGATGAGTCTCACAAGAGACAAAGGATCACCGACCGGAGGAAACCTACCGGTCGGCGAAGGCATCATCAAGACTTCACACCGCTTAACAAACGATATGCGGAAGCATCAAGGCTATGAAAGCGGATGGGGAATCCATCCGAGAGCCAAATAAAATGAAGACCCCTTACAAGGAGAGGAACCCAAATCTATATTGCCGTTTCCACAGAGACATCGGCCACGACATGGAGGATTGCTGGTCATTGAAAAAAGAAATCGAATCCCTTATCCAAAGGAGACAGCTCGGTCGGTTTATAAAGTACGGACGGAATGCCGATCGAGACAATGACAATAGGATCGGTCGACCGAATAGTGAGCGACAGTCTTGGAGATGAAATGATGGAAATGACGGAGGGAGGAACAACGCGAACACAGACAATCGACGCGAAGAGAGAGGACGATCAAGGAAAGAGATGGTAGGAACGCTGGACAGCAAGACGACCGACCGACCGGGGTCATTAACATGATATTTGGTGGAAACGCAGCGGGGGGATCCACTGCCAAAGGGAGAAAAGATATGCTAAACAGGTCGGCAAAGACTCGTCCACCAAAAAACTGAAGGAGAACGACGGGATGATCTCATTCGATGAGCCGGACCTCGATGGAGTAAGTTTCCCTCACGATGACGCCCTCGTAGTAAATCTGAACATGGACAGTTACGAGGTGAAGCGGGTGATGATTGATACGGGCAGCTCGGTTGACCTGTTGTATTATGAGGCCTTCAAGCAGATGAAGGTACCAAGATCGCCTACTACCTATGATTTACCCAAATAAAGGAGTAACCGGCGTCAAGATACCCGTCGCCGGTGAATTTGAAAGTGAAATTGGTGAAGCCGTGCAGATAGAAAAGGACGTTGAGTTTCTAGTCGTCAAGTTTCAAGGAGCGTATAACGAATAATCGGCGGCTACTCAAATGCCCTCGGATCGATCGTCTCCACATACTACCAAGTTATGAAGTTCCGACACCCCACGGAGTTGGTATTGTCGGGTCGTGAGAGAATCGCCAGGAATGTTACTTGGCGTAAACAAAACACTAGATGGGGCGGTAGTCTGGCGAGCTTCCTCGACGGAGAGTCGATAAGAAGAGAGGAATAATGAAGCCCGCCAAGCAGGACTCGTGCTTCTTAGTGAAGACAGGGACAGGGCAACCGCTCGTTCCGAAGGCACTAGGCAGAAAGCAACAAAATTCTACAACAGGAGTAAAGCCGAGCAACACAAAGATCGGGGGATACGCCCCGTGAAAAGTCGAGGCCACGGAACTCTAGGAAGCTGAAGGCGTCCTACCAGTAGATAAGTTTTATTTTGATTAATGTTTGTTCATTCTTGCTTTTGTACAAAATCATGGTACCTTTTCCGTCTCGCCGACGGGTTTTTAACGCCCACGCCTCATTATCATCAATAAAGGGTTTCAAATTCCTCGGCAAACTGTTTAGCAAATCGTTCAAAGGGAAGCCTATCAATATTGCTCGCTTTCGACTATAGATTGACCACGGTCGGTCGGGTCGCTAAGACAAGATCCTTGGGACCCTCGCCATCGCCATCGCCATCGTTCGGCATCCTCCATAGATCGACCACGGTCGGTCAGGTCGCCAAGACAAGATCCTTAGGACCCTCGTCATCGCCATCGTTCGGCATTCTCCATAAATCGACCACAGTCGGTCGGGTTACCAAGACAAGATCCTTGGGACCCTCGCCATCGCCATCATTCGGCATTCTCCATAGATCGACCACGGTCGGTCGGGTCGCAGAGACGAGATTCTCGGGACCATCGATCGCCTTCGCCTATTGCTCGGCCCGGTCGCCAAGACAAGATCCTTGGGACCTCGCCCGATATCGCCATAAATCGACCAGGTCGCCGAGACGAGATCCTCGGGACCATCGATCGCCCTTGCCAATTGCTCGACCAGGTTGCCAAGACAAGATCCTTGGGACCGCTCGGCCTCGCCTATCGCCCGGCCAGGTCGCTAAGACAAGACTCTTGGGACCCTCGCCCAGCATATATATATATAAACCAACAACGATCGGTCGAGTCGCCAAGATAAGACTCTTGGGACCCTTGCTCGACATCGACACAGATCGACTACGGTAGATCGGTCGCTAAGACAAGATCCTTGGGACCTCGCTCGGTATCTCCATAGATCAACTACGGTCGATCGGTCGCCAAGACAATATCCTTGGGACCTCGCTCGGTATCTCCATAGATCGACTACGGTCGATCGGTCGCCAAGACAAGATCTTTGGGACCTCGCTCGGTATCTCCATAGATCGACTACGATCGATCGGTCGCCAAGACAAGATCCTTGGGATCTCGGCTTGGTCGACCACGAATAACACCTAACCCTACTATACGTCCGAAACAAAGCACATAAGCACGAAAATTGACTTCGAAAAAATGACTTCGACAAAATGAAACACAACTAAAAATTTTCATTCATATTAAATTCACCCTAGCCACAAGCCCGACCAGGTGAGCTCTACAATTCGGGAGAAGGGGAACAACAAGTAGCTTAAGGAGCAGGACCCGGGGGAGCAACCGGAGGAATATCCTCGCAAGGAGGCTCTTCCCCTTCGGAGAGCGACACAACGGGAATAGGAGCAGGACCCGGGGGAGCGACCGGAGAAATATCTTTGTAGGGAAGCTCTTCTTCATCGGAGCTGAGATCCAGCTCTTCGTCCGGAATGGAGTCCCGTTCTCCTTCGGCCTTCTCCCTGACTTCCTCTAAAGAAAGCCCAAGAGCCGCAGGAAGAAGCGGCTCAGCATACTCCTCGAATGAAGGGCACACCGACCCCTAGGCGTGAGTTCGTGGCCCTCCTCAGAACCGAGAGGGTTATGTCGCAGGCGAGCTCTAAACTCTCCTCGAACAGAAACCGCCGTTTCCATCGCTTAATCGCCTCGACCCGTTGCATCCTCACAGAACGCCGCACCTCCCGCAGGGTCTCCTCGACTCTGTCCCTACCCTCCACTGCGGAGCGGCAATCTTGGTGGAGTTTCTTGTTAGACTCCCGCTCCGCCCTCACGGTCTTCCTCCATTCATCCTTCACCTCCTCTCCCTTGGCCAGTCGAGCCAACAAAGTGCCCACCTCCCTCTCCTGGGATTTCTTTTCCTCCTCCAAGGATGCGTTTTGAACCTGGAGGAGGTCTCTCCCCTCCTTCACCTCCGAAAGCTCGCCCTTCAAAGCCTTCACCTGATCATGGAAGTCGTGGACTTCCTGGTCCAGAGTCTCCAAACGCTGCAGCACTGCGAAGGCCGTCGTTGCACTCCGCACACCAAGACGAACGAGCTGAGACCCTAGCTCCAAGTTACTCCTCTTCTCCATGAACTGCTCGTCCACAGGCGGAATAATCCTCTCAGCAATGTAACGGGACACTTCGAGGTCCCCGATTGTGGCATTCTTAGCCAACTTGAGGGCAGACTCCCACTGCCCTAGATTTGCAGCTTGCGTCTTCCCCTTGCCCTTCTTTCCTTTCCCAGTCCCGGCTCGACTTGCCGAGCCAGACGGTAGATCCCCCAGCCGAACCAACCTCTTCCTCTTAAGAGGAGGACCCGCATCCTCCTCCTCCTCCTCTTCCAGGACTACATGGCCCACGCCAACCGGCACAACTGACAATGACCCCGAATCAGAAGGTCGGCCCCCGACAGGTGGAACATCCATCTACACTTCGGACGAGCCCAACCCCATAGACAAAGCGGCGCCATCGCCAGTCCCCGTCTCCGTCCCTTTCTTCTGTACAGCCTGCTTCTTCGACTTGGAGGCCCGGGCGGGAGCATCTTCCATTCTCACCATGGCTACACAACGATAAATTAAGTTAGAAAATGAAACCAAGGCTCAAAAATACAACAATTAGCTCAATCACGAGGAGTCAACCGGACGGGGTGGTCTCCTCTCCTAGCCCGCTAATTCGAGGAGGGGGGTCAGTGAGAAATGAATTGGCCGAGGCTCCCCCGAAGTACCCCTGCATGAGCCGAGTAAAGTCGTATCTGCCGAGCTCTTTTATACGGCCGACCACCTCCCACTCCTCTCTACTAAGAGATATGGTCGACACGTCATTCCATTGCTCGGTTAGAGGGTATCTCCACGGCCGAGCTTCGAAGGAGGTTCCTGGGGGCTTCACAAAAAAGTACTTCGTACGCCAAGAAGTGACTTTCCCGGGAGTTCCATCCGGGCGATACCGGCATCCTCAGATCTTGAAAATGAGGAATCCATTTCCAATTATGGAGCTCTGACCCATTCTTAAGAAGTGGCGGAGGATGTCAACCGAATTGAGGACATAGCAGAGCCAAACCATTAATAAACCTCCAGCCACTCGGGGGGATCTGACTCGGCATCAGCTCATAGGCGACGCACACCTCGTCAATAATCGGAGCGTACGGAAGCCTCATGCCGCCAACAGAGAAAAAGCTCTCAGATACAGCAAAATACCCGCTCAGATTGCTAAAGATCCGTTCAGTTCCGATGGCCAGCCTAGGCCCCCAGGACAAAGGAATGTTACACCTAATAATCAACAGCTGCAGTTCCCCCAACCTCATCTTCGATTCACCTCTCGGTACCGCCTCCACAACCAACCCGTCCCTTCTTTCCTTCGTCGACACTTCCTCGGTACCTCCTACCGTACTTCTAGAACTACCCATTGACATGATTACCAAGAAAAGAGCTCTTGAAAAAAACTTTAGAGGAGGAAGGACGTACCTCTTTGTTGGATGGAGAAAGGGAAATCGAACAACGATTGATTGAAGTTTCCGAAAACTGGGAGCAAGAAAGAACGAACGAAAACAGAAGCGTATGCAAGAAGGAAATAAGTGTGAAGAAAACCAAATGGTTCGTCGACCCTAAACATTTATAGGGAGGCACTCGGACGAGCCATCCAATCAAAGTATAACACGTGGAGAAAATCTGAGCTATGCTTGGACACGCAGCATGATCTGAGCCATGAGAATTAGGGTTATCTGAAATCCGGAAGGGCGCGTCAGTTGAAGGGACGCACGAGGCAGCTGTACAACGATTACAAGGACGATACGTTTCAGATTCTGAACAGCTGTCAAAGGACGTGCGCCGTCAAACAATAAATGCTCCAAGTACCTTCACACGTCTGCCAATGATGACCATCCGACCCGCTTTGGGCGGTTGTCACAAGAACAATTGGTGAGGCCGATCACCAGGCAACACAATGACCGATCCTGAATGAGTAGTTACGCTCAACCAATCGGCATCCGAGCAGTCATGCATAATCGGTTGATATCTGATCGATCGGGACCGCCCGAGCTTTCCCATGACCGAGCTACAACAACAATGCCCGACCGATCGATTACTTCACGAGCCGACCTACAGACGAGCCATATCTCAATGTCCGACCGATCGCCCCAATCACGAGCCGTCCTAAGTACGAGCTATAAACCTCTACATACTCCTCCGACCCTTCTCTTCGCTCAGACTCGAGAAGTAGGGGGCTTATGGTCGGGTCGGCGATGCTGGGCCCGGACCCAGTCAAGACAACCCTTGGGCCGATCGATCCATTCTTCATAGAACAAGTCTCGAACCCAACGGCTACGACAGGCCCAAGCCCGATCCATGCTCTTCTCAGCCCATCCGCATGTAAGAGACTCTCATGCAAATACGTAAAGGTTTAACCCTAGCGTCCATCCACTATATAAGGTATAATTCTCCCATAACAAAGGTACGTAATCATAAACCTAATTCTCTGGCTCTTACGGCAATTCCACTTTCACCAAAATACTGGCTTGAGCGTCGGAGGGGCTAATCGGGACACCACCCCAGACGTGTCTTCCTTGGTTTTGCAGGTACCTTCACGTCGGGCAACCGCCACCGAAGCAAGCAGACTCATGGATCCAAATCAAGAACGTTCATTCAAATGTAATCCCAGAACCAATTATGATAATTATAGAATAAATAAATATAAATATAATTGTATTTAAAATTACTATAAATCAAAATAACAATTAAACTTTTATACAATTACAATTATAATCACAATTACAATTATAATTACAATCACCTTTGGGCCAGATTTCATAATTTGATTTAAATATGAAAAGAATTTTAAAATATATATTTTTTCAGCTCAAAGATCATAAAACTCGGGAATCATTGGTGCGTGAGAGTGTTAAGAATAATTTTAAAAAAATAGAATTGGACTAGATTTTCAGTGGGGAAAGAAAGACCCAGAGAGATAAGAGTAACTTTGATAATAATTACGTTGTACTCGTTCAATAAACTATGTGCTAATTTATAGCACTTTCCAATAACAAACAACCAACGAAACTCTTCAAGAATGTGCATTCTTTGCAATCTAAAGGAAGAGACTAGGGATCATATTTTCTTTAAGTGAGATTACTTTAAAGAAATTTGGACAAAGATCCTAAGATTAAGTCCTGAAAATCAATTAACGAACAGATTCTATGAGCTACTACTGGAGCTACCCCACCTATCTGTACCTAAATTCAACAACCAACGAAAGTTTCAGAAGAAGACAAATCCCCTATCTTCTACTCTGGAGCTTATCATAATAAGCATAAGAGAGAAACTAGTTACAACCTAATTAAACTCCAACGGTAGCAGAGGAATAGCTCTCACCTGAAGAGTCTAGTCCCCAACCAGGCAGTAAAGTTTCTGAATCTCTTGCCTCAATTTCAATGGTGGGGCTAAGTAGATAGATTCAAACTTCTAGTTGGGTTTTGCTTTTTGGATGAGAACGAGTTCTTAGATAAGGAAAGTTGACAATCATAAATACCGTTTACCATAAAGCTTTAGTATTTGCAATAAATGGTGCAACGTAAATGGTAATGACATAACACTTTTTGTAGTATGAAGTCTTATCATAACTCTTTTGGTGGTAACTCTCTAAGTTGGCATTTTGGTCTGATTCAATTCGGACGAAGTTGATCAATAAAAATTGAGTTGTTTTAATTTTCGATTATATTTGAAATTTAAAAAAAATGTTCTTAAATTCATAAATTCTTTTCACTCCGAACTTAATTAAAAAGACTTAAAATACTCGATAACCTAGAAAATTTCAAAGATCTATAAAACAAATGTTTTAAAAACTAGATCGAAAATTAAATCGATAAAATAATAAATTTAATGTTTAGAAGGTTCAACTGATATTAGATCGTCATAAAACTTGCTAAAATTGAATAAAATTAAATTTTAAAAATGATTGAAAGAGATTATACTTATCTATCAAATAATTTAAAGTTTAATAAAAATATTATAAATAAAATTAATTTATTTATTTTATTTATAAAACTTATTAGGTTATGAAAATGACTTATTAATTAATAAACTAATCAATTTTAATAACAAAATTATTAAAATAAATTGAACCAAAAATTAAAAATTAATGGTTCAAGATTTTTACGATTTAACCGACTGAATCGATTAGATTTTTTGACCATTGCATCAAAATTTATAAACTTTTTGATTTGATCGAAAGCATGCTCGAGCTTAAAGTCAATAATTCAAACTTGATTGAATTTGAATCTTATTTAAAAACGTTTAGAGACTGTTTGGAAACATTTGAATTGAATTCATTAACGAATTGGATTCAATTACATTAATGAGATTGAATTGAATTCAATTTACACTTATTTGAAACAAACTCAAGAATAATATAAATGAATTCAATTACACTGCTTAGAATGAGAATGAATATAGTAAAAATGATAATGAATATTATTATTATAATTATCTTTGGTTGGTTAAGAGGAATGAATGATTACTATTATTATTAACAATAGTTTATTTGTAAAAATATTAAGAAATAAAATTTATTATATTTTAATTAATTAATTAATCATATTTTAATTACTTATATTTTAATTAATCAATTACAATATATTGATTAATTAAAATATTGTAATTAATTAATTATATTGTAATTAATTAATTAATTATAAAATTTTAATTAATTAATGAATTATATTTTAATTAATTATATTGTAGTTAATTAATTATTAATAAGATTTTAATTAATAGCTTTTGGAATCCAATCAAGTGAAGCATAAGAAAGTGAGAAGTGAAATAGTCTAAAGAATGAAAGAGCAAAAGAGCAAGACGTTACTTTTGAATGGCACAGAATGATTCTTGGTAAAAAATACAGGGTAAAAAATTATACTTAATAAAAACCCACAATAAATATATAAACTTTGATGAATAAACAATAGTTTTTTATTCAATTGTGTCTTCTTTAAGCTTCAATGTAATTGAATTCCTATACTTGGAGAAGTGAATTCAATTTATAAAAAAGATGGGTTTCAATTACATGCATAAATTGAATCCATTTATTTTTTATATTTCCAAACACCTTAATCAAATTCAATCGCAGTATTAAATTCAATTCACCCCTTTCCAAACACCCCCTTAAAGCTTGAATTTGACTTAATTCATTGTTAAAGTTGCTCTCAATAAGGATGAAAATGGGCTGGATCTGAGTTGGGCCTCAGTCTAATGAGCCACGGGCGGGCCTGGTCGGTCAGACCCTATTTGATTTCATAAAAAATTTTAAAAAACGACGTTATTTTGTACTTTTTCATCAGGGCATGGCCTAAGCCCTGGTCGAGCAAAGTTTTGGTCCAGTCACAGGCGAGCCAGGCTCTGATTATATTTTTTTAAAAATTTAAAAACAACATCGTATTTTACATTTCTATCGGGTCATGGGCCGAGCCGGGCCAATTCATGTTCTGCCAAGCTCGGCCCACGGCCCGCCCGTGGACAACCCTATTGAACCATGGCCCGATCTATACCAGTGGCCTGGTAAACCAGGGTAGAAGTTGATAGTAGCATATAATATTTAGTGAAAAATGGCAAAGACAATGCAAATTTAGTACATCTAAAAAAAGTCTCAAATAAAGACAGAATCTGCTGACTTTTGGAGGCAGAAAATGGATGCCAATCTAGAAGCATATTTTTTATACCGCAGGTAGGGCGCTTAGTGCATCTTAGGTAGGAAGGAGAATCTAACATAACCATATCTTTTGGACTTGACTTATTCCAACCAGATTAAGGATTTTTATTAATAATTAATAAATTAGTAAATTATTTAATGAATCAATGATTCAAATAACATTTATAGAGTCCAACTTATCACATTTTTTTTAATGTTTAAATTAGAAGCTTCGTAAGAGGAGTGACTTCACCATTTGGACCATTTGGTTGAAGGGTTTCTTCATAGTTTACTCAACCTTACTGATTCAAACATTATCATATCAAATGGACAAAATTGTTGTAGAATGACCTTCATATATATCTAAAATAATTAATTAAATCGCGAGATATAAAATATTCTTCTATTAACTTTATGTTTCGATTTCTTTTAAAAAAACCTTACCAGTGTTATTATTCCACGCTTAAGAAATGTGAGTTAATAAAATTTCAACTCGCTGGTGTTTTTGCTAATTTTTATATGTTAAGGTTTTTTTAGCAACTTTTGAATAACACAGGGTTATTAAGGCAATAAATTCATATCAAATGACTATGTTCTCTCCTTAGTTTAGTTCTTTTCAATAATAAAGAAGGAGAAGGTATAGCTACCAAAGTCATAACTAATAAGTATGAAATCGAACCAAGTAAAGGGACCTCCATTAAGAGACTCCAATACTTGGAAGTCTTAAGGGAAGATGGAGACACTTAGAATTTTCAAGATTTGAGTACAAACAAGGAGAAAGGTCAAAGTAAGTGTGAGGACATTAGTTGTTAATGGATTGAATGCGAGGAATGTGGCAATGGATGGTGGCTGGATTTGGACATCATATATGGCTGTTCTGCACCTTCATCTGTAATCATTTATAGCCCCTACTCAAAAATATAGAGACTGATGGGAATGATTTCATGTTCTATCTATCAACCCACAAATTTGGTTGCTCTGCTCCTTCACATAACCCACAAGTCCACAAAGACGGAAACATATAGAGTGAAGCTTTCTTCACTAAGAAGATAAGAGCTTCCATGCATCCCTCAACTCAAAGATGGCTTCTTTTTGCTCTCATTCACACCATCTTTGTCCCACTCTCTCTGTCTGATCCAAGAACTACAGAATCTGGATTCTACTGTGGCGCTTCAAGAACAAAACTTACTGCTGTCTATTTCCCAACTTTTGTCAGAGTAATGGAAGATCTTGCGAAGCTCATAACCAATGCCCATTTCGCCACTTCCCATGTTAACTCTACAATTCCCATGTATGCCTTAGCGCAGTGTCACTATGATCTCTCCCAAACCGATTGTCTCCTCTGCTACGCTACCGCTCGGACCAAACTTCCTCGTTGCCTCCCTTCTATATCAGCTCGCATCTATCTTGATGGCTGCTTCTTACGTTATGAAAACTACAGTTTCTATCATGAGTCTGTGTCCTCTGCTTTGGATACTGCAAATTGCAGTAAGGAAAGTGTTCCGAGTTTTCGAGATGATATTGAGAAGTCGGCGTTTGTTACCAACGTTGGGTATGCGATTGGTAATGTAACTAGTACAGCTGTGGAGAGAAGAGGATTTGGGGTTGCGGGGATTGAGAAAGTTTATGCCTTGGCTCAGTGTTGGGAAAGTATTGACAGAGAAGGCTGCAGAGAGTGTTTGGAAATGGCGGGGAAAGCTGCGAAAAGTTGTCTGCCAAAAAGTGAAGGAAGAGGTATGAACGCAGGGTGTTACTTGAGGTACTCGACTGAGAAGTTCTACAATAAAGCAGGAGATTCAAGAAATGGAAAAGGTGAGTTTCCATTCCATTTCTGAAACGTTTTATTTTGTCAAGAAATTGCAGAATCTGGTGTTTCTGGTCATGTTTGTTTGCTCTGTTTTTCTTTGCTTTCCAGTTTCCATGCTCAATTAAAGAAATTGGTGAAGTAACTAACGAACTTTCTTTACTTTGATTCAGGATCTTCTGGTAAAAGAGTCACCATTGCTGTTGTTCTTGCAGCCACTGCATTCTTCATGCTTTCCATCTTTGCAGCTTATATTATCCACGCAAGAGTATCCAGGAAGAGAGAAGGTAAATGAATGGCAAATAAAAGATTGTAAGAGCTCCATCTATGCTTGTAAGAGCTCCATCTACGGAGTTCTGAACCTCTTTATTGTTCTGAACTGTTGATTTATCTAATGCAGAGCGCAAAAATCTTGGTAAAATCTCTATCAGTTTCAAGAATTCGAGTTTGAGTTTCAAGTATGAGATCCTGGAGAAAGCAACAGATTACTTCAGTCAATCCAAGAAATTAGGCCACGGAGGAGCTGGTTCTGTCTACTTGGGGACACTGCAAAATGGAGAAACCGTAGCTGTAAAGAGACTGATCTTTAATACCAGGCAATGGGTAGATGAGTTCTTCAATGAAGTGAATTTGATCAGCGGGATTCAACACAAGAACCTCGTGAGACTTTTGGGTTGTAGCATTGAAGGTCCTGAGAGTCTCCTGGTTTACGAGTATGTTCCTAACAAGGGCCTCGATGGATTTCTTTTTGGTAAATCCTTTTGTCTCATCATCATTTCAGATTCATTTAATGTTGGAAATTTAGATTGGTGATGGCTTTCTAAATGCTTAACTGTGCAGATAAGAACAGAAACAGAAGTCTGAATTGGAAGGAACGGGTTCGGATCATTCTTGGAACAGCAGAGGGGCTTGCTTATCTTCATGGAGGTGCTCCGATAAGAATAATCCACAGAGACATCAAAAGCAGCAACGTTCTTCTTGATGAGAATCTCACTCCAAAGATTGCAGATTTTGGACTTGTTCGATCCATTGGTCCTGATAAAACTCATCTCAGCACTGGAATTGCAGGGACACTGTAAGCCTTCCATTCCTTCCATTTTATCCAACCCATATCTGAAAGTTCCAACCAGCACCTAATCATTTGGTTCATGCAGAGGTTACATGGCTCCGGAGTATCTAACACGAGGACAACTCAGTGACAAGGCCGATGTTTATAGTTTTGGAGTACTCGTTATTGAGATTGCAACTGGTAAGAGATGCAATGCATTGGTAGAGGAATCTGCATCACTATTACAAACAGTAAGTCCACGAAACTTTCCCTTGTCAAAAACTTCCAGGAAAATGTTTCTCCAACCTTACAAAAAGAAAGTTTTGAAATGACCATTCTTTAAAACTTTTGGCCTCCAGGTATGGCAACTCTACAGATCAAACAGGGTGGCTGATGCTGTTGACCCTTGGCTGACGGGTGATTTCCCAGAACAACAAGCGTCAAGTGTGCTTCAAGTTGGTCTTCTCTGCACACAAGCTTCAGCTACCTTAAGACCAGCCATGACGGAAGTTCTTGAGATGCTAAGCAGTGAGGACTACAATCTTCCAATTCCAAAGCAACCACCGTTTATTGTCAATGCGGCTATGCTAGAGCCAGAAAGCTTCAAAGGATCTTCTAGTTCAATGAGCTTTGTGTCTAATAAAGCAACGAAACTTGAAGGTTGCTACACTTCTTCAGATTCCTGTAGCTTGCCTAGTTTAAATGGCTTGTCAAGAAGCCAACAATAGAAGAGTAAGATCTCTTTTCAATTGCCAACTTTTGTTAAACACAAACATGTTCTTAGGATTTTTCATCTCCGAAATCCGTTTTGACTGGGATTCAAGACGAACTCGGAATTGAAAAGCAATTTTTTCCAAGACGATCGACGTCGTTTTGCTTGTATTAAATGCATATGTGAATTTTTAACCGGTCAAACTTGGTTGGACTGCAGATTAAACTTAGCTAATGCTAGTCCTTAAACTCCCATTGTTTTGTACCTTTCTTTATGATTGATAAAAGATTATCAAAATCCCTACCAATGATGTACTTGGATAGCAATGGACTGTTCAAAGTCTAAATTTAAGTGTTTTCAATTAGTCGAATTATAAATTAGGCTTAGGTCTAGGTCGGTTTTAGACTCAATTATGCTTAGTAAAACGGGGCTCGAATCTAATTAAAAAACGTTATTAGATACTTCTATTTTTAAAAAAAAATAAGGGAATGACTCATAAATCAGGTCATTATTATCCTTAACTTTATAATAAAACTTGAAGATGAGTATAATTACCTTTTAATCTAATTGTGAACGTTTGTCGAATTCGATCGGAAAAATTAATTTTAATTTTAATTTTAAAAATTTTATTTTAATTTAGATTCAATTATAACTATGATTAAAATAAATTAAATTTATTAACTTCAGATTAAATTTAAACAAATTTGAATGGAGAATATGATGCTTAAAGTGAAAGTCGTCAAGTTTTTTGGTTAGGTAAACTTTTCTTTGCTTCGTCCGTTTCAATCTTGTTAATATAATCAACCCAGGTTTTAATGAAATCAAAGATATGAGATTTAAGGTATATAGATGACACTTAGGCGAGCCTAAAGAAATGGGAGCTAGAGATAGATATTGCATTTAGGTGTCGGGTTATCTAGGCTCGGCTCGATTTTAGGCTCGATACTTATAATAAAAATTAAAAAAGTTATATTCAATTTCTTAACTTTAAGAAATAAAAAGAAAGTCAGGCTCAGGTCATTTTTAATTTCTTAATTTGAAAAATAAAAAATAGATCAAACACACTCGAGCTTGAATATCTTTGACTTGATTAAGGTTCAAACCAAGTTTGGGTTATAATAGAAACTGTTAAATTGAGCTTGACTTCAGGTTCGATTCTATGTTAGTTTCTCTTGTAAGAGTTTGGGATAGTTGGAGTTTTACTTGTAGATGGAGAACTAGTTGAGCCCTCAATAATAAAGTACGCCTGCTTGGTCTGCCTGTGGAGTGATGCGCCAATTAGATCCTCAAAGAAGTGTGTCCGCTTGACTCGCCTACAGAATTTCTTCGATTTTTTTTTTTTAATTGAGCTTGAGCCTAGGAAGGTCCAGATATGACTCACCTATTGTCATTGTCAGCTAGAGAGGAATTGTCACTATAGTACCCGTTGTCATTACTAGTAGTGGATGAAAAACTACCAATCAGAATTCTTTTTTTTTTTTTTTGGACCTTTTCTCTTTTTCTTTCTTTAGGACTTTTCAAATTTTCAATATCGTGGACTAATCTTTTTTTTTTTAATTACAAGGAAATCAAAAAAAAAAAAAACAAGCTAATTAACACATATGTCTTCGGTACAACGTGCCTTGGGCGTCTTAGAGGAGACAGTCCAAAAAAGTCATCGAAGATTCCTGGAGGATGTGCAATCTTGAACTGACGAGGATTGTGACTGAGGTGAGGTGATCCGCGCATTGATTCCCTTCACAAGGAACTTGTTGAAATTGCACCTATCAAGTTCTTTAGAGTAAACTTCGGATACTTATCATCAAAAAATTATCATCAGTCAAAAGAAGAGTGGAAGATGATAGTATGTTGATAATTTCGAGGGTGTCTACTTCAACAATAACTTGTCGGTAGCTAAGGTCCCAGGCTAGAATAAGTCCCGAGTGCACTAATCTTAACATAATTTCTAAGAGATTGTCATTTTCTAGAAGAATGAAAATTTTGTGGACTAATCTTAACATAATTTCTAAAAGATTTTCATTTTCTAGAAGAATGAAAATTTTGTGGACTAATCTTAACATAATTTCTAAAAGATTATCATTTCTAGAAGAACCTTGAATGTAATAGTCTAATTATTGTTGGATTTTTAGAAGAAACAGAAAATAAAAATTATGATTAATTATGTTAAAAATTGCAACGATTAATTGCAAATATGGAAAAGGTTTATAAAAGTCATATAACTACCCATAAGCTCTTTTACTTGTGTTTATCTAAATTAAATAAAAGATTAATAAATAATTGAATAATAATTCAAATGTGAACTTTTAATTTTAAAATATTAATTGACTTACAAGTTACTTTTTTCCTGTACAAAACTTCACTTTATAATTTTTTCAACAAAGTGATAAAATTTAAAAATACGTTTATTTTATGTGCTAATTTCATTTTACTTTCATTAATAAACTATAACTTCATTATTAAAAAATTTATTATATAGTTAATCTCCACTAGCTACTAATTAGAAGTAAGATCATGCGTCTTCTTAGGCCTTTCTTAATCTCGTGTATCAATGAAATTTTTATTGAGTGTTATTGTAATAGTAGTAAACCTCCGTTAAATAAATTAGCGTACAATCAATGAATCGCAATTGGGCTAAAGGAGCTTTTGTTATTTCTTTTCTTGTTCTATTGTTCTTGATATTTCATGTGTGTTTGTCTATTCTTGAATTAGTAGGTGGGGTTTTTTTTATCTACATTGTTGAGTAACAAATTTTGGTATAATAAAGCAAAAATTGAACTCTATTCGAGTTTCCTTTTTATGGATTACGGGGTTAAATCACGAAACCGTTGAATCCACCATAAGTGCTTTTTTACTGATACCATAAGTGCTTCTCCCCACAGATCTGCTCTTGCTTATACCGTTGCTCCTTCAACTCTCTAATGTTTCTAAGTTCATCATTTGGTTTGTCACAAATTATTAATTTATCATTCGTGTGGTTGTTAGGTTTTTGGTTTCTGCGATTGTCATAAAGCTTTAGTTGATTTGTTTCTCCTTGCCATTATTTGTGTTTGTTAGTTCTTGTTACTAAACTTTTCATTCAAGGTTGTCATAAAATCCCGAGGTTTATCGCGAGGCTTAGTTTTCATTGGGCTTAGAGTTATTGAGTAAATTTGGTATTGTTGATATTTTTGGTCCCTTACACTTGCTTTCTTCATAAATTTTTCCATCTGGTCTGGGTTTACTATCTCTTTTGGTTTAGTTCTTTTTGTTTATAATTTCAATATTTGTTTTATCTATTCAATACTAGATTTTAGTGTTTTACATAATCCTAATTGTTAGTAGTGGTTAAGATTTTGGACCAACGAATTTTTGATTGGCTTGGGGTTGTGTGTACTTGTAATTTTCAATCCTTTTTTGTGATGTCCTTTTTATAATTTATTAATAATCCTTGTTTCCTATCTCGAGTAATATTGGAGTCATTTAGGGGCTTGTCTTCTTTAGCTTGTACTGGAAATTGGGATAGGAATGGTGGCTTGGACTACGGATGATAAAGTAAGGGTTAATCCTTCAGTGAGTTTTGGGTTTAAGAAAAAAGATGTTAACAGATTACAAATAGGTTATTGGAATATCGCCCGTATAGGAAATTCTTTAGAGGTAATTGAGATTTTAGACAAATATAACATTCATATAGCATGCATCTATGAGACAAAGTGGATGGGGGTTAAAGCGAAAGAGATAAATAAGTTCAAACTTTGGTACTTAGGGTGTTCGAAGCGGCAAAATGAGGCAGGTATCTTAGTTGTTAAAGAACTTATAAATCATATTGTAGGGGTAAAGAAGACTAATGATAGGATTATGTTCATAAAGATTATGAGAAAATGTGTTGTTCTCAATGTGGTGTGTGCATATGCATCTCAAGTAGGTTTGGATGAACAACTTAAACGTCAATTCTGGGAAGAGTTGGATGAGGTGATTCAACAAATCCCTTATAACGAGAATTTTATTATAGAAGGAGACTTTAATGGTCATATAAGGGCAACCTTGGAGGAGTATCCGTGGACAGGTGGAGGTTTCGAATATAGGGATAGGAATGATAGTGAGACTATTTTGTTGGATCTTACAGTAACATTTGACTTAATGATGGTCAATTCTTAAAAAAAACGAAAGCATATAAAGACTTTTAAGATTAAGAGGGGTGTTTACAAAGCTCTGTTGAATAATAACATATAGGTAGAGAGAGTAATCAATAGAGTAACGTACAAACTGGCTAAGAAAAAAGTGAAGAAGACAATCTCAATAACTAAAAGCAAAGCTTATGAGAAATTGTACCAACGACTGGAAACTACAAATGGAGAAAAAGACATTTTTAAGTTGGAGAGGGTTAGGGTACGAAAAACGAGAGATTTAGATCAAGTTTGTTATATAAGAGATGAAGCAGGAAGGGTGCTCATGGTTGAAAATAACACCAAAAGAAGATAGCAGAGGAACTTATGTAGTTGTTTAATGAAGGCATGGAGGACATCTTTTTAAGTGATCTTGGCATGTACAAGAGGTTTCATAACTTGACTCATTATAGGTAGAATACAAGAGAAAAAAATTAAAAAAAGTTTTGAGGGAGATAAAGAGCGGAAAGGCAGTAGGGTCTGATGAGACACCCATTGAGGTATGGAAGAGACTAAGTGAAGAGGGTCTTACTTGGCTAGCCAAGCTTTTCAATATGATCCTTAAGTCTACCAAAGTATTAGATGAGTGAAGACTTATTATGTTAATTCCTTTATAGAAGAACAAATGGGACATCCAAACTTGTAACAACTATAGAGGTATCAAACTACTTAGTCACACTATGAATTTATGGGAGAAGGTAATTAAGAAGAGAGTGAGAAAGGATACTCCTATTTTGGAGAACCGGTTTGGCTTCATGTTAGGAAAGTTCACGAAAGAAGCTTTACATCTCCTAAGAAGATTAATGAAATATTACATGGAAAGACAAAGTAATCTATACTTGGTTCTTATTGATTTAAAAGTTGATCCTTGGAGCAACTAGTAGGTCACAAGTTTGAGTCATAGAAATAGCCTACTTGAAAAATATAAAGGGAAGGTTGTGTACAATTAATGACCCTCCCCTAGACCTCTTAAAGCGGAAGCTTTGTGCACTGGGGTTTGTAAAAAAAAATACATCTACTCAAAGAAATCATGTGAAGGTGTTTAAAAGTTAAGGAATTTTTTAAACCCCATATATGAGTTATTAGGGATATGTATGAAGAAGTAAAGATTATAGTAAAGACAAGATACAAAAAATTTCTATCAAAATTGGACTATACCAAGGATCCTCATTGAGTCCTTTTTTGTTTGCAATAGTGATAGATGAGCTCACCAATACTATTTAAAAGGATGTGTCATGGTGTATATTGTTTGCTGACGATATTGTCGTAGTAGATGGTACAAAAAAGAGTGTCAATGTCAAGCTAGAACGTTGGAGAAATATATTAAAGTCAAAAGGTTTTAAATTGAGTCAGACTAAGATTTAGTACTTAAAGTGTAACTTTTTGGGTTATAGGATGACTTCCGATATGGAGGTAAAGATTGATTTAGAAGTTATACCACATAAAGATCATTTTAAGTACCTAGGGTCTATCATTCAAAATAATGAAGATATCAACAAAGATGCTGTCCATTGTAGCAAATTAGGGTGACTTAAATAGAGAAATGCATCAGGAGTCTTATGTGATAAGAAGATACCACTCAAGCTCAAAGGAAAATTCTATCATTTAGCGATTAGGCTAGCTATGTTATATGGGACGAAGTGTTGGCCTATCAAACAAGTGCATGGTCATAAGCTGTTGGTGGCAAAGATAATGATGGTTCGTTTAATATGTAATCTTAATATAATAGATAAGGTAAGAATGTATTTGTAAGAGACAAATTAAAGGTGGAATGTATTCATGAAAAATTAAAAAAGACGAGGTTTAAGTAGTTTAGACATGTTAAAAATAGACATTATGATGCTCTAATGAGAAGATGCGAGAAAATAATACTTAGAGACTGTAAAAGAAAAAGAGAAAAGTTTGAGAAGAATTAAGAATAAGTGATCAATAATGATATAACTCTATTGGAACTTACCGAGAAGATGATCCATAATAGAAAATTTTAGCGTACTAGGATACGAATAAAGGATCTCTCATAAAGAGGTCTTTCTCGTTCTCTTAGGTTTTTTAAATATTTTCCTTTGAGTTTTTCATTTTATAATTTTATAATTAGCCTTAATTTTTTGATTATGTAGTATTTCACTCCTAGTTATATTTGCCTAAGCAATTTCTTACTTAATCTAATTACTTTCTTATAATGGTTAGTTTGATTTATTCTTATAATTCTCTCTCTTTTTAGTTTGTGTATATATTTATTTATTTTATCTTTTATTGTTAATCTTTTTATGTTTTGATGTACTGTATTATGTAGTGCATTATATATTATATTACATATTATATATTTTAATTTTAATTTTAATTTTATATCATAATTATTTTACATTACATGTGGGTCTATCAGAAACAACTTTTCTACCAAGTACGAGTAAAGTTACGTACTACTGGACCTTCTGATAACCCACATTTAAGGGGGACTCTCATTGTTATTGTTGTCGTTGTTGTTGTTCAATGAGTCCCAATTAGATTTAAAATTTAGAATGTTCAATTTAATTTAAATTTGATACAGAGTTTACAAAATTTAAAAAATTGTAAAAAATATAAAACTATGAAATGTGTTAAATTTAATTTCAATTTAAAATAAAAAATAAAAAATTGAACTTAAGATGAAACTCAATATTTTTTTGATTTAGCGCGGAAAAAAGATTCCAGACATATCCTCTAAAAGGGTAAATCCCTATTGGTGGATTTATAAAATATGTGACTCCTACATCAAAATGGCCTACGTAGTTGACTAGCCAGTCAGCACGTCTATTGCTCTCTCGATAGATATGTCGATGAGCGACAGTCCAGTTTCTCGTGAATAGTTCATGAATGCCCCTAACGATGGGATTGAGCGTCCTTGTTCTGTGGGCTGAGGAAGAGAGGAGATCTATCACCACGGTGAAGTCCACTTCCAAATCGATCCGGCGATAGCCCAAATTCCACAAGTATGTTAGTCCTGTATAAACATCCCAAAGTTCCACTGACAAGGGTGAACACTAGCCTAGGTTTCGAACGAACCCGCCGAGCCAGTTACCGTCACTGTCTCGTAGTACCCCTCCTGTTGTGGTCGAAGCCAAGGTCCGTTTGCATGCTCCATCCGTATTTGGCTTGATCCATCCAGTTAAGGGCTTGCTCCAACCGGTTCGCTGCACTTGACAGGACCGACCTCCAGGAAGTGCTCGACTGGGCCTCTCAACTGAATGATGGACAAGACCTGCATAAGACAAAATAAGAGAGATTGGTGAGGAAGGTCAGGTAAACCAAGTATAAAAAATTGTCAAGTTCCTTCATTACCATAGGAACCAACAAGTAAGTCCAAATAGACACGACCATTCGTTCCCAAATTCTCTGCGATGGGTTTGAAGATTGTAAAGAAGTCACTTTCGAGTCGTCATAATGAAAAAATCATTGGAAACTAGATGGGGAGGGAATGAGGTCCACACTTGGTGGGCTTTGATGCAGTCACGCATTACATGAATCGATGATTCCTCCAAGTTACAATGATAACAGTCACCGTCCATAGTGATTTGTTTACGGACAAGATGTTGGTTGGTGAGTAACCGATCATGAGCGAGGAGCCAAAGGAAAGAGCGAATTCGTGGCAGGCCCTTCCATTTCCAAAAAACCTTCCAGACGCCATGAGGCGAGTCAGATTCATTATCCATGATCATAGGATATGTGGAAACGACAGTGAACTGTCCGGTATTAGAAATGCCTCATATCAGCTTATTCGGCCCTAAATAGGCCTTTAGAGGAAAGGTCCCAGCTATTGACCTACAAATGGAAGGCAGGAGGTAATAATGAAAAGTGTCCCAGTTCCAATTACCATCTACATCCACATATTGTAGAACACTGAGGTTACGAATAGACTCAAGGATAGGGCTTAGAACATAGGAGATAAGGGGTCATATGCCCATAACCCAAGGGTCTAGCAAAAACCTGGTCCTCTGGCCATCACTATCATCCAATTCGTTCCTTGCAGAAATAGGTGTCAAGTTGTCTTACTGCTCTGCTAGACCATTGACCCTCCTTTTGCATAGAAGGATGGGGGGATATGACTTGCATCAAAGCTATATTTCTCATAGAGGACTTTCACCCATAAGGGATTAGGCTTGGCAAGCGTGGTCCATCCTAACTTCGCTAAGAATGTATCATTGGTGACGCGAAGTTGTCTAATACCAAGACCCCCAAATTCTTTAGGTTTGTAGACTTTCTACCATTTTACTAATGGTATCCTCTTATTGTCCTTATTCATCCCCTATAGAAATTGTTGCATGAGTTTCTCCAGTTCATCACAAAGGCTATGGGGTAACCGGACCATCTGCATATTATGACTGGGAGGGTTGCTATAACTGATTGGGTCAGAGTGAGGCGTCCTGTCATAGATAAGAGGTTGGCAGTCCAACTAGATAAGAATTGATAGGTTCTTTTGCTCGCTCGTTCACGCAATAGGGGAACTCCTAGATAACGTCCAAGATCTTTAGTCTGTATAAAACCCAGAACTCTGGATAAGCTGCGTGTCATTGAAGGGGGGACATTTTTAGAATAGTAGCATCTGGATTTGTCTTGGCTGATGTGTTGTCCAAAGGCAGCACAAAACGAATTTAAAATGTCCCGAAGCATGAGCACTTGGTCCATAACAGTTTCAGAGAAAAGGATGAGATCATCAGCAAAGAATAAGTGAGATAGAGGAGGTCCATTTCTACTAAGTTTAATAGGCTTCCACCTCCCTTGGGTCACGGCTTAAGTAATCAAATGACCTAATCGTTCCATACATATAAGAAATAGGTAAGGTGATAACGGGTCACCCTGACGGATGCCTCTGGATGGGCTGAATTCCTGACCAAACTTGTCATTCCAGTTCACTTGAAACGAAACGCTGGAGATGCACTTCATTATGAGGTTAATCAAGGACTTTGGGAGTCCAATGGCGATTAAAGTGTCTTGAATGAAATCCTATGATAACCTGTCATAAGCTTTTTCGAGATCCACTTTCAAAGTCATTAGCCCTTTCCGTCCCGTTTTGCGTTTCATCGTATGGATAACTTCCTGAGTGATAATGATATTATCCGTTATTAAGTGCCCTCGGACAAAAATGCTTTAGGTCGGAGCAACCAGATTGTCCAGGTAAGGTTTAAGTTGGTTGACAATGATTTTGGTAATGACTTTGTAAATAATAGAACAGAGCGCAATGGGCCTAAATTGCGTAATCAATTTGGAAGACTATACCTTCGGAATGAGGACCAAAATGGTGTGACTGAGTGTCGTTTCCTAAATTTTGTGGTGAAAAATTCGTTGGATGGAGGCAGTCAGAGAGGGGCCAACTATGTCCCATTGGGATTGGTAGAAAAGGGTTGTGAACCCATCAACCCCTGGGGCCTTGTTGGGAGCCATACTAAAAATCACTTCCTTTAGTTCCTCCGGACTGAAGGGACGACCCAAATCAGTGTGAGCCTAGTGAGGGAGGGGAGGGAACTGGCCCTGAAGTTGTCAGATAGCAGGTTGTGTGTACTCGGCTGTGTAAAGCTTATCAAAATATTGTTGCGCTAACCCTCGAATGCTTGTAGGGTCTGAAAACACATTGCTATTGCCATCATGCAAAGCACAAATATGCACTTGTCGTTGTTTGGCCGTAGTGATCGCGTAGTAGTACTTAGTATTGCGGTCTCCCTGATCTATCCATTGACTTCGGGCTTTCTAGTGCTAGTATAACTCCTTTTGATACAGGATCTGCTCCAACTTTAACCTAAGGTATTCGTCAAGTTCACGGATGGAGGTCGAGCCCGGGTTGTCAAGAAGGTTCTGGATGCCTTCGAGTATAGCCAAAAGTCTCTTCTTCCAATGGAATATATTGCCAAATGTGGTCTTGTTCCACTATTGTAACCGGTCCGAGAATAGACTAATTGATCCACTGAGGTCTTGAGGATTCGGGTGCCAATTCTCAGCTACAAATAGACCAAAGCAGTTATGAGTAAGCCACGACGATTGAAATCTGAATGGCCTAGCCAGTGGAATAGTGTGCGTGCTATTCATAAAAGAAATGAGGAGAGGCCGATGATCGGACTTCAGGAATGGCAGGTGGTTAACGGTCGTCTGAGGGAAAGTTGTGTGCCAAAGGTTCGAACAGAAGGCACGATCTAATCGAGCAAGTATTGGCCCTCGCCTCTACGTGTATCGAGGTTCTGAGAATCCGAGATCCTGCAATTGACAGATGTGCACACAATCCCGAAAATGAGTGTTGACAGTGGGTTAGAAGCAGGAACCTCCTTGTTTGTCAATGCTCTCTAATTTGGCATTGAAGTCTCCTCCTAACAACCAAGGTTTAGAGGTGATCCTAGCGATTTGTCTGAGGTACTGCCATAAATAAGTCTATAAAGAATATGTCGGACTGGAATAAATAGCAGTGAAATCAAAGGATATTTGATCCCACTCGATACTAGTAGGCACAAATTGGCGATGCGCTAGTACGATGCGGACCTCAATCTCAACTTTCCAAAGAAGCCAGATTCCCCCGAAAAACCCTTCAGCTTCGACCTGAAGGATTTGCTAAACCCAAAACTCCTAATAACCTTAAATGCTCGAACCCCACTAATACGTGACTCAACCAAAACAATCAGGATTGGTTTGTGGATCCGAATATAGTTTTAAATAATAGGCTTGAAGGTTTTACCCCTAGCTCTTTGGCAATTCTAGATTAAAATTGACATAACAACTGGTAAAAGAGGGATGTGTAGGCTGCATGAGAGTAGATTGTGGGATCAGTCGTCTCCTGTCTCGATAGCGACTTTGGGACCTGCATGATCTCCTCCATATGAGTGTCCGACTTGGTATTGGTGATCATAATTGTAATTGTGTCATCTGCCGGGTCGGGTAGTCGTGGTGGGTTTCAGTATGACTAGACGAAGCGAGGTCTGCAGGACCGCAGGCCACTATGGGTTCGATATCCATGGCCTTGTACCTCTGGTCAGCGTGTATGGGCAATGTTATGGATTGGGCTTGGGAAATCACCTCGGCATGGGAGGGTATCTGTAACATCCCACCCCCTACTGAAAGGGTAAAATAGAAAATTTTTCATAGGATGGGATTGATAGGGAATAATTAGTAGTGTTCATGCATAATAGGATTGATACATAGTATCAATTGTGCACATGGAATTACTGTATATGCATTCGTGATAATTCCCGGTAATTGGGCCTAATGCAATTTTATTGGGATTAACATGGTTATTGGGTTTGAAAAATTATTTTGACTGATCCATTGACTATTTTATATTTTACGGGATTTTTAGAAATTTTTCTGGATTTTTTCGGAGAAAATTCCCGGACCGGAAAAAAATCGTCAAGTGACGAACCGGTTGATTTTCTACTATTATTTGGGACTAAACTATTAAATATTTTGGTGGGACCCATAAATGGACCCACAAAACTATTGGGAACCGAAATTGGAGTGAAATTGCTTGGTATTTGTTTTGTTATTTTCAAAATTTTGATTGGTCCTTTGACTTTTCCCATTCCTTCCTAAATGGCCAAGTATCCTCCTAATTTCATGCTTGGAGATGGCTTGGACTTGGTCTTCCCTTCCCATTCTTGATGCTTCTTATTAGTTAAAAGGGAAAGAATGAACAAGTGGGTTAATTGTGCTTATTAGTTAATGAATTGTTTGACTTTCTTCTTCCCTCTCCTATTGCCACCTATTGCCCTCATTAATGCTCCCTTATCTCTCATTCTCGAATTTGCCTTAGGGGATGAATAAAAAAGGAGGAAAATCATCACTTGTTCTTATTTATTCATTCACCCACCGAAACCCTTTTCATCTTTCCTTCTCCATCGATTTGTGTTTTCTCCTTCTTCATTGTTATTTCCTCCAACCTTAAGTGATCTTCCTTGCATGCTTATAAGCTTTCTCCCTCCTTGCTATGATGATAACCATGTGTGGGGTTGAGAAGTGTGGAAGTAGAGTGGTTGGAGAAATTAAAGACTTAAAGAGGTGGAGTTGGAAGCTTTAGGTAAGATGATGTTTATGTTTATGTTTTACTTATGGTTTTAATGCATGAATTCATAAGATAATGATTAAAAATAGGTACTGAAATTTATGGATATATATTGACATGAAGGTCTTGATGACCTATTGGCATAATTCTTGTGTTATTAGGATGCTTATGCATGTGGAATTGGTGTTAGAAGTGATTGTATGTAAGTTGAAGATGAAAGCTGAAAAATTGGTTTTGACTCATCAGTCTTGTTTTGAGCATAACTCATTGTGTGGTTATGAAAATGAGGCAAGGTTTGTGCCCAATGAAACTTTGGTTTATTGGCTACATTTTTTTTGTGAAATAGGTATTGTCTAATTGTAACTCTAAGAGGTTGAAATTTGGCTTGAAAAGTTGCTGCTGGGACTTATGTTAACAGTAACCAAGACATAGAACTTAGAGTTTTACTGATTTTTCTAAATTATTTGATATGGAATTAGGGAAAATGGTCTTCATGAGAGTTGAATCCTACATTGTTAGCTTTCCATTGCCACTAATATTGTAATTTTTCGATCTGTATATTGGGAGATATGCATTGTGAAATATTGACTGATTTTGAGCATCTGAGTGAAACCTAGCTGAAATGACAGTTTTGTGAACATTCTGATTGGAAGCAAATTTTAGTAATTTTTTTGAATTGAATTGGCTTGAGTGATATTCTGAAGAGTTGTAGAGGAAACAATTATCTTGAAAATGGTATATAGCATGCTATTTTTAGATAACACAATTGGGACTTATGATTTTTCAAAGATTGGAATGAACTTAGGTCAGGGACTGTTGAACAGGGCAGTAACTTTAAGGACTGTTTTGAATTAGTTAATGATAGAATTTGATTATAAGCCCTTCATGAGAAGTGTAGTACTGTGTTTCATCTTTTCATGGGTATAAAGTATGCAATTTTTTGACATTTGTACAAGGAGTTATGCTATTTGAAAATTTACTGTCCAATTTGAGTACTTTCAAGGGCAGCAGCTTTCACTGAATTGTTTGACCTAGTTAGCCATTGAATTTGAATTTAGACTATTCATGAAAGTTGTAGATCACATTGTGATCTTACTGAGCACATTTATTGTGTAATTTTTGACTAAGGAAATGGGAAGTTATTGAATTTACAAAATATTGTACTGGTTAGGAACTCTACTGCACTGGTTAGGAACTCATTGACTGGACAGAAACTTTGACTGGATTTTTGACACCCTTAGAGGTGAATTTGGCTTCTGTGTTCTTCATGAACATTGTAGATCTTTCTTTTCTCTATAAAATAGACATTAAGTTTTACCCAATATGGAGTTCGGAGTAAGGAGTTACGACATATGGAAGTTGGTATGTCGGAGAACATTTTGCAGATCTGTCATGGGAGTAGTGTAAGTCGACTTGTATCCTCAGATAACTCGACTTATGCATACACAGTAGCATAAGTCGACTTGTTTTCTCATGTAAGTCGACTTATACTGACCTTTTTCTATTCTTTTGCTTATAACTTGTCCGTCCGGCGTTCGATTGACCTGATTCTTGAGGCATCGAATTCATTGATTATTTAATTTCATTTTTTTGAGAAATTGAGGATTTGTGGACGGAAAATTGACGTGGGCCTTGGTAACGGAGCCTTTACTCACTATTTTATTTAATTGGGGACCTATAGGGGTCCAAATTGAGCGCCGTTAGCGCCATTGGATTTTTAATTTTAAACAGATTTTTCTGATGGAAAAAAATGGGATTAAGGTAGGAATATCATGAATATGCATTGTGCACCGCAAACCGCTACATGTGCATTATTAAATAGTTCGATTGAGTAGTTGGTAATGTTTATATATCAGAATCGTTTTAGAGGTACATTTGGAGCGTCGGTCCACCGATGTCACCGAAACTTTCAGATATTAGCTCGAAAGTACAGTGAGTAACCTAGGTGGTTATCTCAATCTATGTGGTTAATGTGACTTGATTGTTCTACGGGATTATCGTGCTTGTGAATTATAGATCGTGACTTGTAAATTATGGATTGTGAATTAGGAATTATGGATCGTGAATTAGGAATTATGGACTATGAAATAGGATGGTTATTGACTTCAATTGGGCATATGCATTCATACACCGATGCATAAACCGATAAAGGAAAAATTGTGAACCGAAGTCGCCATCGACATCGACATCATGAAGCTGAGCTCGAAGGAGTCCTACTCCTGACGCCAAGCATCCATCGATCGACATCAAAAAGAGCTTCAAGCTCGAAGGAGTTCTACCTCCTGACGCTAAGCGCCCACTGCTTCTCGTTTATGCGCTTCGGTCACAACATCGAAATAAAATCAAAAAATGATTCACATGTGCATTGCATCTTGCATCGATGCCCGAAATGACCGTGGATCGCTTTATTTTTTTCGTGGTGAATATTGGTGTGAAATTTGATCGTAAAATTGATCGTGAATATTGATTATGTAATCATTGACTGTGAATATTGACTGTGTAATCGTTGACTGTGGATATTAACTGTATTATTATCATTATTAAGACTGTCTTATTACTGTAATTTGTTATATGATGCATGAATTGGGAGAACCATCGATGATGATTTCTCATTGAGTTCGCAAACTCATCCAAAATTGTAATCTATTTTTCAGGACTAGAAGAGTACCCCGTTTGACACGGGAGTAGGTATGGGTGCAAGTTAAGATAGAGGTCGGGATCAGTTCGCGTCTGCATTAGTGTTTCCTAATTTTGTAATCCGCAATTGTTGTAAACTGATTAGTAATTGTACTTTATGGTTCTTGTAAAATATTATTAAATGATTGTATCTACTGCAAATGTTTTCTACTATTTACTGCTTATTCCGCGTGATTGCGTTGGTTGAAACTATTTCCTTTTAACGTGGAATGAATGGTTCAAATATATATATATATATATACTGAGTTTTAACCGACCGACTGATGTAGTACGCCATCCTTGCGGGACACGGATTCGGATATCACCATCGATGTTAGGTTCGGGTCTTGCGAAAGTGGGGTGTTACACTATAGTTAGGGCGACATGATTCTGGATTGGACTTCGGGTTGCTTCGTTGTTGCAACGCTTCATTGCTTATGTGAAACGACGCCCGCTTCTGCCTTAAGTCTTTGGTCGACTTCTGCATTAGGGATTTCTCCTTAACTAGAACCTTCGGCAACGCAGTTAGGATGTTAACTTGGACCATCTGTTGGAGAGGCCAACATCTCTTCGATTGTCAAAGCCACGAATCTCGAGCCTTGATGGCTCATGCTGGGGATGGCGAAGTTCCTTGTTTGGCAGTGAGTGTGGGAGGACGATGGTCGACGGGCCCTTCTCTGGACCTGCATCCAAGGTCCAAACTCTGGGTTGTTGCTTCTGTCCAAAAGAGGTGTTGCGTAATGTGCTAGGGGAGGGTCCGACGATTGTCCTGACGGTTGTCCTTCGGTGGGAGGCACGGTGTCCAAGGTTTCAGGTGGCCGTTTAAGGCAAGCCGAAGATCCATGTCTAACGAATCCATAGGTTAGGTAGATTTAGGGAAGACCCTCGTAAGCCACTTTGATGGGTTCGTCGTCGAGTTCTACGATAGATCGGAGCAGTGCACTAAGATCTATATCCACCACAACCCGCTCAAATTTACCTCGGTAAGTATTTTGCGTATTTGAGTCGATCTTGACAGTTCGTCCAACCAAATTACCTAGCGTGGTAAGGATTGACGGATGGTAGCGAGCCATCAACAGTTCAGGGAATCTTACCCACGTCACCACGTGCATGATCTTTCCAGTTGTCGGGCGGAATTTCAGATACCAGGGTTGCACTGAGAGGGCGTGACCCGCGATAATCCACGAACCTTGGGTGAGAGCCCGTATGAAGTCTTCCTCTTCCACGAAATTGATGAGGTAAAAATCATTGTCTAAATCCACCATATTCATGGGGCCTTAGGTTTCCACATTGTAATCAGTTTAGATTTAAGCATGTTAAACCCAATCCTTCGCCCGAGTAATTTGATTACTACAACTTGTGCCCAAACGTGGTCTAATTTGTCTTTGAAAGTATGCGAAAGTTTTAGACCCAGGCCGTATTTGCCTTGAATGATTGTGATATCCCCATCTGTGATTTCGATTTTTTCCTCTTCGGGCCATTCCAGAGCCTGCGCTCCAGAGCCAAGTTCGCGGTGGCCAGTCACTACAGCACTGTAACTGAGTGGTGTGTTCTGGACAACAGGGGCAAGGGGAGGGGGGTTTTCCTCCCTCTCTCGAATCCGAACTTTCTTTGCAGCATGTTCATTGGGAGCGTTTTCCATTGATCACACGAGAGCAATCTTTCTTTGAAGCTCAATATTATTTTAAAAACTTTAGACCGAAGTTTGTTCCTATAAAATTTGATTATAATCAATCCGATTCATTGCCAATGATACATAGAACTTCGGTGAGTCGTGTCTTTCAAGAGAGAGGAACGATACCTTGGAGAAGAAGCCTCCACTTTCTCCCTTCCTTGAATATTTGCCTTCTGTTTTCACACCAGCACCTTTCAAACTCACTTTCTGTCTTATTACCCTAAGTCTTGGTCAGTGACAAACACGTTTGATTCGTTTCTTGCGGATGGTAATAAGTCAATTTAACGAGTAGAGTCATAACCACTTGTACACAGCAAGTTTCTAAAAACGACCGTACACAAGTTTCTGTAGGTTGAAGCCAACCAGCCACCAAAATTGTGCTTCTGTCCCCTTACTCCCTTAGGAGGTGGTCCAGCTGATAATAATGTGGATATTAAAAATTTGGGTTTAAATTTTTCTAAAAAGTCTTCTTAATTTTTAATTTGCTAAGAACTTCTTCTTTTATAATTTGATTAAAAAATAACGATAAAATATATAGGTCAATCAACTTTTATTGATTCGGTAGCTCAATTCAATTAATATATGTGATTATAATAAATTAATATCAATTTAAATTAATAATTTAAAATAATCATAATAAATTATCGATTTATTCCAAATTTAATCAATTCGATTCTATTTTAAGAGTTAGATTAAATCGTTATGCTAATATTTAATTAATTCATACATAATATTTATGTCAGGTACATCCTTTTAAACGAAATATAAGAAAATAATTTTTAAAATTAAAATTATGAAAACTTCTATATAATCTTAAATATTAAACAGGTTTTTAAAGTGTTTTAAACTACAATTAGAAGTCTAAAATGTTTATAGAATTTGTGTTAGTAAATTATTAATCATATTTTATATATAATTCTCTTTCTTATATCAACAAAATTTGAAAGAATTTAAAATGAATTTATATACTACATTAAACATTAATTTAAAGTTTTAAGATAATAAATTATGCATTCTATTTATATATACAATTCACCTTATTTTATATTTTTCAAATTAAAATAATTTCACTTGTACGGGTGATTATAATTATTTCTTTATAAATAAGCAATTGTGCCTTTAGAGTCTCCATGATATGTCATACCTTTGGTTGGATTGGAATTAAAGTGATAGTGCACAAAACGTTTCTTTCATCATTTATGACCCACATGCCACATTTTTTTATATATTTTAAAATATTTTATATGTTTTATCCATATTTTCATTATATTTAAAAACGAAAATAGCAATATTCAATAGAAATCTTAGTCCCACGCAAAATCCGAGAAGATCAAATAGTAAGTGCCTTTCTTCTAAGTTTTAACTTAACGATAACAACATCAACAACAATATTATTTAATAAAATTTTACGGTATGAAATTTGAAAAGTTTAATAATAGGTAGTCTTACCTCTAATTAATAGAGACTATTTTTAAATAAGTTTTATAAAAATCTGAATATATTTTGTGTAATTAATTGACATTATTTTTAATTTAAAAGCTTGTTTGGATAAAAATTTGTTAATTAAATTAAAAATTTTAAAATTATATGTTGACTGGTCATATTTATTATGATTAAAATAAATTATTAGACAAATTCGAATGATAAAATTTTTATTTTTATTTTTTATTTATATTTTTAAGATATATTTTATAAAGAATACATTTAAACTTGTTCGTACTACTCAACTCAAGCCAAAATTACTCTCTCTTGTTGTCCACTCCATTTCCTTGAACCTAAAACCGTTTGTCTTCGCGTGTGGTTATCATGCAATCACCCAACCCACTAAAGCAATCGTCTTTCACTCTTCCAGTGGACGATGACGACAAAGCCACCGTATTCCGGCCATTTTCGCTGTCTCCGCCGCACATGCGTGCTTTCCACCTTGCATGGCTCTCTCTCTTCTCGTGCTTCTTCTCCACCTTCTCGATCCCTCCACTTTTGGCCGTCATCCGTCGTGACCTGCACCTCACCGACGCTGATGTAGGCTATGCTGGCATCGCCTCTTTTGCTGGCTCCATCTTTTCCCGTCTCGCCATGGGACCTATATGCGACGTTGTCGGTCCACGACTCGCCTCCGCCACACTCTCTCTCGTTACAGCTCCGGTCATCTTGTGCACTGCTTTTGTCAACTCTGCTGCTTCTTTTATCCTTATTCGCTTCTTGGTCGGTTTTTCGTTGGCCAACTTTGTAGCCAACCAGTTCTGGATGAGTTCAATGTTCTCGGGATGTGTCGTCGGGCTCGCAAACGGTGTCGCCGCGGGTTGGGCGAATGTTGGTTCCGGTGTGGCACAGTTGATCATGCCTCAGATATATGAACTCGTTCTGTCTCTAAACGTCCCTTTGAACACTGCTTGGAGGGTCTCTTTTATTGTGCCTGCGGTCTTCCAAACTGTGACAGCAATATTAGTTCTTGTATACGGACAAGACTTGCCAAATGGGAACTATGGAGACTACAAGAGGGAGTCCATGAAGAAGAAGGAAGACAACAACTTCTTTCAAGTTCTTCTTAACGGATTAGGGAATTACAGAGGGTGGATTCTAGGATTATTATATGGGTACTCATTTGGCTCGGAGTTAACAACTGATAACATAATCGCTGAGTACTTCTACGATAGGTTTGGGGTGAATCTTCAAGTTGCAGGTATGATAGCAGCGAGTTTTGGGATGGCGAATTGTTTTTCCAGGCCAATGGGTGGAGTATTATCCGATGAGTTGTCGAGAAGGTTTGGGATCAGAGGAAGGCTGTGGGGGTTGTGGGTGGTGCAGACAGTGGCCGGATTGTTGTGTGTGCTACTTGGACGAGTAAAGTCGTTGTGGAGCTCAATAGCGCTGATGTGTGCATTCTCAGTGTTCGTTCAAGCCGCTTCAGGCCTGACGTTTGGAGTTGTCCCTTTCGTTTCGAAAAGGTTAAGTAGTTTCTTCTTTAAGCTCCTTGTGGCCGTCATGTGGTGTTGTCGTGTCAATCATCAAGTAGGTCTGTACGTAGTTATCTGATGAAGACATCTGGCTTAAGATGACAAATTGTCTTTCAATGAGGTTAAAAGTTAACGAATGAGAATTAAATTAAACCAATTGTTTAGACAGTTAAATTGAATTTTATATCATAATTTCAGATGAGGCATATGCAAATTTCCAAGTCATAAGAGGATGAGCATGTAAAGTATGAGTTGCTATTGGTTGCAGGTCACTTGGAGTGATAGCTGGGATGACAGGAAGTGGAGGCACGGTGGGAGCTGTGGTTACTCAGCTGTTGCTGTTTTCTGGGTCTACATTCTCTCGGCAAGCAAGCATCTCGCTTATGGGAGTCATGATCGTCTTATGTACTATCCCAGTCACTTTCATCTACTTCCCTCAGTGGGGTGGTATGTTCTGTGGTCCTTCAAAAGACCATAGTTTGGTTGCTGAAGAATACCACCTGCTTGAATAAGAAGAAAAGGGTTAAGACTCCTTGGAATCATATACTTTATATTGCAGCTAGTCACGACAATTATTTGTTTCAATCCACAGGAAACCTGCCTGAATGTTGCTTAACATTATCCAACATAGATTTTGTTTATGTAAAATAAGATTCTGGTTAGATATGTAAAGATCTTATGGAAATGATTATGGCTCGTTACTTAGAGTTTGGTATTTTCTTTTTGAGTATGAGAAGTTCAAGTTGACATTAGTGTTACCATGCAATAAAGAAGTAAAGTTCTATGTGATAAAGACAATTAAAATTCACATCAATAGTAAAATTTTATGTCTGAACTTTTATTTCAAGATTTGAGATTAATTTCTTATCACTCCAATATTTTGTTATAATAAAAAAAGTTGAGGCAAATATTTACAAGTGATATGTAAGTTATATCTCAACATATTTTAGGTCTAATACCGGATTAGAGGTTTTTAAAAGGATTATAGAAGATCTTGAATTTGATCTCAATATCAATTTATCATCCAAGTTTATGAGTTTTTTGTGAGGGTATAACTAGTAGTTACAAGAAGACAACAATGAGCTATTTTTATGTTGTCTTGGAGATAGTGAAGGAAGTAATCAAGACTGATATAAAAAAATAGGTCTTTTTGTACACAATTTATCTTACAGTCATCTATGAAAGACAAAAAACACAACTTTACTCTTCAGTGCTTATGGTTGAAGTATTTTTGAATCCCAGTGTTAAAGTTAATAGGGGAATATTATTAACTCTTACAACAATTGTTGCCTATAAGATGATATAAAATCTCTTAGACTCATAAATGAAAGTCTACAAAGATGTTTTTGACGATTTTAGGATACACATTGCTATCTGTCAATGAAACAAACTTAATCAAGACTATATATATATATATAGTTGCTTTGTGAGACCAATTGGAAGTGATATTTTATAATTGCAAATATTTGCAATCTGAATTTTGAGTTAACATGTGAGTGTAGCAGAGTGTGAAATGAATTAAAGCATATTGAATTCATAAATGTCAAGAAAAGAAATATATTGCAACATATAAGATTTAATGACTTAGCCTTTATTTGATACAATTTGAAGTTCTGAAAAAGATATATTATTATCGTTATTAAATTGAATATAATTTCTTTTAATTTCTTAATAATTTCACTTTCTTAGTAAGACTCTAAATTGAACAAATTATTATTTAGTTCCAGTTTGTCTTAACCATGTTAATCAGGAATCGAGTTTGATATACGAAAGTGACTTGGAATATAATTTTAGATGATAATGTATTGACATGTTATTTACTACAATTAACTTGAGTGATAGTGATGATGAGGTCCTCTTAGCTATGAAGATTTTGTATCAAATGAAAATCAAAGTCATTATATTTTAAGCAGATATTTGACTTGATGAAGTTTTAGGTTTTTATTTCTTCTTTTTTAATTTCACTTGTATTTGATGCACGTGTTCAATTATGTATATGCATTTGCTTCTAGTTGATTATATTCCTTGACACAAACTCTTGTTGTAATACTTATTAAGTCGTGTCGCTTTATTATTCTTTTTATTTGATATAATTATTCAGTATTATATGATAAAATTGTAACATTTTAAGTACTTTGTATTTCCTTTATCTTGTATTTGTATGATGATTAAATGATTTTATATTAATTATGGTTATTATTTATATATGAAATATATGAAAAGTAATATTAATTATAATACATAGATTGTTGTTATTTTAAACTTCTAACTTCTGTTATTATAAATTTTGAAGATAAGGGCAATGAAAGATTTCGAAACTATTTTATATTTTTTAAAAATTACCTAGAACGGTACCTGATATTTACTTGTATCGATGCAGTGCTGTACCATTGCATGTGGATATATTATAAACAACATCTCTATTGTATAGGGATAAGATTATGTACTATTAGACCTCTTCAAAACTTGCTACTCAACAGAATTTCAACTGAGTGTTGATGATGATGATAATGCAGTACTATTCTAGAATCAAATTTAGTATTAATCTGTAAAATATTCACAATATTGGCTTTAAGTGCATCCATTGATGCCACATTAAAAATATTAGACCCCGAAGTCAAGAGTCATTTGGGCTTGATACAAGTGAACAAAGATTTATGCATGGCAACAGGTCAAGCCCACTCAGGTCAGAACCCGAGTCTAATCGACCTTAGACAATTTGAAGCTCAATCAAGTAGGATTAAATTATATTTAATTTTAAAAATTTAAACGTTATTTTATCCAAAAATACTATGAAAATTTTGAGCTTCAGGCTATGCCGGAGCTACCTTAAGCCTAATTGGACTTGGGCAACTCCGATTAAGCTCGGTTAAATTTATTTTTAATTTAAAAATGATATTATTTTATCTTACGTGATGTCATTTCATGTAAAAATATGAGATTTTGGTTGGTCCAAATAGGATACTCAAATTCTGAGCCTAGTTCAAATCCCAAGAATAAAATTAAAAAACTGAACACATTATCTTCAGGTTAAAATAATATTATTTTAGTCCATAAATTTAAGAAATAAAACATCAAAACTTAAAATAACGTTATTTTTTCTGACTTAAATTGGACCTAGTTTAGGTCGCCTTACGGAAGGAAAGTCAAGCTAAGCCAACGAAACTGAGAGTAATTGACTCATCCCAACCTCTCTCGTTACCAAACTTAAATTTGTCTAATATATCTTACCATTTTAAAGTATTTAAATTGAACCATCAATATTTTCAAAACAGAGCTTAAATAAATGAAATTTTTAATAAGGTTAATTATTCGTAAGTTAAATATGACGCCAATGCTCACATAACATTATTTTTATTCTTTCAACAAAAAGTGGAGGCCATTAAAACTATAATATGTGACAATGAATCAGCTTTCTATTTTAAAATATAAAATAATATCACATAAATATTGACTTGATATTTAACTAATGAAAAGTTAACCTCGTCAAATTTTTGTTCATTTAAAATCTGCTATGAACAATTTGCAAATTTTAGGTTCAATATAAATGATTCTAAACATTAAGATTAAAGTTGTACTTTAATGTAAACATTAAGGTTTAAAATACACCTTTTGACCTTTATACAAACAGTTCTAGCTTTCGCTCGCAATTTACCATATGGAATGTGTAAGTTTACATGCGCATAAGCTTAATATTTATTGTCATAATAAAAAAAGCCTTCAATATCCATAACCAAGGTTATTTGTTAGAACTAGGCAACAATTGTATATAAAATAGGGAAAAAAAAGGGACGTCAGATTTGGCGCGCCCGAGCTCGACTGAGCCATGAGCGGATCATGGTTAACCCGATCGGGTCATAGGTTAAGCACAAGCCAGCTTGATCAGACACTGGTCTGACGTTACTTCAAAAAAATGTCTTTTTTCTTGACCCGATCATAGCCCGACCGTTATTTCAAAACCGATATCATTTTTATGTTTTTCTTTTAAATAAATATATAATGAACTAGGTTGATCTGACTTGTTCGTGACCCCTCGAGCTATGAGTCAATCAGTCCATAGTAGGGCAAGGTTACGAGCCACCCTAACTTGCGGTCAGTTCGATCCGATCTAACCCAAAAGCGACGCAGCATGGGCCGTTGACATTCTTAAAAATATCATAAAACTCCTTGGTCTAATTAGCAATAACAACAGATGATGCCAACTTCGATATTTTTTAATTAGAATTTAAGTCCGAAACTTAAAGCTAATTTCTATTAAACATAATTCGATATATTAATTTTGATTTAATTTAATGAATCTATTATAATTAACTTAGTTTGAAAATTTTGTAATTCGTAGAAAATTTAAATATGAAATCAGTTAAATCAAATTTAATTTATTATTAATGAACTAAATATATATTTTTCTTTTTATCACATTTAAGCCTAGTCGCATATAGTTTTATAATTATAAAATCTTAAATTAAAGTAGTTAGATTTATCTGTACATTCTTTACAAAACTTCAATTTAATTAACGTAATTACATTAAAATCGGTGAATATATTATTATATGATTAAATTGAATATATTATTATCTTATTAAATTAACTAATTTATTTGAAATTAGTAAGCATTTCTTATAAATGAACTTGCTTTAGGCTTGACGATTAATTTCGGGCTTAACTCGGCTTTATTCAATCTAATTTAACTAAGCTTTGAATCGAGTTTAAACTTTGACCGGCTTTAGTTTGAAGTTCGCAAGTTAGAAAAAATAATTTCATTTTAGATAAAATGATCATTTTGAAAATTTTTAAAAACAAAAAATAATAAATCTAATTGGATTCGATCGAACTTAGGGTTACTTAAGCCCAGTTGAACTTAGATTCAGATATAGAACCTCAAGACTAATTATGCTTCGGACCAAACCCATATTTGAATATAAAATTTCGGCGCTAGCTTAAGGCTAAGCTCGAAGTATATTTAGAGTTGGCAATTGGACAGGTCCGGGTCCAAGCTCGACTCAGCCCCTATTATTGGGGTCCCAGGCTTGACTCAACTCTTGAATTTTGACTAAGTTAAAGAAAATAACCCTAGCTTGACCTGAAATTTTTTAAATAAAATGTCAAAATGACATCATTTTGTTATTATTTATCGAGCCATAAGCTGAGCTCAAGTTGCCATAAAATAAGGCCCAAGCTATGGTCAACCCTGGACTAACTCGTTGATCTCAATTGACCAAGATGGGTCGAGCTTGAGCTCTATCTGACCTGTTGACCTTGGGCAGGGTAGGATCGAGCTAGACCGGCCTCAAACCTCCATCCTTAAAGCTCTGTTTGGTTGGAAGGTTAGGGATAAAAAAGGATGGAACGTAACACACTTCTATCATTTGTTTGAGGTTTTATAATAGAATGAAATAAAATATGATAGAAGCGGAGAGTTTTATGTTACGTTTTATTTTATCATAAACAGTGAAAATAAGAAACCTCCGATTCGGATAGTTTAGGATATAATGTAAACAAATAAATACATACTACCTTAATATACTCTCAATAATTCTTCTTAATACCACTCTGACCAAATCATAATATTAATATATTAAATAGAATATAATGATATTTAATATAATAAATTTTATTAAATAATTAATAATAAATTTTGTATATTATTAATAATAAGTTATATATATTTAATAATAAAATAAAAATTTATATTTAAATTTTTTATATAGAAATATATACAAACAATTAAATAATAATAATTTTATATATTTGCTATTTTTCATTAATAAAAATATATTAAAATTATTCTTGTTTGTATACATTTCTATATAAATAAAAATATAAATAAATTATTTTGAAAATATAAATCAAAATTTAATACAATAAATTTTATTAAATAATTAATAATAATAATCTTATATAACTAATAATAAATTGTATATAATTAATAAAATAATGTTTTATTATATATATATATATCACATAGAATAAAAATAAAATATATTAAATAATTAATAATAATATTTTATATAATTAACAATAAATTGTATATAATAATTAATAAAATTTAATAAAATTTTCATTAATGAAAATAGAAAATATATAAAAGTGTTCTTTAATTGTTTGTATATATTTTATATAAATATAAATATAAATAAATTATTTTTAAATATAATTAAGATAAAAAAATTTGATAAATTTAATAATAAGTAGAAAATTTATAACAATATTCAATAATAATAAAAATAACAAGATTTTGTTAGGGAATGAGTATTTTTGGAAGTTGCTTATTTGTTTTGTTTCTATCATAGGAACATAAAATCTTGTCCTCCGGTTTCAGAAAGAACAAAAAATTTATGGTTCTGTGATCTGAAGTCAGAACAAAAATAAGTTGAGCCAGTAACTAAATACTGCGAGACACATGATTTTTGTGTTTTGTTATCTGTTTCTACTAACGGAGACAATAACCATACACAAGGTTAATACTATTTAATATAGCAGAGATTTCATCGTTCTTCACTTCTCTTCCTCATGTCTTTAATACGGAGCCTATCTTCTTACAAAACCTAGTTTTCACTTTGTCTTCACATCATTTCATGTTATTCAATGTAGCACTTTATTCAAGTCTTTTCTTCACTTTATGGCAGAGGCTCTATCAAAGATAAAACTTAATCTTCAACTGATTTATTATCTTCGTAATAATTTTAAGTTATAAGAATAACTTAAATTATGGCTTCAAAGCCTTTTCACATTAAATGATGTGAAGATTAACAAAATTAAACATTAAAATTGATATACATTAAAAATAGAAATATGATAATAAAATCAAACATATTTTTGTTTTCAGTTTTTTATTAGAAATCTAAACCAAGCAGTTTTTTATTTTCAATTTTATATTACAAATTTTAACTAAACAAGTTTTAATTTTTATTTAAAAAATAAAATAAAAAATAAAAATAAAATCGAACGGCCGTTAATTAACATCTAATTGTACAAACAATTTTTAGTCCAGTATAAGCGATCTCTTTATGAGCCAGGCTAAACTCGGGCCCTATCTAACCCGTTAACTTCGGAGCAGGCTTGAGCCTTATTGCCGTCTCTAGTTATACCTGCAGAACAATTTTTAGTCACGTACAAGCGATCTTTCTCCCACACTTTAATTGTTATAACAATTAAAGTCCACCTCCATAGATTTTAGATATATATTCTCTGTACCTCTGATCTCTAAGTTTAGGAGATGAATACGTCGCAGTTTATGGACAAACAGATAATGGATTTAACTGCCGCTCCTTCTTCTTCTTCGCCTAATCACGTCACCAAAGACTTTCTCGATCTAATGAAAATGGATCACCCCCAAAACGACGACCATGACCCCCGTTTCGAGTCCGATAATGCCATCAAGAAGGACGAGATCCTCCCCAGCTACGATTTCCACCCGATTCGCCCCCTCGCCGGCGCCCTCACTCTCGATTCCTCCTTCGGCGGATCATCTCCCCCGGCCTCTGCCTCCGCCGCTCGAGGGTGGGGCTCAGATTCTAAATCTGGTTCGGCTGCCGCTAACAACGTCTCTTCTATGCGGGTGAGCGTATAAACCCTAGACCAACTTGATTAGCTGTTTGATTGTTGTTCTTTTCTTTTTCGTGGCGGGGAAGAGGAGGGTTTGTGTGGTTCATTTGATTGACTGTAACATTTGTTGCTGTGGTTGGTGTTAAATTTCCCCAAGTCTGGTTGTTGCTGTAAGATGTTTTAAGGGATTAGGAGTTTGATCCAATTCCATGGTGGAAAATTGTTGTTGAGATTGTTTTCCTGCTTATGGCTGGACCGAGAAAGATACTGTTGAACTGCAAGTTTGTTCATTTGACTGTGCACGACAGGATCAAATTCGATATGGTTAGGGTTTTTGCTAACAACTATTTGGCTTGGTCTTGGGTGCAATTTTGAAAATGGTAATTAGCTTCTGTTTGTAGTTGTTTTTTGAACATAGAAGGACTACTTTTAGGATCAAACACATAACAGTGGGTATGGGCAAGTGAAACTAATGGTGATAATGATTTTTAGTTACGAGAGGTTTCATCGATAATTTGGAATGTCTTTCCTTGTTCTGTATTGCTTTCCAGAAAGTCTGAGACCCAATCTTAGTGAGTAGAGTGGGAAAGCGTAGAGTTTCAGTAGTTCTTTCAACGTGATATTGATTTTTAGTTAAGAATCTTGGCTTCATTGATAATTTGGGTGTCTTTCCTTTTTCTGTATTATTTTCCATAAAATCTTTGACCCAGTCTTAGCGCATGGAGGGAGTAGGCATAGAGTTTGAGCAGTTCTTTGAATGTCAGGGAAGATATTTATCAAGTCGATAACTATAGGAACACATCTAGGTGGTCTTGTTTGTCCTTTTTCCTGCTTGATCTCATGTTGGGCTTAAAATCCAGTCTGGAAAAACTGTCATGTTAATTCTCTCCATTCATGTTACCAAGTATATTGCCTCATGCTTGTGCTATTCTTCTTCTTCTTCATCTTTTCATTTGCCTTTCTGATATGATCTTAATTGCGTTTGTGAAACTTCCAAGTTTTAATTCAATGCAAGATGGAATGCTGTCTGTATATTATTATATCTTCTTTGAGAATAATAAGATAGTGCTAATATTGTGCAGAGTTATGCTTCTCTAGACTCCCTTGAACCAGCCAAAGTGATTCTAGAGAAGGACCGGAATGCTATTGATGCAGCTATTCTCTCTGAGGTTGATAGAACAATGAAGAAACATGTTGACAACTTGTTGCATGCTTTGGAAGGTGTTAATGGACGGTTAACACAGTTGGAGAGCAGAACCCATCACCTTGAGAATTCTATGGATGATTTGAAAGTATCTGTTGGCAACAATCATGGAAGTGCTGATGGGAAGATGAGGCAACTGGAGAATATTCTGAGAGAGGTACCTTCCTTATCCCTCGAGTTGTTTTTTCGTTGACCTTTTACTGGTTTTTGTATCCACAACCTTATCCTTTGGTCAAAATAGGTGCTGAGAGGATGTCGTACTTCATCGTGCTTAGTGCATGAGTGTCACACAGAACTTAGTTAACACCTTTGGGAACCCTACTTGATGCCTTTTTTTTTTTTGGTTGAAAGCAACTTATCATTTCCTTCCTCAACTTGTCTTCTTGGTATTAGAAGTAAAACTCGTATTTACTATTGATAAGTTGCTGTGTCCGTCAATGCTGTTAAGAATAATAAAAATTTTTGAAATGACAGATAGAAAGCAAAAACTAGTTGCTTCCTTTTGTAAATATAGGATCTAGTGCAGTGAACTTGGTATAAAATTGTCATTGACAAGCTAAGGCTAAAATTTTAAGAAAGCAAGGTTTCATCAATTTCTTCTTTTCATCGTTTGTCTCAAATCAGAGACTATTTTTCATTTCTCAAGTTGTTAGCAGCTTTTTTACCTTTATGTTTGGGTGATCTGCTTTCTTTGTATGTGTCACCAATCAGGTGCAATCAGTGGTGCAACTTTTAAAGGATAAGCAAGATACAGTGGAAGTTCAACTGGAGCTTGCAAAACTGCAAGCTTCAAAGCCAGACCAGCAGCAATCAGAAACCCAAAACACCGGACAGAATGTATCTGTGCAGCAAGGGGCATCTGCTCCTCCACAGTCTCATCAACAGCTTCCTCTTCCTGGCAATTTTCCACAGTCAGTTCCACCTCTTCCTGTTCCCGTTCCTGTTCCTGTTCCTGTTCCTCCACCTGCTGTCCCTCCTCCATCTCTTCATCAACAGAATTTGGCTCCACCAGCTGCAGTTCCAAATCAATTCCCTCAGAACCAGATTGCTTCCATTCCTCAGCGGGAGCCTTACTATGGTCCTACTCAAACTCAAGAACCCCCACCACCACAATACCAAGCACCTCCACCTCAGCAGGCTCCGCCCCCTCCCTCAATGATACCACATCAACCATATCAGCCTCCCTCTCAACCTCAGTATTCTCAGCCACACCAAGCTTCTCAACATAAACCTTCATTAGGCCAGCATCCTGAAGAGGTGTCATATGCTCCCTCTCATAACTACCCAGCAGGTATACAGCCATCCTCTCAACCACCAGGTGGGGCCCCTCTTGCACCACAGTATTACGGAGCTCCTCCTCCTTCTCCCATGTATGAACCACAAAGCAGTAGATCTGGTGCAGGGTTTCCTCCCTTATTTGGCCAACCAACTGGACCTACTGAACCCTATGCTTACGGTGGATCACCTTCTCAATATGGTGGCAACCCAGCAATGAAACAGCAGCAACTTTCTTCTCCAGCTATGCCTCCAAGTGGTGGAAGTGGATACCCACAGCTTCCCACTGGTCGGGTGTTACCACATGCACTGCCAACTGCTTCAAGTGTTAGTGGTGGGTCTGGTTCTTCTGGAAATGGAAATAAGGTTCCAATTGATGATGTAGTGGACAGAGTGGCTAGTATGGGATTCCCAAGAGAACATGTCCGAGCAACTGTTAGAAAGCTGACAGAAAACGGTCAGTCGGTTGACTTGAATATAGTACTGGATAAGCTGATGAATGATGGAGATATCCAGCCCCCGAGAGGAGGCTGGTTTGGTCGGTAATTTGTCTCGATTCATACCGATGTATAGAATTATCACTTTTCACCTAAACTTGTTTTGCCTAGAGAGACTATTTGCTTGGAGAGCAGGGACTATATCTTTTCCCTCCGGGTAATTCTGCCTCTGCAGCTTACCCTTCGTTTTCCTATACTCATTCATGCTTGTTTCTTGGTTCGATCTTGCTTTATGAGTGTCAGTCAGTCTCATTTGTGTGTACATACAATAACTCAGAAGTGGCATATCATTGTTGTTTTCCTAGACTCTATAATTCTTTATCCGATATAGTTTCCAGAGTTTCAAGTTAATGTCCCTATTGAATAAAGACAGGATTTTGAGTTGGCAGGTTAAAGTGTTAAACTGAAGCTAGAAGTTGGCTGTAAGAAATTGAAAACATGCTCCGGATTACACACTTAGGTTTATGAGATTCCAATGTTGTACTCTTGTCCGTATGTCTGACGTCATTCTCATTTAATTGGGGACGAATGAGGGGTGCTTTTCAATCATTTTTTGCCAGATAGTGTGCGATTGAAATAGGTTGTTGATAAGCCTATTAAATGCTTATCTCTTTTGGATAAATTCTGTTAAATAACAAGATCTTGGATTTTACCTTTTAAAAGATGATCGATTAAATCTTATGTGCTTGACATAAATATAGAGATGAGATTTAAATAAACATGGATGGAACAAATTCCGTTTTTCCTTTCAAAACATATATTTGGCGCATGGGGGATTGACCCAACAAAAAAAATCTATTTTCCTTCTAATGATCAATGTCTTGATAATTAATTTGAACGTGACATAAGATTAATGAAATAAATTTAATTTAATTATATATTTGATATGTTTTTTAAGAATGATCAATTATAATACATTATAAATAGATTTGATTAAAATTAACAAATTGAATTAAATTTATAGTTAATTATATTAAAATAAAGTTAATAGATTATATCACATTTAATAGAACTTATATATGAATTTAAATATGAATACTTAAAATCCAAATAAATTCGAATTTGTGTTGAAACTTAAAAATATTTTTGTAATTCAATAACCCTACAAAAAATTAAGGACACTACTTTTATTGTGATTTTCAGTTTTTCTTTTAAATAAAATAAACATTTGTTTGATTGTTAATTTCAACCTAATTATATTTATATCATGAATAATAATTATACATTAAATAAAACTTTCTTTTAATTAAATAAAATTATTTTAACTTCTTATATAACATTTATTAACAAATTATTAATAAGATTATTTTATTATATTAAAATAAATAATTTTAAAATTAATTTTATTTACAAATTAATTTTATTTTAAATATATTTTAATTATTAAATCAAATTTATTTGAGATTTACATATTTTGAAGATTTTTAAATTGAATTATATTGATCAATATTATTTAATTTATTTAAGTTAAATAAAATTAAATAACATTATTAAATAAAATTAAATATTCACGATTCTTGTTAAAATTAATATATTAAATAATTAAATAATATAGTTCGTTCATAATAAATCAAATTATAAAAATACAGAAACAGAAAACAAAAATCATTTTACAAATTAAAAGTCAAAATCAAAATAGAAAACAAAATTCAAAAAATAATTGGAAAGCCCAAAAAACCAGAAATTAAAGATCAAACAAATAAGTTATTTTACTAAATTTAAAAGTAAAAATAAAAATAAAAATAGAAATAAACAATTCTTATCACATGATTATGGGATGTCTCTCTAATTTTGTTCATAACCATACACTTGAATATTTAATATTTATTATGACAAAAGTAAATATTAATTTTCAGCCTTAGCTGATCATCCGTCGTGCTTCTTAAAGAAGTTTTCATCCAAACCTTTTGTCCTTGAGCCTACAATTTGAAGAAATTTAAGGGGCTAAAAACGCAATTCCACAATTTCGTTTTGGTCTTCACATTTATTTATTTACACACATATATAAACGTGTGTGTGTGTAATCTTCTAAGGTACCAACATCCTCCCTGTGCTTTGTTTCCTTCCAAGTTCCAACAGCTTCAAGCTCCCTCTCTCTCCCCTTCTTCTCCTCCTTCATGTATTTTCAGCCCTCGATTACCAGTCTATTACGATCCTAACTCACACTCCCAAACCCCCATCCTCTCTATCTCTTTATTTCTCTCCTCCTCCTCCTTCCCCTTCTTATATTTTCATCCCTCGATTACCAATTTATTACGATCCTGCCCCCCCGCCTCCGCCTCTCCTAATACCCTTCCTCGGTTGCGGCGGTATAACCTTCGCCTCTTTGTTATCGGATGAAACCTTGAGTCACTGCTCCTCGCGATTTCTTCTAGAAGGTTCTTTAATTTTCTTTTCGTTTTTCGTTTATTTATCTTAATCCCTGAATACAGCTTCGAATTCGAGTTTGTTGTTTTCTTTTTTATTTATTTTTTTCGTGATTTTAGTTCGTTTCATATCGATTGGGTTTGTAGACTTTTATTTTCTGTAGAACAATAATCCTTGTATCGGTATATAGATAATGAATGCACGTATTCAGCAATTGTTCTCAAAGCTTGGTTGTCTTCACGTTTCTTTAGGGTTTTGTTTCCAGAGCTTGTGTTTGTCTAATTCTGTTCTTTTTTTTCTCCCCCTTGGAATCCTGTGTTATATTCAGCTTAATCGTTGAGGTACTTTCCAGTACGGTTTCCATTTGAAAACTTTTTCTCCGTATAAAGCATGTTGAGTGGATTGTGGCTGTGGGGCAATTTTTTTAATCTGTCATTTCAAGAACTGGAATCCCACTTTTGAGTTGAAACTTTGATGTAGGCTAAACTAGGGTATATACATATGTGTGTTTGTATATGAGAATCAACTTGAGTTGAGATGAGTATAACTGTCACACCATAAGACCTGTGACATTTTATCTCATGATATGCATCGTAATGGTGGTCAACAACTGAATTTATTATGCTGAGACTGTATCATGTAAAGGAAATCATAACTCACGTGTCCAGATAATAGATCCCATAAAGGTTGTTATGTGGTTACGTTTAAACTATTACATTGAGAATGAGCTAATGGGTAGTACATTTGTACAATTCAGGTTATTTCTTGTCAGATTCTACTTGAACTTGTAGGGGGTCACGAAGTGCAAATATTTCATCGGAGTTTTAGGACCACCTTTGTCTACTATTCTCTAAAGAGATCAGTTGTTTTATTGTGCTTGCCCATTTACTTTTGTCGTTATTCTTGAAGTCAGTTGAAACCAAGGTTACACATAGTTTATCTATTGTTTGCCAAATGTATTTGTTCAATAGATTATTCTTTTGTTTCTGACATCTTATCATGATATAAAATCAAAAATTTTGAGAGAAGCCACTTTGATTATGTGGTAAATTATTAATATATGACATAGTCTTTCGAAGAAGAGAAGGGAATTTCCTGTGGCATTGTCTTATCATCAGTAGCTTAGATATTTGATGGATAATTTAGGAAATTGTGATACTTAAAAGTAGTAATTTTGAGAGGCTCAGCAATAGAATCACATGCAGAATGCATGGTGCATTCGGGCTACCATTTGCATGTTTCCTTTTGAAATTGTCATTATGTACATAACTTTTTTTTTAAAAAACATTTTAGGAGTTTTAGTGTGCACTTTTTAGGTAGGAACTTATATTCGTAAATGTAGTTAATGGATCAAGTAAGACTTCACTGTCTTTCATTAAATATATTAGCATTTAATTATCCATCTAAGCACTCGAAGCACGAATTGGTGGTAACAAGTTTTTAGAGTAATGTGAAGCTCTTAAAAATTCTTGGTTTCAATGTTCAGAGAATGGTTGGGTACTTTGAAGATGCATATGCATGTGCATCCTAGATTATGGCATATATACCCATTTTTTCTTTTTACTAATATTTTAAAAACAAGGAAAAGGACAGATAATAAGTGAATCGGTTTTGGCATCATAAATTTGGTAGACTATCATATATAAACTCTTTTGCATCAATTTTTCATTGGGGGGCTGCTCAAGCTTGGGACTAGCTGATGGCTGGTTCTTCGCCTAGCTCCTTTTAATGATGTGAAAGACAAAAGTGAAGCTAAGAAAAGGAGGAAAAACACTAGACATGCTGATAATTATTCATAAAAGGAGTTGTATAATATTCCAGTTCTAGTTAACATCATTGATGTCAGCCGTCATTGTGGGCTCGAACTCTGACGATCTGCCATTGATGCTTAATGTATGCAAGAAGACTTGTGACAACTTGCGAACAACCTCTAAGCAACAACTGTTGGATGTGAAGTGTATTTGTTATTTTGCTCAAGCATCAAAAGCATTTTGGATTTACTCCCTATCATTATCATTGATGTCTCTCAGCTTAGTGCTATGTTGAATACAAGCATCAAAAACATTTTGGATTTACTCCCTATCATTATCATTGATGTCTCTCAGCTTAGTGCTATGTTGAATACATACGATGATTCTACATGTGTCTCTTTTTGGTGCTATGTAATGATATTATTTGAAATTTACCTCTTTGAATGTGCTATGTAATGATATTATTTGAAATTTACCTCTTTGAATGTTCTTCTGAATCTTTATCCTGATGGAAGCAGGACAATGCAATGAGTTTGCTACAACTTTTTGCCTTTTTTGTTTATAATAAGAACTTAGACCATTGTTTATATGTTAATTCATTTATTTTCTTTTTCCTGATTTCAGATTCTTATCAAGTTTCTGAAGAGTTCGCAGCCTCATTTCCATATCAGCTTTGGTACTGTAATGCTATAAAATAACGCTTTAATTTTCGGTGCTATCTAATGGAGCTGAAAGGTTCACCTCCAAAGCCAGAGGGCCTTTCTTCGTCTGATTGCACTAGTGATCCTGAGGAGGAGGAAGTTAGTGATGAGGATGATGATGATCGTAACCACAAGCATCGGAGACGAGAGACATCTCAATCACTAGAGAAAGATTCTTTTGAATCAACTTTTACAAGGCCATACAGGAGGCACAGCAAACAATTTGAAATTGGTCATCCTTTCCAGGAAAATGACACTCAAGCTAGTGAAACCTGGAAAAATTATAACCTTGGTCCTATAGAGAAGTACGCCACAAAGTTTGATAAAAGACGCTCTGGCCCTGGATCCTTGTCTCGACTGCCTCAGGAATTGAATCACAGAATCAATCCAAGTCAGATGTTCTTTGGAGATCCTGGTCCTGTTAGGGGAAGAGGAAGGGACCCTGGTATTTGGAACCAACGCGATAGTAGGTTCAACTCAGTTGATATTGCTTCTCAAATGGTTCAGCAGGGGCCCATCAGTTCAGGTCTCTTTTCAGGAAGGGGTTTGCCAAGTGTTTCAAATACACAGACTACTTCCTGGAATGCATTTGGATTGATTCCAGGAATGCCAAATGGTGCCATTGACGCTCTTCATCCTATTACTTTGCAAGGATCTTTCAGGCCAGCTGTAAATCCTTCATTGAATATGGGCATTCCTCGTCAAAGGTGCAGAGACTTTGAGGAGCGTGGTTTTTGTCTCAGAGGTGACATGTGCCCAATGGAGCATGGTATCAATCGCATTGTTGTTGACGATGTTCAGGTGTGCAAAAGTAGCTATTTTCGAGTGATATTTTCCATTATATTTTCATTTCTATTCAAATTGAAAGGCTTTCCTTGAAAAATTAAGAATTAGTTATACATTTAGAAATTGAATGGATTGGGTCACTTTTTAAGTTTTTATTATGCACTCTGTTCTGGGTCTTGAGGAACCCACAGAAAGCCATGCAAGAGTCAGGCAAAAAGTACTGATGTATGCAATTTTTATGGGTTTGGCTGGCTCTTTTGTGGTCCCAACAAGTTAATGTACAGCTAACCAGTTCATTGTCCACTTCAAGTCTAATACATGTCATATGCCCTTGAAAATTTGATTTGCCTTCCTAGATCCTCTGAGAAATATATACTGTTTCTATTTGTCTATCAAGAACATATAATGATGAAGCTAGGGTGTCCATTGTACAGTTCATTTTTTAGTTGGTATTTTCAGTATTCTTAAATATTCTTGAATGGATACGAAACATAACAATTAAATTCTGTTGGGTTTTTTAACCCCTTTCAATTGATTATGCTCTGCACGGTCTTGTTTTTGTTGTTGTACATACCGTGGGTGCCTCTAAGTCACCGTTATTGTCGGTAAGGTAGTTGATGATAGTTTTTATGTAGAGATTATATTTACCTTTATCTAAGTTTTGAGGGGATCTCGGAATGGTGGAGTCAATTGTCAGATCAATTCTCATAGGGAGCCAAAGTAAGATGTTTAATGTGTTGCCGTTCCAGGACAGTTCCTGATGCTGTAAAATTGTTGCCGGCAGGCAGGGAGTGCAGTGTTTTAACATTGTTAAATAGTCTCATTGGTTGAATTGACTTAGTGAACTTTCTGTACTGGGAACTTCCTGACTTTGATATGCAATATTATTACTCTAGGAGTATGTTCTTGATTTGAGAACATAGTCACTTTACCACTATTAATTTGTTCTTTGTGCCAATTTGCAGAGCCTTTCTCAGTTCAACCTTCCTGTTTCTCTTCCAAGTGGACATCTGCTTGGAATTTCCACCGGACCAGGGGCTCTTCCCACTGTTGGTACTTCTTCAACCACAATGATGAACAGCAAAGGAGTGCAAAGCAAAATCAGCAAGTCTGGAATTGTTGATGAGACTGTGTCTTTGAATGATGCATATTCCACTTCTGCTAGCTTGGGTGGTGCAGAATTGTATGATCCAGATCAACCTCTATGGAATAAAAGTATCCCTGAAACATCAAGTCCAGTCTTACCACTACATTCACCCAAAAATGATAACACTGGAGCCTTGATGGGTGTTGATCCTTCTGGTCGTCATCATTTCAAGGAATTTGATGGTGTTGATGCTGACTTCCCTGCTAAAAACACTAGAAACGATGCTGGTTCACATACAAGTTCAACTGTCTGGGGTAGAATCCGTAGTTCAAAAAATAGGTTAGGTGTGAAAGACAAAACTGATCAAACAGTAAGCACCTCTTGTATGGAGAATGGACCGAAAGAAGATCAAGATGGATCAGGTATTTCTTGGCTAGGAAAGCGGATTATTAGCAAGGATGGTGGCCAAAAATATATGGATTTACCTGCCAAGAAACCAAACGAAAGCTTGCATAATATGCATAGGCCACCTCAAAAAGCACTTCGTACTCTTTTTGTCAATGGTATTCCACAGAAAGGCAACAAAAGGGAGAGTCTTCTTTCTCATTTTCAAAAATTTGGTGAGGTAATTGATATCTATATTCCTCTGAATAGTGAACGAGCTTTTGTTCAGTTTTCTAAAAGGGAAGAGGCAGAAGCTGCTCTGAGGGCACCTGATGCTGTAATGGGTAACCGGTTTATCAAGTTACGATGGGCCAATCGGGATAATATACCTGATGAAGGCGTGAGCAGTAGCAGTAGTGTACCTATTCCTCCTCGTGGCTTAGGAACTGCTTCTATTCAACATCACTCCTCTACCAATAGAGGAAGAGATAGTTCACAAGCTACTGCTTCCATGAATACTACTGCCCCACCTGCTGATCCTTCTCTTACTGCAGCTGATCACTCGAAGCCTGTCATGACAAATGGCCCCATAACTCCTCCCGTTCAGAAAAAGCTTGAGACCTTAGAACAATTGAAGGAGGAACTTCGCAAGAAACAGGAGCTGTTGGACCAAAAGCGAAATGACTTCAGGCGCCAGTTGAATAAACTAGAGAAACAGGTAATACCAATTCTCTGTTCATGTAATCTTACAATTCGTCATTGATACATGATCATACTTGTTGCTTGTGATTTATGTAAGAAAATGAAAGGCTAAACTGTAATAGTTTATCTGCATATTCATGGTCTGTATTGAAAGATGCTATGAAAGCTAATTGCTCCTTTCTTTAACGGAGTGCAAATGCCAGTCTGGAATTGGTCAGCATAGAATTGATCTGTTGGTGGGTGAATTAGTGGAGGAGAAAGAGTGATGCACCTTTTTATTCATACTCTTTAATAAAGATCGGGATTAGCATGTTCTCTGTAAATGAATCGTATATAGAAGCATATTTCCCTAATTTGTTCTCGACTTTGGTCTTTGCAGGCTACAGGAGTCAAGGGTGAATTAGTGGCAGAACCTGCTGCTAAGAGGCATAAACTGGGAAATGCGGCTGATTCTGCAAAAGATACTGTTCCAAGGTCTTCTGATTCTGTTCCTACTGCAGTATTGCCACATACTGAGTCTTCGTTAGAAAGGAACAAATCAGCAGATAATGTTGTGTTATTTAGTCCAAAAGCAAATGCTACGATGGGACTACAGGAATCCCTGGGGTCAAAGCAGCCGGTTCGTTCATTTGCACCTGCAGGACATCCTTTTACGGTTAATAGATACAAGCTGGATAACCGACCTACAACTTTTAGAATTCTCCCGCCTTTGCCATCTGGTTTAACAAATGTATGTGCTCTCTCTCTCTCTCTCTCTCTCAACTGTGACTAAATATTCGATATGTCTGCACTGGCTTAGTCCTTCTATAGTATCTTGTTAAGTTGCATGGTCGTCAAGGTTCAGTTTATCATGTTATGGTAGACTGATCTTTTATTTTCTCCCAGATTGTTGCCTTGAAGGAACATTTCTCTTCGTATGGCGAGCTATTTACCGTGGAACTAGAAGATGTTGAACCTTGTGATGATATTGATGAGTCAGAGTCAGAGAGCCTGAGAAGTAGATCGGCTCGTGTGACTTTCACTACTCGCCTTTCAGCTGAGAGGGCATTTTCAAACGGTAAATTTTGGGAGGGTAATAATTTACAGTTTATGTGGGTACAATTAAGTACTCAGAACAAGGATCACGATGGGAGGGAAAATTCTGTAGCAGCCCCGAAAGGTCCTAAAAAAGTTGATACAGAGCCAGCTGAAGGCACAACACAAATGGATCTTAAAGAAGCCTGTGCATCTGGAAATGAAGAGCATCAGCATCCAGAAAGAGACGGAGAGATGGATTTGACGGAGTTGCGCGAAGTTCCTAAACCCTGCTCAACCTCTGTGTCAGGCGAAAGATCACCGAAGCAGGAGGAGCCAAGCCGGAGTGCAGTGTCCGGGGAGGAAGGATCTTTACCTAGTTTAGTTGCAATTTCAGGGGAGAAAGAGTAGGCAAGGTACGTTGTTGATCGGCTAATTGTTGGAATTGTACAGTGAGGTAAAATGTTTAATCTATTGAAAATTTTCGCAAGTCCCCGCTGTAGAAATTTTTTGAAACTTTGTTTCGCAATAGTGTCTTTAGTTCTGTGTAAAAGTGGAACTTTCTTGTCTTGGATTGCCCAACCCAGGAAAGGGTTTGGCAGTCAAGTGGGAAAAACCTTTTTCAGCTTTGAACTATTCCTGAAAGATATTTTGGGGATCTTGTCCCATTTCTGTTTCGATTATACGATAGTAACTGAGCCAACCCAGGAAAGGTTTTGATGCAACAATAATGAAGACATCATTGCTGATCACTACATCAAGCATTCAACTGTTTTAACTTTTTTGTTCTCCTGTGTTAAGAGACATTGCCGACGAAAACACAATGAATCTGGTTCTGTATCCTGAGATTTTCACAAAGGCTACATTAGCATCTCTCTCTTTTTGATCTTCTGTGGTTCGACAACTCTTCATTTCAATTTTTATGTTTTGAAAAATACTTTGTTAGAATGTTGCTTAGTTATTATGTAATTTTTTTAAACTGGAAAACATAATTTAAATATCTCTAATTTCCTTGCCCGCGTGGAAAAAAATTTGGTTGGAATATTTTTTAACAAATGACTCCGTTTAAAATTGGATTCTTCAGGTCAAGAAGCCCATTTGCAGACTAAAAAATGGTTCAAATTATAATTACGGAATATTCAGAAATTTTTGAATTGAATTCATCAACAAATTAGATTTAATTACATTAATGAGATTGAATTAAATTTAATTTAATTTACATTGTTTAGAACAAGCTTAATAATATTAAAATTGTATTTAATTACATTATGTGAAACACAATAAAAATGAAATCAATTATTTCATATGACATTTTCACCTTTCACTAAAAATGCATGAATTATTATAATTTGAAAGCTTAAAAATGTATGAAAGAGTAGTAGTGAGATGAGAGGTGCCGATTCCTAGAGAAGGTGTTGTTGATCTTAATGGGAGGGGCTCCTTAAAGTTACGTCAATTGAAAAGTAATAAAATGGGAGGAACTGTGTTAATTAAAGAATGGTTGCATCAGTTGAAGAGATAGGATTATTATATGGGTATTATAGGAAGAGTAATTTTTAACGTTTAGAAAGAAGAGTTAAAATTAGTTTGCAATTCAATTCTCTTAGTTTTTTAGCTTAATGAAATTTATAAAAAATGATAGATTTCAATTAAGTATGTGAATTGAACTTATCTTTTTTTTTCTATTCCGAACAATTGGATTGATTTAAATATTATTGTTGAATTCAATTTCTATCGTTTCAAAAAGGGTCTTAGTTTTAATTTTAGTTAAATTTTGCTTTAGTTTTAATTTTACTTAAATTTCGCTTCTCTATTTTACTATTTGTAAATTAAAATATGCAGAGAAAACGAGATGAGCCATTCCAATCGCTACGACGCCGTTTCGAAAGATAGTTTTGCAACAAAATTCCTCCGCCCCGCGTCTCAGACACGTATCTAGCGATGAAGTAACTTGTCCTTTTCCCTCGTTAAACTTGATTCCTACGACAGTCAGCTCATTCCCCACGTCTGAGAGTATATAATCTTGAAAACTCGCGGCCTTAAGGTGACCACGAATGTAAATCTGATAATTTTGCCACTTAGCATGCTCGTAGAGCGCGTGTCCTTTTTTTCTGGAGACAGAATGCAGAAAATAACACCCTTCTGTCCGGAGTCCCGGACAGCAAAAGCAACATTTTCAAAATGAAAATAATATTCAAAATTAAAAAATTAAATGCAAATAGCCAAATACTATATAATTTTAATTTAATATATAAAATATCAATTTTATTAATAATTTCAATATTTTTAATTTTTATTTAAATCAATAACACCTTTTTTAAAACCTCTTTGTTGTGTAACGATGATGGTGATAAAATTTAAATAATTAAGAATCATTACAATTTTAAATTTAATTATGCATATTAATTTACTTATAAATGGCATACACCAGGAGAAAAAAAAGAGGGAAAATAAAATAATTTGCCGCCAGAATAAATTTTAAGTCTCGCATATCGCGCTTTTTTGAGCACGATATTTTGGTTCCGACAATTTCCAATATATCGCATACGGACAGCAGTTTCAAATTCAATTTCTGGACTTTTAATATTTCTTACTTTATTTCTTTTCGTCTCTCTATCTCTCTCTCTCTTTCTTTGTTTAGATTTTTGAGTTGAGCAAAAAATGGACTAACAAAATTGGAAACCCTAATTTCATTTCCATCTTCTTCGTGTTTCAGGTACTTTGCTTTTAGTTATTATTTTTTAGTTATCGTATCTCTCTATTTGTTCTTTTCCTTCTGTTTTTTTTTTCTTTTTTAATTTAGTTCAAGTATCCATCCTCTTGTGCATATTAAGAAATATCTACGTATATGCAGGTGAAGAAAAAATGAAAATTTTCGTTTCATGTTTATCAGATGTAATTGATAATCTTGTGTTGATTTTTCACGTTTCTTTTGTTTGTTTCTCGTGTCATTTGGTAGGTGTGTTCAGTTGTGAAGCTTTGAAGTGGGAGGTTGAATTTGTTTGCTTGATAAAGTTTTGTCGTGAAGAAAAGATGGAAGCTTCTCAAACCCCACGTAAAACCCTGCCTAAAAGTTCTTATCTTGCAAAAGAACCGCCTAAAACCCTAGACCCAGATGCCAAAACTATCGAATATGGCTATAGAGCTGCTTCTGCTGGAAATACCCAAGAAAATGGAGTTAGAACCTCTGTGAAGAGAGAACAAGGTTTCAGTGTTGGTGGTAGGGACCGCAAGAAGAGTCAGGACTTCAGTGAGAGTGATTCTGAAGACGGAAAGATTAATCCTTTGTTTGATGGAGTCGGAGGTCTTGAGGATTCTGAGATTAATGGAGTGTCTTCTTTATTAAAGATGCAGGAGAGTAAGGGTTTGAGAAAGCTTGGTTCTGTTTTGGATGCCATAGAGAAAGATGAGAAGAATAATGCAAAAGGTGGCGCTGCAGATAAGAAACCTGGGAATTTAGGAGGGAAGAAGGAGATGGATTTAGAGGAGGATATGGGAGGTGAGAGGCATCAGTTTGCTAAGGGTGATTTTGTATGGGGTAAGGTGAAAAGTCATCCATGGTGGCCTGGTCGGGTTTATGATCCTGTTGATGCGTCTGATTATGCCAAGAAAATTAAACAAGGAGATAGAATTCTTGTGGCTTACTTTGGAGATCATACATTTGCGTGGTGTCATCCATCTCAATTGAAGCCTTTTTACGAGAATTTCGTGGAGATGTCAAAGCAGAATACCTCAAAGAACTTTGGCATTGCAGTGGAGAAGGCAGTGGAAGAAGTTGGCAGGCTTTTGGACTTTAAGATTACCTGCTCCTGTGCACCGAAGGAAAATTTCATTGGAGTCGGTAGATCACTGGCTGTCAATGCGGGTATTAAGGAAGGGCTTCTTGTTCCTGAAGGTGGGGTTGAAAGATTTTCTGCTGTGTTGTTTGAACCATCAGAACTGCTTGCTGTGTTGAAAGGTTTTGCACAGGTTGCTGATGATACTAATATTCTCAAATTTACAGTATTGAAGTGCTGGCTGTCAGCTTTTTACTCTAGACGAGGCTACCAACCACCATCTTTTTCAGATCCGCAGCCAATTCCAGGCCTTGAAGACGATGGAAGCAACTTGATTGTTTGTCTGGGTGATGCTAGTGGTGCAGTCGAAGCCAATACTCGGGGGCCAATTGAAGAAGACTGGCTTTCCCCACATAGAGGTCATAAAGATGGTCAAACAGATCAGAGCTTGTTGTCGAAGTCACGAGGGGGTTCAGGGGATGATCAGCATCAAAGAAGGAAACAGAAAAGCATAGCTGAAATCCTGGGAGGCCATATAGATGCTGGTGCTGAAAGTAAGAAAGATGATGAGGCTGAAGAGGAGTGTGAGTCTATCAAATTAACAGCATTAGCTGAGACAACTAAGAAGAGAGGCAGAGGTAGACCTAGAATTGTGAGAGGGGAATTAAATCATGGAGAGCAAAGTACTCCTGGCAAAATGGGAGGTGGGGAAATTTTGAATGTGTCTGCATCTTCCTCTGGGAGGAAGAAAAGGAAAGGCAGTAATGAAGCTGCTGAAGAGGACAAAATAAATGTGGAGGATGTGGCTAAAGGAAGAAAAGAATTGGACAAATCTGCATATTCCCTTGGAAGGAAGAAAGTAAAAGTTGGTGCTGAAGCTGATATTGAAGGAAGCAACAATTTGACATCCAAACCGAGGAGGAAAGAAACAATACTTTCTACACCTCTTGTACCAGCAGATACCAAAGTTTTTAGTCCTGAAACTGGTGCCAATGTGGTTATGAAGGAAGTTGGGAAGACACCCGTGACAACAGGAAAGAAGAAAAAAGATTCCACTGTTGAAAATGTTAGTGGGAAAGACCAGAAGGAAGAAATGAAATCTGCAGGAAGCAAGAATGGCGCTGGAAGCATTAAAATTGATCATGATGATGGACAAGAGTATATTGAGCAAAGCTCTTCACCAAGAGAGAGAAAGAGGAGTAAATACTTGTCCCCTCCCTACACAGACCTTAAGACAGTCCACAGAAAGAAGGAGCTTGAAGCGGAATCTCAGAAGGCTTCAATTGAAATTCAGACTGGTGATATGATGAATAAAGCTACTGGTCAATTTCTGAAACCCTCTCAACTTCTGCAAGATCCTAAGGTCTACCAAAATGAGCCCTTTCAGGAACCTCATGCTGGGAATGATCCTCAAACCACAAAGCATGGTCAGAGTATTATTGATCCAAAGAAAGTTAATGTTCCTGCAAATGCAGTGCTTTCTCAAGTGCAGTATGCTGCATGCAATCCTCTGAATTTGAAGGAAAACAATTCCCTTGAAGTGGTTGGTGAATTTCTTTCTGCATTTAGAAATTCAATATCTTGCAACGAGTCCAGTTACAAACTCCATAACAAGAATCAAACAGGGAGAAAGAGAAAGTCTCAAGAATCTCAAGTTGACCCGTTAAACTTGGAGGAAACTCGGGCTGATGTCATTTCACCTGATAAAAGTTCTCAAAGGTCAAAGATTGGAAAGGGTGAAATGAAACCTAACAAGCAGCAAGCTGCCCATCCCCCGGAAACAACACTACCTAGCAAAGAAACAGACAAGAAAGCTCCAGCAGCTGCCCTTTTTGTGACATTTGGCCCTGGATCTTCATTGCCAAAGAAAACTGATCTTGTTAGTATATACCAGAAATATGGAGATTTAAGTCATGAGGAAACGGAAATGTTCTACAATAACTACTGTGCCAGGATTGTATTTCTTAGAAGTTCTGATGCGGAAGAGGCCTTCAACCAATCTCAACTTGTCAGTCCCTTTGGAGCAGCTAGTGTAACTTTCCGACTTCGGTATCTCTCTGCGGAGACCAAGACTCGTGAACTCAAAGAGATATCAAAGCCAAACCAAGTTCTTCCAGCGAAGGATGTGACAAACACCACTAATGATTTATCTACCTCACGATCATCCTCTAGCGATGTGTCTGAACTTGGGTATGTAAGACAGAAGCTTGGGATGATGACTGCAATGCTGGGGACGGCAGATGGGAAAATGCCTCCAGATTTGAAATTTCAATTGCAAGGTGAAATTAAAGGTCTTCTGGAGAAGTTGAGCACAATGTGTTGACATTTAAAGGACTTGAGGTTCACAGTGATGTTCCATAGTACTCTCACGTTGTTTAGAACCATACTTGTATTCCTTTATAGTACTATTAATCGATGTGCAGGTTAGAGGATAGAAGTCCTTCCTTTGAGCTATTATTGGCATGTAGGACACTTTTCTTCTTATGTAATAGTATACAAAGGAATTCACGTGAAACAGGGGATTGAAGCTTGTTTTGGTTCATGAACTCCCGGTATGATACAGAGGGCACATATCTTGTAGTATGAAGTTTTAATCGTTCGTTGCAAGGACGGAGAACAGCTCCCTATGGAGAGTTCTTTAGCGTGGTTTTCACTATTGACAGCGCGAAAGAGAACTGGAAAGGGATTGGAGTTCTTGCTTTAAAGAATACATTGTTAGAACCTTCTGTGTTTGTTTTGCTACAGATTTTTGTGAAAGTCTGACGAGCAATATTATTATTAAAACCTATACAATGTTAAAGACAGGGAGTGAAATACAGGTCTTGTGATTCCGAGCAAATGTTATGTTGAACAAGGACTTTCTATGTACCCTTCTATGCATTTTCCATGAACAAACAAACAATTATTTTATTATACAAGACGTGCTTGTCCAAACACGAAAGTTACAACAGTAAGCACACCATCCAAACCAAACTGGCTGGAATAAAATCAATCATCGACAGGATCCTGGGGGGTTTCATCAGCACCTCGTTTGATTGATATCACAGGGCACTCTGCGTGCTTCTGACAGAACTCGCTTACTGTACCCACAAAGACCCTGTGAAAAAGATCAGCAAGGGAAATGTATCAGTTAAATGAGTAATTACCATGTACATGTTCATCAGTACAAAAGACAGTGGCAAATCATTTTACAATAAAAATTGATGTTTAAGCATGGAAGAAACCTACAAAAAAAATACCTCTGAAAAGGGCCAAGACCCCGGCTTCCAACAACTAGAAAATCCGGTTGGACTCGCTTCACTTCAAAGCAGATTACTTCCTTTGGATCACCCTTCTTGATCCAAGATTCACAAGCAATCTAGAAGCATTTGGTAGATTATGTTTAAAACCAAAAACAAATTCAAGATATGGGAAATATCAGTTGTTAAAAAAATTCCAAAGATCCATGAGGGTAGGTATACAACAAGAAATATCAGTTACCCCAAACTGATGACACTGATTAACAAAGTACTCCAATAGATGAAGGCCTCTTATCCTCTCCCTATACTTCATACTTTTAAAATCATCAGGGGATGCATATATGCTATCCATGTCATCAAAACCTGGACGAGAACCAATTATCAGGTAACATTGCTTAAACCACATTAAGAAGAGGGAAAACAATAACATCACACTACATTAGAAGGCAAGGGATCAATTAATTATCCATGAGGCATAACAAATACTAGAGCTAATACCAAAATAATAAGAATATAACTTGCCTCCTCACTGTAATTTGGATATAAAAACCTTTGACTCAAGTAAGCTATCTAAAACAAAACTTCCATCCCTACTAAGAGGATATATGCACTGCTACCCAGCAAAAGTTAGATGCATAAAAGGTGTTTTCTGAAAGTTCAGAGAAGAAGGAACACCATTTATGTAGATGGGAAAAAGTATTTTATCTAGAAGTGGGCAAGATACATAGTCTCTTCACTATTCTTTATACCTTTCCATCTATATAGATTATCTAATACTAGTCTACAAATAACTAACTTTTACAGTTTTGTTACAGTTTAGACGACAATTACGAAACTCAATAGATAACAAGTGCTAAGGTAGTTTAATATGGTCTAATGAATCAAATGGGCTGTCTTAGCCTCACTTTCACAAATCATTTACGTTTAATATCACGCCACCATTGCAATGGGTAATTGCTCTAAAGATACAATCTTTAAGAACTTAAACTAATAAGTCATTAACACAAACAACATAAAGACATAAATACCAGTAAAAGAACACAAGAAAGATCGTGCAAAAACCAATATAGTCTCATGACCCAAGAGCCAAAAACGTCGAAGATTCAAACTTGTTTAGCTCTAGAGAGACACAGAGAGAGAAAGAACCGTCTTCGTCGGGGACTTGAACATGAACGAAAAGAAGCTTGAAATCGGAGGTATTGGAGCGAACAATTTTCTGGAGAGTCCACACGAAAGCTCGCCGGCTACTGATGGACGGGTGTGGGTAACCTTTGATCGTTGACTCGTTTACCGCAATCATTATCCGAGTCGGCTCAACTTCCATTTTCAGTTTCAATCACTGAGTCCGCGACTCGCTCTCTCTTCTGCATGTGCTTTCGAGAACACTCTTTAAGAATTGTGAACGCGGGGTTATAGTAACGAAGAAAGGTGCGTAGTGCGCGCATAGAACTATATGATAGTGTAAACATTATGCAGGACGCTAACGTACGCCCGGTACCACCTGGCAGTTTTTATGGTAAGTCACTGTAAGAGTCATCGTTGGCCTTAAAATTGGATGGTCGGACAGTCACTTATATTGTCGTATTGACGTGAAAGTACATAAATGCCCATTAAATAGAAGGATAATATCATTCCAAATACCTCAATGATTGATTGGAGATTTAGAGTGATAAATAATTTATTATCATATTCGAATATTTATTATTGGCAAAAAATTAAAAAAATCCTCATTTTTATGATTTATTTTATTTTATGTAATTTATTTCTATTGCACAAAGAAATAGTAAAATATAAGAGTATATTTAGTATTTACTACTAAATTAAGTGTATTTTACTAAAATAAAATATCATGTGTTATTTAAAAGAACTAAAATAAACTAACAAATTAATAATTTTTATTATTTTCCAGTCAATCTATATATGAATTAATATAATTTTAATATTCTAATAATTGTAATATGATGTATTAAATAATGGTAACGTGATATATATTTTAAAAAGTAAAGATTAAAATATCTATTTTTATGGCTTTTATATACAATATTATGAATATCGCATCTGCATAAAGACTCTTTATGGATATAATAGTACCGGTAAAAATACCGGTCAAGATGTCGGCCAATTTCGTAGACAAATCTCAAGATCAACCGATATTCACAGAATTTTTAAAATTAGGGACCTTTTGTAAAATTTTAAAATTTTCAAAATTTCCTCCTCCCACCTCTTATTTCCCCTTTTTTCAAAGTTTTAAAATAATAATAAATATTTTATTACTAATAATAATTATAAATTAAATAAAAATAAATTATTTTTATTTTTATTACTAATAAATTATTTTATTTTATTACTAATAAATTATTTTATTTAAATTTATTTTAATATTTATATAATATTTATTAATAAATACTGATAAATATGAAATAAATAATTTTAAAATTATTATTTATAAACTAATATTTATTTTATCTATTTTAAATTATTTAATCAAAATTTATATATTTTAAAATTATATTTTAAAATTAATTATATTTATTAATAATTATTAAATTAAAATTATATATTAAACGAAATTGTGATTATGTCTAATTAAATGTAAAATGAAATGGAATGTGAAAAACAATAATTCTAAAAAATAATTCAAAATTTTGATAAAATAGAAAATACCCTCCGATTCATAATAAGTTATTGCTTTTAGATACATTTTAATTATTCAAAATAAGTTATTATTCTTGACTTTGTATGCATGTTTATAATTTTCTTCTAAAATTAACCTTTCATTTCTCTCTCATCTTAATTATACAGATCACAATTTCAAGGCAATTTCTCTCTCATCTTAATTTAAGATCTTTGATTCTTAATCATGAGGTAATTTTATAGGAGTATTAATAAGAGTATATCTATAATTTCATTAAACTTTCTTAATAAGCGTGTATTTTCTAAAACGACTCTTATTATAAATCGGAGGAGTAATTAATAATTCAAAATTTTGAATTATTTTCATTATTTTACAATTACTTATTATATTTAGATAATTATTATATATTGATATATATTATATATAGAAATAATTAAAATATAATAAAGATATATATAAACTAAAAAGAATAAGATATAAACAAAAACTAAATTAAACAATCTCCAACTTTACAATATGAAAATGAACTATTTTGTAATTTTTAAAAATTCAAGGACAATTTTATAAATTTAAAAATATTTTTATATTATTGTAATATTTTAAATACTTTGTATTATTCTTAATTTTATAATTGTATGATGATAATTGTATTTATTTATATTAATTGTGGTTATTATTTATATGTAAAATATTTAAAATTATTGTTATTTAATATTAATTGTCATTAATATTTATTATTAAGATTTTTGAAAGCATGGTTGATATTATACATTATAACTGTATAATATACCAATATGAACTATTTTGCAAATTTAAAAAATTTTAGGGACTATTTCATAAATTTAAAAATTTTCAAAAAGATCTTGCATCAACCTAAGATCTTGATACTTGCCTGTTCAGGAGTTCAATCCGATACCTAGTTCGGTACGATATTCATAACATTGCTTTTATATATCTTTTGGCATACTTAATATTAAATTTCTCTTTAAGGAGATTCATTATTGTTTCCACTTATTTCATTTTGTTTTCTATCTTTGTTTGAGTATCTAGTTTCTATTTTTTCTTTCGTTTATAAAAGTAATTTTGTTTCTTATTTTTCATAATCTAATTTATTAAATATATATTATTTAATTATTAATATTTTAATTATTAATAAAATTATGAATAATTTAATTTCATATTTTATTTATGAATAATTTAATATTTTATTTAATTTTAATTAGATTAAATAAAATTAATTTAGTAATTATTAGTCAATATAATTAAATTTAAAATATCTTCAAAATATATAAATTTTAAATAAAATTTTGATTTAATAATTAAAATATATTTAAAATAGATATTAATTTATTATAAATTAATTTATAAATTATTTATTTTAATATTTAAAATAATTTTATTAATAATATATTAATAAATCTTATATATGAGATTAAAATAAATTTAATTGATTATACATAATTTATTTTTAATTTTATCTAATATGTAATTATAATCATTAATAAAATATAACTATTTTGATATTAAAAATAAATAGGTTTTTGTTTTGTTTAAATAAAAATAAAAACTAAAAAAGAAAATTTAAAACCACAACAAAAATAAAAATAGAATCAAACAATCTTTATATAAATAAATATATATTTTACTAATTAAATAAAAATAGTCAAAATTATGTATTAAATTAAATTTAAGAGTTAAGCTATTTACACTAAAATTTCATTTCATCTATATATATTATGTAAGTTATTTTTTGATAAAAAAAAGTGTAATCAATTTTTTTAGTTTCTCAATGATACTTGTAGATAAAAAGGTGGCATTTGTAGATGCCAAGTTTTCACTTCACTGGGCTAAAGCCCAATAATGGGTCCATCAAAGCCCTATTCCCAATTCTGCCTCATCATGATCTTCTTCTAAGAATTAGTACAAATAATAGAGGATTGCAATGAAAATAATAGTGAGTAAAGTGAGAACAAGATAATTTGGATTGAAATATCTTAACAAAAACAGGGTGCTCCAACCTTGTAAAGTGACCTTCTACAAAGAAAGGCTACTTTTGATGAAACTTTAAGTAATTCATGCAGCGTAAAATAATCAATATTTTAAAAATTAAATTAGAAGTTAAATGATAAAATAAGAAATTTAAAATTTAAAAAACTCATTCGATATTATATTGTTATAAAATTAGTTAAAGATAGAATAAAATTAAAAAATTTAAAATATATTTTAAAAAATGTTCTTACCTGTAGCACCCCACTCCCGCGTGACCCGAGCCCGACATCAACGATGATATCCGAGTCCGTGCCCCACGAGGGTGGCGTGCTAAAACACTCATTTAGTAGTCGGTACATTTTTTTAAAAACAATATATGCGGAAATCAATGCCTAAGTTGGGTCCTCATTTAATCATATACAAATTCATTATACACAATTTCCAATAGCCACTCGGGCCTATTTCTCAAATACAAATATACACTTCAATACATAAATAAAGACATGCAATGCAGACGCGAACTGATCCCGACTCTATCTTTAATTTGAATGTTGCAATTATACTCCCGTTGGCTTAACGAGGTATTTTTCTGATCCTGAAAAATAATTGCAAATTTTGGGTGAGTTTTGCGAACTCAGTGAGTGACTATCATCGATGTCTCACCCATCACATATTACATAAGACACATATATTTCATAAATCACATTTCATTACACATTTTTCCAATATCACACATGTTCATATCATTTCACATTCAATCACTGAACCAATCTCAATTTATTTCCTATATCACAATATTTCCCATGTTCATATCATTTCATTAACAACCATATGGAATTACATAAACTTTTTCAGTTATTTCACATTCAATATCATTTAATAATTTATGTCATGCATACTCAGTGTATATGAGACTCACTTTCCAATTGTTACTTTGTTGTGACCGAGTGCCTGAACTGTCCCATATAGGGCTCACTGATAACTGTCCCATGTAGGGCTCATTGGTCACTGTCCCATGTAGGGCTCATTGGTCATTGAGCTTATAGCTCTAATCGGTGGCTACTCTAGTTACAACGACCATTATCTGATCATGCATTCATATATGTAATGCATATGTCACAATGTATCACCCACAATTATCTATCCGTTTCAATCACTTCTCATATCATCGGACTTTAGTCCGACATTCCACCCTTGAAGTGAAACATTTCACAGTTTCGTTCATATCTAAATACACATTTGTCGATCAAATAAATATAAGGTTTGCCTTTCACCAAATCAAATTATTCACTCAAATGCATATGGAATGCGTATGTGACACTTTTCTCATTTATTTCGGTGTTGTGACTGAGTGCTCAAATTGTCCCAATATGGGCGCATTAATCGTTGAACATGAAGCTCTGAAATCACTGTGGGCTCAAGGCCCAAGTACGGTGAGCCTTTAGCTCTCGATGGCTACTTCGGTCAAAACTACCATTATCTGATTTTGCACTCATGCATGGAATGCATATGTCGAAAAAAATGCAGTAATTCAATCACAATCAATCCTAAATAGTTCACAATAACACAAATAGTTCACAATCACATTTTAATCACAATCCTGTTTATGCACATTTTAAACACAGAGGGTCCAAATTCACAGACCATTTGAACTTCTATGTCATAATCTCCCATTTCATCGGATCTTCTGTCCGGAATGCATAATCAAACGCAATTCACTAACCCACCATTATTCACCACAGTTTTATAAACACAGAATTCTAAGCACATAATAATTGAGGTACTGTCTAGGTCACTCACCTCATATCCATGCTTGAATCTTATCCAAAGCATCAATTTCTTCATTATTTCTTTCCTTCATCCAAGTTAAAATTCCCTAAGCCACAATTACCCAAATTCAACATCACATACTGCATAAACGCTAAAATTGAGCTTAGGAAACACAACCATATACCAATTTTAAGCCATATGAACCAAACCCCTTCAAAATTTAACAAATAAAAAATCTCAATCTTACCTTGATCTTTCACCCATCAATGAATTTCTTGGCTTGGATGGAAGCAATCATCATCTTCTACGTTTTTCTCTTCTTGAACACCATGAAAATCCCTCTTGAAGGGCTTAGAAAAATCAATACCTAGTTTACTCTTTCTTCTTTCTTCTTTTCCCATCCGAAGGCTCTCGACTCTTCTCTTTTCTTCTATTCTTTCTTTTCTGTTTTGCACAGCTCACTTGCTTTTATAGTGCCATGTCATTTAATGAGTGAGTAATGACCCATATGCCCCTCCATTTAAGCCTATAAACTTAACCCTTTAAGTGATGCTCCAAAATTGCCCTTCCTTTTTGCCTTAAAACTGACATCTTGGCCCCTTATTTCAATCAGGTAAATAAAATAATTTGACAAAACTTTCTTCTAGAAAGATGTTCCTCTATGTCTTACGAATCCATCGCTTTAAGAATCAGATCGATCGGAGCTCTATATCTTAAAATATCTTAAAAATACTGAAGTTTATTAGATATTTCGTTTGGACCAAAACTAAATCAAGACTGAACATTGCACGTAACTTCACTCTAGAAGTTGAACATCTTAGAGGCTAAATTGCATATCAGCTCCTTCATATAACTTGTAGATCTATGTCTCTAATTTCATTTGAAACAAGAATCCGATCTATTGGAGCTCTATAGCTCAAAATATCTACAAAATACTAAAGTTTGTTCAGACAGTTACAAAGCCGAGACTGAACACTACACTTAACTTCCGTCCAGAAATTGAAAGTCTTAGAAGCTAAATTGTCGTTCGGCTCCTTCATATGAATTATAGATCTATGTCTCTAATTTAATTTTCAAGAAGAATCAGATCGATCTGAGCTCTATATCTCAAGATATCTCTAAAATACCGAATGATGTTTAGACTTTTTCCATAGGTCAGCTCACTTTAATCGGGTCGATCTTTCTCCATTTAATGTCAAAACGATCTATTTGGTATGAAAAGATAGAAAAATGTCTTAGGAATCCAACGCTTCAAAAATTGGGTCGATCGGAGGTCGGACGAAGAATTATGCTCAAAAGAGTGAAAGGAAGTCGGTCGGCCTAAACATCGACAGAAATGCGGCTCGGCCAATTTGCCGAGCGGTATGCACGCACGGGCTGGCGCTCAGCCTGCCGAACGCTGGGCTGGCCCAGCTCTTGCGCTAACGAGCTCTCGCGTGGGCCGATCGGCCAGCCTGACCGACCTTCCAACTTCTAACGCTTATAACTTTTGACTCCGAACTTCAAATTTTACAAACTTGGTACCGTTGGAAAGATAAAAGACCGATCTACGATTTTCATGAAGGACTTAACAACAATCTTGGTTTCTAAATAGGTCAAAAAGTCCCTCAAAGTGATTGATCGATCAGCTTCACACTAAACAGCATCAAAACTTCCAAAAATCATAATTTTTCATCCCCTTAGCCAAAAATTTCAAATTTTATATCAATAGAAAGAGCAAAACAAATGCTACATCTTTCAGGAATAACTTAGAAGCCAATTCTATCTCTAACCAAATCAAATTCACAAACAAAGGTTCAGCCTACCCCATTTATCTTCAACAGAAATCCAATCTTTCAAAATTCATAACTTCACATGCCCTTGGCAAAAATTTCCATACCATATAGCAATAAAAATCTTAGACAATCTACTACAATTCTCAGGAAGGACTTCAAGGCAAATTCCAACTCTAATTAGGTCGAATCCACCCATTAATGTGGCTGCCCTGTTAATTAGTATTAAAACAACATATGACCATATCCATAGCCAAAACTTTACAATTTTATATCTAACAGTCCTTACATCCAAAATTCGCATAAAATACCTCATTAGAAAGCTATAACAATCCTCTACAACTTTCCAGAATATCACTAAAGCCAATTTCACCCTTTATAGTGCCAAATAAATGTCGGAACACAAAGAGCACAAAATCGATTCCCTTAGAGCATTTGCACACTAAAACACAATTTGGGCTGAATTACCACCTGAATATTATCAGGCCATAACTTGCAATCTACACATTGAAAAATATCATACTTAGTGGCATTAGAAAGATAACACATAAATCTTCAACTTTCAGTAATACCAATTTCACAAAATCTATCTTCTTTATCCTTGAAAAATTCTCAAAGTTTCAGGTCGTCAATAATGGAACCAAGATTCGGATACTGTTCATCTAGCACACCCATCCAATTTCCGAGCCAAATTCAAAGCTCTTCAAGCCACAATTGGCCAGAACTTCCTTAATAGGAATTCTAGCCATACTTCTCAAGTTTAATTTAAAGCAAACCTCAACTCAATAGCATAACCACATCAAAAGTTATAAACAAATACCTGAAATATGCACAAGTTCCATTTTTCTAGATTTCAACCATAACTCTACTCCTTTCATGCAAGCATCAATACCACATCAATAACCATCCCATTTAACCGAGAATTTAACCACAAATTTATCAAGACATTTCCTTGAGTAATTTATCCCAATTTGCAGCACAAACATACAATCTTCTTACCTGAATTTACCACTTATCTAACATTATTCAAACATCAAAACCAAATCCAAAACCAATCCAACACATGTTCAATCATTTAGCCTCACATAAACATGCACTTATACCCATAAAATTATCTATTTAGCAACACAAACATACTACTTTAACTCTTTCAACACCTTCTACCCATAAGTTTTAAAAATTCACATTTCTTATCTTTTATACCTGGCAATTGTCAATGAATTCATGTACCACTTAAAGAGCCAGTAATCAATATGTAAATGCATGTATTTTCCATAATTGCATGTCAACCATTCTGTGTATCTCAAGAAGATCAATTTTAACTATAATCAATATCCCAATAAAAGCAATTTTATGCCATAACTGTATGATCGGAACATCTTTTGCACTAAGGCTCTGTGAGGCACTAAACAATTTCTTTTACACCTAGATTTTGGTATATATATATCACCAAAAATCATTTCATCACATATGATACATCATTTGAAATCTTAATATCCTTCCAACGAGCACTATAAGTACTCTTGTGTCTTACTTTAACCCATTATAAACCTTGAACTATAGGAACTATGATTGGCACTTATTTAATAAGTTACCGATCGCTTCCTTGGTTATTTCCACGTATATTTTCACATAAACTCAATTGTTTCACTAATCATGATGAACGCAATATCCAATGTATACTCTTAAAGGTGAATTAACCTAAACTCGCCAATTCTTTTCATATAGTACTATCATTGTTTCATTTTCCACTTGTTATTGAATTTCATTTCACACAGTTTTATTTCCATCTCAAAACATAATTCTTATATCGATAATTCACACATCCCTTCTAAGTCCAAGCTGGACCCTTCAAGGTCATATCAACTTGGCTTATACACTTTAATCTCATCATTTATACTTATCTCATTATTCGCATAACCATTTTGGTTCCAAGTTCATGCTTTCATGATCATAACCACTTCACGATTTCATTTCATTCCATCTATAAACTTTAGTTTCCCTTTTTACTCATATGCTCATCTTCCTCAATCAATCCTCAATAACATACCTATTCACACCGATATCACCTCAAAGGATACATATCCCAATTAAGGTGAACCTTTTTCAATCATACAAGACCAGATACATTTCTTATTTCCCAATGATCCATAAACCTCTATTTTCTCATAATCACCAATTTCTCGCTCCAACTCTTAAGGAAATGCTCATGCATGTGACTCATACTGGGGGATTAGTTGCAGTTCTTGCTATAACATAATTACTATGCATATGCATATCACTTGACCCTTATTTCAGAATGCCCATGTAAGATTGTACTACTGGGCTCTGATACCACCTAATGTAGCACCCCACTCTCGCGCGACCTGAACCCAACATCGACAGTGATATTCGAGTCCGTGCCCCGCGAGGGTGGCATGCTAAAACACTCATTCAGTAGTCGGTACATTTTTTTTCAAAACAATAAATACGGAAATCAATGCCCAAGTTGGGTCCTCATTTAATCATATACAAATTCATTATACACAATTTCCAATAGCCACTCGGGCCTATTTCTCAAATACAAATATACACTTCAATACATAAATAAAGACATGCAATGCAGATGCGAACTGATCTTGACTCTATCCTTCATTTGAATCCTGCAATTATACTCCCGTTGGTTTAACGGGGTATTCTTCTGATCCTGAAAAATAATTGCAAATTTTGGGGTGAGTTTTGCGAACTCAGTGAGTGATCATCATTGATGTCTCACCCATCACATATTACATAAGACACATATATTTCATAAATTACATTTCATTACACATTTTTCCAATATCGCACATGTTCATATCATTTCACATTCAATCACTGAACCAATCTCACTTTATTTCCTATATCACAATATTTCTCATGTTCATATCATTTCATTAACAACCATATGGAATCACATAAACTTTTTCAGTTATTTCACATTCAATATCATTTAATCATTTATGTCATGCATACTCAGTGTATATGAGACTCACTTTCCAATTGTTACTCTGTTGTGGCTGAGTGCCTGAACTGTCCCATATAGGGCTCATTGATAACTGTCCCATGTAGGGATCATTGATAACTGTCCCATGTAGGGCTCATTGATAACTGTCCTATGTAGGGCTCATTGATAACTGTCCCATATAGGGCTCATTGATAACTGTCCCATGTAGGGCTCATTGGTCACTGTCCCATGTAGGGCTCATTGGTCACTGTCCCATGTAGGGATCATTGGTCATTGAGCTTATAGCTCTAATCGGTGGCTACTCTAGTCACAACGGCCATTATCTAATCATGCATTCATATATGTAATGCATATGTCACAATGTATCACCCACAATTATCTATCCCTTTCAATCACTTCTTATATCATCAGACTTTAGTCCGACATTCCACCCTTGAAGTGGAACATTTCACAGTTTCGTTCATATCTAAATACACATTTGTCGATCAAATAAGTATAAGGTTTGCCTTTCACCAAATCAAATTATTCACTCAAATGCATATGGAATGCGTATGTGACACTTTTTTCATTTATTTCGGTGTTGTGACCGAGTGCTCAAATTGTCCCAATATGGGCGCATTAATCGTTGAGTATGAAGCTCTGAAATCACTGTAGGCTTAAGGCCCAAGTACGGTGAGCCTTTAGCTCTCGATGGCTACTTCGGTCACAACTACCATTATCTGATTTTGCACTCATGCATGGAATGCATATGTCGAAAAAAATGCAGTAATTCAATCACAATCAATCCAAAATAGTTCACAATCACACAAATAGTTCACAATCACATTTTAATCACAATCCTATTTATGCACATTTCAAACACAGAGGGTCCAAATTCACAGACTAATTGAACTTCTTGTCATAATCTCCCATTTCATCGGACCTTCTGTCCGGAATCCATAATCAAACGCAATTCACTAACCCACCATTATTCACCACAGTTTTATAAAGACAGAATTCTAAGCATATAATAATTGAGGTACCGTCTAGGTCACTCATCTCATATCCATGCTTGAATCTTATCCAAAGCATCAATTTCTTCATTATTTCTTTCCTTCATCCAAGTTAAAATTCCCTAAGCCACAATTACCCAAATTCAACATCACATACTGCATAAACACTAAAATTAAGCTTAGGAAACACAACCATATACCAATTTTAAGCCATATGAACCAAACCCCTTCAAAATTTAACAAATCAAAAATCTCAATCTTACCTTATTCTTTCACCCATCAATGAATTTCTTGGCTTGGATGGAAGCTCTCATCATCCTCCATGTTTTTCTCTTCTTAAGCACCATGAAAATCCCTCTTGAAGGGCTTAGAAAAATCAATACCTAGTTTACTCTTTCTTCTTTCTTCTTTTCCCATCCGAAGGCTCTCGACTCTTCTCTTTTCTTCTATTCTTTCTTTTCTGTTTTGCACAACCCACTTACTTTTATAGTGCCATGTCATTTAATGAGTGATTAATGACCCATATTCCCCTCCATTTAAGCCTATAAACTTAACCCTTTAAGTGATGCTCCAAAAATGCCCTTCCTTTTTGCCTTAAAACTAACATCTTGGCCCCTTATTTCGGTAAGGTAAATAAAACAATTTGGCAAAACTTTATTCTGTAGAGATGTTCCTCTATGTCTTACGAATCCATCGCTTCAAGAATCAGATCAATCGGAGCTCTATATCTCAAAATATCTTAAAAATACTGAAGTCTGTTAGATATTTCATTTGGACCAAAACTAAATCAAGACTGAACATTGCACGTAAATTCACTCCAGAAGTTGAACATCTTAGAGGCTAAATTGCCAATTGGCTCCTTCATATAACTTGTAGATCTATGTCTCTAGTTTCATTTGAAACAAGAATCCAATCTATTGGAGCTCTATAGCTCAAAATATCTCTAAAATACTGAAGTCTGTTCAGACCGTTACAAAGCCGAGACTGAACACTACACCTAACTTCTGTCCAGAAATTGAAAGTCTTAGAGGCTAAATTGTCAATCAGCTCCTTCATATAAATTGTATATCTATGTCTCTAGTTTAATTTACAAGAAGAATCAGATCGATCCGAGCTCTATAGCTCAAGATATTTCTAAAATACCGAACGCTATTTAGACTTTTTCCATAAGTCAGATCACTTTAATCGGGTCGATCTTTCTGTATTTAATGTCAAAATTGATCTAGTTAGTATGAAAAGATAGAAAAATGTCTTAGGAATCCAACGCTTCAAAAATTGGGTCGATCGGAGGTCGGATAAAGAAGTTATGCTCAAAAGAGTGAAAGGAGGTCGGTCGGCCTAAACATCAACATAAATGCGGCTCGGCCAATTTGACGAGTGGTGCGCGCGCAGATGCGCGAGCATGGGATGGCGCTCGGCCTTGCGCTAACGAGCTCTCGCGCGGGTCGATCGGTCAGCCTGACCGACTTTCCAATTTCTAACACTTATAACTTTTGACTCCGAACTTCAAATTTTACAAACTTGGTACCGTTGGAAAGATAAAAGACCGATCTACGATTTTCATGAAGGACTTAACAACAATTTCAGTCTCTAAATAGATCAAAAAGTCTCTCAAAGTGACTGATCGATCAGCTTCACACTAAATAGCATCAGAACTTCCAAAAATCATAATTTTTCATCACCTTAGCCAAAAATTTCAAATTTTATATCAATAGAAAGAGCAAAACAAATGCTACATCTTTCAGGAATAACTTGCCAATTCCATCTCTAACCAAATCAAATTCACAAACAAAGGTTCAGTCTACCCCATTTATCCTCAACAGAAATCCAATCTTTCAAAATTCATAACTCCACATGCCCTTGGCAAAAATTTCCATACCATATAGCAATAAAAATCTTAGACAATCTACTACAATTCTCAGGAAGGACTTCAAGGCAAATTCCAACTCTAATTAGGTCGAATCCACCCATTAATGTGGCTTCCTTGTTAATTAGTATTAAAACAGCATATGACCATATCCATAGCCAAAATTTTACAATTTTATATCTAACAGTCCTTGCATCCAAAATTCGCATAAAATACCTCATTAGAAAGCTATAACAATCCTCTACAACTTTCCAGAATATCGCTAAAGCCAATTTCACCCTTTACAGTCCCAAATAAATGTCGGAACACAATGAGCACAAAATCTATGCCCTTAGAGCATTTGCACACTAAAACACAATTTGGGCTGAATTACCACCTGAATATTATCAGGCTATAACTTGCGATCTACACATCGAAAAATATCATACTTAGTGGCGTTAGAAAGATAACACATAAATCTTCAACTTTCATTAGTTCCAATTTCACAAAATCCGTCTCCTTTATCCTAGAAAATTTCTCAAAGTTTCAGGTCGTCAATAATGGAACCAAGATCCGGATACTGTTTATCCAGCACACCCATCTCAACTTCCGAGCCAAATTCAAAGCTCTTCAAGCCACAATTGGCCAGAACTTCCTCATAGAAATTCTAGCCATACTTCTCAAGTTTAATTTAAAGCAAACCTCAACTCAATAGCATAACCACATCAAAAGTTATAAACAAATACCTGAAATATGCACAAGTTCCATTTTTCTATATTTCAACCACAACTCTACTCCTTTCATGCAAGCATCAATACCACATCAATAACCATCCCATTTAACCGAGAATTTAACTACAAATTTATCAAGACATTTACTTGAGTAATTTATCCCAATTTGCAGCACAAACATACAATCTTCTTACTTGAATTTACCACTTATCTAACATTATTCAAACATCAAAACCAAATCCAAAACCAATCCAACACATGTTCAATTATTTAGCCTCACATAAACATGCACTTATACCCATACAATTATCTATTTAGCAACACAAACATACTACTTTCACTCTTTCAACACCTTCTACCCATAAATTTTAAAAATTCACATTTCCTATCTTTTATACCTGGCAATTGTCAATGAATTCATGTACCACTTAAAGAGCCAGTAATCAATATGTAAATGCATGTATGCTAATAAGATGCATGAACAAAACTAATGCATTTCCTTTGCCTCTCCTTGAGCACACTTGTACAATATTTTGGGTTCTCACCCTTCATTTGGGGACGGGATGTTACATTACCAATCGAAAAATTTGAAGTTTAATTAAAAAATTATTTTAAATAAAAATTGATTAGTTTATTTTTATTTTTAAAATTTGATTAGTTTATAAAACTGACCATTTAATTACTAAAAATTATAAACCGAAATAAAAATTAAGTTGATCTGAATTGGTTTGAGTTTTATTCATTGAAAATTATTAACTTAACTAAGAGAATGATAAATGAGATTAAATTGAAATTAACCATTTGGAACTCAGGACCAAATTTTAAGAATAAAGATTTTCAAATTTTTATTTAAAGAAGTGATGTCAAACAGAATATTTAATTGCTCATATTTAATTTGACAAATGACTCATATTTTTATAAAATTGGGTCAAATTCAATAATGAAATGACTTATATTTAATTTGACAAATAATTTAGACTATTTCAAAAAATTAAAGTTCAAACAAACCTCTCATTTAAATTTAATTATATTTAAAACTATGATAAAATCTTTAGAATTGAAATCACCCTCAAATTGAACCCATTACTAATGCCAAAATGAAGTTTTAATATGCTCTACTGTGCACTCCATCAAATTAACTTTGGCACCCTCTTAAAAATTTTCTATAAAAAAGCATCCAAATGAAAAAGGGCATAATGTAACATTTGCTTCATCCAGCTTTTCTTCTACCATACAACAACAATTATCAACAATAATATAGTTAGGAATCAGAAAAGATTTAATAATAAGTATCGTTACTCCTAGCTAACAGAAAGACTGTTTTCGATAACTTTTATTCAATAGTATATTTAATTGCTTGCATATGAGAATGTGTTCTTGTCCCATAAGCCACACTCTTAATTAACAATAAGAGGTTAAAGATAATTAAAGCTTTACATTTAAACACAAGGAGGTAGATATATCAATAATTACTTCCATAATCACATCTTTTAGCCTATAATTATATACCAGTGAACGAAACCCTACCAAAACCTAAATGACCAACTTGGTACAACTCTAACCAAACCCTCTCTGCTTCAAGCTTTGCACTAAACCTAGCCATGTCCTCTACCTCACTAAACACAGTTTCAATCTCCCAAATTTCCTCTTCTTCCCTTCTCTTTCTCAATTTCTCATCTCTTTCCACTACCATCGTATTGTCACCCTCACTACTACTGCTACTGTTTTTCTTGCATTTTATATCACTTTCCGGCTTCTTCTTGTTCTTGTTCTTGGTCTTCTTTTTCACTCTTCCCAAACACCTCCGTCCTATTGTCCATGGAACCTTAACAAAAGCCAGAGTGAAGAGATTCACCAAAGCACAGGGACAGCAACAAAGGGCTATACAGTCAGCTATCAACCCAGCAGTGCAGGACTGGCAATACTTGCCAGAACACTCTATGGTATCTTCACTTTCATCGACGGTGTAACTGATCTTTCTGGTGTGTCTGCTTGCATATTTACATGAAACTCGAGGTGGGTTTTTCTCCATTTGATCTTCTCTTGACGATGATCCGGTTATAAGATCCTGCAAAAAAGGATGATCACATATGATTATTATCATACACAGCACACACTACATGGTCATGGTATATACCTCTTGTGCTCTTCTTTTCTCTTCTTTCATTATTCGATGGCCATTGCAATCTCTTTAAAACTCTCCATACAACCCTTTTCGGCTACCTGCTAGCTTTTGAACACAAACTTTCTCTTAAATTGTTTTCAATGTTACATATGACGTACAAGGAAAAGAAAGTTTTCATGCAATTAAGTAAGCAGAGTAACAAAAGGTGAAGAAACGCATGGAGTTATTTTAGGAGGTTCACGCGTCCTCTGGAGCTCTTGCTTTGCACCGTCCAATAATATTGTGGAGAGAGACTTAGGTGGTGTTCCTCTTTAAGGTGGTTCTGTGTTTTCTGTCACTTAAAAACTTGCTTTACTACTAACAACTGATGTTGAGTTTGACTAGGTTCCCCATTTGATGTCTTTAATCACTGTTTTGGTTCATTTCTACTTTGCCTAGTCTTCCCTTTTGCAGTGAAGAGACAACAAAGCAAGACATGTAATGACAAATATTGTCTGTTTGATATCTACTTGTTGTTACCTCAAGGAATCAGAAACATGCATTATTCATCTATTGCAAAAATGGGTTAGGAGCCTTTCCTCTAAATTATCCTCAATGTTACAAATCTCGTGTGCTCCCATATTAATTTCAACTATATAATATGATTGATTAGTGATACACGTGTACTTATTTAACTAAGAGATTTATTATATATATTGGACCAATTACTAAAGTTCAATTTTTAATCAAAATTATTTGTCAAATTTACAAATTATATGTACTTTTCAACTAAAATAAAATAATTGTAATTCAGTTCAACTATAGAATATAATTAATCAGCGCAATTATCTAATTAAGAGACCATTACGTATTTTTTAATTTTAGTTTCAACAAATTTCAGTACACAAGGCTCTTTGTTTTACAAGATTTAGGAGAGGGACATCAATTAATTGTACATAATCATTTTTTAATATTTTTATAAAGAGACTGTTTCTGTTTCTTTTGCAATTACAAAAGAGTATCATATCAACTTCAGATTGCTAAAAGTTTAAATCTATTCTCTAAATGATTTGCCAATATTACAAATCTTATATATATGTATATTAAAATAAAGCACCTTCAATTTTGTAAGTCTAATTAATCAATTAAGGGATTTATTAGTAGAATTAGAAGAAAGATATCCAATGAAATGTGAAAATTTGGAAGTTGGTGTACTTTTGAGGGGCATAGATGTAAAGTGAAAGTGAATTATAGGAAGTGAGTTAAAGATAGAAAAGGAGTAATGTAGGAAAATGGAATTTGAGTGAGACCAGACACTTTGAATGACTTTGCCAAGTTTATGAATATATGTCTAAATCATCACTTCATGTCAGATGCCTCCTTTGGCTTTGCAACAATTCCTACACTGTCCTATGAATTTAGACTGCTCATGTTTTTCTTCACAACTGAACTGTCAAAGAAACAACCCCAGCTTACAGGATATGATTACTATATGTGCAATTTTATATATTATTTGTTTTATTTTAAATAATATAATATTAAAATATGAACTAGATAATTATGTGATAGCTAAAAATATTAAAGAGTAAATGATAATTTTAAAACTTAAAATTAAAATTAAATACAATAAGCTCCTATAAGTTAATTTTTATATTTTATGTTCTAAAATTATTATTAATTCTTAAAAAATATTATGCTATTTTATATTTTATTTAAAACAATATAATATTTAATATTTAAAATTTGTTCATTTTAATATAACTAGAAAAATTACCAAAATATGATAAAATTAATTATCTGATAACTAAACAATACTAACAAGTGAACAATAATTTTAAATTTAAAAATTAAAATAAAATGATCAAATTATAATATAAGAAAATATAATGTAATTAATTAATTAATTATAAAACTAATCAATCTTTCTTATATGTATCTCTTAGAAGTTCAAATAAATTTTGAGTAATACCTCAATCAATAAAATTAAAATTTGAAATATTGATGAATTACAAATGCGTCCTAATTACTTAAATAAACACAATTTTCTGGTGCGATTTATATCATTTAAATGAGATCTCTTCATTCCACTTTCTATAATTTGACTTCCAAAAATACATATTGCTTCATAATGAAACGACTTTTTGCTGTAGAACAAAAGATATATTCTTGTATTCTACTTATAAACCTGATGTTACAATCCAATGCATAAGCAATAGCAAACCTAGTGGGATAGGTTAGAAACTGGAACAGTAGGCTAATTAGTGTGTGATTGTCAATTACATTTTGTTGGCCAAATTTAGGAAGAAGAACATGTACAGTCCTAGAAGAGAAGCATTTTAGTTTATGCAATTGGAGTACCATAGAAGAATAAGACCCTGAACTTATCTCAGTATTGAAACCCATTTGTGTACTGGACGAAGATGATTAGTCTGTGCAAGAATTTTCGGATATTGTGTGATCGAGCATATGGATATAAAGATTGAAAAGTGAGGAGGTGTTAACTGTAGGGATTAACGAATATTGACAGGCACAAATATGAAGGTATTGGAAGGAACTTACTTGTATGTCTTCTTGAAGATAAATTCACTGAATCTGCAATGCCGTTTCTTTGCTATAGTCAGCCATGCAGTAGGCAATAACCGTAAGTCGCAGAACAAAAGCTCGATCTGATCTGAAATGGTGGAGTTTATGCAGAAGGAATAGTTTTCTATGAAGTCTCTCTGACCCCTTGATTAAATTATTTTAGTAAATAGTAAAAGCTTTCTTAATAACAGCAACTCAGGTCCATTTTCTTATATCAGAAACTCTGGCAAGAAACCATTAAAATATATGCACATTTGGTCAGAGACTGGGAGATCAAAAGGAGGGTTACTGACTATTTGTTGAGTCCCAATGACAGTGAATATAGGAAATTGTCGCTGATATACTCACTCTCATCAAAAAGCTCTATTTTCATGGCTTCTTGATGTTTGCTTCCCTATAGCCCTCTCCACTTTGCATGAGTTTAGTTATGGGTCTCCACTAAGTTGAGGTATAAGCTTTGGTATCATTTGAATTTATTTTCTATCCCTTCCCAAAATCCCAAATGGATTGTGGGTTTGATCTTTGTTTATACACCAAGTTATAGAAGTAATTATATATAAATGCTACTTTTATATTATCACCATTACATAGTCCAAAGCATTTTGCCTCAAAGAAGAATCTTATCATGTGTGCCTCCACTCGCCATTCCTTACTCAAGCTTGGTATATTATGAAAGGAGATGTCAATGATAATTAAAATAACAAGGCTAAGTTGAAGAAAAACCAAAATTTTATAAAAGTATTTACTTATTAAAGGATTTAAGGACTTATTAGAATATAATTTACAAATTTAGACTTAATGATAAATTTTAATTTTAAATAAAATTTTAAAAAGCTTAAAATTTAAATATAATTTTTTATAAAATAAGATAATTCGAAATTCAATTAAAGTTATCATATTAAATAATATTTTATGCATTAAAATCCGAAATAAGTTAAAAGAAAAGATAAGAAATGTAGAATCTCTTTTCTATATTTATGAATTCATAATTTGGAGTGACTTAAACTCATTACCATATACAAACTCTGATATAATTTCGTTGGAACAAGTAGTATTAAATCCTTACATTGCCTTAATTCATTTATCACTTTCACTAAAAAACTAAATATTAATTTCTTCATTGAAATTGTATATGAAAGTAGTTCCAAAATAATTTAGATTTAAAGTATTCTGTTATTTCATGTTTTCACTTAATTTTATATAATAATAATAAAATAAAAGTAAATAAATTTGAATTAAAAATGAGTAATAAAATAAATAATACAATAAATATACAACAAGTTAAAGAAGCAAAATAAAAATAAAACAAGTAAATAAATACTCAAACAAAAAGAAAATAAGTTAATAAATAAATTTAACAAGTTACTACAAAACTAACTGAAAGAAAAATATGACATATTAGAAATTTAAGCTAAATACAAAATATAATATCCGAAGAAAACTGTTTAAAAGATTTATAAGAATAAGAAGGGTCTCCTTCGACCCTGTATATTAGCATAACTTTGATTATATTGTCGTGTTGTTATATTTAGTTTTATATAAAATATAAATTGACAAGTTCATTTACACCAATAAATTAAGATTGAATTTAATTTAACAAATTAAGACTAAAAATAAGAAGTCTTAAGTTTTATAATTAATAAATAGATCTAATTTTTAATAAAATTAACTTTAACTTTAAATTAAAATTAAAATTTATAATTTTGTAAATGAATCAAATTTAATTTTGAAAATAAGTTTTATTTTATAGTAGGTATATAGTCAAAGTTTTGGATAAAATTTTTGCATTATAGAATATTTTTTTTTGGACAAAATAGCTAATCAATGAGTGGGCTGAGTTGAAATATGGTATAATCCATGATTAAGCTATAAAACCAGATTTTTACTCTCTTCTCTATTCAACTTATTAAAACCCTAAAATGCCCATACTGCTCTTCAGTGCAGCCGCTGTCTCTAATCAAGCTCTTCTTCTTCCAGTGGCTTGTTCTGCTCAGTCTTGTCCTTGGTAATTAATAAATCCTTAGTGCATAAAGTTTCAATTTTCAGATGTAAATTTCTAAAATTTATGTCTTTTCTCTTTGAAGTTTCGATCTTTGATCTGGGCAACGATGAAGAGTGCTTACATGTTTCTAACACCTCTTGTATGAGAAGGGCGTTTTTCATCTATTGAAGGAAGCTCTTTGTTGAGCACAGAAAGCAACTCTCTGAGCCCTTTTCGATCAAAATTTGGGTTTTTTAATTGATCAAAGACTTGACGAGGAAAGGGGCTTTGATCTTTTCAATGACGAGGAATTCCAATGGAAGGATATGGCTCGAGCACCATTAGAAGTTAAGCTTGGCAACTGCCCATTTTGGGTGTTTGTTTTGGTCTCTCTAGCAACCTTCTTTCACTTCGAGACTTTGGATTTTCTTTTCTTTTGAACTCTGTGTTATTTTGATCTTCTTTTCTTATAATTTCATATGTCTGCTGTGAGAAAAGATCTCTATTTTTCCAATAACCATAATCGAAAACAACAAAAGTAGAAGGTTATAAGAAAATGGTGTCTGAAATGTCGAAGAGGACATGAAGCCAAGCTCTGGAAGATTCTGAATATGAAAGAATAAAATGACTTGTCTGTAGACTTACCCACGTGAGCCAAATGATACAAGCATGAATGGACCAAAGCACTGCCGTTTTCATATATGCAGACAAAACACACAGCATCAAGGGAGGCTACTTTGTGACCCACGTGGGAGACCACATGACTCTTACTTTTGACTCTTTCAAAAGCTCATCCGAAAGTTTCTCATTCATCTACAGCTATAAAAAACCAAGACTTAGGCTTCAAAAAAAAAAAAACAACATATACAGTACACACGATATTTTGTATTCTTCAATTCCAGCATTCATCTTTGAGAGTAAAAATCAAGAGTGAAAGAAAAGGGTTTTGAGGGTGTGCTAGAATACTTACAGTGAGTATTGGGAGAGTTGTGTGACTCTTACAAGTGATCAAAAATCACTCAAACTCTGTAAAGCCTTCTTTCATTTCTTTTCTTCTGATTTAGTGAAATTTCCTCCACCATTGAAAAGTGGGAACCTTGGATGTAGGTTGCTTTGTGCTACCAACCAAGTACATCTGTGTTCTTAATTTCGCAATTTATACTTCGCAAATTTAAACAATCTTTGTCAAGTTTCATTTAAAGAATATTTGAACAATGAGTAGAAGTCCCAACAAATTGGTATCGAGCATTAAAGACCTCCAGGGCCTTTCCCGGACACCTCAGTGACAAAGATTCATCAAGACTCATCAAGAAAGTCGAGAAGTGAAAGTCTTTTGATTCTTTAATTTCCGAAGAAGCATGGTAGGCAAAGAAATGGACATATTTTCGGTAAAGAAGACTTTACCATCCGAAACTCCAGATGCAAGCTCTTCGAGTCATATGATTGCTATGGTGCAATAGATGATGAATATGACCTAGAAACTGACCTACAAAGAAGTGAAAATGCGAGACTTGCACACCGCAAATTAATGCTTCATTTATCACCTACGATGATAAGAAAAGTGCGAATTGTAATATCGCACGTAAACTTTGGATGAAATTGGATGAATTATATGCCAAGTGTCTTCCTAACAAGATGACACTTTTGCATAACCTTGCTAACTACAAAATGAATACTTCAGTGTCATTAGATGATAACCTAGACTATTTCTTCAAACTAGTACAAGATTTAGAAGCTACAGATGAGAAAATTAGTGAGGAACATCAAGCTGTAGTTATCCTAAAGGCTTTACCTTCTGAATTCAATGCATTCAAGAAGGTTATTAAGCATGCTAGTGGAGAATCTCTTACTGTTAAAAGAGTATTAGATTCTCTTATGGAAGAAATAGTTGAAGTGAATCCTTTTAAAAAGGAGGCTGAAGTGATGTTTGTAGAGAATAACTATGAGAAGAAAGCTCATAAGAAAAACAGCAAGAAGGGAAAGTGGAAGAAGGGAAGTGGGAAGGAAAAACAACCTAAGGAAGGTGATAATGACAAGAAGAAAAAGGGAAAAGCTAAGACATGCTTCTCTTGTGACAAGGTGGGACATTTTGCAAGGATTGTAGGAAAAGAAGAAGGACAAGCGTGAGAAGGTGGAATTTCGGTAATGTAGAAAACACAAGATTCCAGTGAAGATGAAATATTAGTGTGAGTGAGGTGTGTGATGACCTAAGTAGAGAATGGATCTTTGACTCAGGATGTACAATGCATGTCACTCCTCATAGGATCTGTTCACTACATTTGAACCGATCAACGCTAAGGTTAAAATGGCGATTCCGGGCGTGAAAGGATGAGGGCATAGGAAGTGTTTCCATCAACATGTTTGATGGAAAAGGAGGATCCTAAGCAATGTCGATTTGTGCTCGAATAAGGAGAAATCGATCTCGGAAAGCTTGTTTGATAAGCAAGGCTTTCGGATCGATCTAAAGATGGACTTAGAGAAATCCTAGGGATGGGAAAGTCATCATTAGAGGAGTGGAAAGAGGTGGCCTATATTATGTTATAGGTTCAATGAAATCAATCGATTTCGAAGCGAAACTCGAACCAACCAAGCAATGGCATGCTAGGTCAATCATGCAGCAATAAAAGCCCGATCCATCTCTCAGCAAGGTCTTATACCGAAAAGAACCTCTGAAGTTGGAATTACAGAATCCTGTGCTAGGAAAGCACCACAGTCAAGATTTCAAAAGGAGCAAGAGAGCCACAGAGATCATGGAGTATGCTCACAAGGATCTCTGGGGCCAAGACAAGTCACCACAATGGGAGGGAATGTGTACTTTATGTCTATTATTGATGATAAATCTAGGAAATGTTGGGTTTACCCAATGAAGAGGAAGGATGAAGCTTTAGAGACTTTCATAAGGTGGCATACCCTTATGGAAAATCAAACGGGAGGAAACTAAAATGCCTAAGGACCGATAATGGGCTGGAGTATCTTGCGATAAGGAATTTGAGGAATCTTGTAGCAAAAATGGAATTCTTAGGCATAAGATCATTAGAGCTACTCCACAAAGAAATGGAGTAGTGAAAATCAATAGGACCCTCTAGAAGACTAGATGCATGCTTCTCTCATCAGTTGCTCTCATTCCCATGGGGAGACAATTAGACAAAGAAATTCTATTTGATCAATAGACTCCTACTTACGCTAATGACTATAAGACCCTCATGAAATTTGGACCGGCAAGAAGCCCAAACTTTCACACCTAGGACTTTGGATGTGCGACTTATGCACATCGAAAGAGGGAAAATTGGAGCCAGAAAGCGATCAAGGAGTGTTCTAGGATATCCGGAAGGTGTAAAGGTTACAAGCTCCTCTTGCTCCAAAAGGGAGCCTTTAAAACAATCATTAGCGAGATGTCATCTTTAGAAGATGAATTCCCTCTGCGATTAGAAACTCACAAAATTCGATTCCATAGTGAAATTCAGAGAATTTAGGGACTTGCCATTCACCCATTTCTATGTACACGAAAATGAAGAAGGTGGTACACAACCTCTCGATGAGGAGCCCATGCAAGGCTCAACACATCATGATCAAAGGGAAGGGGTGGTCAAGTCGTGAGTGAAGAGGAAACCCTCAAACAACTTCAACCAAGAACAAGGAAGCATACAAGACTATCAATTGACTAGGATAGACAGCCAAGACTAATAATACCTAATAGGAGGTATTTTGACACAAACTTGGTTGAATATGCTTGCTTTGTGGTGAAGGTATTGATTGTAAGGTTCTGAAACCTTTGAAGAAGCTATGACTAGAAATGATGCTAAGCAAAGGAAGGATGCTTGTGATAAGGAGTATTCCTCATTAATGAAGAATAAGACATGGATTTTGGTACCTAGACCTCCTAAAGTCAAATTGATTGAAAGCAGATGGTTATTCAAGTTAAAGAAGGATTAATCGAATCGAACCTAAAATCTACAAGGCAAGACTTGTAGCTAAAGGGTATAAGCGAGAAAGAAGGGTAGACTATAAAGAAATATTCTCACCAAGAGTTAAATTCAAGACAATCGATTTATTCGTACTAGCAACTGCCTATGATTGGAAATCCATCAAATGGATGTCAAGACATGCCTTCCTATATGGAAAGCTAGAGAGACCATCTACATGAAACAACCAACTGGTTTTGTAGATCGTAGCAGATCGATTATGTCTCACCTTGAAAGTCCCTATATGGGTGAAGCAAGACTGAACAATGGAACAAAAGTTCCATGAAATAGCTAGTGAGATGAATTTTATTAGAAGTGCCTATGACTACTGCCTATACTATAAGGACTTAGGAGGGATAGAAGCCATCTTCATGCTAGTTTATGTGGATGATCTAATAATTACTGGAAAGGAGCTAGGAAGAATAAAAGAGGTGAAAACTAATCTGAGCAAACACTTTGAAATGAAAGATCTAGGAGAGGCTCAGAAGTTGTTAGGGATGCAAATTATAAGGAATAGGAGGGAAGGAAAACTATGGTTGAATCAGAAAGGTTACATCCGAAAGGTCCTAGGTCAATTTAATATGGAATTGGCTAAACCTACCTCTATTCCTATAAGTCCTCATCTTCAGATGGTTGCAGACAAGTGCCCCCAATCTGAAGAAGAAAGGAGAGTCATGCTAAAATACCCCTATGATGTTGGAGTAGGTAGCATAATGTACATGATGCTTTGTACCAGACCTGATCTTGCTCATGCTATTAGCATTCTAAGCAAATTCATGTCTAATCCAGGCCTAGAGCATTGGCAAGGACTGAAGAATGTCTTCAGATACCTTGCTGGAACCCTAAGCCATGGATTGTGTTTCTCTAAGCCTAAGCTAACAAACAATAATAGTCTCGATCTACATGGATATGTAGATGCGAGACTATCGCAGAATAGGACACAAGAAAATCAATATCTGCATACTTTTTACACTAGCAGAAACACAATAAGTTGGAAGGTGCAACAACAATCGGTTGTATCACTCTCAACAACAGAAGCAGAATTTTATGCTATTACAGAAGGGGTAAAGGAATTAATATGGCTAGCAGGCATCTTAGCAGAAATTAAAACTAACCTAGCAACAACAGTAATTTTTACAGACAGTCAAAGTGCTTTATACCTTAGCAAAGACCCTGTCTTGCATGAGCGGTCGAAGCATGTTGACATCAGACTCCACTTCGTGAGGGACAAGATAGCGCAAGGCTTCTTCAACCTGGAAAAGATCAAAGGTGAGTTTAATCCTTCTGATTTTGGTACTAAAATTCTAACACAAAAGAAATTCGTGTTTTGCAGGGATTACTTACAGGTTTCAGAAGCCCCATAACTCCAGAAGCAGATCTGACCAACAACAATGAAGTGACAAAAATTAGGGTTTCTGAATTTTGGGGGTTTTCGGTTTTTTTTGGGTTTTTTGTTTAGGGTTTTCCATTTTCAGCTAGGGTAGATGAAGTAGAAAGGGAAACTTCTCGAAATCTAAGAAGTTTTCGACAGATCTCAAAAGGGTTTTGGGAGAAAGAAGTTTTCGGGTTTTTTCTTTGGGGTTTCACTCACTGATGGAGATTCTAGGTTGTGATTATTGGAGAAGGAGGGAAAAAGATGTGAGAAAAGATCTCTATTTCTCCAATAACCATAATCGGAAACAACAAAAGCAGAAGGTTATAAGAAAATGGTGTCTGAAATGTCGAAGAGGACATGAAGCCAAGCTCTGGAAGATTCTGAATATGAAAGAATAAAATGACTTGTCTGTAGACTTACCCACGTGAGCCAAATGATACAAGCATGAATGGACCAAAGCACTGCCGTTTTCATATATGCAGACAAAACACACAGCATCAAGGGAGGCTACTTTGTGACCCACGTGGGAGACCACATGACTCTTACTTTGACTCTTTCAAAAGCTCATCCAAAGTTTCTCATTCATCTACAAATATAAAAACCAAGACTTAGGCTTCAGAAAAAAAAAAAACAACATATACAGTACACACGATATTTTGTATTCTTCAATTCCAGCATTCATCTTTGAGAGTAAAAATCAAGAGTGAAAGAAAAGGGTTTTGAGGGTGTGCTAGAATACTTACAGTGAGTATTGGGAGAGTTGTGTGACTCTTGCAAGTGATCAAAAATCACTCAAACTCTGTAAAGCCTTCTTTCATTTCTTTTCTTCTGATTTAGTGAAATTTCCTCCACCACTGAAAAAGTGGGAACCTTGGATGTAGGTTGCTTTGTGCTACCGAACCAAGTACATCTGTGTTCTTAATTTCTGCAATTTATACTTCTGCAAATTTAAACAATCTTTGTCAAGTTTCTGTTTAAAGAATATTTGAACAGCAGTAGAAGTCCCAACATCTGCTTTTGTTTGGGCAAGGATGAGAATGCTCTATGTATCATTTACACCTCTCATCCGAGAAGATTTGCTTTCAACCTCTTCTCTGAGTGTCAGCAACAGAGATTCTCTGAGCCTTCTTGATTACTCTGTTTTCTCTTAATTCTTCTGAATTTTTAGTTTTGAAGTTTTACTGCTGTGATTAAATTGGTTACTCAATTCTGTGTCGAAAAAGATGCATTCTTTAAGACATTAGAAAGTATTTTTCATTTTCCATTTCTCTCAAAACTGAAAATTAGGAAAACATCATTACTATTTACTAGGAGTACCAAGGGTTTCCTAACTCTGATTGTTGTAACAGCTGGCTGCGAAGTGTTTTGGACATCAGGTTTACAAGTTTCCTGTTATGAGCCAGCCCAATGCTACTTTGGATCATCCAAGCCAAGACCCAAATGCACCGAGAAGAAGCACGAGGATGAAAACACCTTCTAGAAGGCTAGCTGGCTATCAGTTGAATTCTGTTATTACTCATGCCAAGTCAGCAGCTCCATAACAACCGGGCACATTCCCAGAGATAGATTATATAACCAATGATTGGATGATGAGATGGGGAACGAATTGGCTAAGAAAGTTCTATTGTAGTTCTGTTTCCCACATCTTTCTTTGTTGTTGAATTCCCTTGTCTTTCAGCATATTTTCCTTTTCTCTAAGCTCTGTAAATCGATTCCCTGATTTATAGAAATCCAATATTTTCCTTTGTTCCCATTACACTGTTTCATTGGTGCTTTCATTGTACTCCTGCCATGGAACATCAGACTCGTTTGCGTGTGTTAGATGAAAATGTCAAGGCCCTTTCCGAGAACCAGACTCTTCTCCGTCGTGATGTTGATACCATTACTTCCTCCTTGGCTGAATAGAAGCAGATGTTGGAGGAACTTTTGGGTCGCCGTCATTCTGGTTCCCCTGAGTTTCCATCTTCCTCTGGCTCTTCAAATCCTCTCGGTCATCACAAACCCGCCCCAGTTCAGATGGCTCGATTTTCAGGCTCGAATCCAGAGCGCTGGGTTCCTTAAGCCAATCGTTACTTTGAGTTCTACCAGATTCCCGCCGAGGATTGGATCATGATTTCTTCTTTTTATTTTGACGATGCAGCTGCTGATTGGTTTGATTGGATGTCTCGCAATAACCAGTTTACGAGTTGGCAAGCGTTCACTAACTGGGTTTTACATCGTTTTCGGGCGGTCAACTTTGAAGAACCTGAAGGAATCTTGGCCAAGCTCCAGCAACACGACACGGTCGATGAATATCGTGCCCAGTTTGAGGCAGTTTCGAATCGCACGGTGCATCTGTCGAATCACTTTCTGGTGCAATGTTTCATTTCTGGGTTACGTTCCGATATCAAGCACTCGGTGTTAGTGCATAGGCCCAATTCCCTCTCCGATGCTATGTCGCTGGCCCAGATCCATGAACAGTGGATCCATTTTGAGAAAGGCTTAGGTAGGCCTGCTCTTGGCCACACCAAACCCTTGTTGCCTACACCCAGTGCCCTGCACCCCACAAGCCCTTCTTCACCCCGCTCTCTCCCTTGCCCAGTGGCCACAAAATTCCTTTCCGAAAATTATCGTCGGCGGAGATTGCTCACCGTCGAGCCAAGGGTCTCTGCTTTCACTGTGACGAAAAGTATACTCTCGATCACAAGTGCAGAGCCAAGTCCCATTTGCTTTTGTTGGAAGAAGAGTTTGAGACACCAGATACTCAGATCGGGGCCGATTTTTCGACTTCCAAACCAGATCCAGAGCCGATTCCACCAACGGATCCGGTTTTACCCCAGTTGCTTTCTTCCATTTCGTACAATGCCTTGGCTGGTGGATGCACTAGTTCTACGCTGCGTTTTCACGGTACTGTCAATGGCAAGTCGGTGCAGGTATTGTTGGATAGTGGAAGCACTCACAACTTTATCCAGACGAGAGTTGCTAAATTTCTGGGTTTATCTCTCTGTGCCACACCTAGTTTCTCAGTGATGGTAGGTAGTGGCGAGAGGCTGTTGTGTGCCAGTGTTGCTCTTAAGGTTCCATTGGTGATTCAAGGACATGAAACTCTGATTGATTTCTACATTTTGGATATTCAAAGGTGGGACATGGTTTTGGGCATTGCTTAGTTGTCAACACTCGGTCCGGTGGTCACCGATTATGGTGCGGCAACGTTTGAGTTCACCTGTAACGGCTCTAAGATTATTTGGACTGGCGAGTCTTCTTCTTCCTCTCGTCAAATTCAATTTCATGGCCTTCGTCGATTATCTAAGACTAATTTTGTGGCTGCTTATTTATGGTTGGAATTTGTTGCTGATTGTGAGGAGCCGTCTCCGTTTTCCCATGCTGTTGCAACTTTACTGGCTGAGTTTGACGACGTTTTCACTCGGCCTCAAGGTCTTCCCCCAGTTCGACCTTATGATCATGCCATCCACCTGTTACCATCGAGCAAGCCAGTGAACGTCAGACCCTACCGTTATCCTCATTTTCAGAAGCAGGAAATGGAGCGATTGGTCTCAGAAATGTTGCACGACGGTGTTATCCGCCCCAGCACAAGCCCCTTCTCATCCCCTGTGTTGTTAGTCCGCAAGAAAGATGGTACGTGGCGATTTTGCGTAGACTATCGTGCTCTCAATGCAATCACAGTGAAGGACAGATTTCCAATCCCCTCTATTGATGAGTTATTCAATGAGCTTCATGGTGCCCGTTATTTTTCGAAGCTGGATTTGTTAGCGGGGTTTCACTAAGTGAGAATGCGTTATGGCGATGAGGAGAAGACTACCTTCCGAACACATGACTGGCATTACGAGTTTCTCGTTATGCCATTCGAGCTTACAAACTCACCGTCGACTTTTCAAAGCTTGATGAATGATGTGTTTCGACCTGTGCTTCGCAAATTTGTCCTCGTGTTTTTTGACGACATCCTGGTTTACAGTCCAAGCTGGGAAACTCACTTTGAACATCTTCATCTAGTGCTCCAATTGCTGCGTGATAACAAGTTGGTGGCTAAGAAGTCCAAGTGCTTGTTTGCATTGACTTCCGTGGGCTATTTAGGGCATGTCATCACACAAGAAGGTGTGGCCGTTGATCCTGCCAAAGTATCTGCTATTCGGGATTGGCAAGAACCCAAAACAATTCGTGATGTCCGCAGGTTCTTGGGTTTAGCAGGATATTACAGACGGTTTATCCGTAATTTTGCTTCGGTGGCTGCTCCATTGACAGATCTGTTACGCAAAGATGGTTTTTGTTGGACAAGCAAGTCGAGTGACACATTCATTCTACTCAAGCAATTATTGAGTTCTGCACCCGTGTTGCAATTACCAGACTTTGATAAGCCTTTTGTGATCGAAACCGATGCATTGGGAACGGGTATCGGTGTTGTATTGTCGCAAGATAAGCACCCAATTGCATTTTATAGTCAGCAGTTATGTAAACGAATGCAACAAGCATCCGCTTACCAGAGGGAAATGCTAGCTATTACTCAGGCTGTAGTTAAGTGGCGATAGTATCTTTTGGGTAGAAAATTCACTATAATTACTGATCAGCAACCTCTGAAAAGCTTAACAGACCAAGTGATACAGACTCCCAATCAACAACGCTGGTTGAGTAAGTTAATTGGCTTCGATTTTGAGATTGTTTATCGCCCTGGTAAACAGAATGCTGCTGCGGATTCTTTATCACGGATACCAGTTTCTCACTTCCTGGCTTTGTCTCATATAGCTTACGATATTGTTGCCCATCTTCGCTTGCTTAATACTACTGATCCAGAGCTCTTATCCCTCCAGCAACGTTTGCGTAGTGACCCATCAGACGTGGCTAGATTCTCTTTTTCTGATGGCTTGTTCTTGTTTCGGGGCCGTTTGGTCGTGCCTTCTACTTCGTCTTTGTGCCAGCAATTATTGTTTGAGTTTCACTCTTCCCCGGTAGGAGGACATGCTGGCATTACACGCACTTTCCACCGACTCTCCTCGAATTTTTATTGGCGGTCAATGCGTAATGATGTTCGTAAATTTGTCAGGGAGTGCCAAGTTTGCCAACAAATGAAGGTCTCCTCTCTTTTGCCTGGTGGGCTACTTCAACCTCTGTCTATTCCTAATATGGTCTTTGAAGCAATCTCTCTTGATTTCATCACTGGTTTACCTATTTCGAAAGGAAAATCTGTTATTTTTGTGGCTGTTGATCGCCTTTCAAAATATGGACATTTTATTGCAAATTTTACTAGTACATCTGTTGCGGTTGCTTTTGTTCAAGAGGTTGTTCGGCTACATGGAATCCCTGCTGAAATTGTATCCGACCGTGATGCTCGATTTGTAAGAGAATTTTGGCGTGAAATACATCTGTTGCAAGGCACTACACTTTGCATGAGTACTGCTTATCACCCGCAGTCCGACGGCCAAACCGAGGTACTGAATAAATATTTGGAGATGTACCTTCGAAGTTACGTGGCGGACAATCCTTCTTCTTGGATGCAATATCTCCCTTGGGCAGAATTTTGGTACAATACTGCCTATCAGACAGCAGCCAAGATGACAACATTTGAATTACTTTATGGCAGGCCACCACCAACTATTCCGCGCTACATTAGAGATTCTTCTGGCAATTCCTTGGTTGACAACCAGCTTCTTGACCGAGATCGAGTGTTAGCTCTGTTGAAATCCAATCTTAGGCAAGCTCAAGACCGTATGAAACTATATGCTAACAAGAAACGTCGAGAGGTTGTTCTAGTAATTGGAGATTGGGTATATGTTAAATTGCAGCCATATCGGCAGCACTCTGTCCGCTTACAATAACACAGCAAGCTTGGTAGACGTTACTTTGGGCCTTACCAAGTTCTCTCTCGAGTTGGCTCAGTGGCTTACAAACTCGAGCTTCCACCATCTGCTAGGATTCACCCTGTATTCCACATCTCCGAACTCAAGAAGTACGAAGGCATCCCCGATCACCAGGTGACAACATTACATTTGTCGGATACATCTACACCCACCCTTGAGGACAAGGCTGTTAATGATGAGGGGGGTAATGTTATGAGCCAGCCCAATGCTACTTTGGATCATCCAAGCCAAGACCCAAATGCACCGAGAAGAAGCACGAGGATGAAAACACCTTCTAGAAGGCTAGCTGGCTATCAGTTGAATTCTGTTATTGCTCATGCCAAGTCAGAAGCTCCATAACAACCGGGCACATTCCCTGAGATAGATTATATAACCAATGATTGGATGATGAGATGGGGAACGAATTGGCTAAGAAAGTTCTATTGTAGTTCTGTTTCCCACCTCTTTCTTTGTTGTTGAATTCCCTTGTCTTTCAGCATATTTTCCTTTTCCCTAAACTCTGTAAATCGATTCACTGATTTATAGAAATCCAATATTTTCCTTTGTTCCCATTGCACTATTTCCTGTTTGATATATCAAATCGACATGGAATGAAGTTGGATGAATGCCTGCATATCACCTTGCCATGGAATTCCCACCTTCATGCGATTCTTGTGCTTCACCTTGCTCTTAATGACACGATCAAAGCAAATGTACCTTCCTAATGCGGTTTTGTTCATTGCCTCAAAACACATGCATGTGCCTCTCGCCAGCTTTGAAACTTCAACTGCTGCCGCAGTCCATTGGCAAACATTTCTTGAGCTCACAATTTCATTCACAAGTTAGTTTACTCGTGGATGATTCATCAACAATACCACTAATGTTCGTAAAAATGGAACCGCTTACCTTTCGGATAAGCAATTGTGGTATCGGGTTTACATTTAGGAATTCAGACTGTGATAAGACCCAGCAGATGGTGGCTAATTTTAATCCATTATCCCTATTTGTTCTCCACGCGCTTTCTCGCTCTTAACTTCCCCAACGATACCAGAGTATAAATTTGAAAAAAAAAAGCAAATTCTCAAGGCTGGATAAAAACATCATTCCAGGGACTAGAGCTCGAGTCTGAAATAAAAGAAGAAAGACAGTGAGAATTTTGAAGGCATATGCCTTTTTGTCAGTGCAAAGGCATTCATCACTCCAGGATACATGGTTGATTACAGGAGAGAGGTCCTGCAGAGTGCCATACCTCCATGTGCAAGCCAGAAGTGAAGAAGTGAGCACACAACTTCTCACAGATGATGCCCTTGCACAAGCCTTTATCACATTTTCAGTGGCTTTCACTTCTATTTTTGCCATTGATTTCTAAAATCAAAGACGCACTTGTTTTAGTGAAAATGGAATAACTAATTTATTATAATGCTAAGTCATTGATTAGTTGCAAAATAGGATTATCATCATTCACTATAAAATACTGAAATACAGATATAAAGACATTGTCCCCATGGCTCCTGGGTTGCATGAGTTATTATCAATACAACAAGTGCTGAGGGATGTGGGGTCCTTTCCTTAACAGTAATTAAGTGCAACAATTGCTCAAGCATTATGTTGCCAAACCACCACGACTGACAACTAATACTGGAGGAGGCAAGTTTCAGGTTGGATCATGTAAAGATAAAATGTCCTTGGATCGGATACCAGTTGAATTTAATAGCCCGAAAAATAATAACGAAAACAAAATATAGACAAAAATAAATGGGACAGGACACAAAGATTTACGTGGTTCGGTTAATGTGACCTACGTCTACGGCTAGAGGGTGAGCAATTTTACTAATATGTGGAAAATGTATACAAGTACAAAGACTGGAACAAAAAGTTTTCAACAACTCATAAATATACAGAGATGATAGGAGGATTTCAGAAAGGAAAGAATGATGATCTTCCTCTATAAGCCTGCAACCATATTTATAGTTGAAGTCCTGCGCAATCGTCGCTCACCAAATCCACGCTTGAAGATCTTGAAGAATTTTAGCCATGTTAGGTGCATCCCTTTTTGACTTATAACAAGCAGCCATAATAAATTATTTGAACGCATGAAGAAATCGCTAGCCACATTTGAATGCATGCAACCAATCATTGACTTGTGGAGGGGCCAATTCACATGCAACAAATCTCCATTTTGAATTGGTCCCGAATAATTAGTGATCTGCTCCACCTTCTCCACAATGTCCCAAAAGGGCTATATCACCAACTATAGATGCCAATCAAGTCCAAGCACTGCTTGAACTTGTAAACTGGAAGAACCTTTGTGACATGTCAATAGGATTGTCCTTAGTGTTAATCTTCTGAATAAGGACCTTCTTCTCTGCAATAGTATCCTGAATGAAATGATACTTCACATCAATATGCTTCGTCATCTCATGATACGTATGATCTTTCGTCAAATGAATAAAGCACTTCTGCTATCACGATAAGCGATGATGACCCTTGATAAAGGGGTAACTCGCCAAATAAACCTCTCAACCATAATGCTTCTTTAATAGCCTCAGTAACTGCCATATATTCTGCTTCAGTAGTAGATAAATCCACTACATGTTATAGAGTAACTTTCCAACTAACGGCATAATCTTCAATGCAAAATACATAACCTGTCAGAGACCTGCGTCTGTCAAAATCACTAGCATAATCTGAATCTACAAAATCAACCAAATTGTTGTTGGTTTTACCAAACTCCAAACTAAAATTTGAAGTGCCCTTTAAGTATTTGAGAATCCATTTCACTGCTTGCCAATGTTCTTTACCAGGATTGGCCATATATTTGCTAACGACACTAACAGCTTGTGAAATATCAGGACGAGTACATACCATTGCATATATAATATTTTCGACGACACTAGAATACATAACTCGCGCCATATAATCTTCCTCTTCCTGTGATTGTGGTGATTGAGCAGCAGATAATCTAAAATGACTAACAAGAGGAGTACTAACTGCTGTGACATCTCGCATGCCAAATCTCTCTAAAACTTTATTGAGATAATTCTCTTGGGTCAAGAATAATTTACCAGCTCCTCGAGTTAAACAGATAAAGAAAAAAATAGACAAAGCCATATTGGGTTTGAATCTCTTTTTCGTTGATTTCATTGATGTATAGTGTGATGCTTTTATAAATAGATTTTGACTAGTGTTCATATACGAAACTAACTCCTACATAGATAATCCTAATATGATTATAACTGCTTTTGACTAGTGTTCATATCTGGCCCGACTCTACATAGATAATCCTAATATGATTATAATCGCTTTTGACTTCTTCTAACACTCCCCTCAAGTTGGGCGTGGGATCACCAACACCCAACTTATGTGAGAGCTTCATGAAAGTTCGTCCCACAACCGCTTTAGTCAAAATATCGCCTAGTTTGGTCTTCCGATCGAACATATGGTAGGCTGACAATTCCGTCTTCTAACTTCTCTTTAATAAAATGTCAATCAACCTCCACATGTTTGGTTACGTAAATCTTTGTCTTTCGATTCTCCAAATCTTGATGGTCGCCTTATTGTCACATAACAACTCACAAGCACCTCTAGGCGGAAAACCCAATTCTGTCAACAACTTCACAAGCCAGAGCAATTCTGTCAAACCTTTAGCTATGCCCCTGAACTCGCTTACACTTTCGGCGATGCTACCACCTTTTGTTTCTTGCTTTTCCGTTACTAGGTTCCCTCCAACAAGAGAGAAGTACCCTGAAGTTGACCTCCTGTCTACTGGATTTTCGGCCCAGTCTGCATCAGTGTAAACCTTCACTTCTAGGTTTCCATTCTTCTGAAATAAAATCCCGTTCTCGGTTGTTCCCTTCAAGTATTTGAGAATTCTGATAACGGCGTCCATATGTTGTACCTGTGGTTCATGCATAAACTGGCTTATGACACCGACTGCATACGCTATGTCTGGTCTGGTATGGGCGAGATATATTAATCATCCTACCAGTCTCTGAAATCTTCCGCGATCAGCAGATTTTGCTTCTTTTTCAATTTTCAAACCATGATTCATCATCATCGGTGTCTCAGCTGGTATACAATCTAAAAGCCCAGTTTTAGCAAGAAGATCCAACACATACTTCCTTTGAGAGATAAATATTCCTCTTCTTGACCTCAACACTTCTATGCCCAGGAAGTACTTGAGTCCTCCCAGATCTTTCATTTCAAATTCTTGAAAAGTGCTCCTGAGACTTCTTATTTCTTCCGTGTCATTCCAAAGAGGATCATATCATCTACATAGATGATCAGACAAGTAATCTTCTCACCTCTTCTTTTCAAGAACAGAGTATGATCAGAGTTACTCTGTTTGTAGCTAAGACGTTTCATTGCTACCGTAAATCTTCCGAACCAGGTTCGTGGCGATTGTTTCAACCCGTAGAGTGCTTTCTTTAGACGACATACCTCATTCTGTTGGAATCCATGGGAAAAACCAGGTGGTGCTTCCATATAAACTTCTTCTTTCAATTCCCCGTGCAAAAAAGCATTCTTCACATCAAATTGGTGTAATGGCCAATCTAGAATCGCTGCCAAGGAAAAAATTACCCTTATAGTATCAAGCTTTGCAACCGGAATCAAGGTTTGAGTAATCTACCCGTATATGTCCGAGTATACCCTTTCGCCACCAAATGAGCTTTGTATCTTCCATCGTTCTATCGCCTTGTGTTTGACTAAGTATAGACCCATCTACACCCATTTGTTTTCTTTCCCATTGGCGGTGACACTTCTCCCACGCACCATTCTTTTCTAAGGCACTCATCTCAACATCCATTGCTTCGCACCACTCTTTCTTTTTCTCGCTTCTTCAACTGTTCTAGGAATTGCTTCACAGATACAATGTTGAGGTAAACGATTAGCTTCTTTAGACAAGCTCCCCTTACTATATTGGCAATGGTATTTGAACTTTCGGAGACATGCTCGGTGAGTATCTTATGGGTGGTATTCCCAGTGTACTCAAGTGGCGGCAACGCATACCCACGGGTGAACTCGTTGTTTCGGTTTTCGGTGTGGTACGATAAGACCTGGTTAAAATGTAAAAGCAATGAGTTATTACGAATAGGGTTGTTACCTTTGAAGAAACATCAGACTGAGGAGCTTGGGGTGATTCGAGTTCATTGATGGGCACTGCTACGTCTTCTGAGGTGGTGGCTAGTCTGGTGGGCTCAAGAATTGATGAACTAGGACTTAAGAGCCAACTCAGTGTGTCCACTTCAGACTTCTCCCCCTGACCACTGGGTTGGGTACAATAGAAGTATTTAGTTTCAAAGAAGTCGCGGTCCATAGTGGTGAACATGCGACGAGAGGAAGGATGGTAACACCTATAACCTTTTTGATTAACCCCATATCCCACAAACACGCATTTGAGTGCACAAGGATCAAATTTAGAACGCTCAGACTTAGGAATGTGGACAAAGACTGAGCAACTAAAAATACGAGGTTGGAGAGACTGTGGGGTTGGTTTTTGGGTGTGAGCGGAGAGCGTGTCGAAGGGTGTTTTTAGGTCAAGTATTTTGGTAGGTAGGCGATTGAGGATGTATACAGCGGTTGCAATGGCTTCTGGCCAGAATGAACGAGGTACATGGGATTCAAGTAATAGGGCTCTGCTGATCTCAAGTATAATTCGATTTTTTCGTTCTACCACTCCATTTTGTTGTGGTGTATTTGGACAGGTGGTTTGATGTATTAACCCTTTTTCTTGGAAGAAGGTTTGCATGGTCTGATTAACGTATTCTCCTCCATTATCAGTTCTAAGGATCTTTATGGCTTTTTGGTACTGGGTGTGAATCATATTGTAAAAGTGGACAAATTTTTGAGGGACTTGAGACTTGTGTTTAAGGAAGTAGACCCAAGTCATACCGGTACAATCATCCACAAAAATCAAAAAGAATTTAAACATATTATTTCCCGTGTTCGGGGCTGGACCCCACACATCCAAATGCACTAAATCAAAGACATGTTCCACCCGAGTGTTACTAGAAAGAAAAGATTTCCTATGACTCTTTGCTAGTACACACGTATCACATGAATCATTATTGGATAAATGAAGAAAAAGTACTTTAAAATAGGCAGGAGACGGGTGACCTAGACGCCGGTGCCAAAGCCAACTCTGACAGTTTATGGTTCTAGATAGAATGGCGGTTCCTATTTGAGCTACCTCATCGACGTAGTAGAGCCTATCTCGCTCAGTGCCACGTCCAATGATCTCCTGAGTCTGAATATCCTGTAATAAGCAAAAACCAGGTTCATAATCACTCTACAGTTCAATTTTCGGGTTATTTGGCTTATGGATAGTAATTTCCAAGTGAGTGACGGGACATATAGACAATGAGATAGTTTCAGTGTAGGAGAAAGTTCTACTGGTCCCGCACCTTGAACAGATGCGTAATTACCATCGGTGGTTTGGATTTGGTTTTTTTTGAGGTGGTGATGGTTTTAGGATATCTGTATGGTCAAAGGTCATCGTATCGGTGGCTCCACAATCAAAGAGCCATTGAGTACATTTCGGATTATTGGGTTTTTGGACAATATATGCAGTTTTCTGATTTTTCCGAAAAGGTAATGGGTGGTTGGAGTCAATGTGGCTATTCTGAAAATTTGGTGGGCTACAATTATCATATAAACTTTCAGTTTTAAAAAAATTGGGGCTAGAAATTAAAGGGTTTGGGGATAAATTATAAACCCCAAACCCTATACCTGATTCATTCGTCCCTTTCAACGAGCCACCCTCTTTTCGCCAAAACACGCCATGACAAAACTCCATGCTCTCTAGTTTCTATGGCGTTGTTGTTGGTATACCTGAGGTTGCCCGTGGCGATGGCCATTGTCGCTTCGATTTTTTCTTTTCAGTTTGTTCGTCCACCATTCTGGAAAACCTACAATATGAAAACACTCCTCCTCAATATGTCCGGTCATATTGCAGTGAGAGCACTTTAAGCCCGACCGATCTGGACGCTGGTATGAAGACCTGCTAGATTCTGACCGGCCAAAGTTGGATTTTTCAGTGGCTTCCTTCTTTGTGAAGCCTGATCGCGGCTTCCTTCTTTGTGGAGTAGAAGAAGAAGAAGATCAGGGCTGCTTACGCTCATAGTTGATGGTTGCGGTTATGACAGATGAGGTTAAACCAATGGAGTCCTTTGCAGGATCACAATAATGGCTTTGATACCATGTTAAACAGATAAAGAAAAAATAGACAAAGGCATATTGGGTTTGAATCTCTTTTTCGTTGATTTCATTGATGTATAGTGTGATGCTTTTATAGATAGATTTTGACTAGTGTTCATATACGAAACTAACTCCTACATAGATAATCCTAATATGATTATAACTGCTTTTGACTAGTGTTCATATACGAAACTGACTCCTACATAGATAATCCTAATATGATTATAACTGCTTTTGACTTCTTCTAACACCTCGATCACGTCTTATCTCCATGCCAAGAATTTTCTTTGCTGCTCCCAAATCTTTCATCTCAAATTCACCATGCAATAAGGCCTTCAAATGGTGAATATCTGTGACATTCTTGGCGGCAATGAGCATAGCATCAACTTATAACAACAAATAGATAAATGAGCCGTCATCTGATTTTCGGAAGAAACACAACTATCATACATGATCCTACAAAAATCATAACCCAACATAAATGAATCAAACCTCTTGATATCAGATTTGTTGCATGTGAATTGACCCCTCCACAAGTCAATGATTGGTTGCATGCATTCAAATGTGGCTGGCGATTTCTTCATGCGTTTAAATAATTTATGGCTGCTTGTTATAAGTCAAAAAGGGATGCGCCTAACATGGCTAAAATTCTTCAAGATCTTCAAGCGTAGATTTGGTGAGCGACGATTGCGCAAGACTTCAACTATAAATATGGTTGCAGGCTTATAGAGGAAGATCACCATTCTTTCCTTTTAGAAATCCTCCTATCCTCTCTGTATATTTATGAGTTGTTGAAAACCTTTTGTTCCAGCTTTTGTACTTGTATACATTCTCTACATATTAGTAAAATTGCTCACCCTCCGACAGTGGACGTAGGTCACATTGACCGAACCACGTAAATCTTTGTGTCCTGTCCCATTTATTTTTGTCTATATTTTGTTTTCGTAATTATTTTTCAGGCTATTAAATTCAACCATTATCCGATCCGAGGGCATTTTATCTTTACATATCATATTTTGCTAAGCCTATGTATTGCAAGTAAGGAGAGGGCTCTGTGACTGGATGGTGCACATCTATTAGCGATACTATAGCGTCGGTAACTTAATTTCCACAACACCTAAGAGGCCCTATCTAAATCAGGCGATGAAAATCTGAATATAAAAGTACAAGGACAGAGACTCACAGCGTAGCCAGAAACTCCAGCATGATCGGCAAAGGCAGAGGTGTGGAACACGCCATGACACCCTTCAAATGCTTCCACCAAGCTTCCAACTTCTGTTAGCTTTGCCAGAACTGCACTGAACCTTCTGTTATTGAACCTCTCCTCTAATGACCCCTCTAGCTCCCTCAGTCTTTCCATGTCCTCTGCAATTTCCAACAATCCCAGCATGCGTCAAACACGAAGAACCATAGTTGAACATATTAGGAAATTGAGGGCTGCATCAAATGACATATTGCTATAAATTGGGCATATATACAACTTTACAACCAATCCAAACCTCGCAAGATTCTATACCTTAGATGTCCAACAAGAATTGTTTAATAAACAAGTTACTATGTCCATTTCTTTGGGTTTTCCAATGCAAATCAATCAAAAAACGCCACAGCTTTGGACATTATTTTGTGATCAACAAGGTTTAGATTAAGTTGTGGTGATCAGAAGGCGACTTGTAATGAAGAACATCAATTTTATAAAACCTGGATCTGGATTCAACAATGGGTTGAGGGGCATGACCTGTGTTTACAGATAAACTAAGGACTGCAAGGGTTGACTTAATTAATGGATACCACAAAAGGGAAAAGAAGTTCTCCCAAATCATGGAAAAGAGACAACAAAAGTAAGCAATTTATAAAGAACTTATGTTCAAACATTTTTTAACAGTATTATCTTAACCGAACTTGAAAAGCCCAAACTTGGACTTGGAAGTAGTAAACAAGGACACCCATTGCGTATTCCCGAGCCAACGAAACGATTCTGAGATTAAAAAAGAAAGAGAAAACCTCAAGATTACTATAATGGCTTCAACAATCTCAAGAATAGTAAACTACAACTTGTCTGGGCAGGGGTTCCATAAATTCAAAACCAAATTACCTTCATTATCGACGATGATCCGAACAGAGTAACCACGAGAGAAGAGCAGGTCAACGAGGGCAAGGCCAGAAAGGAAACGCCACTGGTGACACAAACAAGCTTATCTCCGTAATCATCGACCTCCATAGACGAAGCCGGCATTAAGCCACCAAACTCTTCCCCCTCCTTTCTCCTGTTAAGCCCTGCACAAGTCACCAACGTCCTCTTGAACTCTTCTATCTCCATTTTCTTGCTTTCTTCTGTAGGTATAAACCCCATAATGCTTATCCGACACAAAAGTAGGCAAGTAGCTGCTTCCACTTGGTCCCTATATCTTACGCGATTGGGCTATATATGAGACTCAAGTCTATATGATTGTGATTTGGCCAGGAAGGAAGAGAGGTGACTATAGTGAGAGTGGAGAGTGGAGAGTGGAGAGGAGATAGAAAGCGACAGCTGAAGTCTGAGGTCTTGTCAGAAAATTATTGGAGAGGGTCTTTTTTGAGAGTTCAGATCGTCTGTCCAACTTAACTCTATTTTATTCTGTCGAAAATAAAAATGACGTTGTGTTTGCATAAAAATTTTAAACCACGCGTGACTCTGTTACTTCTCATTTTTCAAAATCAAAAGCCAAGCTGCAGTATCACTTCTCTTTTTCAAAACCAAAAGTCAAGCCTCCTACTAGCTTTAGCTTTGACAAAGAAACATATTATTATTATAATTTGTGTTTTAACAGCAAGTGACATATACACTTTTGAATTTGTATTTCAACTTCTACTATTTAAATGTTTATTATTATTCATAATATTATTATATATTTATTATTTTATATATTCATAATATTATTAATTTCCTTTTATTATAAAGTGTATATATTTATTTCTTATTATTATTATTATTATTATTATTATTATTTTTATCAATTAATTTTATTTTCATTATTATAATAACTGTTAAATTATTATTATTAAATTACTAAAAAATAATTAAATTTATTGCAGAGTAATTATTAAATTTAGAATTATTATTATTAAATTCCTTAATAATAATAATAATATTATTATTTCTAATATTTACATAATAAAATATTATTATAATAATAAGAAATAAATATATACACTTAATAATTTGTATTTCAACTTCTAGAATTCAAATGTTTATTATTAGTCATAGCATTATTAAATGTTTATTATTTATTGCGAGTAATTATTAAATTTATTATTGTTATTATTATTAAATTCCTTATTAATATTTTTTAAATATATACACTTAATAAGAAATATTATTATAATAATAAGACATAAATATATACACTTCTGAATTTGTGTTTCAACTTCTAGTATTCAAATGGTTATTAATATTCATAACATTATTAAATGTTTATTATTTTGTATATTCATAACAGTATTAATTTCCTTATTATTAAGTGTATATATTTATTTCTTCTTCTTCTTCTTCTTCTTCTTGTTATAATAATAATAATAATAATAATAATAATAATAATAATAATAATAATAATAATTATTATTATTATTATTATTATTACTACTACTACTACTACTAGTATTATTATTATTATTATTATTATTATTATTATTATTATTATTATTATTATTATTATTATTATTATTATTATTATTATTATTATTATTATTATTATTATTATTATTATTATTATTATTATTATTATTATTATTATTATTATTATTATTATTATTATTATTATTATTACTACTACTACTACTACTACTACTATTATTATTATTATTATTACTACTATTATTATTATTATTATTATTATTATTATTATTATTATTATTATTATTATTATTATTATTATTATTATTATTATTATTATTATTATTATTATTACTACTACTACTACTACTAGTATTATTATTATTATTATTATTATTATTATTATTATTATTATTATTATTATTATTATTATTATTATTATTATTATTATTATTATTATTATTATTATTATTATTATTATTATTATTATTATTATTATTATTATTATTATTATTATTACTACTACTACTACTACTACTACTACTACTAGTATTATTATTATTATTATTATTATTATTATTATTATTATTATTATTATTATTATTATTATTATTATTATACCATTTTGGGGCTTGGATCTTTTACTTCTTTTATTAATAGTTGATTATTTGTATCTTGCATATTTTGATTTATTTGTTGTATTAATGTTACAATTTCTATTTGTGTATGTATTAAAGCTTCTATTTTTGTTACAATAGTTCATGTATTTATGCAAGTGAATCTATTTGTTGAGTAAGATTAGTTAATGATGTCATAGTTTTGAATCAAATAAGTAGATAATGTCGAAATTTGATTTTGAATTTCATCTAATTGTCTTGTTTGATTATTAGGTTCGATTATTACGATTGGTCTTTCTATGTATATAGATTACATGATGTCGTCTTTGAGGTTGATCTAAGAAGAGAATATTAGTGGAAGTTGATTACGAAAAGAATGTCTTCTTTCAAGTAAAGGTGGTAAATAAAAGGGTTGTTGTATTATTGGAAGAGGTTGTATTTTGGGTTGAATTTTAATTCCTACTTTAGCTACTTCTTGAAATAATTGATCTAAGTAAATTTGTTCTGTATGTTTAAAATCGATAATATGATGAGAATTGGATAATGCATAACTAATCGATAGGTTAAAGAAAAAGGTATTGTCCTTGAGTCATAAGATTACTTGATAGAATTTGTATGCAATAGTAATTGCTTTGTCTAATTCAAGAGATTAAAGGAATACCTAATTTTAATCTAGTATTGAATTTAATTTTACCATATTGTAAATTTCCATTCATCATTCCTAATACTTGATCATTGAGATTGTTCATTCTTTCATCGAGTATTGCCATTCTTATTGGAGTATCAATTCCTTCTTGAAAAGTGGATTTTAATAATATTTGTATAGTGGATAAATGAATATATCCAATTTTCTTACGTTTAGCTTCGGTAATAATTGAAATTGTTTGTTAATTTGTTGGGATCAATTAAACTAATTAGTAAATTTCCATGACATTGATCGATTCTAATAGGTGTTTCTTGAATTATTTTTCAAAATAAATAAGATTTTGTCTATTAAAATTTTGTTTTAAAGTTGATTTATGAATATCTTGGCCTTTCTTTAAATCTAATTGAACTTTTGCAATTTGTTTTGTTTTTCTTGATTTATTAATGTTGAAACTTTAAAAGTTCCTAATGATTGGTTAATTCTAAATTATCTACATCTAATCTTGTGGAGGAAGCAGTTGATGAGGTCATAATGTATTGGGATGATAACAATAATGATCGGATTGAATTTGTTCTAATTGTATTAAATGAGTTCTATATTGTTGATGTAGTCTTTGTACTATTGATAAGTGTTCTATGTAAGGTCGTCTACCGAGTAGATTGACACCTACAAAGATGAGATAATTTATTCGATCTTCATTATATTGAATATGATCCTGATAATAATTAATTGCTTGTTGTGTATATTGTATTCGTTCATATAAATCTACACAAATGGGACAATTCATTTAATCTAAATCGTAATTAATATCATCATCTACACATTCATAATCAGTACTTGTGATTTCTATATCTTCTATTTCTTCATCAGAAGGAAATAATTGAGATAGTGATTCTGAATAGTTTGAATAATTTTGTCGTCTGCTTGCTAATCGAGTTAATCTAGCTTGATCTTGTTGTGCTAGTCTAGTGATTTCGTTTTCTGATTCTTCCTCAAAGTCGTCAGACTCAATATGAGGTGAGAAATCAAAAATAATATCATTATTTTCATCAAATTGTACTATATATCCTACATTAGTATTTAATCGAAACATAGTTCGATATAGATAATCGAGTAATATTAATATAATATGGACTAATGTCAAAATAAAAGAGTATAATTTCAAAAGGTATAAATAACATACTTGAAATTAAAAGAATAATAATGGATGTAATTGAAGTAAAATACGGGCATAAATATGCAAATAATGAACAATTGTATATAAGCAATAATTAAAGAAATATGATAATTCTAATGTCATGCTGATGAAATGTTAATCAATGAGTAATGACATATCTTGTTGTAATTCTTGTCGATCTGCTTTTACTGAATTATAAATATATAAAGTTTGATCTAATAAAATTCTAGCATTAATTAAAAGTTGAGAACATTGATTTTCTTTAGCTAAAATTATATGTTCGTTATATAATTGAATAAACTTCTGTTGTTCTTGAATACATTGATCTAAAAACTGTATAAATTCTGCTGATTGATTCTGCATTAGTGTTGCAGTGTTGATAATTTTCTGGACATCTTCAAAAAGTGGATAATGAGCTGGTACTTTGAGACGTGGATCTTGAAGTATATTATGGGCATGCTTATTTCAAGCAATAGCTTTGATTTTAAGTTCTTCATAGTGAGCTTTTTCTGTATCTAATTCTTTGATTTGTTGTTTGAGTGTTCTCTTGATATGAAAATATGATTGTGCCATGCTGCAATTTAGTAAAAATGAATAATGCGAGAGAAGAGAGTAATGAGAGTTATAATAATAACACATAATAGTTTATGAATAATTGCAATAGGTATTAAAATGATGATGAGAATAATTTGAATAATAATGTGACAAAAAGTAATCATCAAACTTCGAACCTGATACTTCTCAGAGATCGCTTAAACGTCACAGACAGACTTGAAATGCGAAGAGAGAAAGTTCAGAAGAGAGATTTGAGTAATTGCTTAATGTGTCTAAGACAGACACCCAAGCCTCGTATTTATATATAAGAAAGGGAATCTAACGTACAGACATGAAACAACGTAAAGAAAAGAAAATAAAGTAAAAGGACGGACTAAGACATAAAGAAAAAGTAAAAGATACTAAAGCTGACAAAGTAAAAGACATAAAGAAAAGATGCGAAAAAGAAAAGACACTTATTTACAGCTGGATGGTCTTAAACTAAAGACCTACATTATTGATGCTTTTGTGCTTTGTCCGTATCTCACCGATGATTATTCTTGATGATGACAAGTTAAATGCGTCGGTAATCTTGTGGGCATCTGGTGCTTTTGATGATGTGGGACAATTCTACATCGATGGTAGGATACTCTTGAATTTGCTTACGATAGCTTCTTTCCATGCTTGGTTGAGTTCTTGAAAACATTATGATAAATCATCGATTGGTGCTTTGAGCGTTGTAGCACTTGTAACTTATTGGATAGTATTGAATGTTTATAAGTGGAGGTCAATAGAATATAATTGCCTCGATAATTGATCTTGATTGTTGATTACGGATTGATCTTGATGCGCGATTATAGATTCCTTGAGGCAGTTCAAATTGAACTTATTAACTAAGTCCCAATGGAACTCATATTGTGGTGCTTAAATCTATTGGAGGATATTGAAGATTGCTAACTACAATTTGAAGAAAGGCAATCCTTGGTGCTTTGATAGCTGCCTGAACATCCTGTTCTGCTTCTGATGCTTCAAATATTGGATAGCTGCTGTATACTTTAATGTATAATTCCCGTTCCTTTGCGAAACGATCCTTGTACTGCTTGATAGCTTGGACTAATCCTGATGGAAAATTCGCTAGTAGTTTTAAATCTTGTAGATAGATGGTATCTGCTAATCCACTTTGAAATAATAAATATGTGGTTAATGGGTCAGCTCCAGGGAAGATGACTGCTTTTGGACCATATCGTCCTCGATTTTGTGGATAGTATTGGAATTGCTTCATTTCATCAGTCCAATGATTCAATGCTTGAAAACAATCAATGAACATTTCTGAAGTTAGTACTTTTGATTCTTCATGTAGTGCTTTTCTTTGGAGCAGAATGAATTCTTTCCATATCTATTGATTTTCCCAAAGTAATCAACTTTGAAATTTGGTGGTCTTTGGTCTTGAAGAAGCGATTTATATTGTGGTCGAGTGACGGATGCTGAAATTCTTGATAAGACTTTTCAACTTACGCTTTAGTGGAGAAACTCTTATGAATAATCTTTGCTTTTGCGATAATATGAATGGTCGCTTTATGCCATTGATCATAAATTCTGCAAAGGTCCATTATAAATAACATAATGCTTTAATTCTTGTTGATCGCAATCTTTTGTGGTATTGATGATATCGTCGAAGAAGGTTTCACCGGGAGTGGCGATGCTTTAGGTATAGTAGATGGTGTGTTTGGAACAATGGATGGTGTTTGTGGTTATTATTAGAACCTGGTAGTTTTGGAAGAACGTCGAGGGTAATCTTGTAGTTGTGGGAATGATAAATGGTTTTGTAGTACTTTATTGCTCCTTAGGTTTGAACATAAGGAGAGTTTGTCTGAGTCTGTCTAGATCTTTGGTAATTGCTTCGGTTTGGGCTTGAATATTCATGCTTTGTATTTGTAATTGATTAATTACGCTTCCTTTAATGCAATAGTAGTTTCCAATTGTGCTATTAATCCTTCCATTCTCGGGTTAAAATATCTGCAAGAAAATTATTAGCTGATTTAATATAATGAATTTGAAATTGATCTTGACCTAATTAGTTGCCAGCGGATGAGTCGTCGTTGATTATAATTAGTGCTTGTAGTAATTTGGTACTTAGTGAATCCACATAAATCGAGAATCGGTATGAATTGTAATTTCAACGGTAGTAAATCAATCGCCATTTTCTCAATGTCTTGAGGCAGTAGTGCTTCTTTTTCATGAATGGGGTAATTTAATTAGAAGAATTAAATGTTCCATTTATGTACTTACAAAGATAGTGCTTTTTTGCTTAGGCGGTTTTGTCAAAGGCATCCTGCCCGTATATCATTGCTTGCGTCCAATTGGACTAGTAATTCATCTTTTGTTTGATAATTATAGAGTTTAGGAAGATCCTTCTGAGAGTTTTTAATCGTTGAAGCGCTTGGTATCTGGATAGTCCATTGCCATTCTTGATTTATCTTGCATTTTTACGTAAAAGTCGTCTTTCTTTTGCTAAATCCTTTAAAATCCTTGATCGGATATATAATTTAATAATCCTAAAATTGTTGAATTTGTCTTAGTAGAGGCGATCTGAAATTCTTGTAATTTGTGGAGAATATTGGGTTGTAATTGTAAATAGCAAGTGATGATTAAATTGTATTCCTAGATATTCAATAGTTTCTTTGACGATTTTGCTTTTCTTTTCTGAGTATTAATCCTTTATCTTTACAACGTTGTAATACAATTTTACTTTCTTTAAATGATCTAACTTATCTGATTGGTATAAATAATAATATCATCGATATATCTGAAAGAAAAGTCTTCTAGTCCTTGATTATTATCCATAAATCGTTGATAAATACTAGGGGCTTGTTTTAATCAAAAGGTAAAACATTCCTTGATAATTAACCTGCGGTGGATAAGTAAATCTTTATTAATGCTTTTGTATTATCATGTAATCTTAATTGCCAATAACTTTGATTTAGCATCAAGGTAGTAAACGGATATGACCTTTTAATTTATTTATAATATAATCTTTTAGGGGTAATTTATGGGCATCTCTATAGTTGCTTCGTTTAATTTACGATAATTGATAACCATTCTTAGTTTTCCTCGTTTCTTTTCTGCTGAATTATTCACGTAGAAGGATGGTCTTTGAATGTTTCTTGGTCTTAGGAATTATTAATCCTTTTTGAGTAATTCTTTATATTTTGTGTAAATTCTTTTACATCTAGTGGAGTGTAAGGAATATTATTTTTAATATTGACTTCTTGCAATGGATCCTTTAATTTAATTTCTATGAGTTCTGTGTTATGATTCTTTTGGGGATCTAATGGATTTTCACTACAGACTTGCTCTAGAAGAGTATTTACTTCTAATTGGATTGATGTATTATTGAGTAGATAAAAATGTAGGTAGTTAATTTTTTCATTAACTAATTTGAGTTTTTGATAGTATGAATTATGATAAATTGGGATTAGTAATATTATTGATTTTGATTAATCTCTTTTATAAAGGTGTTACGGTGTGATAAAATGTAGATATTGACGAAAGGATGGTATAGTTTGAAAATTATTGCCAATAATGAAAGGTAATCTGATTCTTTTGATAGATAGAAGGAATGATAAAAGTATAGTTTTCAATAATGATAGTATTATAATAACTAACATACGGATGGAATTAAAAGCGTCATCGGCTATTTTTACTTGTAATGGTTTATGTAATTTTGCCAATTTAATTGTAATTGTTTTGATCTTTATCTGAGATAGTAGCTCACATACATATAAGTATTAATTTTAGTATTAATTTTGAACTATTACTTGAATAAATGTTGAATTGGAATTACGTATGATTTGGAGGATTGACTAATTGATTCATTTTAAAGGTATATATATATAATGAAATATCGTCTCATAATCAGATTCAATTGGTTCTAGCGATAATTAAGGGCTGAATTTAATATTTGTAGTTTTGATTATATTGTTTATCTTTTCGTTTAGGACATTCATTGGCATAATGTCAGTTTTCTTTACATATATAACATTTACAATTCTTTTCTTTTGAGGACAATGTTTTGCTTTTGATTATTTACGGAATTATATTTATATCTGCGAAAATATTTTGGGAATCTTTTAGGTTGATTAGGTTTTGGTTTATATCTTTTCCATTTATATCGTTTGAAATAAGATTTTCTATATTTAGGATTAAAATGTTTTTCTTTGAATATCTATATTTATATAGGGGTTGTGTGCAACCATATTGTTGAGTACTTGACGTTTTGATCCTGACATAAATTAAAATGTTGATGTTTTAGTGTTCGTTTTAATTTTGAATCTAAACAAAATCTACTAATAGATCTTTTGTAACTAATATAGCTCCACCTAAGTTATGGGCTACTTGTTGTTTCTCAATTTTTCATGAAATTGTTTTGTACTTTTACATTAAAGGATAGGGTAATTTTGGATAAATACATGTATATACATTTCTTGTTCAATTCTAGGTAATTTATAATATTGTTTTGAAATTCACATATGAATGCATCTAAATAATAGATATCACATATTTGTATATTATTGAGATGTCTTAATGCTTTTAATCTGTTTGCTTTATCACGATCGGCCTTATGGAAGATTACATCTTGACGAAGAATTCTTTATAAATTTCATAGCCTATTACTTCAAAGGTATCTTCATCTTGTAATTTACTAAGGTAATGAGGTATTTTGTAATGTTGAGCATTTTCCATAAGAAATTATGCGTACATTTCCTGCGATTTTGTATACTACAAAATTCGGAGGAATCTTTATTATTAGGGTTATCACCAAATGGTTTTCTATTTGAAGAATTAATTGTAATCTGTCATACCATTCATAGAATAAGTCTTGATATTGGTGGTACAATCTAAGTTTAGAACAACTTCGGGTCTAATTTAGTAATTTTGGTTTATATTGGATGGATATTTTGAATTTTGATCCTTTATAATAATAACCTTGTTTATTGAGAAATTAGTCTTGATTTTGAAAAACCATGAATAGTTGGTTGGTTGAAATTCCTTTTACGTTTATCTCCGATTAATTTTGTTTTAATTTAATATCTTGAGCATTACTACTTTCGGGTTTTCATCTCTATCCATATAAATTCTTGATACGATTCATATCGAGAATAATTTAGTCTTTATGATCATTAGGAATGCGAGGCATAATTGTTATTCATCGATATATCTTAAAGGGTGAGATGTAATTTTTAACTAATTGGTTACTTATTAATTGTGTTTGTATATTCTTTTCAATATCTTCTATAGGTTGATTTGTAGTCATTTAAGTTCTTTTTCTGGGTAATTTTGTAATCCTCTATTGATAAAAGAAGTAAAAGATCCACCCCCAAAAATGGTTTCAGAGCTGAGGATTACAAAATTACCCAGAAAAAGAACTTAAATGACTAAAAATCAACCTATAGAAGATATTGAAAAGAATATACAAACACAATTAATAGAAGTAACCGAATTAGTTAAAAAATTACATCTCACTCCTTTAGAAGATATATCAGATGAACAACAATTATGCCCTATACTTCCTAATGATCATAAAGACGAAATTATTCTTGGATATGAATCAGATCAAGAATTCTATATGGATAGAGATGAAAAACCCGAAAGTAGTAATGCTCAAGATATTAAATTAAAACAAAAACTAACTAGAGATAAACGTAAAAAGGAATTTCAACCAACCAACTATTCATGGTTTTCCAAAAATCAAGACGAATTTCTCAATAAACAAGGTTATTATTATAAAGGATCAAAAATTCGAAAATATCCATCTGAATATAAACCAAAAATTACTAAATTAGGACCCGACAGTGTTCTAAACTTAGATTGTACCACCAATATTGAAGACTTATTATATGAATGGTATGACAGATTACAATTAATTCTTCAAATAGAAAAACCATTTGGTGATAACCCGAATAATAAAGATTCCCTCTGGAATTTTGTAGTATACAAAACTGCAGGAAATGTACGACAATTTCTTATGGAAAATGCTCAAGCATTACAAAATACCTCATTACCTTAGTAAATTACAAGATGAAGATACCTTTGAAGTAATAGGCGATGAAATTTATAAAGAATTCTTCGTCAAGATGTAATCTTCCATAAGGCCGATCGTGATAAAGCAAATGATTAAAAGCATTAAGACATCTCAATAATATACAAATATGTGATATCTATTATTTAGATGCATTCATATGTGAATTTCAAAACAATATTATAAATTACCTAGAATTGAACAAGAAATGTATATACATGTATTTATCCAAAATTACCCTATCCTTTTAATGTAAAAGTACAAAACAATTTCATGAAAAATTGAGAAACAACAAGTAGCCCATAACTTAGGTGGAGCTATATTAGTTACAAAAGATCTATTAGTAGATTTTGTTTAGATTCAAAATTAAAACGAACACTAAAACATCAACATTTTAATTTATGTTGTGATCAAAACGTCAAGTACTCAACAATATGGTTGCACACAACCTCTATATAAATATAGATATTCAAAGAAAAACATTTTAATCCTAAATATAGAAAATCTTATTTCAAACGATATAAATGGAAAAGATATAAACCAAAACCTAATCAACCTAAAAGATTCCCAAAATATTTTCGCAGATATAAATATAATTCCGTAAATAATCAAAAGCAAAAATATTGTCCTCAAAAGAAAAGAATTGTAAATGTTATTATGTAAAGAAAACGGACATTATGCCAATGAATGTCCTAAACAAAAGATAAACAATATAATCAAAACTAAAATATTAAATTCAGCCCTTAATTATCGCTAGAACCAATTGAATCGATTATGAGATGATATTTAATTATATATATATATACCTCATAAAATGAATCAATTAGTCAATCCTCCGAATCGCATACGTAATTCCAATTCAACATTTATTCAAGTAATAGTTCAAAATTAATACTAAAATTAATGCTTATATAGACACAGAGCTACTATCTCAGATAAAGATCAAAACAATTACAATTAAATTGGCAAAATTACATAAACCATTACAAGTAAAAATAGCCGATGACGCTTTTAATTCCATCCGTATGTTAGTTATTATAATACTATCATTATTGAAAACTATACTTTTATCATTCCTTCTATCTATCAAAAAGAATCAGGATTACCTTTCATTATTGGCAATAATTTTCTCAAACTATACCATCCTTTTTGTCAATATCTACATTTTATCACACTCAGAACACCTTTTATAAAAGAGATTAATCAAAAATCAATAATATTACGAATCCCAATTTATCATAATTCATACTATCAAAAACTCAAATTAGTTAATGAAAAAATTAACTACCTACATTTTTATCTACTCAATAATACATCAATCCAATTAGAAGTAAATACTCTTCTAGAGCAAGTCTGTAGTGAAAATCCATTAGATCCCCAAAAGAATCATAACACAGAACTCATAGAAATTAAATTAAAGGATCCATTGCAAGAAGTCAATATTAAAAATAATATTCCTTACACTCCACTAGATGTAAAAGAATTTACACAAGAATGTAAAGAATTACTCGAAAAAGGATTAATAATTCCTAGTACCAGTAAACATTCAGCACCATCCTTCTATGTGAATAATTCAGCAGAAAAGAAACGAGGAAAACGAAGAATGGTTATCAATTATCGTAAATTAAACGAAGCAACTATAGGAGATGCCCATAAATTACCCCTAAAAGATTATATTATAAATAAATTAAAAGGTCATATCTGGTTTACTACCTTGGATGCTAAATCAGGTTATTGGCAATTAAGATTACATGATAATACAAAAGCATTAACATCATTTACTTATCCACCGCAGAAGCACTATCAGTGGAATGTTTTACCTTTTGGATTAAAACAAGCCCCTAGTATTTATCAACGATTTATGGATAATAATCTTGAAGGACTAGAAGACTTTTCTTTTGTATATATCGATGATATTATTATTTATACCAATCAGGATAAGTTAGATCATTTAAAGAAAGTAAAAATTGTATTACAACGTTGTAAAGATAAAGGATTAATACTCAGTAAAAGAAAAGCAAAAATCGCTAAGCAAACTATTGAATATCTAGGAATACAATTTAATCATCACGGTTATTTACAATTACAACCCAATATTCTCCACAAATTACAAGAATTTCCAGATCAGCTCTCTACTAGAAGACAAATTCAACAATTTTTAGGATTTTAAATTATATATCTGATCAAGGATTTTTAAAGGATTTAGCAAAAGAAAGACGACTTTTACAGAAAAAATGCAGCATAAATCAGCAATGGCAATGGACTATCCAGATACCAAGCGCTTGACGATTAAAAACTCTCTGTAAGGATCTTCCTAAACTCTATAATTATCAAACAAAAGATGAATTACTAGTTCAATTGGACGCAAGCAATGATACATGGGCAGGATGCCTTTTGACAAAACCGCCTAAGCACAAAAAGCACTATCTTTGTAAGTACATAAATGGAACATTTAATTCTTCGGAATTAAATTACCCCATTCATGAAAAAGAAGCACTAGCCTGTCTCAAGACATTGAGAAAATGGCGCATTGATTTACTACCAGTGAAATTCACAATTCATACTGATTCTCAGTATTTATGTGGATTCACTAAGTACCAAATTACTACAAGCACTAATTATAATCAACGACGACTCATCCGTTGGCAGCTCGAATTAGGTCAGTATCAATTTCAAATTCATTATATTAAATCAGCTAATAATTTTCTTGCAGATATTTTAACCCGAGAATGGAAGGATTAATAGCACAATTGGAAACTACTATTGCATTAAAGGAAGCGTAATTAATCAATTACAAATACAAAGCATGAATATTCAAGCCCAAACCAAGCAATTACTAAAGATCTAGACAGACTGCATAAACTCTCCTTATGTTCAAACCTAAGGAGCAACAAAGTACTACAAAACCATTTATCATTCCCACAACTACAAGATTACCCTCGACGCTCTTCCAAAACTACCGCCTAACAATAGAACCACAAACACCATCCATTGTTCCAGAAACACAGTCATCTACTATACCTAAAGCATCAGTTTCACTCCCAGTGAAACCTTCTTTGACGATATCATCAATACCACAAAAGATTGCTGATCAACAAGAATTAAAGCATTATGTTATTTATAATGGACCTTTTGCAGGAATTTATGATCAATGGCATAAAGCAGCCATTCATATTATCGCAAAAGCAAAGATTATTCATAAGAGTTTCTCCACTAAAGCGTAAGTGAAAAGTCTTATCAAGAATTTCAACATCCGCTACTTCGACCACAATATAAATCAGTTCTTCAAGCACCAGCACCACCAAATTCAAAGTTGATTACTTTAGGAAAATCAATAGATATGGAAAGAATTCATTCGCTCCAAAGAAAAGCATTACATGAAGAGTCAAAAGTACTAACTTCAGAAATGTTCATTGATTGTTTTCAAGCATTGAATCATTGGACTGATGAAATGAAGCAATTCCAATACTATCCACAAAATCGAGGACGATATGGTCCAAAAGCAGTCATCTTCCCTGGAGCTGACCCATTAACCACATATTTATTATTTCAAAGTGGATTAGCAGATACCATCTATCTACAAGATTTAAAACTACTAGCGAATTTTCCATCAGGATTAGTCCAAGCTATCAAGCAATACAAGGATCGTTTCGCAAAGGAACGGGAATTATACATTAAAGTATACAGCAGCTATCCAATATTTGAAGCATCAGAAGCAGAACAGGATGTTCAGGTAGCTATCAAAGCACCAAGGATTGCCTTTCTTCAAATTGGAGTTAGCAATCTTCAATATCCTCCAATAGACGAAGCACCACAATATGAGTTCCATTGGGACTTAGTTAATAAGTTCAATTTGAACTGTCTCGAAGGAATCTATAATCAGTGCATCAAGATCAATCCAGAATCAACAATCAAGATCAATTATTGAGGCAATTATATTCTATTGACCTCCACTTATAAACATTCAATACTATCCAATGAGTTACAAGTGCTACAACGGTTCAAAGCACCATTTGGTGATTTATCAGAATGTTTTCAAGAACTCAGTCAAGCATGGAAAGAAGCTATCTGTAAGCAAATTCAAGAGTATCCTACTCATCGATGTAGGAATTGTCCCACATCATCAAAAGCACCAGATGCCCACAAGATTACCGATTTACGAACTTGTCATCATCGAAGAATAATCAGTCGGTGAGATACGGACAAAGCACAAAAGCATCAATAATGTAGGTCTTTAGTTTAAGACCATCCAGCTGTAAATAAGTGTCTTTTCTTTTTCGCATCTTTTCTTTATGTCTTTTACTTTGTCAGCTTTAGTATCTTTTACTTTTTCTTTATGTCTTAGTCCGTCCTTTTACTTTATTTTCTTTTCTTTACGTTGTTTCATGTCTGTACGTTAGATTCCCTTTCTTATATATAAATACGAGGCTTGGGTGTCTGTCTTAGACACATTAAGCAATTACTCAAATCTCTCTTCTGAACTTTCTCTCTTCGCATTTCAAGTCCGTTCGTGACGCTTAAGCGATCTCCAGAAGTATCAGTTCAAGTTTGATGATTACTTTTGTCACATTATTATTCAAATTATTCTCATCATCATTTTAATACCTATTGCAATTATTCATAAACTATTATGTGTTATTATTATAACTCTCATTACTCTCTCTCTCGCATTATTCATTTTACTAAATTGCAGATGGCACAATCATATTTTCATATCAAGAGAACACTCAAACAACAAATCAAAGAATTAGATACGAAAAAGCTCACTATGAAGAACTTAAAATCAAAGCTATTGTCAAATAAGCATGCCCATAATATACTTCAAGATCCACGCCTCAAAGTACCACCATTATCCACTTTTGAAGATGTCCAGAAAATTATCAACACTGCAACACTAATGCAGAATCAATCAGCAGAATTTATACGCTTTTAGATCAATGTATTCAAGAACAATGAAGTTTATTCAATTATATAACTAACATATAATTTTAGCTAAAGAAAATCAATGTTCTCAACTTTTAATTAATGCTAAATTTTATTAGATCAAACTTTATATATTTATAATTCAAGAAAAGCGGATCGACAAGAATTACAACAAGATATGTCATTACTCATTGATTAACATTTCATCAAGATGACATTAGAATTATCATATTTCTTTAATTATTGCTTATATACAATTGTTCATTATTTGCATATTTATGCCCGTATTTTACTTCAATTACATCCATTATTATTCTTTTAATTTCAAGTATGTTATTTATACCTTCCTAAATTATACTCTTTTATTTTAACATTAGTCCATATTATATTAATATTACTCGATTATCTATATCGAACTATGTTTCATTAAATACTAATGTAGGATATATAGTACAATTTGATGAAAATAATGATATTATTTTTATTTCTCACCTCATATTGAGTCCGCGACTTTGAGGAAGAATCGAAAACGAAATCACTAGACTAGCACAACAAGATCAAGCTAGATTAACTCGATTAGCAAGCGATTTACAAAATTATTCAAACTATTCGTAATCACTATCTCAATTATTTCCTTCGATGAAGAAATAGAGATATAGAAATCACAAGTACGATTATGAATGTGTAGATGATGATATTAATTACGATTTAGATTAAATGAATCGTCCCATTTGTGTAGATTTATATGAACGAATACAATATACACAACAAGCAATTAATTATTATCGTGATCATATTCAATATAATGAAGATCGAATAAATTATCTCATCTTTGTAGGTGTCAATCTACTCGGCAGACGACCTTACATAGAACACTTATCAATAGTACAAAGACTACATCAACAATATAGAACTCATTTAATACAATTAGAACAAATTCAATCCGATCATTATTGTTATCATCCCAATACATTATGACCTCATCAACTGCTTCCTCCACAAGATTAGATGTAGATAATTTAGAATTAACCAATCATTAGGAACTTTTAAAGTTTCAACATTAATAAATCAAGAAAACAAAACAAATTGCAAAAGTTCAATTAGATTTAAAGAAAGGCCAAGATATTCATAAATCAACTTTAAAACAAAATTTTAATAGACAAAATCTTATTTATTTTGGAAAATAATTCAAGAAACACCTATTAGAATCGATCAATGTCATGGAAATTTACGAATTAGTTTAATTGATCCCGAACAAATTAACAAACAATTTCAATTATTACCCGAAGCTAAACGTAAGAAAATTGGATATATTCATTTATCCACTATACAAATATTATTAAAATCCACTTTTCAAGAAGGAATTGATACTCCAATAAGAATGGCAATACTCGATGAAAGAATGAACAATCTCAATGATCAAGTATTAGGAATGATGAATGGAAATTTACAATATGGTAAAATTAAATTCAATACTAGATTAAAATTAGGTATTCCTTTAATCTCTTCAGAATTAGACAAAGCAATTACTATTGCATACAAATTCTATCGAAGTAATCTTATGACTCAAGGACAATACCCTTTTTCTTTAACCTATCAGATTAGTTATGCATTATCCAATTCTCATCATATTATTGATTTTAAACATACAGAACAAATTTACTTAGATCAATTATTTCAAGAAGTAGCTAAAGTAGGAATTAAAATTCAACCCAAAATACAACCTCTTCCAGTAATACAACAACCCTTTTATTTACCACCTTTACTTGAAAGAAGACATTCTTTTTCAGAATCAACTTCCACTAATATTCCTCTTCTTAGATCAACCTCAGCACGACATCATAGACCTATATACATAGAAAGACCAATCGTAATAATCAAACCTAATAATCAAACAAGACAATTAGATGAAATTCAAAATCAAATTTCGACATTATCTACTTATTTGATTCAAAAACTATGACATCATTAACTAATCTTACTCAACAAATAGATTCACTTGTACAAATACATGAACTATTAGAACAAAAAATAGAAGCTTTAATACATACACAAATAGAAATTGTAACATTAATACAACAAATAAATCAAAAGATGCAAGATACAAATAATCAACTATTGATAAAAGAAGTAAAAGATCCGTCCCCAAAAATGGTATCAGAGCTGAGGATTACAAAATTACCCAGAAAAAGAACTTAAATGACTACAAATCAACCTATAGAAGATATTGAAAAGAATATACAAACACAATTAATAGAAGTAACCGAATTAGTTAAAAAAATTACATCTCACTCCTTTAGAAGATATATCATATGAACAACAATTATGCCCTGTACTTCCTAATGATCATAAAGACGAAATTATTCTTGGATATGAATCAGATCAAGAATTCTATATGGATAGAGATGAAAAACCCGAAAGTAGTAATGTTCAAGATATTAAATTAAAACAAAAATTAACTGGAGATAAACGTAATAAGGAATTTCAACCAACCAACTATTCATGGTTTTCCGAAAATCAAGACGAATTTCTCAATAAACAAGGTTATTATTATAAAGGATCAAAAATTCGAAAATATCCATCTGAATATAAACCAAAAATTACTAAATTAGGACCCGACAGTGTTCTAAACTTAGATTGTACCACCAATACTGAAGACTTATTCTATGAATGGTATGACAGATTACAATTAATTCTTCAAATAGAAAAACCATTTGGTGATAACCCGAATAATAAAGATTCCCTCTGGAATTTTGTAGTATACAAAACTGCAGGAAATGTACGACAATTTCTTATGGAAAATGCTCAAGCATTACAAAATACTCCTCATTACCTTAGTAAATTACAAGATGAAGATACCTTTGAAGTAATAGGCGATGAAATTTATAAAGAATTCTTCGGTCAAGATGTAATCTTCCATAAGGCTGATCGTGATAAAGCAAACAGATTAAAAGCATTAAGACATCTCAATAATATACAAATATGTGATATCTATTATTTAGATGCATTCATATGTGAATTTCAAAAACAATATTATAAATTACCTAGAATTGAACAAGAAATGTATATACATGTATTTATCCAAAAATTACCCTATCCTTTTAATGTAAAAGTACAAAAACAATTTCATGAAAAAATTGAGAAACAACAAGTAGCCCATAACTTAGGTGGAGCTATATTAGTTACAAAAGATCTATTAGTAGATTTTTGTTTAGATTCAAAATTAAAACGACCACTAAAACATCAACATTTTAATTTATGTTGTGATCAAAACGCTGAAGTACCTCAACAATATGGTTGCACACAACCTCGACATAAATATAGATATTCAAAGAAAAAACATTTTAATCCTAAATATAGAAAATCTTATTTCAAACGATATAAATGGAAAAGATATAAACCAAAACCTAATCAACCTAAAAGATTCCCAAAATATTTTCGCAGATATAAATATAATTCCAGAAATAATCAAAAGCAAAAATATTGTCCTCAAAAGAAAAAGAATTGTAAATGTTGGCTATGTAAAGAAAACGGACATTATGCCAATGAATGTCCCAAACGAAAAGATAAACAATATAATCAAAAACTACAAATATTAAATTCAGCCCTTAATTATCAGTTAGAACCAATTGAATCTGATCTTTTACTTCTTTTATCAATAGTTGATTATTTGTATCTTGCATCTTTTGATTTATTTGTTGTATTAATGTTACAATTTCTATTTGTGTATGTATTAAAGCTTCTATTTTTTGTTCTAATAGTTCATGTATTTGTACAAGTGAATCTATTTGTTAAGTAAGATTAGTTAATGATGTCATAGTTTTTGAATCAAATAAGTAGATAATGTCGAAATTTGATTTTGAATTTCATCTAATTGTCTTGTTTGATTATTAGGTTCAGTTATTCTGATTGGTCTTTCTATGTATATAGGTCTATGATGTCGTGCTGAGGTTGATCTAAGAAGAGGAATATTAGTGGAAGTTGATTCTGAAAAAGAATGTCTTCTTTCAAGTAAAGGTGGTAAATAAAAGGGTTGTTGTATTATTGGAAGAGGTTGTATTTTGGGTTGAATTTTAATTCCTACTTTAGCTACTTCTTGAAATAATTGATCTAAGTAAATTTGTTCTTTATGTTTAAAATCGATACTATGATGAGAATTGGATAATGCATAACTAATCTGATAGGTTAAAGAAAAAGGGTATTGTCCTTGAGTCATAAGATTACTTCGATAGAATTTGTATGCAATAGTAATTGCTTTGTCTAATTCTGAAGAGATTAAAGGAATACCTAATTTTAATCTAGTATTGAATTTAATTTTACCATATTGTAAATTTCCATTCATCATTCCTAATACTTGATCATTGAGATTGTTCATTCTTTCATCGAGTATTGCCATTCTTATTGGAGTATCAATTCCTTCTTGAAAAGTGGATTTTAATAACATTTGTATAGTGGATAAATGAATATATCCAATTTTATTACGTTTAGATTCGGGTAATAATTGTAATTGTCTGTTAATTTGTTCGGGATCAATTAAACTAATTCGTAAATTTCCATGACATTGATCGATTCTAATAGGTGTTTCTTGAATTATTTTTCCAAAATAAATAAGATTTTGTCTATTAAAAATTTGTTTTAAAGTTGATTTATGAATATCTTGGCCTTTCTTTAAATCTAATTGAACTTTTGCAATTTGTTTTTGTTTTTCTTGATTTATTAATGTTGAAACTTTAAAAGTTCCTAATGATTCGGTTAATTCTAAATTATCTACATCTAATACTGTGGAGGAAACAGTTGATGAGGTCATAATGTATTGGGATGATAACAATAATGATCGGATTGAATTTGTTCTAATTGTATTAAATGAGTTCTATATTGTTGATGTAGTCTTTGTACTATTGATAAGTGTTCTATGTAAGGTCATCTACCGAGTAGATTGACACCTACAAAGATGAGATAATTTATTCGATCTTCATTATATTGAATATGATCCTGATAATAATTAATTGCTTGTTGTGTATATTGTATTCGTTCATATAAATCTACACAAAAATGGACAATTCATTTAATCTAAATCGTAATTAATATCATCATCTACACATTCATAATCAGTACCTATGATTTCTATATCTTCTATTTCTTCATCAGAAGGAAATAATTGAGATAGTGATTCTGAATAGTTTGAATAATTTTGTCGTCTGCTTGCTAATCGAGTTAATCTAGCTTGATCTTGTTGTGCTAGTCTAGTGATTTCGTTTTCTGATTCTTCCTCAAAGTTGTCAGACTCAATATGAGGTGAGAAATAAAAAATAATATCATTATTTTCATCAAATTGTACTATATATCCTATATTAGTATTTAATCGAAACATAGTTCGATATAGATAATCGAGAGTAATATTAATATAATATGGACTAATGTCAAAATAAAAGAGTATAATTTCAGAAGGTATAAATAACATACTTGAAATTAAAAAGAATAATAATGGATGTAATTGAAGTAAAGTACGGGCATAAATATGCAAATAATGAACAATTGTATATAAGCAATAATTAAAGAAATATGATAATTCTAATGTCATGTTGATGAAATGTTAATCAATGAGTAATGACATATCTTGTTGTAATTCTTGTCGATCCGCTTTTATTGAATTATAAATATATAAAGTTTGATCTAATAAAATTCTAGCATTAATTAAAAGTTGAGAACATTGATTTTCTTTAGCTAAAATTATATGTTCGTTATATAATTGAATAAACTTTTGTTGTTCTTTTATATTTCTAAATAAAACGGATTCGTTGCTTTAAATTCTTTCTATAATCAAAATAAGCCATTTATTAAATTATAAGAACAGATAATTTGGATACAAGAAATCTTCGTGATATAGTGATATCTTGAATACATTGATCTAAAAACTGTATAAATTCTGCTGATTGATTCTGCATTAGTGTTGCAGTGTTGATGATTTTCTGGACATCTTCAAAAAGTGGATAATGAGCTGGTACTTTGAGACGTGGATCTTGAAGTATATTATGGGCATGCTTATTTCGAGCAATAGCTTTGATTTTAATTTCTTCATAGTGAGCTTTTTCTGCATCTAATTCTTTGATTTGTTGTTTGAATGTTCTCTTGATATGAAAATATGATTGTGCCATGCTGCAATTTAGTAAAAATGAATAATGCGAGAGAAGAGAGTAATGAGAGTTATAATAATAACACATAATAGTTTATGAATAATTGCAATAGGTATTAAAATGATGATGAGAATAATTTGAATAATAATGTGACAAAAAGTAATAATCAAACTTCGAATCTGATACTTCTCAGAGATCGCTTAAACGTCCGCGCATGGACTTGAAATGCGAAGAGAGAAAGTTCAGAAGAGAGATTTGAGTAATTGCTTAATGTGTCTAAGACAGACACCCAAGCCTCGTATTTATATATAAGAAAGGGAATCTAACGTACAGACATGAAACAACGTAAAGAAAAGAAAATAAAGTAAAAGGACAGACTAAGACATAAAGAAAAAGTAAAAGATACTAAAGCTGACAAAGTAAAAGACATAAAGAAAAGATGCGAAAAAGAAAAGACACTTATTTACAGCTGGATGGTCTTAAACTAAAGACCTACATTATTGATGCTTTTGTGCTTTGTCCGTATCTCACCGACTGATTATTCTTCAATGATGACAAGTTCATCATCAGTAGTACTGTGGGCATCTGGTGCTTTTGATGATGTGGGACAATTCCTACATCGATGAGTAGGATACTCTTGAATTTGATTACAGATAGCTTCTTTCCATGCTTGACTGAGTTCTTGAAAACATTATGATAAATCATCAAATGGTGCTTTGAACCGTTGTAGCACTTGTAACTCATTGGATAGTATTGAATGTTTATAAGTGGAGGTCAATAGAATATAATTGCCTCAATAATTGATCTTGATTGTTGATTCTGGATTGATCTTGATGCACTGATTATAGATTCCTTCTAGACAGTTCAAATTGAACTTATTAACTAAGTCCCAATGAAACTCATATTGTGGTGCTTCGTCTATTGGAGGATATTGAAGATTGCTAACTCCAATTTAAAGAAAGGCAATCCTTGGCGCTTTGATAGCTGCCTGAACAGCCTGTTCTGCTTCTGATGCTTCAAATATTGGATAGTTGCTGTATACTTTAATGTATAATTCCTGTTCCTTTGCGAAACGATCCTTGTACTGCTTGATAGCTTGGACTAATCCTGATGGAAAATCCGCTAGTAGTTTTAAATCTTGTAGATAGATGGTATCTGCTAATCTACTTTGAAATAATAAATATGTGGTTAATGGGTCAGCTCCAGGGAAGATGACTGCTTTTGGACCATATCGTCCTCGATTTTGTGGATAGTATTGGAATTGCTTCATTTCATCAGTCCAATGATTCAATGCTTGAAAACAATCAATGAACATTTCTGAAGTTAGTACTTTTGATTCTTCATGTAGTGCTTTTGCTGGAATAGAATGAATTCTTTCCATATCTATTGATTTTCCCAAAGTAATCAACTTTGAGGCTGGTGGTGCTGGTGCTTGAAGAACTGATTTATATTGTGGTCGAAGTGATGGATGCTGAAATTCTTGATAAGACTTTTCAGCTTCTGCTTTAGTGGAGAAACTCTTATGAATAATGCTGCTTTTGCCAGTAATATGAATGGCTGCTTTATGCCATTGATTATAAATTCCTGCAAAAGGTCCATTATAAATAACATCATGCTTTGATTCTTGTTGATCAGCAATCTTTTGTGGTATTGATGATATCGTCGAAGAAGGTTTCACTGGGAGTGAAACTGATGCTTTAGGTATGGTAGATGACTGTGTTTCTGGAACAATAGATGGTGTTTGTGGTTCTATTGTTAGAACTGGTAGTTTTGGAAGAACGTCTGAGGGTAATCTTGTAGTTGTGGGAATGATAGATGGTTTTGTAGTACTTTGTTGCTCCTTAGGTTTGAACATAAGGAGAGTTTGTTTGAGTCTGTCTAGATCTTTGGTAATTGCTTCGGTTTGGGCTTGAATATTCATGCTTTGTATTTGTAATTCAGTTAATTATGCTTCCTTTAATACAATAGTAGTTTCCAATTGTGCTATTAATCCTTCCATTCTCGGGTTAAAATATCTGTAAGAAAATTATTAGCTGATTTAATATAATGAATTTGAAATTGATACTGACCTAATTCGAGCTGCCAACGGATGAGTCGTCCTTGATTATAATTAGTGCTTGTAGTAATTTGGTACTTAGTGAATCCACATAAATACCGAGAATCAGTATGAATTGTGAATGTCACTGGTAGTAAATCAATGCGCCATTTTCTCAATATCTTGAGACAGGCTAGTGTTTCTTTTTCATGAATAGGGTAATTTAATTCCGAATAATTAAATGTTCCATTTATGTACTTACGAAGATAGTGCTTTTTGTGCTTAGGCGGTTTTGCCAAAAGGCATCCTGCCCATGTATCATTGCTTGCGTCCAATTGGACTAGTAATTCATCTTTTGTTTGATAATTATAGAGTTTAGGAAGATCCTTACAGAGAGTTTTTAATCGTCGAACTGCTTCGGTATCCTGGATAGTCCATTGCCATTGCTGATTTATGCTGCATTTTTTCTATAAAAGTCGTCTTTCTTTTGCTAAATCCTTTAAAAATCCCTGATCAGATATATAATTTAATAATCCTAAAAATTGTTGAATTTGTCTTCTAGTAGAGAACTGATCTGGAAATTCTTGTAATTTGTGGAGAATATTGGGTTGTAATTGTAAATAACAGAGATGATTAAATTGTATTCTTAGATATTCAATAGTTTGCTGAGCGATTTTTGCTTTTCTTTTATTGAGTACTAATCCTTTATCTTTACAACGTTGTAATACAATTTTTACTTTCTTTAAATGATCTAATTTATCCTGATTGGTATAAATAATAATATCATCGATATATACAAAAGAAAAGTCTTCTACGGTCAAGATGTAATCTTCCATAAGGCTGATCGTGATAAAGCAAACAGATTAAAAGCATTAAGACATCTCAATAATATACAAATATGTGATATCCATTATTTAGATGCATTCATATGTGATATCCTGTAAATCTTCACTCGTCTACGGACATAAACAATGTCTTGTTTACATGCATAGATTAAGTATTTTATCTCTCCTATTTGTCGTTTTATATCTCGCTTGAGAGCTTCAACTTCTTTGAACATAGGATGAGCTGGGTCTTTGGGAAGATTTGGATCAACAAGGGTATTAGCAAGCATTCGTTCAACTTCATTTAGCCTCTTTTCATTCCTTGCTATAAATCCCAAAAGAATTGGAATATGTCGATTCTGATCCTTAATTAAAAATTTAATGTTTCTGATTTTTGTAAAATATCCTGGCATGCTATTGATCCAAGCAAATCCATGAAAGAAACAGAATTTAAATGTTACAAGTAAGAAGATAAACAAATTTTAATCAATCTTATATAAACAGCTAAACTTAAAAAGTTTAGTTACTCATACCTTAAAATGCTCTGATACCAATTTGGAATGGATTGATGATTCCCATCATTATTATTATTATCATTATTATTATTATCATTATTATTATCATTATTATTATCATTATTATTATTATTATTATTATTATTATTATTATTATTATTATTATTATTATTATTATTATTATTATTATTATTATTATTATTATTATTATTATTATTATTATTATTATTATTATTATTATTATTATTATTATTATTATTATTATTATTATTATTATTATTATTATTATTATTATTATTATTATTATTATTATTATTATTATTATTATTATTATTATTATTATTATTATTATTATTATTATTATTATTATTATTATTATTATTATTATTATTATTATTATTATTATTATTATTATTATTATTATTATTATTATTATTATTATTATTATTATTATTATTATTATTACTACTACTACTACTACTACTACTACTACTAGTATTATTATTATTATTATTATTATTATTATTACTACTACTACTACTACTACTACTACTATTATTATTATTATTATTATTATTATTATTATTATTATTATTATTATTATTATTATTATTATTATTATTATTACTACTACTACTACTACTACTACTTTATAATTTTGATATTTCTTTCAAAATAGCTGATTGTGAAGAATTTACATTAAGGGCAATTCTGGATGCAGGAGCAACAAGATGTTGCGTAAAAATTGATGCTATTCCAGAAAAAGCAAAAGAAAGGTCAAAATGGCCCTTAAACAAGCACAAAATAAACCATCTAGACTTAGGTGGATTAACTTTGTTGATTTCATTACAGGAACTGGAGTAACTATCAATATTGAACATATTGATGGGAAAAGAAATATATTGGCTGATCAACTCTCTCGCATTGTGACTAAACTTGCAGTATCATGGATTCCAGAAGAAAGCAGACCAGAGGATACCAGACACTGGAGGACCTATGGAATGCTAAACAACAATCAAAATCAGATACTGATGAATCTACCACCAGCCATAGAAGAAATTCAAAGCCTGCCAAAGGAGAAGAAGGATCAAGCTCAAAGCCTGCTAAGGAAAGCCTTGCAGGATACTTTCCTATTGGGAACTAATCACAAGGTTGTAAGCCCAACAAAGAAAAGGGCCTCACCAGTAAAATTGAGGAAAGAAATAAATGAAATTTCATTGTTTTGGTACAACCAATTACCAATTTCGGATCCATACGACCCAAAGGCCTATAGACCATTGGACAACCTACCAATTGATCAAGAATAAATAATGCTTTGGATGCGATATGGAAGGCTAATGGGAGTAAGCAAAAGCATAACGCCTGTTGTGCTCTACAGTATTATTTTAGCAAGATTATGGAACCACCACTGGGTAAGAGTTATTCTTACTATGCATTAATCAATGGTCCGGACAAAGGAATAATCCTTCATTTCTTAATTTCTCAAATGATTCACGAGTGATCATCTTCATTTCTTCCTGATCTTTTGGATCAGTTATTAGTTTTCTTTCTTCAGAGTAATGTTGATATACTCTGTAGTTTGGTTCCTGCCAACTGGATGAATATAGTACCTTAGCTGGTACCATTGAGGCTCTCCTTCTATTAGATAAACTTAGCTGATGTTCTGGATTAATATTCAACTCAATTGTTCTGTTTCTGTTGTTAGAACCTGTTATTCGACTAACAGTATTTCTAACCATAGGAAGAATTACGAGCTTCAAATCGTGTTAAAAAACCCTAAGGGTAACATAGCCAGAGTTGCTATGAGAAATTGCTTTATTTGCTTCAAGTCTTGCAACTTTTGTTTCAAGACTTTCAATTTTCTTTAACAACTTGATACAGTGATTCCACTTATTGCTTGTACGGTTTTTCTTTTAAGTCAAAAGACTTAATAATGATGTTGGCCACTTATTCCTTTTTGACCGGCCACTTTCCCCATCCTTGTCGGTTTAGAGATCTTTTGCCAGCTGTAGAGCCAGCTGTGCGGTAGTAACGCGGGTTTCGCGTTTCTATTTCTTCATCATCAGATTCCTTAGATTTCTTTTGATATGCTTGTCCATATCCTTCTTGTCTTTGACTGTAAGGAACCTCAGTGGTTTCCATGTCAATTCTTTCTTTTTCACGAGTTACTTCAAATTGCTCCTTTTGTAACTCATGAATCGTTCCTTCTAATTCATCTACCTCTTGTTGTAGACGAATTATATTTTATTTCTTTGCATTGCAACCTTTCCAGGTCTGCATATGCTCTATTCTGAAATTCTGTTGACCCTTGATATGGATCCTCCAATGTAATTATTCTCCTAATTTGGGAGAATATATTTTGGACATCATCTGTAGTTCCAACCAAGACTTCATATTCCTGAGGATAAGCCATCCTCCATTGTTGGAATATTCTTTTCATAACTTCTCCTAGGAGATTTTCAACGTATGTTACTTTTGCTTGAGTTGGCAGAACCTAAAGCATTAAACAAGGAATCATTTGTGCAGCAATCCACTTAAAAATTAAAGTGGAAAGAAAATTCTGCCGTTTTGGTACAGCCCAGCTACCAATTTCGGATCCATACGACCCAAAGGCCTATAGACCATTGGACAACCTACCAATTGATCAGCAACAGCAATGCCTGCTGGATGCGATATGGAAGGCTAATGGGAGTACTCATATGTGAATACTCCCTACTTTGAAGACAAGTAACTTCAAAGTATTTCACAAGATCATAACTGGGGAAATCATTCTCATTCCAATTTGGTATCAGAGCATTTTAAGGTATGAGTAACTAAACTTTTTAAGTTTAGCTGTTTACATAAGATTGAATAAATTTGTTTATCTTCTTACTTGTAACATTTAAATTCTGTTTCTTCCATGGATTTGCTTGGATCAATAGTATGCCAGGATATTTTACAAAAATCAGAAACATTAAATTTTTAATTAAGGATCAGAGACGACATATTCCAATTCTTTTGGGATTCATAGCAACTAGCAAAATATACAGCAAATTCGATCTGAAGAGTGGATTTCATCAGATCGCAATGGAACCAGATTCCATTGAATGGACTGCTTTTATAGTTCCAGATGGACTTTATGAATGGTCGGTAATGTTATTCGATTCAAAAACGCATCACTGTTTTCTTTTATTATTATTATTATTATTATTATTATTATTATTATTATTATTATTATTATTATTATTATTATTATTATTATTATTATTATTATTATTATTATTATTATTATAACTAATATAAAATTAAAAAAATAATTCTTAAAATAATTTATAAATTAAAACTAATTATAAGGAATTTGCAAAATAAACATAAAATTTTTCCTTATAAATATCAAGAAAAAATTAATAATAATGAGGAAATGCATCTTATTATTTAATATAATCAATAACTAAATAATTAAATAATTATAAGAGTAATATTAAGTAGAAAATGATAATTATCAAAATTTTAAACAATTAAATTAATTAGAATAATCTAAGAATCATAATAATTATTAACAATAATATAATGGTGAATAATTATAAGGAATATAAAATTAGCGCAACTTATAATAATTGATCGATAATTTCTGCAAGCGCACAGAATCGTCCTAGTACCCGCACAGTGAATGTTCTAAAGTCGTCTCCCTCAAAGACCAATTCATTTACGAGTCAAATTAAACCTAACTAATTGTATGATATCGACAGAAAAGTGTAAAAATAATTGGAGTTGGTTGATCAATTAAATTGCAAGAAATGATAAAGCAATGTAAAATTGGTCTAATTAATGATTTAAAACTAGGATAGGGTTCACTCAATTGAAAGGCTGAGTTGCACAACATGGAATAGATTGAATGCAAAGCTAAGAAAGCAAAGGGCACTAATAAACCTATATCCTTTCGCAAGGTATAAAGGAGCATTTAGCTAGAAATACCCATTTCTCAATGTAATAACTCTCTAACAAAATCCACTAAGCACAAGCCACTTTAAGCTCTCACCCTAGCCTAGGTTATCTCTAACTCTAAACTCAAAGTGTTCAGCTTCCTAAAGCATGAAACATGGATTACTCTTCATCATACCCTATGATTCCTAAGAATGTAACTATGGAGATCAAGCATAGAAACATAATGAAGTGCAAAGAAGATAAACAGAGCCCAGAAATTTTCATTAACATTCATTCATCCACATTGTACCAAACTTCCTTCAAATGAGTTACATCCCTCACTCTAAGTGAGGTTTAGTGCCCAAACATGGCAACAAACATCATACACAATAAGAAGCTCAACATTAGAAGAAGTAGAGAGAGAAAGTAGCAGAGAAGTGAGAAATGAAGCTCCAAATCCTTGGGGGAATCCCCAAAATCCTCCCTCTTCCTCTTTGTTAGTGCCTCCTAATGTAGTAGTCTTGTTGTAGTTGTCCTCCCCCTTTCTCTTTTAGGTCAAAACTGTTGGTATTTATATCTCACACACTCTAAAAAAAAACCTAACTTTTTGAAACAGGGGTCTGCTGCCGCCGTGTGTGTCCGTTTAACGGACACTCTCGGGTCTAGAAATTGTTGTTGCCGCTTCATGTCCGTTAAGCGGACATGTGTGTCCGTTTAACGGACACTCTCGGGTCTGGGAATGTCTTTTGCCAGATGATGTCCTTTAAACGGACATGTGTGTCCGTTTAACGGACATGGCCTATTTCTTTACTTTTATACTTTTGACCCTCCAAATGCCATAATTTCTTCTCGAAGTCTTCTCGGAAGTTGCAGAACTCGGAATTCTCCTTACACTCGTCCTCAATTGGCTTGGGTCCGACATCTCCAAGGGAAATTATGCCCTTTTTTCCAAAATCGAGCATTTGTATCTACAAAGTAATAAACTCGGAATGTGAGCGAATTAACTTAATAAAACTTCAATTCCAATCAAATAAAATAAGTCAAAATGAATCTAAATCATTCCCAAATCATCTACATAATTTGACTTATCAAATTCCCCCACACTTGAGTCATTGCTTGTCCCCAAGCAACCAACAAAACTTCTAACAAAACCTAACCGAATTATTGATTCCACTTTCGTAGGTGCACGGTGACATTTAGCCTATGTCACAAGCCTTTAAACCACTACCCTGTAGCCTAAAAACGCATTCAACTAATCCCTCATCTAATTCCCTTGGTTCCATTCCTAAGGTTAAGCATACTTCCAACACATCCTCACTCAGTAATTGAGGAACAGTTTCATTCACAAGGGAATCAACTACATCAAATCGGTAAGTCACTTCATCAAAAGAGGGTCCCTTCAGTACCTTGAAAATATTGAACTCCTCTTTCTCATCACCTACCCACATAGTTAACTTACCTTCCGTGACATCGATTAAAGCTCCCCCTGTGGCTAAAAATGGTCTTCCCAAAATTATGGAAACCTGCAAGTCAAACTCCATCTCAAGCACAACAAAATCAGCAGGAATTATAAGCTTACCAACTTTTACCAATAAGTCCTCAACTATCCCAATAGGATATCGAATTGATCTGTCGGCAAGTTGCAGCAAAATTGTGGTCGGTTTAAGTTCTCCAATTCCCAACCTGTTGTACAAAGACAAAGGAATAAGATTAATACTCGCACCAAGGTCACATAAACATTGGAAAATGTTAGAATCTCCAAAATGGCAAGGTATAGTAAAACTCCCTGGATCTTTCAACTTGGGAGGTAGTTTATTCTGTAGAATAGAACTACACTCCTCAGTCAAGGCCACTGTGGCAAAATTTTCTAGTTTCTTTTTGTTCGAGACCAGCTCCTTCAAAAATTTTGTGTATGTTGGCATCTCAGCTAGCGCTTCCGTAAGAGGAATATTGATATGAATCTTCTTGAACAAGTCTAAAAATTTCTGGAATTTAGACTCGTCAGTCCTTTTCCTCACTCTTTGGGGATATGGGATAGGTGGTACAAAAGTCAGGTCCGACCCTGATGGCGATTCATTTCTTGGAAGTGATTCCTTAAGGTCCCATCCTTCTTCTATCTTTTCTTCCTCTATCTCCGGAGCCCCCTTTTTCTTCGAGATTACACCTTCTATCGTCTTACCACTTCTCAAAACAACTGCCATACAATCTTGTTTTGGATTCACTTGAGTGTTACTAGGCAGCTTACCCTTTCCTCTTTCGCTGACCTCTCTTGCCACTTGATTAATTTGCACTTCCAGATTTTTAATGGCAGCTTGATTTGATTGAATATTCTGCTCCATTATACTCATTTCTTGTGAACTGGCCTGAGTACTCTGATCCATTTTGCCCATAAGCTGAGTGAACATGTCTTCTAGCCGGTCTACCTTTTTCTCCCATGGAGACGAGAATTGTCGTGGAGCAGAAGATGATGGGCCCGAGAACTGTTGTTTGGTTGGTGGCGGGAACCCTGGTGGCCCCATTGGTTTTGATGCCCCTTGATTCTTCCAATAGAAATTTGGGTGAAATCTCCAACCTTCATTGTAAGTGTTTGAAAAGGGATCTAACCTCTGACCCTGCCTACTGTTGTTCACATAGCTCACTTCTTCTTCAGTCAGAGCGGTCTCGATATTCATACAACCTGCTGCTGAGTGCCCAAATCTCCCACATAGAGTGCACGGGTCGCGACTGGACTTATTATCATTCATCAGCACATTCAGCTTCTTATTGATTTCCGCAACTTGATATGCCATATCCGACTTGGACCCTACTTCATTCAAAGTTACTGCCTTGCTTCGGGTTACCTTACAATGTGAGTTCTCAGCAACCTTTTTGAAGATATTCCATAACTCTTGAGAACTCAAATCACTTATATTACCCCCAGCATTCAAATCCACCAAAGTTTGGTTATGGTCAGATAGCCCATAATAGAAAAACTGAGTCAACGAATACATATCAAATCCATGGTGAGGGCATTGGTTGAGGAGATCATTAAATCGTTCCCAAGCCTCATGAAACTTTTCTCCGTCTTTTTGTGAAAACCAGTGTATCATTTTTTGGAGTTCCAAAGTCTTATGAGCTGGGTACCACTTCATCATAAAGGTCTCCATTACCTTCTCCCAAGTATCAATGGAGTCCACTTCCAAACTCAGCAACCAATTCCTAGCTAAACCCTTCATGCAATAAGGGAAACACCTTAATCTCAATTCATCCTCCGTCAGTCCATACAATGGAAGTATTTGGACTGTCGCATAGAAATCTCTCATAAATGCCAACACATCTTCACTAGGCATCCCATTAAATTGTGGCAACATAGACAAGTGGATTTGCTTCAACTCATAGTTCCGCGCAGCAGAAGTCAACCTAATACACGACAGATTACCTGCAATGAAAGGCATTTGGTAATCCCTAATCCTCCTAACCGCGGGATTGACAACCACTGGTTCAGCTTGATTTCCCCCATTAAATTGTTCATTTCCTAATTCAGGTTCTTCGTGCAACTCTGGGAATTGGTTGTTGTTAGCCATTTCTCTTCTCCTTTGCGCGTTGTTCCTCCTGTACGTTCGTTCAATTTTCGGATTGAATTCAACCAAGGGTTCGTCGTTCGCTCTTCGCGAATGCCTCAAGTGCATGTAATTCCTGAAACCAAACAAGGGCAAGGTTCACAATCCAGTAGAAGAAAAAATATTCCAACAATAGACAAACAAATAATACAAATAGCTAGACTTAAAGAGACTATAAACAAAAAAATCCCCGACAACGGCGCCAAAAACTTGATCGATAATTTCTGCAAGCGCACAGAATCGTCCTAGTAACCGCACAGTGAATGTTCTAAAGTCGTCTCCCTCAAAGACCAATTCATTTACGAGTCAAATTAAACCTAACTAATTGTATGATATCGACAGAAAAGTGTAAAAATAATTGGAGTTGGTTGATCAATTAAATTGCAAGAAATGATAAAGCAGTCAGAAAATTGGTCTAATTAATGATTTAAAACTAGGGATAGGGGTTCACTCAATTGAAAGGCTGAGTTGCACAACATGGAATAGATTGAATGCAGGCTAAGAAAGCAGTGGCATTAATAAACCTATATCCTTTCGCAAGGTATAAAGGAGCATTTAGCTAGAAATACCCATTTCTCAATGTAATAACTCTCTAACAAAATCCACTAAGCACAAGCCACTTCAAGCTCTCACCCTAGCCTAGGTTATCTCTAACTCTAAACTCAAAGTGTTCACCTTCCTAAAGCATGAAACATGGATTACTCTTCAGCATACCCTATGATTCCTAAGAATGTAACTATGGAGATCAAGCATAGAAACATAATGAAGTGCAAAGAAGATAAACAGAGCCCAGAAATTCTCATTCACATTCATTCATCCACATTGTACCAAACTTCCTTCAAATGAGTTACATCCCTCACCCTAAGTGAGGTTTAGTTCCCAAACATGGCAACAAACATCATACACAATAAGAAGCTCAACATTAGAAGAAGTAGAGAGAGAAAGTAGCAGAGAAGTGAGAAATGAAGCTCCAAATCCTTGGGGGAATCCCCAAAATCCTCCCTCTTCCTCTTTGTTAGTGCCTCCTAATGTAGTAATCTTGTTGTAGTTGTCCTCCCCCTTTCTCTTTTAGGTCAAAACCGTTGGTATTTATATCTCACACACTCTAAAAAAAACCTAACTTTTCGAAACAGGGGTTTGCTGCCGCCGCATGTCCGTTAAACGGACATGTGTGTCCGTTTAACGGACACTTTTGGGTCTAGAAATTGTTGTTGCCGCTTCATGTCTGTTAAACGGACATGTGTTTCCGTTTAACGGACACTCTCGAGTCTGGGAATGTCTTTTTCCAGATGATGTTCGTTAAACGGACATGTGTGTCCGTTTAACGGACATGGCCTATTTCTTTACTTTTATGCTTTTGACCCTCCAAATGCCATAATTTCTTATCGGAGTCTTCTCAGAAGTTGCAGAACTCGGAATTCTCCTTACACTCGTCCTCAATTGGCTTGGGTCTGGCATCTCCAAGGAAAATTATGCCTTTTTTTCCAAAATCGAGCATTTGTACCTATAAAGTAATAAACTCGGAATGTGAGCGAATTAACTTAATAAAACTTCAATTCCAATCAAATAAAATAAGTCAAAATGAATATAAATCATTCCCAAATCATCTACATAATTTGACTTATCAAGTAATTCTGAAATAATTTCTAAAATAACAAATTATAAGGAAATTATAATTATCATAATTGAAAACAATTAAAATAATAAGAATAATTAAAGAAACAAAACGTTTTCATAAATTATTATAATATAATTTATAATAATAATAACGAATATAAATTTATAAAAATAATAATAATTCTTAAAATAATTTATAAATTAAAACCGATTATAAGGAATTAGCAAAATAAGCATATAATTTTTTCTTATTATTATGAAGAACAAAATTAATAATAATGAGGAATTTAATCCTATTATTTAATATGATCAATAACAAAATAATGTAATAATAATAAGAATAATAGTAAGTAGAAAATTGATAATTATCAAAATATTAAACAATTAAATTAATAAGAATAATTAAAGAACCATAATAATTTTTAATAATAATGTAATGGTGAATTTAAGGCGAATGAGTTGATTGAAATGGAATAGAAAAGCAAGAAAATAAAAAAATTTGTAGTGTTCGATTTTAGAGAATGAAGATTGGAAATTTTCGGGAATGAATAGTAACATTGTTGAATTTCAAGCTGAAACTTTCATGAATTTTTTTGTATTTATCTAGGTAGATTTTGACAAAATTGTCTTCATGAAAGTTGTAGATATTTCTTTTAGCTTTCCATTGATATAAAGTATGAAAATTTTGGACTTTGGAGTTGAGAAATATGATATTTAGAAGTCTGTGATATTACATGGGATGGGCATTCGGGACAGCTGCATTGATTTGAAGGTTTGACCATTATAGAAGAAAACGTTGTTTTTTATGTCTTCATAGAAGTTGTAGGTCTAGAAGTCTTCTTTAAAATAGTTTTTTAATCACCTTAATCCGATATTTGTACCAAAAGTTATGCCTATTTTACTAAACAGGTGTGGAGTAGAGAAAACGAAGGAAGAGGGCGAAAATCGCGATCGCGACTTTTTTGTCTGACCTCCAAATGACCTGATTTTTGAAGCATTGGATTCCTAACACATTCCTCTATCTCTGCACAAAAATTTATAGCTTTTGGTTTGATTTGAAAAAAAATTGATTGAATCTAAATGAGGGGATTAGTAGGAAGAGTATGAGTTAGATATTTTCATTGAACATACTTCAGTATTCTGGTGATATCTTGATCTGTAGGATTCCAAATAAGATTATTTTTAATTTGGAGTAAACTAGAGATATAGGCCTACAAATTGTCTCAAGAAGTCGAATTTCAATTCTTTCTCTAAGATATTGAATCTCTGGATGGAATTTGTACATAGCACACTGTTTTTGAATATGGATAATCGATAATGTTTGAGGTATATCTTCCACATTACTGAACCAAATTGAGTTATTTTGGTGTCAATGAAAAGATAAGACATAGAGAAACACTTTTATAGAAGATAGTTTGACCAAATTACCTCATTTTCACCTTCTTCTTGAACGTGAACAGTAAACCTGAAAGGGGTATCTTGAAAATTTTTTAAAGTGATTCGATGAATTATGAATTGTGATTTAATGGTTTTATTGAGGTATAAACTTAAGTATAAATGATACTTAGATGAGCTTTGATATGAGATTGATTTTGTGATGAAATTGATGGCTAAATACCTGGGTTTATCATGAACATGCATTACACATAATTCATTTCATACATGTGCATTATTGAATACTTATAATTGTGCATATTGTAATATGTGTATATTGTTTAAAATAGAGGATCGAATTGAGCACCATCCTTCAGACGTTCCCAGGACTTCGAGCTAATAGCTTCGGGAGCCAAAGAATTATTATTTTTTATAAATTTATATTCGTTATTATTATTATAAATTATATTATAATAATTTATGATAACGTTTTGTTTCTTTAATTATTCTTATTATTTTAATTGTTTTCAATTATGATAATTATAATTTCCTTATAATTTGTTATTTTAGAAATTATTTAAGGAATTATTATAAGTTTCACTAATTTTATATTCCTTATAATTATTCACCATTATATTATTAATAATAAGTATTATGATTCTTTAATTATTCTTATTAATTTAATTGTTTAAAATTTTGATAATTATCATTTTCTACTTACTATTATTCTTATAATTATTTAATTATTTAGTTATTGATTATATTAAATAATAAGATGCATTTCCTCATTATTATTAATTTTTTCTTGATATTAATAAGGAGAAAATTATATGCTTATTTTGCTAATTCCTTATAATTAGTTTTAATTTATTAATTATTTTAAGAATTTTTTAATTTTATAATAATAATAATAATAATAATAATAATAATAATAATAATAATAATAATAATAATAATAATAATAATAATAATAATAATAATAATAATAATAATAATAATAATAATAATAATAATAATAATAATAATAATAATAATAATAAGAAGAAGAAGAAGAAGAAGAAGAAGAAGAAGAAGAAGAAGAAATAAATATATACACTTAATAATAAGAAGGAAATTAATACTGTTATGAATATACAAAATAATAAACATTTAATAATGTTATGAATAATAATAAACATTTGAATACTAGAAGTTGAAACACAAATTCATAAGTGTATATATTTATGTCTTATTATTATAATAATATTTCTTATTAAGTGTATATATTAAAAATAATATTAATAAGGAATTTAATAATAATAATAATAATAAATTTAATAATTACTCTGCAATAAATAATAAACATTTAATGATGCTATGAATAATAATAAACATTTGAATACTAGAAGTTGAAATACAAATTATTAAGTGTATATATTTATTTCTTATTATTATAATAATATTTTTATTAAGTGTAAATATTAAAATAATAATAATATTATTATTAATAAGGAATTTAATAATAAATTTAATAAATTTAATAATTACTATGCAATAAATTTAATTATTATTTTTATTAATTTAATAATAATAATAATTTAACAGTTATTATGATAATGAAAATAAAATTAATTGATAAATAATAATAATAATAATAATAATAAATAAATAAATAAATATATACACTTTATAGTAAAAAGGAAATTAATAATATTATGAATATATAAAATAATAAATATTTAATAATATTATGAATAATAATAAACATTTAAATAGAAAAAGTTGAAATACAAATTCAAAAGTGTATATGTCACTTGTTGTTAAAACTTAAAACACAAATGTTTATAATAATAATATGTTTCTTTGTCAAAGCTAGTAGAAGGCTTGGCTTTTGGTTTTGAAAAAGGAGAAGTGATACTGCGGCTTGGCTTTTGGTTTTGAAAAATGAGAAGTGACAGAGTCATGCGTGGTTTAAAATTTTTATGCAAACACAACGTCGTTTTTATCTTTGACAGAATAAAATAGAGTTAAGTTAGACAGACGATCTGAACTCCTTCTTTGGTTACTCTATGCTTCAATGGCTGACTGGCTCAGACCTTTTTTTTTTGGGTTAATAATAATGTGAAATAATTAAATTATTTGATTATTCTTACCGAAAATTATGGTTAATTAAAACTTTCTCAAACTACATTTTATGTTCAAATAAAAATTAGTTATAAATTTTATTAGTTACATAATTGATGAAATTAATTAAATTTAACTATTAAAAATCCAACCGGTTTTTATAATAAAGAATCTCTATATTATTTAATTATTCAAGTTAGGTTTCAACCTCTTATTTTATAAGTTTTAAATAAATTATAATTTTCATAAATATAATTAATAATAAAAATAAATCAAGTGTATTATTTTAACTCAAAATCATTATTCCATTAAATAGTTTATCTATAATAAATAATTTTGTTATATTCATTAATTTTGGACTCATCCAAAAGTTTTGCATGACATGGTCACATATAGTTCGCGTAATCATCACGCACCCACAGAGAACCACGCATCCAAGTTATTTTAATGAGAGATTTTATATTGTTTAAGTCAAACTTTGAATTAATCTTATAGTCTAAACTTAACTCAAAATTCGATGAACTCAAACCTAATTCAATGTCTTCAAACTAAATTATGTAAAATGAAATTAATTTGTCAAATTGTAGAAGTAAAAGCCTAAGATGCAAGCACAAACTTTCTTAAGATATTCAATCTATAAAAATTTAAAATTTATAATAAATACAAAAATTTTGTGTTGGAGTCAAACTTTGTTAAACAATATTATAAAATTTTAAGACATAACGTCCGGCTAAGTATTAAATCAATATTATAAAGGTTATAATTGAATCTTATAACCTTTTAAACTTACGTAATTTAATGAAAATAACTTAACAAAACTAAATTTTATATCTCAAAATTCTCTTATATCAGAATTTACAAATTTATGATGAAATTTTGCTTAAGTCTCTATTCTCCTCCATACTTTAATTCTTGCAATAAATATAAAAATTGAAGTACATGTCAACTAGATAAAAATCATAACAAAACAAATATAAAACAAATAATTCTTTAATTACATATATTAAAATATTTACATTTTTCCATAATGTCTACCAAAAATATTATAATATAACCACTTCGCAAATATTCACAAAAATAATCATGTAATGGTGTTAAATTAACACATTCTATATCCTATATCTACTCAAATTAGGTACTAACTTATTTGCTTCAATCAATAAAATTATATCAATACAGTTACTATTAAATTTTAATTAAATATTAAAATTTAGAATTAATTTTGATATTAACATATTACAATATTTTCAAAGTTAGACTTATGCAAATTAATTAGACTATAGTATTTATTTCCAGCAAAGGAATCAAAGATATTTTGTTCAATAAATCATTGGCCAACACTTTTTGTAGTTGGAAAATAGATACTATAAAGTATCTCTATGAGTACAAAACTATAAAAGTTTCCAATAAAGTATTTCAATAAGTACAAAATGTTTTTACAATGCTAGATATTCATCTTTTGTATAATAGGAAGACTTGTCACCAATATTGCAGCATACAACTCAGTAGTACTGTAGTACAATTAGAAACAAAATTTATTGTTCTGAAGTAGAAAATGTTCCAAAGAAAAGAAATTTATTTTTAGAAAGATATAACATATGTGATTGACTTCAAATTTGCAAATTGAAATAACAAAAGGTTTTATTAATATTTTATAAATGTAAATTTATTATTATTATTTTATTTTAAGACAATCATTATTCATCTTGCAAAAGTCCCATATAATATATATCACACGAAGTTTTGATAATTTGCATAAGATAGATTGCCAAACTTTTTAATTACAATTACATTGTCATATTACAATTCTTAAGTACTCTAGATGACTCTCGAATTCAAGGCTTTATATATGATAGTGGCAACATTTTATTTACAATATCATTTTTTTTCTTCTGATGAATACTCTAAATTACTACTTACTCTGCATGCATAAGTAAACAGATGGAATCAGAACAGTCACTTATAGGATCTCTTATTTCTATTGGATGTTCATCCATTTCAGTATCTATATCTTCTACAACTTGTGAAGACAATAAAGGCTTTGGAGGCAATTCTAGACTTTCCACATCTTGTTCGAGCATCTCTATCACTCTATGCATAGGAGGTCGGTTATCAGGCTTCAGTTGTATGCACCAAAGCGCCACCACAATTATTTTCTTTGTTATTTTGTTTTGTTCTTCTGTAGCATTTGCCTCTTCAAGTTCTATGTACTTCCCCTTTCTGAATTGCTCATAAGCCCATTTAGGAAAGTAAATTTGGCTTGAATGGTTTGTAATTGCATTCAAATTCTTTCTCCTCCCTGCCATTTCCATCAACAACATCCCAAAGCTATACACGTCAGCTTTGAAAGAGACTCCTCCAATATGTCTGTAGACCAATTCAGGAGCCATATAGCCAATAGTTCCTCTTACACCTGTTAGAGACACAATTGTATTTTTTGTTTCACAAAGTTTAGATATACCAAAATCTGAAACCTTTGGAACAAAATTTTCATCCAAAAGGATGTTATGAGGCTTGATGTCAAAATGCAGAATTTGCATAGCACAACCTCTATGCAGATACTCAATGCCACGAGCAACTCCAAGAGTAATTTCATACATCTTCTCTATACTAATTGAGTTGGTGACTTCGGGAGAAAACAAGTGTTTGTCCAAAGAACCGTTAGGCATGAACTCGTACACAAGGGCACGCTTTGATCCTTGAACACAAAAACCAATGAGTTTCACCACATTGACATGGTGTATTCTTCCAATAGTACCAACTTCGTTAATGAAATCTTGGCCATTATTTTTAGAATTGCCCAATAGTTTTATAGCTGCAAGACGACCACTTCGAAGTCTTCCTTTATATACAGAGCCATAGCCTCCTTGACCCAATTTGTCTTTGAAGTTTTGGGTTATCTTTTTGATGTTGGAATAAGAATATCGAATTGGCATAAAATCTCCTTGAGTTTGGAGGAACTCTTCAATATTATCATACATTGATAAATGTCTCCTCCTCCACTTATAAATCAAAAATCCAACAACGAATGGGCCCCCAAAGATAAACAACAGTACATGATGCGCAACTGTGTACAGAGAACATAAATTTACACTTATGAGATAAGGTAAAATTACTAAATTTATAAATAAAATAATTATAAAGTTTAATACAAAATGTTTGATTTTTAAAACTTTAATCATAAAATTTTAATAATTAATTATAATCATGAGTTTGATATTTTAAAAATCTGTGTAGTTTTAATTGAATGAAAGATATTCCTAAAAGTTTTAATAGCGGAATAATTCTTTTTAACATTTTATTATATGCATATATCAAATTATGTGTACTTAAGTATTAAATATATAGTATTTAATTGATTGTAATTATAATTTAAAACTTTTGCATTATGTAAAATATTATTTAATTAGTTATGAACTATGAAATTTCTTTGACTAAATTTTAATTACAAAATTTTAAAATAACAAAACAAAGTATTATTGAAATTATTGCACCTCTATATAAACAAGATATGAATTATATTATATTGTGCAATTTTATAAATCTTAAATGGCTAATACAAGATAAAAATATCTTACTGAAAACGTCAATGATGTCTGTAAGTAACTTGACAATCCAACAACGTGGATCTGTTTCTGTAATATAAAAAGTAAACAAAAGTTAAGCAATTAGAATAAAGTTTCTTATAGTTAACTGTAACAAGGCCCGTTGTTAGGTCCTTTGTAGGCAAACTTGATAAAATCAGGAAATAGTCTTAACTGCCTGTGGCTTGGTATAAATATAATGACCAGAGAGGTTAATGACGAAAAATGATAAACTCATGTCACAGACATATATGTCGCCAACACTAGATTGGATAAGAATGACGTAACTCCTAAATTGTGAATACTCACCATCATACAGCCATCGAGACAAATGCGCATGATTTCCTACATTCCAGTAAATATTAGAGTTAACAATAATAGATATTTACATAATCGAATACATCAAGTCACAAGTAAACTTTTGAGGAATATTCATTAAAATATTTGAGGTTTTATTTTGTTACTAAAATGCCCATTAATTCTGAATGTTTTATTATATTGTATAAAAATGTATGAATGATTGAGAAAGTGATAAAAATAAATTTAATTTCTTAGTCAGATAAAATATACATTTATTTTTAAAATATTATTTGATTGAGAAACGTATATAGTACCATCATTCTTTACCATATTCAAATCGATATGTTCTGTCGCCAATATATATGAGGTACCACAAGCCTGCCCCAGTATAAGTGGTGACAAGATTTACTAAATGGAGAAAACCTTGGAGACCTGGAAACATTAACATATGTAAAATTAAATTGGAGTTAAATACAATATTCAATATGAGCAAATGTTATTGTTGCTTTTTGAAGAGTCTTTTAAGGGAGACTACCACCACTTCTCGCTTCTCAACAATTCATAAGTCTCTTATCATAAATAAAATCAATATTTTTTTATCAATAAATAAAATCAATATTGTATCCCTAATGTAACTATATAATATGTCTGATATTTTTTAATATTTAAATATAATTGTAATAAGTTAATATTAATTAATATTTCTTTTAATTAATAAATTTCAAACATTATCAACTTATAAATTTTAGTCAAAATATTATACAAATAATAAATTTGAACTTATTATAAGCACATGAGATTAAAAAAAGAAAAAAGTGAAAAGCGGAGAAGAGGATTAACATACCTGGTGCAGGAGTAGGAATAGGACAAGTTTGGCGATCTCCTTTAGAGTTGCAAGGATTATAAATATCGAAATTATAGCAGCAAAATAAACGAAAAGAGAGGTGGAAGCCAAACAGTAGAGAATCATGGACGTCTTTATAAGTTAAATTGTTTCTATAACTTAGCAAACTCTCCTCATTTGAAACTGATAGAAGCATCGTCTTTTCTACACGGCACGAATCCTCCAAATCTGATACTCGAACTTCACCAACAACTACATAGGCATATTCACCTTTTAAAGAATAGGAGGAAGAATAATTATAATGCGTTCCATTAACGCAAGATGAACTATCTACATATTGTACACTGTGATATCTAACATCCTGTGCCACTGGATTCACACATCGCAAAAAAACCAAGTACTCATCATATTCAAGTTGAGACAAATTCGAAGAGAGTAATAGATTCCGTGTTAAAGGATGGTGAGGAAGTGAGGAACAATTGTCCTTTTGGACACCGGTGTCCACAACTCTAATGCTAAAGTCTGAGTAATTGATTTCGCGTACGTAATATTTTGCAGAAGAAGACAGGTACAGTACCGTTTTGTGGTTGTCTTCACAGTCAATTTCAAAGGATTTGTAACCGCAACCTTTAGGATCTGTTTTCAAACGAAACGGCAATCGAATAGATATACCTCCACAAGAAGAATTGCAGTTGTTGCTTGCGCTACAACTATGGTGTCCTATCAGTAGGAGCACCTCAAGAACAACTACGGCTACTAGTAGGAGATACCTATTGCAATTCATCATTGGGACAGTCTAAGAAAAAGAGGCTATTTTGAATGAGTTGCAAGCTGTGGAGAAGGAGAAGCCCGCATTTGCTTATCTATAACTGGAGAACAGCCAGCCAAAGTAGAATTTTTAGTTTGATTGGAATTAGTCAAAGTCACCTGCGTAGAAGAATGATCCCAAGTCGTCTCAAGTAAACTAGGACTGTGTAGATAATTTTTCCATGATGATCGATAGCTTTATTTGTTTTGACGACGGTGGAAGTAGTTATGTCCATAAAGTTGAGCTTACGCAGATTATTGATTTGACGGTGGAAGTAGTTATGTCCATAAAGTTCATTAATTATCAGAAGTCTCACCAAGATAGAAGAGGTATCCCAAGCCTGCCGCTAAAACGACGTTGACAATACGCTAAATAGAAATAAAAACTTTCAACGTCATTTATATATTTTAAACATACAATAAACATATACGGATGGCCCAAGCCGACGATTGTTTTAAGCAGTGTTTTGAAATCTGGATCAGTCATCGAATCGAAAGTTTTACTGGTCACCAGTTTGATCGATTCAACCACCGGTCGAACCGGTGTGGCGTCATAATTATGCAATAATTATATTTAATTATATATAATATTACTAATATTAAAAAATACCAAAAAAATAAAAAAATAAAAATTTTATTGAACCAGTGGTCGGACCGGTCCGATTTGACCGATCCGATCGGTAAATTGACCGGTTCTCACTGATTCAATTAAGAATCGGTTTTTAAAGGTGAACCGGATCGGATAACCGACTGGTCACCGGTCGAACCGGCCGGTCCAGTCTGATTTTCAAAACGGAGGCTCCAAGTATAAAGATATCCATTACTTGGTATCATGTACAATATCCTACTCCAGAAAACTTTCGGATATCTGCAAAGAAAAAAGAAGATCTCTATCGTCGATTGTTTCTATTTTTAATACAATATCCGATAGAGAAGATCTCTATCGGATATGTCATTGATTCTTAGTCTTAAGTCTATTTTTAATCGCAAGTCAAGAGAGAAAAAGGGAAGAATGGACTTTTGCTATAGAAGAGTAGACCAAGGTACTTCAAGTAATCCCCTTTGTAAGGATCTGATGACAAGATTTATTGGAGAACTTACCACTTAGATCTGGAGACTAGAAGATAGAGTCATCCGCTCCCTCATTATCTATTTGAGGGAAGAATGGAATTTTCTCTTTTTTGAGTTGTTTTCTGAATCTTAATGTTAAGAATTAAGGCAACTCATTAGATTATTCGATTGTCTTACAATAAAAGGGCTTAAGGTAGCTTCTTTAATACTAAAAATATGCTTTTAAGGTTTACATATTTATCTATTGTTGATTTATTGGGGATCTTTTTTATTTTATTTAGGGCCTGTAAAACGTTAGGAATGACTAGTGTTGAATGCAGCATAATTTTATATGATTGAGTTTCATCTACTCTTAAATGAAAAAACCGTTGGTTGAGGCTTAGATTATTTACTTGTTTTGAACTCCATAAGTTTATGAACAATGTTTGAACTATTGATACCTTAATGTTGGAGAAGAGGAATTTCTCCTAAATTTGTAAAGAGAAGAGAACTGAGAAAACTGGAGAAAAGGATTATAATTGTTTAAACATGTAAAAAATAAGATGTGCAATTAAAATACAAACTTACCAATTGTGCAGGAGTATCAAATCTAAAAGTTGATAAGAGAGATGCTCTAACATCTCTCTAAAACCCTTCCTACCATACCTCTATTACCCTTTACAAAAAGAAGTTCACCCTATCATCTTATATCTTGCTTGATATTCTAGCTAGGAAGTTACCGTTAAAGGTATCTAATTGGCTACTCCTCCCTTATCCCAAATACCACTCTCCCTGGATTCATTGTTGGATCCACAACCAATAAGCCTAAAACTACCAGACATTAACCATCTAGCAACTTCAACAACTGTATCGATACACAATCCTCACCCCTCCATTGAGTTGCGAGTTAGCAACCTTGAGAAGATAGATTTGCCTCCACTACTAGGAGCCAAGAAGCTAATTGATTCACCTGCAAAAACAATAGAACATGAGTCAAAGCAGACTTGGTCCAAAAAGGTAGATGACCCATATTCATTTGGGAAGCTATAACATATATAAAATGTTTTTTCTGGATCTATTTTACCATCTACTAAAGTACTTCAGTTACGAGCAAAAAGGTGACAGATGGCTGCTGTGAGTTTCATTGTGGATAAAAGGTCAGCTTTCTAGATGATCCAAAGAGGGGCCAACAAAACATGGAAGAGATTTAGTTTGGTGAACATTGTAGTTAAGATAAGTTCTATGTATTCAGATTTAGTTTTGAAAAAATGACAAAAAAGGTGACCAATTTAGGCCCCTGGCATGTGTCTGGTGGACCTATAATAGTTAAGAGATGGAGATTGGGGGTTTCTTTTGATATAAACTATTAGTGAATATATAAAACCAATTAAGTTGGTCTCACACAATAGCTTAAACTATTATGGTGAAACGATCACTTAATATGGTATTAGAGCCTTTGTGACCAAGTAGTCATGAGTTCAAATCCTACCAGCTACATATTACTCAGCACAAGATAGAGTGAGTCTATGCAAGTTTCAAGCCCAAAAGGCTTTCACTTGATGGGGTGTATTAGTGAATATATAAAACCAATTAAGTTGGCCTCACACAACAGCTTAAGCTGTTATGGTGAAACGGTCATTTAACATAAACAAACCGATTACTCTACTTGTATGAGCTAATCCTCATAAAGTACCATTAGAGTGTTGGTCAGCTACGAGATTGAACCACATAGCCAGTGCTATTGGTAGACTTATGAGTTTAGACAAGAATATTATTGTAAGAGGAGGATAGGCTTTGCCAAAGTTTATATAGAGGCTAGACTAAAAAAGGATCTACTTGAGATGGTAAAAATTGTACAATATCCTACTCCAAACAACTTTCGGATATCTGCAAAGAAAAAAGAGAAGATCTCTATCGTTGACTTCCATTTTACCTTGTACTTTAATAGGACTGACCTTAATGCGGAAGTGTTGGATCGATTTGATGCTTGCTAGTCTTCGGATTTCGGTAGGCTACTAGAGTCACCGATTAATTCACGTCCCAAAACTCTAAGCCTTTGATGATTGCTTCACGTGAGAGAGAATGGAAGAAGAAGAAAAACATATTTTCTCTGTTTCATAATTATCATCCAATTATCTGTTTATTTTCATCCTTTAATCCCCTGGTTAGGACAAGTAACTGATACGGGAGTTATATAAAGTGGCCATTATCATTTGTAAACTGCCAACAACTCTCACTCGGCCACATAAGCCATGAGTTACATCTTCTCTCTAAAATTTCACATGTCATACTGAGAATGGGGCGTGCGACCAATAAAGAACTAATAGTGTTATATTAAGTCACCATCTAACTAACATAACACTTTCACATATTCATGATACCTCAAATCATCCAAAACATCACTGACGCATACACTGTCCCTTTATGCTCATAGATATATCATGTGACTATACACCAAGTATAATTGCCCGGGCTGATATAGTGATGAAGGAAAAGATTCTTCCTTAAACACTCATAATAATCTATCTTAGCTTAACTGCTTTCCTAACGTGCTCCGTTGAACTGTATACATCTTAGTCCTTGGAAAAACACACTAAAGTAGCAACAACAAGCCTTGACTTCATATCATAGTTCTAAGTCGAAGGGTTTCATCCGATTAGATATTAAAGTCTATGGGATCATACAGTGACAGAGAAAGGGATTTAACTGTCACTCCACAAAAGGGTCGTTATATAGCACACACAGTATGAAATATGTGTCATAGCATAACTCCCACTAAGTTGGGCATGTCACTCTTTTATGCTATGCAAATCACGAATCTAGCTTTACTTAAAAACTAATCCGAGCCACTAGATTAACATACCTAATGCTAATCTTGACACTTAAGATTTGGCTTTAAGGCTTCAATGTGAAATCTAAAGCTTTCACATCCGACTCATCAGAGTCTCATCTTAGACTTACTAAGGTGACTATTTAAATATAAAAACTTATCATGCATACTACACAAGTATGAAGATAACACAATATTATATACACTCAATATTAATATTGTGAAGTCTCATCCTACTCGCTACTCAAGAGTTAGGGCGATTGCCTGTATGATAAGGTCAATCAGAAGCCTAGTGTGTGGTGACATTACAATGTTCCTTATCATGTAATTGCGTACCAATGAACATTTGAGAAATAAACTTTTATTAAACACAAGCCCGTACAATTGAAAACATGTTCATTATACAACAAGATATAACTCAATGGACAAACTAAACCCTACGCAAACCTAAACTCATCACATGAGCCTTAAACAAATCTCGGGGAATAGGTTTCGTTAAGGGATCAGCTACCATCTTGTTAGTAGGTATATACTTTATGGCAACCTCCTTATTTGTTATGACGTCTCTTACAAAATGATAACACCTTTTGATATGCGTAGATTTTCTATGAAACTTCGGATCTTTAGCAAACTGTATGACTGCAGTATTGTCACATAATATTTCAATAGGATCATTAACTCTAGGAGTAAGATTAAGATCCTGGAGAAAACTTCTCAACCATATTGCCTCCTGAGCGGCAAGACAACAAGCAACGTATTCTGCTTCTATTGTTGATAATGTTATACAGTCTTGCTTCTTGCTGCACCAAGATATGCCTCCCCCTCCCAAGGTGAAGACATATCCTGAGGTTGACCTAGACTCATCCGGGTCACCACCCCAATCGGCATCCGAATACCCCCTTAACCTTAAATCCCCGCCTTGATAGCAAAGGACCAGGTCTGAAGTACCACGAAGGTATCGCAAAATTCTTTTGACTGCTTGCCAATGAGCAGGTCCTGGGTTGCTTTGGTAATGACTTACCAAACTAACCGCAAAGCAAATGTCAGGCCGTGTATACAACATAGCATACATTAAGCTTCCTACGGCACTAGCATAGGGAACATTACTCATTTTTTCTTTGTCCTCATTTGTTTTAGGGCATTGATCAAGACTCAAGGTAAGACCATTTTTAACTGGAGTGTCAACGGGTTTGGAATAATGCATTCGAAAACATTCCAAGATTTTATTAATATATGCTTCTTGACTTAAACCAAGAAGCTTCTTGGGACGATTCTTGTTATTTCCACACCTAAGACATACCTAGCTTCACCCATGTCCTTCATATCAAAGACAGAGGATAACCACTCTTTAGTGGTCTTGAGCATCTCCATATTATTTCCGGCTAGTAATATGTCATCAACATACAAAGTGAGAAACAAAATTCCACTTGTTGTTCGCTTAGCATACACACAATGGTCTTCTGAAACCATGACTAAGCCAAAAGAAGTAATGGCTTCATGGAATCTAAAATACCACGATCTGGAAGATTGTTTGAGACCATATATGGATCTTTTAAGACGACACACTTTGTCTTCTTGACCTTTTGATACAAAACCAATAGGTTGATTCATATAAATCTCTTCCTCAAGGTTACCATTGAGGAAAGCAGTCTTTACATCCATTTGAAACAACTCCAAGTGCAAATGGGCAACCAGAGCCAGAAGTAAGCGAATAGAGGCAAATCTCACCACAGGAGAAAATGTCTCTTCGTAGTTTATACCCTCTATTTGGGTATAGCCTTTCGCTACCAAACGGGCCTTGAACTTGTCTATCGTTCCATCCGCCTTACGTTTTATCTTGAAAACCTACTTGTTTCCAAAGGACTTTCGCTGGAGCGGAAGATCAACTAGTTCCCAAACCTGATTTCGCGTCATGTAGTCCATTTCATCCCTCATGGCATCCATCCACTCTGTGTGGTTAGGTGAATCAATAGCCTCTTGAAAAGAGGTTGGTTCGTCGATTTCCAAAGGAGTACAAAGGAAGATTTCCTCTTCGATTTGAAAATATCGTCGAGGAATTCTTCCACGCTCACTTCTTCGAAGTCTAGGACCTACATTTGTCTGCCCTGATTCAGGATCTCTCCCCCTAGCTCTTGGAGATGTGGGGTCTGGATCATTGTGAGAACCACTCCCACTATCCCCTTGAGATGTGAGATTTGGAACATGTAGACTATCTACAGGTTCGTGGATTAGAGATGGAAGACGAACCTCATTCTCAAATTGGTTCTCTGGGGCAGAAAAAATCTCGGTGACTTGGCGAGTAACTAAATTCTCCCCCTCACTGAGAGCATCCGGTTGTAACTCATACAAATCTAGGTCCTTTTTGATTTCACCTATGCTTGGGAACTCATCCTCAAGAAACTCCACATTGTGGGAAGCAATTTCTATCATGCCACCATTCGGGTGCTCACCATACATAACATACCCTTTAGAATGTTCGGGGTATCTTATAAACACCATTTTAGTGGCTCTTGGACCAAGTTTCTCATGTTTATGAGTTGGTTTGTGTACATAACCAGCCGAACCCCATGGGCGCAAATGATCTAAAGAGGGCTTTCTTCCATTCCATAACTCATATGGAGTGACGGGTATACTTTTACTTCGCACACGGTTAAGAATATAAGTTGTCGTGAGCAACGCATCTCCCTAAAAACTAATTGAAAGACGAGCGTATGCCATCATTGACCTGACCATGTCAAGCAATGTTCGATTCCTACGCTCCGCAACACCGTTTTGTTGTGGAGTTCGAGGAATCGTTATTTGTCTTATTATACCCTTTTTCTCACAAAATTCTTTGAACATATCAGATAGATATTCTCGACCATGATCAATCTGAAGAGTTTTAACTCTTCTTTCCAATTGTGTCTCAACTTCAGTTACAAAACGTTTAAACACATCAAGGGCTTCATAACGATGAGCTAAAAGATACACATATCCATAACGAGAATAGTCATCAATTAAAGTGAGAACATATATAGCCCCATGACGTGTTTTAACATTCATGGGTCCGCAAATATCAGAGTGAATAAGTTCTAAAGGTTTAGACACCCTTGAAGCCTTACCAAAAGGTTTCGTGGTTGTCTTACCAGCTAAACATGACTCGTATCTAGACAACTTAACCTTAGTGAGTCGGTCTAAAAGACCTTCTTTAGCTAGCCTACTCAATCGATCTTGGCTAATGTGACGAAGTCGAGCATGCCATTTAACAGATTCAGAATCAAGATCAAAATATGAAAAATAAACAGAAGACGAATTATCATAACAAGCATCCAAATCAAGAATTAGAAAATTGTTTTTCAATGTAGCATGGCTAAAAATATTGCCATTATACATGATATCCAATCCATAATGATTAGAACTAAAAACGAATCCTGATTTCATTAAAGTTACAAGAGACACAAGGCAACATCGCACCCCAGGTGCATAGAGAGCATCATGGAGGAGCAAAGTATCCCCTCCACGTAACTTGAGCTAATATGTCCCTATTCCTAAGACATCTTCTTCACTACCGTTTCCTAACACGATAGTTTGTGAACCCATTGGATACCGATGAAAGTTCACATAGCCAGCTCGATCCCGAACTATGTGCTTGCTTGCTCTCATATATACAATCCAATTAGGAAGAGAATTGGCAACTAATGCATGAGAACAAACATACAAATCAGGAGTTATAAATAAGAAAGGTACCTTCTTAGGTTCAAGACAATCCCGAGCAAAATGACCTTTCTTTCCACAATTATAGCACTTCACATGTGCCATGTTTTTCTCTCCTTGGCCTTTAGCCTTGTGCTTCTTGACAATATGACCTTTTGGTCCATTCCTTTGAGGAGGCCAAAAACTTTTTCTTTTACCTCGTTTGGCATTGTGGCCCTTTGGTCCTTTGCTTTTAGCAACAAAGACCACATTGGAGGAGTTTGATGCTTTTAAGCGATCCTCCTCCATTTCGAGGTGCCTAGTGATCTCTGAAAGGGTTTTGACATTTTCATTATAGGTCAAAACAAGTTTCACATTCTTCCAGTGCTCAGTATGATCTGGAAGAGCCCGAATCACATCAGGACTTGCTCCTCTTCAGAGATAGCTCGACCAGCTGCCTTAAGATCACGAACCATTGCACTTATGGTTCGTAAATGTTCAACCATAGTACGAGTCGTATTGATCTCGTAGTTCATCCACTTGAGATGCAAAGTACGAAGCCTTGTAACAGATGTTTGACCTAAAGTGATCTTAAGTTTGTCCCACATATCCTTAACAGTGGGACAATCCTCAAATTCTCCAATTAGATCATCATGCATGAAATACATCATAGTATAACATGCCTTACGATCCTTTTTTGACCAATCTGCATAAGCCTTTAAGGATGCTTGATATTGCTCACTAGCAGTATCAATATCATTTCCATTCTTGTCCTTGACTGAAGGCGCAATCATAATTATGGTCAAATGTTCGAGCAATTCTCGTTCATTTAGAAGATACTGAATCTTCCTTTGCCACATATCATAATTGGACCCATCCAATTTTTCATTGGTAGATAAATCACCGATTATGGTTTTAGTTTCCATATCTACGAATATATATAAAATAGACGTGAGGCACATTTCTATTAATTAAATTATCAAAAATCCACAATTCACATCGTATGATCGAAAATTTCGCTAAGGTCATATTCATCTCATACAAAAAAATGAACTAGGAATTTCAATAATTTAATTAAACTATTTTAATTTGACATGTCACAAAGATGCCAAAATAAAGAATATGTAAAACTAATTTACAACTAACACTTGATACATGTAAAACAATATTCAATCTAACATTATATAAAACTCATTTATATAATATTATTTTAAATATAATATAAAATTACCCATAAACACATTTATGGAATATTTCAATTATATTATATGAAAACACATTTATGAATTAAATAAATGTAAAACTTATTTACAAGTAACAGTTGATACATGTAAAGCAATATTTAATCTAAAATTATATAAATCTCATTTATATAACTATTATTTTAAATATAATATAAAATTACCCATAAAACACATTTATGAATTAAATAAATGTAAAACTAATTTACAAAAATAAATAAATAAATGGACAGACCATTTAAACATTATTTTACATCAAATTAATTTAGAAAAAACAAATATACTAAACTAATCATAATTCATTCTTTGTAAAACCTATTTACATGTCATTAATTAATTAATTAATTGAAAACAGAAAAGAGAAAAAAAATTGTTCTCGTTCAAAATGAACAAAGAGACCTTCTGACATTATTGAATGAAGATATAAAGAAGTGGGACATTCAAGACTTTGGAGGGCCTAATGTAACTAAACAACAAAGTTACTAAAAGACAAAAAAAAACATTATGCCCATCATCTATAACCCTACCCGTTTTGCTTTAAACGTTTTTGTTTTTATCTGCGCAGTGCTCATTTCATTAAAACACAACTTGCAATCTTCTGCGCAACCCTTTTTTAAAGAAAACATTTCATCTTCTCCACAGCTCTCTCTAAACATGTACTGAAAAAAAAACCAACCAGAGAAAAACACAACCCACCGCCTCCAATCTATTTGAGTCGCCGCTTGGAGTCGAGGACGAAGACGGGCCGACGCCCAGCCACGTCGACACCCAAGTATCTTTGACGCCAAAAACCACAACTCCACATAAGAGTCTTCACAAGCCTTCCATTTCAACACCGTCATCGCATAGATCGATCGTAAAGGAGACGAACGACGTCCACCATGCCTCAACACCACTCTCAAGGGGGCGCGTGACTCACACGCACATCCGTAAGTGACTACTTCCATGGGTATGTACAAAACAATTTTGTTTCTAGGTATAAGTGGCTTTTTTTTTTTAAAATTACTTTTGTCTTTTCTTCTAGCCATATTATTCTGGTTGGGGTTTGTATTATTGACGTCGCCTCTGAGGCAAACTGATCGGAAAAAACACATAACATATATGTATATTGAGAGAGAAAGATTTCAATTACACATATTAATTGAATGTTTTAATCATGCTTATGACATTGAGACTAGGAAATAAGCAATTCGGCTCTGATACCACTGTAGTTTAATAGGACTGACCTTAATGCGGAAGTGTTGGATCGATTTGCTGCTTGCTAGTTTTCAGATTTCGGTAGGCTACTAGAGTCACCGATTAATTCATGTCCCAAAACTCTAAGCCTTTGATGATTGCTTCACGTGAGAGAGAGAATGGAAGAAGAAGAAAAAATGTATTTTCTCTGTTTCGTAATTATCATCCAATTATCTGTTTATTTTCATCCTTTAATCCCCTGGTTAGGACAAGTAACTGATACGGGAGTGTTATATAAAGTGGCCGTTATCATTTGTAAACTGCCAACAAACCTAAACCACAAGTTGTATCTACAATGTTATGTCATTGATTCTTAGTCTTGAGTCTATTTTTAATCGCAAGCTAAGAGATAAAAGAGGCTTTGGGAAGAATGGACTTTTGCCATAGATGAGTAGACCAAGGTACTTCAAGTAATCCCCTTGTAAGAATCTGATGACCAGATTTATTGGAGAACTTACCACTTAGATCTGGAGACCAGAAGATAGAGTCATCCGCTCCCTCATTATCTATTTGAGGGAAGAATGGAATTTTCTCTTTTTTGAGTTGCTTTTTGAATCTTAATATTAAGAATTAATGCAACTCATTAGATTATTCGATTATTTAACAATAAAAGGGCTTAAGGTAGCTTCTTTAATACTAAAAATATGTTTTTAAGGTTTACATATTTATCTATTGTCGATTTATTGGGGATCTTTTTTATTTTATTTAGTGTTGGGACCCGATCCGGAACACCGGATCCCAACCGGCAAAGCAGAGAACGGAGGAGACGGAAGTGAAAATCGATATCAAAAGCGAATCGGATCGAATAAAATCGAAAGTGGAAACAAACACTTAGCAAAACGGATCCGACATCCGACAGCAAATTTCAAAGGAAACGATCGAATGAACATAGTCGCGTTGGAAACCCTAAGACGTTCCAAAATTCGGTATTAATTTTTTTCTTTCTTTCTTATTCTCATTTCTTACATCAATCACATCCATATAATTTCCCATAGGAAATTCAATCTTAAACCCAAAACTTAGCAATCATACAAAATCTTATACAAATCTATACAAATCTTAAATTACACCTTATTCTCATTTTATCGAAATTTCGGCAGCATAACGACTGCATTTATCCTAACCCAAACCTGCAAAGGTAAAGAAATACACTTAAAATGCCAAATGATCTCGAATCATCTGACTCTCCCGTCCTAACCCAAACACCAAAGAAAACGCAAACCTAAATATAAATACTTCCATAATTCTCAATTCAGTACCAAACTCATAATTCAATCAAATTCCCAAATCAATCATACATATATATTCCCAAATTATCCATAATTTCATATACAAATTTCATAATCATTCACAATTCTCAACTTTATACACAAGTACATTTTTCCCAAACTTATCTAAAGTCATATACATATCCATACTCAAATTTAGATTACTCAAAATCTAAACTTATACAAATGTCGAAACTGACATCTTCATATTCTTTCATCCGATCTCTGCGTCAAACACGGAGATGGGGATGAAAGAGAGGTATTTCGGAGCTCTAAGCTCGTGGATAACACATTTATAAAGTGACAAATAAGCCGAAATCATTTTTCATAATCTTTCGCCAAAAGGGCTAATTTTTCAAACTTTATAATTTTCCAAACAATTTCCTCAAACCCTTTTTTCATATTTTTCAAACTTTCATAATCGTCTCACTTTTTATTATTTTCCAAAAATTCTCGAACTTTCATAAATATGAATGCAACATACAGAAACAAAATTGAAAACACATAACATATCGAATGGTGCATTGGGTCCAAACAGAACGCGTCGCATGCTGATCCTGCATAACGATGCGTAATGCGTTCGTGAGCAGAACGTCTTACACTTTCCAAGATAGCGGTTCGATTAGTAACCGTGAAAGAGTCCGAAATCGAGACTCCGTGCCACTAGCGAAGCAATGGGAGAAGGCTATACACATAGAGACAATGACTCACCAAAGGACCTACCAAACCCACATAACACATATCGAAAACGGAAATTCAAATTGCCCGAAGGCACTTTCCAAAATTTTACTTTTCTAATATTATTTCATCAACTTAAAACAATCTCACAAATTCACACATATCATATAATTCAATTAATTCAATCAATCAATAATTGCAACAATATGCATAATTATCAATGTGTACACAACAAATACAGTTTCATAAATTTCTAACGATTTAGCAAATCATTTAAAACAATGAATTTAAGCTTGTAATAATTTTTCAGAAATCACTTAGGAATCATAATTTCAAACCTTAAATCAATTCTTATTTTCAAACATTTCCAAAAACAATAAGTGATCAAAATTCCAAACTTTTGCTTTCTTTAATTTTTTCAAAATTCATATTAAGCTTACAAATCAAAATATAAATATGCTACCCACCTCGAAATGACGCTAGGAACTTGCTCCAAGCTTCAATTTGATCCTTGCTTCTTTCCTTCTTTCAATTAAAATTGACCTAAGCCATAATCACCCAAATTCACATAATAAATTTACATAATTATCAAAAATAACCATAAGGAATCCAAATTCATCACTTTACCAAGCTATCTAAAGCAAGAATTTCTAAAATCTCCAAATTCCGAATTTGACCTAAACCGAATTAGTCAAATTCAATATCATAAATCACTTAATTACTCAAATTAAACTTAAAAAAACACCAATTCCATATAAATTCAAACTATTTCAATCTCCAATTTTGAAAATCCCCAATTTTCAAAATTGGCCTAAACCAATACACTCAAATTCAATCTCATAAATAACTTAATTTTCAAAACTAACTTCACAATTTATCAATTCACACTAATTCCAAAATATCTAGATCCTTAATTTCAAAATTCCCCAAATCTTAAAATTGGCCTAAACCAATTTATCCAAATTCAATACCATAAAATACAATTTCTTCAAAATTAACCTCGCATTCCACAAACCCATAACATTATCTATAATTCTACACCAAAATTTCACAAAATTCTTAATCATAAAATTTTGCCTAAATTTTAAACAAATTTCCATCCAAAATTAAACCCAACCTAAAGCATATTTCTCAAAATCAACTTCATAAAGCACAAACCCATACCAATATCCTTATTTCTAAACCAAGAATTCATCAAAAACTCAAAGTTGAAAATTTCTCTTACCTCTTTTCTTCTCCAAATTCGAATTTTTTTGGCTTGGAAGGAAGCTCTTATGCTCCTCTAACTTTTTCTCTCTTGGAACCCTCCCAAAATCCTTAAGAAAGAAGTAGAAAAATCAAAACTTCATTTTCTCTTTCATCTTTTCTCCATAACCGACCTCCACTCTTCTTTCTTCTTCTTATTTTCTTCTTATTTGCTCAATGGTCGGCTCTCCCATGTATAAAAACGACAGCCCCTTTGTGAATTTAAAGCCATATCATTAAATGATGGTTAATTGACCAAAATGCCCCTCCATTGTTACTTTATGTCATGCTTACTTGTGGTTTGATTCGCACTATCAAAATGAAGGAATTTGTCCAAACTTCCTTCTAGAGAAATGTTCCTCTCAATCATACGAATCCAACGCCACTGACCGCGCTCAATTCGGATCACTACACTCAAAGTTATGCACAAAACAGTTCGGATCTAACACATTTTTCATGTATGATTTCTTTCGTCCAAATATTCATATTCTTAATCCCAGAATTGAGACTCGATGTCTTCATAACAATTATAGCCTTATGTCTCTAGTTTAATTCAAAACAAAAATCACCTCATTTCGATTCCTAGATCAAAAGTTATGCTCAAAATACTCTCAGGTGGTCCCAATCCAAAAATTACACCCTAATCTAAACTTAAATTCAAAAATTAAAAGTCTTAGGGGCAAAATTGACATTTCATGTCTTCATAAGATTTGTATCCCCTTGTCTTATCTTTATTTCGCCTCAAAAATTGCTTCAATCGAATCTTTACAGATCCCGAATTTCACAAAATACTGAACTATGCTCGGAAAATTTTCCCACTCACTTTGATTAAATTAATCACCATTAATTTAATCTAAAAAATTCACAAATTTCTGTGAGGATGTAGATAATTGTCTTAGGAATCCAACGCCGCAAGAATCAACTCAATCGGATGTCAGACGGAAAAGATATAAACAAAATAGTGAACAAAGGTCGAATTTGTGAAAGGAAAACTAACAAAGGAATCAAAGCACGCGCCAGATTGGAGAAACAAAACGGCGTCGTTTAAGCAAACGCATACGTTTGGGCGAAGACGCGGTCACCGCCTCTAGCGACGCTGAGCGAATGCTCGCCATCGCTATGGCGATCTGCGTTCTTAAATGTGACGGCGGTGGGCGTTCGCCATCGTTATGGCGATCTGGCGTCAGTGGCGACGGCGGCTAAGCGACGCCGCCATCGCTATGGCGATCTGGCGTCGCCCTAGCGACGAGGATAAATCATTTTCCTCTTTTTTTTTAATCTAAACTTCCAAAATTCATAATTCTCAATCCCGAACTCCAATTTTGACAAGCTTAGTCTCTATAGAAAGCTTGAAGGAAGCTCTAAATCTTTCACGAAGGACATAAACATCAATTCGACTCCTACGGGAGTCCATTTTCCGGTCAAAGATACTATCCTCTAATAATCCACAATATAAACTTGTAAAAATCATAACTTATTATTCCGAGATCGAAAAATTGCATACTTTATATCGAAATAAAGATCAAATCAAATGCTTCAATTTTCATGAAGAACATCAAAGCTCAATTAACCTCTAACTAGGTTAATTTCTCAGTCAAAGTCATACTTAAAGTCAAAAGTCAACCTTATCAAACATAAACTTTGACTGATCATAAATTTCACTCCCGATATCGAAAAATTGCAAACTTTTTGTCCACAAAAAGCTCTCGACATAATCTACAAGTTTCATGTAGATCATTTTATCAAATTTTGCCTCAAACAAAAGTCAACTCTCAAAGTCAAACATTCTCTCTCCAAAAAGTCAATCTTTCTAAATCCTTCAAATTTTCACACTTTTTTTTTTTAATTCTTGCTATCTAACTTCATTTCAATCAACTCATCCACTTTCCTCTCATAATCCATAAAAATTCATTCAAATATCAAATTTCTCTAACCGAAACAATTCTTTTCTCCTACATTTTTCTTAAATTCATTCTCATTCTCACCAATTCTTTCTCCATTTAAATTCATTTTAATATTTCTAATTTTCATCAAAAGTTCGGGGTCCAACATTTAGGGCCTGTAAAACGTTAAGAACGACTAGTGTTGAATGCAACATAATTTTATATGATTGAGTTTCATCTACTCTTTAATGAAAAAACCGTTGGTTGAGGCTTAGATTAATTACTTGTTTTGAACTCCATAAGTTTATGAACAATGTTTGAGCTATTGATACCTTAATGTTGGAGAAGACGAGTTTCTCTTAAATTTGTAAGAGAAGAGAACTGAGAAAACTGGAGATCAGGATTATAATTGTTTAAACATGTAAAAAATAAGATGTGAAATTAAAATACAAACTTAACAATTGTGCAGGAGCATCAAATCTAAAAGTGGATAAGAGAGATGCTCTAACATCTCTCTAAAACCCTTCCTACCATACCTCTATTACCCTTTACAAAAAAAAGTTCACCCTATTATCTTATATCTTGCTTGATATTCTAGCTAGGAAGTTACAGTTAAAGGTATCTAATTGGCTATTCCTCCCTTATCCCAAATACCACTCTCCCTGCATTCATTGTTGGATCCACAACTAATAAGCCTAAAACTACCAAACATTAACCATCTAGCAACTTCAACAGCTGTATTGATACACAATCCTTACCCCTCCCTTGAGTTGCGATTTAGCAACCTTGAGAAGATAGATTTCCACCCATTCCTAGGAGCCAATAAGCGATATTTAGTATAGAATAGAGCATTAAAGGAAGATTGTTTGGCTAACTTGTTGACTGAAACATGGTTATAGCTGAAAGTAGAAACAAAAAGAACTGATTTCAAGGTCACTTGATCATTTAAAACTATTACTCCTCTATACTTGACATCATTCACTTCTCCATTAGGTAAGAACAACCTCGTGACTTTGTCTACAGGTTTCAATGAATGAAACAGATTCTTGTCTATGCAGATATGTGAAGTAGCACTAGAATCCACTATCTAATTCCCACATGTTTGGACAGATTTAAGAGCAGAATTCAAGATTGACATACCTGCAAATTCATTTTATATCAAATTTAAGAGATGAGACTCTCCAGGTTGCTTCCCTTTCAATAACTTTGTGAGCTCCTACTGAATCAAGGCTGAAAGTGATTGTGAACCACTTTGTATATCGGTTCCCTTCTACATATCCTTCTGAATTGCTTCAACCATATAAACAGATTTCCCTTTTGTGTGCCCCTTTCCTAAACCTTCTCATTTATTCTTTAATGTTGTATACCATTCTGGATATTTGTGCAGTTTAAATCAAGCATCCCTTAATTGACCATCCAAATTGCAACAGTCACAATGCTTGTCCTCTCTTCTTTTATTGTCTTTTTTCCTAATACCAATTCTATTCATGTTGTCTGCAGGCAAAGTTCCTTTCTTGCTATTTTTACCATCTTTTACCAATATGACTACAGCTCCTGCATCCTCATCCATCATATTCACCTGTCTCTATTTCTCAACTCTCATCACAAGAGAATAGGCTTTACTTGCAGATGGAGGTGGATCTTGTGCCAAGATTTGACTCCTAATATGATCATAAGATGAATTTAACCCCATCAAAAACTTTATCAATTTGTTAGCATTATCCATATCCACTAATTTCTTATTAACTCCACAATGACAACCCTGTCAACTACACATTGGTATAGGCATAAGTTGCCTTAATTCATTCGAATATCTATTAATTCTGTTGTAGTAAGCAGTAACCGAAGAATTACCTTGCTCAATAGAACTAATCTCCCTATGCACTTGGAACAGTTGCGGAATTGCTTTCTCCATAAATTTCTTCAAGCTTGTCCCATAATGCCTTAGTAGAATGACAGGTAATGTATGATTCAGAAATCTCCTTACAAATCAAATTAAGAATCCATTGTTTCACCATACAGTCCACTTTGTGCCATCGTCTGTACTTCACTTCACAAGATGGTGGAGGTAGAGTACCGTCAACAAAACCAAGCTTATCCTTAGCTTCTAGAGAATTGAGAGTGGAAATACTCTAAAAATAAAAAATTCATATAAGTCAATTGAGCAATGACAAGCATCATACCGGGATGATCGGAATTGCATAGCTGGAAACAATCATCCTGATAGTCATCGACAACTGGTAATTGTGTCCCCATCGCTCCTTCGGAACTCAAACACAAATACTATACATCATGTTCTGTCTCTGATATCATGAACAAGTTTTACTAGTGTATAGAAGACGTAAAAAATGTGTGAAATTTCTGTATATTCATTTACTTCAGAAAAATATTCACTATTGATTACTATATACATGCACTACTAAGCTGAAAGAAAAGAAAATTGTTGTTTAACTAACTTTAACGATATTAACTGTAATGAACTAGATTAACTGTAACGAAAAACATTAAACTGATAAACAATTCTTCAATTAGTGATACATGTGTACTTATTTAATGAAGAGATTTATTATATATATCAGACCAATTATTAAAGTTTGAATTTTGTCAAAATTATTTGTCAATTTTACAAAATTTATGTACTTTTCTACTAAACTAAGATAATTGTAATTTAGTTCAACCATAGAATATGATTAATTAGCACAATTAACTAATTAAGAGAACCATTACATATTTTTTAATTTCAATTTCAACGAACCTCAGTATATAATGCTCTTTACTTTGCGATGATTAGAGGAGAGATATTAATTGTACGTAATCTTTCTTTTATATTTTTATAAAGAAGTTGTTTCCGTTACTTGAACCCTGTAATTTTGCAGTCACAAAGGAGTAACATATTGCATATATCAACTCCATATTACTAAAAGTTTAAATCTATTCTCTAAATAATTTGTCAATATTACAAATTTTATATATCTGTATATTAAAATAAAGTACCTTCAACTTTGCAAGTCTAATTAATCAATTAAGAGGTTTATTATTAGAAATAGAAGAAAGATATCCAATGAAATGTGAAAATTTGGGAAGTTAGTGTACTTTTGAGGGGCATAGATGTAAAGTGAAAGTGAATTATATGAAGTGAGTGAAGACAGAAAAGGAGTAATGTAGGAAACTGGAATTTGAGTGAGACCAGACACTTTGAATGACTTTGCCAAGTTTATGAATATATGTCTAAATCATCACTTCATGTCTGATGCCTCCTTTGGCTTTGCAACAATTCCTACTCTCTCCTATGAGTGTAGACTGCTCATGTTTTTCTTCACAATGTAGCATCAAAAAACAAGCCACCTTATAGGATATGATTACTATATATGTGCAATTTTATACATTATTTGTTTTATTTGAAATAATATAATATTGAAATTATTAAATTTTAATGCAATATGAAAAACTAACAAAATATGAACTAGATAATTATGTGATAGCTAAAAAAATATTAAAGAGTAAATGATAATTTTTAAAACAAAATTAAAATTAAATACAATAAGCTCCTATAGCTTAATTTTTTATATTTTATGTTCTAAAATTATTATTAATTCTTTATAATATTTGTTGAAATATGCAGCTTTTGTCTACTTGTTAAATGTCAATATGTGTTTGTCGTTTCCTCCTGTGGTAGTTACGATTCCTATTCTTTATTTTTAGGTGTACATATTCTAGATGGTTCTCTTGATGAGGTGTAAATAACGATGTTTTTGGTTTTCTTTTTTACCTTACTAAGACACATGAACTTCATGCTTGGTTTGTATATATTGAATCTTTGTATTCATTTATAGTGAGAAGAAAAATTTTCCAACCTACTGTTCTATTTGTTACTCTGTTTTCATCTACAATGACAGAGAGATAAATCTGTCCATTATCTCCATATACGTAATCTGCTCATGGCATCAGAGCCAACCTCTTGAATCTGCGTTTATCTTTACTTAACCTTATTCTTCTCTTACTGTTTCATCATGGCGACAAATGATGAAGTTGTTGACCCTGTAAATAGAACTACAAACTTAATTCAAAATGCAGATGATCCTCTATTTTTACAAGGATCTGACAATCCTAGAATGGCCCTCGTGACTGTACTGCTCAATGACAATAATTTTCTGACATGGAACAGATCCATGAAGAGAGCTCTAACGGCTAAAAACAAACTAGGTTTTATTAATGGGAGCCTAGTGGAGCCAACAGATGAAGCTGCTCGATTGAAATGGAGAAGGGTGGATGAAATGGTTACCTCGTGGATAATTAGTTCTATGCAAAAAGAAATAGCAGAAACCTTCATCTACTCTACCTCTGCTAGAACACTTTGGCAAGAACTGGAGGAACAGTTTGGTGAAAGCAGTGGTCCACAAATTTATCAGATTCAAAGACACACTACAAAAAAACTAAGCTTTTTGCGTCGTTTTGAAAGTAGACGTCGCGAATGGTGTGAGGATATTGCGACGTCTGGTAAGACGTCATGAAAGATTCGTAGAATTTGAGACGTTGTATTCAGACATCGCCAAAAAGAGTAGTTTTTGACGTCGTCTTTGTACAAAGACGTGCCAAAATAGAAAAAACGACGTCTGTTAGAAATAGACGTCGGGAAAGGCCAGGTCCACATATTTAACTTATGCCCTTCCCCACCAAATGAGACGACGTCGTGTTGCCCCCCCCCCCATAATGACGTCGTCTCATCTTCTGTGTAAATGAAAATCAGAGGTTCATCTTCGTTCTCCCGCCCGCGCTTCGATATGTGAATCTGTCTTCCTCCACCTTCCGTCTTCCTCCACCTTCCCTCTCTCATCCTGTGTAGCGCTTGGAATCTGTGGAGTTTGCGTCACCAGTTTTTGAGCTTCTGTCATTTACAGTCGGAGGGCATGTGCGTACTGGTTGAGGTAAGTCATCGAACGACTTTGCTTGCGATTAATGTGAGTCGATTGTAGTTGACGATTTAATATGGGTTTAAGGTTGCTTAATCGTTTATTTTGATTATCTGTAACACAATGCATTTGGGTTTGCATTGTGTGACAATATCTTCTTCCCAGGCTTATGTTCATCTACGTTTTTGTTCCTATAGCCTTTTCGTCGTCTCAACTTGTAACATTAACAGTGCATATAACTGTTATTCCTACAGGTTCAAAAGATCAATCAACTGTGGTGTCATTAGCAGTGGAGCAAATTGTAGAGGTAATTAACCTTCTATGCTATTGTTTTATTTTGGAGTTCATGTTTGTTGTTGGTTTTCCTTTTGAATGGTCTTCGATTGAACTGAGGTTGAAGTTAAATGTATGTTTAGCTTCTGGTGGACTTCAACATCTTATTTTGATCCAATGGTGAGTAGCTTATGCTAGTCACCATTGAACTCATTGAAAATTAACATATATAGTTTGGCTGAATATATACTGTCATTGTTTAATATAGTTGATTTTTTAGTGGGTCTTTCCTGTTATCATTACAATAATGTACAATTTGTAATGAATAATTAGATATTTAAAGAATATTTGAATCAAACACAATTATAAATAAGTATACAATTACTTTCACAATTTTAGGTTATCTCGAAGGTTGCTCCATATTTTTGCATCCTTTTTTATTATGACAAACTCTAAAATAATTTTGATATCTTATGAGTACTCTTACTTTGCTCTATTTGTTCAGGTTCTTCAATTCTTCATCTTTATCCCTTCTTTTGGCCTTTTTGGGCCTTTAAGACATCCTCTTGATCAAATAAGGTAATATGAGCTACAAGTTTCCAGTCTTTGAACAAAATTTTAGACTACTAATGGGTTTCATGACATACTAATAACTATTTAAATAACATTCACACTTATAATATCAGCTCACATACCCATCAGTATCCTCCCTCTTATATGATATACAAATAAATGCATACTTACAAGGATCCTTATTAAATCTCAAAGTCTACATTAACATGTTCTTACTTGTAAATCAACAATGAACTTAATGTGTTACTTCAAACTTAAAACTTCCATTTGTCTTGATGATACATTGCCTTGTTTCCTATTATGCATTCTCTATCTATTTCCTCACCCTTGGACATATATAATAGGTAGACTTGATCACCATATCCCTTTTTCATGAATTTGAGTCATTAAAGCAACTTGAATATCCTCTAGCATTTTGATCAAGCATTTTGATCTATCTTCATAACTGATTTTGTTAAATGCCTCTAATATGTTATGATGAACAATTTCATAATTTGGTCTTATGTTGACAAATGCTTTCACAAAAGTCTCAGGATTCCTTACTTTGAAGTCATCATAAGCCTTATTTTATATATTCTTAAAATGCTCTATTATCTCATCAAATTCCACTTCTATTGTGCAATTAAGATTTGCCAAAATAAACTCTTATATTTGTGACCTTTATACAAATTATATTAATTTGTATAAACACATAAAACACATTTTTATACTTAGCTTTTGGGAAGAGATTTCTCAATGCATCCACTAAATCCTAAACACAAAAAAAGAATGAACCAAACAATATAATGTAAGTATAATAATTCAACGCATATATAAAAATAAGCAGTACGAATATTTGAATGTTGACCTTTTGTTAATGGCTTACAAAAGTTAATGAATTCTCACTTATGTTTAGGTCTTCACCAAGAAGATTTAAAATACAATAGCAAGATTAGTAATTCTCTCCCCTTAGAATAACCCTATATATAAGGTACATTTGATTGTTTCCATCACTCCTAACTATAGATAATAAAGCACCACTAAAAAATATACTTACAAAGCCTCCATCTAACCATATTATTTTCCTACAACTACTAAGGAAACTATACTTTAATACCTTAAATCCTATGTAGAACCTCTTAAATATTAGTTGTCCGGACTTTTCATCAAGTTTAGTTTAAATAATGAATAGCCATTCTTTGTCAATCCATAATGACATTGCATAGATCCTTGTAGCATCACAATAGTTTTACATTTAGCCTCATAATATTGAGATTTAGTTACATGTAATGCATAATTCATCTGAAGATCGTCTATCATCTCATAATTGACTAGTTTAGAGTCCTCCTAGAAGTTGTGTAAGAATTCTTTTGCGATCAATTTCTTACTAGCTTGCTTTTTTCTTTACACTTTCTTGCAACTATGCTTGTTTACTTAAAGGGACATTGTGGCTCTGAAGCAACATTCATTTTCACACCAAATCTCATCATTGAAACATCATATCCATTTGTAATCACATAATTGCTTATTCTTCCTAAAATGAATCTCATCATTAAACTTCATGCCAATATAGTAGGGCTAGTCGAAACATTGTCTATTTTCTAAAAAATACATGGCATCTAGTTGGAAGTCTAGTCTCGAAAGGAAATTTTAAAACCTCCTCAAAGGATAAAATGTATAAGTAAGTGGACAAAGCTTTTATTTTCCACATTCCTAAGAATCCTAACCCTTTTATCATGTAAGATTATAGACCCACATCTTTTATAATGTAATATACTAGAATTTCTAAGATGTTAGTCGCTAGATTGAAAGTAACCCTAAGCTCAATCATTAATCCAATTTAAGTATGATTCATTCAAGGGAGGAATATAGGATATAATATACTCTTGATATAAGAAACGTGAGGATTGCTATAGAAATAAATTAATAAAGAGTTATATGATGAAAATAGACATGCACAAGGAACCTAATAAGAACATAATAGAATTCTTATTCGTTCTTGATGACAGATAGTAGTTGCAAGTGTGAGGAGGAGATAGTTGGAGGTGCCATTGGAAAACAAGAACTAGGTATGATAACTTATAATATAAAGTTGCTCGATTGTTAATTGTTATGTTTGCATTCATACTTTAGCTATGAGGTTTGCTATATGAGATGCCACATGGTGTTTTCTTGTATTTATGCTAAAGTAAGGATCCTGCATTCATACATAAATACATAAATGAAATGTCATATTTTTCTTAATTTGTTTTATGACTTTTTTTATTGCTCTCTCCCTAGTTATCCGTATAGTTTATGAAATAGCAAGGCAAATTATACATATTAGTATGTGTAGAGCAACGACCTAATTCACATTATAAACGTAGGGTAGCAAAAAATAAGTTTTGCTACGTTAATAGTTAGCTGTTCTACACATACATTTAGGTACGTATTTAACCTTTCCTCATCCTTCGCTTACTAACATAACATAATGTTTTCATTTTTAGAGTGAATTGATAGGTATTTGTTGCTCTATGGATAAGAGTTGGATGAACAATGTTAGGGTTTCTCGTGAATATATAGATGGAGTAAGGATGTTTATGACTTTTGTCGCTGGAAAAAAGGGCAAAGAGTGTGACATTTCATGCCCTTGTGCACGTTGTATGAATTGTTATAAGAGATCTCAAACAAATGTGTTTGAACATTTAATGCAATTCGGCATTGACCAATCATACACCCGTTGGGTTTTACATGGTGAAGAGCCAGCATATAGATTTATGCCTAGGGAAGAAAGGCTTGACACTGGCAATGTTGACATAGATGGGACGGACTTTAATGAAGGTGATAGCAATGAGGAGGATGATGGGATGCAAGCTTTACTTGATGATATGGGTACTTTCATAAATGATCATCCAATTAATGAAGGCGGAAGGAGTCGTCCTACAGGCATTGCACATTCTACTATGGGTGGGTTTCATGAATTGTTGAGTAAAGCTGCTGAAGAGTTGTACCCGGGATGTACGAATTATTCTAAGTTGTCTTTTCTTATGAAGTTGCTTCATTTGAAAGTGTACAACAAGTGGAGCAATAAGTCATTTGACATGTTACTCGCTTTCTGTTGAAGGATGTATTACCGAATGGTAAATCTTTGCGAAGTCTATTATGAAACAAATCAATTCCTCTGAGCCTAGGATTGGGTTATGTGTCGATACATGCATGTAAATACGATTGTATCCTATATTGGAAAGAGTATGAGGACTTGGAAAGTTGTCCCGATGTGGAACATCAAGATGGAGAGTTAATGATAGCGGGGTAAGAAGATACCACATAAAGTATTGCGGTACTTTCCATTGCGATCTAGATTACAACGATTATTCATGTCAAGTAAGACCGCTAAAGAAATGACATGGCATAATGATAGGCCTAAAGGTGACAGTTATAACATGGTTCATCCTTCTGATGGAGAAGCTTGGAAGAGCTTTGATGAGCTATATCCTGAGTTTGCCAGAGAACCACGTAATGTTAGACTAGGGTTAGCAACTGATGGATTCAATCCACATGGTAATTTGTCCGTTTCATATAGTGTATGGCCTGTTGTTCTCTTAGCATACAATTTACCCCCTTGGATGTGTATGGATGAGTCATTCTTTATGCTATCGTTGGTTATTCCAGGTCCGAAAGTGGTCGGTAGAGACATTGACGTCTATATGAGACCACTAATAGATGAGTTAAAGAAGTTATGGGAGGATGGTTTTGATGTATTTGATGTTTCAAAAGGAGAGAATTTTCGATTGCATGCAGCTTTAATGTGGACTATTAATGACTTTCCAACTATGGTACTATTTACATTTGCCGAGCACAAAAACTACATGGCATGTCTGTTTGTAACAAGGACACTCCTTCTTGTAAGTTAAGTAAGAAGATGGATACTTAGGCCATCGTCGTTTCTTCCTTATAATCATCCATGGAGGAAAAGCAAGAAGTTTGATGGCAAGAGTGATCATCGGCCTATACCTAACTTCATTAGTGGAGATGATATGGTGGAACAATTAAGTCATATGCAGAATATATGTTATGGCAAGCATCCCAACAATAAAAGGAGAAGGAGATTGGAAGGAGAGTTGAATTGGAATAAAAAAAAAGTATTCTTTTTGAACTACCATATTGGCATAAGTTAAAATTAAGGCATAACCTTGATGTCATGCATATAGAAAAGAATATTTGTGACAATATCCTTGGAACTTTGATGAATGTTGAAGGTAAAACCAAAGACACAATCAAGGCTCGGCTTGATTTGGAAGATATGAATATTCGAAAAGAATTACACTTGATAAGAGCAGCTGATGGAATTATTGTTGGAAAACCTCCAGCATGCTATACAATGACTACTGATGAGAAGAAGAAGTTTTGTGAGTTTGTAAAGCAGGTGAAGTTTCCAGATGGTTATGCATCGAATATATCTAGATGTGTTAATGTTGATGAAAGGAAGATTATTGGACTTAAGTCTCATGATTGTCATGTATTGTTACAAAGCATTCTACCAATAGGAACGCGTTCTATCTTGAACAAAGATGTGATAGGTGTTTTAATGGAGTTGGGGGACTTCTTTCGCAGAATTTGTAGACGAAGTCTAAATAAGGATCAGGTTAAGAATATGTGTGATGAGATTACTTTAATCTTATGCAAGCTTGAAATGATATACCCACCGGTGTTCTTTGATGTGATGGTACATTTGGCTATTCATTTGCCAAATGAAGCCTTGCTTCGTGGACCGGTTGTGTACAGATGGATGTATCCAATTGAGAGGTATTATTTTCATTAATCTTATTACATCAAAGATTTAAGTAAATAGTGGCCTATCGATTAATGGTTAATCATTTGTGCAGATTCTTAGGTACACTAAAGGGATTTGTTAGGAATAAAGCACGTCCAGAAGGGTCAATTGCAGAAACGTATGTTGTTAAAGAGTGCATGACATTACATTCAATGTATTTAAAAGGAATTGAAACCAACTTCAGCGTGCGGGCGCATCAATGATATGGTTGATGGTTGTGACATTTCGATATTCTTTCAACAATGTAAGCCGATTGGTGCTGCCAAAGCAATTGCTCTTCCTACAAATGAGCTAGAGATTGCACATTGGTATGTGCTGATGAATTGTCATGAGATTAGGCCCTTCATTGAGTAAGTTTGTCTAACCTTTTGTCAAATTACGATATGAGATAAGTTAAGATATCTCATATAATATTGATTGACTTTATGATGACCCATAGTGAGCACATGGAAGAGCTAAGGCAACAAAGTCCATTGCATGTTGATAGGAGACATAGAGAACAATTTGCTTCATGGTTAAAGCATCGGGTGAGAAGAAAGTGCATGTGGGCTGGGCAACTAATAATTATATATAATTAACTAATTTTCATTGCTTGTTATAGATGGCGACATTAACTAGCTCCGTGAAGGACATATGTTTGAGTCGTTGTATGCATTGGCATGTGGACCTCGTGGCTTGGTACAAAAGTATCTTGTATGCAATATAAATGGCATGCGATTTCGCCGAAGCCGTGATGTGCGAAGGATTACCAAAACAGTGGTGTTGCGGTGTTAGGAAATTATGGGAAGATAATATAACATTTTATGGGATCTTGACAGATATTATAAGGCTTGAATATGTTAGAGGTAAAAGTGTTGTGCTTTTCAAATGCAAATGGTGCGATCTTGGGAATACGAATGTGAGGGTCAACGGCATTCTTAAAAGCATCAACGTTCTAAAGTTTTGGTTCAGGATGACCCATTTGTTTTGGCAAACCAAGCAAAGCAAATTTTTTAGTGGAAGATTTGGTACTAGGTTCAAATTGGCAGATTGTTCAAGAATGTGAAGTTAGGCGTCGTATGACATCCCATTGCATGGTAGTGAAGAAGATGCGAGATGGCGTTGAGGAGTCTTCGATGTTCGAGTGGAACTCGAGGAATGTTCCTTAGAGTTTTAGATTGGTGATATTGCTTTTGATGTAATAAATAATGTTGTGGTCAATTCGGCATAGCGTTTGAATGATGATTTGGATGACTTAGAGACAAGCGATGGTGACAATGAATGTGATATTGTATATGAAGAGTCCACTGATGACGATGATGAATAAATTCTTATTATGCAATTATATGTTTGTTGATCTATTTTCATTGCTTAATGACATGTGCATGTTTAAGGTAACTAATATCACAAGTAGAGGACTGCATAAGTAATCAAACAGACCAACAAAGATACTCGTCAATAGCATCAACCATATAGAGGACTTCATAACCCTTCTTCTTCAACTTTTCAATGATCTAATTTGCACTGTTTCATGCAGCTAAAAATGATGTATCTCTCTTCACTTCATATGGTGGTTTTAAATGTTTATGATTTTCGTACGTATAGGCTTTTATCCCTCTACATTGTCAACTTTAACAGTGGAAATCTCTTTAACATTGTAGGTTGCTCATCCTACAATTGCAAGAGATCACTAATCTGTGGTGTCATTTGAAGTGGAGCAATATCTTGAGGTAATTGCCCTTTACTGCATTTGTTTTATTATGGAGTAGATGTTTGTTGTTTTATTATGTTTAATAGTGTCTGATTAGAATGAATATTAGCCCCATGTACTAGCATAAGATCATCAAGAAACAATAGATGAGTGATCTTGAGTTCTTTACCATGCCTATAGGGGAATAAGAAATTGTCATTACACTCAATTAACTTGCTTAACATCCTAGAGTGACCTTTTATAACTAGAGTGAATAGGTAAGGGGAAAAGGGATTCCCTTGCCTTATTCCTTTAGTATTTTGAAATGAGGTGGTGGGAATACCATTAACCAGGATTCTAAAAGAGGAGCAAGTAATACAAGCTATTATCTAATTCACAAACTGAGTGTGAAATTTAAGACCACTTAAATAGACTTGAATGAAACTCCATTTGATATTATCAAAAGCTTTAAAGAAGTTACCAGTAATTATTTCATCTCCTGGTTTATAGAGTTATCAAAGAATATGTTAATGTTAAAATCTACCTCAAATACTTCAGATCCCATCAAGTTGATGAAAAAGTTTTTAGCAATCAGTTGGAGATCTTCAGCTTAGTCTGAGACCCTCTATCATTCTCAACTTAGTGATCTTGTTTTAATTTCTTCTTTCCAAAAGAGTAAAGAGGAAGAATTTGGTATTAATATCCCTTCACCTATCCAATTCACTATAGCTTTTTGCTTAAGAATAGAGTTCTGCAATCTAGTTACTTCAAAGTTCTCCTGAATTCTTTGATTTACAATTACTCTCAAAGCAATGCTGTGTGGAAATTTATAACATTCCTCTTGAGCCTTCTGCAATTTGAGTTTTGAACTAGAAATACTAGAGTTTTGATTCCTAAAAAATCTTAAAGGCTTACTTAACTAACTTAAGTTTATACATTAATTAGAAAGCCTTATATCCTATAACAAGATGATTCCATTCATTCAAAATAATTTCCATAAACCCTTTACTGTGAGCTAGGCCATTCAAAACTTTGAAGGGAGAACCATCCCTAGTAGTAGGAATAATGTTCTGTATGAGGAAAAAGCAGTGATAAGAGCAAGTGCAACCTCATTCTATATGAATTAGGTTTTCTTATTAGGCTTTCTTATAAGAAAACCTTAGTAGGCTTTCTTATTCTACTAGAATTAGGTTCCGAGAATTTCTTTTTATCTATATGAATCAACCTTTCAAAGAAAAAACAAAAACGTTAATTTTCTCTACAAACTTTGGATTTCCAAGTAGAACTAATTATTGAGTTCTCTCCTAAAATCCCAGCAATTGTAACTAAAAATTTCCAGCATCCTTAATCTGAATCTTCAACAACCTATATTGATATTGCAACAACTTATTCAGAACTCAAACTCAAAATTCTAGCCAGCTCAGCAAATTTCAGCAGCCAAAAATTCCTAATTTTCTGTAAGTTCTAGCTAATAAATTGGTATCTATTCCATTCGTCCTACATCATGGTGAGGACGCAGTTCATAGTTAGCACTCCCACTGGGAGGAAAATATAAAGAAAAAAAAATGTAGAGGAGGAGAATCACCAGAACAGAAACAATACTTGCTCCTCTGGGAATGCAGGTTAATATTGACCAAAATCATCTGGTCAAATTTTAGGAATACTCTGATGGAAATGACATACTAATTCTCAAATTTGGCCATCTTTCCTACAAATGTTATCAAGTTATCTACCACAAGGATAAAATGACTTGTAAAAGCACACAGTTTCGTCCAAATAAAATGACAAAGAAAAAGTTATGATTTAATTCCAATTGACAGGTGGGCCAAATTTTGTAAGTGGCAAACCAGAATTTGTTTGTTGTGAAAACTTGACTAAAAGTGACCAATACTCAGCCACTCATCTCTAAGCTATAACCATTAATCATGGCCAGATGACCTTCTAATTTATTCAATATCGCAAGTTTAACCCCCCTCTCGAATAAAGTCTTAAACAATTTCAAAAATTCTAATACGCATATATGAAACATTCTTTGCTTGATGATGATTTTGGTGAATTGAAGGATTAAGCTTGTACCACATACGGGTAAGAAACAAGCGGATGATTATGTTGTGAGAAAATTCAAAGTCTAGAACGCAAGCGCCTAATTCAATGTTTGTTTAGATGTCAAAAAAAATCCATCTTTGCTCTATTGTGTATTGCTCTATTTTCAAGTTGAAGTAATTGGAATTTGACAGCACACCATATCCCCATCCTCTCCTAGCTTGAGGATTGGAATACTTTGAAGAAGTTTAGCTTCTATTTTAACTTCAGCATAGATTTTAACATAATATATTCACTTCATATTATCACTTCATACCTATACCATGCCTAAACCAAGAAATATGATAATAATCCTTGTTGGGGAGCTATAACTGCGTTGTCCAATGAGCTAAATTACTTATACTATTTCTGGAGGAAAGTCATAGCAGTAAGTAATTTAGCTAAATTACTTACTGCTATGACTGAAAATATGCTATTACTTACTCTTATTAGCTAAATTACTTACTACTATGACTGAAAACATGCATCCTCAAATTATTTGTTTTCCTCATAATCAAAAGATGATTGAAAATATGTTATTTTCCTTCATTGCAAACATTGCTATGTACTGCCAGATGTTGTTCAAGGGCTTAGGAGAGTTTTGAGCTTTTAGAACTCTGCAATCTTCAGCACTTGAAACAAATTGTAAGTAAGCATAAAACAAATTGGAATCAATCTCTCCAATGCACTAATGATGTTCTTCATTGTAAACATTGCTATGTACTGCCATATGTGAAAATGGAGCTATTATATCAGTTATTTTGCTAACTTAAAACAGAAATTTGATGGATGTGAATGGCATTGAATTGTGAAAACATGATACACATATTAGCAAGGCATCAACATTCAGTCCATGGCTTTCACCATTTCTTTATATGCATCATCCATGCTTCTCTTTGACTCCTTATGAATAGATTGCAATGCCAATGACAGCTATCCAAGTTGTGGCTTCATATTTTGCATATAAGTGCAAGTTGTTGTATATGAACTCTAACAATTTGTTAATGGAAACGGAATTTTTGGATGGATCCGTGGTTGCTACTTGTATATGCATTTAGAATGAATGTATCTTTCTAGCTGTTGTTTATAGGATCCTATCACTTCATTATCTTGTTTTAGTGCGTGTATGTATCATTACCTATTGCTTCATTATACTGATGCTTCATTATAGCATATTCGTGCTTTTGATACAAGTTCAGTATTTGACATCAACCTTTTGGAAAGCTTTTGATCTAGTTTTTGATCTTGTGTTCTCTAAGCATGCATAACAGATGTATACAGGTATAACACCTAACATAACTTTTTCAAGATATGTGAAACCAAATAATTGGATAATTGACCAACACAAAGGTTGGAAAACTAGCATTGAAAGAACAACTGATATAGATTATGGGAATAGGCTTGTGAACTCGATGAAGGCTTAGGCTTGTGATTTGCATCAGTTATTAAACCAGCATGTTTCATACCCCAAAATCCCCTACAATCCCCTAATATGTTTACAAAGTCTCTTAGTAACTATGAATCTGATGCAGATATGCTTTACATTTGAAAGTGAATGCAACAATGCCATTTTAACAGAACAATAGAATTTGCAGATTGTATTCAAATACATAGTAAGACACATCATCTATCTCTTCATTCCTCTATATAGTAGGTAATATGTGCAATGACTTTTATGTATTTATGAATGTTTGGTTAATCACATAGGTTCAAAACATCTTGTTTTTGTTTACAGTGATCTTGATGTGAATGACATAGGATTTATTTACTAATGTCAATGTGAATGCAGATTGTATTGACATGGGACTGATACCCAAGAAGAAGAATAAGGCTGCACCAGTTCCTTAGTACCTACACAACCGCAATCAGCAGATCGTCGACTAATTGGAAGTGCATTAATGAGTCATCTGCTCCTCCACAACCACAAGATAAGACACCGCACTGCACTGCACCTACACTTACACAGCACAAGCTCGCTTACGTGCACCTTCCCACCATCTTGAAACACCAAGAGAAGTCAATTCTATGCCTAGTATTAGTCCTAGAGATAAGTATGAACAAATTTTGAACATGCGACGCAATATTAGCACTCCACCAACTTCACGAGCAGACACCTCCGACTTCAAATTATCGGACACCGTGCAATCCTCCGGTTTCTAATTATCGACACCAATAAATCACACTATTCCTTCCGTGTGGGCTCCTCTTACGCAAATAATCTGCGGTGTGATCTTAACATTAATTAGATTTATCATTAATTGTTATATGCTAATTATAAATTATTCTTTTGCTATTTTAGGATCCACAATAATGCAAAAAAACAAGGGTGTCACGAAAGGACATGGATTAGCAAAGATTAATAAGGCGATAGGTAAAAGATTGGAGATAGAGATCTCCCTCTTGAAGGACCAACCAACTCAACTCCGGTTTGCCAAATTATCGAGTGAGATTGGTGTGATATCTCGAACTTCTTTGCTGTAAGAACTAAAATTTCAAAATTATCGATGACGAATTGAACATTGCATTGGACAAGTTAGGCGTAAGTATTCTAAACCAATCCAATTTGTAAGTGTTTTCCATTTGGTTAAGCGTTGACCAATAACTTATAATTTTTGCAGCAAAAGTTGGACATCGAGGAATGAGGACTAACAACGAAATCCATCTTTCTTTGTGAAGAGGTTTCTTTCATTAAGGTCTAAAGATCAAAGGTATAATTTAAAAGGCATTTTACCAAGCACGGAAAGGATGTGAAGCGGATAGTGTCACATTAGCGGAGTGGATGGATTTATGTGAGTATTAGGAGCAATCGCCATAAAGGTTAGTTCTTATTCGGATAAAAACTTTATTCCTGACTTCTTTCATAACTAATTATATTTTAGTATTTATGATTTCTGATTTATAGATGTTATAATAAATTTTCCACGTGTATGATTAGGAAAAAAGTCGGAAAGCCAAACTGGCTAGGAGTCAGGTCAAATGTCCACCAAACTCTGGCTCCAAGGCCTTTGTAGCGATACGACATGAGATTGTGAGTTACCATCTTTTTAATTATATTTTACTTTGATTGACATTTACAAATTTATGAAAAGCATTTATTGTAATATTTTTTACAACAGTGATGAGGATGGAGAAGAGTGTGACCGATGAAGCTATGGTATCACACTCATTATGATGAAAGCAAAGATCAATGGACAACTATAGAAGCAAAGCAAAATGGGTCGATACATAATTCATTTACGATATTTGTTAAATGAGAATGTGTATGTAATTAATTCTTACTTTCCCAGGAATTAATGTGTAATGAAATGACAAGTTCAATAGAACAAGATCATCCATGACATGAGATGAAGTGTGCGATAAAGTCACAGGCACTAGAGCAGATTACATTGTTGCCGTGGGAATTGGGCCTCGATCGCGAGAATACTTGACGAAAGAGACTTGAGGCAATTAGAAGAGTCAAAGAGGGCTAATCGAGAATTGCGCCTCAAGTCCATCAATTGACTAAACAATTTAAAAAATGCGAGGATCGAATAGAACTTTTATGTTACACATAATGTTAGCTTCGGACTAAACATGTACTCATTTTCATATATTAAACACTTATGACGTTTTGTTTATTAAAATTTTAGTTTTATGACATATTAAGGAATTGCAATTTAAATAATAAATTGTTTGCATATATTCAAGTCTTGTTATACATGAATAATTATTAAAATTCATTATATATTCAAAATATTGTTGAATTATTACAAAAATTATTCATGAATAATATCTAATAGTTATTAAATATATATTATTTTAATATTTAGTTAAATTTATATTTAGCAAATAATTAAACATATTTAAACAAAAAGCTAATAACAAATCAAATTTATTCAATTAAAATTTTCCTCCAAAAATTAAAAATTATAATTTAATAATTAATTTTGATTAAATTATAAATTCTTTCAATATTCAGATCAATTAAAACAAATCATGAATTTCTAATTTATATTAAACAATTATTAACAAAATTTACCAAAATTATAATAAATTAATTATAATTTAATAAATACTTGACAATCAACGATGTCTACTTATTAGACGTCGCAGATTGTGAAGCTTCTGCGACGTCTATCCAACGTCGTCAAAAAACACACAATCCCTGACGTTTGCACTAAACGTCGGTAATTACATGCATCTTTTCTGACGTCTTAATCAACGTCGCAGAATTGATTAGCCTTCTACGACGTCTACACTTAGACGTCGAGAAAACCCATTACCTACCGACCATCTACGACGTCTATTGTGACGTTTTAATAGACGTCGTTGAAGGTTTTTTTCCGACGTCTATGGAGCTTCTACGACGTTTTTTAGACGACGTGAAATGCATCTTTTTGTTGTAGTGAAAGATTTCTTCAATGGAGCAAGGTAACTCTTCAGTTGCTATATATTACAGTAAAATGAAGAAATTATGGGAAGAACTGAATGTTTTACAACCTATTCCCCAATGTTCTTATGGTGCTATGAGAGGTTGCACTTGTAACACTGTTGGAGATGTTTTAGACATTATGTCTCAGACTAAACTCATACAATTTCTTATGGGTTTAAATGAAAGTTATGATAATGTAAGGAATCAGATTTTGGTCTTGGAACCTATGTCGTCAGTTAATAAGGCTTACTCAATGATTTTTGTTGGACCAATGGTGGTTGAAAAATTAAATTTCTTTGTGTTTTGATAATAATAAAATGGATAGAATTGGTTAAGCAATTATTTCAGGTGATTTGGATTACAATTAAAGGATTAATACAATTTAAGATTGACATATCTACAAATTAAGATATAGACAACTCATCACCAACGTTCAAGAGATAAACAATGTGCAAAAGATGATTGTTGTGAAGATTATAATCAAAGATACGTATCCCAACATTTAAAGTTCAAGATTATCTGAAATATGTCCGTTGTAGCTGTCCCCAGTCGACCAGAACATTCCAATTCGACTGAGAATTATCATTTCTGTAAAATGGGGTTTAAACTAGTTGATCAAAATCTACTAAGTCGACTAAAAGCAAAGGACCAGTAAGTTCGATAATCATTCTAGTCGACTACAAACATTCTAGTCGACTAACATCACACCAGTCGACTGATCAAAGAGCGAAGATGAGTGTTTCAACAAAAATGTTTGTTCCAGTCGACTAGCACTAGTCGACCAGTCGACTATCAGGTGAAACTGAGCAAAATTCATCCAGATCAATCACAAATGGAAAGGAGGAAATCAAGGAATGGCTAGGAGATATCAAGCAACAGCTAATAGATGATCTACAACATCTATATTGATCTAGAAGCCTACAAATAAATAGAGGAAGATCAAGAGATCAATGTGAGTTGAAAAATAAAAAAGCTTTCTGATCATCTTTCATAATCATCATTGTTATTACTCAAAATTTCTCTCTACACATTCAAGTGTATCTACCTATATCAAGCCTTACTTCAATTATTTATCATCTTTATTGTAAGCTTAGTGATTAAAGGAGAATCACTAGTGAGGTAGGATTTGTGCCGTAAGACAGATCGATTGTAAGGGTTGCTTGAGCTGGAATTCAAGTGGTTGTAAAAGTTCGCACTGAACTAAAAAGTGTACAATATAGTGGTTTGCCAAATCCAAAGTGGGAGCTTAGGTAGAGGATGTAGGTCTTAGCACCGAACCTCTATAAAAACAGTGTTTTCTTTTCTTCCCTACTCTTTACATCTAATTTTGTTTAAATTATTTTGTGTGTACTAACTTCTGATTTTTTTTGTAGAGCTTTACGAAAAAGGTTAAAGATCTATTCAACCTCCCTTTCTAGATCGTTTACAATTGGTATCAGAGCAGAAGCATCCAGGGATGGCACACAATAACTTAGCGGAAGAAGGTAACACTAATAATCGCCCTCCTTTGTTTAATGGTACTAACTACTCATCTTGGAAAAATCCTATGAAGTATCATATTATCAGCGAAGGAGTAGAATATTGGAAGATCATCATCTTCGGTCCACAAGCTCCATTGAAAGAAAATGGCGAGATGAAAACGGAGCTGGAGTATGACGACAATGATTGGAAGCAAGCATACATAAATGCAAAAGCTATGAAATTGATATATTGTGCTCTCACGATTGAGGAAAGAAATCGAGTGAATTCATGTACGAGTGCTAAAGAAATGTGGGAAAGACTTCATATCACTCATGAAGGAACCCACCAAGTTCGAGAGACAAAGATCAACATGCTTCTCCATGACTATGAAATGTTTGTCATGAAGGAAGGTGAGTCTATTTCTAATATGCTTGATCGTTTTGCAGAAATCATAAATGGATTAGGAAACCTCAGAAAGCATATGATGGATAACGAAAAGGTAAAGAAGATTCTTCACTCACTACCGAAAGAATGGGACTCTCAAGTCACCGCTATTATGGAGTCTAAGAATCTCAATCATTTGGAATTCAATGCCTTAGTGGGATCTCTCATCAACTATGAGATCATTCTTAAATTAAGAGGAGGAAGAGGTAAGTTACAAAAGTCAATTGCTTTAAAAGCTAATGCTTCTTCTCTTGATAAAAGTGACGAAGAAATAGATGAAGAAGAAGAAGGCGAAGAAATAGCAATGTATGCTAGAAATTTGAGAAAGTTCAAAGGACTACTCAAAAATAGGAGGAAAGAATTAAGTGGTGGAAGAAATGGAGAAAGAAAGAAATACACAATGGAAAGAAGATCTAAGGGCTATGAAGAAAAGAAGAGTAATGAAAAATGTTGGAAATGTGGAAAAAGAGGACATCATGCTAGAGAATGCAAAAGCTCATCTTCCACCTCAAATTTTCAGAAAAATGACAAGTATGACAAAGGGAAAAAGAAAGCTAGCCTAGTAGCCACTTGGAGTGATGATGAGGAAGTATATCAAAGCAATGATGAAAACAACTTAGCTCTTATGGCAAATAGCTCCTTAACAAGTGATGATGAAGATGAGGTAACTTTCTTTGATCAAGATCTTAGAGATTCTTTTAATGCTTTACAAATCAATTTTGAAGAAGCTATCGAGATCAACAAGAAATTGAGAAAGAAAATAAGAGAATTAGTTGCTGAAAATAGTGCTTTACATGAGACCATTGATGATTTAGATTGTCCTAAGGAAGATCATTCTGCATGCCTTGCTGAAAAAGAAAATCTTACTTGTGAGCTTCATAGACTTAGAAGGGAGTTTTCTTATGTGGTTGGAAAATTTGCTAATAGAAATGAGAAGTTTGAAAAGATGTTGTCTTTACAACCATATTCGATTTCTAGACATGGTTTAGGATATGATCCTTTTGATAGAGATTGTTCTTTGATTTCTAAATTCACTAAAGATGGAAAAGTTGCAAAACGTGCTAGATGTTTGAATGATGGTCATAATAAAATTGCTTGTAAAAGTATTAGGAGATGTATTAATGTGAAGAAAATTTAGGTGGTAAAAGGTACAAAACCTTCAAATGTAGTTTATTTGACTAACCAAAATAGACCCAAAATGGCTTGGGTACCAATGAGAAGAAAGAATGTTTCTGGTGTAGGTACAAGCAAGGAATGAAAATCCACCAAGCACTTGGTACATTGATAGTGGATGCTCAAGGCATATGAGTGGAGATAAGAATCTATTTGCAGAAATCAGACCAAAGAACCAAGGATATGTCACATTTGGAGATAACAACAAAGGTAAAGTCATTAGTGTTGGTAAAGTGGGTAAGGAACCTTTGCCTACCATTGACAATGTGTTACTTGTTGATGGATTGAAACATAATCTATTGAGTTTTTCTCAATTACGTGATATGAATTTTAATGTGACATTTATTTGAAGCATGTTTCTTCTAGTGACCAATTAGCTGATATACTTACTAAACCTCTTAAGGAAGATTTTTTTTAAAACATGAAATTGAGGCTTGGTATGTGTGATTTAAATTCTTTTGGTTGAATTTATTTTCTGCATACACTATCATATCAAAATAGTCTGGCAAAATAAGCAATTCCATCGAAGATACATCATCATGATTTACATTTAGTGACTTTATTAAGGTTTAGAAATTTCCAGTCGACTAATTGGAGTTTAAGACGACTGATTTTGAGGTTTGCTAGACGACTAGTGCATCAGAAGATGAAGAAAAGGAAGTGCCAATCGACTATTGGTCCACGACTAGTCGACTGGGAATGCACACGGGTCTTTTAAATAAAACCCACTCTTCTTCTTTCAAACAACTATCATCTTCTACCTACAATAAACCTCTCACTCGACTAAACCTCTTAATCTCTGAAGAATCAATACTTTCATCGTCAATCTACTTCTAAAAACCTCAGAACTCCTTCCCCTTTAAACATCTTATCTATTTCTTTCTCTCAAACCCATTCTCTCTTGTTTTTCCGAAAACCCATTCTCTTCTCTCTTTGCGATTTTTGTCCTCCAAGTCGACTAATCCTTCAAAAATTCTTCAAACCTGATTCTTCAATCATCAACCCATATCCAAAAAGTCGAAACCCCCTTACTATTTCATCAAATCGTCTTCATCTCCCCTACATCTCACATTTTTTGTTTCTTAAAACCCTAACTGTGTAGTCTGCAATTTTTGCTCAAATCTCTACAACGGCTCCACGGAAGTCTACGGGAAAAGGAAAACAAGTGGATTTCGCACCTCAATGTCCAACTCAATGCTCACGAGTTCGGGGCTCTTCATCAAGAGGTAGTCTAGAGAGAGAAATCGAGGAGATAGAGTCACGATTCATTTCAATGGAGGCACAAAATCTGTATTATAAGGTATTGAAAAATGAAGTCCTTATTCCATCTATGAAGTTTGAATGGATTGAGTTAGATCACAGTGAATATATGATGTTGTTTACGGAACTCACTAGTTTAGGTTTGCGATTTTTTCTGGGATTTTCTGAAGAGATATATGAGGACTTGGTTCGAGAGTTTTATGCTAATCTTGTGGTGATAAGGAGTAATGTTGATACCGGAATGCATTTGAAGTCTAGTATTAAAGGAAAGGAAATTTTTATTTGTGAACAAAATCTGTCCATTTGGTTGAAATTGCCTACTGGTGGAGTTAGGTCTAGAGCCTCTTTATTAGACTTTGATATTTTGAGACATGAAGGTGGTGACACTGATGAGGAAGCTGATAAAAATTATAGATATACTGAAGAGAAGGGAGATGCATTGCTGGATAGTCTTTGTTCGGATCATTCCCAACCACCCTATGAGGCCATGGATTTGCCTCTGAATTATAGGTTGCTTCACTATGCTATTAATAGAGTGGTATATCCTAAGAAGGCTAGTAACAACCATATTACATCATTGGATAAGGAAATTTTGTGGCACCTGGAAGAAGATAGACAAATTAATTTTCCAAGTCTGATTATTCAAATGATGAGGAAGAAGGCCAATTTATTAAAAGGAGAGCTTAAGAGTCAAACGGGAAAGCATAAAGGCATGTCGTATGCTGCCTTGATTACATTTGTCGCCAAGTTGCAAAAAGTTGACTTTAGTTCTTATGATCATTATCCGTATCCCCAAAGTTGGAGATTTACACTGTAACATCCCGTTACTGTTAGTAAGGGTATTCTGGTAGTGGGGTCATACTGATAGGATTTCACTGCATTCATTGACTGAGCATGTTACTGGCCTCTAATTATAGAGGAACAGGTTTATTGCATATGCATTTATCCATAGGTACATGCATTCATGATTTTCCGGTATTTGATTGTGAGTAAGAACCATCGAAGCCGAGTTGGTGGCCCGACCGGGTATTTGGATCGGGATTAATTGAGAAATTAGAGTAATTGAGTTCAATTGGTGATTTAATCTGATTCTGACGATTGGTAATTTATAGAGGCTTATAGGAAATTTTCGGGTAATTAGGAGAAAATGTCCCACGAAAATTTTGGTGACTGATGATTGATTGCTTTATTCTTGAAAGAAGCATCGATGGCGATGGAAAAATTAGAATTTGGCTGATAGGAAATAAATATGTTGAGCCATTAAAATTTGGAGACTGAAATTCGGACTGAACTGGAGACCTAAGTCTATAAATATTAGGTTTGAGAAATTGGGAGAAAATTTGGCTAAGAGTTCGTTTTTCCTCTCCTACGGTGGCTTTCGAATCCTCTCATTGGTGAGGATTTCTTGGTTTTTCCCTTATGGGTTCTCTTCGTTGTGTTAATCTAACATGGTTATAGTGATTGTTTAAGGCTGGAGGCTTTGATATTGGGAGATCGGTGGATTTGAAAGATTTTAGGGTTTACGGCGTTTTCTTGAGAAATCTTGGACTGATCTATATTTTGGTAAGTATTATGGTTTTAAAGTTGATTTTTATGGTTGTTGCATGAATTTATGGCTTTATTAGAGTAGAATGGAGTGGTTGGAGTGTTTTAATGGAGGATTTAATGCGGAAAACGATTGGAGAAGACGACGGGTTTCGCCAAGACGCCAGTGACTGCTGCTTGCAGCGCTTTACGACAATTTATATTAGATTCGCTTGGCGAAGCGTCTTGATGCCGCTTGCGGCGTCATTACTGTCGCGTGACGTGTTGCCCTCGCCTCACGGCGTGACGAGAACACGTCGTTACATGTGAAGAGCTTTCTGTATGCGGTGAGAGCGATATCTGTGGCGAGAGACACTGTTTCATTGGATTTAAATTGGTTTATTGGGCAATAACTTTTGGTGTAGACCTCCGATTGAGGCGATTCCAGATTTGTTATGAACTAGGTAAAGAGGTCTACAATTGAGGATAATTATAGGAGTTCTAATTGATTTAATTGGTATTGAATTATAGGAAATTGGATCAATTATGGTACTTAGTGTGACCTAAATGTCAAATTGAGATTATTGGAGTTTTGATTGGGAATTGTAATTGAGGTTTTGACCCGATAAATAGGAAATTGCTATAGGGGATTCGAATTGAGGAAAATTGAACTGAATTATAGGATTGGATCAATTACTGTCAATCAATTGAACTGCGAATTAGAATGAGACCTAAGAGTTATAAATTGGGTTTTGGCGCCGGAAAAATCGTGAACACGCATTGTACATCATTTCACTGAGACATATGCATTACTGTACTGTTTAATTGAGTAATTAGTAATGGACTATATTTTACTGTTATAGAGGCTCCGTTGGAACGTCGCTCCACGGACATTACTGGGACTTCCAGGCAGTAGCTCGGAAGTTACAGGTGAGTAACCTAGTTGGTTTCTCAAATTCCTGATTGCTTACATGCTCTACATGAATTACATGCAAAGATGAATTGTATGACTCTTGTATGATTCTTGGCATGTATTGGATTGAATTGCATGTTTTCTTGAACCAACTGCATCGCTACATGACACCGAGGCTCAATCTTTGGGCTTTTATAGCCATACATTTGAATGCTCAATCTTGAGTTCTTGAATCTTGAATTCTTGAACATTGCATTGCATGCATAAATGCATGATCGGATAATGGGCGTGTCCCAGTTGCTAATTTCATTTGAAAAGAGCCTGGTGCTCGAATCTTTGTCTTGGCCGGGCTAGCCGAGGAGAAAATCACTGACGCGTCCCTACCGCTTCTTGACCGCCTTGGGCGCAATCTTGAATAAGCGGAAAAGAGTCACATGCATTGCATTCACATGAATAGCGTGTTGTGACAATTCTTGATCTGTGATGACATGATTTATCGCAAAATTGTTACATATTCTTTGTTAATTGTTGTTATTCTTTTACCGTTATAATCATTATATTATCTTGATAAATGAATATTCTTGTACTATCTTTATGCGCCGTATGCGTAATGCATGATTTAGTGAACCATCGATGATGGTTTCTCATTTGAGTTCGCAATTCACCCAAAATTGCAACCTATTTTTCGGAATTTGTTAGAGTAGACTCTAGCTCAAGATCTTTTCTTCTGCCCGCACGATTTCTTTGGCGAGAGGCGCGATGGCACACAGGTCGGTCAGCTGGGTTAGCTTTTGAGGATGACTTAGGATAGATATTTATATCAGTTTCCTTTTTGGTTTTGTTAGGAGACTGATAGACTTGTCTATTCTGATATTGGATGACTGTACCAGACGATAGTTATTTGGGATGTTAATTTATTGATTTCTGTTATATTGTGATTTAAATTACTGCGATGCCATATGGATATTAGCGAAATTTTCTGGTAGTGAACTTTTATCGTAGGATACGTGTCGGAATGACCTTCGGGCGTCCCGATGTGTACCCTACGATGAGGGGACGCTACATTTAGTGGTATCAGAGCACGGTTTGGCATCTTTTGGGCATAGGGTGATTTAGGCTTGAATTACTGTAAGAATAGCATAACTGATCGGAATTCCTTGTCTGTTTTAGGTCATCCGTACTGGGAGATCGAGTAGAGCAGCCAGCTGACCAAGAATCGGTAGGAGCTAGTAGGGAGTCCCCGATGCCTCTTTCAGAGGAGTTGCCTCCTCGAGTTCCTATGAGACGGGAACGACGATCGATCGATCGCGTGGCGGGGGGCGGTTGACTTTATGGTATGCCGATCCTGCGGAGGCCGAGGATGGCTTGAGAGGAATGCGAGTCCTTGACCTGATGGATATGTCCGGATGGCGTTTGATTCTGCGGTTTCTACGCTTGTGGTCCGGCATATCGGTGGTGGAAGACTGTTCCCGGCAGTACCAGCTAGACCACCTTGCTGACATGGGTGATTTTACAAGGCCTTGAGGATAATTTCATGCCTAAGGTCTATATGGAGATGAAATTGCAAGAGTTCCTGGAGCTGAGACAGGGGCAGATGTCAGTGGCCGACTATGAGGTTCGGTTCAACGAGTTGATGGACTATGCCCCGACATTGGTTGTGACTGAGACTGACAGGTGTCGGCGTTTCGAGGGCGGACTCAACCTAGAGATCCGTACCCTACTGGCCAGGTCGGATATGAGCGATTTTATTGGTGAGAGGGCTGCAGCGATTCGGGTTAGCTCTTCTTGAGAGGGCCGAGTGAGTGCAGTCAGGGACTAGACATAAGAGATCGATGGATGCCTGAGCGGTCTTTGGCGAGGTTTTAATAAGAGATGAGTAGGCCCTTCAGTCTGCTGGAGGGCGAACATCGATATGGGCGGAGGGCGGTTCGCATGATCGCTAGTGGTGGCGGTAGCGCGGAGGATCGAGTCGATCGTCCCAGATCGTGAGCACCGTGTGCAAGAGGCACAGTGGAGAGTGCCGATGGCTATCTGGAGCCTGCTTGAGGTGTGGCTCGATGAAGCACCTGGTGAGGAACTGCCCCGAGACATTGGGAGCCCATCCACTGTTGGCGGATCGATCAAAGAATACCACGGTCCAATGAGAGCCGTGGTGGTGGATCAGGCTGGAGAGGCCGAGGCCGAGGCCGAGGCCGGGGCCGAGCAGAGGGCTCTGTACTGAGGTCAGAGGGACTGAGTGGCAGGCAGCAACGACAAGCGAGGGTCTATGCCATGACACGGCAGGAGGCCCAGGACTCACCGGATGTTGTTGCGGGTATGCTTCTGATTTCTGGCTTAGAAGTATATGCATTGTTAGATCCTGGATCCACCCATTCTTTCATTGCACCGCATTTAGCATGTAGACTGCATGGGGTTAGACAGAGATTACAGTATGGGTTAGAGGTGAGTACACCTCTCGGCAGTACGACTGTATTGGGAGAGGTCTGTATTGGGTGTCCAGTCTAGATCGATCGAGCAGTTTTGAGTGCCGATCTGATCATCTTACCTCTGAGAGAGATAGATGTAATATTGGGGATGGACTGGTTGACTGTTCATAGGGCGGTTATGGACTGTTACACCAAGGAGGTGGTATTGGAGTCTCTTGAACGACCCGAGGCATTTTTAGGTGTTAGTCGGCGGTGCTGCGAGGATGATATCCTTCATGAGTGCCCTGAGGTTGATGCAGGGAGGTTGTGAGGCCTATCTGGCTCACGTAGTGGATACCAGAGTCGAGCAGAGACTGCAGGATGTTCCCGTAGTGAGGGAATTTCCGGACGTGTTTCCCGAGGAGTTACCAGGATTGCCGCCAGAGCGGAGGCGAGTTCTGATTGATCTCGTTCTGTCTTCGCTCTATATCGATCCCTCCATATAGGATGGCACCGGTGGAACTGAGAGAGCTTAAGGCTCAGTTGCAGGAGCTTTTGGACAAGGGGTTTATCAGACCGAGCGTGTCGCCATGGGGAGCTCCGGTACTGTTTGTGAAGAAGAAGGACGGGACTCTGAGACTGTGTATTGATTATAGGCAGCTGAATCGGGTGACAGTTAAGAACAAGTATCCACTGCCTAGGATTGATGATCTATTTGATCAGTTACAGGGAGCTCAGGTGTTCACTAAGTTGGATCTGCGATCGGGTTACTATCAGTTGAGGATTGCTGGGGCCGATGTGCCTAAGAGTGCTTTCCGGAGCAGGTGTGGGCATTTTGAGTTCTTAGTGATGCCGTTCGGGTTGACAAATGCCCCAGCAGCCTTCATGGCCTTGATGAATAAGGTTTTTCAACCCTACCTGGATCGATTCGTGATAGTATTCATTGATGACATACTGGTTTATTCGAGGAATATACAGGAGCACGCTGAGCATCTGAGGATAGTACTGCAGTTTGAGACAGAGACAGTTGTTTGCCAAATTCGCTAAGTGTGAATTTTGGCTTGACGAGATTGTATTTCTGGGACATGTGGTGTCCGGTGAGGGTATCCAGGTGGATCCTCAGAAGATAGAGGCAGTGATGAGTTGGGAGATTCCAAGGAGTGTGCGTGAGTTGCGGAGTTTCCTAGGATTAGCCGGTTATTACCGGAGATTCGTCGAGGGGTTTTCGTTGATCTCCGCCCCTTTGACGAAACTATTGAGAAAAAAATGTACCGTTCAGATGGACTGAGGAGTGTCAGAAGGGTTTCGAGGAGCTGAAACATCGGTTGACGACTGCGCCGATGTTAGGCATTCCTTCTGGGACTGGAGGCTTTGTGGTGTACAGTGATGCCTCACATCAGGGATTGGGATGTGTATTGATGCAGCATGGGAGAGTTATAGCGTATGCCTCGAGACAGTTGAGGTCTCACGAGGTGAATTACCCGGTACATGACTTGGAGTTAGCTGCAGTGGTTTTTGCCCTTAAGATCTGGAGACATTATCTGTATGGGGAGACGTTCCAGATCTTCACTGATCACAAGAGTTTGAGGTACCTGTTGAGTCAGAGGGAGCTCAATCTGAGGCAGAGGAGATGGATAGAGTTACTGAAGGACTATGACTGCACGATTGAGTACCATCCAGGGAAGGCCAATGTAGTGGCCGATGCACTGAGCAGGAGATCGCATGGTAGTGCAGCTCAGATTCAGATTGAGAGATTACCTAGTCTGATACAGTTGAGAGCTCTTAATGTACAGATGGATTTGGGTCAGGATGGAGCACTGATGGCTACTTTGAGGCTTAGGCCGATGCTGCATGATAGGATCCGGAGGGTTCAGGATCAGGACCCGGTATTAGTGAGACTGGTTGATAGAGTTCAGGCTGGTACTGATTCAGAGTTTGAGTTGAGAGATGGGACTCTATGGATGGGACAGAGACTGTGTGTGCCCGATGTTGATGATTCGAGATGAGAGATCCTAGAGGAGGCACATGTGGCCGCCTATGCTATGCATCCTGGTACGACCAAGATGTATAACACACTGAGGCAACATTTCTGGTGGCCTGGTATGAAGAGGCAAGTGGCCGAGTATGTGTCCAGGTGTCTGACATGTCAACAGGTTAAGACTGAGCATCAGGCTCCAGTGGGAAAGTTACATTCGTTGCCCATTCCGGAGTGGAAGTGGGAGCGAATTACCATGGATTTCATGACAGGGTTGCCAAGGACACCGAGGCAACATGATGCTATCTGGGTCATAGTGGACCGATTATTAATCGACTCACTTCTTGCCAGTGAGGAGAGTAATACTCTCGATCACCGCCTGTAGAAATGCGTGGTGGAGATTGTACGGTTGCATGGGGTTCCGTTGTCAATAGTCTCAGACAGGGATCCCAGATTCACTTCGAGGTTCTGGAAGAGCCTACAGACTGCTATGGGTACTAGATCAATTTCAAAGATCGCATTCCATCATCGCATGATGGGCGAGTGAGAGGACGATCAAGATCGCTGAGGACATGCTTCGGCATGTACTTTGGATTTCAGAGGTGCGTGGGATCGGATTGGCAATCGATAGAGTTCGCATGACACTGAATCCAAAGACTGAGTAGTATCGGGATGGCACCGTATGAGGCCTTGTATGGGAGGCCGTAGATCACCACCAGATTGGGATGAAGAGGGTCGAGATCGATAGGGTCCCGAGCTGATCCAGACACGATGGATAAGATATGCTTGATCCGGAGTCGCATCAAGCGCTCGGCCAGATGCATGTAAGAGCTATGTGGATCAGCACCGACGAGATATGGAGTATAGTGTGGGTGATCGAGTATTCCTTTGAGTGTCTCCTTGGAAAGGAGTACTGAGATTTGGCCGTAAGGGCAAGTTGAGCCCTCGGTATATTGATCCGTATGAGATCCGTGAGAGGATAGGACCACTGGCTTACAGATTGGCTTTACCGAGTAAGATGTCCCAGATGCATGACGTGTTTCATGTTAGTATGCTCCGACGGTACCGATCTGACCCGACACATGTGATTCCGGCTCAGGAGATTGAGATAGCCAGTGATTTGAGTTATGTAGAGGAGCCGGTACAGATTATTGGTGTAGCATCTCAACCCCGCAGGACCCGAACCCGATATCGTGGGTGATATCCAAGTCCACGCCACACGAGAATGGTAGGCTACAGTAGTCAATTTCAGTACAAAACTCAATACACAATTTGTTTAACGCTTTAGAATCAATCAGAAATGCACAACTCAATAAACAATTGGGTCCCCTTTAAAACAAATACATTCACTCAAAACACAATTTCAGTAATCACATTTAAGTTATACAATTATCACTCTGGGGCCCTATAAAATAGCAGTTCAATTTAGTAGAAAACGCGAATTATTCATTTACACACACAACTCGGAAAGACACTTATGCGGACTCGAATCGATCCTCGACCCTAGTCTCCGACTCAATGCAAAGCAGACATACTCCCGTTAAATCGACGGGTACTCTTCAATCCTCGAAAAATAGTTGCAATGTTGGGTGAGTTTGCGAACTCAATGAGAAACCATCATCGATGGTTCACTAAATCATGCACACGCGATCGCGTATAGCACAAGACAAGAGTAGTCAATTAACGATGATCGTATAACATTATATAAAGACTATATAACAGCTGATGATAAGCGATAAAAAAGCATATGATTATATACAATTCACAAAGGATAACTAATTAAAGCACCATACCAGATTACGGTATGGTCTCACAATTCACAAGAGTCTATTAATGCCTATGGTAATCATACATAACGATTTACATGATACATCACGGTTCGCGAGATCATGCAAAGCAGCTTTACAAGAATCATGTCAACACGCAATCACCATTGCCACAATTCACCATTCATTCACAATAATTTGCGAGACAATCACGCCATTCACAAGAATCATACGATCATTTCGGATATTCAATATAGTATGCAATGCATATGAGACTCTTTTCCAGCTTATTCAATGTTGTGCCCAAGTGCTCGATCAATGATCGCGGACGCGTCGTGATTTCTCCTGCCAGTTAGGCCAAGACATTGCTTAGGATAAATCCCCTGACTCGAGGTCCGATCAAGACAAGAATAAAGGATCGCGGGACGCCGTGTGATTTCTTCCTGCCGGGCTGGTTAGTACAAAGAATGAGCTCTTGGCTCTTTTCAAAGGATATTAGCAACTTGGTCACGCCCTTTATCCGATCACGCATTGATGCGTGCAATGCAAGGTTCGCTATTCAAAGGATTCAAGAATATGCAAGATATGGCTATAAAGCCCAAAGGTTACAGCTTCTCATTCCGTCATTCAAGAATCCAATTCAATATAGAACGCACACACTTCAATCGCACTCTTTTCAAGAATAATATAGCTTCACTCATACATTTCAAAGGTTATACAAGAGTCCATTCAAATACAAAGGAGAACATACGCTTTGATCATGTATATTTCAATAATCATGCAATTTTCAAGGTCATGTAGCAAATTCCGCTCAAGATAAGAAAAGCATACAATTCAATCACATTCATTTCAAGAATTCATACAATGAGCATTTAGACAATCAAGAATTTAAGAAACCAACTAGGTTACTCACCAGAATCTCCGAGCTATTGCCCTGAAGTCCCAAAGAATGTCCGTGGAACGATGATCCAACTACGCCACTATAACAAAGAAAGTACAACCCATTACTAATTGCCCAATAAAACAAAGACAAGAATGCATATGTCTCAAAGGTAAATGATGTACAATGCGTGTTCACGATTTTCCCGCTAAATCCCAATTTCGATACCTTAAGCCCAATTCCACTTTCTTACTCAATTGCTCGACAATAATTGATCCAAATTCTATTTCCTATATTCATACTTCCTATAACAATTTCCTATCCATCGGGTCAAAACCTCTATTGCAATCTCCAATTAAAACTCCAATAGTCTCAATTTGTGACACTTAGGTCACACTATGAATCACAATTGACCTCAATCTCTATAATTCAGCACCAATTAAATCAAATCTAATCCTTAATCACCTCAATCGGTTAATTTCTAAGTCCCAATGCCAAAAGCCTCAAACACTCCTCTTCTGGACGACTAGGCAAAGGTTGCGACCACGGAGCGCGCTGGCGCTCACCCGCATGCCACAGTCGACTCGACGCGAGCCCTAGCCCGCACGCTTAAATCGCCGCATCCGACGAGCTACGCAGACCGCCATTCGCCCATCGCCGCTTGCGTCGTCGAAGCGACTCCCAAAGCTCGCCGCTCGGTCGCCGCATAGTCGAACGACACGCAACTCGCTTGGTCGGTTGTTCGGATGATTGATCGATCCGCAGCTCGCTCAGATATCGGGTTACTCGCAGGCTCGTCCGCATGCCGAAGCTACTCCTAAAGCTTGTCGCTTGGCCGCCGCGATAGCCGAACGATCGCAACTTCGCTTGTCGGTCGCCGGATGATCGATCGATCCGCAGCTGCGTCAGATGTCGGGCTACTCGCAGCTCGCCCGATGCCGAAGCTACTCATCGCTTCGTCCGCATGCCGAAGCACTCACCGCTCGTCCGCATGCCGAAGCTCCTCACCGCCGTTCGCGCATGCCGAAGCTCTCACGGCCGCCAAGATGCCGAAGCTCTCACCGCCGTCCGCATGCCGAAGCCTCATCGCCGTCCGCATGCCGAAGCTCCTCACGGTTGTCGGCGGTCCAACCTAAATCCACTACGCATGCTCTCCTTCTTCCCCAACACATAGCTTTTAAACACACCACCCAGATTTCCAGATTCGATTCTGCAACTCACCAAGAACTCAATACACATAAATCAAGCAATATCATCATCGGCAACCTTAGCATATTCAATCATCCATATAACTCTATCCATCAACAAATCGATAATCTACCTCCACAAATCCACACTTCTACCCTATACACCCTACGGCAATCATCAATAACAAAACCCATCCATAAACACTCCCAACTACCCGATCAAATATAATAAATGCCATAAATACAAGAAGAATCATCCATAACAACATCAAAGCTCTTAAAACTTACCAAATCACAGATCAAGCTACGGATTCCTCAAAATCCTCAAACCCTAAAATCCTTCAAGCTCAACGATTCACTAATCCCAGCCTCTAACCTTCACCAATAATACCAATCGCTTAACCTCATCTCAAGGAAGAATCCATAAAGAAAATCGAGAATCCTTACCAATGGGAGGAAATCGCAAGTCACAGTAGGGGGAAGAAGAGAAACGTGAAATTGCCTTAGGTGTTTTCCCCAAATTCCTCAAACCTAGTATTTATAGACCTAAGTCTCCAAGTCAGTCCAAATTTCAGTCTCTAAATTTCAAGAACTCATCATATTTATTTCTTAACAGTATAACTCTAAATTTTTCCATTGCCATCGGACCATTCTTTCAGTACTATACAGTCAATCGGTCAGTCTCTCAAATATTTCCGGTCTGGGCATTTTCTCCCAAATTTCCCCAAAATTTCCTATAACCCACTATTAATTTCCAATTACACTTAAACTATTTTAAATCAGTCATTTGGACCCAATAACCCCTAATTCTCAATTAATCATATTCCAAATATTCGATCAGTTCACAAGTCGATCAATTCACATACCAATCAATTCAGTAAATTCCAATTCACAATGAAATACCGAAAAAATCATAAATGCATGTACCTATGAATAAATGACTATGCATATGCAGTAGACTTGTTCCTCTATAATTAGAGGCCAAGAGTACGCTCGACCAGTAAATACAAGATGACCTATCGATCATCCCAAGATACTATAATACCCTTATCGACAAGAATGGGATGTTACAATTGGATCACGGTCAAACAAGCGAGGAACCGGTGATTCCATCAGAAAGTCCTTTGGAAGAACCACTCTACCGAGGAAGCTACATGGGAGACTGAGGAGCATATGAGGAACCAGTATCCTCATTTATTCGATGGGACAGGTATGTAATTTCGAGGACGAAATTTTTTTTAGGAGGGGTGAATTGTAACATCCCGTTACTGTTAGTAAGGGTATTCTGGTAGTGGGGTCATACTGATAGGATTTCACTGCATTCATTGACTGAGCATGTTAATGGCCTCTAATTATAGAGGAACAGGTTTATTGCATATGCATTTATCCATAGGTACATGCATTCATGATTTTCCGGTATTTGATTGTGAGTAAGAACTGACTGAGTTGACCGAAACTGACTGGACTGACTGGATCGGGATTAATTGAGAAATTAGAGTAATTGAGTTCAATTGACTGATTTAATACTGGTTACGAGTGATTGGTAATTTATAGAGGCTTATAGGAAATTTTCGGGTAATTCGGGAGAAAATGTCCGGACCGAAAATTTTTGGGTGACTGACTGATTGACCGTTTATTACTGAAAGAACTGTCCAATGGCGATGGAAAAATTAGAATTTGACTGATAGGAAATAAATATGTTGAGCCATTGAAATTTGGAGACTGAAATTCGGACTGAACTGGAGACCTAAGTCTATAAATATTAGGTTTGAGAAATTGGGAGAAAATTTGGCTAAGAGTTCGTTTTTCCTCTCCTACGGTGGCTTTCGAATCCTCTCATTGGTGAGGATTTCTTGGTTTTTCCCTTATGGGTTCTCTTCGTTGTGTTAATCTAACATGGTTATAGTGATTGTTTAAGGCTGGAGGCTTTGATATTGGAAGATCGGTGGATTTGAAAGATTTTAGGGTTTACGGCGTTTTCTTGAGAAATCTTGGACTGATCTATATTTTGGTAAGTTTTATGGTTTTAAAGTTGATTTTTATGGTTGTTGCATGAATTTATGGCTTTATTAGAGTAGAATGGAGTGGTTGGAGTGTTTTAATGGAGGATTTAATGCGGAAAATGATTGGAGAAGACGACGGGTTTGCCAAGACGCCATGACTTCTGCTGCAGCGCCGCATCGGCGCATTTAATTTATATTCGTCACGCCATGCGAAAGTGTCATTTACCGTCGTCATGACGTGTTGCCCTCGCCTCACGGCGTGACTGTATGCGTCGTTACGCCATGAAGCGAGCTTTTCTGCACCGCGGTGAGAGACGCGATACCGCGGCGAGAGACACTGTTTCATTGGATTTAAATTGGTTTATTGGGCAATAACTTTTGGTGTAGACCTCCGATTGAGGCGATTCCAGATTTGTTATGAACTAGGTAAAGAGGTCTACAATTGAGGATAATTATAGAAGTTCTAATTGATTTAATTGGTATTGAATTATAGGAAATTGGATCAATTATGGTACTTAGTGTGACCTAAATGTCAAATTGAGATTATTGGAGTTTTGATTGGGAATTGTAATTGAGGTTTTGACCCGATAAATAGGAAATTGCTATAGGGGATTCAATTGAGGAAAATTGAATCAATTATAGATTGGATCAATTCATCACAATCAATTGAATCTGCTAATTAGAATGAGACCTAAGAGTTATAAATTAGGTTTTGGCACCGGAAAAATCGTGAACACGCATTGTACATCATTTCACTGAGACATATGCATTACTGTACTGTTTAATTGAGTAATTAGTAATGGACTATATTTTACTGTTATAGAGGCTCCGTTGGAACGCCGCCCACGGACATTACCGGGACTTCAGCAAGAGCTTCGGAAGTTACAAGTGAGTAACCTAATTGGTTTCTCAAATTCTCGATTGCTTACGTGCTCTACATGAATTACATGCAAAGATGAATTGTATGACTACTGTATGATTACTGGCATGTATTGGATTGAATTGCATGTTTTTACTGAACCGAACTGTACTGCTACATGACACTGAGACTGAATACTGGGCTTTTATAGCCATACACCAATTATCAATACCGAGTTATCAATATCAATTTATCGAACATCGCATTGCATGCATAAATGCATGATCAGATAATGGACGTGTCCCAAGTTGCTAATTTCACTGAAAAGAGCCTAGTGCTCGAATATTGTACTGACCGGGCCTAGCCCGAGGGGAGAAATCCCTGACGCGTCCCTACTGCTTCTTCGATCGAGCAGCACTGGGCACAATCATCAATAATCGGAAAAGAGTCACATGCATTGCATTCACATGAATGACTGTGTTGTGACAATTACTGATTCTGTGATGACATGATTTACTGCAAAATTGTTACATGTTACTGTTAATTGTTGTTATTGCTGCAAACTGTTATAACTGTTATATTATACTGATAAATGAATATTATCAGATTATCTTTGTCACGCCATGTGCGTAATGCATGATTTGAGTGAACCATCGATGATGGTTTCTCACTGAGTTCGCAAACTCACCCAAAATTGCAACCTATTTTTCAGGACTATTAGAGTAGACTCCTAGCTCCGTAGATCTTTTCTTCCTGCCGCACGAGCTGCTGGCGAGAGGCGCGATGGCACACAGGTCGGTCAGCTGGGTTAGCTTTTGAGGATGACTTAGGATAGATATTTATATCAGTTTCCTTTTTGGTTTTGTTAGGAGACTGATTGACTTGTCTATTCTGATATTGGATGACTGTACCAGACGATAGTTATTTGGGATGTTAATTTATTGATTTCTGTTATATTATGATTTAAATTACCGCGATGCCATATGGATATTAGCGAAATTTTCTGGTAGTGAACTTTTATCGTAGGATACGTGTCGGAATGACCTTCGGGCGTCCCGATGTGTACCCTACGATGAGGGGACGCTACATACACCCTATAATTTGAGGAGTATGAAGTTGGTTAAAACTATTGAAAAAGGATGGGTACATTTTGATCATGTGGCAAAACTTGGTTTGACATTGGAAGGTGAACAAGTGCCTCGAAGGAAACGTTCTAAGCGGGCAGCTGATCGTCCAAGCAACTCTCGGCCAAGTAGTATGCGACGAAGTGAGGTCTCTCATGAGGACCTTCAGAACATTCACGATCAATTAGAAGAATTAAATGATCGTGTTGATGATCAACAGAGTATGTTTATACGCTTGAAGAAAAGAGTTGATGAACAACATGGTATCCTCACTCGAATGGCGAAAAGCATTAAAAAGATTTTTGATATGTTAGGATGTCGTCATGATGATGTTTCTCCACCATGATGGTTTTTGTATCTAGTTAAGACCGACATTTCATATTGTTTGTGACTGTTACTTGAGACTATTTATGTTTGATGGCTTGTTTCTCTATTTAATATGATTGCGATAATTTTTCATCTTCATATTTGTGTTTCTTCTTCATACTGATGACTATTTGTGTTTCATCTATTGTTGTTGGTTTGTATTAATTGTTTTGATTATGATAAAAAGGAGGAGTAAAATTGGAAATTGAATAATTGTTTAGTTACTTGATTAAGGGGGAGTATGTTAAATTGTCTTTGAATTGAATCTATATTAAAATTATGGACTATACAAATTTTATGAATTTGTTTTTGCAAGGTTATTTGAATTAAATGATTTATATGATTAAGGGGGAGACAATCTAACCAAAAAGACAAGGCATAAAAACCTTGATCAATTTTTCTTTGTTTTCAATTTCTTAAACAATTTCTAAATGTTTTGTCATTATCAAAAAGGGGGAGATTGTTGGACCAATGGTGGTTGACAAATTAAATTCCTTTGTGTTTTGATAATAATAAAATAAATAGAATTTATTAAGAAATTATTTCAGGTGATTTGGACTACAATTAAAGGATTAATACACTTTAAGATTGACATATCTACAAATTAAGAGATAGACAACTCATCACCAACGTTCAAGAGATAAACAATGTGCAAAAGATGATTGTTGTGAAGATTATAATCAAAGATACGTATCCCAACATTTAAAGTTCAAGATTATCTGAAATATGTCCGTTGTAGCTGTCCCCAGTCGACCAGAACATTCTAAGTCGACTGAGAATTATCATTTCTGTAAAGTGGGGTTTAAACCAGTTGATCAAAATCTACTAAGTCGACTAAAAGCAAAGGATCAGTAAGTTGGATAATCATTCCAATCGACTACAAACATTCCAATCGACTAACATCACACCAGTCGATTGATAGAAGAGCGAAGATGAGTGTTTCAGCAAAAATTTTTGTTTCAGTCGACTAGCACTAGTCAACCAGTCGACTATCAGGTGAAACTGAGCAAAATTCATCCAGATCAATCACAAATGGAAAGGAGGAAATCAAGGAACGGCTAGGAGATATCAAGCAATAGCTAATAGATGATCTACAACGTCTATATTAATCTAAAAGCCTGCAAATAAATAGAGGAAGATCAAGAGATCAATGTGAGTTAAAAAATAGAAAAGCTTTCTGATCATCTTTCATAATCATCATTGTTATTACTCAAAATTTCTCTCTGCACATTCAAGTGTATCTAGCTATATCGAGCCTTACTTCAATTATTTATCATCTTTATTGTAAGCTTAGTGATTAGAGGAGAATCACTAGTGAGGTAGGATTTGTGCCGAAAGACAGATCGATTGTAAGGGTTGCTTGAGCCGGAATTCAAGTGGTTGTAAAAGTTCGCACTGAACTAAAAAGTATACAATATAGTGGTTTGCCAAATCCTAAGTAGGAGTTTAGGTAGAGGACGTAGGTCTTAGCACCGAACCTGTATAAAAATAGTGTTTGCTTTCCTTCCCTACTCTTTACATCTAATTTTGTTTAAATTATTTTGTGTGCACTAAGTTCTGATTTTTTTTGTAGAGTTTTACCAAAAAGGTTAAAGATCTATTCAACCCGCCCTTCTAGATCGTTTACAATTTTGAGAGTAGAAAAACAGAAGAATGTTCAAACAAGTTTTGCTGATAATGTGGAAATTAGTGCTATGGTAGTTAAAGGAGTGAGATCTGGAGCTGATATAAATAGAAATACTGCTTATAAAAAAAGGGAACTACAGAAGAAAGAAGATAGAAGTTGTGACTACTGCAAAGGAGGAGGACACACCAAGGATACATATTTCAAACTTCATGGATATCCGGACTGGTATAAACAATTGAAGAAGGATAGAGCCGCAGCTGCAAAGGGAAGAATCAACATGGTTAACAATCCTTTTGAGGATAACAGCAGTGATGACGTAAAGGATTCAATGAAACAATGGTCACCTGCTGTTGCAGAGATAATTCAACAGGAGATTGCCAAGATTCTTAAGGGGAAGCAGGTGACTACAACAGAACAAATGAATTTCACCCAAATCTCAGATTTTGCAGGTAACTATATTCTAAAACCTGCATTTAATGAACTTGAGGATGAATGGATTGTGGATACTGGTTCAACTAACCATATATGTGCATTTAAACATTTGTTCACCTCACAAAAGGCCTTAACCCGAAACATTCTTGTTCACTTACCTGAGGGGACTGTTAAACAAGTTCAGTCGTACGGTAATGTGGTTCTACACGATAGTATCACATTGAAGAATGTCTTATACATTCCTAGTTGTAAACACAACTTTTTATCAGTAAGTAAATTGGTTGAAGCAGAATCCTTATGTTGTAGTGTTTACCCAAAGTTTTGCATTTTTCAAGACCTGAAGACTAATAGAGTCCTTGGAGTTGGGAAGTTGAGGGGAAACCTATACATACTTGATCCAAGTTCATACACACCAGAAGTTATCCATAGATATTGCAATTTTCTCAATCTTATACCTAGTAAAACAAATGTTTGTTGGCTAAATAATGTAATTGATGTCAGTGTTCCTACCTGGCATCAAAGATTGGGACATCCTTCAAACATTGTACTTAAACATTTGCCTTTCATGAAAAAGATTGATATTTCAGTTGATTGCCACATCTATCCTCTTGCTAAACAAACCAGGTTGCCCTTTTCACAAAGCATGAGTAATGCTAATGACATTCTTGAATTAATTCATGTTGACATATGGGGACCATATAAACATCCTAGCATGACAGGAGCACACTATTTCCTCACTGTGGTAGATGATTTAAGTAGATGTACATGGACTTGATGAAAAATAAGAGTCAAACTGCATCTGTGTTGAGGAATTTTGTCCTGATGACTAAGAACCAATTTGAGAAGTTAGTAAAGAAAGTTAGAACTGATAATGGTTTGGAGTTTATGGGGGAAAAATGTCAATAGATTTTCAAGGAGTTTGGGATTATACATGAAAAAACCTGCATCTACACACCTCAGCAAAATGGGAAAGTAGAAAGAAGACATAGATCTATACTCCAACTAGCAAGATCCTTAATGTTTCAATCTAAAATTCCAATAAAATTATGTGGGGAGGCTATTTTACATGCCACTTTTATATTGAATAGACTACCTACGGCTACACTACATTGGAAGACTCCTTATGAGATTTTACACAAAAAAGAACCTTCTTATGATAGTCTTAAATGCTTTGGGTGTTTATGTTTTGCAACGAATACCTTACCACGCAAGGATAAGTTTTCTCCGAGAGCTTTTAGGAGTGTTTTCTTGGGGTATTCACTAGGGAAAAAGGGCTTCAAGCTTTATGATCTAGATAATAATAAGATGATTGTTTCCCGAGATGTTACTTTTCATGAAGATATTTATCCTTTCACTACTAAAGAAGATTATGTTGTCATGGTTCCAAATAGCCAGATTCCTTTGCCCATCATAACTGATACCTCAAATGGCCACATGGAGAAAAAGGTTGTAGGTGATAATCCCATTGAACATACAGATGCAGAACGTAAAATTGATGATAGTCAGTTGCAAACCAGTGTCTCTCCTTTACCTTCGCCCACACCCGAAATAATACCTATTAGACATAGCATAAGATTTAGAAAACCTCCAACTTGGATGAATGACTATATGTCAAACGTTGCACATGATATATCAAGCTATCAAAAACCCCTACACATCAGTAACTTAACCAATTACACTCCTTCTACCTACCCCTACACTGTACCGAAACATTTGTCAAATGCACATATATGTTTTGTTTCCAATTTATCTGAAGTGCAGGAGCCAAAAACGTACCAGGAGGTAAGGGTCAACCCAGAATGGGTGAAAGCTATGCATGAAGAGATTGAGGCTTTAGAGAGGAACGAAACATGGGAAATCACTAAACTACTAGTGGGAAAGAAGCCTATAGGATTCAAGTGGGTATTCAAAGTGAAATTGAAGGAAGATGGGAAAGTTGACAGATTCAAGGCAAGGTTGGTAGCAAAGGGTTACAATCAAGTTGAAGGAGTAGATTTTCATGATAGTTTCTCACCCGTGGCTAAGGTAGTGACTACCAGGATTTTTTTTGCTGTTGCTGAATCAAAGTCATGGAATCTACACCAACTTGACATTAACAATGCATTCTTGCATGGTTATTTAGATGAGGAGGTTTTTATGGAGTTACCCGAAGGATATGACAAGGCTAAACCAACTCAAGTTTGCAAACTAAAAAGGTCATTGTATGGACTTCGACAAGCCTCTAGGCAATGGAACACAGAAATGACGACAAAATTGCAGGAATATGGTTTTAAACAGTCATATCATGATCATTGCCTTTTTATTCTCTCTAAGTCCAATATATTTCTAGCTTTGTTAGTATATGTCGATGATGTGCTGATTACAGGAAATTCCGAAGAGGAGATTGCAGTAGTGAAGTTTTTTTTTAATGATAAGTTCACTATCAAGGATCTTCATCAAGCAAAATATTTCCTTGGCTTAGAAATCACAAGATCAAAGGATGGTATTTATGTCAATCAAAGGAAATATGCTTTAGATTTGATTCAAGATGCAGGGCTGATGGGAAGCATGCCTACTGCTACACCGTTAATGAAAGGACACAAGATGAGTATTGATGATGGTCCAAAATTGGAAGATCCTCATTCATACCGACAGTTAGTGGGAAGGTTACTCTATTTGGGATACACAAGACCCGATTTGGCTCATGCTACACCCCAACTTAGCCAATACGTACATGACCTTAGACAGCTTTATTTGAAAAACGCTCTGCATGTTTTACGATACCTCAAGAACAGTCCCTCTTTAGGACTGTATTTTCCAGCAAACAATTCTTTGAAATTAGAAGCTTTTGTGATGCAGATTGGGGCTCCTGTATTGATAGCAAAAAGTCATTAAATGGCTATTGCATTTTTCTAGGAAATTCCCTTGTTAACTGGAAAACGAAGAAGCAAACAACAGTGTCAAAGTCCTCAGCCGAAGCAGAGTATAGGTCCATGGCGTCGACAGTATGTGAATTGCAGTGGATCTCATATATTCTAAGAGACTTCCAAATCCCCGAATCCACTCCTATACCTCTTTATCAGGATAATCAAAGTGGCGTTGCACATCACAGCCAATCCAGTTTTTCATGAAAGAACAAAACATCTGGATATAGACTGTCACATTGTAAGGGAACAATTTAAGGAAGGTTTCATTTCGCCGAAAAAGATTTCATCCTCTCAACAACTGGCAGACTCTTTCACGAAAATTCTTAGCGCTCCGTTGTTCAACAAGCTAATCTCCAAGTTAGGCCTTTGTGATTGTTACCAGGCCTTAACTTGAGGAGGGGATGTTGAAATATGCAGCTTTTGTCTACTTGTTAAATGTCACTCTGTGTTTGTCGTTTCCTCCTGTGGTAGTTACGATTCCTATTCTTTATTTTTAGGTGTACATATTCTAGATGGTTCTCTTGATGAGGTGTAAATAACGATGTTTTTTGTTTTCTTTTTTTCCTTACTAAGACACAGAAACCTCGTGCTTGGTTTGTATATATTGAATCTTTGTATTCATTTATAGTGAGAAGAAAACTTTTCCAACCTACTGTTCTATTTGTTACTCTGTTTTCTTCTACAATGACAGAGAGATAAATCTGTCCATTATCTCCATATACGTAATCTCTGCTCAATATTCCCTTTTATCATATTCTCGCTATTTTTATATTTTATTTAAATTAACATAATATTAAAATTTTGAAATTTATACATCTTAATATAACTAGAAAACTACCAAAATATGGTAAAATTAATTGTCCGATAACTAAACAATACTAATAAGTGAACAATAATTTTAAATTTAAAAATTAAAATAAAACGATCAAATTATAATATAAGAAAATCTAATGCAATTAATTAATTAATTATAAAACTAATCAATCTTTCTTATATGTATCTCTTTAGAGTTCAAATAAATTTTGGGTAATACCTCAATCAATAAAAATTAAAATTGAAATATTGATGAATCACAAATGCATCCTAATTACTTAAATAAACACAATTTTCTGGTGCTATTTATATCATTTAAATGAGATCTCTTCATTCCACTTTCTATAATTTGACTTCCAAAAGCACCTATTGCTTCGTAATGAAACGACTTTTTGGTGTAGAGCAAAAGATATATTCCTGTATTCTACTTATAAACCTGATGTTATAATCCAATCCATAAGCAATAGCAAACCCAGTGGGATAGGTTAGAAACAGGAACAGTAGGCTAATTGGTGTGTGATTGTCAATTACATTTTGTTGGCCAACTTTAGGAAGAAGAACATGTACAGTCCTAGAAGAGAAGCATTTTAGTTACTGCATTTGGAGTACCATAGAAGAATAAGACCCTGAACTTATCTCAGTATTGAAAACCATTTGTGTACTGGACAAAGATGCTTAGTCAGTGGAAGAATTTTCAGATATTGTGTGATCGAACATATGGATATGAAGATTGAAGAGTGAGGAGGTGTTAACTGTAGGGATTAACGAATGTTGACAAGCACAAATATGAAGGTATTGGAAGGAACTTACTTGTATGTATTCTTGAAGATGAATTCACTCAATCTGCAATGCCATTTCTTTGCTACAGTCAGCCATGCGGTAAGCAATAACTGTAAGTCGCAGAACAAAAGCTCGATCTGATCTGAAATGGTGGAGTTTATGCAGAAGGAATAGTTTTCTATGAAGTCTCTCTGACCCCTTGATTAAACTATTTTAGTAAATAGTAAAAGCTTTCTTAATAACAGCAAGTCAGGTCCATTTTCTTATATCAGAAACTCTGGCAAGAAACCATTAAAATATATGCACATTTGGACAGAGACTGAGAGATCAAATGGAGGGTTACTGACTATTTGTTGAGTCCCAATGACAGTGAATATAGGAAATTGTCCCTGATATACTCACTCTCATCAAAAAGCTCTATTTTCATGGCTTCTTGATGTTTGCTTCCAAATTATTTTTTGGCTTTCCCTATAGCCCTCTCTCCTTTGCTTGAGTTATAAGCTTTCTTATCATTTGAATTTATTTTCTATCCCATCCCAAAATCCCAAATGGATTATGGGTTTGATCTTTGTTTATAGACCAAGTCATAGAAGTAATTATATATAAATGCTACTTTTATATTATATTATCCAAATTACATAGTCCAAAGCGTTTTGCCTCAAAGAAGAATCTTATCACGTGTGCCTCCACTTGCCATTCCTTACTCAAACTTAGTATATTATGAAAGGAGATGTCAATGATAATTTAATTAACCAGGCTAGGTTGAAGAAAATACTAAATTTTTATAAAAAGTATTTACTTATTAAAGGATTTAAGGACTTAGTAGAATATAATTTACAAATTTAGAGTTAATGATAAATTTTATTTTTAAATAAAATTTTAAAAGTCTTAAAATTTAAATATAAATTTTATAAAATAAGATAAGTCAAATTCAATTAAAGTTATCATATTAAATAATATTTTATGCATTAAAATTCGAACTAAGTTAAAAGAAGAAAAAAAGAAATGTAGAATCTCTTTTCTATATTTATGAATTCATAATTTGGAGTGATTTAAACTCATTAGAATGTACAAACTTTGATATAATTTCGTTGGAACAAGTAATATTAAATCCTTACATTGCCTTAATTCATTTGTCACTTTCACTAAAAAGGTAATATTAATTTCTTCATTGAAATTGTGTATGAAAGTAGCTCCAAAATAATTTAGATTTAAAGTATTTTGTTATTTCATGTTTTCACTTAATTTTATATAATAATAATAATAATAATAATAATAATAATAATAATAATAATAATAATAATTGGTTTGGGTGGGCCCGCACCATTGGGTTTTGTCCCCTTTGGTCACGTCGGATTCTAGATTTAGCCCCTCCCTCGTGGGGAGTCGAACCTGTGACCTCAGGGTTTTGTTAGGTGCAAGACCCACGCCTCACACCACTGAGCTACGTTTGGTTTGGGCCGGGTCCCTCACCGGCCAGGTATTGTCCCCTTTGGTCGCCAGGTCCTTTAGTTAACCCTATCCCTCTCTTGGGGTATGCGGGAGTCGAACCTGTGACTTCAGGGTTTTGTTGCGTTGAGACGTACGCCTCTTACCACTGGGCTACTTTTTGGTTTGGAGAGGGGCCCGCACCATTGGGTTTTGTCCCCTTTGGTCACTTCGGGTTCTAGATTTAGCTCCTCCCTCGTGAGGAGTCGAACCTGTAACCTCAGGGTTTTGTTGGGTGCAAGACCCACACCTCTCACCACCGAGCTACGTAGCCCAATGGTGAGGCGTGGTCTGCACCCAACAAAACCCCGAGGTCGGATGCGCTCGACTCCCACGAGGGAGGCTAAATCTAGAACCCGACGTGACCAAAGGGGACAAAACCCAATGGTGCGGGCCCCGCCCCAAACCAATAATAATAATAATAATAATAATAAAAGTAAATAAATTGATCAAAGACTTGACGAGGAAAAGGCTTTGATCTTTTCAATGACGAGGAATTCCAATGGAAGGATATGGCTCGAGCACCATTAGAAGTTAAGCTTGGCAACTGCCCATTTTGGGTGTTTGTTTTGGTCTCTCTAGCATCCTTCTTTCACTTCGAGACTTTGGATTTTCTTTTCTTTTGAACTCTATGTTATTTTGATCTTCTTTTCTTATAATTTCATATGTCTGCTTTAGTTTGGGCAAGGATGAGAATGCTTTATGTATCATTTACACCTCTCATCCGAGAAGATTTGCTTTCAAGCTCTTCTTTGAGTGTCAGCAACAGAGATTCTCTGAGCCTTCTTGATTACTCTGTTGTTTCTCTTATTTCTTCTGAATTTTTTGTTTTGAAGTTTTACTGCTGTGATTAAATTGGTTACTCAATTCTGTGTTGAAAAAGATGCATTCTTTAAGACATTAGAAAGTATTTTTCATTTTCCATTTCTCTCAAAACTGAAAATTAGGAAAGCATCATTACTAGGAGTACCAAGGGTTTCCTAACTCTGATTGTTGTAACAGCTGCGAAGTGTTTTGGATATGAGGTTTACAAGTTTCCTGTTTGATGTATCAAATCGACATGGAATGAAGTTGGATGAATGCCCATATCCTGCTTGCGGGAATTCCCACCTTCTGTGCCAGTTCTTGTGCTTCAACCTGGCTCTTAATGACACGATCAAAGCAAATGTTGTAATGAAACCAGAATCAAGAATAACAATACATGATAAAGAATACCGATACTTACGTGTTGAAGATATGATCAATGAATTATGAAGACACCGCTCAAGCGTTCTGTAACATCCCACCCCCTCCTGGAAGGGTAAAATAGTAAACTTGGCATAGGATGGGACTAATAGGAATATTTAGAACTGTTCATGATAATGAGATTGATACACGATCAATCGTACACATGGAGTTACAAAGAATGCATTCATGACATTCCGTGAATTGGGCCTAAAGCAATTTTATTGGAATTAATGGGATAATTGAGTTTGGAAAATTGATTGGACTGCACCATAAATGGTTTTACATTTTAAGGGATTTTTAGGAATTTTTCTGGAATTTTCCTAGAAAGTTCCTGACCGCAAAATCGCGAATCGCAGCCTAAACATGTTTTGGGGTAGAAAAGGTGATTTTTGTGATTGAAAATTTATTTGGAGTGCACTGTTACCTGTTTTATTATATTAGGGAATTTCATTAATTCTCAGAAAAATAATTTGGGAAAATTCTCAGACCGGATAAATCGCCAATTGGCGAACCGGTTGAATTTCTACTGATATTTGGTACTGATATATTGCATATTGTGTTGGGACCCATAAAGGGACCCTTAAAATTTAGTAGGAACCGAAATTGGGTGGAAATTATTGTGAATTGGATCAATTTATATTTAATCTCCTTCTTTGACTTTTCTTATACACTTGGCCAAATAGCCTTTTGCCACCTTTTCCCCTTCTTTAATGCTCATTCTCGGTGATTGCTTAAAGGAAGGAATAAAGAGGAGATTTTGATTGTTTCCTTGAAATTTCACCATCATCCGAAACCCTCTTCATGCTATCCTCCATCGAATTTTTCATCTTCTTCATTAACTTTCCTCCAAATTCAAGAGCTCCTCTTCATGCAACCAAGCTCCTTCCTTTCTAAGAGGACCTTACACTTGCATGTGTTAGAATAGAGTGGAGAAGGTGTTGAGTAAGAGTAGTAGCTAAAGAATTGAAGAGTTTGAAGATGGAAAAAAAAAAAGCTTGAATTGGTAAGTGTTTAATTATGCTTTGATTATGTAGTTCATAAATCATGATTAGTGGGTGCATTTAAAGGGGGTTATTGTTCATTTATTTTGAGTGATGATGGTTAAATGTTATGAAAAAGATAGTTTGAATTGTTGAGTTATGATTTGAAGAAAAGGGGATGAGGCTAGATGAAGATGCATTGAAGTTAATGATATGGTTTGATTTTGAATTGAATAGGGATAATTATTTGAGTCCTTGAATTGAGGAAGTTAATGCTGTAAATTTTTCAGTGTTAGCCCTAATATATGTATGACTGTATTAAAATTTAATTTGTATTTATTTTGATGTCTAGTGATGTGAAAAAGGGCATTGGAAGTGGTTGAACTAAGGTTAACCTTAAATCTGGAAAGTTGGAATTATAAGTGATGTTATTGTTTTATTCATAACTTATTGTGTAGAAATGTAAATGAGGTAAGGTTAGTGGCCACTGAAACTTTGGGATGTTGGCTTCAATTTAGTGTGAAATAGGTGTTGTTGAATTTCAATGATAGAAGGGTGAATTTTTGAATGGGAAAGTTCCTGTTCCATTGCCTATGAACAGTAACCGCAACCATGACATCTGAGTTTTGTTGATTTTATGAATTAATTGAAATGGAATTAGGAGAATGGTCTTCATAGAAGTTGTAGCATATTTGATTATCTTTCCATTGCTACTGATCTTGCTATTTTTAGAATTGTGTATTGGGAGATATGAATTGATTACTAATGACTGGTTTTGAGCATTTTTGATGAAACCTAGCTTAAGTGTGATTTTGTGAGTTTACTGATTGGAGGGAATTTTAAAATTTTATGTGGACTGAATTGGTGTGAGTGAGCTTCTGAAAAGTTGTAGAGGAAAAGATTACCTTGAAAATGACATATGGTTTGTAATTTTTAGAAGTCATAATTGGGAGTTATGATTTTTCAAAAGTGAACCCTACATTAGGTTATGAGTGGCTGATCATAACAGAAACTTCCATAACAGTTTTGAAATTGTTAGAGATCGAATTGGATGTTAAGTGCTTCATGAAAATTGAAGTTTGAGATGTTATCTTTTCAGGGATATAAAGTTCTGAATTTAATGACTTGTATATAGGGAGTTATGCTTGTTGTAATGTTACAGCCCATATGGACAGTGACATTGAATGAATTAATTGACTGGTTTAGAAATAGAATTTGATTTTGGATTGTTCATGAAAGTTGTAGAGGACATTATGAACTTATTGACCATATTTTTGTGGTAATTTATTACTAAGGAATCAGTGAGTTATGAAATGGCAAATGTACTGCCCTGTGTTGAGGGAAATTGTGAAGGCAGAAGGTTTGATGGCTTATTTGATACCCTTAGGGTTGGAATTGATTTTTATGGCCTTCTTGAGAATTGTAGAGCTTTTCATAAGCTTTCCAATGAGGTATAGTGGGTATTTTCTGATTTGTGTGCTAAGAATTAGAGTAGTTGAAAATTGGGATTGAAATTTGGAAAAAAGGGCAAGGCAAAGAAGAGGGGAACTCATGGCATGAGGGCGACATCTCGCCTCGAGGCGAGATTAACGGCCTGTCATGAGGGCTTACACCTCGCCTCGCGATTTAAACGAGTAAATCAGCCTCGCGAGGGTGGCATCTCGCCCATGAGGCAGGCTTCCAAATATATATATATATTATTGTTTTGCTTATTATTTGGCATAAATTGATCCGATTGTTCTTTTGTCAATTTCTTTCCGTCCGACGTCCGATTGACTGATTCCAGAGGCATCGGATTCGTTGAATATTTAATTTCATATTATGAGAAAATGGGAATTGTTAGACGGAATTTGACGTAGCCCTATCGACGAACATGTAAACACTGCTTTATTTAATTTGGGACCTATAGAGGTCCGAATTATGCATGCCGTCGGCCTTTATGGATTTCTAATTTTCATAGAATTTTTTATGGGAAAATATTGAATTAGGACCGGAATTCATGAACATGCATATCTCATCATTATGAGCACAAATTTCATATTTAGTGACTCGTCTTTTTCTCGATTCATATAGAGGTCCAATTGGGCGTCGATTGATCGACGTCACAGAGGCTTTTCGGCGAGCTGGAAGTAATAGGTGAGTAACCTAGTTGGTTCCTCAACCTTTATGTGTTTAAGATTTTGCTATTATGCCATGTGGAGATAATGGAGGGTTTATGTGTGTTGACTTTGATTGATTTCGACCATAGGTGTCTCAAATATCGGGAATGAGATAACGAAGTGCTATTTGTGTGTAATCGTTTGTGAATGGGAGATCTCGGACCAAAGGTTCGAGGAATGGGGAAATTGATAATCAAGTGTTACTTATCCGCTTTGATACATTGATGTGACTTTTAAATGCGATATGGTATGATGCAATAAATTGGAAAAATATATGATTGAAATACTGGATCAAGGTCCAAGAAATAGGAAATGACATTGAATGTAAGTGATAGCAATAATCAGAAATGGAAATTGGAACATATGCATTCATACATAAGGACATGATCGATAAAAGCGGTTGTGGACCGAGCAACCACCGGATCGGGCATATCACGCCTAACGATATGAGAGCTTTATTTCAATGCACAGACCTCGTGTCCAACGTATTCGAGCCTCGGGCTCAATGTATTAGGCTTCAAGCCCAATGTTCAGAGCCATTGGCTCAACGAATGTGCCTGCTTCTTGGGGCGATTTGAGCACACTCCTCACAACAACGTAATGAAAATGGAAAGGGTCTCATGTGCATTGCATATATGGTATGATTGAATTTGGATTGTATGAAAGACGATACGCCTTACATTTGTGAAATGTAATGGTATGTACTATTTGAGATTACATTTGTGAACGTGTTCAGATGTGATATTTGGCAAGTCGATTGAATATGATGAATTGAGTGAACCATCGATGATGGTTTTCACCGAGTTCATAAAACTCACCCAAAATTTGCATCTATTTTTCAGTCTCAAGAATACCCGGTTGACACGGAGTATGTCTCATCAGATGAGTTAAGGTTAGAGATCGGGATCGCCTCGTTGCGCATTAGTGTTTTAGTAAATTGTATTCCGCAATCATCGTATAACAAGGCTTTATATTTTAATGAGCCATTGTGGTATTAATGTTTTATCGTGATTGATGATTGTAATTATTACTGGATGACCGTAATAAGCAAACGGGTTTATCTTGAATACGGATTTTATTTACTTACTGTGTTTGCCGTGTGAACGCGAGTTAATGGCTCCAAAAGAAAAAAAGTGTGTACTGAATTTTAAATCGACTGATGTAGTACGCCACCCTCGTGGGACACGGACTCGGATATCACCAACGATATCGGGTTCGGGTCTTACGGGTGTGGGGTGTTACACGTTCGGTGATGGCTAAGGCTTCCACAGCAAACCCACTCTCCTTTTCAATTACAGTTATCAATGGGGCAAACCGTAAAGAGACTATATGTATGTATATATATATGGAGTGCTGTGGGGACCTAGCTACTGATATTAACCCGAGGCCTGCCCATCATGGGCCTTAGGGTTAGGCCTACACCATTAATCACACTAACTATATAAAGGCCTTAAGTCCAATAGGGATCACAATAATAGTGGACCATAGGCATTTAATAAAACAAAATTACAATTGATTGTAGCCCATAAAATATATTCTAACATTCTCCCACTTGGGTAAAATTAATTGTTGAAATTTATTTTGTTGTTCAAAAAACTTTGAAAACGACTCTCAGGCTAATAAACTCAATTTTGTGCAATGTGGCCACTTACATATATATGATCCGAGATGCAGCACTTCAATATGACTAAGTCCGAACAAAATCAAATGACATTGAACTATGGCACCCGTTACAACCTTTATTAATATAACATCGATCCATAATTGCATATGTTATCAACCTTGTCGACCAGTCATTAGTGTGTAGTGTAGCTTGAAAGTATAGCACAAAAAGTGATCCAATAAGTAATGTAAGGTGCTATTTTCAACGTCAATCCTTACAATTTCGCTTAAAATAGGCTTAAAGCAAGAGAAATTGTATAGTTCATTATGAACTATAATGCCTTGAACTCCAATATGGTGTCAACCACCGGCACGAAGAGTAAAACCAACATCGAGTTCTATAATAGTGTCTACAGACTCAAATATGGTGTTAATCAAGAGACATTTTGATATAATAGAACACCGAGTCCAAAATTTTGTATCAGGTCTCTCACTCTAATATGTGTCAATCACGAGACATGATGATATAAAAGGACACCGAGTTTGAAAATAGGAATTGATATGTAGACTAAATAGTAATAAGCGAATATTCAAATCAATTGCATTAAAATAACATAATCCATACGAAATGAACATTCAAGTATGTAACAATAAAAGTCTAACAAGACAATGAAAATCACATACATTTCAAAACTCCCACTAGTCAAGCATATTAAAAGAGCTCAAAATTTCCATGTCTGCAACGTGCTTTTGGAACACTATAGGTCGAAGACCTTTGGTTAAGGGATCAGCTAGCATGGACTCTGTAATTATATGCTCGATGACTATCTCTTTATTCTTCACTAGGTCTCTGACAGTCAAATACTTTAATTCCATTTGCTTAGAACCACTAGAAGTCTTGTTATTTTTAGTGTATAACACTGCTGCACTATTATCACAATAGATTCTGAGAGGTTTAGCAATGGAATCCACAATGCGAAGTCCAGTCACTAAGTTTCTCAACCAAACAGCATGAGTAGCAGCCACATAACAAGCAATAAATTCAGCCTATATAGTAGAAGACGCAACCATAGTCTGCTTCTTGCTCTTCTAAGATATCGCACCCCCAGCCAACATAAAGATGAAACCAGAAGTTGATTTCATATCATCAGGGCACCCAGCTAGATCTGAGTCACTATACCCTATTATCTCTAAGTTGTCAACTCTTCTATACACAAGCATATACTCCTTGGTTTTTTGCAAGTATCTGATCACTTTCTTAGTAGTTACCCAATGAGCATTACCAGGATTAGACTGGTACCTACCCAAAACGCCAACTATATAAGCAATATCAGGCCTAGTGCAAACCTGAGCATACATCAAACTCCCCAACGCACTATCAAATGATCTGTTCTTCATTCTGCCTTTTCAATTTCATTCCGAGGACACTGGTTTTTATTGAATTTGTCCCCCTTAACAATTGGTACATCACCAGGTTTACAATTTTGCATGTCAAATCTCTCCAGAACTTTATTAATATAAGCCCTTTGAGACAAGCTAAGTAAGTTACGAGATCTATCCCTGTAAATTTCAATTCCTAGCACAAAACTTGCCTCACCAAGATCTTTCATCTCAAAATGCTTTGTCAACATCTGTTTAGTTTCATTCAACAAGACAAGATCACTACTAGCAAGTAGAATATCATTAACGTATAAAACGAGAAAAACGAACATACTCTCACTGACCTTTAGGTATATACACTGATCAACTTTATTTTCTTCAAAACCCAAGGACGTAACGACTTCACCAAATTTTAGGTACCACTGCCTAGAAGCTTGTTTCAAATCATAAATAGATTTCTTCAATTTGCACACTAAATGCTCATTACCATTCAACTGAAAACCTTCAGGTTGTTGCATGTATACTTCCACGAGGAGATCACCATTCAAAAAAGTTGTCTTGACATCCATTTGATGCAACTCCATATCGAAATGTGCTACAAGAGCCATGACAACTCTAAATGAATCTTTACTAGACATAGGGGAAAAAGTTTCAATGAAGTCAATGCCCTCTCTTTGCGTGAAATCTTTCACTACTAGTCTAGCTTTATATCTCTCAACTTGGTCTTTCGAGTCCTTCTTGGTTTTAAAAATCCATTTACAACCAATCGCCTTGCAATTTTTAAGCAAGTCAATAAGTTCCCACACTTCATTATTGGCCATAGAATGCATTTCTTCTTTCATGGCATCTACCCACATACTAGAATTAGCACAAGACATCGCCTCCTGATAAGATTTAGGATCCACGTTATCCGCAATATCATACATATCTTCACTAAGATAAACTAAGTAATCGTTGGAAATAGCCGGTCTCCTCTATCTAACTGACCTCCTAAGAGGTATTTGCATAATAGGTTCATTTGGTTGAGAAGTATCAACTGTTGCAAGAGGGTCAGCAACATTATTAGGATGATCAACCGAAGCAGGGGAATTAACCAAAGGAGTGTCAACCAAGTTTTCGACTGGAACAATAGCTGCAGGCATGTTATTAATAACAGCAGGAAAAGAAATGATCTCACGCACATTTGTAGTGAAATCAACAGCAGGAATAATAGCTTCAGCCTTGTCCAATTCTAAAAATTTACGACCGCTTTTAGGACAATAGAACCTATATCCTTTTGCACGATCTGGATATCCAATGAAGTAACAATGGGTAGTTTTAGGGTCAATCTTTTTCTCTAAGGGATTATAGATCCTAACTTCTACAGGACAACCCCACACACGAAAATGATTTAGACTGGGTTTCCTGCCTATCCAAAGTTCAAAAGGTGTTTTTGGAACAGATTTGCTAGGAACTCTATTAAGGATGTAAAGAGCAGTTTTTAAGGCTTCCCCCCATAAAAAATCTGGCAAATTAGTTCCACTCATCATACTCCTCATCATATCTTTTAAAGTACGGTTTTGTCTTTCAACTACACCATTTTGTTTAGGAGTACCAGGCATGGTATATTGTGGAACAACGCCACAAGCTTGCAAAAATTTAGCAAATGGTCCCATATGTTGTTGTCCAGCATCAAATCTACCATAATACTCACCACCAGGATCAGATTTCACCACCTTGATGAATTTTTCTAATTGTTTTTTGACTTTAGTTTTAAAAATTTTAAATTTCTCAATTGCTTCAGATTTTTCTTTTATTAGAAAAAGATAGTCAAATCAAGAAAAGTCATCAATAAAGGTAATAAAGTACTTGTTACCACAAATAGTAAGAGATAGAGGTCCACTGATGTCCGTGTGAATGATTTCTAAGAGACTTAGACTTCTATGTGCATCTTTCTTTTTAGTCTTAGTGAATTTTCCTCTAATGCAATCTACACATGTCCCCAAATCATTAAAGTCTAAGGAAGGTAAAATGTTATCTCTAATTAATCGCTTTATCCTTTCCCTAGAGATATGACCTAAGCGTTTGTACCACAATAATGAGGATTTATGTTTTATCCTAGACCGCTTAACAAGAGGAGTCTCCACATTAAAAGATGTAGAAAAATTATCAGAAGTCAAAGAAAATTTATATAAACCATCCACTAGAAAACCAGATCCTATTATTGCAGAATTAAAAAACAATTTTGTTTTTCCACCACCAAAAGAAAAAGTAAAACCAAGTTTATCTAAGCAAGAAACTGAAATCAGATTCTTTCTAAAGGAAGGTACATAAAAGGTATTCTTTAAAATAAGTTCATGCCCTTTATCTAAAACTAAGGTAATATCTCCAACGCACTCCACTTCTACTTCAAGATCATTTCCTACCCTCAGCTTGCTTTCTTTCAGACTTAGCTTCCTCATGTTTGTGAACCCCTATAAGGACACAACAATATGGGTAGTGGAACCACTATCAAACCACCAAGAATCTAGAGGGACATCAACTAGATTAGACTCAAAACATACAAAAGCAAAATGATTACCTCCAGATTTTTTCTTGTTTTCTAACCATGCCTTGAATTTACGACATTCTCCTCTATGGTGTCCCTTGACCTTACAGAAGACACACCAAGGATTTTTCTTGAATGTAGTTTGCCTAGGCCCTCCTACATGGTGGTGGTGACTATTGCCAAATTTCTTATAGGGAGCACTATAAGAGTGTTTCTTATGTTTCATATTGCTCTTGCCAGAGTGGGATTTAGTATGAATGGTGAGGAGAGCTAAATCACCCTTTTCTTTCCTAAGTTTCTCTTCCTCAGCCACACATTTGGCAATAAGGTCATTAACACTCCACTGCTCACCAATGGTATTATATGTTGTTTTGATTTGGGTAAATTCAATTGGAAGACAGTTTAAGGCATGTTGAACAATGAAATTTTCATTCAGGTCAATGGAATGGGCTTTCAGTTTGCTTTGAATGTGAACCATTCTTAGAATAAATTCCCTAACACCCCCATTATGGTCATACCTCATATCCATCAACTCTTTCATTAAATATCCAAACTCAGCATTATTGGATACTTGGTATCTATCTCCGACAGCAATGAGAAAATTTTTAGCAGATGTTGTGTCAGGCAAACCACTCAATAGGTGCTCAGCAATGGTCCTCTTAATTGCAACCAAGCTAAGTCGGTTAGATTTTTCCCACTTAGCCAGACTCTCTCTCTGCTCAGGCGTACTTTCATTTATCAAACTAACTATATAAAGGGCTTAAGTCCAATAGGGATCACAATAATAGTAGACCATAGGCATCTTAATAGGGATCATATCATTAGCCTGTTTTTAATAAAACAAAATTACAATTGATTGTAGCCCATAAAATATATTCTAACAAATGTACCTTCCTGATGCGATTTTGTTCATTGCCTCAAAAACACATGCACGTGTTTTGCCAGCTTTTGAAACATCAATCTGCTGCAATTCATTGGCAAACATTTCTTTAGCTCCTCAATTTCATTCACAAGTTAGTTTACTCGTGGATGATTCATCAAAATACCACTAATGTTCGGAGAATGGAACCGTTACCTTTCGGATAAGCAATTGTGGTCATTGGGTTTTGTTTAAGAATTCAGGGACATGTGATAAGACTGAACAAATGGTGGCTAATTTTAATCCATTATCCCTACCGTTCTCCATGCGACTTTCTCGCTCTTAACTTCCCAATGCATACCAGTGTAGATAAATTTGAAAAAAAGTAAATTCTCAAGGCTGGATAAAAACATCATTCCAGGGACTAGGGCTCGAGTCCGAAATAAAAGAAGAAAGACACTGAGAATTTTGAAGGTATATGCCTTTTTGTCAAAGGCATTCATCACTCCAGGATACATGGTTGATTACAGGAGAGAGGTCCTGCAGAGTGCCATATCTCCATGTGCAAGCTAGAAGTGAAGAAGTGAGCACACAACTTCTCACAGATGATGTCCTTGCACAAACCTTTATCACATTTTCAGTGGCTTTCACTTCTATTTCTGCCATTGATTTATAAAATCAAAGACGCACTTGTTTTAGTGAAAATGGAATAACTAATTTATTATAATGGTAAGTCACTGATTAGTTGCACAATAGGGTTATCATCAATCACCATAAAATACTGAAATACAGATATAAAGACATTGTCCACGTGGCTCCTGGGTTACATAAGTTATTATCAATACAACAAGTGCTGAGGGGTGTGGGGACCTTTCCTTAACAGTAATTAAGTGCAACAATTGCTCAAGCATTACGTTGCCAAACCACCACGACTGACAACTAATGCTGGAGGAGGCAAGTTTCAGGTTGGATCATGTAAAGATAAAATGTCCTCGGATCGGATACCGGTTGAATTTAATAGCCTGAAAAATAATAATGAAAACAAAATATAAACAAAAATAAATGGGACAGGACACAAAGATTTACGTGGTTCGATCAATGTGACCTATGTCAACGGTCGAAGGGTGAGCAATTTTACTAATATGTGGAGAATGTATACAAGTACAAAGGCTGGAACAAAAGGTTTTCAACAACTCATAAATATACAGAAAGGATAGGAGGATTTCAGAAAGGAAAGAATGGTGATCTTCCTCTATAAGCCAGCAACCATATTTATAGCTGAAGTCCTGCGTAATCGTCGCTCACCAAATCCACGCCTGAAGATCCTGAAGAATTTTAGCCATGTTAGGTGCATCCCTTTTTGACTTATAACAAGCAGTCATAAATTATTTGAACGCGTGAAGAAATCGCTAGCCACATTTGAATGCATGCAACCAATCATTGACTTTTGGAGGGGCCAATTCACATGCAACAGATCTCCATCTTGAATTGGTCCCGAACAATTAGTGATCTACTCCACCTTCTCCGACAATGTCCCAAAAGGGCTATATCACCAACTATAGATGCCAATCAAATCCAAGCACTGCTTGAACTTGTAATCTGGAAGAACCTTCGTAAACATGTCAGCTGGATTGTCCTTAGTGTTAATCTTCTGAATAAGGACCTTCTTCTTTGCAATAGTATCCCGAATTAAATGATACTTCACATCAATATGCTTTGTCCTCTCATGATATATCTGATCTTTCGTCAAATGAATAACACTCTGGCTATCACAATAAATAATAGTGACCCCTTGATGAAGGGATAACTCGCCAAAGAAACCTCTCAACAATAATGCTTCTTTGATAGCTTCAATAACTGTCATATATTCTGCTTCAGTAGTAGATAAAGCCACTACATGTTATAGAGTAGCTTTCCAGCTAACGGAATAACCTCTAATGCAAAATACATAACTTGTTAGAGACCTGCGTCTGTCGAGATTACCAGTATAATCTGAATCTACAAAACCAACCAAATTGTTGCTGGTTCTACCAAATTCCAAACTAAAATTTGAAGTGCCCTTCAAATATTTGAGAATTCATTTCACTGCTTGCCAATGTTCTTTGCTAGGATTGGCCATATATCTGCTAATGACACTAACATCTTATGAAATATCAGGACGATTACATACCATTGCATACATAATATTTCCGACGGCACTAGAATACAGAACTCGCGCCATATAATCTTCCTCTTCCTGTGACTGTGGTGATTGAGCAGCAAATAGTCTAAAATGCTAGCAAGAGGAGTACTAACTGCTGTGGCATCTCGCATGCCAAATCTCTTCAAAACTTTATTGAGATAATTTTCTTAGGTCAAGAATAATTTACCAACTCCTCGATCACGTCTTAGCTCTATGCCAAGAATTTTCTTTGTTGCTCTCAAATCTTTCATCTCAAATTCACCATGCAATAAGGCCTTCAAATGGTGAATATCTGTGACATTCTTGGCAGCAATGAGCATAGCATCAACATATAACAACAAATAAATAAATGAGTCATCATCTAACTCTCGGAAGGAAACACAACTATCATACTTGCTCCTGGAGAAATCATAACCCAACATAAATGAATCAAACCTCTTGATACCAGATTTGTTGCATGTGAATTGGCCCCTCCACAAGTCAATGATTGGTTGCATGCATTCAAATATGGTTGGCGATTTCTTTATGAGTTCAAATAATTTATGGCTACTTGTTATAAGTCAAAAAGGAATGCACCTAACATGGCTAAAATTCTTCAAGATCTTCAAGCGTGGATTTGGTGAACGACGATTGCATAGGACTTCAGCTATAAATATGGTTGCAGGCTTATAGAAGAAGATCACCATTCGTTCCTTTATGAAATCTTCCTATCATCTCTGTATATTTATGAGTTGTTGAAAACCTTTTGTTCCAGCCTTTGTACTTGTATACATTCTTCACATATTAGTAAAATTGCTCACCCTCCGGCTGTGAACGTAGGTCACATTGACCGAACCACGTAAATCTTTGTGTCATGTCCCATTTATTTTTGTCTATATTTTGTTTTCGTTATTATTTTTCAGAATATTAAATTCAACCGGTATCTGACCTGAGGGCATTTTATCTTTACAAACTGGTATTAGAGTTTCTCTTTTTTTTAAAAAAAATCTAACTTACCGTATGCTCTGTGGTTGCCACTAAGGTAGACTCTCCACGTCAGAAAGTAACTTAGATTTTTTATTGTGAGTCTTACGGGGTCCATTACCTCAGTTTTTGTTAGTAGTGTGCCCTAGGCTAATGAACATTTGTGATTCATGTATTAACATTATGATTTGTTAATAATATATTGTGAGGTATTCATTTTATATATGCATGTATTTCATTTACGTAATGTGATTTACATTCCATGAATGGTATTAAACTTACGTCATCAAGTATGTGACTTGATAAGAAACCATAAGTGTTATAATACTATTCTAGATCGTTTCTAATCGATCATTATTGGTGAACAATAATGAATTAAGGCTAAGATGTGCTCGATTGATGATCACGCTTTATCGATCATGGATATGAGATATCAAATCGTAAACATAGATATATGTTAGAGAACATATATCGACCGACCCAAAAGAGAATACTACATGGTTTCATGTCATTAGTGATTCTCAATACTATTTGACTTTAGTCCTTCGACCAAGTCATCATGGTTCCTTACACGAGGAATTTAGTGTTTTGATATTAGACTAAGTTATTTTAACCGAATAACAAATAGTCTTATGTTGGACACTAAATGAATCATGCGGAGGACGCGAATGACGTAGATGGGATTTGTACTCTCTTAAATGAGAGAGATATCATTTGGCCTCTCGAAGTGAGTGTGATGAAGAAATGCGTGGTCATCTTCAAATGAATCAATGATGAGTCATCAATGTCATTTGTTATAATCACTTGACTTGGGATCAAGAAACCATGATTAATCAAAGGTTGACATGCACTACGCCTTGTGATTAATCATGATATCGTTACAAAAGGACCGAGCCTATAATCATGGTTCTGAGTTAAATCGAATTATCGATCCTCATTTGATTTGGGTAGTCGTATAATGTCTCGCTAGAGGCCGCTTATGACTTATAGGCGCTGAAGTGTAATCAAGCCAATTGCCAACATCAAATGAGCCTACGAGATCGCACACAAAGAACGATGTGATCCTGCTTATTCTCTTGCCTAATTTATTAGGTATTGAATAAATATATTTAGATATATTTATCGGGCTAGATTGAATTAAGATTTCGCTTTTATTATGTATGATATAATGGGCAAACTTAATGGGGCCTAAATGGATTAGGTTTCTATAAATAGAAGCTTAGGTCTCATTAGGTTAACGACAATAATGTCGAAACCCTAGCCGTTATCCAAAAGAAAGATCGCAAGATTCGTAAAGTTTTTTCAGACGTCTTAGACACTACTGTACAATTTCTCGGATCGTGCATGCTCGTGTGGATACTGGTAGAGGGCATTAGCGATTTGCAGTGTCTTAGAATCCGAGAAAGAAAAAGAAGCAATCCACCCACGAAAATAAGGTATTTTCGTTAATCCTTCGTGTTTTCGATTATACGTGATATTTTTGTATGGTCTTTTCCGCAGCGTATTGTGAATACTCGGACCATACGAGATCCAACAGTTTTATCTTGTGGGACCCACTATCTTGATTTTATTTTGTGGGGCCCATGTCCCGACTTAGCTTGTGGGGCCTGCATCTGTACTTCTGTGGGGTCCGCTATTCCAATTTCTTGTGTGGGGCACATCTGTAGAAAAATAGTCAATATTAATTTTTGGCCATTATGACGATAACGAAAACCTCTATTGAAAAGTTTGACCGGAGCATTAATTTCGGTATGTGGCAGCTCAAGATGCAAGCCATTTTAATACAAGATGGATGTGAGATTGCACTTGAAGGAGTGGAGAAAAAGCCAACAGATATGCAATCAGATATATTCATAAATCTAGATAAAAACGCTAGATCAGCCATCATATTAAATCTCTTCGATGAGATTTTGCAGGAGATTGCTGGTGAAAACACAGCGAAAGGTATGTGGGACAAATTGAAAGCTATATACATGAAGAAGACGGTGGAGAATCAACTTTATTTGAAACAAAAGTTGTACATGTTGAGGATGATAGAAGGTACATCTATTCTTTCACATCTGGATAAATTTGATTCTCTTATTTGGATTTGAAGAATGTAGATGTAAAAATTGAGGATGAAGATCAAGTCATATTGTTGTTATGTTCCCTTCCCCAGTCTTTTAAATATTTTTGTGATATTATGATTTCTGGGAAAGAGTCAGTCTCATATAATAGTATTAAGTCTGCATTAAAATCAAAAGAGTAGATTGATTGGGACATCACCGGGGAGACTAGTGGAAGTCAGGCAGAGGGACTATTCGTATGCGGTATATCTGAAAATAAAGATTTTGAAAGAAATAGATCCAAAGGCAGGTCAAAATCTAGACATAGAAATAAAACTTGTAATTATTGCAAGAAAAAGGGGCATATAAGCGCTGATTGTTATAAATTGAAACATAAGGAGAAAAATAAAATTGAGCAGAATAACAACAACACCGCCGAGGCTAGTGTAGCAACAGATGAGAATGAGGGAATTATCTCTGTAGCCATAGAAGATAAACTTAAATCTAATAAGGAGCAGATTTTAGATTCGGGTTGTTCTTACCACATGAGTTCTGACAGGGTGTGTTTTTCTACTTATGAGTTATTGAATGGTGGAATTGTTTTGATTGGTAATAATGCTGCCTGTAAAGTTATTGGTAAAGGTACAGTTCGGATCAAAATGTATGATGGTATCGTTAGAATACTCACTGACGTTAGACACGTTCCTGATTTGAAAAAAAAATTCATCTCTTTGGGCACTCTCGATTCTCAAGGGTGCAAGTTCTTAGCTGAAGGTGGAGTTTTGAAAATTTCTAAAGGTGCTCTTGTATTGATGAAAGCTTACAAGTCTGGTAGTTTGTATGTTTTGTAAGGATCTACAGTAACAAGTGCTGTGGCAGTCTTTACTGAAGGTGACATTACCAAATTGTGACACATATGTTTAGGACATATGGGTGAGAAAGGTTTAACGTTGTTAAGCAAGAGAGGCCTATTTGTTGCATGTGAATTGGCCCCTCCACAAGTCAATGATTGGTTGCATGCATTCAAATGTGGCTGTCGATTTCTTCATGCGTTTAAATAATTTATGGTTACTTGTTATAAGTCAAAAAGAGATTCACCTAACATAGCTAAAATTCTTCAAGATCTTCAAGCGTGGATTTGGTGAGCGACGATCGCGCAGGACTTCAGCTATAAATATGGTTGCAGGCTTATAGAGGAAGATCACCATTCTTTCCTTTATGAAATCCTCCTATTCTCTCTGTATATTTATGAGTTGTTGAAAACATTTTGTTCCAGCCTTTGTACTTGTATACATTCTCCACATATTAGTAAAATTGCTCACCCTCCGGCCGTGGACGTAGGTCACATTGAGTCATTGACCGAACCACGTAAATCTTTGTGTCCTGTCCCATTTATTTTTGTCTATATTTTGTTTTCGTTATTATTTTTTCGGGCTATTAAATTGAACCGGTATCTAATCTGAGGGCATTTTATCTTTTACATATCAGATTTTGCTAAGCCTATGTATTGCAAGTAAGGAGAGGGATCTATGACTGGATGGTGCACATATATTAGCGATACTATAGCATCGGTAACTTAATTTCCACAACACATAAGAGACTCTATCTAAATCAGGCGATGAAAATCTGAATATAAAAGTACAAGGACAGAGACTCACAGCGTAGCCAGAAACTCCAGCAGGATCGGCAAAGGCAGAGGTGTGGAACACGCCATGACACCCTTCAAATGCTTCCAACAAGCTTCCAACTTTTGTTAGCTTTGCCAGAACTGCACTGAACCTTCTGTTACTGAACCTCTCCTCTAATGACCCCTCTAGCTCCCTCAGTCTTTCCATGTCCTCTGCAATTTCTAACAATCCCAGCATGCGTCAAACACGAAGAACCGTGGTTGAACATATTAGGAAATTGAGGGCTGCATCAAATGACATATTGCTATAAATTGGGCATATATACTACTTTACAACCAATCCAAATCTCGCAAGATTCTATATCTTAGATGTCCAACAAGAATTGTTCAATAAACAAGTTACTATGTCCATTTCTTTGGGTTTTCCAATGCAAGTCAATAAAAAAACGCCATAGCTTTGGACATTATTTTGTGATCAACAAGGTCTAGATTAAGTTGTGATCAGAAGGCGACTTGTAATGAAGAACAGCAATTTTATGAAACCTGGATCTGGATTCAACAATGGGTTGAGGGGCATGACCTGTGTTTACAGATAAACGAAGGACTGCAAGAGTTAACTTAATTAATGGATACCACAAAAGGGAAAAGAAGTTCTCCCAAATCATGAAAAAGAGACAACAAAAGTAAGCAATTTATAAAGAACATACGTTCAAACATTTTTTAACAGTATTATCTTAACCTAACTTGAAAAGCCCAAACTTGGACTTGGAAGTAGTAAACAAGGACACCCATTGCGTATTCCCGAGCCAACGAAACGATTCTGAGATTAAAAAAGAAAGAGAAAACCTTAAGATTACTACAATGGCTTCAACAGTACTCTCAAGAATAGTAAACTAAAACTTGTCTGGGCAGGGGTTCCATAAATTCAAAACCAAATTACCTTCATTATCGACGATGATCCGAACAGAGTAGCCACGAGAGAAGAGCAGGTCAACGAGGGCAAGACCCAGAAAGGAAACGCCACTGGTGACACAAACAAGCTTATCTCCGTAATCATCGACCTCCATAGACGAAGCTGGCATTAAGCCACCAAACTCTTCCCCGTCTTTTCTCCTGTTAAGCCCTGCACAAGTCACCAACGTCCTCTTGAACTCTTCTATCTCCATTTTCTTGCTTTCTTCTGTAGGTATAAACCTCATAATGTTTATCCGACACAAAAGTAGGCAAGTAGCTGCTTCCACTTGGTCCCTATGTCTTACGCGATTGGGCTATATATGAGACTTAAGTCTATATGATTGTCATTTGGCAACGAAAGAAGAGAGGTGGACATAGTGCGAGCTGGAGAGAGGACAGTGGACGGTGAACCTGAACAAAGACACGCAGAAAGCGACAGCTGAAGTCTGAGGTCTTGTAAGAAAATTATTGGAGAGAGTCTTCTTTGATCCACTTGTAATAATAATGTGAAATAATTAAATTATTTAATTATAAAAGTTATTTATAAATTTAATATAAAAAGAGTATATATAATAGAGAATTTACATGTTTCAATTTTTTTATCTTATTAGTTACATAATTAAATGATATTCTAGCAAAATATAAAATTGTTGAAATTAATTAATCTTAACGATTAAAAATCCAACTAGTTCAACCTGCTTAATCTTAAAACTTTAAATCTTTCAATATTTTATTCAATTTTAACTTTCTAGTTTGATTTATTTTAATAATTCTAGTTGTTACAAACAAATCAATTTATTAATTAATCGATAATTTTTTGTAAATTAATAAACAATTATAAATCAAATAAATTAATTAATGTTTATTTCATAATTTTTAATTAAGCTTCAAATTCTTCAAGAGATAAGGACAATCTCTTTTAATCACATTTTAACTTCTTTAATTTTATTTAATTTTAACCGATTTTATAACAATATTGAACCATTTAAACCTTAAATCTCTTGTCTTACAGGTTTAGCTTTCGGTTTGATTTTTAAAACATTGATTAAACTTCTTTCATTAAGTTAGGTTTTAATTTTTAAAGGTATTATTATTTTGTATACATATTTTAAAATAAATATGGAATATATAAATGTAATTCTTTATAAATTAAAGTTTAAGAAACAATATTATTCACTTGAAATTATCAATAACTTGATATTTGACAAATTTTAAGTATACATTTACTTAATTAAAAATATATAAATCAATTTTGGTGTTATTAAAATTCTTATATCAATATAATAAAATTAACAACTATTGTTTTACATGTAGCTACAAAACTATTTTATTACATCAAAAGGTAAGCATAAAACATAATTTTGTTTTCTATTTTCATAAAACACATCAACTCGATTGGCGATGTTGAACAATCCAACATTGTCGTTTTAATTTTGGCCGACTTTAAGTAATTTTTGTATTTATATGTTTTGGCGTGCTATTTAGTGAGAATAATTTTTAATTTATAATTCAATTTATGTCTTTTATGCTTAAAATTGATCGAAAGTTGACTTTGTCAATTTTTTTTTTTTTTTTGGTCAAAGACTTTGTCAATTGAATAGTCATGAAAATTGTAATAATTTTTTATTAATATTTGTAATTATTGTTTTTAAATTAATTATGTGAGAATTTTTATAATCTGATATTTTATTTTATTTATATTTATAAGTATTATTTATCTCATTATAATATTATTTAATTGTATATTTGTCCTTTCGTTAAATTTAAATATTATAACATTGATCATCTTTTAAATAAAAATATATAAGTAGAGTGAAATATGACAAAAACTTATGTAATGATTTAAAATTATTATAAAATAAATATTAATTTTGAAGTCAAATCATACAAACTTTAAATATATTTATTCATTTTCAAGAATAAGGTTATATTTATCCTACTATACCACCTAGTTATTCTTTACTATAATTATAGTAAAGAATACCACGCTTATAGTAAAGAATAACTAACGAGGTATAGCAGGATAAACATAACCTATAATTAAATAATAATAATAATAATAATAATAGTAGCAATAATCTACTGTAATTTTTTTAATAATAATAATAATAATAGCAGTAATCTACTGTAATTCTTTTTATTTATCAATATCTAAAATAAATTAATTAAATTATTAAAGTTTACCCGTTATTTTAATTTTTAATCATAAGTATCATATCAAAGCTTAAATGCCTGTTTGGATGGACTTATATTAATAAAATTTTTGTTAATAGAGCTTTTATCGTGAGTTTTTCTAATAAATCAATTTACTGTTTAGTTGTCAATTAAAAAATAATTTTTTAAAAAGAGTTTCATACAATAGATTATTTAATAACATAAAATAAAAATATTTTAATTAATTTTAAATATATTATATTTTATAATAAAATTATTTATGCATATAAAATTATTTAAAGTATATTAAACAAGCACAATATATTAATTATTATATAATTTTAAACCATACGACACATAAATAAAATATATCTAATCATATCTTTTATATGATTATAACATAAGTAGTACTATTATAAAAATGTATATTAAAATATATTAAAAGCTAAATAATATTATATAAATTTTAAAATAAATATAAAATGAGTCTGTGAATATTATAAAAATTATATATAAAACATAATAATAAAATAATTAAAACTAAACTCATTAATTTATAAAAAAATTACCTAAAAATCCTCCGAATGACCAGTAGCCACCGGTATGGGCTCTCACTCATACTGTTAGCATGGGTCATTTGTTTTACTAAAGCTACCTGCTCGCGATACAACGACATATGTCATTTAATCTTTATTATTTATTTTAAAACTATCATTTATTATTTGAAGAGTTTTAATATTATGTAATTTTAAATAAAATTAATATAAAATTAAAAATAATATATGATTAGAAGTTAGAATTAAATTATTAAATTATAAAAATTTTAATGTGTTATCAATTTTTATAATAAAGAATCTCTATATTATTTAATTATTAAAGTGAGTTCTTAGCTTCTTATTTTAAGAAGTTTTAAATAAATTATAATTTTTATAAATATTATTAATAATAAAATAAATAAATTTTGAAAATGAATTGTTTAAATCAAGTGTATTATTTTAATTCAAAATCGTTATTCCATTAAATAGTTTATCTATAATAAATAATTTTGTTATATTCATTAATTTTGCACCCATCTAAAAGTTTTGCATGACATGGTCACATATAGTTCACATAATCATTACGCACGCACAGAGAACCACGTGTCAAATTCACATCCAAGTTATCTTCGCAAAAAGTATATGTTATTACAATGTTTAATATTTCTTTGAATTCATTAGACCAAATTTTTTTTTATTTAAAATTTCAAGATATATATAATTAATTATAAAGAAAAGGTAAAACAATGTACAGGCAGTGCCGGCCCTGGGCAGGGGCCAGCAGGGCACCTGCCCAGGGCCCACTATGAAAGGGGGCCCCATCAACAGCCTCCTCTCTAAGAAGTGAAGACGTGATGGCGGTGATGCACTGATTATTAAGTTCTAACTCTGACTTTAAGGCTTTTCCAACAACAGCAGACTACTCTCCAAGACTCCAACAGCAACACGCAAGTGACACAACAGCCTCCTCCCTCCCAAGACTCCAACAGCAGCACGCAAGACTCCTTAGAACGTTGGCTTTAATGATTGTAACGTTATAAGTTAACGTTAGTTTATATACGTTGGCTTATGATTTTAACGTTAAACAGTTAACGTTACAATTATTATTTTTTTATGTAAAGGTAACTTTGTAGTTTCATGTTAATAAATATTCTTAAAATATTTAAATATACTCTTACTTTCTAATTTTTTTATTTATATTCCAAGACGGAGCCACTTAGGGCCCAGTGGTGCATTGCCCCTAAAATCTTATATATATATATATATATAATGACAGAGTTATTTGAGGTTTAATAGTATATTGGCTCTCTCAAAATTAAAAAAAATACATATTTGGGCCCTCCTATTTTGAATTCTTGGCTTCATCGTTGTTTCTATTAGTATATGTATTTAAAGTACTTCAATTCAAAAATTAGCAGCAAAAATTTTTACAATTTTGTCTACTGAGTTCTGAGTATAATTTAAAGGTAAAGTTTTTAATTTTTTAATATATTTTTACTCTTTGTTATGAATTAAAAGTATTGCAAATGATTTTGCCAAATGAGTTAATGTCATCAATTGAAATATTAAAATTTGTTCAAGCTGCAGATTGTTATCCAAATGTTTCAATTGCTTATCGAATTCTATTGACTATACCTGTGACTGTAGTATCAGCTGAGAGAAGTTTTTTAAAGTTAAAATTATTGAAAACCTACTTGAGGTCATCAATGTCACAAGAAAGGTTGAATGGTTTAGCTATGTTATGTATTGAGAAGGATATGTTGGAGAATATTGATCTTGATAATATTATTAATGATTTTGCATCTAGAAATGCACGGAGAAATTGTTTTTCATAAGTCATGATCCTATGCATATTTGTTTTTTTAAGTTATTATGTGTATTTGTTAGTGTTATGATCATTTAATATTTAGTTGACTATGTAAACTTATAAATTGAGTCATTTATGTTTCATACAAATATGTAAACTTAAGTATATTGTAGATTTATTGAGGCCCTTTTTTGAATTTCGCCTCGGGCCTATAAAACTATAGAACTACATATACGAGAACGCAATCTACTATCTGCGGACAAAAGGAGGAAAAGCCTATCGTGCCACCAACACTAGATAACTAGAAAACCCTCAGAATAAAAGAGCAAACCAAAAATGGTCGAAAAACCCACTTCTGACTAAATGCCCCATCGTTGCCGCATAGCCAATCCTAGGCGCTCATGCACTCCATGTCCGATGATGACTTCCACGATTAGGTTGATAATACAGATCCGCCAACGCATATTTGTGCCTCTCCTGTGTTTATAAAGCCGCCTATTTCTCTCCGCCAAATATGATAGATAACCATATGGAAGGAGGTTCTAATCATAAGAGAATCCCGAAGCCCATTATTGACTGCACGAAGAATCTCATTAACAGGCCAGACATAAGAAGAAGACAAGAGACTGGTCAAATACAAGATGCGATTCCACACTGACTTGGTATATTCACATTCAAAATATAAATGATTTCTACTTTCAGGGACTAACTTACAAAGCACACAAATAGGATCATAAGTTCCGAACCATCTGTCCTTTGTTCGCAATCTATTTTTAATGGTTAGCCAGAGGAAGAGGGCTGCCTTTGGACATAGTACCTGTTGCCAGACAAGGTCAGTCCAAGGAACCACTTCAGCCGGCCCTCGCCCAAAAACACGGCGAAGAGGTCAGGAAATCACCGGAAGGTGTAGCTGTCCATAAGACTTTCTATCCTGAGCGCTTCACAAAGAGAGATACCAACAAGACCTAGTGAACAGAGAACCGAACACAGAATGAAAGCAGACGGTCACGTTCCTGGACAACCCAGGTGAGATTGGCATTAAGGGGAATGCGATGACGGATTCGAATTAAATCATTCCAGCGCCATAGGGGACTAAGCTCATGCCAATTATCAAACCAGAAGGAGGTGTTTTCGCCATCTCCAATAAGGCTCCGAATCAGAGGATAAATCACATCACGCAGTTTCAGTAAGCTTTTGAAAAGCCAAGAGTAGTCATACCTAACTTGAAGATGCCAAAAGCTTTGGTCTGTGAGCTGGTATGCCTGCATCCATTGAACCCACATAGCCTCCTTATCCACAAATAAACGCCAAATGCGCTTCATAAGCAGACTCTGTTGCATCTCGGGAAAGGAGATGATGCCCAAACCCCCATTCTTCTTAGGACTAGCAACCTCGCTCCATTTTACTTTGGCCCCTTGCACTGTTCAGCCTTACCCGTCCATAAAAAGGCCTTGAGAATCCTCTCCATTTCTTTGATAACTTGTTTAGGGGTGGTCAGATGGGCAGCCCAATGCACATGCATACTACTCAACACTGAAACAATCAAGTTAACTCGGGCCGCAAAAGAGAGGAACCTATTTTGCCAAGAATTGACTCTGCTCTTTAACTTCTCCAATAGAGGGAGAAAATCTGAGAACCGAGGCTTGCCCGACGTGATGGGAACACCAAGATAGCGGAAAGGCGTACTGGAAAGAGTTAACCCAACTGAAGTGCTAAGGCCTTCTCGATTGGGCACATCTGAAGAAACATATATGCCACTTTTCTGTAAATTCAAGGTCATGCCTGACCATTGAGAAAATGTGGAAATTAAGCTCATCATGATAGCTAACACCTGCGGCTCGGCTTTGCAAAGAAGAATAACATCATCAGCATAAATTAGATGAGAAAGGTTCAGATCCTTACAGTTATGATGAAATTGGAAACGTCCATTGCAAAGCACCATTTTTGACAACAATCGGGAAAGACCCTCCATGGCCAGAGTAAATAAGTAAGGGGAAAGAGGATCCCCTTGCCTTATACCTCGCTGAATCAGAAAAGGCTTAGTAGAAATACCGTTGATCAGTGCGCTCAGAGATGGCGTTTGGATACATTGGAGGATCCAGTGGCAAAAACGAGAAGGCAATCCTATGCAACGCATGCATTCTCGCAAATAATCCCATCCAATCGTATCAAAGGCTTTATAGAGATCAATGGTCAAGGCACAACTATTAATCCTTTTACCAGATTGATACTCGCCAATGAGCTCCTGCAGCAGCAGAATGTTATGACCAATACTCCTCTCCGGTAAGAAGGCACCTTGTTCCTTACTGACGACCTCCGTCATAACTCTTTTCAAGCGCTCAGCTAAAAGAGAGGCAATAATTTTATAGACGGTGTTGCAGCATGAAATCGGTCTATAGTTCGTGATCCTCGCAGGCCTATCCTGTTTGGGAATGAGACAAATGTAAGTGTGATTTATTGCCCTCAACAGCTTACCCGAAGAGAAGAATTCAAGAACCGCCTCCGTGAGAAGTGGACCAGTGATCGGCCACATGTGTTGGAAGAAGCCCGCCGAAAAACCATCCGGCCCTGGAGCTTTTGTACTGTTGAGGCGGAATAAGGCAGCCTTAATGTCCAATGTCGTAAACGGGGCGTTCAACATGTCCAGAGTGGCTTGACTGGGAGAGAAAGAAAGGACATGCCGAACACCAAACTCATTCCCTCTCGATTCCTGCGGACATCCCATGAGCTGAACAAAGAAATCACGAACATGAGCAGACACAGCCTCTTGCCCTCTCCAAACATGGCCATCCAAATCAGATAACTCAGCAATTGTGTTTCTGTTGCGACGAGCAAGGATTGCCGCGTGAAAGAATTTGGAGTTGCGGTCCCCCTCCCGAAGCCAAGTCTGTCTAGATTTTTGCCGGAGAATGGAATCTTGTAAGGTTAGGGCTGCTTGATAGTGATACATACTGTCAGCTTCAAGAACCCGCAGGCGCTCATTAAGAGGATCCCTATAGCATTGCTGTTGTAAATCAGCCAAGTGATGACCCAGCTCTTGGATATTCTGCACGTGTTGCTTACTAAAACCCTTAATAGCCCGTTTTGCCAACTTCAACTTCTGCATTAATTGATACCCTTTAAAATCGAAAACTTCCACTTGCCAAATCTGGGCCATCAACTCCATGAAACCATCAGCCCGTAATAAACCATGAAAAAACCAAAACGGGGCCCCATATTTGCGAGGAGAGGAGTCATGCTGGAGAAGAAGAGGCATGTGGTCCGAAAAAACCGGATCACCAAAAGTCACTGAATCCAAAGGGAAGGAGTGGAGCCACTGCTGGTTTACCAGCGCACGATCCAGCTTCTTTCGAATATACATAGCACCCTGTTGTTTATTTTCCCAAGTGAACCAGCGGCCATGGCTCCGAAGATCTACCAAATCAGTATTATGAAAAAGTTGTTGAAGTTCGCCACCCGTACCGTCATGAAATCAAGCCCCGCCCTCCACTTCCGAAGAGTTAAGACAGCAGTTAAAATCACCAATAACCAACCAAGGGCAAGTCAGCCCATTATGGAAATCCAGTAGTTCCCTCCACAAATCAGATCGTTGGAAAGCAATATTGGCAGCATAGAGTAAAGTAACCATGAAAGGGGCATTATTTTGCTCCTTGCAACAAAGATGCATAAATTGAGCACCCATCTTAAGCACTTGAACATCTAATTTGTCCGAATTATACCAGCACAAAATACGGCCATTATAGTGAGAAGCATGATTGGTGAAGAGGCGCCATTGAGGTCCCAAAAAAGCCAAACCCTTCGGATCCACAGTTGCTTTTATTTTCGTTTCCAACAAGCCTACCAAAACAGGGTTTGAGCTGGCCACAAGTTGTTTAACCATCATCTTTTTGAGGGGATCATTCAACCCCCTCGTATTCCACACTAGAAAGGACATCATTAGAAAAGGAATTCGAGGAGATCATCCCCTTAGGCTTCTTCTTTCTGGCTATCTTTTTAGTAACTGCACTCTTACCAGGCTTGTTGGAGTCCGGGGGAATCTCTCCTTCCTCACAGTCAGCAACAGATGGGGCATCCCCCCCTGCAACACCTCTACATCAGCAGCTTGAGGAGCATCCCCACCAGTTGGCAATGACGACAGATCAAGAACCATAGCATCTGGAAAAAACCCCGAGGAGCAGGGCAAGTCCCTATAGACAATAGAGCACTCAACAGCCCGATCCAAATGGTCCACGGAGCAAGGGTTCATGGGCATAGCACAAGGGGAAGAGGAATTGCCCACAGGGGGACCACAATCAATGACATTAGAAGGATGACCAGGACTAGTGTCCATGGGCATAGCACAAGGGGAAGAGGAATTGTCCACAGGAGGACCGCAATCAATGACATTAGAAGGACGACCAGGACTGTCTCTTGCCACAGCGACACTCAGGCCATCTTCGGTGGCACCCTGGCAAACCTGTTCAGGTGCAGAGAGGGGCAGCGGAGAGTCCAAATCCTCAGACCAGCCTGATGAAAATCGCTCACCGCTCGGAACCCACTGGTGCGATCAAGCACTTGGTTTCCACGGATAGGTAACAGGAATACTAGCACAAACCAATTCACCATCGCAGACCAGCGCCGAATGCACACCTTATCCGCAAAGACATTACGCCTTTCTAACTTGAATACATATTTTTGCATACCCAATCCTGTCCATGGCAGCAGTTTGGGAGTCTAAGCAGATGGGTTTTCCAATACCACTAGCCAGGTGGCTGAGCCCCTCCAACGTCCAATACTCCAAAGGTAAGCCATGAAACTGAGCCCAAATCGGAATGACCTCAACTGAGCTTTTGTCCAAACCCATACCAGGTTGCCATTGACGCAGAAACATAGGTTGATCTCCAACGTGCCAAGGGCCAAGTTCAAGGATTTCAGTGACAGCAGCATGGGAGGAGAACTTGAACAGAAATAATCCATCTTCCATGAGCATGGCTTTTTCGAAGCCTCTCTTGCTGCAGCGAGCCTTCGCCCAAGCATTCACAGCTGGAAAAGCCAATCGTTTTTTCCAGAAAAAGCCAATCAATGCATTCGACCAGGTCTTGGCGCCAGCCCGGAGAAGATCAATCGGGGGAGAGATGACGCCATCCTGGAGCACGTGAGGGTGGTGAGTGAGCTGACCACGATGGCGTCTGGCAGCAACCATGTCACGCCAGGAGCCACTGCTCGAACACGCCTGGACCGAGGTGGCTACTGAGGCCTTGTTGTCGCCAGGGAGGAGGAGTGGCCACTGAGCGCTGCTGGCGCCAGGGGAGGAGGGAGAACCCGTCGACGTCTGCAGCGCTGGCGCAACCGTCGGGGCAACCGCCAGAGGGCTAGGAAGGGGCGACGGCAGGGGAGGGAATGGTTCAGAAGGTGGAATCGGACCACCCATGGAGTGGGTGCCTGCCTCGGGAGCAAAGCTGAGAGGGGAAAAGACCAAAAGGACAGACGGCTAAGAGATAGGGAGGGTAAGGAACGAGAAACAAAGGGGCATAAGAGGAAAAGGCAAAGTCGGGAAAAGAGGAAAGGGAAAGGTAGAGAGTACGTAAACATTAATAGCTCAATCTTGCTCTGTTAATTATATAGAGTAGACATTCATGTTAGACCAAAAATTTCTATACCTCACACTTTGATAGATCAATGTCTATCTAAGGCTAGTGACATAATAATGGTTAATTAATATTAAACTTACATATAATTTTATAGAGTTGATAATGAGTTGATCTGAATTAATACGAGTTAACTTCTTAAGAGAGAGTCAAACCTAATTCAAAATTTAATTAAGCTTGAGTAGTATTATGTGGTTTAGATCCGCTCCAACAATTCTAAAATAATATCATGTAGTTCAATTTTCTAAAACAACATTAATTTAACTTTTAAAGTTTATTTTTAAAATGAGAGATTTCCTATTGTTTAAGTCAAATTTTGAATTAATCTTATAGACTAAACTTATAATCCAATTAGCTCAAACCTAATTCACTAACTTCAAACTAAATTATGTAACATGAAATTAATTTGTCAAATTGTAGAATTAAAAGCCTAAGATGCAAGCACAAACTTTCTTAAGATATTCAATGTATAAAAAATCATAAATAAATAAAATTCTTAGGTACTCTAGGCAACTCTTGAATTCAAGGCTTGAAATATGATAATGACAACATTTTATTTACAATCCCTTTTTTCTTGTGATGGATACTCTAAATTACTACTTGCTCTGCATCCATAAGTAAATTGATAGAATCAGAACAATTACTTAGAGGATCTCTTATCTGTATTGGGCGTTCATCCATTTTAGTATCCATATCTTCTACAACTTGTGAAGACAGCAAAGGCTTTGGAAGCAATTCTAGACTTTCCACATCTTGTTCGAGCATCTCTATCACTCTATGCATAGGAGGTCGATTATCAGGCTTTAGTTGTATGCACCAAAGCGCCACCACAATTATTTTCTTTGTTATTTTGTTTTATTCTTCTGTAGCATTGGCCTCTCCAAGTTCTATGTGTTGGATCCTGTTTTTTTTTTTGCTAAATTACTTATAATTTTGCTTAATTATTTATTTATTTATGTTTGTTTTTTTAATTATTTATTTTTAGAATTGGGTCATCAATTTAGTAGACATGAATAGAGATTGAAAATTAGTTGGAGAGATTGGGACTTAGTTAGAATTAATGTGGAGGTTAAGTGGACTAAAGGGTTAGAGACATAAAACACAAAAGAGGGGTAAAATGGGAAAGGCCGAGCGAGTGGGGGCATAATTGGAAGAAAAGAGCAAAAGTTGTCTTAAAATTAGAAGAAGAGTGGGAGGTGTCGTGAAAAGCCATAAAGAGGAGGAGAAAATGTGAGAGAAAGGAAAGAAGAGAAGAAATATCGAAGAAGCGAGGGAAAGAAAGAAGAAAATCGTGGGAAGAAGAAGGAATCAAGCTTCTTAAGGTAAGTTCTTCATCTTTTCTTCTTGCTTTAGTAAAGATAGAGGTTGTGATAAGAATGAAGGAGTTTTAGAGAGAGAAAGGGGTTTTGTATTGGAAGATGATGGTTTAAGGGAACCCATTTGATCTCAGGATTTCTAAGCTAAGTTTTGGGTTTTCTAACTTAGATGGAGTATGGGTAAGTTAAGTTTGAGCTTAATTTGTGTTAATTTCATTTTGTTGAGATTATAGAAATTTAGAGGATTTCCATTTGAATTAGAATTGAATGAGAATTTTGATTGTGTTAGGAAATCAAGACCAATCTATCCAAGAGCAAGAGGAAGGGTAAAATATTTCAAGAGTTATAAGGTGAGTAAAATATTGATGGTTATTGTGTAAATTGGCAATGCGTATATGTGTGTATATATATGCTTGAATTGATACAGTAGATAAGGTGAAATTGATCCGGAGCCGAATTAAAGCGGCTCAAGATAGACAGAAGAGTTATGTGGATCAGCATCGGAGAGAAATGGAGTATAGTGTAGGAGACAGAGTTTTCTTACGAGTGTCACCATAGAGAGGAGTGTTGAGATTCGGTAAAAAAAGGCAAGTTGAGCCCGAGGTACATTGGTCCTTATGAGATCATTGAGAGGATAGGACCTTTGGCCTATAAGTTGGTTTTACCGAATGAGATGTCTCAGTTGCATAATGTCTTTCATGTGAGTATGCTCTGACGATACCGATCAGATTCGATACATGTGATACTGGCTCAGGAGAATGAGGATGCTAATAATCTGAGTTATGTTGAGGAGCCGGTCAAGATTGTGGGATCACGGACTAAGCAGTTGAGGAACATGGTTATTCTATTGGTGAAAGTCCTATGGAGGAATCACTCAACTGAGGAAGCAACTTGGGAGACCAATGAGCATATGAGGAGACAGTATCCTCACCTGTTCGAACAAACAGATAAGAATTTCAAGGACGAAATTTTTATTAGGAGGGGAGAGTTGTAACATCTCATCACCGATGGGAAGGGTAAAATAGTAATTTGGAACGGGTTATGAGTATTTAAAATTGTTTTGCTATGTTCATGCATTCATATATACACATGAATAGTAAATTTTGCACATGTAAAGATTGTACATGCATTCATGGTATTTCCCGATATATGTGCCTCTAATGTGCTTATTATGAAAAAGATAATTTTTGTGCTTGAAAATTTAATTGGAGTGGGTCTTTGTGAGTTTTGAATTTTTGGAGAATTTTAGAAAATTTTCTTGAATTTTCGGGGTACTTTTTTCGAACTAGGAAAAATGTCAAGTGGCAGACTGATTGTTTCCCAGTAGTAGAAATTACTGCCCAATGGCACTGAAAATTTAAATACATGATGGTAGGGTTTATTAAATTGAGCCATTGAAAATTGGGAGATGATTTGTGTAGAAATTGGACTTAGGTTTTAAGAATTACTTTTGTGAAGCCAAACATGGCCTTAACTCCATTAACATTATTTAATTCCACACTTTTCCTTTTTATTCTATTCTTCCACGACACTCTCCTTTTCATAAGGTATTTGGTGTTTTAATTGGGAGTTCTCCATCATATGCGTAACCTCACTCTTTCCTCCCTCTTTGTTGATCTTCTTCCTTCTATGTTTTGTTACCAAGCTTCACCCATACTAAAGTTCTTATACTTTACTTGCTTGCTCTTCTTTGTTCTTTGAAAATCCAAACCTAAGCCTTGTAGGTTGATTGTCGTGTGTGTGAGTGGTGTGAGTGGAAGTTAATGAGTTGGTGAAAAGGTGAAGAGTTAAAGTAGTGGAAGCTTAAGTAGGTAAGGACTATGCTTTATGTTATAAATAGTTAGTTAAATGCATTAATTGTGATGTCTTGTGTATTAATTTCATGCAAATTGTGTTTTGATTGTATGGATATAAATTCATGTTTGGGTAAGGATGAATGATATAGCATGTGTAGTATGTAACTTGAGTTGTTTTGAATTGAATTTAATGATGTTAGATGAGTGTTTATTAAAGGAAGATGATTGAGTGTGTGTGCTGCAATTTTGTGGACTAAAGTTCAAAGATAGGTTGTGAGGTAGTTATGGTGGATATATGAAGTGAATTGAGTGAGAATTGGTTTAGAAATGGTATGGAAGAGGTAGAAATTGAGTTAGGTTGAGAATCTGGAAAATTGGATTTGTATATGTTTCAAAGATTTAATCATAACTTTTTATATGGTTATGCAATTGAGATAAGGTTTAGCTTGAATTAAACTTGAAGAGTTTGACTAGAATTCTTATGAAGGAGGTGCTGTCCAATTTTGGCTTGAAGGGTTCTAAATTTTGGTTTGAAGGTGGTTGTGTATGTACAGGATGAATAGTACTATTTTGTGACACTAACATGGAAAATTGTGATCTGAAACTTTAGGAATTTTTCTAGGATGATTGAGACAGATTTTGCACAATTGGTCTTCATGAAAGTTGAAGATTTTCTTTTTATCTTTCTATCGCCTCTAAGTATGACATTTTTAGATTTTGAGGTTGGAAGTTATGAATTGTTAACTTTCAGATGGTATTCCAAAGTTTTAATGTGTTTTGTGTGTGAAAATGTCTCTAAGTATAAGTTTTGTGGTAACTATATTTTGGGGCTAATTCTGGACTGTTAGGGTTGAAGTTGGCTCAAGTGATCTTATGGAAAGTTATAGAGGAATGTCTTAGCTTTGTAATGAGGTATAATATGTTAATTTTGGATGTAGGGATTGTAAGTTATGAATTTTTAAAGTTTGGGTATGGTTTAGGGTGAAATTATGGGGGCAGAAACTTTGGTTGAGAAATTGACCTGTTTAGAGGTTGAATTTGCTTCCAAGTTATTCATGAAAGTTGTAGAATATGTTCTGGTCTTTCGATTGATATAAATCTTGGAATTTTTGGCCAAGGGGACAAAAAGTTATGATTTTTAGAAGAGTGTGGTACTGCTTTGGAGGTGAATGTATAGGCAGTAACTTTGATTGCATTTTTGACACCCTTAGAGGTGAAATTAGTTTGTGAGTCCTTCATATAACTTGTAGGGTTTTTTGTGATCTTTCCCATGAGACCTTATTTGTCATTTTTGGTTACTTGTGTGAAAAGATAGGTTTTGTGAAATGAGAGAAAGAGTTAAGTGGAAAATTGGTTTTAAAAAAAAAAGGAAATTGGGCGGAAGCTCGCTTCGTCGCCCTCTCGAGAAAGACGTCCTCGCTCGAGGAGCCCTCGCCCTGGGCTGAGTGCATCGCACCCAGCCCGTTTTTTTTAATTTAATTATTTTATTTTTGTTCTTTCTTAAGTCTTTTGTGCATAACGTTTTCAACTGATCTTCGATTGACCTGATTCTTGAGGCATCAGATTCGTGAAATATTTAATTTCATTTCTATGTAAAATTATGAATTTTTAGAGATGAAATTGACGTGGATTGATTAGGTCAAAGTGAGGGGACTGAGTAATTATTTTTCTGATCCGTGTTTTAACAATAATTGGACCTATAGAGGTCCGAATTAAGTGATTTTGGTGTCTATGAATTTCTAAAATTTGAAGGAAAATTTTATTATGAGAATTTTTGGAATAATGTCGGGAATGTCACGAATATGCATTGTAACATTTTAATTTCTCCCTGTGCATTATTAAACATTTCTGATTGTACACTTGGTAATATTTGTGTATTTTAACTGTTATAGAGGCGCATTTGGAACGTCAACCCACAGACGTTTCCGAGACTTCCAGGCATTAGCTTCGGAAGCTATTGATGAGTGACCTAGACGGTTCTCTCAATTATTGATTGCTTATAATTTTGTGGTGAATAATGGTGGATTTGAGATTGATTGTGATTTCTGTCCAATGTACTGGGGAGCTATGACATAGAAGTGCTACTTGAATGTGTATTTGAGAACTACTTGCTTGTGATGTGATAAATTGTGACACATGTGTTAATTGTGATGTATATACTGCTTAATTGTCACATATGCATTTCATAAATGAATGCATACTCAGATAATGACAGTTGTGACCGGAGTAGCCACCGAAAGCTAAAAGCTCAACGATTGTATTTGGGCTTCGAACCTTCAGTGGTTTAGAGCCTCAGGCTCAACGATTAATATGCTCATATTGGGACAGTCTAGGCGCTCGGTCACAATACCGTAATAAATTGGAAAAAGGATCACATGAGCTTTTCATATGCATTTGCTTACATATATTTGATTAGTGAAAGGCAGAATGTCTTATGCTTATGTGAAAATAAAATGTGTTACTGACGTGATCATGTGTCACTGCTTATATAGTGAAATTATGAAATAATTTGTGATATGCCTGATTGTTGCATGAATTGAGCGAACTATCGATGATGGTTACCTCACTGAGTTCACAAACTCACCCAAAATTGCGACATATTTTTCAGGATCGAGAGTAGACTCCTAGCTCCAAAGGGACTTTTCGAGCCGTGTAGATCATTTTGGCAAGAGAAGTCATGTCTCACAGGTCGGTCAGCTGGGACTTTTGAGATGACCTAGATAGATCTGCTGTATTTTTCCTCTTTCATGTAGCATTTGTACTAGGTTTTTGGGATTGATGTACAGACAGTAATAGACGACAGACGTGTAAACTTCTGGTTTTGATGAAATGAAATGAGAAAAATTTTGGTTTAAAAAATATTGTAATTTTTATATTGATGTTTTATTATGATGCCATGTGAAGTGTTTGTAGTGATTGATCGTAGTTCACCCTTATTGTGGGATATGTACCAGAATGACCTGCGGATGTCCCGGTGTATACCCTGCAGTAAGGGGGCGCTACACTTTTACTCTTTTGTATTAAAAAAAGGTTTAAGCAATTTTTGTATTTTTATGTTTTGGCTTGTTATTCATTAAGTTAGGTTTTAATTTTTAATGGTATTATTATTTTGTATACATATTTTAAAATATAAATGGAATATATAAATGTAACTCTTCATAAATTAAAGTTTAAGAAACAATATTACTCGCTTGAAATTATTAATCACGTAATATTTGACAAATTTTAAATATACATTTATTTAATTAAAAATATATAAATCAATTTTGGTGTTATTAAAATTGTTATATCAATATAATAAAATTAACAACTATTGTCTTACATGTGGCTATAAAATTATTTTTTAAATCAAAAGGTAAGCATAAAAATAAATTTGTTTTCTATTTTCATAAAACACATCAACTCGATTGGCAATGTTGAACAATTCAACATTGTCGTTTTAATTTAATTAAACTTAAGCAATTTTGCATTTTATGTTTTGGTTTGTTATTTAGTGAGAATAATTTTTAGTTTATAATTCAATTTATGTCTTCTATTCCTAAAATTTATCGAAAGTTGACTTTGTCAATTGAATAGTCATGAAAATTGTAATAAAAGTTTATTAAAAATTTTATTATTGTTTTTAAATTAATTATGTGAGATTTTTATAATCTTAAAATTTTAATTATTGTTTTTAAATTAATTATGTGTGATTTTTTTATAATCTGATATTTTATTTTATTTTTTAAAAAATGACCTTTTAGAAAAGCTATTTTTAAAAAAATTTACCTTTTATTGATAAAAGTTCTACTAATATAAGACTAATTAAACAGAGGCTAAGTTGAATTTGGACTGACTCGAGTAAGCCAGAGCCAGCCGTATAGTGAAGAAGAGCCTTTAAGAGATCCTCCTCACGTGTTGAATCACTCACGCTGTTAGCTTGGGTCATCTGTTTTACTAAAGTTACCTGCTCGCGATACAAAATTTTGTCAACGACAGATGTGATTTAATCTTTATTATTTATTTTAAAAACAATCATTTATTATTTGAAGATTTTTTAAAATAAAAATTAATATAATATATATTACTGTATATCATCATTTTTAGTTTGTTTTGTTGCTGTATATAATTAGGCAATTAGTTAGTTTTAACTATTTAGTTAAATGGCATGTGTTGCTCACGTGCTGAACAACTTGTATATAAGAGCTTGTACGTTTTCCTGTTGAATTAATAAGAAAGTTTTCACATTTCTCAAGATACTCTGATTGTAATATGGTATCAGAGCATTCACATGCTTTTCCCGCGTAACCACTCTTTTTCTCAATCATTTTCTTGCCCTTTCTTAGTTTCCAAACATTATTTTGTCTTCTTTTCTCTTCGATTCCGATGGCCAATGAAGATTTTAATAACGGAAATAATCCGTATTTCCTTCACTAGAGTGATAATCCTGGTCTTTCTCTGGTTTCTCAGCCTTTATCCTCTGATAATTACAACACTTGGAAACGTTCGATGATGATGGCGTTATCTGCTAAGAACAAGATTGGTTTTATTGATGGCTCGATCCCTCGTCCTGCTTTAACCTCGGCTAATCTCCATACTTGGAAGCGGGCTAATGATCTAGTTAACTCTTGGATCATTAACTCTGTTTCAAAGGAGATCTAGCTTGCTTTATCATGATGCTACCTTTGAAATCTGGAAAGATCTTGAGGCTCGATTTCAACAAAAGAATGGCCCTCGTATCTTTCAATTGAAGAAGAAATTAGCTGAGCTGTCTCAAGGTACACTTTCTGTTACCTCTTATTTCACGGAATTGAAGATTCTTTGGGAAGATTTGTACTCCACAAAGCCTCTGTGTTCTTGTTTAGCTTGCTCTTGTGGTGGTGTGAGAAAAATGCTTGATGATTATCAACGTGAATATGTTATGGCTTTTTTTATAGGACTTAATGAATCTTATAGCTAGACTAGGAGTAATATTCTATTAATGGATCCTTTTCCTGATATTTCCAAAGTATTCTCCCTTGTTGTTCAAGATGAGAATCAAAGGAATATTTGTAGTCCTGTTGTGGCCTCAGATGCAGTTGCCTTTGCTACTCAACATAGCACTGCTTCGTCTTCAAAGAAAAGTAAACCTAGATGCACTCATTGTGATATTCTTGGTCATACACATGACAAGTGTTATAAGATCATTGGCTACCCTCCTGGTTATTTTGATAAGCCAAAACCTGGTAAATCCAAGAATGTTTATGTTCCTGCATCTGCTTCTGCAAACAATGTGCAAACTGTTATGGAGCCTGATTCTCTCTCTGCTAGTCAATGTCAACAGTTGATTAACATGCTTCTTTGCTCGACTCAGTTGCTTCATCGATGACCGTATCCTATGAACATGGCTATGTTTGGTATGATTCTGTCTCATACTATTTCTTTGCCTTTGGATGCTAGTTCATGTTGGATTCTTGATACTGGGGCATCTAGGCATGTTTGTTGTGATAAGAATCAGTTCATGACCTTTAGGGCAATAGAAAACACTTGTGTCACTCTGCCGAACAAGTCTATTGTACCTGTGAAATTTTCTGGGGATGTTCAAGTCACTGCAAACATCATTCTTCATGATGTTTTATTTGTTCCTCAGTTCAAGTTTAATCTGTTGTCTGTTGGAAGTTTGACATCATGTTCTAATTTGGTTTTGTTGTTCTCTAAAACCCAATGCTTGATTCAGGACCAATGCAAGGTGGTTGGCAAGGGTGAATTGAGGCATGGCTTATACATTCTGCAGAGACATTTTGACAATTCTATGTTTCATGTGAATTCTGTTTCTTTTGATTCTTGGCACTGTAGGCTTGGTCACCCTAGTGAAGCTGTTTTGAACGTTTTAAAAAGTGTTGTTTCTATTCCTGCATGTACTAAGAATGCACCTTGTTGTGTATGTCCTCTTGCTAAGCAAAAGAGGTTACCCTTTGTTTCTTTGAATAAAATAGCTTTACAGCCTTTTGCCCTTATTCATTGTGATATTTGGGGTCCATATAAGCATCAAACACATGCTGGTCAGCAGTTCTTTCTCACCATTGTTGATGATTGTACTCGTGCAACATGGACTTTCTTGATGCAACACAAATCTGAGTTCAGACTTCACTTCCTTATTTCATTTCTATGGTTAAGAGGCAATTTTTCAGAGATGTTCAGATGGTTAGATCTGATAATGCACCAGAGTTAGCTTTTACTGATTTGTTTGGAAAATTAGGTATAGTACATCAGTTTTCTTGTGTTGAGACTCCTCAGCAGAACTCAGTGGTGGAAAGAAAACATCAACATTTGTTGTCTGTGGCTAGAGCTCTTTATTTTCAGTCTAAGGTTCCTATTAAGTTCTAGGGTGAATGTGTTCTTGTAGCTACACATTTGATTAATCTTTTGCCTGCTGCACCTTTAGGGAATAAGTCTCCTCATGAATTGTTGTTTGATGAAAAGCCTGACTATTTGCATCTCAGGACTTTTGGCTATTTGTGCTTTGTTTCTACACTCAAGTCCAAGAGAGATAAGTTCAGTGCTCGTGCATTTCCTTCTGTTTTCATGGGCTATCCTGCAGGTATGAAAGGATACAAATTGTATGATATCAATAATCATAGGTTTGTTATATCCAAAAATGTTACTTTTCATGAACACATTTTTCCGTTTCATACAATTGCCACTGATGTTCTTATAGATCCATTTCCTGATCTTGTGTTGCCTAAACCTGTTCATATTGTTCATGATGATTCTCATGGTTATGCTGGTACTTTCTTGCCACATGATTCTCATTCCCTCTATGCTAATGACCACCAACCGAATGCCTCCATTCCTGAAACTTCTTCTTCAGATACATCAAACAACCAATCAAATTCATCATTTCATGAAGTTACAGTTCCTGACACATTAACCCATCAACCAGAATTACCTCAGTTAAGAAAATCTTCTAGACTTCCGAAAAAACCTGTTTATTTGAATGATTTTCTTTGTAATGCTACTGTTAAGTATCCTATACATAACCATCTCTCTGATGAATTGCTTTCCTCATCACATAGCAACTTCATTGCTAATATAACCTCTCATTATGAACCTGAATACTTTCATCAAGCTGCAAAGTTTACTGAGTGGTGTGCAGCAATGGATGATGAACTTCAGGCCATGGAAGATTTGAAAACGTGATCTGTAGTTCCTTTACCTGCAGGAAAGAAAGCAATTGATTGTAAGTGGGTTTTTAAGGTGAAACATAAGGCAGATGGTACGGTTGATAGGTACAAAGCACGTTTAGTGGCCAAGGGATTTACACAGCTTGAGGGCATTGATTACAATGAAACATTCTCACCTGTGGCTAAAATGACAACTTTTAAAGTCTTGTTGGCACTTGCGGCAGCCAAGAACTGGAAGTTTTTACAGCTGGATGTTAATAATGCATTCCTTAATGGTATGCTTGATGAGGAGATTTATATGAAATTGCCTTCGGGCTATAGAGGAGAGAATCCAGGCATGGTTTGTAAGCTGCACAAGTCTATATATGGCTTGAAACAGGCTTCTAGGTAGTGGTACACGGCTTTTTCTGATGTGGTCAAGAAGTTTGGTTTTACTCAGTCTCCTCATGAACATAGCCTTTTTACTAAAGGTTCGGGAGTTGATTTTGCTGTTCTTTTGGTCTATGTAGATGATATAGTTCTTGCAGGGCAGAATTTGGATGGATTACATAAGGTCAAAGAGTGTTTGCAATTATCTTTGAAGCTTAAAGATCTCGGTACTTTAAAGTACTTTCTTGGATTTGAAATTGCCCATTCTATTTCTGGTATCTCTGTGTCCCAACGGAGGTATTGTCTTCAATTGTTGGAGGACACTGGTCAGTTGGGAGCTAAGCCGGCAGAGGTACCTATGATCCCTTCCCAAAAGCTTAGTGCTGATGATGGTGAACTTTTGGATGATCCTTTGGTTTACAGACGATTAATTGGTAGGCTTCTTTACTTGACTCATACCAGGCCTGATATTACACATTCAGTGCACTGCCTTAGTCAATTTGTCTCTTCTCCTAGACAACCTCACATGAAAGCTGCTTATCATCTTTTAGCTTACTTGAAGAAAAATCCGGCTCTTGGATTGTTTTATCCATGTGATTCCAATCTGCATCTTACTGCTTTTGTGGATTCGGATTATGCTTCATGTCCTGATACAAGAAGAAGCGGCTCCGGTTATTGTGTATATTTAGGAGATTCTTTGATTTCTTGGCGGTCCAAGAAACAAGCAGTGGTTAGCCGTTCTTCTGCTGAAGCTGAGTATCGAGCTATGGCGGTTGTGACTTGTGAATTGGTCTGGCTTGCGGCAATTCTTGATTCATTCCTTATCCCTCAATCATATTTTCGATTGTTTTGTGACAGTCAATCTGCATTACATATTGCTACCAATCCTGTTTTTCATGAACGGACAAAACACATTGAAGTGGATTGTCATTTTGTGCGAGATAAGGTTCGAGATGGTTTTTTGAAGTTGTTTCATGTTCGTACATCGAATCAGTTGGCAGACGTCTTCACCAAATCATTATATGCTCTAGCATTTTATCAATTCATTGGCAAGATGGGTCTTCTCAGCATACACGCAGCACCATCTTGAGGGGGGTGTATTACTGTATATCATCATTTTTAGTTTGTTTTGTTGCTGTATATAATTAGGCAATTAGTTAGTTTTAACTATTTAGTTAAATGGCATGTGTTGCTCATGTGCTGAACAACTTGTATATAAGAGCTTGTACGTTTTCCTGTTGAATTAATGAGAAAGTTTTCACATTTCTCAAGATACTCTGATTGTAATAATATCAAAAATATTATATGAATAAAAGTTAGAATTAAAATATTAAATTATAAAAAGATTTTAATGTATTTTATCGATTTTATAATAAAAATCTCTATATTATTTAATTATTAAAGTGAGTTCCCAACTTCTTATTTTAAGATGTTTTAAATAAATTATAATTTTCATAAATATGATCAACAAAAAAATAAATAATGTTAAATTTTGAAAGCTAATTGTTTAAATCAAGTGTATTATTTTGTTCAAAATCGTTATTCCATTAAATAGTTTATCTATAATAAATAATTTTGTTATATTCATTAATTTTGGACGCATCTAAAAGTTTTGCATGACTATAGTTCACGTAATCATAACGCACCCACATAGAAACACGTGTCAAATTCACATCCAAGTTATCTTCGCAAAAAGTATATGTTATTACAATGTTTAATCTTTCTTTGAATTCAATAGACCAAAAATTTCTATACCTCACACTTTGATAGATCAATGTCTATCTAAGGCTAGTGACATAATAATGGTTAATTAATATTAAACTTAAACATAATTTTATAGAGTTGATAATAGATTGAACTAGATTAACATGAGTTAACTTCTTAAGAGATAGTCAAACCTAACTCAAAATTTAATTAAGCTTGAGTAGTATTATGTGGCTTAGATCCGCTCTAACAGCTGCAAAATAATACCATTTAGTTTAATTTTCATAAACAACATTGATTTAACTTTTAAAGTTTGTTTTAAAAAGAGAGATTTTATATTGTTTAAGTCAAACTTTAAATTAATCTTATAGACTAAACTTATAATCCGATCAAACCTAATTCACTAACTTCAAACTAAATTATGTAAAATGAAATTAATTTGTCAAATTGTAGAAGTAAAAGCCTAAGATGCAAGCATAAACTTTCTTAAGATATTCAATCTATAAAAAATCATAAATATATAAAATTCTTAAGTACTCTAGACAACTTTTGAATTCAAGGCTTTAAATATGATAATGACAACATTTTATTTACAATCTCATTTTTCTTCTGATAGATACTCTAAATTACTACTTACTCTGCATCCATAAGTAAACTAATGGAATCAGAACAATCACTTATAGGATCTCTTATCTCTATTGGGTGTTCATCCATTTCAGTATCCATATCTTCTACAACTTGTAAAGACAACAGAGGCTTTGGAGGCAATTCTAGACTTTCCACATCTTGTTCGAGCATCTCTATCACTTTATGCATAGGAGGTCGATTATCAGGCTTCAATTGTATGCACCAAAGCGCCACCACAATTATTTTCTTTGTTATTTTGTTTTGTTCTTCTGTAGCATTGGCCTCTCCAAGTTCTATGTACTTCCCCTTTCTGAATTGCTCATAAGCCCATGTAGGAAAGTAAATTTGGCTCGAATGGTCTGCAATTGCATTCAAATTCTTTCTCCTACCTGCCATTTCCATCAACATCATCCCAAAGCTATACACATCAGCTTTGAAAGAGACTCCTCCAATATGTCTGTAGAATAATTCAGGAGCCATATAGCCAATGGTTCCTCTTGCACCTGTTAGAGACACAACTGTATTTTTTGTTTCACAAAGTTTAGATATACCAAAATCTGAAATCTTTGGAACAAAATTTTCATCCAGGAGGATGTTATGAGGCTTGATGTCAAAATGCAGAATTTGCAAAGCACAACCTCTATGTAGATACTCAATGCCACGAGCAACTCCAAGAGAAATTTCATACATCTTCTCTGTACTGATTGAGTTGTTAACCTCGGGAGAAAACAAGTATTTATCCAAAGAACCGTTAGGCATGAACTCGTACACAAGGGCACGCTTTGATCCTTGAACACAAAATCCAATGAGTTTCACCACATTGACATGGTGTATTGTTCCAATAGTACCTACTTCGTTAATAAAATCTTGGCCATTACTTTTAGAATTGCCCAACAGTTTTATAGCTGCAAGACGACCACTTCGAAGTCTTCCTTTATATACAGAGCCATAGCCTCCTTGACCCAGTTTGTCTTTGAATTTTTTGGTTATCTTCTTGATATTGGAATAAGAATATCGAATTGGCATGAAATCTCCTTGAGTTTGGAGGAACTCTTCAATATTATCATACATTGATAAATGTCTCCTCCTCCACTTATAAATCAAAAATCCAACGACGAATGGACCCCCAAAGATAAACAATAGTACATGATGTACAACTGTATACATAGAACATAAATTTACACTTGTGAGATAAGGTATAGTTAAAATATTATTTAATTAGTTATGAACTATGAAATTTCTTTGACTAAATTTTAAAAAAATAACAAAAGAAAGTATTATTGAAATTACTCCACCTTTATATAAAAAAGATATGAATTATATTATATTGTGCAATTTTATAAACCTTAAATTTCTAATACAAGATAAAAATATCTTACTGAAAACGTCAATGATGTCTGCAAATAACTGGACTATCAAATAACGTGGATCTGTTTCTGCAAAAAAAAAGTAAACAAAAGTTAAGCAATTAGAATAATTTTTCTTAAAATTAACCGTAACAAGAACCATTGTTAGGTCCTTTGTAGGCAGATTTCATACAATGAGGAAATAGTCTTAATTGCCTGTGGCTTGGTATGAATCTAATGACCAAAGAGGTTAATGACAAAAAATGATAAACTCATGTCACAGACTTATATGTAGCCAACACTGGATTGGATAAGAATGGCGTATCTCCTAAATTGTGAATACTCACCATCATCCATCCATCGAGGCGATTGTACTTTTCCTGCACTCCAGTAAATATTAGAGTTAACAATAATAGATATTTACATAATCGAATAGATCAAGTCACAACTAAACTTATTGAGGAATATTCATTAAAATATTTGAGGTTTCTATTTTTGTTAATAAAAATGTCCATTAATTATGAATGTTTTATTATATTGTATAAAATGTATGAATGATTGAGATAGTGATGAAAATAAATTTAATTTATTATTCTGATAAAATATACATTGATTTTTAAAATATTATTTGAGAGAAATATATATAGTACCATCAATCGATATGTTCATTAATTATCAAACGTCTCACCAATAAATAAAAGGTACCGCAAGCCTGCCGCTATACAAGTGGTGACAAGATCTACTTTATGCATAATTGAGACCATAAAACCTTCGGCACCTGGAAATGCAAAATTTCAAATCGAGACATTAACATATGTAAAATTAATTTGGAGTTAAATACAACATTTAATATGAGCAAATGTTATTATTGCTTTTTGAAGAGTCTTTTAAGGGAGACTAACGCCACTCCTCACTTCTCAAGAATTCATAAATTTTGTAGTCAAATATTATACAAATAATAAAAGTAATAATTCAACATTAACACATGTATCTTTTGTACCAATAATACAAGTAGAAATAGTAAAATTATATTTCTACAATATTTTCACTGTGAAAATTTAACTATTCTTTAATATTAACAACCTTCTGTTAATGTATATTTAATTTATAAAATTTTAATAATATTTTCACCTTATAATAAATACAATATATAGATTTTAATTATATTTTAAAGAACAAATACCTAATTTTCATATGAATTTCTCATATTCTTCCTAATTCGATTGGTGTCAAAGGTAAGTTTTATTTCCTATCATAAATAATAATATAAATAGATCTATCTTTTTAGATTTTGCTTTAGGCTTTAATGATAATTATTTGAAGTAGAGAAGTGACCTTCTTATGGCTAGTATTTTGAAACTCTAAAGAGAATTCACAAAAATAATAATAGTTTCAATCCAAATTAATGATAAGCGCCTTAGATAAAATAAAGAAAAGTGTGGGCAACTTTGGTCATTACCTTCAATGTTGCAAGGATTATAAATGTTTAAGATTTTTTAAATAGACATAATATAAATAGATTTTTTAATTTTTTAAAGATTTAATGATAATTATTTAATTAAAAGAAGTTCCTTACATTTAATATTTTAAAATTTCAAACAGAAATCACTTGAACTAATGATAAGCATGTGAGATAAAATGAAGAAAAGAGTGAAAACGGAGAAGAGGATTAACGTACCTCGAGTAGGAGTACCTATCATAGGAGTAGGAAAATCGCATAGTTGGGCATCTCCTTCAAAGTTGCAAGGATTATAAATGTCGTTATTATCGCAGCAAAATGAATGAAAAGAAAGTTGGAAGCCAAACAGCAAAGAATCATGGACGTCTTTATAAGTTAAGTTGTTTCTATTACTTAACAAACTCTCCTCATTTGAAACCGTCCAAAGCATCGTCTTCTCTACACGGCATAAATCCTCCAAATCTGATACTATAATACCCCGATAACTGACGACTACATAAGAATATTCCCTTTTTAAGAAGTGAGAAGCAGAATAATTGCAAGATGAAGTGTCTATATATTTAAACGCGGACTGCCAAGAATATCCAAAATAATACAATAGATCACTGCGATATCTAACATCCTGTGCCAGTACTGGATTCACACATCGCACGAAAACCAAGTACTCATCATATTCAAGTTGAGACATATTCGAAGAGAGTAATAGATTCCATGTTAGAGGATGACGTGGAAGTGACGAGCAGTTATCCTTTTCGACACCACTGTCTACAAATCGAATGCTAAAGTTTGCGTAGTTGATTTTGCGTACATAATATTTTGCTGAAGAAGACAAATACAGTACCGTTTTTTGGTTATCTTCGCAGTCAAGCTCAAAGGATTTGAAACCGCAACTTTTAAAATCTGTTCTTAAGCGAAACGGTAATCTAATAGATATACTTCCACAAAAAGAATTGCAGTTCTTGCTTGCCTTACTACTATGGTGTCCTACCAGTAGGAAGACCTCAAGAACAACTACGGCTACTAGTAGGAGATACCTATTGCAATTCATCATTGGGACAGTATAAGAAAATGAGGCTATTTTGAATGAGTTGCAATCTCCGGAGAAGAAGAAGCTTTGCATTTGGTTATCTATAACTGGAGAACAGCCGGCCAAAGTAGAATTTTTAGTTTGATTGGAATTAGTCAAGTCGCGTGCGTAGAAGAATGGTCCCAAGGTCGTCTCATAAAAGTAGAAGAATGATCCCAAGTCGTCTAATAAAACAGACAAGTCATGATAAGCTATTTTCTTGACGTTTGCTCTTTTAAGTTGAGCCACAAATGTCTTTTCTGGTCTGGATAGCAACGTCACTTATTTGACGGTGGAAGTACTTATGTCAGCCGTTCTATATTATTACGGTAGGCCAATGTTCTCCTGAACCACAAATGTTGTCTCCAAGTTTAATAGCAATTGACTATTTTGAACGGTGATACTCACGCCCTTGTCAATGTTTTTCAAGTAAACATTTTCCAAAACAAAATTTCCTTGTTATGTTCAAATTGATATGTTCATTAATTATCAGCCGTCTCACCAATATATAAGAGGTATCCCAAGCCTGCCGCTAAAATGACGTTTGACAATACGCCCAATAGAAATAAAAACTTACACAAAACATATATATATATATATATATGTACGTATTAGAATAATAAATTAATTCTAATTAAACATACATAAACATATACGGATGGCCCAAGCCATCGACTGTTCCCAAGTATAAGGATATTCGTTACTTGGCATCATGTGCAATATCCTACTAATATCCTACTATCCTACTGCAAACAACTTTCGGATATCTGCAAAGAAAAAAGAGAAGATCTCTATCATCGACTTCCATTTTACGTAAACCACAAGTTGTATCTACAGTGTTAATCTTAAGTCTATTTTTAATCGCAGGCCAAGAGATAAAAGAGGCTTTGGGAAGAATGGACCTTTTTCCATAGAAGAGTAGACTAAGGTACTTAAGTAATCCCCCTGTAAGGATCTGATGACAAGATTTATTGGAGAACTTACCACTTAGATCTGGAGATCAGAAGATTGAGTCATCCGTTTGCTAAATATGTATTTGAGGGAAGAATGGAATTTTCTTTTTTTGAGTTATTTTCTGAATCTTAAAGTGAAGAATTAATGCAACTCATTAGATTCTTCAATTGTCTCACAATAAAAGGCTTAAGGTAGCCTCTTTAATACTAAAATTATGTTTTTAAGATTTACATATTTATATATTATCGATTTATTCAGAATCTTTTTTATTTTGTCCGAGGCCTATAAAAAGTTAGGAACATCTAGTGTTGAACGCAACATAAATTTATATGATTGAGTTTCATCTACTCTTAAGTGAAAAAACCGTTGGTTGAGGCTTAGATTAATTACTTGTTTTGAACTCCATAAGTTTATGAACAATGTTTGAACTATCGAAAAGTTGATAAGAGAGATGCTCTAACATCTCTTTAAAACTTCCTAACCATACCTTTATGACCCTTCACAAAAAAAAAAAAAAAAGAAGTTCACCCTATCATCTTATATCCCACCTGATATTCTAGCTAGGAAGTAACCGTTAAAGGTATCTAAATGGCTAGTCCTCCCTTATCCTAGACACTACTCTCCCTGGATTCATTGTTGGATCCATAAACAATAAGCCTGAAACTACCAGACATTAACCATTTAACATCTTCAACAATTGTATCGATACACAATCCTCACCCCTCCCTTTAGTTGCGAGTTAACAACCTTGAGAAGACAGATTTCCCTCCACTACTAGGAGCCAAGAAGCTAACTGATTCACCTGCAAAAACAATAGAACATGAGCCAAAGCAGCTTGGTCCAGAGAGGTAGATGACCCATATTCATTTGGGAAGCTATAATATATATATATATATATATATATATATATATATATATATATATATATATATATATATATATATATATATATATATATATATATATATATATATATATATAACATGTTGTCTCCGGACCTATTTTACCATCTGCTGAAGTACTTCTGTTAGGAATATGTTTTGGCATTATTTATTAATTGGACATATAAGATAGTAGTTGGATATTGACTTGGATTCAAAAGGTATTTAGATAATGGTTTAGTTATGATAAAATTCTATTTTAAGTGGGACTCTTAGTTGAAATGAGACTCTCAATATTTGAAGGATTGTGCGCATCTTCTATCTACTGTTAATGTCTATCTCTAATGTGAGTGTGCTGTAATAGAGTTGAAGTTAATTTCTAATGAAAGCGAGTGATAATAGAAGAGTGGTGTGTGTGTGTGTGGCACTTGGAGGGACGTGCGGGCATTAAAGTGACGTGGGTGTGGAGCTTTTAAAGATGGTGTGTATGCGATAGTGTTTTTGGAGTACTGGCGCACGTCTCTATCTACATTGAATATTTATGTTGAATATAAAAGACCTATTGGCATTATTCATTTCACGCAAATTCAAAGAAGCATTAAATGCCTTATTGCCTGCATGACTATCATGTAAACATAGAGAAGCGGCTTATGTGTGTTGGGTGTTCCGGTCTTTATATGTTGCAATGTTACGAATACCGTACTGGATTTAGTATCGGATTGAAACAGAGCGAGGCGATGCAAGTCTAATTAGATCTTAGAATGCTGGATTCGGGATATTTTAAATTTATAAAATAGTCCTAAATTTTTAAAAATTGCAAAATAGTCATATTGATATATTATCTGTTGTATCAGATATCTTTAGCAGTTCTTTATTTACATCAACCATACTTTAAAAATCTTAATAATAAATAATAATGACAATTAATTTGAAATAACAATAATTTTAAATATTTTACATATAAATAATAACCACAATTAATATAAATAAAGACAATTATCATCATACAATTATAAAATTAAGAATAATACAAAGCATTTAAAATATTACAATCATACAATTTCATCATTATAATAAATAATATTACATATTTACATCAAAAGATTCAAAACATCCGATAAAAGAATAATAACCTATTACAAAAGGTTGATGACGAATAAGCAATCAGTAGAAGTTGAACTCAGAATAAAAATATTACATTTATATTACATACATATAATTTAACATAAACATCAATGATCAAATACAAGTAAAATTAAAAGAAGAGGAAAATAAAACCTAAAGTTCAATTGTCAAAGGCGGATACTCGTTTGAGCAAGATCGATTTAATCGATCATTTAGTGCAAAATCCTCATCATTGAGAGGAGCTTCATCATCATCATCATTCAAATTTAATGTACCAAATGACATGTCAATGCTTTCCCATCCAAGATCTGAAGTAAATCACACGTTAATATATTGAGTAATAATATGATCAAGATACACAAGAAGGGGGGGGTTGAATTGTGATAAACTTTTTGTTAATCCCTTCATAACAATTGCTTGTTCTTTCGAAAACTTATCTTAAATCAATTCTTGACTAGTTTGAAAACCTTTGATAATAATGAGAACTACGATTTAAGTAAAGTAAGAGTTAGAGAGAAAACACGACAATTTATCTGGTTCACCCCAAACCGTGGCTACGTCCGATCCTCGATATCCTTCGAGATTTCACTATCTCAAACTGCTTACAAGTATTCTTTGACCGAGCCTCTTGGTCTCTTAACAACAAGTATTCTTTTACTCTTAGCCTCTTGAGCTACTCAGTAACACTTTTCAAAATAAAAACTAATAAATAGCTTTTTACAAAGAGTTGCTCTTAACAATATACACTCGAAAATAGTTCACAATTTTTCTCGAGATAGTCGGATGTTTGAATACTCGAGTTTCATTCACTTTTCTCAAAAGTCGTTTTACTTTAATCTCGACTCTTATTTATAATCGGTCTTCAATTGTTTCTTGAATATCTCGCTTGAATCTTTAAAGAAATCGGTTATTCAGTTTAACTCAGAATCGCCTCTAAATCGATGTTTCTTTCTTCGCTTTGATTCTTGTATCGCCTCGCTTTTCTCTTAGTAAAGCTTAGTCTAATTTTATTCCGTCGATATTCTTCCGTCGCTTTTCCTTCCTTCATTTTTCTTCCGTCGCTTTTCTTCCTTCCTTTTCTTCCGTCTCATTATTCTTCCGCCTCGCTTTTCCTTCCTTCATTTTTTCTTCCTTCATTATTCTCCGCCTCGCTTTTCCTTCCTTCGCTTTTCTTCCGCCTCGCTTTTCTTCCTTCCTTTTTCTTCCTTCATTTTTCTTAGTCTATTTTCCTTCCTTCGCTTTTCTTCTGCTCGCTTTTCTTCCTTCATTTTCTTCCGCTCATTATTCTTCCGCTCTTTTCTTCCTTCGCTTTTCTTCCGTCTGTTATTCTTCCGCTCTTTTCCTTCCTTCATTTTCTTCCGTCGCTTTTTCTTCCTACCTTTTCTTCCTTCGCTTTTCTTCCGTCATTATTCTTCCGCTCGCTTTTCTTCCTTCATTTTTCTTCATACCTTTTTTTTTTATGCATCCATCTACTTTTCATTTGTATATTTCTCTTTGTTTATTATCAAAATTATTTAATACGTGAAGTCGGTTTGACTTAACATTCTCCCCTTTTGATGATAACAAATACTTGTGAATTAGAGAAATATGAAAAGTATCAATTATCTGAAGTATGAGATAAAATAACTTCGCTTTATCCTTCCAAATTGATTTCTTCCTTCTCCCTTCTCCCCTATTTGTTATTGATCAAAAAATTATTTCCCAATCTGCTTCACCAACTTTTCAGCATCTTCTTAATCTTCTTCATATCCTTATCAAGTTTACGAACATGCTTCTTTAAAGTCGATGATTCATCTGCGGTCGAGGATTCTGTCTCAACAACTTGCTTTTCAACGATAGCCACCGTTGTTGTATAAGCTTTCTTATTAAAGACATTTGTTTCAATGATTTGTAGGAGGTGGAGGAACAAATCTGACTTGTTCATGAATATCAAGATCATAGGAATCATGTATACGTTGATAAGTGCTTCCAACCATGGCATAGCTTCTGCGATTGAGGTGATCTCCACAGAGGTCGATTTAGCAGAATGTTACGTAAAATAGTATAACAACATTCGAGTTGCCAATCGAATGAACAATCTTGACCCTTCGATAGTCCTCCTCGTGGATCCTCTGCTGTAGCCTTAGTTAGGCTTGGTCACGGATCTTGATATCTGCAGATAAATTTCCACTCCTTTTCTCTTCACATGCTTCATCAATCAATTTCTACCGCCTCTTGATTTGATCGAAGTCATGTCATCCACAACCGCTCTGGTTGAACTTTTAGCTTCACTTCTCATACTGAGTTCAACAAAATTTGGTGGTTGAAGATCGGTACCACCTTGATTCTTGTCTTCGCTCAAGATAGGATAAGAAGTGAGACGCTCTCAAATGGCTCTGGTGGATATGGTTCTCTTGACTCTCTTGATTGATCATAGAAATTTTTGTAACCCTATCTAACAGATGTAAAATGCCATTATCATATTCAACTGATTTGAAGAAGGCTTTCACATATCTCTTTGGTTTGTCTCGGATGATGACAGACTTGGTCTTCTTCTCCTCTATTACAACCAATCTGTGTTCCCAACTTTCTCTTTGAACAGTTAAATACTTGGATGGAACATTAGTCATCACACTCACAACTTTTTAAGTAGCCTTCTTACCCATAACATGAGTAGCAACTTGTTTGTGGACAAGTGTAGACTGAAAAGTAGTAGGAACTACTTCTTCAAAATTGGATTATTAAGAACTTTGTGAGAATCCTTAATATTACCCGTAATAGATTCCTGATAATCCCGATGGCGGCTTCCATATTAACTTCAAAGACATCAACAAAGACTAACAAAGACTTGCAGCAGACTTTTACAGAAGTGTCAACAACGATCTCTTCTTGCCTTGCCTTCTTAGACTTTGTCTCTATTGTTGGACTTTCTTCTTTTCTCGCACTCATTTTCTTTATCCTTGGTGACCTCTTGGATTGTGCTTTCTTCTTTTCGGGTTCTTCTTCTTCCTTTTCCTCCATTTCCTTGAGGCGAGTTTACGAATCTTTCTCGAGGATTGATGATAAATGATTTTGTAGCTTTTGATCTCTGTCGTTCATAATGCTTTGATTGGTTTGAATCTCTGGATGGGTGGCTTCTTTCTTCGTCACGACAGCATTACGGGTGACCTTCTTGCTTGCTTAAGAATGTCACTCACGAGAGGTTCCCTTTACGCTTCAAGTCTTGATTCAAAAATCGAACACTTCTTGACTTTGATTCATGAGAATGTGATCTTCTCTCCTTCATAGAGGATTTCTTCGGTATAGGCTCCCCCTCAGTTGTTGCTTTCCTTGGTTCTTCTGCTCCTTTTCTGTCTGGAAATATCAGACCCATTTTAGCAACGCCGTTTAACTCCACCGTTTCATTGTCTTTTCTTTTGAAAATCGGATGATCAATCATTAACTCGCCATCTATCATCTTTGTCTTTATAAAAAAATGATGAATGGACCGTTAACTCCTCCGTCTGTCTGTTTCTTCTTTCTGAAAACCGGATGAATTGTAGGGTCAAGTGAACTCGGCCACGCCCCCACCTCGTAGGATCCATGGACTCGGCCATCGACCCCGTCGGATCCGGAATGGCTCGATGGTAAGGCGTCCACGTAAAGTGGGACAAAACCTGAGGTCTTGTGTTGGTGGTGACTCGCTGAAGTACGGAGGACAAAACCTTCTTGTCTGATGGATCGCGTGGCCCAGTTCACGGATCCAATCTTGCTGCGGTCGCGGGCCCAGGCGTCCGGATCGGCTGGGAATCGCGTGCCGAGTCCGTGGATCCTACGAGGTGGGCGCGTGGCGAGTTCACGGACCCTACATAAAAAGCGCTTTTTATGTAGGATCCGTGAACTCGCCACGCTGCCCACCTCCGTAGGATCCATGGACTCTGGCCATGTGACCCCGAGTCAGATCCGGATGCTCTGGGCCCGCGATCAGTAGTCGATGATGGATCCGTGAACTGGGCCACGCGATCCATCTGATGAAGGTTTTGTCCCTCCGGTACTTGTGCGAGTCACCACCAACACAAGACCTCGTGGTTTTGTCCCACTTTACGTGACGCCTACCATCGAGCCAATCTTTTATGTAGGTCCGTGAACTCGGCCACGCGGCCCCACCTGTAGGATCCATGGACTCGCCATCGACCCCGATCGATCCGGGCGCTCTGGGCCCGCGATCTGCAGTCAGTATTGGATCCGTGAACTTGGGCCACGCGATCCACTGTACAGTAAGGTTTTGTCCCCTCTGGTACTTGTGTGAGTCACCACTCGAATACAAGACCTCAGGGTTTTGTCCCACTTTACGTGGACGCCTCTTACCATTGAGCCAGAGCGTCCGGATCTGACTGGGGGTCGCATGGCCAGAGTCCATGGATCCTACAGGGTGGGGCCGCGTGGCCAGAGTTCACGGACCCTACATGAATGGTCTGTTAACATCACCATATTGAGGTTGCGTCTGATTTCTTTAAAGCGATCTTCACTTAGTGGTTTTGTGAAGATATCCGCCCATCGATATTTCGTTTCCACGAATTGTGGTAGACGACTTTCTTCCGAGCGTAATCTCTCAAGAAATGATGTCGACTTCTATGTGCTTCACCCTTGAATGTTGAATTGGATTCTTTGACAAGTCGATGGCGGTGTTGTCACGATATATTGGAATCTCTTCCTCTTGTATTGAGTAGTCCTCCAATTGATACTTGATCCACAACAATTGTGAACAACAACTTCGGCGGACATATATTCACCCAGCGATTGATAATGCAATCGAGCTTTGTCTCTTGCTTGACCATGACACGAGTTTGGTCGAAGTAACAACCACCACTCGTGCTCTTCCTTTCGATCCTATCACCGCGTAGTCCGCATCGCAATATCCATTCAACTGAAATCTTTACCTTTCTCATACATTAAGCAAAGATCGGTAGTACTGCGAGATATCTCAAAATTCGTTTCTGAAAGATGTAATGAGATTCTCTAGATCGGCTGAAACCTTGCACCTGACATACACCTAATAGAATGTCGGTCTACTTGCGTAAGATAAAGCAAAGAACCAATCATCCTCTAAATAGGGTTTGATCCACCTTCTTACCACTTTCGTCTTTTGACAACAAGTTTGAAGGATGCATCGGTGTAGACATACTTTTAACACTGCACATATCAAACTTAGACAACAATTCTTTGACATATTTTTGTTGATGGATAAAAATCTTATCCTTAGTTTGCTTTACTTGCAATCGAAAGAATTTTAACTCACCCATCATGCCCATCTCAAATTCATTTTCATCATATTTTCAAAGCTCATGCATAACCTTTTGAGGTCGCTCCAAAATAATATCATCAACATAGATTTGCCTGATAATAAAATCATTATTCAAGTTCTTCCTAAAAGAGTTTTGTCTACTTTACCTCTAGTAAATCCATTTCCTATAAGAAATGAGCTCGAACGATCATACCATGCTCTAGGGGCTGTTTGGTCCATATAAGGCTTTATGAAGTCTGTAGACATGATCTGGATACTTTATATCCTCAAATCCAGGAGGTTGCTTGACATAGACTTCTTCATCTATAAAACCGTTCAGAAATGCACTTTTACATCCATCTGAAAAAGCTTTATGTCATGGCAAACAACATATGCAAGCGGTATCCTTATTGCTTCAAGTCTTTTCTTGGAGCATATGTCTCATTGTAGTCTATTCCTTCCTGCGATTATAGCCTTGTGCTACTAATCTTGCCTTATTCGACTTACTTTTCTGATTAAATCTAGCTTATTCTTGAATATCCATCTAGTACCAATAATGGATTTCTTTTCGTGTTTAGGAACTAAGGACCGGACTTTATTCCTCTTGAATTGATTCAACTCCTCTTGCATAGCTAATATCCATGCTTCATCTTTTAGAGCTTCATCAATCTTCTTAGGTTCTACTTGGATATAAATGCCATGTTGGCTTCTCTTACGAACTTGGACCTTGTTCTTACACCTTCCGAGGTTTCTCGATAATTGACTCTTTAGGATGAAAGCTTTTGTATCTCGATCTTTCTTTAACTCAAAATTCTTAGAAATGTCATCTTTTCATCATGAGGTGTTTACGATGAAGATACTTCCTTACCTTTGCGTCAAAGGCATCAGAATAACATCATCTTGATTCCTCTTCCTTATTGGGTTGAGAGCTATCATCGAACTTAACATGAATAGTTTCTTCAATGTCTTTGAGGTGAGGTTGAAGATTCTAAATGCCTTTGAAGTGAGAGAATAACCTAGAAAAATTCTGAAAATGTCTTTGCATCAAATTTGTCCAGAGCTTCCTTTGTGTTGACTAGTGCACTTGCGGTGAAAGGATGGAAATAAGAAATGTTTGGTCTCCTTCCATTCCACAACTCATAGGAGTTTTCTTGACATTGGTCGCAAAGAACACTCTATTCTCGAATGTAGCATCTTTGTATTGATGACTTCTTCTGAAGTATTTAGGAAGATTCATCTCGCACAACATTGTTCTTGCCATCTCTTGAATCGTCCTATTCTTCCTCTCAACAACTCCATTCTCCTGCGGAGTCCTTGGGGTAGAGAAGTTATGGAAAATTCCATTTTCTTCGCAGAATACTCTAAACTTCTCATTTTCGAATTCTCCACCATGATCACTCCTTATGCTGGCAATCTTACCAAACCCGATTATCTTTCCCTGCTGGTTGTCTCCAAAAGTTACTGATCCTCCTTTCTTGTACTGAAGATCTAGGAACATAGACTTGTTTCCCGTCATGTGACGCGAGCATCCACTGTCCAAATACCAATGGTGCTTGCTGGTTCTTCTAAAGAAGGATTTCTGTAGGAGATATTATCTTATTTTTAGGCACCCAGATTCTCTTGGGTCCTTTAGGGTTAGTATGATGTAATGAATGATAATAAAGTGTAGAATGAAAATGTTGATGACCTTTCTGAAAACCTGATTGATATCTTTTCTTATCTTTTTGAGCAATTGATTTTACGTATTTCTGGGGCTTATTTTTAGTAAACCCTAATCCAGTTTTTATCCTCGGATATACAGATTTTCCTATCATTTCATTCATCTTTTTGTACTATCGTAAATTTAGCTAGATCAATTGAGAGATTATTAATTCTCGCTTTCAATTGATTAATCTCTTCGGATCTATCTACAACTTTGTTGTTATTCAATTCCTCGACTTGCTTTCTCAAACTTATATTCTCACTCTCTATCTCATGAGTATGTTTAAGGTTTTCACATATTTCTTCTTCAATGCTTGTCTTTGTTTCGAATAGCATGAGAATCCTCTAATAATTACGAGTATGCATCTTGTATATCATTATAGCTAGAGTTACCTCCTCATCACTTTCTTCTTGACTACGGACATATGTTAGCATGTTCGACGCTTACGAACTTGTATCGATTACGATGAGTCGAGATCTTCCCACGTTGCCATCATGTTTTCTTGTTATCCCTACTCCTTTTGGGTTGTCTTTTCAACATTGGACACTTTCGGACTTGTAATGTCCCGCTTCTTGCATTCATAACATATAACGGATGCTTTATCGACTTTTCATCGTCTTTGCATTTGTTCCTTCTAAATGTTGAATTTCCTTTGGACTTCTTTTCCACATTCTTCTTATCTTTCTTGAAATGAAAGATAGCTCATCGTCTTCATCACTTGATTGATTCGACTTCTGGAATCATCATCCTTTGCTTCTTCAATCTTTAAAGCCTTTGATGTGTTCCTCTTTGTTTTCTTCTTCGGATTTTGTGATTCTTTTGACTTGCTTTGGCGCTATGGACTTCTCTTTCTTGGGCTTATCTTCCATCAAGCTCTGCTTCGTATCTTCAACGATCCAAGCAATTCATCAAGCTTGATGCACGCTTAAGTCTTTGGCTTCTTGTCTGTGATTACTTTGGGTCTCCATCTTTTGGCGGACTCCTCAAAATCTTTCGAACATGGTCTTGGTCGTGTTATGCGTTCTTCCAAGAGCTTTTAGTCCATTAACAATTGTTTGGAATCTTCCAAACATTTGATCAATAGTCTCTTCTTCTTTCATCTTGAATAACTTCGTCTTGATGCACTAAAATACTTATCTTGGACTCCTTGACTTGATTTGTTCCTTCATGTGCAATTGATAATGTATCCCACATTTCTTTGGCGATATCACATCCATGAACTTTGTCATACTCGCTTCGCTCGATGCACAACTCGAGAAAATTTCGCTTTGGAGTTTAGTTAAAATCTTGCTTTACGCTCACGGCCGTCCATCTTTCTCGTGGAATTGGATTTTATCATCATCTTCAGGTGTGTATGGTCCATTCTCGATGATGTCCCAAAGGTCAATATGAGTAGACTCGATAAACAATCTCATCCGATCCTTCCAATAGTGGTAGTCTTCACCATTGAATCTTTGGAGGTCGGTGACCGAGGCTCCTTGACAATATCGTGTGTGATTCCACCATTTTCTTTAGTTCACACTTTATTAGAGTGATTCTTGAACACCTTGCTCGATACCAATTGAAGTAAATCACACGTTAATATATTGAGTAATAATATGATCAAGATACACAAGAAGGGGGGTTGAATTGTGATAAACTTTTCGTTAATCCCTTGATAACAATTGCTTGTTCTTTCGAAAACTTATCTTAAATCAATTCTTGACTAGTTTGAAAACCTTTGATAATAATGAGAACTACGATTTAAGTAAAGTAAGAGTTAGAGAGAAACACGACAATTTATCCCGGTTCACCCTAAAGTGGGCTACATCCATTCCTCGATATCCTTCCGAGATTTCACTATCTCCGAACTGCTTACAAGTATTCTTTGGTGAGCCTCTTGGTCTCTTAACAACAAGTATTCTTTTACTCTTAGCCTCTTGGGCTACCAGTAACACTTTTCAAAATGAAAAACTAATAAAGAGCTTTTTACAAAAGAGTTGCTCTTAACAATGTACACTCGAAAAATAGTTCACAATTTTTCTCGAGATAGTCGATGTTTGAATACTCGAGTTTCATTCACTTTTCTCAAAAGTCGTTTTACTTTAATCTCGACTCTTATTTATAATCGGTCTTCAATTGTTTCTTGAATATCTGCTTTGAATCTTTAAAAGCGGTTATTCAGTTTAACTCAGAATCGCTTTCTTAATCGATGTTTCTTTCTTGGTGATTCTTGTATAAATCGCTTTTCTCTTCGTAAAGCTTCCGTCGATTTTTGTTTAGTTTGATATTCTTCCGCTCTTTTCCTTCCTTATGTTTTTCTTAATCCGCTTTTTTTTCATACCTTTTCTTCCGTCATTATTCTTCCTACCTTTTCCTTCCTTCATTTTTCTTCCTTCATTATTCTTCCGCCCTTTTCCTTCCTTCATTTTTCTTCCGCTCGCTTTTCTTCCTTCCTTTTCTTCCTTCATTTTTCTTAGTCATTTTTCCTTCCTTCATTTTTCTTCCGCTCGCTTTTCTTCCTTCATTTTTCTTCCGTCTTTTATTCTTCCGTCGCTTTTTCTTCCTTCATTTTTTCTTCCGCTCATTATTCTTCCGCTCGCTTTTCTTCCTTACATTTTTCTTAATCTCTTTTCTTTCTACGCTTTTCTTCCTACATTTTTCTTACATGCATTATTCTTAGTCCTTTTCTTCCTTCATTTTTCTTCCTACCTTTTTCTTTTTATGCATCTATCTACTTTTCATTTGTATATTTCTCTTTGTTTATTATCAAAATTATTTAATACGTGAAGTCTGGTTTGACTTAACAAGATCATCTTCCACATTCAAATCACTCACATCAACCAAATTCGGTTCTTCAGAAACCCAATCCGCCAAAATATCAATATTATCAATTGCAATTGGATCATTTGAACAACTTGTGCTACTAAGAGTCCTAGTAAACAATTACATTTAATTATTAGAAAATTATAAGAAATTATATAAAAATTAATAATTAAAATAATGAAAATAACATACCTTTCGAAGCTTTAAATTGTAACGAACAAAACCAAGTCATTCAACCTCTTATGCTCCAATCTATTCCTTTTCTTGGAATGGATAAATTGAAATGTGCTCGAGTTTTGTTCACACCCAGTTGCTTACTTACATTGACTTAAAATTGAATCATAAACTTTCTCAAATCTGGAACACCACATCCGAAAAGATCCCACCAAGCAACTGCAAGTTATAAGAAAACAAAAGTAGTGTTATAAACAAAATAAAGTGATAAATAAATTTCAACAAATAAGAAATATGAAATAAGTAATACCTGGAGAAAGAAGTCCTCTTTGTTGAATCGCGACCGACATTCCAAAATCTCCATAAGAGTACTTATAAGCCTCCATTTGTGTGGTTAAAGCAATTTGCATTGAGTCATGAGGAACAATTGTTGTAATTGTCATAAGCATTCCTCTACTAACTTGACTTGCTTTTCAACATCCGATCTAAAATACACTTTGGGATTAAAAATGCCCCATTCTGAACAATGGAGAAGAAAGTTGTCTTTTCCTTCTCTCATTAATGATTGAGATATATGGCTGGTATAAAGAAGGCTATGTTTCAGATTGGCCTTGATTGCTTCGTTGCTCTCTCCTTTGCATTAAAATATAACCCATTGTTGGCTTTTCTTCACTATCATCGATAGCAAGCACCCTCACCAATGGCTCACAAACTTGGATAACGAATTGACATTGCGACCAAAATTCCCTATCTTCCAGTATGATACTACAAACTTCCATTCTAGCATTAAACCTAGCATGCTGAGATGTAACCCACTTATCACTTGTAAACATTTGCCTTAACTCCACCCTCAACGAAAGAAAAGATTGAAGTGATAAGAAATTTGTCGCAAATCTTGTCACAGCAGGGCGACACAAATTCCTACCATTGGTAAATCCCGTTCTCATCAAATTTAAAACCCATGCACGATTATAAATAAATTTTGTCACCTTCTTTGCCTTCTGCATGGTTTCATCAAAAACAGGAAAATACCTAGGATTTTCTATATCTTCCAGTATTAAGTCAATGCAATGTGCAACACAAGGAGTCCAATAAAAGGAATTATAGGTTCTCTGCAACCTTATCCCTGCCGCTTTATAAGTGGAATCATTTTCAGTAATAAACTGAACAATGTTTTCCACCCCTACTTCATTCACAACTTCATCAAATATCCGAAACAAATTATCAGCATTTCTAATCATGCCAGATGCATCAATCGATTTTAAAAACATAGAGTCATTAAAACAATAAACTAAAAAATTTATGATGGGCTCTTGTCTCCTATTCGTCCAACCATCACACATAATTGAGCATCCATTAATACCCCAATTCACTCTTCGTTCAGCCAAATAAGCTCTCATTTCAGACACAACACAACTCAAAAGTTTACCTCTTAAGTCATCAACCGATGGCCCTTTGTATCCTGGACCATAAGAGGCTATGGCATCTATCATAGGTTGATAATAATATGATTGAGAAGCATTAAATGACAAACCTGTATCATTCCACCATCTAGCTACTGCCATATCCACATTGTGAGCGCATCTCTTATGCAGATTGCCTTCTGAATTGAAGCTTGGGCTCAGGGGTTGTTAGTGGTGCAAAGAAACCGAGCATTGCCTTCTTCTTTCCTCACTTCAGTTATACGGGATCCTGGCCGAGATGGAACACTACCAGATACCGTTGCATTACCACTACCACTTCCACCTTGAACATCTCCATAATCACCACTAAACCGGAAATGAACTTCCACTACCAATTTCAAGATTCAATCTTTCTCTTATCTTTCTCAAATTGATGTTCATCAAGAATGTCTTCATCCGCCACTTCACATCATGACTTACTTTTTACACTTCCATCTCCTTTAACCCCACTAAATGTCTTTTCAATCGGGTGATTCCTTCACCTTTCAAATGCTTGTTACAAAACAAGCAAATAGTATGATTCTTTTGACCGGGAACCACACCAACGTGAGCCCAAGCTGGATCGTTGTATCTTCCTGAACTAGATTGATCGGGAATATTTGAACTTCCTTCCATTTATCTCAGTACACAAAATGAATAACACATAATTTCAATACATAATGACAATATGCACAAAGCTAACAATTCAAAACATTCAATTCAATTCAATTCACCTAATCCAATCCAATTCAATCAAATTCAATTCAATGCAATTCAATCTAATCGATCCATTCCAATTCAATTCAATCAAATTCAATCCAATCGATCCAATCGAATTCAATTCCAATCCAATTCAATTCAATCGATCCAATCCAATCCAATTCAATCAAATTCAATCCAATCGATCAATCTTATCCAATTCAATCGATCGATCCAATTCCAATTTCATTCAATTCGATTCAATTTAATGCAATTCCATTCCAATTCAATTCAATTCAATTCAAATACAATTCAATTCAATTCAAAACAATTCAATTCAATTCAAAACAATCCAATCAAATCCAATTCAATTCAATTCAACTCAACTCAATCCAATCCAATCCAATTCAATCAAATTCAATTCAATTCAATTCAATATAATCCAATTCAATTCAATCAAATTCAATTCAATTCAATTCAACTCAATTCAATTCCAATTCCAATTCAATTCCATTCCATTTCATTCAATTCCCATCCAATCCAATTCAATTCAATTCAATTCAATCCAATCCAATCCAATTTAATTCAATCAAATTCAATTCGATCGATCGATCGATCGATCCAATCGAATCGAATCGAATCAAATTCAATTCAATCCAATCCAATCCAATCCAATCAAATTCAATTCAATTCAATTCAATATAATCCAATTCAATTCAATTCAATTCAATTCCAATCCAATCCAATCCAATTCAAATCAACTCAATTCAATTCCAATTCCAATTCCAATTCCAATTCAATTCAATTCCATTTCATTCAATTCCAATCCAATTCAATTCAATTCAATCCAATCCAATCCAATTCAATCCAATCTAATCCAATCTAATCCAATTCAATCCAATCAAATTCAATTCAATTCAATCCAATCCAATCCAATCCAATTCAATTCAATTCAATCAAATTCAATTCAATTCAATTCAATCTAATCCAATTCAAATAAATTCAATCCAATCCAATCCAATTCAATTAAACTCAATTCAATTCCAATTCCAATTCCAATTCAATTCCAATTCAATTCCATTCTATTCAATTCAATTCCAATCATATCCAATGCAATGCAATCCAATCCAATCCAATCAAATTCAATTTAATTCAATTCAATCCAATCCAATCCAATTCAATCCAATTCAATCTAATCCAATCCGATTCAATTCAATTCAATCCAATCCAATCCAATCCAATCCAATCCAATCCAATTCAAATCAACTCAACTCAATTCAATTCCATTCAATCCAATCCAATCCATTCAATTCAATTCCATTCCATTCCATTCAATTCCAACAATTCTCAATCTTAACAATTTCAAAACATTCATAATTCCATTTCCAAACAATCCATTCCCAACAATTTTCAATCCTAACAATTACAAAACATTCATAATTCCATTTCCATTCAATCCATTCCCAACAATTTTCAATCTAACAATTACAAAACATTCATAATTTCATTTCCATTCATTCCATTGACAACAATTTCCAATCTAACAATTACAAAACATTCATAATTTCATTTCCATTCAATCAAATTTCAATCCAAATTCCAATTCAATTCCAATTCCATTCAATTTCATTACAATTCAATTCAATTCAATTTAATTTACATTCCAATTCAATTCCATTCCATTCCAATTCAATTCAAATCCATTCTAATTCAATTAAATTCCAATTCCCAAATACCCAAATTTATACTTAACTAATTATTTATCAAAATTCAATACCCAAATATAAAAATGAATTACCATATAACAAATATTAACAATATGTCAATTAATGATTTAAGTTTTTTCAATTTCTTGATTTTGATTATTAATTTTACAAACTTACATTTAATTATTTATTTCACATTTGATTATCAATTTTACAATTAAAATTAGGTTTAAATGTTAATTTGATTTTGATTATCAAAGTATCAAACTCAATCTCAAATTCAATTGCACAAATTAAAAATAAATCTCATTCATCCACAATTGACAATTCAATCACAATTACCATTCTAAATTTATTTTCCAATGGGACATTCGGATCAATTCAATGCCAAAATCCAAAATCAACTTCCATAATCCAAAATGCCAAAACCAAAATGCAAAATGTCAAGTTCACTTGAAGAATGCCATTCAACATTTCAGCCAAATCACCTTCACCATTTACATTTTTACACAACTTCACTTCAACGGTTTAACACTTCAGTCTTGACCCAAATCCATCATCAATTCATCATCGGTATCCATTGCAAAAATAGAAGCAATTCCCAACAACCACAAATCCATCGTCATCCAATTTTAACAACAAATCTACCATTATCCAACAACCAACCTGATAGCGAAGCAATTAATGTCAAAATCTATGAAAAATAAAACAATACATTCGGTCTTCACAGATCCGGGTCGATGTCGAATTCTGCTGGGGTTGGCGTCGGAGGATCGACAGACAAGGCCGAAAAGGCTATTCTTGGTGGAGGACCGACGGCGAGGGAGAACCGATCAAGGCGGCGTGGAGGACCGACGAGGCGACGAGCGAGGAGAAGAACGAAGAGTCGAAGACTCCACAGACGGACAAGAAGACCACCGGTCGGATCTGACCGGGAGGGCGGCAACGTGGCGGGAGAGCGGCAGACTGACGCGGATCTGGCCAGACGAGGCGGCGAGATGAGACGGAGAAGCGTGGCGAAGAGAGAAGAAGAGGAGAGTAGCGAGTAGGTCGGGGCCGGGGGGGTTGGGTAGATTTTTAGGGTTAAAAGTTTTTTTTTTTGCAAATAGGTCCCTAGAAAAACTGAAAATTACCGGAATCACTGGTATTTTTTCGGAATCACCGGTACCGATCGAAAACGACCGGTACCTGCCGGAATTTAAACCTGGTAATTTCGAATACCGACCGGTACGGTACAAAACTCAGATCATTGATATGTTGTGGGTTTTATAAAAGGAGGTGTGGGTGTTAATTAGCTTAAGGTTTTGGAGAGACAAGTTGTGCTAACGAAAATCTCGTATAGGAGTGAGCTTTTGATTTTTCCAGATCTTCTTAAAGATAAAGTTGCTGGAATTTTTTTTAGTGGTATGGCAGAGGTGGATTCGGTATGGGTAGTATCAACAACAGCTGCAACTTGGTTTTGGAATGTGCATGAATCAACCTATTTTTGTGTGAACAACTTTCTGATCTATTTCAAAGGAGCTGAACCTACAGGGAAGTTATCAACTTTTTTTGTCTCAAATGTATTCTATTTTTATTCTTAGTTAATTTATCACTTGACTTATTTTTATTAATTTTCTTTTAATTAAAAGTGTTTAGAAAAATCATCTGACGGGGTTAACACGAGTCAGTTGTGTTATTGGGTGTGAAATTCTTTAATGAGAAGTGAAGTTGAGAGATAGTGTCAAGGACTAAGTGGTGTCAGCTCAATAAAGCCTTGGGTAAATCTATCGTACTACGATGAAAGTTATTAAGATGGGTGAGGGCCCTGCAGATGTAGGCAAGATGTGCCAAACTGTGTTACCAAATTTTTGGTGTTTTTATTATTTCGATTTTTATTGTTTTTATTTTGTTGGTGACAAATAATTTGGAAAATAATTAACTCATTCGGTTTTTCAATTGGTATCAGAGAAAGGTCACCGATTCAGAACTTGGTAGCAAGTTGGTGTGGATCTTAGTTTTGCGAATATAGTCATAAGAGAAGGAGCATTGTTGCGGTCTAAACAAAACAATTAAATTTTATCTAAACCAATTAGAGGCAAGTGCACCCCGTCGACAAGTAATATAGAACGGTAAGAACGAGATATCGTACCCAAGGGAAAAATTTCCAACACGTAAGATAAATAAATTAAACGATTAAAAATTACTCAGACGATCTTAAAATTGATTGATTTAAAAATAAAATAAAATAAAGTAAGCAAATTAAGAAAATATGAAAAATGAAAGGTATAAATTAAAATGACTAGATTTAATCAAATAACAAAAATCGGTTAAGGTATTAGACTTCAATTGGATTAGGCACTAACAATTATAACAGTGGATTAATTTAGGAAATACTTCACTTAAGCAAGTCGAACCTAATGTTCATGGTGTTCTCTTTTCTTTTAAATCCGAGTCACTACTTGGTTCATAAAAAATTCAGAATAAAAGGCGTTAAATACAAGAAGCCTAAAATTAAGTTCGTTAATTCTAGGTATCCTCACACAAGATCTTAAAGTTAGTCTATTAGTCTCAAGTATTTTGCTTGATTAATTTTTCTGACAAATTAAATCCCATTGGTTGTGGCATTTAATCATCTAAGGTCTTGAATCTGGGTGATCAGGCTAAATTAAGACTAAATATGCATTCAATCAAGCAAAAATTAATACCACAAAATTTATCCTAATCCAATATTAATCCTAACCTTAACCGAAAAGAAAAACTTACTCACACATATTTATCAATGAAACATAAATCATGGTCATAATATATGTTTGCATTAATTAAAATCACACAATTAAAATAAATACAGAATTAAAAATAAATTAAGAAAATAAATTAAAACACCCCCTCTTTAGTTACTGTAGCTGATGTGACAAATAAAGTTTTGAATCAACTTTTATCCATGCACATTCTCCTCCACCAGCTGCCTTGTTCTTCATTGTCTCATCTCCTCAAGCCACCTTGCGTCCACCAGCCATTAATGTGTGAGCCTCCAAGTCCACTTACGTGTCCTCTTGCTTCAACAGCGCGTCCACTAGCTGCTTCCTTATTAAATGTCCACTAGCTGCTTGTTTCTTCCTTCAATGTCCACCAGGCAAGACTCCCCAAAGCCACCAGCTTGTTCAACTCCACCAGCTGTCTATGCTTCGTTGCTGTGCCTTTTGCCATCAGCTGCTGCGTTGCTGTCCACCAATGGAGGGTTGCGTCCTTCAGCTGCTTCAACCTCAATTTGGATGCTTTGTTTGTTGCTTATCACCCAGCTGCTTCGATTGTTTCTTCTCCCTCAGCTCATGCATAATCACCTCTTCACTACACCATTATTTCGTTACTTAGCCACCAACTTCTTCAACTCCACCAGCTGCCAACGTGAGAGTCTCTAGCTACCAGATCCCTTCTTTGCTTCCACCAGCTGTTTCACGTGAAGTTGCTACCAGCTCACGAATTTTTTTCACCTTGCCATGACTCCACGCAGCTCCCTCCAATCTCCCTTGATCCTGGCTGCTTCACGTTATTTTCTTGTTTAAAGCTTCAACGTGTGTCTTCTCCTTCACTCAACTTGGTCTTCTCAACTTGTTTTCCTCAAGCCACCTTGTCCACCAAATTGTTGAGGAGTTTTCCACCACTACTTTTGTTTTTTTTTATTAACGCCCAGCTCCTCTCCTCTTCACTTTACTTCACCAGGTCACGCATCTCTAACTCCCCAGCTGCCTCACCTTCTCCAGTTTTTTTTAAAGCTCCAACAGCAGCTGCTTCTTTTGTTACTAGTGAGATGAGTGCAGTGTTTATTTTTTGGCTCCTCTTCAGCTCACGTCCCCTCCTGCAGTTCACACCCACTTGCAAAGCCACCTCTTGTATATAACGCCCTTCACTCTCCACTCAACTCCCACATGCCCCTTCTCACGTTCAGCTCCTCTCACCCCATATAACACACACTCCATCAGCCCATCTCCAGCTCACGTATACTCCTCTCTCTCCGGCTGTTTTTTGTCTTCACCAAGCCACCATGTTCTCACCAGCAGCTTGCGTTTTTTTTCTTTTTAAATGAAGTATGGAGGCTGATTTAGTGGAAGTGGATCAATCCTTCAAGGATGGAGAGCCTCTCCTTGGTGATGGTGCAACGTTCTGTTCTCTTTAGAGTCTTCCTAGAGGGCTCCTTTATTTCACTTTGTAATGCCCACTTTCTCGGTGTCCCCTAGTGTATAACGTTGATGCTTGGTTCTTCCCTGCTGTTCATGTCTCCAGCTGATGTGGTGTAAGCATGGGTCTCCACGCTTGCTTCCTTGTCTCCATTGCTCATTTGTTTTGTTCTCCAAATTCCATACTACGTTTCTATGGAAAGTGTATGTTGAGTGGTGAGTTATAAGCGTGAGTGATTGTCCAACGACTTTATAACGTGTGTGTGATCGGTGTAGGTATGTCGACCTCATGTTCGTCCCCTTGTATTTAATTGTGGCTTCATGTCTTTGTTGCTTTTCGCCCCTCACATTATAATTTGTTCTCCTCTTGTAGTTAATTCATGGGACCCTCTAATGTAGCCTCTTACGTTGATTTAATTTTAGGAGCAAAATCCCTTGGTCCACGTCTGTTGTATGGCTCCCCTTTTGGTGTAACATGTGTACCTAAAATTAAAATAAATGACTCTTAATTAGTACAATTTAAATATTAAATGGACAATAGTTTAGCAAATTATGTATCAAAAATTAATACAAAAATGTCTATTAACAAGCATCAATTATCAGGCCACCATTATTGGACGGTTCCAATTATCCCGCGTGGAAATCACAGATGAGGGTCTTTATTCAGGCATAAGGAACAAGAGCATGGAACTTGATAGTACATGGCTGGACACATCCGATGATTACTGACGATAAAGGAGAGACAATTCTAAAAGATCCATCTGAATGAACAAGAGCCGAAGAAGAAAGAACACCTGGAAACTCACTAGCTTTGCATGCAATTTTTAGTGCAGTTGATAAAAGACGCTTCTCAATGATATCAGTCTGTGAATCGGCTATAGAAGCATGGGATATGTTGTAGACTATTCATTAACAAAATCTATTATAACATCAAAACTACAGATATTAGTTGTGCAGTTTGAAGAATTGAAGATGGATGAGAATGAGACTATTGGGGACTTTCATGAAAGATTGCGTGATATAACAAATCAGGCACATCAACTTGGGAAGAAATATTCTAATCTGAAACTAGTCAAGAAGACGTTGAGATCACTGCCTCCAAGATTTATTCCGAAAATTGCAGCAATAGAGGAAGCTCACAATATTGATAATATGTCATTGGAAAAAGTTATTGGAATCCTTACAAACTTCGAAATAAATCTTTTGAGAGGTAAGCAAGAAAGAAGCAAAGGATTGGCACTACAAGTGAAAACTGGAAAAACTACAAATGATGTAGAAGATGAATCCGACAAGAATGAGGATGTGGAACTATTAACAAGGGAGTTCAGTAATTGGTTAAAGAGATGAAAAAGGACAAACCCGAGTTTAGGCAAAAAGACGGGAGCTTATTGAACAACAACGTCAAATAAGCCAAAACTCAAAAGGGAGAAAGAAAGGTAAAGAGAATTCAATGCTATAAGTGTCAAGGCTTTGGACATGTTCAAGTAGAGTGTGCTAATACTATGAAGAAGAGAAAAGGAAAATCTTATACGAGCACTTGGAGTAATAACGAATCCGAAAGTGAAGAAGAAGGTGTGAAGAATGATGCTTTAGCTACTTTGTACAGCAAAAGTCTAGTTACTTTTTTAACAGTAACCGAGAAGAAAGTAACTGAAGATGAAAAAGTGAGTACATCTGGAAATTTTGGGAAAAATTCAAACGATTCATCTCAAAACTTGATCTCAAATTATGACAGTGATGAAAGTAGGTCAAGTGATAACATGGAGAATATTTATGAGGCTTATGAATTAATGTACAAAAAATGGGTTAAAATATGTAGAAAGAATGAAAGATTAAAGAAAGAGAATCTCTCCATGAAGAACACCATCCAAGAGTTAGAAAAGAATTTGATGTTGACATCAAATGAGCTTGGTGAACCTAGAATGAAATTAGTAAGTACTGAAAAAGGATTGAGAATGTTAAATGGAGGTACCAAAAAACTAGAAAAGTTATTGAAAATTGGTAAAGTTAAAGGGGATCTTCAAGGCATTGTCTATAAGGGTGAGTGCTCTAAAGTGAATGAGAAGAAAGTTGACATATCCAAATCTATCCGAGAAGAAGAAACATCGAGAAAGAATCGAAGATTTATGCCCATATGTCATTTTTGTGGAGTCATTAGATATATAAGGCCAAGATGTTATCAGTTACTACAATTGATGTTTTAAAGGGGTCAAAATCGAAAATCTAGACATTCTCCATTAATTTCCAGCAGCATCCCATGGTATTGAAACAAGCTTGGATTAGAAAGGATCAAGTATAAGCACAAAAATGTGATGAAGGAAAAACAAGAAATTGCTCAGATTTGCAATTAGTTATTGCTGAGGAAGTAACTGTAGGACCTGATCTGCAGTTAGTTACTATTGAGGAAGTAACTGCACGAACTAAAGAACTTTCAGTTACTTCGGATGATGAATCACCCACTAGAAGTTGATTTGAATCGAGATTCTTCATCTCAAATATGAAGAAATCATCCAGTAGAAAACGTCATTAGAGATGTCAGCAAAAGAAGAAAAACAAGAGAAAGAAAAAGGGTGAATTATCGAGAACTTGCAAGTTACTTAAGTTACACATCTTCATTCGAGCCAAAAAGTAAGCTCAGATTTGAGATTCTTTGAGGGGCACAGAGATAGTGTGTTTTACATTTTTGAAGTATTTTTCTGTGTTGTTAAAAACAAAAAAACAACAAAAAAAGATTTTTTTGTTCCTTGGTTTTATATTGCTATTGTAGTCTGATCTTTCTAGTAGTTTGCATTGTGACTTCTATTTGGCTCCACCGAAGACTCTTCAGCTCTCTCATCAATATGGATCTCTCTCAGGTATCTCTCTCCCATTACATTGGCAACACTCTTCTTTATTTGCTTGGGTTTATGAATTTGATTAGTTTTATGATGATAGAATTGAAGAAAGTAATGATATGTTGACATGTGTATTGACTGATGGTAAATTGTCATCTTGGCGTGCTTATGATTCTTCCCCTGCATCTATGGTTGATTCTTATGATTATATGTTTTGATACTATTTGGTCCCAAGGGGAGACATCAGATTGTTTATGGTGAATGTTTCATTCAGGGGGAGATTTCAAGGTATATATTTTAGTATTTGTCTTACTTTTGGCATCTTTTTGTCCTAAGGGGGAGAAATTTGGTTGATTGGATAATTGTGATGTTCTTTGGAACTTGGAATTTGATATTTTATTAAGGGTGAGTATTTTCCATATAGATTGTACATTTGATTTATATGTCTAATTATGTTGTTTAAGGGGAATTTCATATTTGTAACAAATAATGCCAAAAAGGAGGAGATTGTTAGGAATATGTTTTGGCATTATTTATTAATTGGACATATAAGATATTAGTTGGATATTGACTTAGATTCAAAAGGTATTTGGATAATGATTCAGTTGTGATAAAATTCTATTTTAAGTGGGACTCTTGGTTAAAGTGGGACTTTCAATATTTGAAGGATTGTGCACATCTCCTATCTACTATTGATGTCTATCTCTAACGTAAGTGTGCTATGATAGAGTTGAAGTTAATTTCTAATGTAAGTGAGTGATAACAGAAGAGTGGCGTGTGTGTGGCACTTGGAGGGACGTGCAAGGATTAAAGTGACGTGGGTGTGGAGCTTTTAAAGATGGTGAGTGTGCAGCAGTGTTTTTTGAGTATTGGTGCACGTCTCTATCTACATTGAATATTTATGTTGAATAGAACATTCTCTCTTTAAAAGCAAAAGGCTTAGACCTATTGGCATTATTTGTTTCACGCAAATTCAAAGAAGCATTAAATGCCTTATTGCCTACATGACTATCACGTAAACATAGAGAAGTAGCTTATATGTGTTGGGTATTTTGGTCTTTCTGTTAGTAGTGTGCCCTAGGCCAATGGATAGTTGTGATTCATGTATTAACATTATGACTTGTTAATAATATATTATGAGGTATTCCTTTCATATATGCATGTATTTTTTATGTAATGTGATTTACATTCCATGAATGGTTTTAGACTTATGTCATCAAGTATGTGACTTGATAGTAAAACCATAAGCGTTATAACACTATTCTAAACTGTCCCTAGTCGTTCGTTATTGGTGGAACAATAATGAATCAAGGCTAGTATGTGTTCTGATTGATGATCGCGTTTTACTGATCATGGATATGAGTTATCAAATTAGAAACATAGATACATGTTAAAGAACATATATTGGACCAACCCACTAAAAGAATACTACGTGGTTTCATGTCATTAGTGATTCTTAATATGGTTTGACTTTAGTCTTTTGACCTGAAGTCATCATGGTTCCCTACATGAGGAATTCGGTGTTTTGATATTAGACAAAGTTATTCTTAACCGAATAATAAGTAGTCTTATGTTGGACATCAACAGAATCATGCGGAGGGATGTAAATGACGTAGATGGGATTTGTACCTCTCTTGAATGAGAGAGATATCATTTGGGCCTCTTGACAAGTGTGACTGAAGAAATGCATGGCCGTGCTCAAATGAATTGATGAAGAGTCATCAATGTCATTTGTTATAATCAGTCAATTTGGGGATCAAGAAACTATGATTAATCAAAGGTTGACATGTACCATGCCTTGTGATTAATCTTGATATCGTGTTACAAAAGGATTGAACTTATAACCATGGTTACAGGTTAAATCGGATTATCGATCCTTATTTGATTTGGGTAGTCATAATGTCTTGCTAGAGGCCGCTTATGACTTATGGGCCTTGAAGTGTGATCAAGCCCATTGCCAACATCAAATGAGCCTACAGGGTCGCACACAAAGAGTTATATGATCTGAGCTTATTCTCTTGGGTCTAGTTTATTAGGTATTGAATAAATATATTTAGATATATTTATTGGGCAGTTGTCGGGCTTTTATTATATAAGATATAATGGGCCGAAACTTATTGGGGCCTCAATGGGATTAGGGTTTCTCTATAAATAGAGAAGCTTATGTCTCATTAGATAAAAGACACAATTGTCACGAAACTCTAACCACCATTCGAGAGAAAAATCGTGCGGCATTTGGAAAGAGTTTCAGGACGTGCTAGCACACCACAACCGCAGCCCGGATCGTGCATACTCGTGTGGATACCGGTAGAGGGCATTCGCGTTTGCAGTGTCTTGGAATCCGAAAAAGAAGCAACCTATCCACAGAAATAAGGTATTTTTGTACATCCTTGGTATTTTCGATTATACATCATGTTATTGTATGGTCTTTTCTGCAGTGTATTATGAATACTCGGACCGTACGCGATCCAGCACTTTCTATGCCGTGGGTTTTATAAAAGGAGGTGTGGGTGTTAATTGGCTTAAGGTTTTGGAGAGACAAGTTGCGATGAAGGAAATCTCGTATAGGAGTGAGCTTTTGATTTTTCTAGATCTTCTTAAAGATAACGTTGCTAGAATTTTTTTAATGGTGTGACAGAGGTGGATTCGGCATGGGTAGTATCAACAGCAGCTGCAACTTGGTTTTGGAATGTGCATGAATCAGCCTATTTTTGTGTGAACAACTTTCTGACCTATTTCAGAGGAGCTGAACCTACAGTGAAGTTGTCTGCTTTTTATTCTCAAGTGTATTATGTTTTTATTCTTAGTTGATTTATCACTTGAGTTATTTTTTATTAATTGTCTTTTAATTAAAAGTGATTAGAAAAATCCTCTGACGAGGTTAACAAGAGTCGATCATGTTATTGGGTATGAAATTCTTTCACAGGAAGTGAAGTTGAAAGATAGTGTCAAAGGTTGAGTAATGTCAGCTCAATAAAGTCTTGGGTAAATCTATTGTACTTCGGTGAAAGTTATTAAGCTGAGTAAGGGCCCTGTGGAAGTAGGCAAGGTGTGCCGAACTGCGTTATCAAATTTATAATATTTTGATTATTTCGATTTTGCTTGTTTTTATTTTTTTGGTACCAAATAAGTTTGCGAAATAATTAACTCTTTCGATTTTTCAACTTCATTTACGAGCAAAAAGGTGGCAAATGCCTGTTGTGAGCTTCATTGTGGATAGAGGTCAGCTTTCTCGACGATCCAAAGATGGGCAAAGCAAACATGGAAGAGATTTAGTTTGGTGAACACTTTAATGAAGATAACTTCTGTGTATTCAGATTTAGTTTTGAGAAAATGACACAGAAGGTAACCAATTTAGGCCCCTGGCATGTGTCTGGTGGACCTATAATAGTTAAGAGATGGAGACTGGCGGTTTCTTTTGATATAAACTATTAGTAAATATATGAAACCAATTAAGTTGACCTCATACAATAGCTTAAGCTACAATAGCTTAAGCTATTGTGGTAAAACGATCACTTAATATGGTATTACAGCCTTTGTGACCAAGTGGTCATGAGTTCAAATTCCACCGCTCACATATTATTTAACACAAGATAGAGTAAGCTTGTCCAAGTTTCAAGCCTAAAAGGCTTTCACTTGAGGGATGTATTAGTGAATATATAAAATCAATTAAGTTCGCCTCACACAACAACTTAAGCTGTTGTAGTGAAATAGTTATTTAACATAAACAAACCTATCACTCTACTGGCACGACCTTTATGAGCTGTTGTGGTGAAATAGTCATTTAACATAAACAAACCGATCACTCTACTGGCCCGGCCTAATCCTCATAAACTACCATTAGAGTGTTGGTCAGCTATGAGATTGAGTTACATAGCCAATGCTATTGGTAGACCTATGAGTTTAGACAAGAATACTGCTGTAACGAGGAGGATAGGTTTTGCCAAAGTTTATGTGGAGGCTAGACTACAAAAGGATATACTTGAGATGGTGAAAATTATAATATATGGGGAGAGTCACACAGTGGTGAAGGATGAAATTAGGGTGACTTAAACTTGGAATCCAATGAAGAAAGAGACAGTGAAGGTGCGGAAACCTAAGAATGAGGTAAGAGATTTATCTAAGGAGATAAATAACACCAACTCAAATTCAAGTACTGAAATACATATTGAAGGAAGATCTAGGCAAGGAAATGAGGAGAATCCCAATGATTCCAATAATCAGGGAAGCAACAGTCAGGTAACTCAAATTCCAGAACACTCTATGGTATCTTCACTTTCATCGACCGTGTAACTGATCTTTCTAATGTGTTTGCTTGCATATTTACATGAAACTCGAGGTGGCTTTTTCTCCATTTGATCTTCTCTTGACGATGATCCGGTTATAAGATCCTGCAAAAAAATATGATCACATATGATTATTATTATACACAGCGCACACTAAATGGTCATGGTATATACCTCCCGTGCTCTTCTTTTTTCTTCTTTCATTATTCGATGGCCATTGCAATCTCTTTAAAACTCTCCATACAACCCTTTTCTGCTTCCTGCTAGCTTTTGAACATAAACTTTCTCTTAAATTGTTTTCAAAGTTACATATGACGTACAAGGAGAAGAAAGTTTTCATGCAATTAAGTAAGCTGGAGGTTCACGCGTCCTCTGGAGCTCTTGTTTTGCACCATCCAATAATATTTTGGAGACTGGAGAGAGACTAAGGTGGTGTTCCTATTTAATGTGGTTCTGTGTTTTCTGCCACTTAAAAACTTGCTTTACTACTAACAACTGATGTTGAGTTTGACTAGGTTCCCCATTTGGTGTCTTTAATCACTGTTTTGGTTCGTTTCTACTTTGCCTAGTCTTACCTTTTGCAATGAAGAGACAACAAAGCAAGATATGTAATGACAAGTATTGTGTGTTTGATATCTATTTGTTGTTACCTCAAGGAATCAGAAACATGCATTATTCATCTATTGCAAAAATGGGTTAGGAGCCTTTTGCAATGTTACAGCTTAATACGAGTAGTAAATAACAAGCAGAGATGGCAAAAAGAGGAAATGATATTCTCTGTAATTCACAAGTAATTACATATTTGGAGGAAATATGAAAACAACTGCAAAAGGAAAACAACGACAGAGAGAATGAGAATCAGAGGTACAGATGAGAGAGAGAAGGTTGTACTATCATAACAATCATCATAACCAATTCATGTCGTCATTAAGCCTATATATAGAAGATTCCTATACCCAACGCGTGGGCCGTTATTCTTCAGCTGACTTGGCATTTGCTGAATTGTTCTTCCACTCATAATCCTTCAACAGCCTTGAATCCGTCCTTGGCCTATTGCTCCTTCTTACCATCACAGGTCCATCAATGGCATTGGGCTGAGTCATAACAATACACTCCCGTTGGACAACAACCTTGTCCGCAAGGTTGAAGTGAGGAAATAGCTTAAGCATATGGACCTTGTCTTCCCAAGTGGCCTCTTCAACAGGCAAACCCTCCCACTGGACCAACCATTGCTCAGTTAACAAGTGAGCATGTAGAACAATGCGGGTCTGCAAGATAGCGGTTGGCTGCAAAATCATAGTAGCATTTGAATCAACCAAATTGAGTGGAGTGATCTGTTGAGCAGGGGTACCAATGCATTTTTTTAAAAGAGAAACATGAAACACAGGGTGCAATTTGGCAGCCTCTGGTAGTGCCAATTTATAAGCAGCTGATCCAACCTGTGCAAGGATTTTATAAGGACCAAAATAGCGCCTGCCCAACTTGTTGTGGCGCTGCAAACGGACATAATGTTGGCGAAATGGCTGCAGTTTGATATAGACCCAATCCCCTTCAAGAAAAGAAACTTCAGTTCGTTTGTGGTTAGCGAAATACTTCATACGGGCTTGAGCTTTACGGAGATTGCTACGCAAGAGGGACAGAACGTGATCCCTGTCCCATAGTTGACAGTCAACAAGAGAATTGCTGCTGGTATCACGAATATACTGAGGGATTGTGGGTGGAGACCTGCCATATAAAATCTCGAAAGGTGTCATCCTTGCAGCTATCTGAAAAGCAGTATTATACCAGAATTCGGCCCATGGGAGCATCAATATCCAAGATGAAGGGGTATCAGACACGTAACAGCGTAAATACATTTCGAGGCACTTGATCAATACTTTGGTCTCGCCATTGAACTGCGGGTGATAGGCTGTAGACATGCTCAAGGTGGTGCCTTGCAATCGGTGTAACTCGCGCCAAAATTCACTCATGAAATGAACATCCCTATCAGTCACAATATCTTTCGGTATGCCATGTAGACGGACAATTTCTTGAACAAACACAGCAGCAACCATAACACTAGTAAAGTGGGTAGGTAAACCAATGAAGTGCCTGTATTTTGAGAAGCGATCCACCACAACCACGATCACTGTTTTACCCTTCAAGGAAGGAAGCCCCACAATAAAATCCAACGATATGCCTTCAAATACAGAGTTCGGAATGGGTAAAGGGTGTAACAATCCACTAGGATGTAGATTAGTGGATTTCATCTGTTGACATGTCTGACATTCACTCACAAAGGTTTTAACATCCTTCCTCATAAAATGCCAGAAAAAGTTGGATGATAAGCGGTGTAAGGTTCGAGTAATACCTGCGTGTCCGCCAATTGGACATGAATGGAACTCCGTGAGTAGCTGCCAGCGAAGTGGACAATCAGAAGGAATGAACAAACGCCCTTTATAGAGTAGCAGACCATCCTTAAATACACAGCCAGGGGAACTCAAAGGGTCCTGCAATAGACGTTGTTGAAGAGCCAATAACTCATGGTGAACTAAGTTAGCATCTTTGACTGCAGAAACCAAATCAAAAGCAACAGAAGAAGCAGCCATGAAATGAGAAAGAGGCAAACGAGATAAAGCATCTACGGCATTGTTCAACTTGCCAAGATGATACACAATATCAAAGTCATAGCCAATAAGCTTTCCCAACCATTTCTGTTGGTCAGGTGTTTGGATAACTTGATCAGTCAGATTCTTTAATGGTTGCTGGTCAGTCACAATAGTGAATTTGCGGCCCAATAAGTATTGCCTCCATTTAGCAATGGATTGCATGATAGCATACATCTCACGCTGATATGCTGAAGCATGGCGCATTCGAGGCGATAATTGCTGGCTAAAGTAAGTAATGGGATGTCATACAGGCCAAAAAATGACCCCAATCCACGACCGAGGCATCCGTTTCGAGTGTGAAGGGCTTTGCAAAGTCTGGTAGAAGGAGCACAGGGGCCGAACTCAAAGCAAGCTTCAACTGATCAAAAGCAACAGTTGCCAAAGGTGTCCAATGAAAATTATCTTTGCACAGCAAGTCAGTCAATGGCCCCGCAATGCTAGCAAAGTTTTTGATAAAACGTCGATAATACCCAGCAAATCCCAGAAACCCGCGAACAGCTTTGACTGTGGTTGGCATAGGCCAAGCTTGAATGGCATTCACTTTCTCAGGATCAACAGCCACACCGTGTTGGGAAATGATATGTCCCAAATAGCCAACAGAAGTAGAGCCAAAAATACACTTAGTTTTCTTAGCTACCAACTGGTGCTCATGCAAAGTAGTTAGGACGATATGCAAATGTTCCAAATGCAATTCCCAGGAAGAACTATACACAAGGATATCATCAAAGAAAACTAAAACAAACCTGCGAAGGTAGGGTCGAAACATCGTTCATAAGGCTCTGGAAGATAGACGGGGCATTCATGAGACCGAAAGGCATTACGAGAAATTCGTAATGGCCATCGTGTGTCCGAAAGGCAGTTTTAGCTTCATCACCTACTCTCACTCGAATTTGGTAGTACCCTGCCAGTAAATCGAGCTTTGTGAAATATTTGGCACCGAAAAGCTCATCAAATAACTCGTCAATCGATGGAATGGGAAATTGATCGCGAACTGTAATAGCATTCAACGCTCTATAGTCAATGCAGAAGCGCCAAGTCCCATCCTTCTTGCGGACAAGCAACACCGGGGAAGAAAAAGGGCTTGTGCTAGCCTAATAATCCCCTCGTGAAGCATCTCAGCCACCAACTTTTCCATTTCCTATTTCTGGAAGTGGGGGTAACGATAGGGCTTCACATTCACAGGTGGGCTCTGTGGCAAGAGGTGAATAATGTGATCACAATAACAAGAAGGTGGCAACCCCTGTGGTTTCTGAAAAACATTGGCAAATTGGTTGAACAAGTGAACCATATCATCACTGAGGTGTTGTGCAGGGGGCAGTTCCTGAGGAATCCAATCCAGGTGATAATAAGCAGCGATAGCGTGTTGCCGGTATAAACGTTGTAACCCATTAAACTGCACGGGTTGCATTGAAACAGAGGGTTCACCTTTCCACCGAATCCTTTCACCCTTGTAGTCAAATTCAAATATAGAGGTACCGTAATCTGTCAAAACTAGCCCCAATGTAGATAACCAAGCGACACCCAACACCATATCCCACCCTTGGATTGGCAAGACATAGAAATCAATTGGGATTTCCTTCCCTTGTATTAACAACGAAACTTGCTGCACCATACCTGTACAAATCAGCTTCTCACCACTGCCAACTAAAACAGAGAAATGAGGCATAGCAGTGACTGTAAGGTTCAAGAAATGGGCTACTCGGGTTTGCACAAAGTTGTGTGTACTACCTCCATCGAGTAACACCTGAACGGAGCACCCGTGGACAGAACCTTGGAAACGCAGTGTGGAGCCATGGCAACCACCGGCTAAGGCGTTGTAAGAAATCGTCGAATGGGGTAAATCCGATGATGATAACGGTAACTCCGACGATGATAACGGCTGAACAATGGAAGCTGGAAGAGGAAAAGGAGAATCAGTCAGGTCAAGTGGGTCGGTTTCCTCCTCTAACAACAACAGTTGAGGTTTGGCCTTGCATTTGTGGTCCCACGTATACTTTTCATCACAGTGGTAACACAATCCTCGGGCTCGTCGTTGTGCTGCTTCAGCTGGGGAGAGGCGACGGAGAGGAAGTTTGGAACCACTAGGTAAGGTCACAGTGTTAGGGTGTGAGGAAGAGGATGACGAATGTGGAAATTGGGAATTTGGGGAATTCTAGAAATTGTGGCTGTGGGTTGGCAGGTGGGGAAAAGTGGGTTTTGGGTTTGGTAAAAGGGGCTTGCCACTGCCCAAAGTGGGTCGTATGACACCTTTCTCCAAGGCAATACATTGCTCATGTAATAGTGCCAAAGTCATAGCCTCACCCAAGGTAGTGGGCTTATGGATCAAAACAGAGTGTTTTATTTCAGCCTGCAAACCAGAAATAAAACAGCGAGTCAAAAACTGGCCCGGTAAGCACATTGTATGGTTCGTAATTGCTTCAATCTGAGACCTATAATCACTAACTGTCATCGTTTGTTGCAATTTAGCCAAGAGCCCCTCTGGTTCTTCAAGTTCATGCTGTCGGAAACGTTGAAGCACCGCCGTAGTGAACGCCGACCACCCATTGAGCTGGGCATTTTTATACATTCAATCATACCAATTAGCCGCTGCATCATCGAAATAAAATGAGGCAATAGTAACCCGATCCTCATGCGCAATGTTGTAGAAAGCAAAGTATCGTTCAGCCTGCAGAACCCAACGGTTGGGATTCACACCAGAAAATCGTGTCATCTACACCGGTGCGGGTTTGTGGCGGCCCAACGGTGTCGATCCTTCCCCGTCTATGAATCCCCCTCGTGACTCACCACCAGACAACGGTTGCTTCTGGGCTTGAAGAGTCGAGAGACGATGAACAACCTCTTGCATCAATCGTTCTTGCTTATCAAAAGAACTGGTGAGAGCATCCACATCCTGGCGCAACCCAGCCTGAGTGTCTGCCATGACCTTCATGTTATCGTCCAAAACCTTGAGGCGTGTATTGTGCTCTGTCATCTTTACAGAGAGCAATGAAAGCACCAATGCAATGTTACTGACTTAATCTGACGATAAATAACAAGCAGAGATGGCAAAAAGAGGAAATGATATTCTCTGTAATTGATGAACGTTCACAAGCAATTACAGATTTGGAGGAAATATGAAAACAACTGCAAAAGGAAAACGACGACAGAGAGAATGAGAATCAGAGGTACAGATGAGAGAGAGAAGGTTGTACTATCATAACAATCATCATAACCAATTCATGTGCGTCATTCTCCCTATATAGAAGATTCCTATACCCAACGCGTGGGCCGTTATTCTTCAGCTGACTTGGCATTTGCTGAATTGTTCTTCCACTCATAATCCTTCAACAGCCTTGAATCCGTCCTTGGCCTATTGCTCCTTCTTACCATCACAGGTCCATCAATGGCATTGGGCTGAGTCATAACACCTTTCCTCTAAATTATCCTCAATGTTAGAAATCTCGTGTGCTTCCATAAATTTCAACTACATAATATGACTGATTAGTGATACATGCATGTGTACTTATTTAATTAAGAGATATATTATATATGTCGGACCAATTATTAAAGTTATAATTTTTATCAAAATTATTTGTCAATTTTACAAATTTTATGTACTTTTCTACTAAACTAAAATAATTGTAATTCAGTTCAATCATAGAATATGATTAATTAGTGCAATTAATTATTTAAGAGAACCATTACGTATTTTTCAATTTCAATTTCAACGAACATCAGTATACAAGACTCTTCACTTTGCAAGAATTAGAGAAGGGACATTAATTATATATAGTCTCGGAGGGACATTAATTGTATGTAGTCTTTCTTTTATATTTTTATGAAGAGGTTATTTCCGTTACTCGAATCTTGTGACTTTGTAGTCACAAAGGAGTAACATATTACATTTATCAACTCCATATTACTAAAAGTTTAAATCTATTCTCTAAATGATTTGTCAATATTACAAATCTTATACATCTGTTTATTAAAATAAAGTACCTTCAATTTTGCAAGTCTAATTAATCAATTAGACGATTTATTATTAGAATTAGAAGAAAGATATCCAATGAAATGTGAAAATTTGGAAGTTAGTGTACTTCTGAGGGGCATATATGTAAAGTGAAAGTGAATTATAGGAAGTGAGTGAAGATTAAAAAAAAAAGAATAATGTAGGAAAATGGGATTTGAGTGAGACCAGACACTTTGAATGACTTTGCCAATTTTATGAATATATGTCTAAATCATCACTTCATGTCTGATGCCTCCTTTGGCTTTGCAACAATTCCTACACTCTCCTATGAATGTAGACTGCTCATGTTTTTCTTCACAACTGAACTGTCAAAAAAACAACCCCAGCTTACATGATATGATTACTATATATGTGCAATTTTATACATTATTTGTTTTATTTTAAATAATATAATATTAAAATTATTAAATTTTAATGCAATATGTAAAACTAACAAAATATAAAGTAGATAACTATGTGATAAAACTAACAAAATATAAACTAGATAACTATGTGATAAAACTAACAAAATATAAACTAGATAACTATGTGATAGCTAAAAATATTTAAGTGTAAATGATAATTTTAAAACTTAAAATTAAAATTAAATATAATAAGCTCCTACAAACTTAATTTTTTATATTCTATCTTCTAAAAATTATTATTAATTCTTTATAGTATTCCTTTTTTAATCATATTTTACTATTTTTATATTTTATTTAAAATAATATACTATTAAAATTTTAAATTTAAAATTTGTACATTTTAATATAACTAGAAAGCTACCAAAATATTATAAAATTAATTATCGATAACTAAACAGTACTAATAAGTGAACAATAATTTTAAATTTAAAAATTAAAATAAAATGATCAAATTATAATACAAGAAAATCTAATGCAATTAATTAATTAATTATAAAACTAATTAATCTTTCTTATATATACATCTCTTTATAGTTCAAATAAATTTTGAGTAATACCTCAATTAATAAAATTAAAATTTTAACTATTGATGAATTATAAATGAGTCCTAATTACCTAAATAAACACAATTTTATGATGCCATTTATATCATTTAAATGAGATCTCTTCATTCCACTTTCTATAATTTGACTTCCAAAAGTACATATTGCTTCATAATGAAACGACTTTTTGCTGTAGAACAAAAGATATATGTTAAGGATAAGACTTAGTCAGCCCAAATATTTGTAATTATCTGTTAAGATATTGCCTTTATTTTCAAACTTAAATATTTGTAAATCTTATAGATATTATCTCAATCTCTACTTGTACTCTCTGGATATATATATCCGATTATACTCAATGAAAAACAACTCCTTTTTACCATTCAAACTCTCTTCTTTACATGGTATCAGAGCAGCCATGTTTGGTTTAAACACCTTCTTCTTCTTCTTCTTTTTTTCTTTTTCCTGGGATTTTCGCATCTCTCACCATGATCACCACTCCTACTTCATCTTCCTCCTCTGTGCCCTCTCTCCTATCCTTTCCCTCTGTTCACAATCAACTCACCATTAAGCTCACTTCCTCCAATTATCTCCTATGGAAAACGCAACTTCTACCTATCCTTCATGGTCATCAACTATTCCACCATGTTGATGGCACCAAACCGCCTCCCAAAGAAGTTGCCGATGTTCCGAATCTGGAATACCAGACTTGGTACATTAAGGATCAAATGGTGTTAAGCTGGATCCTTGGTTCGCTCTCTGAACCCGTTTTATCGCAGGTTGTTGGTGTCACTACTGCTTATGCGGCCTGGTCTCGGTTGCAGACCACTTATGCTTCGGGCTCTAGAGCACAAGTCCGCACTCTAAAAAATGCGCTACACGCCCTGACTCGTGACAATGACTCTATTGTCACTTATATGGATAGTGCCAAGCGCTTGTTTGATCAGCTTGTTGCCTTTGATGTTGGCATCTCTGAAGATGACCTTGTTGATCACATCTTACGTGGTCTTGGCCCCGAATATCGCCCCTTTGCGTGAAATATAGAGGCAAGATTGATTTCTATTTCATTTGATGATTTATTTGGCTTACTTCTCTCTGAAGAAATGCAGTTGAAAAATGCGAATGAGTCGCTCAATCCCCCTGCTGTTGCTCACTATGTTGACCGTCAAGCCAATACCGATGCCTCACGAGGACGAGGCCGTGGGAATCGACGCACTGGGTTCCAATCTGGCCGTGGACGTGCTGCCTCCTCCACTTCTGAGCCTTTCACTCCGACTTGCTACAATTGTCGAGGTCGGGGACATACCATCAAACAGTGTCCTAGCCCTAAATACATAGATTACAACCCCAAACCGACTACCAACTATGACTCCTCTCCTCATGCCCCAGACAAACAGTGGATCGTTGATACTGGAGCTACCCATCACTTGACTTCTGAACTGGAAAATCTAGGCATTCACTCTGAGTATACTGGCACCGATGAAGTGACACTCACCAATGGTAAAACCTTACCTATCTCCTGTCTTGGTTCAAATACTTTATCTCTTAGTTCTCGTCCTTTTTCATTACATAATATTCTTCATATTCCGGAGTCTAACCTCAATTTGCTGTCTGTTTATCAGTTTACTCATTCTAATGATGTCTCTATTGAATTCTTCTCTGATTATTTTGTGATTAAGGACTGCAAAACGAAGCAACCACTTCATCAGGGGTTTATTAAAGATGGGCTCTATCGCTTAGCCACCGATCGTGTATCTCCAACTTGCAATTCTGTTTCTTTGTCTACATGGCATGCTAGATTAGTCCATGCTTGCTCCAAGACCGTCAGTAAAGTTTTAAGTTTGAATAATTTATCCGCTTCTTCTAAGCGTGATTCTTCTTTATGTGAGACCTATTGTGTTAGCAAATCTCACAAATTGTCGTTTTTCAGATTCTAGTTATGCAGCAAAAGAACCTTTGGAATTAATTTGTTCTGATTTATGGGGACCTTCTCCTATTGCCTCTGTTGATGGTTATTTATATTATGTCATCTTTTTTTATCATTATACCAAGTATACGTGGATTTATTTTCTTCGTCGCAAATCTGACGTTTTTACTTGTTTCGTTCGATTTCGAGCTATTGTTGAAAAATACTTTGGTAAACCTATCAAATAGTTTCAATCCGATTGGGGTGGGGAATTTCAAGCTCTCGAAAAATACTTAGCCAATAATGCCATTATTCAACGCAGCTCATGACCTCACACACCTGAACAAAATGGCTGTGCCGAACGCAAACACCGCCACATTACTGAAACTGGTCGCGCCCTTTTACACCACTCCTCTGTTCCACCAAAATATTGGGATCATGCCTTTGCTAATGCTGTTTACATTGTAAACCGATTACCAAGTCCACAACTTGATCACAAATCACCCTACCAAGTAATTTTTCAACGTAACTCGGAATATAATTTTCTTCGTGTATTTGGTTGTTGTTGTTATCCTTGGCTTCGTCCCTATACCAAGAATAAACTTGAGCCCTGTTCTACCAAATGTGTGTTTCTTGGTTATAGCATTCTTCATAAAGGTTATAAATGTCTGTCGTTGTCTACCAACAAAATTTTTTACTCACAACATGTTATTTTTGATGAGCAGGTTTTCCCGTTCAAAGAAAGTGATGGGCAGTCTTCTATTCTCGGTTCACCACCATCTCCCACTATCATATTTTCCCTCGGCCTACCTCACTCCAAACCTACTTCCCCACAGCCTAATATCGCCCCCACACCATTACCATCATCCAATCAGCCCGACACCATTGTTCCTATTCCTGCTGCACCTGCAGCTCCTGTTGAGTCGACTGTTGTGGCTCCTTCTGCGCCACTAGCCTCTTTACCGGTTGTGCCAACCGCAGTTCAAGGCTCTCAAAATCAGCACCCTATGGTTACTCGGTCTTGGACTGGTAGTTTAAAGCCGAGAGTTTTCACTGCTTCATCTCTTGTCTTGACTGCTCCATCATCATATACCGAAGCGGCCAAGCAACAGATTTGGCGTCAGGCTATGTCTACTGAAATTGATGCATTAATGGCGAATGGGACCTGGGATTTAGTTCCGCGATCGCTAGCCTCTAATGTGATTGGCTACAAATGGGTCTATCGCATAAAGACCAAGGTTGATGGCTCTATTGATCGCTACAAAGCTCGGCTCGTAGCAAAAGGTTTTCATCAACAACCCGGTATCGATTATGTTGAAACATTCAGTCCTGTCATCAAACCAGCCACAGTTCGGCTTATTTTGTCGATTGTAGTTAATCATCGATGGCCTATTCGACAACTCGATGTCTCGAATGCCTTTCTACATGGGTCACTTGATGAACCGGTTTTTATGTAGCAGCCTCAAGGCTTTATCGATCCTACCAAGCCACATCATGTGTGTTCTCTCAAGAAGTCTCTCTATGGCTTGAAACAGGCACCTCGTGCTTGGTATTTCTGTCTTACTAATGCTCTACAAAAGATTGGTTTTCGCGGCTCCAAAGTTGATAGTTCATTGTTCATCTATTCGATTGGTAATGACATTGCATATTGCTTAGTGTATGTTGATGACTTAATTCTGACAGGCTCATCGTCTCATCTACTTCAGCGTATCATTACTCTACTCGACAAATCAGTTGCAATTAAAGATTTGGGTCCCCTTTCATATTTTCTTGGGGTTGAGGTTGAGTGGCTATCGGATGGATTGCAGCTTTCACAATCCAAATACATTTTGGATCTATTAAAGCGCGCAAATATGCATGAGGCGTCTTCAGTTTCGACTCCTTCCACTCCTCAAACTGATTTGACTATTTTGACTTTCTCTGCCTTTGATGATCCGACGTTATACCGACAAGTCGTGGGTGCTCTTCAATACTTAGCTCTTACTAGACCCGATATAACTATGGCTGTCAACAAAACTGCTCAATTCATGCATTCAGCATCAGTACATCACTGGCAAGCAGTCAAGCGTATTCTTCGATATCTGCGCGGTACAATAGACCATGGTATTGTTCTTAAGCCATCTCGTTTAGCCTCTATTGTTGCCTTTTCTGATGCGGATTGGGGTGGAGATAAAACTGATCGGAAAAGTACCTCAGCTTATGTTGTCTTTCATGGTGCTAACCTTATCTCGTGGAGTTCGAAGAAGCAAAAAACTGTAGCTCGATCCAGCACTGACTTTGAGTATCGAGCTCTAGCTTCGGCAGCTTCAGAAGTATATTGGCTTCAGGGTCTTCTTCGTGAACTTCATCATTCTCTTCCTACTACGCTAAGAATTTGGTGCGACAACATCTCAGCCACATACTTAGCTGCAAATCCGGTCTTTCATTCTAGATCGAAGCATCTTGAACTAGATTTTCACTTTGTGCGTGATCAAGTTCGACAGAAACGTCTTATTGTCTCGTACATTCCGACTACTGACCAATTGGCTGATGTGTTAACCAAGCCACTGTCGAAGAATCGATTCATAGACTTGAAGGCCAAACTAATGGTGCTTCCCCCCATCAGTTTGCGGGGGGGTGTTAAGGATAAGACTTAGTCAGCCCAAATATTTGTAATTATCTGTTAAGATATTGCCTTTATTTTCAAACTTAAATATTTGTAAATCTTGTAGATATTATCTCAATCTCTACTTGTACTCTCTGGATATATATCCGATTATACTCAATAAAAAACAACTCCTTTTTACCATTCAAACTCTCTTCTTTACAATATATTCCTGTATTCTACTTATAAACCTGATGTTACAATCCAATCCATAAGCAATAGCAAACCTAGTGGGATAGGTTAGAAACTGGAACAGTAGGCTAAGTGGTGTGTGATTGTCAATTACATTTTGTTGGCCAACTTTAGGAAGAAGAACATGTACGGTTCTAGAAGTGAAGCATTTTAGTTACTGCATTTGGAGTACCATAGAAGAATAAGACCCTGAACTTATCTCAGTATTGAAACCCATTTGTGTACTGGACAAAGATGGTTAGTCTGTGCAAGAATTTTCAGATATTGTGTGATCGAACATATGGATATTATCATATTAAGATTGAAGAGTGAGGAGGTGTTAACTGTAGGTATTAACGAATATTGACAGGCACAAATATGAAGGTATTGTAAGGAACTTACTTGTATGTTTTCTTGAAAATGAATTCACTCAATCTGCAATGCCATTTCTTTGGTACAGTCAGCCATGCAGTAAGCAATAACCGTAAGTCGCAGAACAAAAGCTCGATCTGATCTGAAATGGTGGAGTTTATGCGAAGGAATACTTTTCTATGAAGTCACTCTGACCCCTTGATTAAACTATTTTAGTAAATAGTAAAAGCTTTCTTAATAACAGCAAGTCAGGTCCATTTTCTTATATCAGAAACTCTGGCAAGAAACCATTAAAATATATGCCCATTTGGACAGAGACTGAGAGATCAAATGGAGGGTTACTGACTATTTGTTGAGTCCCAATGACAGTGAATATAGGAAATTGTCCCTGATATACTCACTCCCATCAAAAAGCTCTATTTTCATGGCTTCTTGATGTTTGCTTCCAAATTATTTTTGGCTTTCCCTATAGCCCTCTCCACTTTGCATGAGTTTAGTTATGGGTCTCCACTAAGTTGAGGTATAAGCTTTGGTATCATTTGAATTTATTTTCTATGCCTTCCCAAAATCCCAAACGGATTATGGGTTTGATCTTTGTTTATGGACCAAGTCATAGAAGTAATTATATATAAATGCTACTTTTGTATTATATCATCCACATTACATAGTCCAAAGCTTTTTCCCTCAAAGAAGAATCTTATCACGTGTGCCTCCATTTGCCATTCCTTACTCAAACTTAGGATATATTATGAAAGGAGATGTCAATGATAATTAAACTAACAAGGCTAAGTTGAAGAAAAATACTAAATTTTTATAAAAGTATTTACTTATTAAAGGAATTAAGAACTTATTAGAATATAATTTACAAATTTAGAGTTGATGATAAATTTTAATTTTAAATTAAATTTAAAAACTTAAAATTTAAATATAATTATTATAAAATAACGTAAGTCGAAATTCAATTAAATTCATCATATTAAATAATATTTTATGCATTAAAATTCGAACTAAGTTAAAAGAAAATAAGAAATGTAGAATCTCTTTTCTTTATTTATGAATTCATAGTTTGGAGCGAGTTTAACTCATTAAGATGCAGTGAAATATCTATACCAAATTAATAGCCATTTAATTAGAGTTTAGTCAACAAAGAAAATTTCACATGAATTTCATATTTAGTTGATTGAATTTGAGGTATGTCATTTTAGCACATTTTATTATAAAGTTCACCGTCAAATTAAACTTGGGATTCACTTAAAATAATGATTACAAACTTTGATATAATTTCGTTGTCTTAATTTAAAGTTAATTTCCTTACATTGTCTTAATTCATTTATCATTTTCACTAAAAACGTAACATTAATTTCTTCATTGAAATTGCGTATGAAAGTAGTTCAAAATAATTTAGATTTAAAGCATTATGTTATTTTATGTTTTCACTTAGTTTTGTAAAATAATAATAATAGAATAAAAGTAAATAAATTTGTATTAAAATGAGTAATAAAATAAATAATACAATAAATATGCAACAAGTTAAATAATCAAAATAAAAGATAAAATAAGTAAATAAATACACAAACAAACAAAAATAAGTTAATAAATACATTTAACAAGTTATTACAACACTAACTGATAGAAAAATTAGACATATTTGAAATTTAAGTTAAATACAAAGCATAAGACATGAAAAAATGTTTAAAAGACTTATAAGAACAAGAAGTGCCTCAACCGATCCTATATATTAGAATAACTTTTATTATATTATTATTGTTTTTTTGAAATTTTAAGGAATGATATTACTCAAAAGAGAAAAATAACAACTATGTACACCCTACGAATAGGGACGATCGAGAACGATCCGTAAATAGGCCGACTAAACGACCTCCAAAGAAAATACCCAAAACAACCCACCCACTATATCTGAGACCGGTAGCCGACGATAGCTAGACTCAAGCAAACCTGTTTTCTAGACACAATGAGCACCTCTCTAATGGCATTAACAATGAAATCAGTCAATCCATACGGTGACCTCGCCTGCTGCTTATAAATACGGTTGTTCCTCTCTCTCCATAGATGATAGATCACCAGCTGAAATGACGTCCGGATAAAGAGACCGTCGATCCTTCCAAAGACGGATACATCAATAATGAAATCCAATACCACAGACCATTCATAAGAGTGCAAAAACAACCCAAGCAAATGTAAAATACGACTCCAAATCGCCTTTGAGTAAGCACATTGAAAATACAAATGATCACGGGATTCACCCAGCTGATTGCAAAGAACACACATAGGATCAAAGTTACCAAACCACCTGTCTTTCGTACGAAGTCTATTTTTAATCACCAGCCACACTATAACCGCTGCTCTAGGACTGAGTACCTGGTCCCACACCACCTCAGCCCAACAGACCTCCAGTAAACTCCTTCAACCAATGGAATGAGCTAATTTGTTGGTAAAAACCCCCCTTGAATCACTTGACCACTTCAGTACATCCGGGATAGATCTGAGTACCACCCCCTCCAAGTATGAATCTAAAATATGACCGAAGCGACAAGTAACCCTTCGCTCCCGCCACCGAACCACCCATGCTACTGACGCTTCTTGAGGGAAACGATTCCTAAATCCAGCCAAATCAGTTCGCAACCATAACGGACTGAACCTATGCCAATTATCATACCAGAAATGAACCCCTTCTCCATGCCCAAGCTGCCAAGTAATGAGAGGATAAATCAACTCACGACAATGCAATAAACTTTTAAAAATCAAAGAATGATCAATTAAAGGTTGGAGTTGCCAAAAACTCAGTCCGCGGAGGCGGTAGGTTTGCACCCATTTCACCCATAAGGCCTCCCGATCCGCAAATAGCCACCAAATACGTTTCATCATCAAAACACGCTGCACCTGCACAACAGAAGTAATGCCCAATCCCCCAAACTGTTTAGGAACTACGACGTCACTCCACCTGACTTTTGCGCCTTTACAGTTATCATGCTTACCCGTCCAGAGGAAGGCTTTCAAGATGCGATCCATGTCTTTCACAACCCGCTTCGGAATAACAACATGCGCTGCCCAATGAATAGGCATGCTGGTCAAGACCGCAACTATTAAGGTAACTCGCGCAGCAAAAGAAAGAAAGCGATGTTGCCAAGCATTGATGCGGAGTCGTAATTTTTCAAGAAAAGGAACAAAATCCGAGTATTTAGGTTTACCTGAAGTAATCGGTACACCTAAATACCTGAACGGATGAGAGTGAAGAGGCAACCCCGAAATAGTACTGAGAAATTCACGATTAGCAACATCAGCTGAAACATAGATGGCACTCTTCTGAACATTCAGGCGCATACCTGACCACTGAGAAAAGGTATCCATCAAATTTAGCAACTGACGAATCACCACCGAATCAGCCCGACAAAGCAAAATCACATCATCCGCATAGAAAAGATGAGACAGCTGCAACTCCCGACACTGATGGTGGTATTTAAAATGCCCGTTGCACTGAGTCAATTTACTCAAAAGTCTAGACAATCCTTCCATAGCAAGAGAGAACAAATAAGGGGACAAGGGATCTCCTTGACGGATCCCTCTATGGATCTGGAAAGGCTTGGTCGGGATCCCATTCACCAAAACACTAAAGGATGGAGTACGAATACATTGGGTAACCCAACTGCAAAATCGAGGCGGAAGACCAACCCCAAGCATGCACTCTGATATATATCCCCAACCAATCGTGTCAAATGCCTTATATAGATCAATCTTCATAGCACAACTGTCAACCTTCTTACCCGAGGTGTAATCCCCCATAAGTTCCTGTAACAACAGAATTTGATCTCCAATACTCCGCGAGGGAAGAAACGCACCTTGAGTAGGACTAACTATCTCTGACAAGACTTCTTTCAAACGTGCTGCCAAAAGAGAAGCAATCACCTTATAAACTGTATTACAACAAGAAATCGGGCGAAAATCGGTAACCCTGTCAGGTCTTTCCTTCTTGGGAACAAGGCAGATATAGGTGGAGTTAATTTCCTTCAACAACTGCCCAGAAGAAAAGAATTCTAACACAACATCTGTGAATAATTGACCCGTGATGAGCCAGTGTCTTTGAAAGAACCCAAATTAAAACCATCCTGCCCGGACTTTAGATCCATGCATCCGAAACAAAGCCTCCTGCACTTGAGAAGCAGTGAAAGGGGCAACAAGCATATCAATGCGATCTCGACTAAGAGAACAATTCAGCACTTCCCTAACCCCGAAACCATTCCTCGGAGCCACACTATGGCCCATAAGCTGAACATAAAAATCCCGAATCAGAGCTGAAACGACATCCTGCCCATTCACCTGATTGCTCGCTTCATCTGTCAACTTCGATATGGTGTTGATATTGCGACAACCCAGAATGGCAGCATGGAAAAATTTAGTATTGGAATCGCCCTCATGAAGCCAAGTTTGCCGGGATTTTTGTCGTGCGATAGAATCAGACAACTGTAACGCCTCTTGGTATTGATGAAGACACTCCAGCTCAAGACCTCGAAGTTGGTCATTCTGAGGGTCTAAGTAGCATTGTTGCTGAACTTCAGCCAACTTACCACCCAGTTCGTGAATATCCCGAGCACGTTGCAGACTAAACACCTTAATTGCTCGTTTGACGACTCGCAACTTTTGCATCAACTGGAATGCTTTGTAACCTGAAAATTCAGTCCGCCAAACCTGACCAAGCATTTCCATAAACCCATCTAACCGAAGCAATCCATTAAAGAATCGAAAAGGAGCCCCAAGCCGAGATCTCTCTCTAGGCCGATGAATAATGATCGGGGAATGATCCGAACACCCAGGCTCTCCGAACACCACATAATCATAAGGAAAGGACCGAAGCCAAGATTGGTTTACCAAAGCTCGATCTAACTTCTTCCGAATGAACATGTTACCTCGTTGCCTGTTTTCCCAAGTAAACCACCTACCACAACCCCTAAGATCGACAAGCTCAGTGTGCAAAAAAAGTTGTTGAAGTTCGCGACCAGCCCCACCACGGAAAGCGACACCACCCTCAGTCTCTGTCGAATTGTGACTGCAATTAAAATCACCAACAACAAGCCATGGGTCAAGCAAACCTCGCTGAACTTCCTGCAATTCACTCCAGAGGGTAGACCGTTGGAAAGCAAAATTCGAAGCATACACCAAAGTCACCAAAATTTGGCCCTGTCCAAAAATCTGACACTGTAAATGGATGAACTGATCTCCCATCTTCAGTACCTGCACTGCCACTTTACGCCTATCAAACCAGCACAAAATCCTCCTGTTATAATGATGCACATGGTTGGAGATGAAACCCCAACGCGACCCCAACAACCCATCTTCCCTACCAGCCAAAGTAGCCTTAATTTTCGTTTCAAGAAGACCTACCAAAAAAGGATGAGCATCATCAACAAGTTGTTTGACTAACAGCTTTTTATGGGGAGCATTAAGCCCCCTAGTATTCCAGACTAAAATCGTCATATTAAAAAAGGCACTCCGGGGAAATCACCCCTTTGCGCTTTTTCTTCTTTGGTTTTTTCTTAGCAATCGTAGTCTTAACACTTTCCCCAGATGCAGGGCTAGACACCCTCGGCTCTGCAACCAATCCAGCCTCTAATCCCACACTGGAACTATTCAAATTAAGGCCCTCCACCTCCGGTGGAGCACCAGCTGCCAATTGCGGCCCATTGTCCTCAATGGGCACAGCCGCAGCAACATCCGAAGGTGACAAAGGAGGAGAGGAGCATTCCCCCTGACCCTCCCGAACCACGTCACCAACAACTGCGACCCCAGCCTCCTCCAGAACTGTCTGGGGCAATAACTCAGGCCGTTGATCCACTGGCATCTTCGACTGGATACCCACACTGCCTGGAACTATATCGTTATTCCCAGAAACGGGCAGCGTCACGGCTCTCACCTCCGGCTCCAAATCATCATGCCAACAAGAAGAAAATATTCTACCCGTTGCTACCCACTGACGACTCTCAGCGTTAGGCTTCCACGGGTAGGACAACGCTATCCTAGCTGAGAGAAGCTCCCCATTTTCACCCAGTCGTTGGATAGACAAACTCGCAGGCAACTCAGCATCTTTGGATACCTCAATACAAATTTTGGCATATCCGATACGATCCATCGCCGCTGTTTGAGCATCCATACACAAAGGTTTCCCAACCCCACTCGCCAAATGGCTCAGTCCCTCGATTGTCCAATATTCCATCGGTAGATCATGGAAATGGACCTAAAGCGGAATAACATCGATGGCTCCCCTGTCAATGCCCAGGCCCGGACGCCATTGTTGCAGAAACAGGGGTTGGTCCCCAACATGCCAAGGCCATAATTCCAGAATGTCCCCAAGATTTGAGCTCGGAGAAAACTTAAACAGAATCGACCCATCTCCCCGAAGCATCGCTTTTTCAAAGCCCTTCTTACCCCATCGGCTGCGAGCCCACGCACTGACCACCGGGAAAGCTATATGCTTGGACCAGAAGAAACCGACCAAAGCATGGGACCAGGCCCTGGCACCAGCTTGCAACAACTCCACCGGCGGGGAGACAATCCCATTCTGAAGAACATTCGGGTAGTAACGCAACTTCCCCACATTCGGACGCTTGCCTACCCTATCACGCCAATCACTACGCCCTGTCGGAGGAGATGACCTGACCTCTCCATCCTCCAACTCCCGCACACCGGGCTGCCACCCGACCTCCATCGACGCAGAAGGGAAAGGGTCCAGTATGAGGCGGCTCACCCATACTAGGGTAACCCGCAAGAGTCCAAAAGGGACTCGGGAAAAGACGAAAAAAGCAGCAGGACAAAAGCTAAGGAAGGAGGAAATCAACAAAGCTCCAAGGGTAGAAAGGTAAAAGGCAAAGGAAGCGGGAAAGTGAAGTAGAGAGAAGGCAGAGCATCTAATGTTCCATTCTCTCTCTACTACGCATCGATCTTCACAATGTTGCGCTGCCCTTTTTTACGCGCACCACTCTTTGTTTATATTATTATTGTTGTTTTCATAATTAGTTTTAAATAAAATATAAATTGACAAGTTCATTTATAATGATGAATTAAGATTGCATTTAATTTAACAAATTAAGACTAAAATTGGAAGTCTTAAATTTTATAATTAATAGATAGATCTAGTTTTTAAAAAACTTTAAATTAACTTTAAATTTTATAATTTTATAAATGAATTAAATTTAATTTTAAAATAAGTTTTATTTTATAGTCAAACTTTTGGATAAAATTTTTGCATTATAGATTAATTTTTGGGAAAAATAGCTAATTAAGGAATGGGCCGAGTTGAAATATGGTATAATTCACGATTAATCTATAAAATCAAAGGCTTACTCTCTTCTCTATTCAACTTATTAAACCCTAAATGCCAAAGGTCGCTTCTTGATCTGACGCTCTCTCTAGTCAAGCACTTATTCTTCCAGTGACTTGTTCTTCTCAATCTTGTCCTTGGTAATTAATAAATACTTAGGGTATGTTTGGGAGTTTAGGATGGAATGAAATGGAATAGCAATTAACGGAATGGAATAGAATACAGTGGAATGGAATGGAATGAAATGGGTCACACCATTGTTTGGAAGTTTCAATAAAATAAGAGAGGTTTGGAAGGCAAGCCATGCCATTTCATCCCTGACCCTCCAATTTGGGAGGTCACAAAATATTAAATTTTTGATGACAAATGATGGCTTCCAAAGTCATTAATGGCCATTCAATTTTGTTTCAAAATAGACTCCCAAATAATGGCCTGAGTCATTTGGATCATTCCATTCCATTCCCTTCTATCTCTTCATCCACATCCAAACATACCCTTAGTGCATAAAGTTTCAATTTTCAGATGTAAATTTCTTAAATTTATGTCTTTTCTCAATGAAGTTTCGATCTTTGATCTGAGTAACGATGAAGAGTGCTTATATATTTCTTCATCTATTGAAGAAAGCTCTTCTTTGAGCACAGAAAGCAACTCTCTGAGCCCTTTTCGATCAAAATTTAAAGACTTGACGAGGAAAGGGGCTTTGGTGTTTTCAGTGACAAGGAATTCATTTCCTCGAGCACCATTAGAAGTTAAGTTTGGCAACTGCCCATTTTGGGTGTTTGTTTTGGTCTCTCTAACATCCTTCTTTCACTTCGAGACTTTGGATTTTCTTTTCTTTTGAACTCTGTGTTATTTTGATCTTCTTTTCTTATAATTTCATATGTCTGCTTTAGTTTGGGCAAGGATGAGAATGCTTTATCATTTACACCTCTCATCCGAGAAGATTTGCTTTCAAGCTCTTCTCGAGTGTCGCAATGTAGATTCTCCGAGCCTTCTTGATTACTCTGTTGTTTCTCTTATTTCTTCTAAATTTTTAGTTTTGAAGTGTTACTTCTTTGTGATTAAATTGTTTACTCAATTACGTGTGTCGGCAAAGATGCATTCTTGAAGCCATCGAAAGCATTCTTTAAGCCAACAAAGTATTCTTCATTTTCCATTTCTCTCAAAACTGAAAATTAGGAAAACATCATTACTAGGAGTACCAAGGGTTTCCTAACTCTGATTGTTGTAATAGTTGCGAAGTGTTCTGGACATGAGGTTTACAAGTTTCCTGTTTGATATATCAAATCGACATGGAATGAATTTGGATGAATGCCCGCATATCTTGTTTGCGAGAATTCATACCTTCTGTTGGAAATTTAGACCTTCCAAATCCACACCTAAGGATATTTAATAAACAAAAAATTCAGAAAATAACAACACAATTCTTAGACATGTACTACTACACTACCACACCAAAACTCCACCGCATTTAATAAACTTTTCTCAAGAAAATCGTTTCTGATGTGGAAGATCAGCCAAAACTGCGACCACAGAACATACTTAGAATTTTCAAGAAAAACACACCTTCGCTCTGATACCACTTGTTGGGAATTTAGACCTTTCAAACCCACACCCAAGGATATTTAATAGACAAAAAATTTAGAAAATAACAACACAAGAGAATTTACGTGGAAACTCCCAAACCGGAGAAAAACCACGGGCACCAAGAAAAAAATCCACTATATGAAAATTTCTTATAATCATACAATTTTTCCTCTCACCCAATCCCCCAATACACCAACACACTCACAAAGAAATACACATGACAAACTCTCCAACTCTCACCTCAAAAGAGGAATTTAACTAGAGTCAAATTTGTACTACAAATCTTTGACTTTGTTTGGTGCACTAACTAAGGAGGTAACAACCTCCTTATATAGGTAAGAGTCTTGTCCCAATTGTTGTCTCCAACTAATATGGGACAACAAAGGAGCCAAACCCAACGCCTTCTGTGCCAGTTCTTGTGCTTCAGCCTCGCTCTTAATGACACGATCAAAGCAAATGTACCTTCCTGATGCGGTTTTGTTCATTGCCTCAAAAACATATGCATGTGCCTCTGCAAGTTTTGAAACATCAACTGTTGCCAGCAGTCCATTGGCAAACATTTCTTGAGCTCCTGAATTTCATTCACAAGTTAGTTGACTCTGTGGATGATTCATCAACAATACCAATAATGTTAAGAAAATGGAACCGTTACCTTTCAGATAAGCAATTGTGGCTGTCGGGTTTCTGTTTAGGAATTCAGGACCTGTGATAAGACCTGAACAGATTGTGGCTAATTTTAATCCATCATCCCCTGCTGTTCTCCATGCGGCTTTCTCTGCTCTTAACTTCCCTAACGCATACCAGAGTTGTATAAATTAAAAAAAAAAGTAAATTCTCAAGGTTGGATAAAAGCATCGTTCTAGGGACTAGAGCTCGAGTCCGAACTAAAAGAAGAAAGACGGTGAAAATTTTGAAGATATATGCCTTTTTGTCAGTGCAAAGGCATTCATCACTCCAGGATTCATGGTTGATTACAGGAGAGAGGTCCTGCAGAGTGTCATCCCTCCATATGCAAGCCGTAAGTGAAGAAGTGAGCACACACTTCTCACGAGATGATGTCCTTACACAAGCCTTTATCACATTTTCAGTGGCTTTCACTTCTATTTCTGCCATTGATTTCTAAAATCAAAGACGCACTTGTTTTAGTGAAAATGGAATAACTAATTTATTATAATGGTAAGTCACTGATTAGTTGCACATTAGGGTTATCATTAATCACCATAAAATACTAAAATACAGATATAGATGTTGGAGATGGGTTCCTCTCACATGGAGGGACTCAATTCCAACATTACGGCAGTCCAAGCCGCAATTGCTTTTGTTGAAGCCGCCTGTAGCATGTGTTGAAAAGTTGACGCCTACCAACATGGAAAAGAAGAGTTGAAGCCGCTCGCAACATTATTTGAATGAAAAGCAAGAAGGCGGTGAAGTGCCTATATAAGGCACTCCCTGCTTAACAAAACATATAAAAAAATCAGAGAGAGAAAAACCAGAGCTTTGTTTTGCTCTGAGGTTAGGAAAGTTATTCCTAAAGGGTTGGTGAGTAACAAAATAGTGAGGTTAGTATTTTTAGGTTGGAAAACACCTTGTGAGCCACTATTTTGGTTTTATCTCTGTATACCCATTATTTGTAATAGTGGAAGAAATATTCTGAGTTTTGTCCGTGGACGTAGCCCAAAGTTAAGGGTGAACCACGTTAAATATTCTGTGTCTATTTTGCTCATTTCAAATTTTCTTTTCACAAAATACACCCGCTGCGCCCAACAAGTGGTATCAGGGCTAGTTTTTCATTTAAGGTATTTTTTGAAAAGAAGCACATCATCGGGAAGAGAAAATTACAACGAATTTTTTGGCGTGTTCCGTTCGAAAAGTTGACGTAAAACAGAAAAGGTGATGAATAGTGCTAAATAGTACGTTTATGTTGTTTTAATTAATTTGCAAGGTGACGCATTGTGCAGCAATAGTAACTGGGTCCCGCGACACTATTCAGTTACTATTTACCTAGTCCCGTGATACTACTCAAGTGGGGTCCGACGAGTTACTATTTAGCGAGTCCCGCAGTACTATTCTGGTGGGGTCCAGCGACACTATTCCGATCCCGTGGTGAAAATTTAGAAGATATCTTTTTTGCCAAATTTTGACATCCTAGTTCCATATTTGAGGTCGGTTTTCACAAATTTGGCTTAATTTGGCAAATGGAGGTAAAGACGAGCAAAATGATCAATTTAAACGGTATTAACTACCGTACATGGCGAACTAAGATGAAGGATCTCTTGATGATTACAAAGATGCATTTGTCGGTATTTTCAATAACTAAACCAGAGGAGATGTCCAACGAAGAATAGGAGTTTGAGCATGAACGAGCATGTGGTTATATTTGACAGTTTGTCGATGATAATGTGTACAATCACATTTGTAACGAGACTCATGCAAGAACGTTGTGGAATAAGTCGAGCAATCAGATGCTTCAAAGACCCAACAACAAATTATTTTATCTAACAAAATTAATGCAGGTAAAATACCAAGAAAGTACTTCTGTAGCTGATCATTTAAACAATATGGAAGGAATGGTTGATCAGTTATCAAAGATGGGCATAAAGTTTGACGACGAGGTAATTGCTTTGATGGTGCTAGCTTCATTACCAGAGTCTTGGGAGACTTTGAAGGTGTCTTTGACAAATCGCACAAATGACATATTAAATATGGAGTCTCATTAAAGCAAAGATACTAAATGAAGAGATGAGACGTAAATCACAGTCTGCCGCCTTTTCATCACATTCAGATGTTCTGCTTACAGAAAACAGAGAAAGGAGTCAATCCAGAGGTCCAAAGTCCAGAGACAAGAGCAGAGGAAAGTCAAACCGATATGCAAATGTGAAATGCCATTATTGCAAGAAGAAGCGCCACATCATGAAATTTTGCCGAAAGTTGAAGAAAGAAAAACGCAAAGATGTGAAGAAAGAAGAAAGTAGTGATGATGAACAAGGTAATATTGTTGACGTATTTAACCTTGTTATTGATACAGAGATAGTCAGCCTGGTGTCGCAAGAAACAAGTTGGATAGTTGACAGTGGAGCTACTATTCATGTTACATCGCATAGACAATTTTTCTCATCATACACACCTGGGAATTATGGCGTTGTTAAGATGGCAAATGGAAAGCTGTCAAATGTTATTAGCAAAGGAGATGTTTCTTTAGAGACGACGAATGGTTCAAGATTGTTGCTGAAAGATTTTAGGTACATTCTTGATATGCGTTTGAACTTGATTTCTATACACAGGCTAGATGATGAAGGTTTTCGAAGTACATTTGGAAACGGAAAATGGAAGCTTACTAAGGGCTCGTTAGTAGTGGCCAGAGGTGAGAAGTACTCAAGATTGTATATGATGCAGGTAAAACTCTCCAGTGATGTTGTCAATACAGTGGAGAATGATAATACAGTGGATTTGTAGCATAAAAGACTAAGCCACATTGGTGAGAAAGGGATGACTCAACTTGTAAAAAGGAATATGCTGTCTGGTCTAAACCAGATACGTCAGAAGAATTGTGCAGATTGTCTAGTAGGGAAACAAAACAGGGTTTCTTTCCAGAGTTCTCCTCCATACAAACTAGAAAGAAGCTGAAGTGCATTAGGACAGACAATGGCGGAGAATACATCGGATTATTTGATGCTTACTGTAAAGAGCATGGTATTCGACATCAAATGACTCCACCAAAAACACCGCAATTGAATGGCGTAGCTAAGAGGATGAACAGGACTTTGATGGAATGAGTCAGATGTCTACTTTCACATTCAAAGTTGCCTAAGGTATTTTGCGGTGAAGCTGTTAAGTCAAAATGACTTTACATAAAAATGATTTTGATGTATAACAAACATGGTGAGATCAAATACAAGAAAACAAAACAAATACAGACGATATGAGGCGAATTCAGAGATGTATTTAATTCGAGATGATGAAGATGACGATACGAGGCGAAGTTGACACGCATAAATCAAAACACGTATTTAAGTTTGTCAAAGTAAAAGTCAACATGACGCATATGACACAAGCGTAAAAGACGAAGCAAATGTAGATACTGACGCAGAAACAAAAGCGAGCGTAAATGACGCAGTATACGCATACGCACGCAAACGCAGCATACGTAAAAGAAATGACGCAAGAGTCGATTCGAGTTACGTAACTCAACTGATTAATCGCTTTTTAAAGATTCAAGAATCAAGAAGCGCTAGAGACGAAGGCTATAAATACAAGTCAAGTCGAAATCAAGAGCTTCTTTGTTTTGAGAAAAATTACACAAAGCTTAAAAGTGATTAAGTGCGAATTAGCTGAACGCTATCCTTCCGTAATAGAGTGTTCAAATACTTTCAAAAGAAAGTTATGCAGATAGCCTCAGAGGCTAAGTGTGAAAGAATACTAGTTGTAGAGACCAAGAGGCTCGTGAAAGAATATTTAACGCTTGAAGAGATAGTGAAATCTCGGAAGAAACTCGAGGATCGGACGAGCCCACGGCGGTTTGGGGTGAACATGATAAATCATGCGTGTCTACTACTCTCACTCTCTATCTCACTTTTAGTTTCAAAGTTGATCTTTATTTACTATTCATATACTTAGCATTGAAAAGTTTGATCAATCAGATTAATAAGAATTCAGAAAGAATCTTAATTCTAACAAGTAATTCTAAAAGATATTCAAAAGAGGAATACACAATTCAACCCCTTCTCGTGCATTCTATTGTGTTTTTAAGTCTTTGTCAGATTAACGCAGATTCACTTCAATTGGTATCGAGCTTGGTATCCAAGAATCACTTTGGCGAAGTGTGGATTAAAGATAATGGCGAGTCACATGTATACATCGTTGAAGGAGCCTCACCACTAGACCTCCAAAGATTCAATGGAGAAGACTATCATTATCGGAAAGATAGGATGTGGTTATTCATCGAATCTACACATGTAGACCTTTGGGACGAATAGAGAACGGACCCTATATACCAGATGACGAAGGTAGTTCTATTCCACGAAGCGGATGGACGGTGATCGAAAGCAAGAATACAATCAATTCAAAGGCTAAATTTTTCTTAACGTGTGCCCTAAGTAGAAGCGAGTACGACAAAGTGCATGGTTGCGACACAGAAAAGAAATGTGGGACACATTGTCCATTGCTCATGAAGGCACAAGTCAAGTTAAGGAATCCAAGATAAGTATTCTTGTACATCAATATGAACTTTTCAGATGGAAGATGAAGAATCTATTGATCAAATGTGTGGAAGATTTCAAACAATTATCAATGGATTGAAAGCTCTTGGAAGGACATACAATAATCAAGATCACGCTCGCAAGATTCTAAGAAGTCTTCCCAAGAGATGGAGACCAAAAGTTACGGCAGGCAAGAAGCCAAAGACTTGAGCATATTAAAGCTAGATGAGTTCTTTGGGATCCTTAAAGATTCATGAAGTTGAACTCAACGTCAAGATAAGCCCAAGCAAGAGAAGTCAATAACCTCAAGGTCGGACAAAAGAATCATAAGACTCGAGAGAAGGAGGAAGTCATCAAAAGCATTGAAAATTGAAGAATCAAGGGATGACAACTCTAGCCAATCGATTCGTAATCGAGTGATGAAGATGACGAATTATCTTTCATTTCCGTAAAGATAAGACGATGTGGAAGAAGAAGCCTGAAGTAACCGACATTCGTAAAGAATGGAAAAGATGAAGCTAAGCGGAAAAGTCTTCTATCATTTGTTACGAGTGCAATCAGCTGGACACTACAAGTCCAATGCCCTACTCTCAAGAAGAAACCCAAGAAGAGTAGGAAGGCAAGAAAAGCATGATGACAACATGGAGGACCTAGATTCATCTGAATCGATACAGAGCTCCGAGTCATCGTAACATGCAAACATTTGCCTAATGGCCGAGGAAGATAGTGATGAGGAGGTAAAATCCGACTCTGAAAATTTGCATGATGCATATTCATAATCGTTAGAAGATTCTCATGCTATTCTCAAACAAGACAAGCCGTTGAAGAAAAGTATCAGAGAATATTAGAAATACCGAGAAAATAGAGAGAAAATATTTGCTTAAAAAGGAGTTAGAAGTTAAAAGGAAACTTGTAGATGATCGATGAGATTAATCAACTCAAACCGAGGATCAAGAATCTATCATTGATCTAGTTACTTTCACAGAGAGTACAAAGAAAATGAATGATATGCTAGGAAAATGTAGACATCCTAGTGATAAGACCGGATTAGGGTTTATCAAAAAATACTCGGTCTCGTAATAAATTTGTCTCTCAAAAGGAAGAAATAGGATAACATATTTTAATCAACGTCCGAGTAATATGCATCAAAGATCATATCATGTGCATATTATTAACCATAAAGGACCCAAGAAAATTTGGGTACCAAGAAATAAAATAGTTTCTCCCGTAGATATCCTTCCTTGGAAGATACTGGCAAGCACCATTGGTATTTAGACAAAGGATGCTCGCGACATGACGGGAAGAAGGTCTATGTTCCTAGACCTTCAAGAAAAGAAGGAGGATCAGAACTTTCGAGACAACCAGCAGGCAAAATCATTGAATCGGGAAAATAGGTAAAGATTCCTTTACATGCATAAATAATGTATTTGCTTGTTGATGGTCTAAAGCATAACTTGATTAGTGTGAGTCGGTTGTGTGATTCGGTTTTATAGTTACATTCAATCAAAATCTTTGTGAAGTCGAAACAAAGATGGGTCTATACTTTTCTCTCGCCAAGAGAAGAAACAACCTTTACAAAATCAACTTAGAAGATTTTCAAAGTCAAAATATCTCATGTTTTCTATCTTCTCAAGAAGAAAGACTAATCTGCATAAAAGCTAGGTCATGTCTCTTTGAAACATATTTCAAAATTGGTAAAACATGATTTGGTAATAGGTTTACCAAAAATAAGTTTTGACAAAGAATTTTTCTGTGAAAATTGTTTGAAAGGAAAACAAAGTTAAAACCTCTTTCTTCTAAAATTTTGTAACTTCTTCAAGACCTTTAGAACTATTACATATGGATTTGTTTGGTCCCACAAGGACATTAAGTCTTAGCGTAAAGAAATATGGACTTGTCATTGTTGATGATTTTACTCGATTTTGTTGGATATTGTTTTATCACACAAAGATGAGTCTTTTAAGTGCTTTAGAACTCTATCCGTAAAGTTACGTAATGAAAAGGAATGTCTATAGCTAGTATCAGGAGTGATCATGGCGGAGAATTTGAGAATGAGAAGTTTATAGTTTTCTGTGAGGAGAATGGAATTTTCCACAACTTCTCGGCCCCTAGAACTCCACAACAAAATGGAGTTGTTGAGAGAAAGAATAGGACGATTCAAGAGATGGCAAGGACTATGCTATGTGAGACGAATCTTCCTAAGTATTTTTGGGCAGAAGCTGTGAATACAACATGCTATATTCATAATAGGATCTTGTTGCGACCTATGTTGAAGAGACGATCCATGTCAAATTTGATGATAGTTCTCAAACCCATAAGGAAGATGACATGGAGATTGAAGGTCCTTCAAAGAACCTAAATGATGCCTCAGAAACTCCCTCGTCAGACACTCATGAGAATAAGATCGAAGATATTCCAGAAACTATAGAACTAAGACGAGATTGGAAGTATAAAAGTTCTCATCCAGAAGAGTTAATTATCGGTGAGACCTCGTAAGGAGTTAGGACAAGGTCCAGATTCGCACGAGAAGCTAATGTAGCTTTTATCTCCGAAATAGAACCTAAGAAGGTCGAGAAGCTCTTCAAGACGAAGCTTGGGTGTTAGCCATGCAAGAAGAGCTGAACCAATTCACAAGGAATAATGTCTAGTCCTTAGTTCCAAAACCTCCTAAGAAATCCATTATAGGAAAAGATGGGTTTCAAGAATAAGTTAGACTTAATCAGAAGAGTGAGTCGTAACAAGGCCGATTAGTAGCACAAGGTTACAATCAGCAGAAGGAATAGACTACAACGAAACATATGCTCCAAAGAGCGAGACTTGAAGCTATAAGGATTTTGTTGGCATATGCAATGTCACGATATAAAGTTGTTTCAGATGGATGTTAAGAGTGCATTTCGAATGGCTTTATAGACGGAGAAGTCTATGAGAAACAACCTCCGGCTTTGAAGATGTTAAAATCCAGATTATGTCTATAGACTTCACAAAGCCTTATACGGCCTAAAGCAAGCCCTAGAGCTTGGTATGATCGTCTGAGTACCTTCTTAATAGAAAATGGTTTCAGCAGAGGTCAAGTTGATAAGACGCTCTTTAGAAAGAGTTTTCGTAATGATTTTATCTTAAGATGATCTACGTTGATGATATTATCTTTGGTGCTACTACAAAAGAGTTATGTTTAAAGTTTGAGAGACTAATGAAAGAGAATTTGAAATGAGTATGATGGGTGAATTAAAATTCTTTCTTGGGTTTGCAAGTTAAGCGCACTAAAGAGAAGATCTTCATTCATCAATGTAAATATGTGAAAGAGTTCTCAATAAGTTTGACATGAATAATGTGAAGCCAATGGCAACTCCGATGCATCCTTCAAACCTTTTGTCGAAAGACTAACTTGGTAAGAAGGTGGATCAAACCCTATATAGAGGATGATCGGTTCTTTATTGTATCTTCATGCCAAGTAGACACGATATTCATTCAAGTGTATGCTTGTGTGCAAGATTTCAAGCCGATCCTAGAGTGTTGGATCCCGCATTCGAAATCCAACTACTCATACAGATTCCCTCATACGTACGCATGATTCCTTATAAACTCTTCTTGCTCTGATACCATAAATGTTGGAACCCGATCCGGGAACCGGATCCCAACCGAAAAACGAATGTCAACGGAAAAAACGGAATCGAATGGAAAACAAAATGCGGAAGCGCACAAATCCGAAAGTAGCGAAGCGGAAGCAAATGCTAATCGCATCAAACGAACAGATTGCAAAACGAATGCGGAAACGAACAAAAATACGAAATATCGAAGCGGAAACAAAACGGCCAAACAACAAACGAAACCGAAAACGGAAGCAAATCGGAATCGAATAACAAAGCGGATAGAACGAAATCGAAGCATAAAGCGAAAACGGATCAAACACTTAACTAAACGGATTCGACATCCGACAACAATTTTCAAAGGAAACGATCGAATGAACATAATCGCGTTGGGAATCCTAAGACGTTCCAAAATCCGTTATGATTTTTTTTTTCTTTTCTTATTCTCATTTCTTTTCTCGTTACTCAATCATATACCAATCATCTTAAATCCATACAGTCGTACATAATCTGATATAAATCCATACCAATCTCAAATTACATTTTTAACCCCGATTTTATCGAATTTCAAAAGATAATCTACCGCTTTATCCTAACCCAACTGCAAGGGTTCAAAATACACTACTAAAAACTCAAACAATCATACACATCAAAATCAACCGACCTCCGTCCGGATCTCAAAGAGATAAACACAAACCTATTTCTAAACCGCTTCAAATTGTAACTCAATACACTAGTCTCATCAATCAAACTCATTCCCATAATCAAACATAAATATATATTCCAAACATCATACACAATTTCATATACAAATTCCAAATATTCAAAATCTAACATATTTAAATGTCGAAACTGACGTCTTCATATTCTTTCATCTGATCTCCTGCTCAAAACCTGGAGATAGGGATGAAAGAGGAGGTGAGCTCGAAAGCTCGTGGATAACACATTTATAAATCGATAAATAAGCAGAAATCATTTTTCACAAGCTTTTTGCCAAAAGGGCTAATTTTTCAAACTTTATAATTTTTCAAACAATTTCCTCAAACACTTTTTCATATTTTCAAACTTTTCAACTTTCAAATATTTCTCTCAAACTCTTTCCAATTTTCCCAAACTTCTCATAAAATCTCATTTTTCTCATTTTTCAAAATTCTCGAATTCTTCATAAATATGAATGCAACATAATTTCAATTTTCATTTCTCACTTTATAAACAAGAATGCGTAACACGTAAACAAAGCAAAACACATAACATATCGAATGGTCCAGCTAGGTCCAAGCAGAGCGTCTTTGCATAGCCCCAAGATAAGGTCCTCAGTCTGCGAATGAACGCACGTACTACACTTTCCGCATTGCGGTCCAGTGTAGCTTTGAAGGAGTCCAAAATCGAGTCTCCGTGCACTAGCGGGCAGCCCGGAGAAGGCTATACACATAGAGACAATACCGACTCACCAAGGACCTACCAAACCCACATAACACATAATCGAAAACGAAGAGTCGGATTGCCCGAAGGCACTTTTCAATTTCTTAATTTTCCACACATTCACATAAAGCATACAATTTGATCAATTCATCATTCGAATTCTAATTTCAGAAATCAAATCATTCAATGCATACACAACAAATGCATTTTTCAGAATTTCTATTTTTCTTTTCAAACATAATTCAGCTTGTAATAATTTTTCAGAAATCCTTTGGAAATCACAATTTCAAACATTAACCAACCTTTCTTTTCAAACACTTACTAAAACAATAATGGATCAAAAATCCAAAATTTTGCTTTCTTCAATTTTTGAAAATTGCTTTCTTTAATTTTTCAAAAATTGCATAATGCTCACAAATCAAAATATAAATATGCTACCCACCTCGAAATGACGCTAGAAGTTTATCCCGAGCTTCAATTTGATCCTTGCTTCTTTCCTTCTTTCACTTAAATCGACCTAAACCATAATAACCCAAATTCACATCATAAATTTGCATAAGTCTCAAAATTAACTATCGGAAATTCATAATTATCATACTTCCAAGCTATTTCAATCTCCAATTTTGAAAATCCCCAATTTTCAAAATTGGCCTAATCCAAGACACTCGAATTCAATCTCATAAAACATAATTTTTTCAAAATTAATCTCACAATTCCTCAATTCACATTAATTCCAAACTATTTAAATCCTCAATTTCAAAAATCCCCAAATCTTAAAATTGGCTTAAACCAATTTATCCCAATTCAATACCATAAAATACAAATTCTTTGAAATTGATTTTATATATCATCAATTCATCATATTTCCTATAATTCTACACCAAAATATCTCAAAATTCTCAATCATAAAATTTAGCCTAAACTTTAAACAAATTTCCATCCAAAATTAAACTCAGCCTAAAGCATATATTTCAAAATTAATTCCACAATCCATAAACCCATCTCATATGTCATAATTCTAAACCGAAAATTAATCAAAATCTCAAAGTAGAACAATTTCTCTTACCTCTTTTCTCCTCCAAATTCAAAGTTTCTTGGTTCCTTAGGAAGCTCTCATCATTCTCCATTCTTTTCCTTCTTAGAAAAGTCCCAAAAGCTTGAAAAATTAAGTAGAACAAAATCAAACTTACCTTTCTCTCTCTTTTCTCCAATATCCGAAACTTCTTCATTCTTCTTCTCCTTCTTATTTTCTTTCCTTTCTTCTGAAATTCCAGACTTCTCCAGCCCATTCGTGGCTTTTAAATAAGCCAAAACGACACTCCTCAAGTGTGTTTCATTAATTGATGGTCAAATGACCAAATTGCCCTCCATTCAAAACTTAAAGTTACGCTTACTTGCGGTTTGATTCGCACTATCAAGCTGAAGGAATTTGTCCAAACTTCCTTCAGGAGAAATGTTCCTCTCAATCATACGAATCCAACGCCACTGACCGCGCTCAATTCCGATCACTACATCAAAAGTTATGCACAAAACAGTGCGGGAATATCCATATTCTAACACATTTTTCATGTACGATTATTTCCGTCCAAAAATTCACATTCTTAATCCCAGATTTGAAACTTTCTGTCTTCATAACAATTATAGCCTTATGTCTCTAGTTTAATTCAAAACAAGAATCGTCTCATTTCGATTCCCAGATCAAAAGTTATACTCAAATTACTCACAGCTGTTCCCAATCCAAAAATTTCACCCTAATCCGAACTTAAATTCAAAAATTAAAAGTCCTAAGGGCAAAATTGACATTTCATGTCTTCATATGATTTGTAGCCCCTTGTCTTATCTTTATTTCGCCTCAAGAATCGCTTCAATCGGATCTCTACAGATCCTGAATTTCACAAAACACTGAATCATGCTCGGAAAATTTCCCGACTCACTTTGATTAAATTAATCACCATTAATTTAATCTCAAAAGTTCACAAATTTCTTATAAAATGAAATTCATTGTCTTAGGAATCCAACGCAAAAAGAATCAACTCAATCGGATGTCGGACGGAAAAGATATAGGCAAGATAGTGAGCAAAGGTCGGATTGAAAACAAAGAAATCAAGAATTTCGAAACAAAACGGCGTCGTTCAAGCGTAAACGCCTGTTTGCGAGGCGAAGACGCGGTCGCCCCGGCGACCGCGTCGCCCTAGCGACGCGAGCCGAATGCTCGTCATCGCTATGGCGATCTGCCGCCAATGACGGCGGTGGATATTCGCCATCGCTATGGCGATACGCGTCGCCGCCAGCGAATGCGACGGCGGTCGACGCCTTCGCCATCGCTATGGCGATCTGCGTCGCCTCTAGCGACGGGATAAATCATTTTCCTCTTTTTTTTTTTTCCCTCTAAACTTCCAAAATTCATAACTTTTAATCCCGAACTCCGATTTTGACAAACTTAGTCTCTATAGAAAGCTTAAAGAAAGCTCTACATCTTCCAAGAAGAACATAAACTCAATTCGACTCCTACGGAGTCCATTTTCCGTCAAAGATACTATCCTCTATACAAACTTATAAAATCATACTTAATATTCGAGATCGAAAAATTGCATACTTTATATCGAAATAAAGATCAAAACAAATCCTTCAATTTTCATGAAGAACATCAAAGCTCAATTAACCTCTAACTAGGTTAATTTCTCGATCAAAGTTTCAACCATAATAAAAGTCAAACCCGATCAAACATAAACTTTGACCGATCATAACTTTCACTCCCGATATCGAAAATTACAAACTTTATGTCCACAAAATCTCTTAACATAACCTACAAGTTTCAGAAGACCATTTTATCAAATTTTGCCTAAATCATAAGTCAACTCTCAAAGTCAAATATTCTCTCTCCAAAAAGTCAAACTTTCTAAATCCTTCAAATTTTCACACTTTTTCTTTCTACTTCTTGCTATATAACTTCATTTCAATCAACTCATCCACTTGACCATTCATATTACTAACTCAAATTGTCACTCAAGGTTCGGGGTCCAACATAGAGAGTCTCATTTTACTGCTGTTAAAAGAATTTTGAGATATCTCGCAGGTACTACTGATCTTTGCTTAATGTTTGAGAAAGGTAAAGATTTCAGGTTAATCGGATACTGTGATGTGGACTATGCCGGAGATAGAATCGAAAGAAAGAGCACAAGTGGAGGATGTCACTTTCTTGGAGGAAATCTAGTCTCCTAGTCAAGCAAGAGACAAAGCTCAATTGCTTATCAACCGTGAAGCGTAATACATATCCGCATGAAGTCTTTGCTCACGACGCAGCGTGGATCAAGTATCAGCTTGAAGACTATTCAGTTAAGGAGGAGGAGATTCCAATTTATTGCGACAACACTAGTGCAATAAACCTGTCAAAGAATCAAATTCAGCATTTTAGAGTAAAGCATATAGAAGTCAGACATCATTTCCTGAGAGACTACGTTCAGAGAAAGGTGGTGCTTCTAAAGTTCGTTGAAACAGAGCTTCAATGGGCGGACATCTTCACTAAACCACTGAGTGAAGAACGTTTTAAAGATAAGACGCAATCTCAATATGGTGATGCTAAATGAGCGGTTAGGCTAAAATAACGTGAGAAACTAACGGCGTTATACACAAAGGAGTTACTGTTGGTAACTTTTCTCACAAGGAAGATTTTTGGAGGGAAATATCTGATAAACTCGAGGTTCTTAATGATTCGAGAACCCATCAGTCCATAACCCTATAAGTATACTAAAGATGATATTATAGCAGTCTTTTCATCATCTCCTGACGGTTTATTTCTACTTTACCAATTCTCTCAAAATCTTCTCACTCAAAAGCTTTCCAGAAGATAATCTTTCGCTCTATACAATGGAAGCAGCAATGATTTATGGAAGACTTGTGAACTTTGAATCACTAAGGGGTGACGGCATGGATGTAGAACCTGAGATTATAAGAGCTGGCTGGAAGAACTTCTTTCAGATACAAGAACCTGTCTATATAAATGAGGTATATGAGTTCTGGAAGAACGCTCGTCTGATAAAAGACACTATTGTATCCTCTGTGGATAGAATATCAGTTATTATCACAAAGGATTTGATAAGGAAAGTAACTGATTGCCCATCCGTTGGTGAAAAACTGTCTACCAAGGCCGGATGGATGTCCTCAGTTGGAATGAAAGAAGAAGAAGTCAAGAGGCAGCTCTATGGCACAAATGATTCAAGAGAAAGGAAGACATCAAATCGATTCCAAAGGTTAGGGTTACGCATGCAATCCTATTCAATTGCATTCTTCCTAGAGTTGGTTCAAGGCATTTGGTGACTACTTTAGACGAACAATGTCATTCTTTCTTCTCAATCAAATCCTATAGATCTACCCTTCTTAATCTTTCACTATATGGTTAAGGGTTAAAGGAAACTTCCAGCTTATCCTTATGGTATGATTTTGACGAGGATCTTTATGGAATCCAAAGATTCGCTCACACCAAGGTATAAGACAAACTGCTCCATGAAGAGTAAGATTGATGCTCATACTATTCGACGAATGGGTCTGAATACAGTAGACAAAGATCACGTCGGTTCTTCAAAGAAACCAAGAACTGAGTGGGAGCGTACATTGAAGAAGACTCCTGTCTCAAGTTCTCAATCGCCTGCAAGTATCAAATCGCCTACTGCCGAATTAAGGAGAGTGCTAGGGAGACCTCTCATGAAAATGGCGAGACCTCTTGTCGCAGAAAGTCAATCTCAGAGGGCAAAGCAAAGTGCGCCAAAGAGACAAGGACAAAGTCTCTTGAGCGAAGTTGTGAAGAAAGCCAAGAGATCTCCAAGAATCAGGACTCTGAGGCAACAGGAAGAGAAGATTGTCAGAGAACAAAGGCGAGAAGAAACTTCTAAATCTTGTGCAGCCAAAGCCACAAGATCCTTAGTCTCTATTCGGAAGAGGATATGGCGGAAGATCTAAAGAGACCGAGAGGAAGAGAAAACAACATCTGTTAAAGGAAAATCTCACAGTAAAGAAATCAGCAAAACTAATCAAGCGAGAGAAAAGACTAAGAGGGTTAGTCAAAAGAAGAGTATCTCAACTACCGAGGACGTTAGTCTACAAAAAGAGATCTAACATCGTTTCAAGTTGAAATGTAAACCGAGCATTATGCAGCTTCAAGAAATTCCTAGTGCTCAACAAGAAGAACCAAGGATGAAAGCACGGTTCATGAGACACCGACATTATAAAGGAGGAACCAGCAGAAGAATGGCGGTTCAGAGACTTCTAAGGAACACAACCGAAGCAAGCTGCGAGCACAGATTTGGTCGATGATGAACCAAGTCTCAAGGTATATAACTACCGAAGTTCTTGAGGAAATATAGGCTAGAAATCAAATTGGTAGAAGTTATTACCAATCGAGCAATGCTATTATAATCGGTGTTGAACCGGTGAAGAAAATAGTAGCTCGGTGCAACCTATGTTGATTAATGGTATCACGTGGCGCTACTAAATGAAAAGAGAAGTCTTTTAAGATACCTTGAGGCTTCTTGATCATTTGCCATATCCTCAAGACGTCCACCTTGCCGTGTACTATGTTCCCAATCACGAGAACACAGAGATAAAGGTTGTTCCAGATATTCAACCAAGGTGTCCAAAAGATTTTACAAAGGAAAGTCAAAATTATTTCCGAAGATAATGTTGATGATGATCCGTCCGCAGATTCTTTGAAAAGAAGTGCGAAAAATTGATGAAGCATGCATTCTTACACAAGACCCAGATCAAGCGAAATGCAGACCATACAAATCGTGCGTAAGATCGTCGAAGAGGGGAAGTATAAAACAGAACATTTATCGAGTTCCTTGTTCAGACAGTTCTTCGTATAGCACTTTGTCTAATACACTTTCTATCGAAGAACATGCCCTATCCTCGCAAGGAAGACGGTTGTTGATCTTGCCAGCCTTTTGATCTAAATCTTCCGAAGTCGCAACATTCATTCGTTCACCGACTTTTGAGATTAATGAAGACTACACTCCATCCTCTGATGCCTATACTACTACAATTCCTTTCGCTCCTCCATCAGCAGAAGCAGATCAAGCCTCTTCGTCAGATGAAGTCAGTAGATTACGTGGTGAACTCAATGACATGAAGGAGACGGTGAATGATCTAAAGAAGATGATAGCAGAACTGCTGAAGAACCAGAATCGATAATCATTTTTGATTATAACAAATAGGGGGAGAACAGGAAAATAAGAAATTAATCAGAAGAGGAGAAGATGTTCAGATGAAGAAGGTGTGACCATAACAGACGAAGACAGGAAGAAGATAAGTTTTTTGCAACATCTGTAAAAATTTTTTGTTTTGTTTTGTTTTGTTTTCTTTTCTTGTATGTAATTTGTTATATTCAAAAAGGGGGAGATTGTTAAGTCAAAATGACTTTACATAAATATGATTTTGATGTATAACAAACATAGTGAGATCAAATACAAGAAAACAAAAACGATCCAGACGATATCTGCATAAATTCGAGATGCATTAATTGGAGATGTATTTAAGATGACGTATCTGAGCGAAGTTGACATGCATAAATCAAAACACGTATTTAAGTTTGTCAAAGTAAAAAGTCAACATAGACGCAGATGACACAAGTAGAAAAGACGCAGATGCAAATGTAGATACAGACGCAGAAACAAAAGCAGACGCAGAAACAGACGCAGACGCAGACGCAGACGCAGACGCAGACGCAGAAAAGAAACAGACGCAAGAGTCGATTCGAGTTAGTTCTGAAACTCAACTGATTAACTGCTTTTTAAAGATTCAAGATTCAAGAATCAAGAAGCGATTAGAGGCGAAGGTTATAAATACAAGTCAAGTCGAAAACAAGAGCTTGTTGTTTGAGAAAAATTACACAAAGCGAAAAAGCGATTAAGTCGTAATTAGTGAACGCTATCCTTCATAATGAGTGTTCAAATACTTTCGAAAAGAAAAGTTATGCAGATAGCCCAGAGGCTAAGTGTGAAAGAATCTTGGTTGTAGAGACCAAGAGGCTCGTGAAAGAATATCAGAACGTTTGAAGAGATAGTGAAATCTCATAAGAAACTCGAGGATCGGACGTAGCCCACAGGTTTGGGGTGAACCAGATAAATCTGCGTGTCTACTACTCTCACTCTCTATCTCACTTTTAGTTTCAAAGTTGATCTTTATTTACTATTCATATACTTAGCATTGAAAAGTTTGATCAATCGGGATTAATAAGAATTACAGAAAGAATCTTAATTCTAACAAGTAATTCTAAAAGATATTCAAAAGAGGAATACACAATTCAACCCCCCTTCTCGTGCATTCTATTGTGTTTTTTAAGTGCTGTATTAACGTGTGATTCACTTAAAAAGCTTTACTTACAGCTGTTTATGCATTAAATCGTTCACCATGTGTTCCTCTCCAGTATGAAGTTCCAGAAAAGGTGTGGTCAGGAAAAGATGTTTCCTATGATCATTTGTGGGTCTTTGGTTGCAAGGCGTTTGTCCACATTCCTAAAGATGAAAGAAAAAAGCTTGATGTCAAGACACAACAGTGTGTATTCATTGGCTATGGTCAAGATCAATTTGGCTATATGTTTTATGATCCGGTGCAGAAAAGACTTATCAGGAGTCGTGATGCTACGTTTATGGAAGATCAAACTATTGAAGATATCAACAAGGCAGAGAAGGAAGTTCCAAGCTCCAATGATGACTCAACAAGCTTCTGATTGAATCCTACAACAATGGTGCCAAGACAAGTTGAAGATGAAGTGCAGAATGATCAGCTAGAAGCTGATAATGCAGATGCCCCCAATGAAGTTGAACCAGAGGATGATGATGGTGTTCACATTCAACCACCAGCACCAGTTGATCAGTATGTAATGCTGACTGACGAGGGAGAACCAGAAAGCTTTGATGAAGCTATGAATGATGAACACAAGAAGAAATGGAAAGAAGCCATGCAAGACGAGATGAAATCCTTGCATGAGAGTAAAACATTTGAGCTGGTGAAGTTGCCAGAAGGAAAAAGAGCTTTGAAGAATAAATGGGTGTTCAGGATCAAGCATGAACAACACAGCAACCATCCTCGATTCAAAGCAAGATTAGTAGTCAAAGGATTTAGCCAAAAGAAAGGTATTGACTTTGAGGAGATATTTTCACCAGTGGTGAAAATGACATCCATACGTACAGTGTTAGGGCTAGCCGCAAGTTTTAATATGGAGATTGAACAAATGGATGTCAAAACTACCTTCCTACATGGAGATTTGGAAGAAGAGATATATATGGAGCAACCAGAGGGTTTCGTGAGGAAGGGGAAAGAAGACTATGTTTGTAGACTGAAGAAGAGTCTATATGGTCTAAAACAGGCACTGAGACAGTGGTATAAGAAGTTCGAGTCTGTTATGGGGGAGCAAGGCTACAAGAAGACTACTTCAGATCACTGTGTATTTGTGAAGAAATTCTCTGATGATGATTTCATTATTTTATTGCTTTATGTGGATGATATGTTGATTGTAGGTAAGAATGTTTCTAGAATCAACCATCTGAAGAAGCAGCTGGATAAGTCTTTTGCCATGAAAGACTTGGGATCAGCAAAGCAGATTCTTGGCATGTAGATTATCAGAGATAGAAGCGCCAAGAAATTATGGTTGTCACAAGAGAAGTACAGTGATAAAGTACCTCAGAGATTCAAACTGGACAAGGCTAAAGCGGTTAGTTGTCCTCTTGCTAATCACTTTAAATTGAGTTACAGAGATTGCTCTTCTACAAATGAAGAGAAGGAAGAAATATCCAGAGTTCCATATGCTTCAGCAGTTGGAAGTTTGATGTATGTCATGGTTTGTACACCGCCAGATATTGCTCATGCAGTTGGAGTTGTGAGTCATTTCCTTTCTAATCCTGGAAAGGAACATTGAGCTGCAGTCAAGTGGATTCTCAGGTATCTTCGAGGGTCATCCAAAATATGTTTATGTTTTGGAAGAATAGAACCTGTGTTAGCAAGTTACACAGATGCAGATATGGCTGGATATAACATCCCACTCCCGTAAGACCCGAACCCGATATCGTTGGTGATATCCGAGTCCGTGCCCCGCAAGAGTGGCATACTACATCAGTCGATTTAAAACTCAGTATACATTTTTTTTTCTTTTTGGAGTCATTGACTCAACGTTAGCGCGGTAAACACAGTAAATAAATAAAACCCGTGTTCAATATCAACCAGCTTGATTATTACGGTCATCCAAGAATAATTTACAATCACCAATGCAAGAAAACATTAAAACCACAATGGGCTCAAGAAAATACAAAGCCTTGTTATATAGTGATTGCGAACACAATTTACTAAGGCACTAATGCAGACGCTAACGATCCCGATCTCTAACCTTTACTCGTCTCACAAGAGACATACTCCGTGTCAACCGGGTATTCTTCAGACCCGAGAGATAGATGCAAATTTTGGGTGAGTTTTGCGAACTCGGTGAGAAACCATCATCGATGGTTCACTCAAATCATGCATTACGCACATGGCGTCGGCATAGTACAAGAATCATCAATTACAAATAAGCGATCAATAACAATGTCCAAGATAAGATAAACCATTCACAAGAATACATGCCATCACGAGCAAAGACACGTAGCGGTCATTTGTGCGAATGCAATGCATATGTGACTCTTTTCATTATTCATGATTGTGCCCAAGTGCTCGGTCGGTGTTCGATGGGGCGGCGTCGTGATTTCTCCCTCGGGCTCGAGGCCGGTCGAGACTGATGTGAGCTCGAAGCTCTTTTCGGTAAAAATAGCAACTTGGGCACGTCCATTATCCGATCATGCAATTATGCATGCGATGCGATATTCAAGAATGTACGGTGTTTGGCTATAAAGCCCAGGTATCGATAAATCAATGATATGGCTATAAAGCCCAAGATAGCGATATTCAATATTTTGGCTATAAAGCCCGAGACTGATAAAATCGAGAAACATACAATAGTCCACTCTTATACATGCGGAAATCATACGATTCATCATTGCATGTAATTCACGTAGAACATATAAGCAACCAGAAATTTGAGAAACCAACTAGGTTACTCACCTATTACTTCGAGCTAATGCGGGAAGTCTCCGTGACGTCGGTCAATCGACGCCCAATTGGGCCTCTATATGAATCGAAAAAAATACGAGTCACTAAATATGAAATTTGTGCTCATGTTGATGAGATATGCATGTTCATGAATTCCGGCCCTAATCCTTTTTTTCCATTATAAAATTCATCAAAATTTAGAAACCTATTACGCCGACGGTGCGCAATTCGGACCTCTATAGGTCCCCAATTAAATAAAGCAGTGATTAAAAGTTCCGTCACCCGAGCCACGTCAATTTCCGCCTAAAATTCTCAATTTCTTATAAAATGAAATTCAATATTCAATGAATCCGATGCCTCTGGAATCAGGTCAATCGGACGTCGGACGGAAAGTTATTCACGAAAGGAACCAAAACTCAACAATTTATATTTTATTTATCACCCTTATTTTCCCTTTATTTTCTAATTTCCAACCAAACTTCCAACACCCATAACTCTTTCTACACATTTCTGAAAATGCAAACTATACCTTGTTGGAAAGCTTATGAAAAGCTCTACAATTCTCAAGAAGACCATAAAAATCACTTTCACCCCTAAGGGTGTCAAATATCCCATCAAAGCTACTGCCTACTCAAATCCCATTAAACAGAACAGTACATTTCAAATTTAATAACTCTCATTCTGTTCAGTCAAAAATTGCACAATAAATATGCTCATCAAGGTCACAATGTTATCTCTAACTTTCATGAACAACTAAAAGTCCAATTCCATTGTTAACTTGGTCAAACAATTCAATCAATGATGCTGTCCCTGAAATCATCCAATTTGAGCAGTAATCTTATAAAAAGCATAACTCTCTGTACACAAATCTTAAAAATCAGAGCTTTATATCCCTGAAAAGATAACATCTCAAACTTCAATTTTCATGAAGCACTCAACATCCAATTCGATCTTTAACAATTTCAAAACTGTTATGGAAGCTACTGTTATGATCAGCCATTCATAACCTAATGTAGGGTCAATCTTTGCAAAATCATAACTCCCAATTCTGACTTCTAAAAATTACACACCATATATCAATTTCAAGGTGATCTCTTCTTCTATAACTTTTCAGAAGCTCATTCACACCAATTCAGTCCACATAAAATGGTAAACTTGCCTCCAATCTGAAAACTCACAAAATCACACTTAGACTAGGTTTCATCAACATGCTCAAAACCAGTCAATAGTAATCAGTTCATATCTCTCAATATACAACTCTAAAAATAGCAAGATCAGTAGAAATGGAAAGATAATTCAATATGCTACAACTTTAATGAAGACCATTCTCCCTAATTCCATCTCAATTAATTCATAAAAATCAACAAAACTCAGATGTCATGGTTGCGGTTACTGTTCACAGGCAATGGAACAGTAACTTTCCATGCAAAAATTCACCCTTTTATCATTGAAAGTCAACAACACCTATTTCACACTAAATTGAAGCCAACATCCCAAAGTTTCATTGGGAACAAACCTTACCTCATTTTCACACCTACACAATGAGTTATGATTAAAACAACACAATCAAGCAAAAACCCTAATTTTCCAGATTTGGTCCAACCTTTGTTTCTCTCATTTCCATTGCCTTTAACACATCATCAAGCATCCAAATAACACAAATTAGTTCTTATACCATTTATACACATTCATACATGTCCTAGGGCTAATACCTAAACATAATAAATACACCAACTTCCCATTCAATGCTTCTAACTACCATGATATTTAATTCCAAATGAAAACATCATTTAAAGCTTAAACCTTAAATGAACACTTACCTACTTTAAAGCCTCCTTAAGCTTCAACTACCAACTTTTAACTTCTATACTTGAAACACCAACCTCCTTCACTTCTCTAGCATGCACAAAACTCATCATACCAAGGAGAGTAGAAGAACTAGAGGAAGGTTTCACTTTGAGAGAGAAGGAAAAGAAACGATGGAGGTGGAACATGGAAGGTAAGTTTTGGTTTACAATAAGTTTTAGCAATTCAATCCCCTTTTCCTTCTTTCCTTCTTTACTTAAGGTAACAACCGAGAGAGAGGGAGCACTTAGCAAACCAAGGAAGCATGATGAATCATTAAAAGAAGGACAATGGGTGGCAAAAGATGATTTGTCCAAGTAAAAAGAAAAGTCAACAATTTCACTATGATCTTTTAATCAATAAAAAGCCAATCTAGCCACCCAACTTTCGGTTCCATGAAGCAACAAGCCTTCCTATCCTCTTAAGTCACCGAAATCTAAGGGATGAAGGCATTAAAAGACAAAAACACTTGGCAATTTGTGGAGGAATGAAGAAAGTCAAAGAACCAATCATAATTTGATAAAACAATTAATCCAAAAACAATTTAACTCCACCAATTTCGGTTCCCACTAGTTTTGTGGGTCCATTTATGGGTCCACCAAGATATTTAATAGTTTAGTACCAAATAACAGTAGAAAATCATCCGGTTCGCCACTTGGCGATTTTTTTTCGGTCCGGGAATTTTCTCCGGAAAAATTCAGAAAAATTCCTAAAAATCTCTTAAAATAGAAAACAATTTATGGCGCACTCAGAATAATTTTCCAAATACAACTATCCCATAAATTTAACAAAAGATCCCAATTAAACACTTATGCCGGAAATGTCATGAATGCATGTATACTATGTGCCCGTGCAAAACAATCATCAGTTATAGAGGCTATATGCTATATGCGCATGCCGAGTTCTAATTTAATACTCCTAACCCGTCCCAATTTACCAAAATATCCGTCCCATCGGAAATGGGATGTTACAATTCTCCCCTCCTAATAAAAATTTCGTCCTCGAAATTTCATATCGATTATCGGGAAGGCGAGTCGTTTTCATAATACCCTCTGCTTCCCACTGCTTTCACTACAGGCCAAATTCGGTCAATGAGCGGAGATCCAAAACAATTAATTTCCTTATTTCCTTTCTCAAACTTTCCATTATTTATCGCTTTCTCATGATTATGCTAATTTGTCACTTTCAATATCGCCACTATCAATAACATATATATCGAATCCTAACAATATTCCAAATTCTGTCTATGAAACACTTTGCGAATCCGAATCATCTTTTAGATTTTAGCCTAACTTACCAATCCATAATTCTATTCATACAACAATCACATAGAGGACCCTCATCACGAATTCAATTTCCCTTAACTACACCTTTATTTCCATCTAAGTACATTTTGGCCGAGGCCATACCCTTCAAAATATTTCATTTATTACTTATCAGATTTTATTATTATCAACCCACAAATCTCATGAGATTTATAACCTCAGTGTGAATCCATTCAACGCAATGTCACTATCTTATTTTACTTAGCCTATCACTTTATTACCTGATCACGACTCCTTTTGGATAGTAAGACCCCTTATACACTTTTCGAATGGTGACACCAATATAAGGATTGTCATGCCATAATCCCTTTGCACTATAGATTAATCTCATATCCCAATGAAATCCAAAAAAAAAAAAAAAACCTGTTGGTTAATCACACATGTCATCGTTCACGTTGATAGACTATACCATCAATTTCTTTTCCACAATACTTTTACTAGAGCATAACACTTCGATTGTTTCTTGTGTGTCTCGAACCATTCACTTAAAATCATTTGATTTCTCATTCTAACCTTTCAATTACTCTTTCAATACACTCTTACTAGAACATAAAGCTTCGATCATTCCTTACATTTTTCACTAACAGTTCTCGTAATGAGTTTCACCCATAGTTCGTAATTTGAACTATACCTATTACTTTCCTCAAATATTCTTGTCAATTTACTAAACCAGAAAATCTTTGACAATTTCTGAACGCATCCAGCATTCCGTTAGTTCTAATTAATTTCAAATTCCGCATACACATATCTTTTGAACTTTCACATTTTATCAATACTCATATCTTGATTAATTCTCCCAATATCCCATGTTCGCATACTAAGCCATCCTTTATTCATTCAATCAGATTAAAATTCACTCTTAAGAGACTTGTATGTCAACCAATTTCCTCAACTATACCAATTCATCTATTTGAATTTAGTAGGCATAATTGTCTGATCTTTTCCGAATTATCAACACAGTAGTCATTTATACCCGTCTTTTTCCTCGAATTAACATCATGTATCCTTATAGGAATCTAAAGTCTTTAATACCATTCATCAGAATCAGTATCAGTTCAATTTATCTTATACCAGTTTAACATATTGTCTCAATTCATCCCACACTGCCCATTCTCCAAGGGTATCCTTATCCTCAGTATCAAATTCTTCAGTTATTCATATAGTTCTATTTACTTTTCAACATTCAACACTTTCACACACATTCCATCTATAAACATAGTCACTACCATTTACTTATCTCACATCATTCCCAATTAGGGTCTTGTTGACTTTACCATACATCATTCATTTTTTTTCATTAAGTCCACAAGTAATGTATTTGCAATCCCTTTATGAAGGTAACACTGTATCACGTCATTATCAATTTCTCTTTAGGACTTCTTGTCTCTACTCATTTTCTCTTTCAATTCATTTCCTGTCAATCACATATATCAATAACTAGTTATCCGTAATTAGACTTCCATAAATTCCACTTCCTTTGAGTATTTCACTTCGCAGTTCAAGACCATTTTATTCTTAGTTTCAATTCAAGATTTTCCCCAACAATTTTGTAGCACCTAAAGAGATCTATTCACTTTTCATGGCAATAGGATCACCTCAAATTAATGTTCCATTCATGTTGTTGAATACGTTACATTTCCATATACAGATAAATAACCTCAAGAGTATAACTTACTTGGTATGTCTAAAGCTCTTCGTGAGATATGCCTCAATTTCACTTTTGATTTTGTCCCTATTTCTTTTTGTTTGCCCAACCGTCTTACTACCATCTTCATACTGTTCACGAAAGTCTCGTCAACCAATTATTATTCCTAATTGCTTTTCAATCATTCTTGAGCACTATCTCAACCAGAACAATTTTTTTTTTGACATAATTTAAAAAAATCAGAACATTCCTTGTGCTAAGGTTTCATGGGACAATCACCTAAACACTTTCTTAACACTTATTCAGTAATCTACACCTCAGCATTTTATCCGGAAACCAATTAGTAACCTATACAATTCAGACTCCCATAAGGCTCCTTTCCGTTTATGCAAATTCTCAAACAAAGGACTTATGCCATAAGCATTTTTCATCTCCTCTCGCAGTGCACGCGGTCCTCGTATGTCTTCTCAGTAATCCTTACACTTATAGCCACTTGTACTCATTCACCGATCATCTCCCTATGTTGTCCATGTATCTATCACATACATCTCATTAGTCACGATCAACGTTACTGTCCAGTAGATATTCCCAACGGTAGATCAACTTAAATGCAACAACTCTTTCAATATATCACTATCATCGTCTCATTTGTTTTCCTTTTTCCCTAGTTTCATTCCCATAACATTCATGTGTTAACTTGACCTTTTAAGGTCATGTCCACTTGGCTTATACAATGTCATCTTCTTATTGCTTCGTATTTCTTTAATATCCTCAAACAGTCTATGATAAGGTATTCACAGTCCCCAATACACGACAAAATCATTGATACAACTTCACTGTATCTCCATCCATTTCTCTATTTGCCCATCCATTTATCATTTCTGTATCTATATACATCTTTTCAACCAATCCCAAAATTCCCGATACACAATCAGTAGGAAATTAGCAGTCTATCTTTTTCCCTTACCATCTTTTATACTGATTTTCCCAAACTTTTAGCACAATGTTCGCATACCCATTTCAGTCTCACGCTTAGGCGCTTATAATCATAACCGTTTCCCCAATTCATTTCAGTTCATTTGTACATTTTCATCTCACCATGTCTACTATTTCTTACTTTACTATGCACTAGGCACCTTGCTCTTTCAGTTCTTTCAGTTATTTCAGTTCTAGGTAGACCGTTACGATACAATATTGACCTTATTACAATTTCACTATCTTCATCTACCTATGATATCTACTGATATCGAATACAAATGCAGTGAATCAATATATACCTGATCGGGCCATTTACACTTTACTCTGGTCCAATATTTCCCATTTCATGACATATCAGAGCTGTGATCACCTAATCATCCCGGAGTTTTTTAATCTCACTTAGGCCTACTATAACCAGTATGCTTCCCATATATCTAGTGGACCTTTCCCAGTTCTAGACATATTCATTTTCTATCACCACAATATTACCATTTTAATCCGGGAATTCATTGATATCAATTCTTTCCTTAATCCGTCTAGGCCAACATGGTCATTCTAACCACAATACAATATTAATCTCTTTATCCATTTTTCCTTTCTCCTTTCCTAATTGATTATCCCCTTTTAGGGATTTACACTCTAATCCTGTCTCACTCTTCTCTCACTTAGCCACTTGACACTTATGCACCCGTAGGATTTATCCTCGTGCGACTATGACTAGGGATCAGTTACCACGGTCTGCAACGACGCGACTCAAATGCATGCAACCTATGTTCCAACCTGTGCCCAGATACATTACGTATCATCGGGCTCGATACCACCTAATGTAACACCCCACTCCGTAAGACCCAACCCGATATCGTTGGTGATATCCGAGTCCGTGCCCCGCAAGAGTGGCGTACTACATCAGTCGATTTAAAACTCAGTATACATTTTTTTTTCTTTTTGGAGCCATTGACTCAACGTTAGCGCGGTAAACACAGTAAATAAATAAAACCGTGTTCAATATCAACCATTTGATTATTACGGTCATCCAAGAATAATTTACAATCGATCGATGCAATAAAACATTAAAACCACAATGGGCTCAGTAAAAATACAAAGCCTTGTTATATAGTGATTGCGGAACACAATTTACTAAGGCACTAATGCAGACGCGAACTGATCCCGATCTCTAACCTTTACTCGTCTACAGTAGACATACTCCCGTGTCAACCGGGGTATTCTTCAGACTCGAGAGATAGATGCAAATTTTGGGTGAGTTTTGCGAACTCGGTGAAAACCATCATCGATGGTTCACTCAAATCATGCATTACGCATATGGCGTGCGGCATATAGTACAAGAATCATCAATTACAAATAAGCGATCAATAACAATGTCGATAACGATAAACCATTCCACGGAACACATGCCATCACGAGAGCGGTACACGCGGTCATTTGTGCGAATGCAATGCATATGTGACTCTTTCCGGTTATTCAAGATTGTGCCCAAGTGCTCGATCGGTGTTCATGGGGACGCGTCGAGATTTCTCCCCTCGGGCTCGAGGCGGTCGATCTGATGTGAGCTCGAAGCTCTTTTCAGTAAAAATAGCAACTTGGGCACGTCTATTATCTGATGCAATTATGTATGCAGTGCAGTATTCAGTAAATGTACAGTGTTTGGCTATAAAGCCCAGTGTATCAGTAAATCAATGATATGGCTATAAAGCCCAGTATAGCAGTATTCAGTATTTTGGCTATAAAGCCCGATCTGATAAAATCGATAAACATACAATAGTCCACTCTTATACATGCCAGAAATCATACAGTTCATCATTGCATGTAATTCACGTAGAACATATAAGCAACCAGAAATTTGAGAATTCAACTAGGTTACTAACCTATTACTTCCGAGCTAATGCCGGGAAGTCTCCGTGACGTCGGTCAATCGACGCTCCAATTGGGCCTCTATATGAATCAGAAAAAGTACGAGTCACTAAATATGAAATTTGTGCTCATGTTGATGAGATATGCATGTTCATGAATTCCCGGCCCTAATCCCTTTTTTTTTCCATTATAAAAATTCATCAAAAATTTAGAAAACCTATTGGCGCTGACGGTGCGCAATTCGGACCTCTATAGGTCCCCAATTAAATAAAACAGTGATTAAAAGTTCCGTCATCCGGGGCCACGTCAATTTCCCGTCTAAAAATTTTCAATTTCTTATAAAATGAAATTCAATATTCAATGAATCCGATGCCTCTGGAATCAGGTCAATCGGACGTCGGACGGGAAAGTTATTCACGAAAGGAACCAAAACTCAACAATTTATATTTTATTTATCACCCTTATTTCCCCTTTATTTTCTAATTTCCAACCAAACTTCCAACACCCATAACTCTTTCTACACATTTCTGAAAATGCAAACTATACCTTGTTGGAAAGCTTATGAAAAGCTCTACAATTCTCAAGAAGACCATAAAATCACTTTCACCCTAAGGGTGTCAAATATCCCATCAAAGCTACTGCCTACTCAAATCCCATTAAACAGAACAGTACATTTCAAATTTAATAACTCTCATTCTGTTCAGTCAAAAATTGCACAATAAATATGCTCATCAAGGTCACAATGTTATCTCTAACTTTCATGAACAACTAAAAGTCCAATTCCATTGTTAACTTGGTCAAACAATTCAATCAATGATGCTATCCCTGAAATCATCCAATTTGAGCAGTAATCTTATAACAAGCATAACTCTCTGTACACAAATCTTAAAAATCAGAGCTTTATATCCCTGAAAAGATAACATCTCAAAATTCAATTTTCATGAAGCACTCAACATCCAATTCGATCTTTAACAATTTCAAAACTGTTATGGAAGCTACTGTTATGATCAGCCATTCATAACCTAATGTAGGGTCAATCTTTGCAAAATCATAACTCCCAATTCTGACTTCTAAAAATTACACACCATATATCAATTTCAAGGTGATCTCTTCCTATATAACTTTTCAGAAGCTCATTCACACCAATTCAGTCCACATAAAATGGTAAACTTGCCTCCAATCCGAAAACTCACAAAATCACACTTAGACTAGGTTTCATCAACATGCTCAAAACCAGTCAATAGTAATCAGTTCATATCTCTCAATATACAACTCTAAAAATAGCAAGATCAGTAGAAATGGAAAGATAATTCAATATGCTACAACTTTAATGAAGACCATTCTCCCTAATTCCATCTCAATTAATTCATAAAAATCAACAAAACTCAGATGTCATGGTTGCGGTTACTGTTCACAGGCAATGGAACAGTAACTTTCCATGCAAAATTCACCCTTTTATCATTGAAAGTCAACAACACCTATTTCACACTAAATTGAAGCCAACATCCCAAAGTTTCATTGGGAACAAACCTTACCTCATTTTCACACCTACACAATGAGTTATGATTAAAACAACACAATCAAGCAAAAACCCTAATTTTCCAGATTTGGTCCAACCTTTGTTTCTCTCATTTCCATTGCCTTTAACACATCATCAAGCATCCAAATAACACAAATTAGTTCTTATACCATTTATACACATTCATACATGTCCTAGGGCTAATACCTAAACATAATAAATACACCAACTTCCCATTCAATGCTTCTAACTACCATGATATTTAATTCCAAATGAAAACATCATTTAAAGCTTAAACCTTAAATGAACACTTACCTACTTTAAAGCCTCCTTAAGCTTCAACTACCAACTTTTAACTTCTATACTTGAAACACCAACCTCCTTCACTTCTCTAGCATGCACAAAACTCATCATACCAAGGAGAGTAGAAGAACTAGAGGAAGGTTTCACTTTGAGAGAGAAGGAAAAGAAACGATGGAGGTGGAACATGGAAGGTAAGTTTTGGTTTACAATAAGTTTTAGCAATTCAATCCCTTTTCCTTCTTTCCTTCTTTACTTAAGGTAACAACCGAGAGAGGGAGCACTTAGCAAACCAAGGAAGCATGATGAATCATTAAAGAAGGACAATGGGTGGCAAAAGATGATTTGTCCAAGTAAAAGAAAAGTCAACAATTTCACTATGATATTTTAATCAATAAAAGCCAATCTAGCCACCCAACTTTCGGTTCCATGAAGCAACAAGCCTTCCTATCCTCTTAAGTCACCGAAATCTAAGGGATGAAGGCATTAAAAGACAAAACACTTGGCAATTTGTGGAGGAATGAAGAAAGTCAAAGAACCAATCATAATTTGATAAAACAATTAATCCAAAACAATTTAACTCCACCAATTTCGGTTCCCACTAGTTTTGTGGGTCCATTTATGGGTCCACCAAGATATTTAATAGTTTAGTACCAAATAACAGTAGAAAATCATCCGGTTAAGCCACTTGGCGATTTTTTTCGACCGGAATTTTCTCCTAAAAATTCAGAAAATTCTAAAATCTCTTAAAATAGAAAACAATTTATGGCGCTCTCGAATAATTTTCCAAATACAACTATCCCATAAATTTAACAAAGATCCCAATTAAACACTTATGCTTAAATGTCATGAATGCATGTATACTATGTGCCCGTGCAAAACAATCATCAGTTATAGAGGCTATATGCTATATGCGCATGCCGAGTTCTAATTTAATACTCCTAACCCGTCCCAATTTACCAAAATATCCGTCCCATCGGAAATGGGATGTTACAATTCTCCCCTCCTAATAAAAATTTCGTCCTCGAAATTTCATATACGATTTATCAGGAAGGCAGGGGAGTCGTTTTTCATAATACCCTCTGTTTCCCACTGTTTTCACTACCCGACCAAATTCGGTCAATGAACGGAGATCCAAAACAATTAATTTCCTTATTTCCCTTTCTCAAACTTTCCATTATTTACTGCTTTCTCATGATTATGCGCAATTTGTCACTTTCAATATCGTCACTATCAATAACATATATATCGAATCCTAACAATATTCCAAATTCTGTCTATGAAACACTTTGCGAATCCGAATCATCTTTTAGATTTTAGCCTAACTTACCAATCCATAATTCTATTCATACAACAATCACATAGAGGACCCTCATCACGAATTCAATTTCCCTTAACTACACCTTTATTTCCATCTAAGTACATTTTGGCCGAGGCCATACCCTTCAAAATATTTCATTTATTACTTATCAGATTTTATTATTATCAACCCACAAATCTCATGAGATTTATAACCTCAGTGTGAATCCATTCAACGCAATGTCACTATCTTATTTTACTTAGCCTATCACTTTATTACCTGATCACGACTCCTTTTGGATAGTAAGACCCCTTATACACTTTTCGAATGGTGACACCAATATAAGGATTGTCATGCCATAATCCCTTTGCACTATAGATTAATCTCATATCCCAATGAAATCCAAAAAAAAAACCTGTTGGTTAATCACATGTCATCGCTCACGTTGATAGACTATACCATCAATTTCTTTTCCACAATACTTTTACTAGAGCATAACACTTGATTGTTTCTTGTGTGTCTCGAACCATTCACTTAAAATCATTTGATTTCTCATTCTAACCTTTCAATTACTCTTTCAATACACTCTTACTAGAACATAAAGCTTCGATCATTCCTTACATTTTTCACTAACAGTTCTCGTAATGAGTTTCACCCATAGTTAAGTAATTTGAACTATACCTATTACTTTCCTCAAATATTCTTGTCAATTTACTAAACCGAAAATCTTTGACAATTTCGAACGCATCCAAAGATTCCGTTAGTTCTAATTAATTTCAAATTCGCATACACATATCTTTTGAACTTTCACATTTTATCAATACTCATATCTTGATTAATTCTCCCAATATCCCATGTTCGCATACTAAGCCATCCTTTATTCATTCAATCGATTAAAATTCACTCTTAAGAGACTTGTATGTCAACCAATTTCCTCAACTATACCAATTCATCTATTTGAATTTAGTAGGCATAATTGTCTGATCTTTTCCGAATTATCAACACAGTAGTCATTTATACCCGTCTTTTTCCTCGAATTAACATCATGTATCCTTATAGGAATCTAAAGTCTTTAATACCATTCATCGTAATCGATGTCGATTCAATTTATCTTATACCGCTTTAACATATTGTCTCAATTCATCCCACACCGCCCATTCTCCAAGGGTATCCTTATCCTCAGTATCAAATTCTTCAGTTATTCATATAGTTCTGTTTACTTTTCACTGTTCAACACTTTCACACACATTCCATCTATAAACATAGTCACTACCATTTACTTATCTCACATCATTCCCAATTAGGGTCTTGTTGACTTTACCATACATCATTCATTTTTTTTCATTAAGTCCACAAGTAATGTATTTGCAATCCCTTTATGAAGGTAACACTGTATCACGTCATTATCAATTTCTCTTTAGGACTTCTTGTCTCTACTCATTTTCTCTTTCAATTCATTTCCTGTCAATCACATATATCAATAACTAGTTATCCGTAATTAGACTTCCATAAATTCCACTTCCTTTGAGTATTTCACTTCGCAGTTCAAGACCATTTTATTCTTAGTTTCAATTCAAGATTTTCCCAACAATTTTGTAGCACCTAAAGAGATCTATTCACTTTTCATGGCAATAGGATCACCTCAAATTAATGTTCCATTCATGTTGTTGAATACGTTACATTTCCATATACACAGTACAAATAACCTCAAGAGTATAACTTACTTGGTATGTCTAAAGCTCTTCGTGAGATATGCCTCAATTTCACTTTTGATTTTGTCCCTATTTCTTTTGTTTGCCCAACCGCCTTACTACCATCTTCATACTGTTCACGAAAGTCTCACAACCAATTATTATTCCTAATTGCTTTTCAATCATTCTTGAGCACTATCTCAACCGAACAATTTTTTTGACATAATTTAAAAAATCAGAACATTCCTTGTCTAAGGTTTCATGGGACAATCACCTAAACACTTTCTTAACACTTATTCAAGAATCTACACCTCAAAGATTTTATCCGAAACCAATTAGTAACCTATACAATTCAGACTCCCATAAGGCTCCTTTCCGCTTATGCAAATTCTCAAACAAAGGACTTATGCCATAAGCATTTTCATCTCCTCTCAGATAGGTACGCTCAGTCCTCGTATGTCTTACTGTAATCCTTACACTTATAGCCACTGTACTCATTCACCGATCATCTCCCTATGCTGTCCATGTATCTATCACATACATCTCATTAGTCACGATCAACGCTCTCGTCCAAAGAGATATTCCCAACAAGAGATCAACTTAAATGCAACAACTCTTTCCATATATCACTATCATCGCCTCATTTGTTTTCCTTTTCCCTAGTTTCATTCCCATAACATTCATGTGTTAACTTGACCTTTTAAGGTCATGTCCACTTGGCTTATACAATGTCATCTTCTTATTGCTTCGTATTTCTTTAATATCCTCAAACGAGCCTATGATAAGGTATTCACAATCCCCAATACACGACAAAATCATTGATACAACTTCACTGTATCTCCATCCATTTCTCTATTTGCCCATCCATTTATCATTTCTGTATCTATATACATCTTTTCAACCAATCCTGAAATTCCCGATACACAATCAGTAGGAAATTAGCAGTCTATCTTTTTCCCTTACCATCTTTTATACTGATTTTCCCAAACTTTTAGCACAATGTTCGCATACCCATTTCAGTCTCACGCTTAGGCGCTTATAATCATAACCGTTTCCCCAATTCATTTCAGTTCATTTGTACATTTTCATCTCACCATGTCTACTATTTCTTACTTTACTATGCACTAGGCACCTTGCTCTTTCAGTTATTTCAGTTATTTCAGTTCTAGGTAGACCGTTACGATACAATATTGACCTTATTACAATTTCACTATCTTCATCTACCTATGATATCTACTGATATCGAATACAAATGCAGTGAATCAATATATACCTGATCGGGCCATTTACACTTTACTCTGGTCCAATATTTCCCATTTCATGACATATACAGTCAGAGCTGTGATCACCTAATCATCCCGGAGTTTTTTAATCTCACTTAGGCCTACTATAACCAGTATGCTTCCCATATATCTAGTGGACCTTTCCCAGTTCTAGACATATTCATTTTCTATCACCACAATATTACCATTTTAATCCGGGAATTCATTGATATCAATTCTTTCCTTAATCCGTCTAGGCCAACATGGTCATTCTAACCACAATACAATATTAATCTCTTTATCCATTTTTCCTTTCTCCTTTCCTAATTGATTATCCCCTTTTAGGGATTTACACTCTAATCCCGTCTCACTCTTCTCTCACTTAGCCACTTGACACTTATGCACCCGTAGGATTTATCCTCGTGCGACTATGACTAGGGATCAGTTACCACGGTCTGCAACGACGCGACTCAAATGCATGCAACCTATGTTCCAACCTGTGCCCAGATACATTACGTACTACTGGGCTCTGATACCACCTAAATGTAACACCCCACTCCCGTAAGACCCGAACCCGATATCGTTGGTGATATCCGAGTCCGTGCCCCGCAAGAGTGGCGTACTACATCAGTCGATTTAAAACTCAGTATACATTTTTTTTCTTTTTGGAGTCATTAACTCAACGTTAGCGCGGTAAACACAGTAAATAAATAAAACCCGTGTTCAATATCAACCAGTTTCAGTTATTACAGTCATCCAGTAATAATTTACAATCAGTCAATGCAGTAAAACATTAAAACCACAATGGGCTCAGTAAAAATACAAAGCCTTGTTATATAGTGATTGCGGAACACAATTTACTAAGGCACTAATGCAGACGCGAACTGATCCCGATCTCTAACCTTTACTCGTCTACAGTAGACATACTCCCGTGTCAACCGGGGTATTCTTCAGGACCTGAGAGATAGATGCAAATTTTGGGTGAGTTTTGCGAACTCAGTGAGAAACCATCATCGATGGTTCACTCAAATCATGCATTACGCACATGGCGTACGGCATAGTACAGTAATCATCAATTACAAATAAGCAGTCAATAACAATGTCCAGTAACAGTAAACCATTCACAGTAACACATGCCATCACGAGAGCAGTACACAGAACAGTCATTTGTGCGAATGCAATGCATATGTGACTCTTTCCGCTTATTGATGTGTGCCCAAGTGCTCGATCGGTGTTCATGGGGACGCGTCGAGGATTTCTCCCCTCGGGCTCGAGGTCGGTCAAGACAAAGTGAGAGCTCGAAGCTCTTTTCAAGAAAATAGCAACTTGGGCACGCCCATTATCCGATCATGCAATTATGCATGCGGTCGAGATTCAAGAATGTACAATGTTTGGCTATAAAGCCCGGTGTATCAAGAATCAATGATATGGCTATAAAGCCCAAGATAGCAATATTGATATTTTGGCTATAAAGCCCGACAAGAAAATCAAGAAACATACAATAGTCCACTCTTATACATGCCGAAATCATACAGTTCATCATTGCATGTAATTCACGTAGAACATATAAGCAACCAGAAATTTGAGAAACCAACTAGGTTACTCACCTATTACTTCCGAGCTAATGCCGGAAGTCTCCGTGACGTCGGTCAATCGACGCTCAATTGGGCCTCTATATGAATCGAGAAAAATACGAGTCACTAAATATGAAATTTGTGCTCATGTTGATGAGATATGCATGTTCATGAATTCCGCCCTAATCCTTTTTTTTCCATTATAAAATTCATCAAAATTTAGAAAACCTATTAGGCCGACGGTGCGCAATTCGGACCTCTATAGGTCCCCAATTAAATAAAATATGATTAAAAGTTCCGTCACCCGGCTACGCTAATTTCCGCCTAAAATTCTCAATTTCTTATAAAATGAAATTCAATATTCAATGAATCCGATGCCTCTGGAATCAGGTCAATCGGACGTCGGACGGGAAAGTTATTCACGAAAGGAACCAAAACTCAACAATTTATATTTTTATTTATCACCCTTATTTCCCCCTTTATTTTCTAATTTCCAACCAAACTTCCAACACCCATAACTCTTTCTACACATTTCTGAAAAATGCAAACTATACCTTGTTGGAAAGCTTATGAAAAGCTCTACAATTCTCAAGAAGACCATAAAAATCACTTTCACCCCTAAGGGTGTCAAATATCCCATCAAAGCTACTGCCTACTCAAATCCCATTAAACAGAACAGTACATTTCAAATTTAATAACTCTCATTCTGTTCAGTCAAAAATTGCACAATAAATATGCTCATCAAGGTCACAAGGTTATCTCTAACTTTCATGAACAACTAAAAGTCCAATTCCATTGATAACCTGGTCAAACAATTCAATCAATGATGCTGTCCCTGAAATCATCCAATTTGAGCAGTAATCTTATAACAAGCATAACTCTCTGTACACAAATCTTAAAAATCAGAGCTTTATATCCCTGAAAAGATAACATCTCAAACTTCAATTTTCATGAAGCACTCAACATCCAATTCGATCTTTAACAATTTCAAAACTGTTATGGAAGCTACTGTTATGATCAGCCATTCATAACCTAATGTAGGGTCAATCTTTGCAAAATCATAACTCCCAATTCTGACTTCTAAAAATTACACACCATATATCAATTTCAAGGTGATCTCTTCCTCTATAACTTTTCAGAAGCTCATTCACACCAATTCAGTCCACATAAAATGGTAAACTTGCCTCCAATCCGAAAACTCACAAAATCACACTTAGACTAGGTTTCATCAACATGCTCAAAACCAGTCAATAGTAATCAGTTCATATCTCTCAATATACAACTCTAAAAATAGCAAGATCAGTAGAAATGGAAATATAATTCAATATGCTACAACTTTAATGAAGACCATTCTCCCTAATTCCATCTCAATTAATTCATAAAAATCAACAAAACTCAGATGTCATGGTTGCAGTTACTGTTCACAGGCAATGGAACAGTAACTTTCCATGCAAAAATTCACCCTTTTATCATTGAAAGTCAACAACACCTATTTCACACTAAATTGAAGCCAACATCCCAAAGTTTCATTGGGCACAAACCGTACCTCATTTGCACACCTACACAATGAGTTATGATTAAAACAACACAATCAAGCAAAAACCCTAATTTTCCAGATTTGGTCCAACCTTTGTTTCTCTCATTTCCATTGCCTTTAACACATCATCAAGCATCCAAATAACACAAATTAGTTCTTATACCATTTATACACATTCATACATGTCCTAGGGCTAATACCTAAACATAATAAATACACCAACTTCCCATTCAATGCTTCTAACTACCATGATATTTAATTCCAAATGAAAACATCATTTAAAGCTTAAACCTTAAATGAACACTTACCTACTTTAAAGCCTCCTTAAGCTTCAACTACCAACTTTTAACTTCTATACTTGAAACACCAACCTCCTTCACTTCTCTAGCATGCACAAAACTCATCATACCAAGGAGAGTAGAAGAACTAGAGGAAGGTTTCACTTTGAGAGAGAAGGAAAAGAAACGATGGAGGTGGAACATGGAAGGTAAGTTTTGGTTTACAATAAGTTTTAGCAATTTAATCCCCTTTTCCTTCTTTCCTTCTTTACTTAAGGTAACAACCGAGAGAGAGGAGCACTTAGCAAACCAAGGAAGCATGATGAATCATTAAAAGAAGGACAATGGGTGGCAAAGATGATTTGTCCAAGTAAAAGAAAAGTCAACAATTTCACTATGATATTTTAATCAATAAAAGCCAATCTAGCCACCCAACTTTCGGTTCCATGAAGCAACAAGCCTTCCTATCCTCTTAAGTCACCAAATCTAAGGGATGAAGGCATTAAAAGACAAAAACACTTGGCAATTTGTGGAGGAATGAAGAAAGTCAAAGAACCAATCATAATTTGATAAAACAATTAATCCAAAAACAATTTAACTCCACCAATTTCGGTTCCCACTAGTTTTGTGGGTCCATTTATGGGTCCACCAAGATATTTAATAGTTTAGTACCAAATAACAGTAGAAAATCATCCGGTTCGCCACTTGGCGATTTTTTCGATCAGAATTTTCTCCGAAAATTCAGAAAAATTCTTAAAAATCTCTTAAAATAGAAAACAATTTATGGCGCACTCAGAATAATTTTCCAAATACAACTATCCCATAAATTTAACAAAAGATCCCAATTAAACACTTATGCCGGAAATGTCATGAATGCATGTATACTATGTGCCCGTGCAAAACAATCATCAGTTATAGAGGCTATATGCTATATGCGCATGCCGAGTTCTAATTTAATACTCCTAACCCGTCCCAATTTACCAAAATATCCGTCCCATCAGAAATGGGATGTTACACTGGAGATGTTGACTCGAGAAAGTCTACATCAGGTTACTTGATTACTTTTGCAGGGGGAGCTGTGGCATGACAGTCAAAGTTACAGAAGTGTGTTGCACTTTCTACAACTGAAGCGGAGTTTATTGCAGCAACAGAAGCCTGTAAGGAGTTGTTATAGATGAAGAAGTTCTTTAATGAACTTGGTGTCAAGCAAGAATTGTATCAGCTATTTTGTAATATTCAGAGCGCTATTCACCTTGGTAAGAATGCCCGTTTCACTCACGATCAAAACACATTGATGTGAGATATCACTGGATCAGAGATGTGATGGAGACAAAACAATTACAGTTAGAAAAGATCCATACTGATGAAAATGAATCAGACATGTTAACCAAGATTCTACCAAAAGGAAAGTTCGAGTATTGTCGATCAGTAGCAGGCTTGATAGAGCCCTCCATGTAATCGGGAGGGGGAGATTTGTTGGAGATGGGTTCCTCTCACATGGAGGGACTCAATTCCAACATTGCAGCAGTCCAAGCCGCAATTGCTTTTGTTGAAGCCGCCTGCAGCATGTGTTGAAAAGTTGACGCCTACTAATATGGAAAAGAAGAGCTGAAGCCGCTCGTAGCATTATTTGAATGAAAAGCAAGAAAAAAGCTGTCTTAGGCGGTGGAGTGCCTATATAAGGCACTCCCTGCTTAACAAAACATATAGAAAAATCAGAGAGAGAAAAACCAAAGCTTTGTTTTGCTATGAGGTTAGGAAAGTTATTCCTAAAGGGTTGGTGAGTGACAAAATATTGAGGTTAGTATTTTTAGGTTGGAAAACACCCTGTGAGCCACTATTTTGGTGTTATCTCTGTATACCCATTATTTTTAATAGTGGAAGAAATATTCTGAGTTTTGTCTGTGGACGTAGCCCAAAGTTAAGGGTGAACCACGTTAAATATTCTGTGTTCATTTTGCTTATTTTAATTTTCCTTTTCACAAAATACATTCGCTGCGCTCAACAATAGAGACATTGTCTCCGTGGCTCCTGGTTTGTATGAGTTATTATCAATACAACAATTTTCGAGGGATGTGGGCTCAGATTTTGCTAAGCCTATGTATTGCAAGTAAGGGGAGGGCTCTATGACTGGATAGTGCACATCTATCAGCGAAACTATAGCATCGGTAACTTAATTTCCACAACACATAAGAGGCTCTATCTTAAATCAAGCAATGAAAAATCTGAATATTATTAAAGTACAAATACAGCGACTCACGGTGTAGCCAAAAACTCCAGCAGGATCGGTAAATGCAGAGGTGTGGAACACGCCATGACACCCTTTAAATGCTTCCAAAAAGCTTCCATCTTCTGTTAGCTTTGTTAGAACTGCACTGAACCTTATGTTACTGAACCTCTCCTCCAATGACCCCTCTAGCTCCCTCAGTCTTTCCATGTCCTCTGCAATCTCCAACAATCCCAGCATGCGTCAAACACGAAGAACTGTAATTGAACATATTAGGAAATTGAGGGCTGCAACAAATAACATATTGCTATAAATTGGGTATATATACTACTTTACAACCAATCCAAACCTTGCAAAATTCTATACCTTAGATGTCCAACAAGAATTGTTTAATAAACAAGTTACTATGTCCATTTCTTTGGATTTTCCAATGTAAATCAATAAAAAACGCCACAGCTTTGGACATTATTTTGTTATCAACAAGGTCTACATTAAGTTGCCATGATCAGAAAGCGACTCGTAATGAAGAATAGCAATTTTATGAAACCTGGATCTGGATTCAACAATGGGTTGAGGGGCATGACCTGTGTTTACAGATAAACTAAGGGCTGCAAGAGTTGACTTAATTAATGGATACCGCAAAAGGGAAAAGAAGTTCTCCCAAATCATGAAAAAGAGACAACAAAAGTAAGCAATTTATAAAGAACATATGTTCAAACATTTTTTAACAGTATTATCTTAACCAAACTTGGACTTGGAAGTAGTAAACAAGGATACCCATTGTGTATTCCCGAACCAATGAAACGATTCTGAGATTAAAAAAGAAAGAGAAAACCTCCAGATTACTACAATGGCTTCAACAGTCTCAAGAATAGTAAACTAAAACTTGTCTGGGCAGGGGTTCCATAAATTCAAAACCAAATTACCTTCATTATCGACGATGATCAGAACAGAGTAGCCACGAGAGAAGAGCAGGTCAATGAGGGCAAGACTCAGAAAGGAAATGCCACTGGTGACACAAACAAGCTTATCTCCGTAATCATTTACCTCCATAGACGAAGCTGGCATTAAGCCACCAAACTCTTCCCCGTTTTTTCTCCTGTTAAGCCCTGCATAAGTCACCAACGTCCTCTTGAACTCTTCTATCTCCATTTTCTTGTTCTCTTTTGTAGGTATAAGCCCCATAATGTTTATCCGACACAAAAGTAGGCAAGTAGCTGCTTCCACTTGGTCCCTATGTCTTACGCGATTGGGCTATATATGAGACTCAAGTCTATATGATTGTGATTTGGCAAGGAAGGAAGAGAGGTGGATAAAGTGAGAGCTAGGGAGAGGACAGTGGACAGTGGTATAACTTTTAAAATACAGCAGAGGATGAGATGCATCAAAATCCAGAAAGCAACGCAGTAGGTGAGCCTGTCGGGACCGTGGGTACCACCCTGTGCTAAGCATGCTCCCTCTTTCCTATTCGGTCCTCTTACATGTCGATAATTATTTTGAATTGCCAAGGAGCTGGCAGTGTTAAATTCCAGCCCATCATAAAAAATCATATCCGTATGTATCACCCAGTTATGGTAGTACTGGTAGAAACCAGAATCAGTGGAGCGCATGCCCGAGCAGTAATTGACAAACTTGGCTTTGCTAATTCTTTTAGGGTAGAAGCCAATGGATTTGCAGGGGGATCTGGCTTATGTGGAAACTGAGTATGCAGGTTCACAAATTGGCAGCACATCGGCAGTTTATACATACCCATCTTAGATATATTAACGTGGATTGCTACTTTACTACTATGTATGCAAGCCCGAATTACCATCTTCAACATTACCTATGGGAAGGGTTAAGGCAAATCGCTAGATACATCGCAAAAGACTAGTTAGTAGGAGGGGATTTTAAAGCAAAGTTAGAACACTCAGACAAATCGGGGGGTTCTCAAACCAATCCGGTCGTAAGTAAGGCGTTCTGCAAGTGCATTCACTCTTGCGGTCTACTGTATTGAGTTTTTGGCTCCTTTGTTGTCCCATATTGGTTAGGGACAATAATTGAGGCAAGGTTCTTGCCTATATAAGGAGGTTGCTACCTCCTTGTTTAATGTACCAATATAAAGTCAAAGACTTGTATGACAAATTTGACTCTAATTAAATTCCTCTTTGAGGTGAGAGTTGGAGAGTTTGTCTTAGGTATTTCTTTGTGGGTGTGTTGGTGTATTAGGAGATTGGGTGAGAGAAAAATTGTGTGATTGTAAGAATTTTTCATATAGTGAATTTTCTTCTTGGTGCTCGTGGTTTTTCTCCGGTTTGGGAGTTTTCACGTAAATTCTCTTGTGTTGTTATTTTATGATATTTTTGTCTATCAAATATCCTTAGGTGTGGGTTCAGGAGGTCTAAATTCTCAACAATTGGTATCCGAGCCAATGTGTGTTTTTTCTTGAAAATTCTCAGTATGCTCTGTGGTCGCAGTTTTGACTGATTTTCCACATTAGAAAAGATTTTCTTGAGAAAGGTTCATTTGGTGCGGTGGAGTTATGATGTGGTAGTACATGTCTAGGAAAGTTTTGGCTAAGGAAAGACTTTGTGTTTAAGTGTGTCTGTTGTGACCCAACTCTCTTTCCTAGAAACTTTCCTGGTGTATTATTCATTTCTACGGTAAAATTCATCAAGGCAGAAGAGCACAAGAAAAATGTCAGGAAACAGGGCTTCAAATCCTCTTAGATTTGAGGTGGAGAAATTCGATGGGAGAATCAATTTTGGCTTGTGACAAGTGCAAGTCAGGGATATTTTGATTCAGTCGAGGTTACACAAGGCATTAAAAGGCAGACAAATCCCTAATATCAATATTGACAAATCTAATATGAGCGATGAAGATTGTGAGGATCTGGATTTGAGAGAAGCAAGTGGGATACGATTGTGTTTGGCTAAGAATGTCCTTGTGAATGTGCATGGAATATCTACAGCAAAGGAGCTCTGGGAATAGCTCGAGGAGTTATATCAAACAAAGGGCGTATCAAATCGAGTGTACCTAAAGGAACAGTTTCACACACTACAGATGAGGGAAGGTACTACAATTTCAAATCATTTAAGTGTTCTCAATGAGATCGTCTCTGAACTGGAGGTAATTAGAGTTCGTATAGATGATGAGAATCAAGCTTTCAGACTCATCTGGTCTCTTCCACCTTCATATGAACACATGAAATCGATTTTGATTCATGGGAAGGAGAAGATAGTTTTTTTTTCTAAAGTTACCGAAAAACTCTTTTCAGAAGAGAGAAGACTAGGCAGTGGAAGAAATGTTTCTCCTGAAGGCTCAGCCCTGGTGGTAGTTGGATATCGGAAAAAGAACTCCATGAAGAAAAATATAGTATGCTGGACGTATGAACAATCTAGGCACGTGAAGAAAAATTGTCTGAGAGGTAGAGCGGGTTTGACAAGAGGCTCTGGGTTAGTTAATGGAGAGACTGACAATGTCACTAACATTGTCTCCATGGATGATGATCTTGCTCTCTAAAAAGAGAGGGCATGTACATCCTCATAGCATGCCGCTAATCCCAAAGTTGTCATGATAGAGGATGTGTTATTGTTAGGGGTTCCACAAGTTTGCACACGGGCATTGGTTTGACATTAATGCAAGGTGTGTGGTGGAATTTATGTCGATGGCTGATGAACTTCCAGGAAAGCCAAGCATGGGAGTTGCACCGTAATTTTTCAGCAAGGTTATTTTCGACATGTGTTGAAGTAAAAGGCTTAGAATTGGTTTATTCTTAGTGGGTATGCTTTTATGGTGGAGCATGATGCCATGAAGCATGATAATTCTCTACATTGAGAGTTATGCTATTTTTAGGAGATCTTCATTAAGGTGGAGTGTGGTTGTGGGATCAACCAAAGTCGCCAAGGTGGAGATTATTGACTGTTGGCTCCTTTGTTGTCCTATATTGGTTAGGGACAACAATTAAGGGAAGGCTCTTGCCTATATAAGGAGGTTGCTACCTCTTTATTTAATGTACCAATACAAAATCAAAGACTTGTATGACAAATTTGACTCTAGTTAAATTATTGGACCCTGAATTTTTTTTTATGATGTCATTAAGCGTGAATTGCGTTAATTATGTGTTTATGCCTTAGTTTGATTTAATTTGGGAGTATTAATAGATAATTGAGGTTTATTTGAGGTTAATGTGGTTTAAATGGAAATTATAAGATAAAAGTTTATGAAGGCTTTTTGGGAAGGTTACTTGAGTTAGAATGAGTTCAAGCTTTGTTAAGAAGGGTATAATGGTCTTTGTCTTAGGCTTAAAAGACTTAGAAGAATTAGAAAGAAGAAAGAAGAAGAAAGAAGAGGAAAGAAGGGGAAGAGTGCCGTCAGTGAAGGATGAGGAGAAGAAGAAAGGGTTTTGCGATTTCAGTGATTTTTGGCAGATTAAAGACGTTTCCTGGTAAGTTTAAGTTCGATCTAACTTGTTATGGTTAGATTTAAACTTAGAGAATGTTGAATGTAGCAGAATCGAAGGTTTTAGGGTTTTAGGGCATAAATGTAGAGATTTCTTTGAGTTGATGATTTTATGGATGTTTTTGAGTTGCTGTTGGGTTAGAAATGTAGTATAAGTCATGATCTAAAGGTTCAGATGTGTTGCATTTGTGTTCGTGAAAGGATTGAAGTGTGGAAATGCTGGAAATTAGGTTTCGGAGTTGTTCTCCAGACCCGCACGTCGCGACGTGCGTATGAACACGCCGCAGCGTGCGAGAAAGGGAAGCAACCTCGCGACGAATAAATGTTTATTCGCCGCGACGTGCGGGGACGGGTTCATCGCGACGTGTGAACCTATGTTCGTCGCGACGTGCGTGTACTCCGCGGCACACACTTGTGTGCTTTCGCCATGGCGCACAGGCGTTCGCCATGACGAAGCGGGCCGCGAGCCCTCGCTTTCTAGAAGGATATATTTTGTTATTTTGGGCATATCTTTTGCTATAGATGTTCAAATGAGGTGATTTTGGATTCGTTGTGATCTAGAGATAAAAGACTACAAGTGTATGAAGAAAGGAAGTTCGGAATCAGCCTTTAAGGGTTCGGGAATTTAGATGGAAGTCGGATGGAGACTTTGAGTGTTTTACTTTTGTTTGTCAAGCTTTATGGAATATTTCTTTTGGATATTGATTGAATGAGAACTTGGTTTATTATAGGAAACCAAGCTGACCCGCTTCCATCGCAAGAGGAAGGACATCAGTGAGTCGAATACTCAAGCGATCTTAGGTGGGTAATGTACTTATAGTTATTGTGTGACCAGGCAATTTCTTGCCTATGTATGAATATATGTTATATGTTATGTATGTTTAAAACATGATGATTTGAATGATTTTGATTTCATATACTTTGAAAGAATTATGAGAATGGATAGCATTAACTTTGGATTCTGAGCATGTTATGCCTCGACTTCGGTCATGGCATTTTGACTAAATGCAAAGTATGAAAGCATACCATTTGATAAAATGATTATGAGTATGATTATGTGCTTTTGTTTAGGCGAGAGTGGAACCATTTCGTTCGTCACGTGCACGTCGACAAGAGCCTTCTCCCGGCTGCCCGCTTGTGGCCTATGAGATCCGAATGGACTCATTTCGTTCAGGCTGTAAACTTTGGTTTCTCCCTTTTGTTTCCATGGAACCCTCGAGCCATGTGATGTGCATTGCATATTTGAACTATTTGTTACGAATCATATTTGTGACCTGTTTTGTGAGTCGAATTAATTATGTTGAATGCATAAATTGTTTAATTTGCATGGGAATGCTTGAATTGACGCTTATATAATATATATATATATATATATACATATGCCTGATTTTGTGCTAGTTACCGATGGCTATAATTATATTAGCCACTGAGCTGTGTAGCTCAACCCATTACTTTCCCTCCTCAGGTGCAGAACAACGATCTCTGATCTTACGAGGCATCGAAAACTTTGAGCTAGTTAGGAGCTTTCTATTAAGTTCGTATTTTGGTTGGCCCTCCGAGCATTTTATCATGGAGCATAGTTCATGTATTATGGATTGACACCTTATTTTGTAATGTGTATGGTTCAAAACACGTGTTAAATTATTAATTGATGGCTTATGTAATCGTGATGATTAATTCATGGTTAGAATGCATGCGTAGGTGATCGATTGTTTGAGAATGTATGTGTATGAATCGATCTATGTTTAAATGTTGGGATCCGGTCTGATATGTTTGGTCGCCCGACGTCGGCGCAGCCCGAGGGGCCGCCTCGGGAATGGAGATCCGGGGCCCGGGCCCAACATAAATTCCTCTTTTGAGGTGAGAGTTAAAGAGTTTGTCTTAGGTATTTCTTTGTGGGTGTGTTGGTGTATTAAGAGATTAGGTGAGAGGAAAACTTGTGTGATTGTAAGAATTTTCACATAGTGAATTTTCTTCTCGGTGCTCGTGGTTTTTCTCCGGTTTGGGAGTTTCCACGTAATCTCTTGTGTTGTTATTTTCTGATTTTTTGTCTATCAAATATCCTTAGGAGTCTCTCTTCATTAAATGGTCTGCCTTCTCTCTTCCTTACCTTTCCCGCTTCTTTTGGTTTTACCTATTTACCCCTTGTTCCTCTCTGATTACCCCGCACCTGCCCTTTCACCACCTCTTTTTCCGTCTTTTCTAGGGCCCCTCCCCTCTCTGGGCAATAGACGTTCACCCTAGCCATGGGTGAACCGTCTTTGTCGTTGGGCTCTTCCCCCCTATCGCCGTCGTCGGTGGCTGCTGGGAGTCCGTAGGAGCTGGGTGCGTTGGAGGACAGTGAGATCCCTCCCTTACCGTCATTGGTGGTTGTTGGGCGTTCGCGGGCATTGGATGCGGTGGACGAAGGCGGGATCTGAGAGACACCACCAGTCGGGGGTAGTGCTTGGCGTGACAAGGTGGGCACAGGGTCGAAGGTCGGTAGACTTAAACACTACCCAAATGTTCTTAAGGATGGTATAATATCCCCTCCGATGGAGTTGTTGCAGGCGGGTGCTCGGGCATGGTCCAATGCTCTGGTGGGATTCTTTTGGTCCAAGAGAGTCGCTTTCCCGGTGGTCAGTGCGTGGGCTAGAGGGCGTTGGGGGAAAAAGGGATTAAAAAAGGCCATGCTCTGGGAGGATGGGTCTGTTTTGTTCAAGTTCTCTCCGAAATTTCAATCTTGGGGAGATTCTAGAACTCGGGCCCTGGCGTGTCGGGGATGAACCATTGTTTCTTCAGCAGTGGCGACCAGGTCTGGGTGTCGACAGGGGAGCCATTGAAGCTATTCCGCTTTGGGTTCAGTTTTACAATTTACCGATGGAATATTGGACAATAGAGGGTTTGAGTCATTTGGCTAGTAGTTTAGGTAAGCCCCTTTGCATGGATGCGCAGACAGCGGCTATGGACTGTATAGGTTATGCCAAGATTTTTATAGAGGTTCCTAAAGACCTTGAGTTGCTTGATAGTTTATCCATTAAACGATGGTGAGAATGGGGAGCTAATTTGCGATCAGATCGCTGTGTCCTATCCTTGAAAGTCAAGAGTGGGCGATCGACAGTGGGTTGCAACCGGGAGATTGTGTCAATCTGGATGGAGTGCAGATTTGGTAATTGGAACCGAAAAGGGGCAGGCCCGACCTCAGGGGAGCCATTGTCTGGATCAGAGTAGTGTGGACTTGAGGGCTGGGGGCAAGGCTGAACTGAATGGTCGAGTCTCTAGTGCTGATACTCTTGCATTCATTCCACAGTCTAGGTCAGGGATTAATGGGTCTCAGAAAACTATTGCGAGCAGTGGTGGTTGTAGTGTGGTTAGGGAGGATCCGAGGGAGCCTAGGCTAGCTAGCGGGTCCCCTTCTCCTCATATAGTGATTCTATTAGAAGTTGGAGAGGGTCGAGTCAATAAAGACAGGGGGCAAGGTTGGAGGGGGTAGCTCAGTTAGAGGCTGAGGCCACTGTAGTTTCTGCTATAGCCAGTCCAAATGTTGCGATTGAGGTGGGGTCTAATGTGGTGTCGACGGAGCTTAGTCCACCTTTGGGTGAGATTGTGAAGAAAACCATTGGTAAAAAGAAAGCGAAGAAGAAAAAGTGCAAAGGGGTGATGTCCCCGGAGTGCCTTTTTTAACATGACTTTTTTGGTTTGGAATACAAGAACGCTCCCCACAAGAAGCTGATGGTTAAGCAGCTTGTTGTAGATACTCAACCGCTTTTGGTAGGACTTCTTGAAATGAAAATAAAAGCCAATTCGGATAGGAGGGACTTAGGTTTTTTGGGGCCTCATTGGTGCTACATCTCCAATCATGCCCATCATTATAATGGGAGGATTCTGTGTTGGTTTAATAAGCACAAAGTGGCAGTATAAGTCCTTAAGATGGGAGATCAGTTCATTCATTTGAAGTGTCAGATTTTTGGCAAGGGATTCGTTATGATCACTTTAGTGTATGCCTCTAACTTTGTTTTTCAACGGTCTGCCTTATAGAGTGAGATGCAGGAATTTCAGTTGGGTCTATAAGAGCCGTGGTTGGTCGCAGGGGATTTTAATTGTTGCCATAATTCGACGGAGGTTGAAGGTGGAGTGGAATTTCATAGTGGCGCAGGCAGAGAGCTCCAGCAACTGTTTTCGCATACTGATCTTGTTTACCTTCGAGGGAGTGGTAGATGGTACACTTAGGAGAATAAACAGAGGGGTAGCTTGTACATTCGGAAGAAGTTGGATCGAGCCTTGGTCAATCAGCATTGGTTGGGACATTTTTTGTACAACTTATAGGCCAGAGTGTTGATTCGGGAAATGGATTTGGAGTGCGAGATGTGCTGAATTCTACTCTCAGTCAGGAGCACACGGATATGCTTAATGCTCCATTCACTGCCCTCCAAGTGAAGGAGGCTTTATTTCGGCTTCATAGTTCCAAGTCGCCTGGTCTGGATGGTTTCTCGACTGGGTTTTTCCAACAAACCTGGGATATCATGGGGCAATTGTTCACGGAAGCTGTACTGGAATTTTTTTCTTCGGGAAAGATGTTGAAAGAAATTAATTTCACTTATATTTGTCTTATCCCTAAAAAGGAGAGACCTGATCGCATTATCGATTTTCGTCTGATTTCTTGTTGCAATACGGTGTATAAGGTGATTGCTTCTCTTTTGGTGGAGCATTTGAAGGGTATTTTGTTTGAGATTGTCAGCTTTGCCCAAGGAGCCTTTCTTCCTTCGCGTAGCATTGAGGATCATATTCTGATGTTACAGGAATTGATTGGGGACTATCATTCTGGCAAGAGGGCAAATAGTTGTGCTCTTAATATAGATTTATTTAAGGCATATGACACAATTGGCTGGAGTTCTTTGATGGATTGTATGATAGGGATTGGTCTCCCGCCTATGTTTTGCAGATGGGTTGAATAGTGTATTCACTCTCCTTCTCTCAGTGTCTTGATCAATGGAGTGCCGACGAAGCCATTCAGGATTCACAGAGGGATCCAACAAGGGGACCCTTTATCCCCTTATCTATTTACTCTAGCTATGGAAGGAATGTCCAGGTTATTGTCTAGACTGACTCAATGCAATGGCTTATTTCAATACCATTATCGATGTCGGGAGATGCAGTTGTCTCATTTAATATATGCGGATGATTGATTTCCAGGATGCTCAATTTGTTGAACATTTTCTCTCGGTGGTCAGGTATGAGAATGAATTCCTAGAAGAGTGGCATTTATGTTTCTTTCGATGTTCCTAATCGAGAGGAACTCAATCGGTTCGTGGGGTTGCCCCTTCAACATCATCCTTTCAGATATCTGGGTGTGCCGATTACAATGGGTAAACCTAAGTTTTCGGACTTTCTTCCTTTGTTAGAAAAGTTGAGGAGTCGCATTAACGCATGGCAACATCGTTTTCTGTCTTTTGCTGGGAGAGTTACCTTAATTATTGCAGTGTTGAATAGTATGCATATCCATTGGGTTGCCCATGTGATTATCCCGAAAAGGGTTATAAAAGAAATGGAGCGCATTCTGAAAGCCTTCTTATGGATAGGTAAGTATGGTAATTGCAAAGGGGCTAAAGTCAAGTGGAGTGAAATTGTGGTGCCTAAAAAGCAAGGGGGTTTAGGAATAATTTCAATATCGTAGATGCAGCGAGTGATGATGACGAAGCATATTTGGAGCTTATTTACAGATAGGGAAGCCATGTGGGTTAAATGGGTGCAGACATGTCGCCTTAGCGGTCAAAGTTTTTGGCAAATTCCTTTGAGAGTTGATTATTCTTGGATCTTTAAAAGTATGTTGCATATTCGTGAGTTGATTTACCCTTTCATTCAGTGGCATATTGGGCACGGTGATGGGGTAAGCTTTTAGTTTGATAACTGGCACGGTCTTAGCCCTCTTTGGCTGAGACCTGACTTGTTTGGATTTCGATCTTGCTTTCCTTAAGAGGCTTCAGTGGCATAGGTGGTTTGGTGGAGAGCCCAAAGGCCAACTTGTAGATTCGGCCATTCCATCGATCAATACATCCATGGTATTGTTCTCGGGTCTGAGCAGGATAAACAGGTGTGGTCTATTAATAACAGTGGTGTTTTCTCAACTAAATCAGCTCATGTTGTAGGTATAGGGAGGCAGGCGAAGGTCAGTTAGGCAGATGTGGTTTGGCACTAGGCTATTAGTCCAAGAGCGGTGTTTGTAGTATGGTTGGCAATTAAAAACAGATTGTGTACAAAAGATAGATGGTTTGGTGACTTTGACCCTATTTGTGTGTTGTGTAACCAAGTTGCGGAGTGTCGGGACCATCTGTTTTTTGACTGTGAGTATTCCAAAACAATTTGGAGCCGCATTGTGCATTTGATTGATCTGTTTCCACCCTCTTATGGCTGGAGTGACGTTTTAGCTCTCTTAATTGGGGATACTCGAGCAAGACGATCCGAGGGTCTCATTATCTGGACATCCTTTCAGCAAGTAATATACCATATCTGGCAGGAGCGGAATCGACGGATCTATAAGCAACTGGAGAGACCAAAATGTGAATTAGTTGATCATATAATTAATGTTATTCGTGAAGTTCTTATTGCTTCTGGAAAACAAGATGGTTTGAGTTTGGCTATGCGTAGGCGTTGGCTGTAGTTTGGGGGGTTGCTTTTGGGCTGGTTTTGACCAAGGTCTTTTGAATAAGCCTCTCTTTTATGATTGTATCTCGTCTCTTTTCCTTTTTTAGGCTTGTACATTGTGGCTCTATGGCTTTTTGAGTAATATATTTTCTTTAAAATTTCAAAAAAAATCCTTAGGTGTGGGTTCGGGAGGTCTAAATTCCCAACATGCTAGACCTAGGATATGTGGGACCCAAGTATACATGGAGAAGAGGTACGATCCAGGCAAGGTTAGACAGAATTTTCTGCTCGTCTTCTTGACTGGAAATCTTACCCCATACAACCACTGTCCATCTGCCTTTCCTAGGGTCTGACCATTGACCTCTGCTAGTTAACATTAATAACAACTCAACAACTTCCTGGGTATACACAGATTTAGATTCCAGACGGCTTGGATGCAAGCGAGCACTTCTCTCAATTTGTGGAATCCCATTAGCACCCTGATCCAAATAGCTTTTGTGAATCCATGACTCGGTTTGTTGAACAATTAAGGAAGTGGAACAATTCAAAATTTGGTAAGATATTTGCTCACAAGAGGAAACTAAGGAATCGATTGACTGGAATACAACGAACACTCGACTGCAATGAATCTGACTCCCTTTTAGATTTAGAAGTGAAAATAAGAGATGATGTAACATCCCGTCACCGATGGGATGGGTACAGTTCAGCTCGTACGTTACGTATTTTGCATATGCATTCATAGCCTCTGCATTGTTGATAAATGTTCATAATTGCACAAGTATATGTATGTACATGCATGAATGACAGATTTCTGATTTGATTGTGAAATTGAAGATTTTGTGAATTTAAAGGTTAATTGTGCTTTGAGTAGTGACTGGGAATGTTAAATTGAATTTTAGAGATTTGGATTATGAAATTGGAGTGACTGATTAATTGTAATTCCGGTTCCGAATTTGATTGAAAATTGCTATGAGGTAAATTGAATTATGATTTGAGGGATTAGGGTCTGAATCATTAGAATTCGGGAGAAATTAGAATTAGAAATTGGATTGAGGTCGTTCGGATTGGACTTGTGGCAATTTCATTTGCCAAACAAGCCTTATGAATCCTTTTATATTTAAAGCTAAACCTTTGAAAATTTTCTCCACGATTTCTTCTTGCTCTTGATAGAAACTTCCTCTTCCTTCTTCCTTCATCATGGATCCTCCTTGGAGTTGCTGTTGTTTCCTTCTTGCTATTTGCTTCCTTTTCTATCTTGGATCTATTTTCTGGCTTGGGGTTAAAAGAGATGAAGATGGGTTTGACTTGGGTGATTGTCGTGGGTGTGTGAGTTGAAGTTTGAGTGATCTTTGAAGATTTGAGGTTATTAATCAAGTAAGTTACTTCCTTCTTGCCATATATAGTTTGATTGGTTGGTTTATAGAGTTATTTTGATTATTTAACTTGAATATTTAAGGATTTGGTATGTAGGGTTTCCGATGGGTATTTTCGTTGATTTTAAGGTTGAAAATTGAGGGATTTTGGTTGTTTGATGAAATAGAGCTAAGGATTAGTGGTATGATGTGTATGGAATTATTTGAGAGTGGTTTGAAAAAAGAAAATATGGTTTTGGAGTTGTTATCAGTCGAAAATCTGGAAATTTCTGAGTTTTCTGGGCGATTCTGCGATTGCACGCCACGGCGCACGAAGAACACGTCACGGCGAGGCTTCCATGTGCCCAGGAGAGGCCCAGCGTCGCGGCGTCGCATGATGGCATGTGCCGCGAAGAAGAATCGTTCGCGACGAGGCATGCGGACGCCTTGTGAGGCTAAGAGGAAGGAGCTCGCCACATGCGGAGGCCAATTTCCAAAAATGAAAATTTTGAGGTTTTGAATTTTGGGATTTAGGAATTTGATAATTCAATTGGATATGGATTGATTTCATTTTGGAGGTTTTGAATTCGGGATTTAGAATTTGAGATCGGGGAATTCGGATTAGTGTCGGAAATGTCATAACTTGCATAGTACGTAAATCATTCGATATATATTTGCATCCTTGATTATTGAAAATTGATATAATTAGTGATATTCGGATATTCTGATTATTGTAGAGGCTCAAGTGGAGCGTCAATCCTCTGACGCAGCTGAGACTTCCCGGTAATAGCTCGGAAGTTTAGAGGTGAGTAACCTAGTTGGTTCCTCAATCTCTGGTGTGTTAAATGCTTTGTGTGAACTATCTGTGAGTATGATTGAGTGTTTCGCATGAGTATGTTATTATGAATTGTGAATGCATGCTGGCATGAATAGAAATCGGTAATTGGCAACAGGGTCAAGCACATTCGATCGGAGCTATATGCTCATCTATTGTGAAATTGTGAAAGGGAATAGTGCACACCTGTAGGGCTCTCCTATCCAAATACGCGTGGGCGTAGTGCATACCCGAGGCTCTTCACCCCAGAAAATGCAATTTTGTGTGATGTGTGATGTGCCCGAAATGGATATCTGGACGCCTATCATAACACTAAAATAAAATGGAAATCATGATGCATTCAGTATGTGATTGTGCTGTGAGTTTGAAATGGGTTAAAGGTAAATGTGTGATAATTGTTGAGTAAATTTATGATTGTGATTTTGAATGTGATATTGTGTTGTTCTCAGACGCAATTTCTGAATGTGCATGAATTGAGTTATGAAACTCACCCAAAATTGCAACTATTTTCAGACAATGAATAGTGTGACTCTAGCTCCATCAATGAGACTTTTCTCACAGTGTGAGTGCCGACGAGAGGAGCATGGCCCACAGGTTGGTCAGCTGGGATCTTTTGGGGAGGATGACCTAGTTAGGAGTTTTAACTATTTATTTTGGTTCTGTACAGTTGTAATCGGATAGAAGTGTGAACTTATGATTTTAAGAAATGATATGAGAAGTACTCTTTGGTTTTAGAATTTAGTGAAATTGATATTACTGCTTTATTATATTGATGCCATGAGGTGTATAAATTGATCGAATTGTAGTGCACCCTCATCGTAGGGTATGTATCGGTATGACCTATGGGCGTCCCGGTGTATACTCTACGATAAGGGGGCGCTACATTGGTGGTATCAGAGCATGGTTTGGCATCTTTTGGGCATAGAGTATCTTAGGCTTGAATCCTTATAAAAAAAAAGCAGAAATTGATCAAGTTTGTAGTTTTGTTGTAGGTCATCCGTCTTTGGTGATCAGGTAGATCACTCAGTTGACCAAGGATCAGTAGAAGCTAGTAGGGAGTCTTCTCTACCTTTGTATGAGGAGCAGCCTCCTATAGTTCCCATGAGACGGGAGCGGAGGTATGATCGTCTGCGTAAGCAGGGAGCTGTGGATTTCTATGGTAGCACATACCCTGCTGAGGCTTTGGGATGGTTAGAGAGGACTGAGAGAGTCCTAGATCAGATGGACTGTGACCCCGATGAGCGTTTTGATTATGCTGTCTCGTTGCTTCAGGGTCCAGCTTATCAGTGGTGGAAGACTATCCCGGGTAGTTCCACCAGACCTTGAGCTTTTCGGGATAACTATACGCCCAAGGTCTATATGGAGATGAAGATGCAAGAGTTCTTAGAGTTGAGACAGGGGTCGATGACAGTGGCCGACTATGAGGTCAAGTTTAATGAGTTGTCGGCATATGCTTCTGTTTTGATTTCCTCTGAGGCTGATAGGTGCCGGAGATTCGAGGGAGGGCTTAATCTGGAGATTCGTACTAGGTTAGCCCGGTCTGATATGGGCACCTTTGTGGAGTTGAGAGCAGCTGCAGTGAGGATTGAGCAGCTCTTGAGACAGAGTCGGGCTGAGACTGGACAGGGGTCTAGGAGCAAAAGATCTAGTGACAGTCAGGGCAGCTCTGGTAGGAGCTTTAGCAGACGCCTTGAGGTGTTCAGATTTTGGGAGGACCAGGCGATCTGTCTGTTACATTGGAGGGGTAGATTTGGGCAGTCTGGTATTAGTAGTGGCAGTGGTAGAGGTTTCGGCCAGCTTCCTCCGTTGTGTGAGTTTTGTGAGAGGAGACATAGTGGAGAGTGCTGGAGATTTACCGGAGTGTGTCTGAGATGTGGCTCTATGGAGCATCAGATCCGACATTGTCCAGAGATTTTGGGAGCTTAGTCGGCTTCGAGTGGGAGAGTCGGTAGTAGCACGGCAGTGCAGCAGAGCCACAGTGGTGGACCTGGATTTAGGGGCCGAGGCAGAGGCCGAGGTAGAGCTGGAGATTCTTTTGTGGGGACCGAGAGTCGGGGTAGTCGGCCGCAATCCCAGGCCAGGGTCTATGCCATGACCAGGCAGGAGGCCCAGGATTCTCCTGATGTGGTTGCAGTTTTATACGCTCTCGACATTGAGGTTTATGCATTGATAGATCCAGGGTCCACACATTCTTTTATTGCACCGCATGTGGCATGTAGATTGCATGTGGATAGAGAGATGTTGCAGTGTGGGCTAGAGGTGAGTACACCTCTAGGTAGTACTACAGTTTTGGGAGAGGTCTGCAAGGGGTGTCCGATCATGATTGATCAGTCGGAGTTGAGTGCATACCTAATTGTGTTGCCCCTTCGAGAGATAGATTTGATTTTGGGGATGGACTGGCTCACTGCCCATAGGGCTATTATGGATTGCTATATCAAGGAGGTCGTTTTGGAGTCTCCTGGTCAGCCTAGGGCTGTGTTTCGAGGCGTTAGTCAGGCAGTGCCAGCCAGGATGATCTCGTTTATGAGTGCTCTGAGGTTGATGCGAGGTGGTTGTGAGGCCTATTTGGCGCATGTGGTGGACGCCAGAGTGGAGCAGAGATTGCAGGATGTTCCCGTGATCAGGGAATTTCTCGATGTGTTTCCCGAGGAGTTACCGGGTTTGTCGCCGGATCGGGAGACAGAGTTTGAGATTGACCTCGTTCCAAGTACCTCTCCTATATCGATACCTTCGTATAGGATGGCACCGGTGGAACTGAGGGAGCTTAAGGCTCAGCTGCAGGAGTTGTTAGATAAGGGATTTATTAGGCCGAGTGTTTCGCCATGGGGAGCTCTAGTGTTGTTTGTGAAGAAGAAGGACGGAACTATGAGGTTGTGCATCGATTATAGGCAGCTGAATCGGGTTACAGTTAAGAATAAGTACCCACTGCCTAGGATCGATGACTTATTTGATCAGTTGTAGGGACCTCAGGTGTTTACCAAGTTGGATTTCAGATCCGGATACTATCAGTTGAAGATCGCAGAGGCCGATGTGCCTAAGAGTGCTTTTAGGAGCAGATATGGGCATTTCGAGTTCTTAGTGATGCCGTTCGGGTTGACTAATGCCCCGGTAGCCTTCATGGCTTTGATGAATAGAATCTTTCAGCCCTACCTGGATCAATTTGTTATTGTGTTTATCGATGATATTTTGGTATACTCGAGGAGTAGGCAGGAGCATGCGGAGCACCTGAGGATAGTGCTGCAGGTTATGAGGGATAGGCGGTTGTATACCAAATTCACTAAGTGTGAATTTTGGCTGGATGAGGTGGTGTTTCTAGGCCACATTATATCTGGTGAGGGTATCTGGGTGGATCCTCAGAAGATTGAGGCAGTGAGGAGTTGGGAGATTCCGAGGAATGTGTCAGAGTTGAGGAGTTTCCTCATGTTAGCACGTTATTACCGGAGGTTTGTCGAGGGGTTTTCTGTGATCTCAGCCCCTTTGACAAGACTTCTGAGGAAAGGTGTGGCCTACAGATGGACAGAGGAGTGTCAGAGGAGTTTCGAGGAGCTGATACATCGGTTGACTACGGCGCCGGTGTTAGCCCTGCCATCTGGAGCAGAAGGTTTCGAAGTTTTCAGTGATGCTTCGCAGCAGGGTTTAGGATGTGTACTGATGTAGCATGGGAGAGTTATAGCGTATTCCTCGAGACAGTTGAGATCCCATGAGACTAATTACCCTGTGCATGACTTGGAGTTAGCTGCAGTGGTGTTTGCTTTGAAGATCTGGAGACATTATTTGTATGGGGAGACGTTCCAGATCTTCACCGATCATAAGAGCTTGAGGTGTTTGTTGAGTCAACGAGAGCTGAATCTGAGACAGAGGAGATGGTTAGAGTTGCTGAAGGACTACGACTGTACTATCGAGTACCACTCAGGGAAGGCCAATGTGGTGGCTGATGCATTGAGTAGGAAATCGCATGGTAGTGCAGCTCAGATTCAGGTTTCGAGGTTGCCGTGTTTAGTTCAGTTGAGAGCTCTTAATGTACAGATGGATTTGGATCAGGATGGAGCTCTGATTGCTACTTTGAGGCTGAGGCCGATGCTGCACGATAGGATCAGGAGAGTGCAGGATCGGGATCCGTTAGTGAGATTGATTGATGAGTCGGATCTGGATGGTCATGCGAGTTTGGTGAGAGATGGTACTTTGTGGATGGGTCAGAGGTTGTGTGTTCCGGATGTAGAGGACCTGAGGCGAGAGATTCTAGAGGAGGCTCATTTGGCTGCTTATGCCATGCATCATGGTGTCACCAAGATGTATCGCACTCTTAAGTTGCATTTCTGGTGGCCAGGTATGAAGAGGCAGGTGGCGGAGTTTGTCTCTCGGTGTCTGACGTGCCTGTAGGAAAATCCCGGTGTGAGCATCACATGCCCACGGTGTGGAAAACAAAAAATTTTTGTTCCGGGACCTTCCCGAAAGCCAAGATCCATGTGTATATATATAACAAACTCAAACCGAACGACCAAAGGAGACCGTCTCTAACGGTATCCACGCAGAGATCGGAGAACCTAATCGAGACAAACCCTTTGACCCGGGAATAGCTAGAACAAATTAAAGACTGCTAGATCTTACCTTTGTTCTATGGAGAGCTTTGAGAAACAATGAAGAGAAGGAGATGAAGAAGCTTGAAGAAGAGAGGAAGATGATACTGTATGCTTCTAAAAGCAAGCATTGAAAACTTTCTTTTCATCTTAACCCTTTAAAAGCAAATCGAACATCCACTCTTCTCATCCAATTGCCACATGTCTTTAACCTTTAAAGACTATAAATGTTAAAGGTGGAGGTCCATCCACGTATGGCCTTTATATATATATATATATATATATATATATATATATATATATATATATAAAAAAAGTTAAAGGATGAGTCATCAAAGTTAAAGGAAGCTTCTCCCATCCACGTTTTTCAACATATATATATATATATTAATTAATTATTTAATTAATTAATCATATATATATATATATATATATATATTATCAAGTGGTCCGAATCACACTGGGTCGATCTACCGCCTCTAGGGTCCCGTATGGAATAAACCCCAAAACCTTTTTCAAGAATATCGATGTCGCGATCTCATCGGGACATATCTCGATCTCATCGGGATCCATTTAATCCGTTGTTTCCATATATTGGAACTCGTCCAAAACTATTTTACAAGTTCTCCGAGACACTCTTATGCGTGTGACCCATTAGGTTCCGGTTATGTTGGCCACTTAGATTAACACTTAATCTAAGCAAGTCATGAGCGTATCTAGCAACACATCATGACCCCAATTGACCGGAAAGTAATTGGTTTGACGAATGAATATATATTCATCATGGACCATATCACTTAACCCTTCCATAGACAATTACCGTGCAATTAATTCCTTTCACCATGCTATACCCCACTTGGTTATGAGTATGGGCAATGTGTCAACTCTCACTAGACCGACTACATCAAATCTAGTCCAAGTGATTTCAGTTCTTGTCCGACTCATTACTTTATATGTCACCAAGACACTCTTCACGACATACATACTCCGCCAGAGATTTCTAAGTAATGACCTCGACAAGAGGCTACGTGGTATCATCTTCGCTATCACGTAAGTGGTGAATTCTCTATTGGCTACTCAATTACCTTCAATACCTCAAACTGTACTCCAAGCACCACCCTATGAGCGACCTCTCAAGGCAACAAGGAATGGAGTCAAAGCACGTAATCAAGATCCAAGATATCCTCGAGCACCTCAAGTCTAAGGATACTGCACCATCACATGATGAGATTATCACCGACATTAGAATAGGACATCCATGTGATGATCTCATGGCAGGTCATCCAATGTACTTACTACCTCTAGTAAGCATCCACATCTCAACCCTAAATATCTCATATTTACAGTTTCTGAGATCCACTGTTTGATCAAATCAAGGAGCATGAGATGTGCTAATCTTTCCGGATTACCGATGTTGTAGCGCCCCCTCACCGTAGGGTACACATTGGGATGCCCGACGTGTATCCCACGATAAAGGTGCACTACCAGAACAGTCCTACTAATATCCACATGGCGTCGCAGTAGTTAAATCACAATATAACAAAAATCAGTAAATTAAAAATCCAAAATGATAATCATTTTATACAGTCATCCAATGGTAGAATAGACCAGCTATCAGTTCTCTAACAAAACCAAAAAGGAAACTGATACAAACATCTATCCTAGGTCATCCTCAAAACGCTAACCCAGCTGACCAACCTGTGTGCCATCGTCTCTTGCGAGCAGCTCGCACGGCAGGAAAAGAATATCTTCGGAGCTAGGAGTCTACTCTATCACTCCTGAAAAATATGATGCAATTTTGGGTGAGTTTGCGAACTCAGTGAGAAACCATCATCGATGGTTCACTCAAATTATGCATTACGCTTACAGCAGACAAAGACAATTCAAGAATACCAATTAACGTGATCGTATAATATTATATAAAGACGATATAACAATTTTGATGATAGCGATTCTAGCATATTATATATAATTCACGGTGATAACTAATTACGATATTCATACCGTAGATTACAAGATGGTCTCACAATCCATGTAGTCTATTAATGCCTATGGTAATCATACATAGCAATTTACATGTCACATCACGGTCGCGATATATGCAGAAGCTTTCTGATAAATCATGTCAACACGCAATCACCATTCATTCACACATAATTTGCGATGACAAATACAATCATTCACAGAATCATGCGGTCATTTCAAACATTCAATACAAGATGCAATGCATATGAGACTCTTTTCCAGCTTATTCAAAGTTGTGCCCAAGTCGCCAACAAGATCGAATGAGGGGCGCGCGTCAGGATTTCTCCCCTGCCAGGGCTAGGCACAAGACAAAGATTCGAGCTCAAGCTCTTTTCAGTGATATTAGCAACTTGGGACACATTCCATTATCTGATATGCAGTGCTCGGTAATTCAATGTTTAGTAATTCAAAGGTTCAATGATTTACGATTAGTACGGCTATGAAAGCCCAAGATTCAGTTCTCGGTGTCACCAAGAATTCAATCCAATACAGTAATCGTATGCGAATCACTCACATATAATTCAGTTCACTCATACATTTCAATGGTCATACAGTAGTCCAGTTCAATACAGTGAGAACATACAGTTCGATCATGTATATTTCAATAATCATGCAATTTTCAGTGTCATGTAGCGATCTGCTCAAGACAAAGAAAAGCATACAATTCAATCACATTCATTTCAGTAATTCATACAGTGAGCATTTAGACAATCAAGAATTTGAGAAACCAACTAGGTTACTCACCTGTAACTTCCGAGCTATTACCCGAAGTCCCAAAGAATGTCCGTGGAATGATGATCCAACAAATACCACTATAACAAAGAAGTACAACCCATTACTAATCGCCCAATTAAACAAGACAATAATGCATATGTCTCTACGAATTATGTACCATGCATGTTCACGATTTCCGTGCTAAAACCCAAATTGATATCCTATGCTCAATTTCAACTCTTCACTCAATCGATCAACACCGCTTTGGTTCAATCTCAATTCAGTTCAATTTTCTCAATTCATATTCCTATAATAATTTCATATCCATCGGTCAAATCATCCAAAGGAAAATCTCAATTAAAACTCCAATTGTCTCAATTCAAGACTTAGATCACACTATAAACCATAATTAACCTTAAATCTCAAGAATCAAGATCAATTAAATTAAATTCCAACTCTCAATATTGTTCTCAATAGTAGACCCTTTCCCTAGTTCACGAAGGAATCGAGAATCACCTCAATCGAGGTCTACACCATAAGTTACGTCCCATAAACGAATATACATTCAATCGTAAAACGCCCGTACGTCATGACCTCGCCCTTTCGTCATGACGTGAAAAGCTCACTGTCGCGACATAGGGGACGCTCGTCGCGTTAATAAAGCCACGTTCGTCATGACGTGGAACCCATTCGTCATGACGCACTAATCCACGCTTGTCGTCGTCGGCCCGAGCTCGTCGCGACTAATAAAAATAATTACATTCAATTATTCGTCATGACGAAGCCCTCGGCACTTCGCGCTGTCATGACGTGCGACGATCCGATCGTCTTCTCCGATCGCTTTCATCCATTTTCTCACTCTAAACCCCATTAAACACTCTCAACTACTCAAATCAACTATAATAAAGGCCATAAATGCTATAGAAACCATTAAAAACAACATTAAACACAAAAACACTTACCAATCGACGATCAATCCCAAATCTCAAAATCACCGTAACCCTAACTTTCTCAAATCACTGATAATCCACTCCAAATCCTCTCAATCCTTCATCAATCACAATAAACACGTTAGCTAAGCACAATAGGAGGGAAAACCATAAGGAAAAACCAAAGAATCCTCACCAATGGAGGAATCGCACGACCGTCGAAGGAGAAGAAAGGGGAAAACGATAAAGCCTTAGACAATTTTCCCAATTTCTCAACCCTAGCTATTTATAGCCTTAAGTCTCCATATCATCCGATTTTCGCCTCTAAATTTCAACTACCAACATCATAATTTCCTATCAAGAAAATTCTGATTTTTTCCATTACCATTGGACAATTCTCTCGAGGATATACGGTCAATCACCACCACCCAAATATTTCCTATCCGTATTTTCTCCGAATTTCCCAAAATCTCCTATAAGCCACTATAAATTACCAGCCATCAGAACTATTCTAAATCACCACTTGAACACATTAACTCCTAATTCCTCATTTAATCACGATTCACCACCCAAATACCCATAATTCGATCGGTTAACAAACCAAATCAATTCAATCGGTTCCAATTCACAATTAAATACGAAAATCATGAATGCATGTACCAATGAATATATGCATATGCAAGAAACCAGTTCCTCTATGATTAGAGGCCAAGAATATGCTCGATCAATGTATGCAAAGAAATCCTATCATCTCCCAATATTACCATAATACCTTAATGACAAGAAGGATGTTACAATTCACCCTCCTTATAAAAATTTCAGTCCTCGAAATTTCATATACAATCGATGAGGAGGACGAGATAATTTATCCGTTCCTTTCGATTCGATTCTCGCCATATCTTTATAATTATTTGCCAACTTACACTCAGCATCGTAAACATATTTACCAATTCTTAACACCGTATCTTAATCCAATCCAAATCACTTTGTAAATCGTGATCATCTTTTCGATTTTAAACCACTTACCAATCCATTTTCATGACAATCACATAGAGGCCATTTAATGACTAATTTAGTTTCCTTATCGATTCGACTCGTTGCCATAAATCGGGATCGCCAACCCCTAATACAAATTCACTTCACTGTCTTCATTAATTCAAATCAATCATACGTCCCGCAATCTCTCATAATTGTACCTCAATCCTAATGGTTCCATATATATATATATATATATATATATATATATATATATATATATATATATATATATATATATATATATATATATATATATATATATATATATATATATATATATATATATATATATATATATATATATATATATATATATATCATTTCACGTTTTGCCTCGGTGGTCACATCTGCTCGTTATCCCAACTAATAACTATTCGAGTTCACAGCCTAAACCTTTTATTACTCTTTAGGTACATTCTTGTTGAAACACAACGCTTCGATGGATCTCAAAGATTTCTCTAATACTCCTTTTGGCGGCAAAATACACACTTCACAAGATAGTCATAAATATCATTTTCTCAAAATTGACTTCCATTTAAATTTCCCAATACGGTTTGCAATTTTCTGAATCGCCAATTTGTTTTGCCACCTTTTATACACCATTAATTTGGAATTCTATAACTCATACTACTTTCTTTTTGCCCTATACCAATTTGACAATTATCATTTAACAATAACACATTTATACGCTTATTGAATTTCGTCGAATCCATTTAATTTCATACTTGTCTTAACTGCGACTACTCATTACTTTAATCTCTTTCACTAATCATTCAAATTCTCAAAATATCTCGATCATCATTGATTTGCATATCCATGGACATATCCATAAAATTTTATATAATTAATAGTCCCACGCTTTTGATGACACCACAATTTGGATAATCAATCACGATCGATCTACGACATTATACTTGTCCTCGACATCGTTAAATCACATTGCACTATATCAACTAATTCCTCATAACCTTTACGGGGACATTCTACTAAATATTGCCAAATCTCCAATTTAAAACATTGTGATTAATAATGAAGCGATGCAGCTTCTCAAATATCTCTTTCACAATTATCACCATACTTTTTACACATTTTTCCTCAAATATTTTGTCATTTTCGGATAAATCCAAAGACTCGCTAATCCTTAATAATTCCAAATTTCAATACCTATATTCCTTATACCCTTATCAATTCATATACCTTTCTAAAATCGATTGTCTCCAATGAGAAACAATGTTCGCTACCTTTCTCGGCCCATCATAACACATTCGACACATATTCCTTTACCCTAATTTCCCTTTACAGCTTCATAAGTTTATTACACAATCAATTTCTTACGTTAACATATTGCACATTTCCTCAATGAGTGCACTCTATCTCTCACTCTTGAGTTTCCACCGCCTTTCCTAATTCAACAGACTTCTAAAGGAATGTCGACCACTAACCCATGCAAGAACCTTTGTCTATTATCATGCAATGTATATATGCGAATGCGGTCTGATAAAGAAAGATAAATGAATCCAAAATCTAGAAATACATATGCTTTAAAACCAAAATTAGAAGCATACCCGCTTATAAGATCCGGGAATCCTGGGCCTCGCCGAATCATGGCATAGACCACGGCTTTGAGGTTGCCGTCACGTCTGCACTCGAGACCTCATTCTTGATCCCACGACTCGACCTCGGCCTCGGCCTCGGCCTCCATCCATCAATCCACTACGGCTCTGCTGCACCATGGTATTGCTATCGATCTTCCAACATAGAAGACTGGCTCCAGTGTCTCTGGACAGCTTCCTCACTAGGTGGTCCATCGAACCACACCTCAAGCGAGCTCAGGACAGCCATCGGCACTCTCCATCGTGCCTCTTACCACAATGCTCACATAGAGGAACAGATCGCTCAACTTCTAAAGATCGACTCCACCACGACCACCAGTACAAAACTGTCTCTCTGCTTGCATAACCGGACTGTCTAGTCCCTCCCGAGGATCTAAAAGGTCCGCTATACCTCTACTCACTACTCGGGCTGTCATGGTCTCTTATTCCCGGTCTCTGACCAATCGCGGCTTGCCTCTCCTCAAGAATGCTGATCCTCATCACTTGAAGCCCTCAACTCAATGAAATCAATCATATCGATCGAGCCAATAGGTACGGATCTCTAGATTGAGTCCGCCCTCAAAACGCCGACACTTGTCGACCTCGTAAGCAACCACAGGTAGAAGCATAGACCAATAGCTCGTTGAACCGCACCTCATGAGTCGGCCACGGTCATCCGTCCCCTGCCTCACTCTAGAACTCCACAGCAGCTTCATGTCCGATAAATCTTGGGCATGAAATTATCCTCAAGGCCCTCGAAAATCATCCCACGTCACAGGTGGGGCCTGGTGGTACCGCCGACAGCCTCCACCACCGATATGCAGACCTCAGAATGAGAAACCACGAGTCGAAACGCTCATCCGAAGTCACAGCCCATCCATGATCGAGGACTCTCTCGATCCTTCCGCAAATAATCTCGACCTCTGCAGGCTCTGCCGCCATAAAGTCATCCGCCCCACGCTGCGATTGTTCATATCTCCGTTCCGTCAAGACAGAACTCGAGGAGGCAACTCCTCTGGATGAGGCATCGGAGACTCCCTACTAGCTCCTACCGATTCTAGGTCAGCGGGTGATTCAACTCGGTTTCCCAGTACGGATGACCTAAAACAGATAAGAAATTCCAATCAGTTCTGCTATTCTTTCCAATAATTCCAGCCTAACAGTACACTATGCCCATAAGATGCCAAACCATGCTCTGATACCAACTTAATGTAGCGCCCCCTCACTGTAGGGTACACATTGGGATGCCCGACGTGTATCCCATGATAAAGGTGCACTACCAGAATAGTCCTACTAATATCCACATGGCATCGCAGTGAGTTAAATCACAATATAATGTAATCAAGAATTAAAATCCAAAATGATAATCATTTTATACAACATCCAATGGTAGAATAGACCGATCTATCGGTCCTAACAAAACCAAAAGGAAACCGATACAAACATCTATCCTAGGTCATCCTCAAACGCTAACCCAAATTGACCAACCTGTGGTGCCATCGTCTCTTGCGGCGGAAATGCACGGCAGAAAATAATATCTTGAACTAGAGTCTACTCTATCACCCTGAAAAATATGATGCAATTTTGGGTGAGTTTATAACTCGGTGAGAAACCATCATCGATGGTTCACTCAAATTATGCATTACGCTGCATCGTCAAAGACAATTCAAGAATAATCAATTAACGATGATCGTATAATATTATATAAAGACGATATAACAGATTCTGATGATAAATTCTGATATATATATAATTCACAAGTGATAACCAATTACTGCATACATACCGTAGATTACGGTATGGCCTCACGATTCATGTAGTCTATTAACGATCTATGGTAATCATACATAGCAATTTACAAAGGTCACATCACGGTTCATAGATATTATCGGCGCCATGATAAATCATGTCAACACGCAATCACCATTCATTCACACATAATTTGCGATGAGCGGTCACAATCATTCACAGAATCATGCGGTCATTTCGATATTCAATACAAGATGCAATGCATATGAGACTCTTTTCGCTTATTCATGTTGTGCCCAAACGCTCATCGAGGATCGATGAGGGACGCTGGCGTCGTGATTTCTCCCTGCCAGCTAGGCTCGCGAAGACAATATTCGAGCTCGAAACTCTTTTCAGTGATATTAGCAACTTGGGACACATTCCATTATCTGATCATGCATTTATGCATGATATGCAGTCTCGATATTCAATGTTCAAGAATTCAAGTTCAATGATTTACGATTATGCTATGAAAGCCCAGTATTACAGTTCTCAGTGTCACTCAGTAATTCAATCCAATACAGTAATCGTATGCGAATCAGTCACATATAATTCAGTTCACTCATACATTTCAGTGGTCATACAGTAGTCCAGTTCAATACAGTGAGAACATACAGTTCGATCATGTATATTTCAATAATCATGCAATTTCCAGTGTCATGTAGCAGTACCGTTCAGTACAGTAAAAGCATACAATTCAATCACATTCATTTCAGTAATTCATACAGTGAGCATTTAGACAATCAAGAATTTGAGAAACCAATTAGGTTACTCACCTGTAACTTCCGAGCTATTGCCTGGAAGTCCCAGCAATGTCCGTGGAACGATGATCCAACGGCGCCACTATAACAGTAAAGTACAACCCATTACTAATCGCCCAATTAAATAGTACAATAATGCATATGTCTCTACAGAATTATGTACCATGCATGTTCACGATTTCCGGTGCTAAAACCCAAATTCGATATCCTATGCTCAATTTCAACTCTTCACTCAATTGGATCAACACTGCTTTGGTTTAATCCTCAATTCAGTTCAATTTTCTCAATTCATATTCCCTATAATAATTTCATATCCATCGGTCAAATCATCCAGTGAAAATCTCAATTAAAACTCCAATCGTCTCAATTCAGTACTTAGATCACACTATAAACCATAATTAACCTTAAATCTCAAGAATCAGTATCAATTAAATTAAATTCCAACTCTCAATATTTTTCTCAATAGTAGACCTCTTTCCCTAGTTCACAGTGAATCGAGAATCACCTCAATCGGAGGTCTACACCATAAGTTATGTCCCATAAACGAATATACATTCAATCAGAAAACTGCCCCATACGTCGCGACCTACACCCTTTCGTCGCGACGTGAAAAGCTCACTCGTCGCGACGTAGGGGACCGCTCGTCGCGTTAATAAAGCCACGTTAAATCGCGACGTGGAACCCATTCGTCGCGACGCACCAATCCACGCTTGTCGCGTCGTCGACCCGAGCTCGTCGCGACTAATAAAAATAATTACATTCAATTATTCGTCGCGACGAAGCCCTCGACGCTTATGCGCTCGTCGCGATGTGCGACGATCCGATCGTCTTCTCCGATCGTTTTCCGTCCATTTTCTCACTCTAAACCCCATTAAACACTCTCAACTACTTAAATCAACTATAATAAAGGCCATAAATGCTATAGAAACCATTAAAAACAACATTAAACACAAAAACACTTACCAATCGACGATCAATCCCAAATCTCAAAATCACCGTAACCCTAACTTTCTCAAATCACTGATAATCCACTCCAAATCCTTCTCAATCCTTCATCAATCACAATAAACACGTTAGCTAAGCACAATAGGAGGGAAAACCATAAGGAAAAACCAAAGAATCCTCACCAATGGAGGAATCGCACGACCGTCGAAGGAGAAGAAAGGGGGAAACGATAAAGCCTTAGACAATTTTCCCCAATTTCTCAACCCTAGCTATTTATAGCCTTAAGTCTCCATATCAGTCCGATTTTCAGTCTCTAAATTTCAACGGCTCAACATCATAATTTCCTATCAGTAAAATTCTGATTTTTTTCCATTACCATTGGACAATTCTCTCAGTGATATACGGTCAATCAGTCAGTCACCCAAATATTTCCGGTTCGGGTATTTTCTCCCGAATTTTCCGAAAATCTCCTATAAGCCACTATAAATTACCAGTCACTCGTAAACTATTCTAAATCAGTCACTTGAACACATTAACTCCTAATTCCTCATTTAATCACGATTGATCGGTCCAATCGGTCCACAATTCGATCGCTTAACAAACCACCAATTGATCGGTTCAATTCACAATTAAATACTGGAAAATCATGAATGCATGTACCAATGAATATATGCATATCACATAAACCAGTTCCTCTATGATTATAGGCCAAGCGTGCTCGACCAATGTATGCGGTGAAATCTATCGATCGTCCCAATATTACCATAATACCCTTAATGAGCGATAGCACGGATGTTACTGATGTCCGATCTCGATAATCCTATGACTAGGATAATTTAGATAATGACATAATTACACATGATAGGAATCTCGATGAGTGTGATCACATCATAATTTCCTTCATGCTATGCCATATATCATGGGCTTCATTAATTTGATTCAGATCTATATCAGTTCATAAATAATGAACAACAAATTAATGAAATATGCCTTTCTTTATTTATTTATAAAGACTGTACACAAATTTTTACAAAATCTCCCACTTGACCTAAAGCCAATTGCCTTGATATCTAATACCATAAAGTAGTACATGAGAATCAAAACTCTTTTGTGACAATGGCTTCGTCAGCGGATCGCAATATTACGCTCGGTGGGAACTCTCTCGTCTGGACATCACCACGTCTTATGATCTCCCTTATCAAATGATATCTGCGAGTGCGTGTTTGGATCGTTGATGAGACCTTGGTTCCTTCGCTGCTTGATAGCCCCATTGTTGTCACAATACAATTGTATGGGCCCATCACCGCTAGGAACCACACCAAGTTCGATAATGAACTTCTTGATCCAAACCGCTTCCTTTCTTTTGCTACGAGCGGCAATGTACTCTGCCTCGGTTGTTGAATCGGCGATCGTCTCTTGTTTGGAACTCTTCCAACCGACCGCCTGTCGTTCGGTGTGAATACATAACTTGATTGGGATTTGGAATCATCCTTATCATTGAAAATGGCATCTGTATACCCGCCACTGAGATCTCCATCCCGTATATCAAGAAAACATCCTTAGTTCTTCGTAAGTACTTAAGGATATTCTTGACAGCCACCCAGTGATCCTCACCAGGATCCGATTGGTATCTGCTCATAACACTTAGAGCATATGATACATCGGGTCTCGTACATAGCATATCATACATGATAGATCCTACCGCTGATGCATACGGGATCATATTCATGCGCATCCTCTCATCTTGTGTTTTAGGACACATAGATTTCGAGAGTGTTATCCCATAAGTCACGGGAAGGTACCCTCTCTTGGATTGCTCCATGCTAAACCTCTTTAACATCTTGTCTATGTACGTTGATTGTGAAAGACCAAGTAACCTTTTTGATCTATCTCTATAGATCCTTATCCCAAGGATATAAGTTGCTTCACCAAGGTCTTTCATGGCAAATTGTTTGACAACCAAATCTTGATCACATACGAGATAGAGACATCGTTTCCTAGTAATAATATGTCATCCACATATAGCACAAGGAATACGATTGCAGATCCATTGACCTTCTTATACACACGGATTCATCCGGATTTTGTGAGAAACCAAACTCTTTGATTACCTCATCAAACGGATATTCCAACTCTGGATGCTTGCTTCAATCCATAGATGGATTTACATGGTTTGCATACCTTTTAGCCATCATAGGAGGTGAAGCCCTCAGTTGTGTCATATACACATCCTCGGCTATATTTCCATTTAGGAAAGTCGTCTTCACATCCATTTGTCATATCTCATAATCATAATGAGTGGCGATGGCTGGGGTATTCTAATGGATTTAAGCCTCGCTAGTAGGTCAAAGGTCTCGTCGTAGTCAACTCCTTGTCTTTGGCGAAAACCTTTAGCCACAAGCCTTGCTTTATAGGTAATTACATTACCATCCATATCGGTTTTCTTTTTGAAAACCCATTTGCACCCTATGGGTTTTATTCCTTGGTGCATCAACCAAAGTCCATACTTGGTTTTCATACATGGAATCCATTTACGCCTGCATGGCATGAAGCCATTTACGAGACTCGAACTCTTGTAACCTCTTCATAGGTAGTAGGCTCATCATCTTTTATGAGCAATCGTCATCCTGTTCATTCACGAAATCCATATCTCTCGGGAACAGAGCGTATTCTACGTGACTACGAACTTCGTGTGTTGTAGAAGGTTGAATGTTACTTCATCTCGTATGAGTTACAGCTTGAGTTGAGCGATTGATCTGCGTCATTGGCGCATCTTGAACTTCTTCAAGTTCAATTTTGCTCCCACTGTCTTCTTGTAAAAGAAACTCTTTCTCTAAAAAGACAGCATGCTTTGAAACAAACACCTTTTGTTCCTCAGCAAGGTAGAATTGATATCCCATTGTTTCTTTAGGATATCCTACGAACAAACACTTGTCAGACTTTGCATCAAGTTTATCTGACTGTGTCCGCTTCACATAAGCAGGACAGCCCCAAACTTTCAAATGAGTAAGATAGGGTCTTTTGTTAGTCCACATCTCATATGGAGTAACATCAACTGTCTTTGATGGAACTCTGTTTAGCAAGTAAACAGCTGTCTCGATTGCATACCCCCAAAAGGATTTTGGTAACTTTGCAAAGCCCATCATTGATCGTACCATGTCTAACAAGGTTCGATTTCTCCTTTCTGCCACACCATTATGTTGTGGTGTGTAAGGAGGAGTCCATTGAGATAAAATCCCATTATCTCGAGATAATCCAAAACTCTTGGTCTAAGTATTCCCCACCACGATCGATCGTAATGTCTTGATACTTTTCTCAAGTTGGTTTTCTACTTCATTTCGAATTGTTTGAACTTTTCAAATGCTTGATTTGTATCTCATCGATACAAGTACCCATATCGAGAATAGTCATCGATAAAGGTAATGAAGTAAAGATAACCACTTCTAGCATGGATGGACATCGGACCACATACATCTGAATGTATTAGGTCTAATACTCCAGTCGCTCATTTACCCTTTCCCTTAAAGGGTAACTTAGTCATCTTGCCTAATAAACAAGATTCGCATGTGTCATATGATTCATAATCAAATGACCTAAACTACCACTCTTATGGAGCTTAGCTATCGTCTCTCATTTATATGGCCAAGCATAATGCCATAAGTAAGTTGACTTTAAATTATCTCGTTTATGTCTTTTCGTGTCATTGACATTCATAATTGGATGTGACATATCTAATCTGTAAATTCCATTGCATAAAGTACCAATACCATAAAGCATTCCATTCAAACTAATAGAACAACCATTGTTACTAAAAGTCAAATGGAAACCAATCTATTTAAACAAGAAATGATAATATGTTCTTTGTTAATACAGTACAAAATAACAATCATCCAATTTAATTACAAGCCCACCGGGGAGTGACAAAAGTAAGTGCCTACGGCTAATGCAAAGAACTCTTGCTCCATTTCCCACACGCAGTCTACCTCTCCCTTCACGAGTCGCCTCTCGTCCTCGAGGCCCTGCATATCATTGCATATGTGTGAGCCACAACCGATATCTAATACCCATATGTTATGATCAGAAATAGTATTAACCTCAATGACAAACATACGAAGAAGTCGAGGCATCGATGCCTTTTTTCGCTTCGGTTTCTCCATATAGACTTCTGATTCATTTCCGGTGACCAGTCTTGCCTGATGGAAGCAAGTCCCTTTGGAGCGATCTCTTTGGTTTTTCTTCGCTATACTTCCTTTTGGTTTCTTAGACCTTTTCTTCTTACATTTCTTTTCTTTGAACCGGAAGAAGAGTCCACCATCGACACTTGCTTGCTATCCTTCTTGATAGCTTGCTCTCTTGTCTTGGCAGATTGATCAACTCGAGGATTGTTGTGGATACTTGGTTCATCCGATAGTTTAACAAAACCGTGAATAACTATCGACAATCCAACCGAATTAAGTCAATACTTAATTCATAATCCATGAAAAAACTAAGACGGCCAATCTCTCAATATACCCATTCATCTTGATGCATCTTGCATCGCAGATGAACACAAGTCATCTTAGTAGTGAAGAGTAGCCTCGAGGTCTCGAACCTTTCAGACCGAGCTTGCTCATCAAACAGCTCCCTAAGATGAAACACTATGGTATGAGCATCCATAGACTCATGCTGCTTCTGCAGCTCTGGTGACATCGAGGTAAGCATAATGCAGGTAGCCATGTCACTGTCTTTAAGATGCTTTCGATATGCTTTCTGATCCTCATCAGAAGCATCAACAATAGGTGGATCAGGAAGTGGAACATCTAGGACAAATCCTAGTTCCTCATACCTGAGAACAATTCTCAGATTTCTCAGCCAATCTAGAAAATTTGGTCCAGTTAACTTGTTGGATTCCATAAGCGAGCGCAAGTTCACACTTGAAGTCATCTTCAATCAACCTTAAGGGATAGAGAGAAAGAATGTTAGAATAGAATTAAATGCATAATCATAAGGACTTGCATGATATGCATATGGCTCCCACTAGTTTCATAGAATCCATAACCCTCAGTACGAATCCAAGAAACATTATGACAAAATGTCCTAGTGGGTCGATATCCGACATTCCTAAAAATGACCTTGGGTTTGCCCAACAAGCCACTTTAGTTCAATCGGTAGGTATCGGTCATACCAATTGCATCATAGATAGATATCCGACATTCCTAAAATGACCTTGGGTTTGCCCAACAAGCCACCTTAGTTCAATCGGCAGGTATCAATCATACCATTTCCATCTTAGGTGCAACTATCGACTAGTGCTATCAACTTTTGATGTTTGCACACACATTGGGTTATCAACTCTTGATGCGTGTACATCTGATGTACACTACCCAATTTCGTCTCTGTCCACGTTGACCTTGAGTTTGCTCAACAAATCAACGCTTCTAGTGAAAACCACCCATTAATCCAAAATCTCATTTTCCATGGTTCAACATATCCAGTATAGAGTGAGCTTGGGTTTGCCCAACAACCCAACTCTATAAGAACTCTGGTTCTCCCCATATTAATGGAAGGCGTTAGTTTTCATATGATTTGAGGGTTTTCAGGTCTCATCTTCTTCTTCTCCAAGCCGTAGGATTATAGTCACTATGACTATATGGAATGATTTAGGGCATATGATCAATCACATTGAGTTTATACCTAAAATCATCCATCATCCCTCCTTTGCATGTTATAAGTCGACTTGTGTATGTATAAGTGGACTTATGCCTCTAATAAGTCGACTTATGCATGTGTAAGTCGATTTATGCAGTTGTATGCTAACAAGTCGACTTGTACCATTGTGCAAGTTGACTTATCGTCTGATCTGACAAACAAGTCGAGTTATGAGCGTATAAGTTTACTTGTGCAGTTGGAATTGCTATCTTAATTGGCCAATTTCTCAATTCGTATAGTTCAAATTCCCAATACCAAGTCTAATACACTTTACCTTGATGTACCAATGAAACACTTTCATTGTTGCTTACCATATATAGTCAAACTATATATGAAGAATTTGAAATCGGTGAATATACTGTTATTCACTTGGATTTCCAAATAATTCGAGAATATCAAATTATCAACCTAAGTATCTCTAGGTAGTCTACACTTTATCAAGACTACTTCGGCACTAGTCACAAAATTTGTGACGGCCAAAACAATCAAGATAAGGGAATATACTAACGAGACGCTAATGAGACACATTTGACATCCGAAAATTATTTGGAAACCTAATTTCAAAAAATTCATTTAGGCAAGCATACAACATCAATGTAACACATTTTTAATCACATTAAAAATGATCCAAGGCATTGGAACTGAAATCTACACAATTTCTTAGTTCAAACAAAACAACTCCAGCAATTTTCTCAAAACTGCCAAGTTCTATGTTTTGCTTGAAAAACCCATTGAAACAATTTCAATAAATTCTGAGAAAATTACAGAGGTCACTAAATGTTCCCAAAATGCTCCATGAATTTTTTCAGGATTTATTTCCATCAAAAACTCATTCAACCTCAGCAACAAAGCCAATGCAAAATCTGTGTTCCTTAACACAGCTATTCCCAGCAGCACACAATAAATTCTCAAATAAATAGTAAATCACCTCGAAAACATTTTTCCATCTACATAGACATTCATAAACATCTTAGGGACATGTAGGTGAAATAAAATCCGAAAAAACATTTTTCTACAATTTATTATCGAATTTATAGGCATGCCTGTTCAGTGAATGTGCACAAAGACAGCACCCAGCACATTAGGGAATAAATTAGCAAAACTATATCAAATCACATTGATAAATTCCGGGCTTTCACAGACATATGCAACAACATCTTGTGAACATATCTGGGTAAGAAAATTTCGAAAACTATATCTCATACTGAATTCGAAATTCAACACATACAACATGCATCATCATCACAAGCTATAGCAACTCCGACCTAGTCATGGTTTCGTTGTTATATTCGACACAAGTGGCTCTGATACCACTGTAGGAAAATCCCGGTGTGAGCATCACATGCCCACGGTGCGGAAAACAAAAATTTTTTGTTCCGGGACCTTCCCGAAAGCCAAGATCCATGTGTGTATATATAACAAACTCAAACCGAACAACCAAAGGAGACCGTCTCTAACGGTATCCACGCAGAGATCGGAGAACCTAACCGGGACAAACCCTTTAACCCGGGAATAGCTAGAACAAATTAAAGACTGCTAGATCTTACCTTTTTTCTATGGAGAGCTTTGAGAAACAATGAAGAGAAGGAGATGAAGAAGCTTGAAGAAGAGAGGAAGATGATACTCGTATGCTTCTAAAAGCAAGCATTGAAAAACTTTCTTTTTCATCTTAACCCTTTAAAAGTAACGAACATCCACTCTTCTCATCCAGTTGCCACATGTCTTTAACCTTTAAAGACTATAAAATGTTAAAGGTGGAGGTCCATCCACGTATGGCCTTTTTATATATATATATATATATATATATATATAAAGTTAAAGGATGAGTCATCAAAGTTAAAGGAAGCTTCTCCCATCCACGTTTTTCAACATATATATATATATATTAATTAATTATTTAATTAATTAATCATATATATATATATATATGTATATATATATTACTGAAGTGGTCCATCTACTGGGTCATTCTCCTCTTAGCCTCTAGGATCCCTATGGGATAAACCCTCGAAAACCTTTTTCAGTAATATCGATGTCGCGATCTCATCGGGACATATCTCGATCTCATCGGGATCCATTTAATCCGGTTGCTCTCCATATATTGGAACTCTGTCCAAAACTATTTTACAAGTTCTCCGAGACACTCTTATGCGTGTGACCCATTAGGTTCCCAGTTATGTTGGCCACTTAGATTAACACTTAATCTAAGCAAGTCATGAGCGGTATCTAGCAACACATCATGACCCCCAATTGACCGGAAAGTAATTGATTTGACGAATGAATATATATTCATCATGGACCATATCACGAACCCTTCCATAGACAATTACCGTGCAATTCGTCCTTTCACCATGCTATACCCCACTTGGTTATGAGTATGGGCAATGTGTCAACTCTCACTAGGTCGACTACATCAAATCTAGTCCAGTGATTTCAGTTCTTGTCACAGGACTCATTACTTTATATGTCACTTGAAGACACTCTTCACGACATACATACTCGACCAGAGATTTCTAAGTAATGACCCCGACAAGAGGCGTGGGTATCATCTTCTGCTATCACGAAGTGGTGAATTCTCTATTGGCTACTCAATTACCTTCAATACCTCAAACTGCACTCCAAGCACCACCCTATGAAGCGACCTCTGTAAGGCAACAAGGAATGGAGTCAAAGCACGTAATCGGTATCCAAGATATCCTTGAGCACCTCAAGTCTAAGGATACTTGCACCATTCTTATGATGAGATTATCACGACATTAGAATAGGACATCCATGTGATGATCTCATGGCGGTCATCCAATGTACTTACTACCTCTAGTAAGCATCCACATCTCAACCCTAAATATCTCATATTTACGGTTTACGAGATCCACCGCTTGATTAAATCAAGGAGCATGAGATGTGCTAGTCTTTCCGATTCTGATGTCGGTCTCGGTAATCCTATGACTAGGATAATTTAGATAATGACATAATTGCACATGATAGGAATCTCAGTAGTGTGATCACATCATAATTTCCTTCATGCTATGTCATATATCATGGGCTTCATTAATTTGATTACAGATCTATATCAGTTCATAAATAATGAACAACAAATTAATGAAATATGCCTTTCTTTATTTATTTATAAAGACTGTACACAAATTTGTACAAAATGCACTAAAGGCGATTGCCTTTAGGGCACTACTCTAACAGTGCCAGCAGGTTAAGGCTGAGCACAAGGCCCTAGTTGGGAGATTGCATTCGTTACTCATTTCGGAGTGAAAATGGAAACGCATTACGATGGATTTCATTATGGGGTTGCCTAGGACGCCGAGGCAGTGTGATGCGATCTGGGTCATAGTGGACCGGTTGACTAAATCGACTCACTTTTTGTCAGTGAGGGAGAGTAATACTCTCCATCAGTTGGCCCAGAAGTATGTGGCAAAGATTGTGCGACTGCATGGGGTCCCAGTATCGATAGCGTCAGATAGGGATCCCAGATTTACTTCGAGGTTCTGGAGGAGTTTGTAGTCGGCTATGGGTTCGAGATTGAATTTCAGCACAGCGTTTCATCCTCAGACAGATGGGCAGAGTGAGAGGACTATTCAGGCTGTTGAGGATATGTTGAGAGCCTGTGTATTGGAGTTCCGAGGTGCATGGGATCAGTATTTGCCTCTAGTAGAGTTTGCTTATAATAATCAGTACCAGAGTAGCATTGGGATGGCACCGTATGAGGCCTTGTATGGGAGGCCGTGTTGATCACCTCTTTACTGGGATGAAGAGGGTATGAGGATGTTAGAGGGTCATGAGCTGATTCAGGATACTGTGGATAAGGTGCAGCTGATTCGGAGTCACATCAAGGCGGCTCAGGACAGACAGAAGAGCTATGTGGATCAACATCGGAGAGAGATGGAGTATGCTGTGGGTGATAGGGTGTTCCTCAAAGTGTCTCCATGGAGAGGAGTTCTCAGATTTGGCCATAAGGGCAAGTTGAGTCCTCGGTATATCGGTCCGTATGAGATTATCGAGAGGATTGGACCGTTGGCCTATAGATTGGCGTTAACGAGTGAGATGTCCCAGTTGCGATGTGTTTCATGTGAGCATGCTCCGGAGATATCGATCTGACCCGACTCATGTGATTTTGGCTCAGGAGATCGAGATAGCTAGTGATTTGAGTTATGTTGAGGAGCCGGTGCGGATTATTGGATCGCGGGTCAAGCAATTGAGGAGCAGGGTGATTCCATTGGTGAAAGTCCTTTGGAAGAACCACTCATCAGAGGAGGCAACTTGGGAGATTGAGGAGCACATGAGGAGGCAGTATCCTCACCTGTTCGATCAGTCAGGTAAGAAAATTTCGGGACGAAATTTTTGTTAGAAGGGGAGAATTGTAACATCCCGTCACCGATGGGATGGATACAGTTCAGCTCATACGTATTTTGCATACGTATTTTGCATATGCATTCATAGCCTCTGCATTGTTGATAAATGTTCATAATTGCACAAGTATATGTATGTACATGCATGAATGACAGATTTCCGACTTGATTGTGAAATTGGAGATTTTGTGAATTTAAAGGTTAATTGTGCTTTGAGTAGTGACTTGGAATGTTAAATTGAATTTTAGAGATTTGAATTATGAAATTGGAGTGTAGGATTATGTAATTTATATTTTTGGAGATTTATAGAAATTTTTCTGAAATTTTTGGAGCATCGAGTCCGGACCGAAAAAATGGCTTAGTGACTGATTAATTGTGATTTCGGTTCTGAATTTGATTGAAAATTGCTATGAGGTAAATTGAATTATGATTTGAGGGATTAGGGTCTGAATCATTGGAATTCGGGAGAAATTAGAATTAGAAATTGGATTGAGGTCGTTCGAATTGGACTTGTGGCAATTTCATTTGCCAAACAAGCCTTATGAATCCTTTTATATTTAAAGCTAAACCTTTGAAAATTTTCTCCACGATTTCTCCTTGCTCTTGATAGAAACTTCCTTTTCCTTCTTCCTTCATCGTGGATCCTCCTTGGAGTTGCTATTGTTTCCTTCTTGCTATTTGCTTCCTTTTCTATCTTGGATCTATTTTCTGGCTTGGGGTTAAAAGAGATGAAGATGGGTTTGACTTGGGTGATTACCGTGGGTGTGTGAGTTGAAGTTTGAGTGATCTTTGAAGATTTGAGGTTATTAATCAAGTAAGTTACTTCCTTCTTGCCTTATATAGTTTGATTGGTTGGTTTATAGAGTTATTTTGATTATTTAACTTGAATATTTAAGGATTTGGTATGTAGGGTTTCCGATGGGTATTTTCGTTGATTTTAGGGTTGAAAATTGAGGGATTTTGGTTGTTTGATGAAATAGAGCTAAGGATTAGTGGTATGATATGTATAGAATTATTTGAGAGTGGTTTGAAAGAAGAAAATATGGTTTTGGAGTTGTTATCAGTCGAAAATCCGGAAATTTCTAGGTTTTCTGGGCGATTCTGCGATTGCACGCTGTGGCGCACGAAGAACACGCCGCGACGAGCAAGGCAGCGCTGCACGCCGCAACGAGTGCAGAGGCACGCCGCGGCCAGCAGGAGAGGCCCACGTCGCGACGTGTGCAATGCGTACGCGGCAGCGATGAAGGAATCGTTCGCCGCGGTGAGGCGTGCGGACGCCGCGGTGAAGGCGAAGAGGAAGGAGCTCGCCGCGGCGAGGAGGGCCAATTTCCAAAATTGAAATTTTTGAGGTTTTGAATTTTGGGATTTAGGATTTTGATAATTCAATTGGATATGGATTGATTTCATTTTGGAGGTTTTGAATTCGGGATTTAGAATTTGAGATCAGGAATTCGGATTAGTGGTTGAAATGTCATAACATGCATAGTACGTAAATCATTCGATATATATTTGCATCCTTGATTATTGAAAATTGATATAATTAGTGATATTCGGATATTCTGATTATTGTAGAGGCTCAAGTGGAGCGTCGATCCTCTGACGCAGCTGAGACTTCCCAGCAGTAGCTCGGAAGTTTAGAGGTGAGTAACCTAGTTGGTTCCTCAATCTCTGGTGTGTTAAATGCTTTGTGTGAACTATCTATGGGTATGATTGAGTGTTTCGCATGAGTATGTTATTATGAATTATGAATGCATGCTAGGCATGAATAGAAATCGGTAATTGACAGTTGTGACTGGAGCACATTCTGATCGGAGCTATATGTTCATCTATTGTGAAATTGTGAAAAGGGAATAGTGCATACCCGGAGGGCTCTCCTATCCCTAGTGCGCGTGGGCAGTAGTGCATACCCAGAGGGCTCTCCTACCCCCGAAAACGCGATTTCTGTGTGATGTGTGATGTGCCCAGAAATGGGATATCTGGCCTTGATCCTGACTAAAATAAAATGGAAATCATTATGCATTCAGTATGTGATTGTGCTATGAGTTTGAAATGGGTTAAAGGTAAATGTGTGATAATTGTTGAGTAAATTTATGATTGTGAATCTGAATGTGATATTGTGTTGTTCTGTACGCAATTTCTGCGTAATGCATGAATTGAGTAAACCATCGATGATGGTTACTTATTGAGTTCATAAACTCACCCAAAATTGCAACTATTTTTCAGGACAGCGATAGTGTGACTCCTAGCTCCAGTCAGCGAGACTTTTCCTGCTTGTGTGAGTGCTGCGAGAGGGAGCATGGCCTGAGTTGGTCATTTGGGATCTTTTGGGGAGGATGACCTAGTTAGGAGTTTTAACTATTTATTTTGGTTCTGTACAGTTGTAATCGGATAGAAGTGTGAACTTATGATTTTAAGAAATGATATGAGAAGTACTCTTTGGTTTTAGAATTTAGTGAAATTGATATTACTGCTTTATTATATTGATGCCATGAGGTGTATAAATTGATCGAATCGTAGTGCACCCTCATCGTAGGGTATGTATCGGTATGAACTACGGGCGTCCCGGTGTATACTCTACGGTAAGGGGGCGCTACAGACGATCTAATCCAAGTCTTATGTGAAGATGAACTCTTTTGGTACCAATACTCTCGCAGCATATGGCTAGCTTAGGGCGATCGTAACACAAAGTATTACCATATCGTCACGATGGAAAAGTGAAGGAGCTTAAGAATTGAAACCCTCAAGGATGAAAGTGGAACATTGTACACAGACCCTACCTCACTTCATTCAATAGCTACTCACTACGTCCAAGCACTCTTCTTAGCAGACTCAACTCAATCGATCCAGTTTCGTGTTGCTGGAGCCTTCCCCAGATTAACAGACAATGAGAGAGGTGTCGTTTGCACTCCTGTAGCCTTCACCGAGGTTCGGTCAACAATGTTCGAAATGGATTCAAATAAAGCTCTAGGGGCCGATGGTTTCAATATGACATCTTTCCTAAAACAATGGACTGTAGTGGGTAATTCTGTGTATAGATATATTCAGAAAGTATTCAAGCATGAACAATGGGAGTCGGCGTTGAACCACACGATTATTGTTCTTATTCTGAAAATTCCAGTACCACTATCCATCGTGCAGTTCTGACCCATTAGTCTTTGTTGCCAAGGTTATAGTCAACCGGTTGAAACCGATCCTTGACAAAATGGTTGCCCCCAACCAATGTAGTTTTGTGTTGGGACGCTCAACCACTGACAACATTATTATCGTCCAAGAGGTAATTCACGGAATGAGAAAAAAGAAAGGAAAATCTGGCTTCCTTGCAATCAAAGTCGACCTAGAGAAGGCTTATGATCGCATCCGATGGGATTTTATCCTAAATACTCTTATTGATATTGGGCTACCCATGGAATTGACCAGTTTAATTATGAAAGTGTGTGACTTCAGTACAGATGCAAGTTTGCTAGAATGGAGATTTATCTAATTCATTCCATCCCACTAGAGGCCTCAGACAAGGCGATCCGATATCTTCGTATTTGTTTGTGCTCTGTATGGAGAGGTTAGGTCAACTCATCACCTCAGAAGTTTCTCAAGGAAATTGGAAGTCTATTAGATTGAACAGAAAAGGACCTCGCTTATCTCACTTGTTCTTCGCAGATGACCTCATACTGTTTGCGGAAGCTTCTATGGACCAGGTGAGTCTCATTTCCACATCTTCTGTCAGTCTTTAGGATAGAAAATAAGCAGTGTCAAATCTAGAGTTTATTTCTAAAAAATCATCCCTCGTTCCTAATGTAGGGACCCGATCCCGAAGACCAGACCCTAACCGGAAAACGAAACGAAAGATGGATAACAAAGAGGCAGAACGAACAAATCGAAGCAAATCAATTTCAAATCGAAAGCGAATTGGATCGAAGCAAACAAATTGCTTATTCGAATTTAAACAAATTCCGACATCCGTAAACAAACACTTTAGATAGCTTATCGCGTTGCGTTGGAAACCTTAAACTTAATCTATCCGATTCAGTGCAAATTTTTCTTTTTCTTATTTTTCATTCCTTCTCTTCTTATTCCTCTTTATTCAAAGCTCATACTAATCAAAACAATATCATTTCCCTTTTTGGAAATTCATTCTAAACAAAATCCCACTTACTTGATTCTTCATGTCCAAACCACATCTCATCAATAAAATTCAAAACTTGTCATTCTCTTTATTTGCCAATAACACTTAATACATATACCACTATACTACCCTATAAAAATCGGGCAGCATAACGACTATATTTCATTAACCCAAAACCTGCAATACACATTCATAAACTTATACATTCACAACTTACTTTCACTTCTATAATCCAGCTCAAACACACAATCCCCAAATCAATACACAGATCTCATAATGCAATACAATTCATACATAATCCAAATCATAATCAATCTCTACTCAATTTACATAACTCAAGTTCTTATACAATTTCACAATCCGAATACATCACGAATTAAACGCTTACATTATACTAATGGCATTCCAGGCCATAACCAATTACTAATATTCATAACCCAAAGCACACAATGTACAATAATTCTCAATTTCTCAACAGCATCTAAACTTAACAATAGTTCAATAAGAACTCATACAAACGAAATCTCTCATTTTCTTTCACCCGTTCTTCTTCTCATCACCTGTTAATGGGAGTGAAGGGGGGTGAGCTTAAAAAGCCCGTGGGTAATCAGGTTTATAATCAATCATAAGCAAAACCGTTCAAAAGTTTACTGCCATAGAAATTTCTTGTTGAAAATCCAAAAAATGCTCGTTTCTCAAATTTTCGTCATGTATTCAAATTCATAAATCGCAACACATGAATGTATCACTTGCTCACAATCACAATTTCATAATTCAAAACATCATCTCATTAACCACAATTTATGTCATTTCATCATTCAAGCATAACACACAATTCATAAATGCAATGCACATCAAATGGCTCGAGAGGTTCCGTGAACGGAACAAAGAAACCGAAGTTTACTCCGTGAACGAAACGAGTCCACTTTTCGGATCTCGTGTGGCACAAGCGGCCAGCCAGGAGAAGGCTTTAACGGAACGGTTCCTCTCTCACCCAAACAAGGCACATAAACAATGCTCAAACTCATTTCATTGAAATGAAATGCTTTCATGATTTTCATATTCTTTTCCTTCTTTCCATTCAAATCAAAATGCCATAACACACTTCAATGGCATAACATAATCATGCTCACAATGCATTTTTGCATGTTCACAACAATTCACAATTTATCAATTCAAATTCAATTCATGGAGTATATGAACACATATAAACCAATTCTTTAAATCATTTGAAAAACAACTTATGCACAATCATAAAATATTTGAAATCACTTTATTCTTTCAATTTGGAAAAATCTTTAATAGCTTATTACTCAACTATAAACATGAAACCCACCTCATATCCATGCTTGGAGCTTGATCCAATCATCAATTTTCCATAGCTTCCTTGGTTCTTCCAATTTAAAATTACCTAAACATATCCACCCAAAATTCAATATCATAACCTTCATATTTCACAAACACATAACAATCTTTCAAAATCTCCAACTCGTATAATTTGGCATAAGTTCTAATTAATTTCTCATCCAAAATTAAACATAACCCAATGCATAATCACTCAAATTAACTTCATAATCAATAGACCCATATCCATCTTAAGCCAAATCAACCAAAAACTCACTAAAAACTAAAAGATCAAAACCATCTCTTACCTTTTATCTTCTCTATTTTCGACATAGCTTGGCTCAAGATGAAGCTCTCTTCATCCTCCACGTTTTTCCCTTCTTGAACATCTTGAAAATCCCTCTTGAAGACCTTCAAAAATTCAGCCCTAGCTTTTCTCTCCTTCTTCTCCACGAAATCTCCTTTTCTTTCTCACTCTCTCTTTGTTTCTTTCTCTCATTTTCGTAAGCTTCCCTCTTCTCCCAAGCCATTCTCTTCTTTTATAGTGCCAGCACATTAATGAGTGTCCAAAGACAAAAATACCCCTCTATGTTAGGCTAAAACTCTTAAGTCTTTAAATGGACTTCCAAAACTGCCCCTGAAATTTATCCTACTTTAGGACATTAATTTCACCATCAAAATGGAGGAATTAGTCCAAACTTCCTTCTAGAGAATTTTTCCTCTATGTCTTAATTTCATAATGTCACAAGAATCATCCAATTTGGAGCACTACATCAAAAGTTATGCTCAAAACATTTCTGACATTTTCATATTCTAACACATTTTCTAGCAATTCACTTCCTTCCACAATTTAGCATTCTTAAAGGCTAAATTGAAATTTCATTTCTTCATATGCCTTGTAGCCCTATGTCTTAATTTTATTTTCCCTCAAACATCGCTTCAATCGGATCTCCACAGATCCCGAATTTCACAAAATACTAAACCATGTTCAGAAACTTTCCTATCTCACTTTGATTCAAATAATCTTGCTCAATTAAATCTCTAAAATTCATAATTTTCCATAAAAATGAAATTAATTGTCTTAGGAATCCAACGCTTCGAGAACCAAGTCATTCGGATGTCGGACGGAAGAGATATCAACAAAAGATTGGACAACAGGCGTATGAGGAAGGAAGACAGCAAAGTCAGAAGAGAACAAATCGTTCTGATTATCGTAGGATTCAATCAAACTCTTTCAATTCAACTCCAATTGATACAAATTTTCATGGAGAGAAAGATACATGTGTTAGGAATTCAATGCTTCAAGAATTGCCTCAATCCGAGGTCGGATGAGTGAGTTATGATCAAAACAACTCAACATGTTCAAAATCCTAAATCGATTTGAAACTCTTTTGGAGAAAACGCCATAACTTTCTCTAAAAATATCCAAATGCCTTTGTTCTTGTGCCATTGGAAAGATAACATCAAGATCTACAACTCGTATTAGAGGCCACGAAGCGAGATTCAGCCTCTAAAATGGTCAAAATCGCGTTTTTCACCAGTTGACCCGTGGCTGTCCGTTAAAAGGACATGCATGTCCGTTTAACGGACACATACGACGCAAAATGTTCCAAACCATCCGAGAATGTCCGTTAAACGGACATACATGTCCGCCTAATGGACATGAGCAAGGGGAGGGGTCCTTTTGACCCGAGGCTATCCGTTAAACGGACTCCCATGTCCGTTTAACGGACATGGGTTTTCCAAACCCATTCAAACCTTTTTCCCATGTTTCTCACAACCAAACTAACATCATATACACTTATAATCTCCACATATTTACTTATTCAAAGGCCTAAACACTTCATAACAATTCAAGAAATGAATTCAATTTATGAACTTCTCAAATCTCAACTAAATTGATTCATCAAAACCTCAAATTTCAAACATTCATCAAAGCTGTCACTGACATCAATCTTATATAACATCATAACTTGTATCAACTGTAACTCTTAACTCCGATCTCGAAATCTTGCATACTTGATCTCGTTGGAAAGATAAAAGAGCAAGCTACAACTTCAAAGAAGGCAACTTTGGCCAATTCTATTTCAATCATTCCCTAATTTCCCTTAAATCAGCATATACATTTAATATTCATCCTAACTTCACTTCTTCTATTTTAATCTCATTCAACCAATTAAATTTGACATTGGAATCTATCCAATACTCAACCTCAATCCAAATTATTTCTTACATTCAAATCGCATCTTGTCATTCACCAAGTTCCTCTCTTACTCTTGCATAATATCTCACATATATGACCATAATTCATACTAAGGGTTTCTCAACTCACTATCCTTACATAAACCCATATCTCATTAAGGCACAAATAACATTTGTAACACAAGTTATACACCAATACATTCATTTACTTTCATATTCACATTTCTAATTTCCACTCAAGGATCGGGGTCCAACACCCAAGCTCAAGCATTAAGTATGAAATTGGGTTTCAAATCCATTGATAATCTAGGCAAGTTCCTTAGAGTGCCTGTTATCTACGAAAGATCAACAAGGCATACATACCAATATATTCTGGATAATGCTCACAACAAATTAGTAGGATGGAATGCTAGACTTCTTTCCCTTGTTGGGCGAGTAACACTGACACAGTCAGTTATGGCATTGCTACCCATCTATACCATGCAAACAGTGCGATTACCCTAAAAACTTTGTGATGACCTCAAGCAGCTTATGCGTAATTTCATCTGGGGTTCGAGGGAAGGGCATAGGAAAATTCACCTAGTGAATTGGGAGACAATATGCAAACCAAAGACATCAGGGGGTCTCAGCAATAGGAGACCCTGTACCACAAATGATGCTTTGCTAACTAAATTGGGATGGGGGTTACTTAATCATTTGCTCTTTGGGTACAAATTCTTCGAGCTAAATATCACTTCGACAACCGAGATATTCCTGAAACTCTGAACAACAAAGGAGCATCTTCAATTTGGCAAGGTATATGCTCTACGTGGAAACTTGTCCTGACGGGTGCCGATGGCATATAGGTAACGGGAAGCTCACACGCTTTTGGATAGATAATTGGGTTGGAGAGGGAGGACCTCTAATTCACATGGCTATACATCTCATACCTGATAGTCACTTGCATGCTCGAGTCCACGAATTCGTGGCAATAGATGAGGAATGGCTATGGGACAAATTTCAGCACGTCCTCCCAGCTACGGTGTACATGACCATTGCTAGCATTATGGCTCCAAGACCGGAGTTTGATGACGATCGGGTGGTCTGGGGTGAAACTTAGAATGGGATCTTCTCCACTTCAATGGCGTATGAGCTCATAGAAAATCCAGGACATAGAGCCCTAAGTCAATTGTGGTCTTTGATTTGGAAATGGCCAGGACCACAGCAGATTAGATCATTCTTATGATTAGTAGCTCAAGGCAAACTATTAACAAACCAACAATGAGTATACAAAGACGTGACCACCGATAACCGATGTTCGCATTATGGTAGCCCTGAATCTTGCTTACATATTATTCGCGACTGCCCTAGGCGGGCAATTTTAGATACAGTTTAATTATGACGTGGAGCAGACGGCCATATCTATGCAGAGTCGCCCAGAGTGGTTGAGTTCCAATTTGTTTAATCACACAGAGATCACTGGAGTACGATGGTCACTACTATTCAGTATATCTTGCTGGTTCTTATGGCAATGGCGTAATAAAAGCATATTTGAAACCCATTTTTCCTTGCTAGCTGATAGCAAACATATTATCCTAGATTATGCACATCGGGTGTTTAAAGCATGTACAGTTACGGCTCGAGCTACGGTAGGCCAAACGGCTAGTCATGACAGGAGCATCGACTGGTCCAAACCTAGAGAAGGATGGATTAAGCTGAATACCAATGGGAGCAACGCCATTGTCACATTGAAATACCTCTACTGGGGGCCTCCTCCGAGATAGTACTAGTCGTTGGGTGGGAGGCTTTGTTCAAACTATTAGACTTTTCTCACATTTGGAAGCTGAATTATAGGATGTATATTCGGGATTAAATCTGGCTTGGATATGGGATACCGGCGATTGAAACTTGAAGTCAACTCCTTGATTGTTATCAACATTCTCTCACTGTCAGGCTCGCAAGCACCCATGAACTCCTCCTTGGTGTAGGCTATTTACGCCCTACTAGCCCAATCCTGGACGGTTCGAGTTTGTTATGTTTCTTGTGAAGGAAATCGGTGCGCTGACTGACTAGCCTCTCACGCGATTTTGTACAGTTTCGGAATCACTTATTTAACACATCCCCCTTTGGGATGCTTTGCAGTCCTTTCTGAGGATATGTCTGGGGTCTTAACCCCACGACCCACTGTTTAGGCCTCACTTTTATTCTTTTGTATTTAAAAAAAAGGTTTAAGCAATTTTTGTATTTTTATGTTTTGGCTTGTTATTCGTTAAGTTAGGTTTTAATTTTTAATGGTATTATTATTTTGTATACATATTTTAAAATATAAATGGAATATATAAATGTAATTGTTTATAAATTAAAGTTTAAGAAACAATATTACTAAGCTTGAAATTATTAATAACTTAATATTTGACAAATTTTAAATATACATTTACTTAATTAAAAAACATATAAATCAATTTTGGTGTTATTAAAATTTTATATCAATATAATAAAACTAACAACTATTTTCTTACATGTAGCTATAAAATTATTATTTTTACATCAAAAGTTAAGCATAAAACATAATGTTGTTTTCTATTTTCATAAAAACACATCAACCCGATTGGAAATGTTGAACAATTCAACTTTGTCGTTTTAATTTTGGCCGACTTAAGCAATTTTGCATTTTTATGTTTTGGTTTGCTCTTCAGTGAGAATAATTTTTAATTTATAATTCAATTTATGTCTTCTATTCCTAAAATTTATCGAAAGTTGACTTTGTCAATTGAATAATCATGAAAATGTAATAAAATTTTATTAAAATTTTTATCATTGTTTTTAAATTAATTATGTGAGATTTTTATGATATGATATTTTATTTTATTTTTATTTAGAACTAACTTTTAGAAAAGTTATTTTTTAAAAAATTATTGAAAAATTTTATCTACAAAAGTTCTATTAATATAAGTCTAATTAAACAAAGGTTAAGTTGGATTTGGACTGACTCGAGTCAGCCAGAGCCAGCCTTTTAGCCGATAGAAGAGTCTTTAAGAGATCCTCCTCACGTGTTGAATCGCTCACGCTGTTAGCTTGGGTCATCTGTTTTACTAAAGATACCTGCTCGTGATACAAATTTTGTCAACGACAGATGTGATTTAATCTTTATTATTTATTTTGAAAACTATCATTTATTATTTGAAGAGTTTTTAAATAAAAATCAATATAATATTAAAAATTATATGAATAAAAGTTAGAATTAAAATATTAAATTATAAAAAAATTAATGTATTTTATCAGTTTTATAATAGAGAATCTCTATATTATTTAATTATTAAAGTGAGTTTCCAATTTCTTATTTTAAGACGTTTTAAATAAATTATAATTTTTCATAAATATGATCAATAACAAAATAAATAATGTTAAAATTTGAAAACGAATTGTTTAAATCAAGTGTATTATTTTAATTCAAAATGGTTATTCCATTAAATAGTTTATCTATAATAAATAATTTTGTTATATTCATTAATTTTGGACCCATCTAAAAGTTTTGCATGACATGGTCACATATAGTTCACGTAATCATCACACACCCACGTAGAAACACGTGTCAAATTCACATCCAAGTTATCTTCGCAAAAAGTATATGTTAATTTCTATACATCAGACTTTGATAGATCAATGTCTATCTAAGGCGCGCTAGTGACATAATAATAGTTAATTAATATTAAACTTAAACATAATTTTATAGAGGTGATAATGGATTGAATCAGATTAACATGAGTTAACTTCTTAAGAGATAGTCAAACCTAATTTAACTTCTTAAGAGATAGTCAAACCTAATTCAAAATTTAATTAAGCTTGAGTAGTATTACGTGGCTTAGATCCACTCCAACAGCTCCAAAATGATCCCATTTAGTTCAATTTTCTAAAGCAACATTGATTTAACTTTTAAAGTTTTTTTTTTAAACAGCGATTTCATATTGTTTAAGTCAAACTTTGAATTAATCTTATAAACTAAACTTAACTCAAAATCCGATCAGCTTAAACCTAATTTACGGACTTCAAACTAAATGATGTAAAATGAAATTAATTTGTTAAATCGCAGAAGTAAAAGCCTAAGATGCAAGTACAAACTTTCTTAAGATATTCAATATATAAAAATTTAAAATTTATCATAAATATATAAAATTTGTGCTCAAGTCGAACTTTGTTAAACAATATTATAAAATTTTAAGACAAAACGTCCAGTTAAGTATTAAAATAATATTATTTTATTGTGTGAACCTAAGTCAATTTAATTAAATCTTAAATCTAAGTCAATTTAATTGAATCTTATAACCTTTTAAACTTACCTAATTTAATGAAAATAACTTAGCAAAAGTAATTTTATTTATCTAAAATCCTCTTATATCAAAATTTACAAATTTATGATGAAATTTTGCTTAAGTCTCTATTCTCCTCTATACTTTAATTCTTGCAATAAATATACAAATTTAAAGTACATGTCAACTAGATAAAAATCATAACAAAATAAATATAAAGCAAATAATTCTTTTATTATATATTAAAATATTTACAATTTTCCATAATATCTACCCAAAAATATTATAATATAAGCACTTCGAAAAATTCGCAAAAATAATCATATAATGGTGTTAAATTAGCACATTCTATATCCTATATTTACTCAAAGTAGGTAGTAACTTATTTGCTTCAATGATAAAATTATATCAATACAGCTGCTATTAAAATTTTAATTAAATATTAAAATTTAGAATTAATTTTGATACTAACATATTACAATATTTTCTAAGTTAGACTTATGCAAATTAATTAGACTATAGTTTTGTTTCTAACAAAGGAATCAAAGAAAATTTGTTCAATAAATCATTGGCCAACACTTTTATAGTTGGAAAATAGATATTATAAAGTATCTCAATGAGGACAAAACTATAAAAGTTTCCATTAAAGTAGTTCAATAAGTACAGAAATGTTTTCACACTGCTAGATATTTGTCTTTTGTATAATAAAGAAGACTTGTCACAATATTGCAGCATACAACTACTGTAGTACAGTTAGAAACAAAATTTATTGTTCGAAAGTAGAAAAATAGTCAAAAGAAAAGAAATTTATTTTTAGAAAGATATAACATATGAGATTTACTTCAAATTTGCAAATTGAAATAACAAAAGGTTTTATTAATATTTTTATAAATGTAAAATTATTATTATTATTATTTTATCTTAAGACAATCATTATTCATCTTGCAGAAAGTCACATATATACGTCAACACGGAGTTTTGATCATTTGCATAAGATAGATTGCCCAACTTTTTTTATTACAATTACATTGTCATATTATAATTCTTAAGTACTTTAGACGACTCTTGAATTCAAGGCTTTAAATATGATAGTGACAACATTTTATTTACAATCTAATTTTTCTTTTGATAAATTACTACTTACTCTGCATCCATAAGTAAACTGATGGAATCAGAACAACCACTTATAGGATCTCTTATCTCTATTGGGTGTTCGTCCATTTCAGTATCTATATCTTCTACAACTTGTGAAGACAACAAAGGTTTTGGAGGCAATTTTAGACTTTCCACATCTTGTTCGAGCATCTCTATCACTTTATGCATAGGAGGACGGTTATCAGGCTTTAGTTGTATGCACCAAAGCGCCACCACAATTATTTTCTTTGTTATTTTGTTTTGTTCTTCTGTAGCATTGGCCTCTCCAAGTTCTATGTACTTTCCCTTTCTGAATTGCTCATAAGCCCATGTAGGAAAGTAAATTTGGCTCGAATGGTCTGCAATTGCATTCAAATTCTTTCTCCTCCCTGCCATTTCCATCAACAACATCCCAAAGCTATATACATCAGCTTTGAAAGAGATTCCTCCAATATGTCTATAGAACAATTCAGGAGCCATATAGCCAATAGTTCCTCTTGCACCTGTTAGAGACACAACTGTATTTTTTGTTTCACAAAGTTTAGATATACCAAAATCTGAAATCTTTGGAACAAAATTTTCATCCAGAAGGATGTTATGAGGCTTGATGTCAAAATGCAGAATTTGCATAGCACAACCTCTATGTAGATACTCAATACCACGAGCAACTCCAAGAGAAATTTCATACATCTTCTCTATACTGATTGAGTTGGTGACTTCAGGAGAAAACAAGTATTTATCCAAAGAACCGTTAGGCATGAACTCGTACACAAGGGCACGCTTTGATCCTTGAACACAAAAACCAATGAGTTTCACCACATTGACATGATGTATTGTTCCAATAGTACCAACTTCGTTAATGAAATCTTGGCCATTACTTTTAGAATTGCCCAACAGTTTTATAGCTGCAAGACGACCACTTCGAAGTCTTCCTTTATATACAGAGCCATAACCTCCTTGACCCAATTTGTCTTTGAAGTTTTTGGTTATCTTCTTGATATTGGAATAAGAATATCGAATTGGCATGAAATCTCCTTGAGTTTGGAGGAACTCTTCAATATTATCATACATTGATAAATATCTTCTCCTCCATTTATAAATTAAAAATCCAACAACGAATGGACTCCCAAAGATAAACAACAGTACATGATATGCAACTGCGTACAAAGAACATAAATTTACACTTATGAGATAACGTAAAATTACTAAATTTATAAATAAAATAATTATAAATTTTAATACGAAAAGTTTCATTTTTAAAATTTTAATTATAAGCGTAGTTTTAATCATTAATTATAATCATGAACTTAATTATAATTAAGATATTCCTAAAAATTTTCAATTAGCTGAATAATTTTTTAACATTTTATTATATGAATATATCAAATTATGTGTACTTAAGTATTAACTAGTAGTTAATTGATTGTAATTATAATTTTAAAATTTTACATTATGTAAAATATTATTTAATTAGTTATGAACTATGAAATTTCTTTGACTAAATTTTAATTACAATTTTTTAATAACAAAACAAAGTATTATTGAAATTATTCCACCTCTATATAAAAAGATATGAATTATATTATATTGTGCAATTTTATAAATCTTAAATCGCTAATACAAGATAAAATATCTTACTGAAAATGTCAATGATGTCTGCAAATAAACCAAAATCCAAAAGCGTGGATCTTTTCCTGTAATAAAAAAGTAAACAAAAGTTAAGTAATTAGAATAATGTTTCTTAAAATTAACCGTAACAAGAAACATTTTTAGGTTCTTTGTAGGCAGACTTAATGCAATCAGAAAATAGTTTTAACTGCCTGTGGCTTGGTATAAATATGATGACCAGAGAGGTTAATGATGAAAAATGATAAAATCATGTCACAGATATATATGTCGCCAACACTATATTGGATTAGAATGACGTAACTCCTAAATAGTGAATACTCACCATCATACAGCCATTGAGGCCATTCTGCTTTTCCTGCACTCCAGTAAATATTAGAGTTAACAATAATAGATATTTACATAATAGAATACATCAAGTCACAACTAAACTTTTTGAGGAATATTCATTATAATATTTGAGGTGTTTATTTTGTTAATAAAATGTCCATTAATTCTGAATGTTTTATTGTATTGTACAAAATTTTATGAATGATTGAGATAGTGATGAAAATAAATATAATTTATTAGTATGATAAAATATACATTGATTTTTAAAATATTATTTGATTGAGAAACATATATAGAAACATTAATCTTTCAAATATTCAAATGGATATGTTCATTAATTATCAAACGTCTCACCAATATATAAGAGGTACCACAAGCCTGCCGCTATATAAGTGGTGACAAGATATACTATATGGATGACTGAGTAGACGAGGGAGCCTAGAAAACTTAGGGGACCTGGAAATGCAAAATTTCAAATCGAGACATTAACATATGTAAAATTAAATTGGAGTTAAATACAACATTTAATATGAGCAAATGCTATTATTGCTTTTTGAAGAGTCTTTTAAGAGAGACTGACTACCACCACTCATCGCTTCTCAAGAATTCATAAATTTTGTCAAATATTATACAAATAATAAAAGTAATAATTCAACATTAACACATGTATCTTTTGTACCAATAATACAAGTTCTAAAATATTTTCACTGTGAAATTTTAACTAATTTTAATATTAATATCCTTCTGTTAATATATATTTAATTTATAATTTTTTAATAATTTTTCTCCTTATAATAACTACAATATATAGATTTTAATTATATTTGAAAGAATAAATACCTAATTTTCGTATGAATTTCTCATATTCTTCCTAATTCGATTGGTGTCAAAGGTAATATTTTTTCCTATCATAAATAATAATATAAATAAATCTATCTTTTATGATTTTGCTTTAGGCTTTAATGATAATTATTTGAAGTAGAGAAGTGAGCTTCTTATGTCTTGTATTTTGAAACTCTAAAGAGAATTCACAAAAATAATAATAGTTTCAATCCAAATTAATGATAAGTGCCTTAGATAAAATAAAGAAAAGTGTGAAAGAAGAGACAAGGTTTAACATACGTGGACAACTTTAGCCATCACCTTCAATGTTGCAAGGATTATAAATGTCGAAATTATAGCAGCAAAATGAATTAAAGAATCATGGACGTCCTTAGAAGTTACGTTGTTTTTATTTTCTATTAAACTTTATAACACTTTTTATAAAAGTGACTTCTCTCCTGTTTAATGCGTTTTTAATTTTTAAGTTTTATAATATTTCTCTCTTTTATAATAACTAAAAATATATATTTTACTTAGATTTTAAAGAATTATAAATAGGATTTAGAAAAAAATATTCAATTTCTTCCTATTAGGACCAATTTCAATCATTTTTAAATAACAATATAAATAGATAATCTTTTTTAAAATTTTCTTTAAATTATTTAAAGAAAAGAACTTCCTTATATTTAGTATTTTAAAATAGCTACAATTTGAAATAATGATAAGCATGCCAGATAAAATAAAGAAAATAGTGAAAGCGGATAAGAGGATTAACATAGCTCAGATAAAATAAGCGCACACGACTTACGTTTACAGAACCCTCACTTAGATTAATCAACTTTTACGGCAGTACAATAGACTTATACGAGACTATTACGGAACCGACACTACTCACTCCTTGAAGCTATCCACCCGTACTCACCTCGTGAGAGAATCTCACACCAAATAGTATGACTAATTCATGCCAACCTCAACAAAAAATTTTAAACAAAGAATGAAACAAAGAGAAGAATATCTTAAGTGATTAAATCAAGAGTATAAAAAAGAAAGACACTTAAGTCGATGAAAAACTTTCTTATGTGTGCAGCAACATTAAGACGTAATCATGGAAAGTCTTCAAACAAACATCTGTTGTAAAACTTTGTAATTGATCTCTGACAAATGCCTAAACACAACAACTAAAAAAGATAGATCTTTGTCACACCATATATTCTTATTTTCCACAGGTCCTTCCTCCTATTTTCAAATTTCAAACATAATTCATTTGAACTAATGATAAGCATGTGAGATAAAATAAAGAAAAGAGTGAAAGTGGAGATGAGGATTAACATACCTGGAGTAGGAATACCTGGAGTAGGAGTAGGAAAATCACATATTTCGCGATCTCCTTCAAAGTTGCAAGGATTATAAATGTCGTAATTATAGCAGCAAAAATCATGAAAAAAGAAGTGGAAGCCAAACAACAGAGAATCGTGGACGTCTTTATAAGTTAGGTTGTTTCTATAACTTAGCAAACTCTCCTCATCTGATGCCGTTTGAAGCATCGTCCTCTGTACACGACACGAATCCTCCAAATCTAATACTCTAATGCCATAGTAACTGACGACTACATAAGAATAATCATTTTTTGAGTGAGAAGCAGAATAATTGCAAGACGAAGTGTCTATATACTTAATCGTGTGCCGCCAAGAATATTGAAAATCATTCGATAGATCACTGTTATATGTAACATTCTGTGCCACTGGATTCACACATCGCACGAAAACTAAGTTCTCATAATCATAAGGTCGTGCAGATATATTCGAAGAGAGTAATAGATTCAATGTTAGAGGATGGCGAGGAAGTGATGAGCAGTTATCCTTTTGGACACCGGTGTCCACAAATCGAATGCTAAAGTTTACGTAATTGATTTCGCGTACGTAATATTTTGCAGAAGAAGACAAGTACAGTACCGTTTTCTGGTTATCTTCGCAATCAAGTTCAAAAAATTTGAAACCACAACCTTCAGGATCTGTTCTCAAGCGAAACGGCAATCTAACAGATATATCTCCACAAGAGGAATTGCAGTTCTTGCTTGCTCTACAACTATGGTGTCCTACTAGTAGGAAGACCTCAAGAACAACTACGGCTACTAGCAGGAGATACCTATTGCAATTCATTATTGGGACAGTCTAAGAAAATGAGGCTATTTTGAATGAATTGCAAGCTTTGGAGGAGGAGAAGCCTGCATTAGCTTATCTATATCTGGAGAACAGCCGGCCAAAGTTGGACTTAGTCAAAGTTGTTTGTGGAAGTAATGATAATGCAATCATAATCACAATAATAATATATTAGAATGACTACAAAGATAAAGTTTAAAATGTTTTTATAAAAGACATTTATTTGACTTGCAAGTCCAAGTCGTCTTATTATACAGGCAAGTAGACAGTATCTTATAATTGAGTCTCAGAAGTCATTTCCATGCCTGGATAACAATTTTACCGTTTTGATGGTGACGTATATGTCCATAGATCTCTCCTGTGAAAGCAAAACAAATTTCCATTGTGTGGGTCACTTGGTAGAAAGTATCTCTTCTGAGCCTATTCACCTAAAAGTGTTGTGATTGGGGATTGTACCTCATCTTAGAAATTTAAATTATTAATCTGTTAAATAATTTATTCAAAATATATAATATTACATATATTCGAAAATTGGTTAATAAATTATTAATCAACGCTTAACCATTATGTAATTGCACTTGGAATTTATATGTTCTTCGAATTAGTTTTGTAATTGGGTTTCTACTACATCACTTTTATGTTCAATTCAACTCATGCAACTATAATTTTATGTGACTATATTTGAAATTAATATTCTTAATTTTGTAATAAATTTTAAAATATTTTGTAACTATTTTCCTTAATTATCATAGTTAATTAATACTAATGAGTCTCACTTCTAATCACTCTCAAACAAATCAAAATAATAATAGTAAACAGTATTTTCTTCAAGTAGGATATGTATAATTTGTCACTCTTCATAAAAGAAATGAGCTCACCTTTATATGTAAATTGGATAGATTTTTAATTTGGACTTACTTCCTATAATTATTTATTAAGTTGAATTTAAGCTCTATTTTAAGTTTATTTTTAAAATTTTAATTAGGTCAAATTTTTAAAATAAAAAATTAAATATTTTTTAAATTTAAAATTTGAGTTTTTTTTACTCCAATCGCTTTACTTTTTGTCAAAGACCGCGAAGCTGTTATATGTTTTTTTTTATAGCATTGCCATTGATCCTCTGGTCATTAGATCACTTAAAATTTGCTAAATAAATAGTTAGGCTAGTTGAAGACACTACAAGAAAATTTAGTTTCAGCAACCAAATTCTCAGCAACCATAGTAAAATGGTTGCTAATTATATACATTTTGCAACCAAAAATTACTTGGTTGCAATATATAAATTACGTATATTTTTTACCGACCAATCAATACTTTGTGGCTATAGATGGTCACTAAAACTTACAATTTATAGATCATAATATAACGACCAAACTTAACAATTTTAGCGACAACTTTAATGGTCGCTATAGAAAATTATTATTAACAACCAAATTAACAACCAACTATTGAGTGGTCACTACAAGTATTTCAAATTTTTCATCAGCAACCAATAAATTTGGTTGCTAAATTTACATAACCAAATTCTCAGCAACCATAGTAAAATGGTTGCTAATTATATACATTTGCAACCAAAATTACTTGGTTGCAATATATAAGTTACGTATATTTTTACCTAACAATCAATACTTGTTGGCTATAGATGGTCACTAAAACTTACAATTCATGGATACTAATATAACGATCAAACTTAACAATTTTAGCGACAACTTTAATGGTCGCTATAGAAAATTATTATTAACAACCAACTATTGAGCGGTCACTCCAAATATTTCAAATTTTCCATTAGTAGCTAATAAATTTGGTTGCTAAATTTACATGAATTCTTTACAGCAACCACATTATATGATTGTTAAAGAAGTATTTATAGCAATAAAATAATGATCGCTAAGTATTTTAGAAAAGATGAAAAGAGTTCTTTAGATTCGGTCCATATAGTTTAAATTAGTTTAAAGGTTCATTCTTATAATAATTAATCATTATAATTTAATTTATATTAATTTTATAATTCAAAATATATTTTCATTTGAGGAAAGAAGTTATCTAATAAAATTTATTGTTTGGTAATGTTTGGTAATTTAATATTTCATTTACCTTTAGTTAATTAAATTAGTGAACTTTTATTTAATATGAAATATAGACATATTACTTTCAATATCTTTTCATTTAAAAATCAAAAGTTAAACATAAATTTTTAGTTTACAATTTAACTTGAAATGTTAAATCTAGCAAGAGATGCTAAAAGCTCAAAAACCGAATATGAAAGCCAATATATTGTGACTTTTGTGGGAATAACATTAAAAACATGGGATTATAAAGAACATCAATTTTGGGTCAATATCATTAGCGTCGATACCTCTCTCCAAGGAACAAAGGTGAAAAAATGAATTATATTTTTTTGGGAAACATATATAGACCCAAACATATGTTGTCAAAATTTCCAATGTGATCTAGATGAATTATAAATATGAAACACGAATTTAAAAAAAAGTTTCAATCAATGTCTAAACGAGATTAAGTGTAAACGTAAAAGAGAATCCTAAAAGCTAACAATAGAAAATAGCATATTACTGCCATATGAGTCCTAACATATTTAAATCTTCTCTCAACATGAATTTCTTTCTGGTCGTGAACTGCAAGTGCACGGTTGTCCAAGTGAGTAATAAATCGGTAAGAACCGAGTCGTGTCCACAGGGATTATGATAAAATTTAATTCTACGCTAGCTAACGATATATTGAAATCGAGTTGGATGAAATTTTAGAAAATTAAAATTAATGAAAAGAAATTTTTTCTTTTTTTATAAAATTAACTTAAATAAATTTCTAAACAACTACCAAATTCGAATCGACCAAACTAACTATGAATATGACAAATTTGTGCAGTAACTAATTAAGAAAAGATTTTAACAATTTTACCAATTAAAAGCGTTAACGGCAAAAGGAATGACTTTCTCTTAGGGAATGATATTTTTGTCAACTTTAATATTAAATTAGCTATTTTCCACAACTGAAATATTCTACCCTTGTAGGTGAATTTTAAGAATAATTAATCCCCTTTTCCCAAAGATGAATTAATTTATCCACTCTAGACGTCACTTAGTAATCCCTTACTTAAGTTTTTCCTAGAGTTTCTTAAGTTCCAAAACTTCAATTTTCGCCTCCTAAGTTTCTTGGGTCTCCCAACTCACAAGAAAATCTTAGTCAATTTTCCTTTAATCTTCTAGCAAAAACTCCCTTCTCCCAAAGGCGAATTTATACCAAGACATTTTCCAATAGTCCAAAGGAATAACAAATAAATCCAAGGAAAAATCATTAAGCATATGAATATTCAGGCATGGATTATAGCGAAATTTAATATTAAAGCATCATCAAAAATATCAAATCCCTAAGAGAAATTAAATTTCTAGCCACAAATCATCATGCCAAACAATCCACAAACAAAAACTCTGAACAAGCTCATGACGGAATCAATTAAAAATTAAGAACAAAGCTCCAAATGTACAACAAATAAAATGAACTCTCCCCTCTCCTTGCGTAGAGTGCTTGCACGAAGAGGCCGCGTTGTTGCTGCTGGTGAATGGAAGCTCCTTGGAGAGTAGATACAGGTTGCGTTGATGGCTTGATGTGTGCAGATTTTAGAGAATGGCTTGTGTGAGTGAGGATGGAGGTGTTGTTGGTTGAAAGATGAGAGAGTTGTTTTGGATGAAGATGAAGGTTGGAGCTTGAGTGATGAGAGAGCTGGTGGTTTTTGGTGGAGTGGAGGTGAAGTGTGTTGGATGGGAGAGCTGTCCCAAAAATGAAGAGTAAAAATGGAGCCCCCTTTTTCCGTTATTGCCCCAAGATTTTGTGAGTCAAGTCAAATATGTAGCGTGAGTGGAGTTTCTTTTCATGAAGAGTGAGTGCTGAAACGTTGATAGCTGATTGTGGGGTCAATGAAGTAATGTTGAGAGCCTCCCTCCTTTGTGACGGTGGTAGCTTGGAAATTGAGTGAGTGTTTGCTTTTGTGGTGGGTCCTCTCTTTTGCTGTCTAGTGCGTGAATTGTGCTCCTCCCTTGTAAAGTGAAAAGCCCAGCTGCCAACGATCTTAACTGCATGCGTGATCCACTCCTTTGGCTGGTGCATGATTTTCTTCTGTCTTCATGCGTGCTTCAGCTGTCTTGTGTTTCTGCTTTTCTCCAATGCTTCCCTCTTCAACAGGTTGCTTAGTTGAGAGGCTGAATTGAAGTTCTCTTCTTTGGTGGCTGCTTTGTCTTGTATGGTGCGTGAATGATGGTTGCTTTGTGAGTGGAAAGTCAAGGATGGAGGCTACATGGCTGGTTGGAATGAGTTTTCTAAGGTAAATTTTGACAATGCGTAAAAATTAATTGATGATGACTTAAGAGCTCAAATTTTGTCAGTATCTTCGTCTCTAAGTTAGCTTCGATATGAGACTTGAATCATGGGATTTCGACATCTGAGTCAAAAGTTATGGCCGAAACATTGTCGATAGGTCATTCTGGCACCCTACAATATGACTTGAATTTTCGTTAATTTATTTCTCCTAAATTCCAGCTCCAAAAAATCTGCAATTGGTCCCAAAAAATCCATCAATGAGTCAAGCATTTACGTATGAAATTTCAGAATTTTTGGCTGAACCAATCTCGAGATAAAAATCCCACAATGACTAGAGGTCAAGTCTGCCGGAAACTCAAAAACAGTGCAATTCAAATCTATTTGTATCATTTATGCATTTTACGGCAATGGACCTCAAATAATGCTAAAACATGATAAACCAGCCATAGATGAACATAAAATGAATGTAAAAGACTATGAATTAAGTCCTAAACATGTATGAAAATATGAGCGTATCACTTTCAATCTACTTTCCTTTCATTGATCCAATAAACAAACCAAAATAATAATAATAAATAAAAAAGTAGTCCATTAAACGATTCCCCAGTCCCAACTTCACATTACATCTGCATTAAAAAAAGCATAAATAACCAAAATAATTAATTTATATAATCAACTAACTTCCATCTTAGTAAAAGATGGAAGAAAAAGTTAACATAATAAAAGAAAAATAATTAATAAATATGCCAAACTTCTATTAAACACGTTTGGATATGAAAAAAACACTTACCAATCAGATTGATTAATAATTTCAGAAAAACTTATGCCTGTCATCTTTTCAACGCATTTCACCACGACTTCAACAGTTGTTTTTTGTAGAGCTAACTCAGCCTTTGTACTCTCCAATTCCTCTTGTGTAGATGCCAACTCTTCTTCTAATCATACTCGATTTGATGATGTCTCGAAAGTAGAACCATGATTAGATTTTTTTTAGATAGGCCTTTTGATTTGGCATACATAGAATTTTCTCCTAGCACTTGGATGTAGATTTGTTCTGCACTCATACGAGGAACATCCTCCGGTAAATTTTCTTGTTCTTCTTGCAATTTTTTTGTTTCAACCTGTTATACAAAAATCAGAAAATTTGTTTATTTTAAATATAACGATGATACATAATCTAAATGAGGTTGCAACAAAGAATCTATATCCAATTTTTTGCAAAAGAAATATTAGAATTTTTCTCATTCGACTTTACCAATGGAGTTGCACCGGTTGTTCAACGAGATACTTACAATTATTCAAAAGAAAATAAACATAAAAACATAAAATACAACTTACACAGTTCGCCTCGACCTCTTCATCAGCCCATCCCACTGTAGGATTGTAAAATTGAGCCTCGTACATATCAATATCGTCCAAATTCTGTAACATAGAAATTGTAAATAAAAAATTATTTATATAATTTTGTCAAAAAAGAAAAAAATGAATGAAGTAAGTAATTACAAGCTCGTATTGATGTGCTGCACGAGATTTCGTCCCCAATTTGTGATTGTGTTTCATTTTTTTCCTATTGTTGGATTGAGTCACTGAGATTTTCTACAACACATCAAATAGTTTAGAATTATTATACAAAATTTCTTAAATAATATATAAATAAAATTCAAGTCATTTATTATAAATACTAAATTTAAATAAAATGATAATATATACCTTAAATTTTTCTGTCTCCCAAAAGTCAGACAACCAAAGCCAATCATTAAGGCAGTAGAAAGTTTTCATAAACACTTTGTTTATGACGCCAACGAGACCACCTTCAGCTTTAATTTTTTGAAAATATCTACGAGCATTAGACCGAAAAGTGGAATATTGCCTAGCAAATGATTTCCATATGCACTGAACAACATGGGGCTCATCCACTTCATAACTTAGCTTATTCTACATTGAGAAAAATAGAGATATGTTACATTATATTATATCAAAAAAAATTAGAACAAAATATTATTAAAGTGAATAGAAAAAAGAAAAAAACTTACAACCAACTTTCTGAAAAGATCTTCTTTTTTCTCATTTGGAATGTTTGCCCAGCCCTCAACTTGCATTGGGGCTTCCAGTCTAATCAAAACCCCAATCTGAGTTGCATGTTTAGAACTATGCTCCCCGACGGGCTTGTTAATTCCCTTTGGAATAATAATTTTAGGTTTTTCTCCACATTTACATTTATACTTTTGGGTGTTTAACCCTCTAGTAAAACCACGACCTCGTTTTCCACTTACCTCATCTTAGTTAAGAAAAAAAATTGAAGTTAATGATTAATTGTTAATAACAACATACTAATAAAAATGTAATAAACTTTATTAAATTTAATATTACCATTATCAGCATCAAATATTTGTCAACAGTCTCCGTTGAGGGATCAATTAAAAAAATCATTATGAAATACATAATAATAAGTGCAATATAAAAAGAAATTTTTATTAAATATTACCTCTAACATCTGATATGATACTCTCATTTGGTGGATTAGGGGTAGATTGCCCTTCGAACTCTTCCATTGACACTGTAATGGTTATCAATAGAGTTTTACTTGTAAAAAAAATATTTAACTTTAAAATATTTAAAAATGGAAGATAAATTACCTTGATCTCTATTATTATTATGTATCATTGTCTGTCTAGTTCCCGAACTTGAAATGTTTATATTGCTAAAGGTTTTTTTCGAAGGAAAAGTCACCCTCTTATATTTATTTGACACTACAACATTGAAAATCCAATATTAACATAAACAAGCATAAAAAACAATTACAACTAAAATCAAATTCAAATAAAATTATTACCGCCTAAATTTCGAGGTATAGAATACTCAGTTGGGCCATCATTCGAGTCATTCACTGTTGCCAAAGCATTAGACAACAACAATTTACATTTCAGGTCGATTGTACTGTTAGTTGTTGCCGTCGCACTTAATAACTCTTTTTTACGCTTTAGTATTGTACTCATTTTTTATCTTATAAAAATATACAACAGGTATTAGCTATCTATTAAATAAGTAGGAATGAATTTCACTAAGTGAATTGAAAAAAAAACAATTTGGTTCAACATAAACACGAAGGCCTAGCACAATTATAACCTGGACTACCAACGGAAGACTTGTAATGGCAAAGGTGAGTGTAACTAACGGTAAAAAATAAGAAAAGATCGATGCACAGTCTCCAGTCGTAAAAAACACGCAGGAAGAAAATAGCTACGGAAAGCACTCATCTTCAATCATTGTTTAGCATACAACAAGAAAAATGAAGAACTCTATTTCATTCCATGGTGAGGGAGTGAATGTGATCTTATAGTTTTCCATAAGATATTTGATGGCGTGTCAAACCAGCAAAAATAAATTCCTACTCTAGAACACTTAAGCGAGTAAAGTGGTGAATAGGGTCGAACCACAGAGACCAATGAAGTAATTATTTATTTGTGCGAAATTGAAAATAAAATAAAAATAATTCGATTTGAGAATGATTGATTTTAAAAACACGAAATCACGCAAGAAGAAATTAAAAATAAGATTGAAAATAATATGAATAAAAACCTAGCCAAGGTACTCTCCCGTTTGATACCGTAATTCGATCATAGACTCAAAAATATAAATTTCGTTCATTCCTATGGACAAAGTTATAGCAGACCATGAACAGCACAAATCTACCAATCCATTCGTAATTATTCGATAATCCCGAGTAAAGCTCCGCAGATTATTTCCCTAACCAATTAAACTATTCCCGAGTAAAGCTCCGCAGAATATAATCTATGGCAGCTATAGGCTCTAATGGACCCTCATCTTAGCCAACAGAATCGGACACCCGCAATCTATTTAGACTAAATTATTTAATCCCATTAACCTCTTAATTGAAATTAATTCGCCACTCGATAGACAGCAATCACGGATTAACTAATCTATTCGACAATTTATTATTAAGTTAATTAATTAACAGGCCTCATTAATCAACAAACTCAACAATAATTAATCGATGAAGCGCAGAGATTAAATAAACATAAGAAATTCACGAAAACAATTAAACCACGAGAGTCTCACGAACTACATGCATCAAACATCAAGTACCTTGTCTAGATTAAAAACTTAGCCACACATAATTCTAATCTCTAACAATTAATACTGAAATTAACAAATTAACAAATTAAAATTCAACTTTCAGATCCACACTAGCTGCAGCTCAAGCTTTTGGTCCTGCCTAAAATGTTACTCACTGTCGTGCCTCTAATGGTATGAAAATATCTAAATAGCTCAGGCCTTCCTGAAAGTTGCCGCAATCCACAATTCTCTTCTAAGTTGCCGCAATTGGATCAATCTTTTCTTTGTTCACAGTGCCGCAATCTATCTTTCTTCAGCTCTTCTCCAGCTCACGCCGCAATCTTTGACTATTTCTTTCCAAGTTCCAAAGCTTTTTCTCCTCAAAGTTGCCGCTATCCCCTCTACTGTCGCTTTTTCTTCTTATTTCCTGCTGCTACCGTCATCCCTTCTCCCAGTTGCTGTCCACGCACTTGGTCCCTAGGTCTTTGTTTTTTTCTTAAATGACATGGGCCCCTCTTCTTTTCCTTAGGTCCAGCCGTCCACGCATCTCCTCTTGTTATATCCAAAAATTAGTTTCTAAAAGTTCTCCTTTCCTTTTTCAAGTTGCCGTCACCATCCTTTTCCCATTTAATGATATGGGCCCCTCTTCTTTTCCTTAGCCCACTCACCTTTTTATCCGCTTTGATTTCTGACGCTGGCCCATTTAAATTGCATCAGTTTGTAGCTCTCCCTTGTTGATGATTTATGGAACCATTATTAAAACCTCTGTTGTTTCCTTTGCGAATCCTCTTGCTACGTATTGCCTTCTACTCTTTAATTCATTTGTTGCCCTCATTTTGTCAATTTCAGTTCAAATCGCGTCACCTTGTATTTCGTCACCTAAAACATGCAAATACACAAATTGTCATGGAAACATAAACAAAACATCACAAAAGTCTACCAAAAGAACATGAAACAAAAAAGATTAACGTGACAAAAATACAAGTTATCAAACTCCCCCACACTCGACTCTTGCTCGTCCTCGAGGAAAGTTAAAAACATAAAATTTAAAAGTCTAAGAAAAACCGAGAATGCAAAAACTAAGTATGGATGCAAAAACAAAAAGAAATAAATATGCAAATGCAAAGGACATTTTCTTAAGTGTCAAAGTTTTTCTCCCAACCTCCCAACAACCTCAAAGACATACAAGGATTATAAACAAGAGGAACCCGCGACATTTAATCCATAAAAATAATGAACTCACTTTAAATGTAAGAGCCAAGCGAGATAGCAAGATAGAATTAGACGAAATCTACACCATGTCAAAATAATAGGTCCTCTCATTGTCATACACTCCAACACTCAAGTGTTTATGACTCAAATGTGTTTTAACTCTCTTAAATTCAAACAATACAATGTTCTACCATAGGCTTGCTCTTCAATCTTGAATACACTACTAAGTATTACATGCACAACATAAATCAAGAGGTCTTAAACAAGGATGCAACTTGGCTGGGTTAGGGGAATGGTAAAAAAAAGGTAAGAAAATGCTAAACATCAGAGTGAGTAGAGCATAACAGATAATCAATAACACATATGTGCGCATCCTACATATCATCAAACAATTAAGCACATCTCTCTCTCTCTCTCTCTCTCTCTCTCTTTTCATTCCCCAAACATTTATCAATCAAACACATGGAGAGTCCTTTTCTTTTTTTTCTCTACTTAGCCTCAAACTTTTTTTTTTCAATTTTTTTTCTTTTGTTTCTCCTTCTTTGTTTTTCGATTCCTTCCCCATTGACAACAAGTACAATAAAAGTCATATACCACTGATATTCCTATATGCGCAACCTTCACAAATTTAACTCAACGAGCATGCTCTACTAACCATGATAAGGGTTAGAAAGATAAATCAATTAAGAAAAGGTTAAGTTAAACATGGTAAAGCAAAGAATAGATAATAAGCTCAAATGGGCTCACTAGTGGACAACATGCTTTGGGTTGGCTTTTTGGTCAAGTGGTTAAAATCCTAAGTACCTTTATCATCTTCATGCATGCATGTAAAAGTATAGTCTCAACAAGATATCAAGCAAGTTCTAGAGACACAAAGCATTGAATGAACACACATCAAAGTATTGTGTTGAAGGTTCAAAAGCTCACATGGGACAATCATCTATTAAGTTAACACAATGTAGTTTCAAAATCAATCCAAAAGCTATCAAGCTTAAAACTCACATAAAAACACATTCATCAAGTTCATAATTCAAAAATCACAGATTAACTCTCACCTATAATACTCATATTCTTATCAATCATTGGGAGATCAAAAGACAAAACTAAACACTTAAGGTGCAAAAGCATGCAAAAATGGAAAGTCGTTTCTTTTTTTTTTTCAATTTTTATGGGTTTTTCAAATAAAACATGCAAGTATGAGTGAAAATCTTCAAGTTCAAGCAAGAGCAAAGGTGCGGGACTTTGAAGCACAAAAACCAAGAAAAATCTAAACCATTCACCCACTAAAACCTGAAAATTTCATGCAAAATTTAACCTAAATCCTTCCCCCACACTTTAGACTAAACATTGTCCTCAATGTTAGGAAAGAAAGACAAAAACAGTAAAATAAAAGGAAAGAGTGAGAGAAAGCTTCTCGAAGGGACGCGCTAAGGTGACGGTGGATGTGGTGGATTGCCATGACCACTACATTTGAACCAGTGGGCTAAGTTGCGCTCGATTCTGGTGACCTGAGATTGTAGCTTGTGGAATAAATTTTCCAAAGTGCTTTGTCGTCGTTCCAATCTCCCCATTTGCTCCAAAAGTACCATGGATGGAGTGCGAGATGACCCGGCTGTGTCAACATCCGGCGGTTGGATCACAAACTCTCCATCAGCTAATGCTCGAGTAACCTGCATCTTGCAAAGAGCACTCATATCCAAGGCAAGGACCGTTGGTCCTGGGGTTAATGGATGAAAATGACAAAGATCAAAGTTACAAAGTTTAACCGCAAGCAGTGTGATCATAGAGCCCAAAATTAGTGGATGTATGCGATGTGCCAAGATGTTCATAATATGTGTTATATAAAAATATCCCATGTTAACGCACATACTATTCTGAGCACACCATACAAGAAAGAGCTCGGCTTTGGAAATTACATGCACATTGTTGGTTTTTTTTGAAAAATTAAATGCCAAAAAACGGTGGAAAATCCTATGCACTGGATCAAGTAAAGAATTAGCTTTAGAAGAGCTGGGATTATACCGTTGTGGATCAGCAGATAACAGTGAAAAAGTCTCTTTCTCATCAAACCAGTCAGGGTAATCACAAAAAGAATTAATATAGGAATAATGAGAAAGCATAGACTCAGGTACGAAACCTAACACTACATTCCAGTCATTAACAGACAGAAAAATTACGCTCTAAGATCCGAAACCGAATGGTATCCGGTGTAGTGATATCACCGTTAGCGGGCATTTCAAACGTAAAAGAGGTATAAAAATCCCAAACTAATTCTTTAAAGATTGGCAGCTGCAGATCAACAAACACAGACAATCCTAGATTATTCAGTAAAGTCCTAAATCGGGATTGAAAATTGAAGTAAGTTAGGCAAGATTCGTCCACATACCGACCCGGGCAAATTGTTCTCCCTTTAAGCTGGTTGAGTAAGCGGATATCCTCGTCAGCCTCATACCCCAGATTTTCATCTTGTCCATGCGCTGTCAGGTTATTCCTCTGGATGTGCGGTCCACGTTTGGAATGGGAGCGGCGTCGACGCTCCTTTGGAAGGGTCGCATTGTCGATTTCTGTTGCGCCCTCTGCCACATTAGGTTGGGCATCCTCCCCATTGGCAGTAGGAATCTCCTCTGCCACGTTCTGCTTGTCGTCACTGTCATATACATCAATGGGAGGTGGAGGGGATGGTGTTGCTGCCGGACGTTTGCGATTGGACCGTTGAATGGGAGCAAAATCTGCCGGTCTAGTAGAGCTACTGCCGGATTTCCTAGGCATGGTTCCAAGCTGGGAAAATCAACCTGCAAAATCAGAGAATCACGCAACACAACAAGGAGCAGAAAATTAGCTATGGAAAAGAAGTCAAAAGGCTGGAGAAAACACGCAAAAATGCAGCAACGACAACGAACAAGACAAGGAGCAAAGCAGCAAAAATCATTAAATCAGCAGTGGCAAATGAAATTAATTCAGCACATGAAATTCAATCAGCAAATGAAATTAAAGTAGTAGTGAAATGAAAGCAACAAAGAGACAAATGGCGTTAACATGAAAAGGCAAGTAGTGCCTGAGGAGAATCTTTGTTATCGTGGGTGGTCATTTCTTTGGCGTGTGCGTGGTGCGTGTGGTCGGCTTGTGCGTGGGCTTTGTGGGCGTCTTTGGTCTTTGGAGTCGTGCGTGACCAAGGTTTAGCTGCTAGAGACTGGTGCGTAGTTGGAGAGTTGATTGGTCTGCTGGTGGATGGAAGTTGAGTACGCAGGTGGGGCTAGGAGTTGAAATGATTTGGGGAAATTAGGGATTTTGGTGGAAATTGGGTAATGGGCTTGGTGGGTGTTGGGCTTTAGTGTAGTGGAAGGTGTGCTTCAAAAAAATTAATGGGCTCTTACTTCAAGTAAGAGCAAAACATAAAGTCTCGATTCCTTCCAAATAAAAGTTTTCCGCGCAAACCCGCTTCTTTGTTGCATGATTTTCATTTAATTTCCTCCAATTGTCAATAACTGATTAAACTATACCGTCCTGCAAGGCAATAAAATCCTCTCGGCCAAGTGATGTTCAGCAAAGTGTTGGAATAGAGAATAAAGAGAAAATGTCAAAAAACAAGAAACCTGACAAAATCATGAAAAGCTAAAAATTAAATTGCGAAGAACAAAATGAAAGCAAACCTTGGGTTGCCTCCCAAGAAACGCGTTTGTTTAACGTCGTTAGCCCAACACGAGCCCCATTCAATTGTATGAAGGTTCATTCAAAGAGTTAACTTCGACGGAATGGGGTTGAAACCCTTTATAAAATGGCTTCAAACGATGGCCATTCACCTTGAAAATTTTTCCTGTTTTTATGCTTTGAATGTCCACAGCACCGTAGGGATAAACCTTTGTGACCACGAAAGGCCCAGTCCATTTGGATCGTAATTTCCCTGCAAAAAGTTTCAAAGTTGAATTAAATAAAAGTACCTTTTGTCCGACTTTAAACTTCTTGTCAGAAAGCTGCTTGTTGTGAAAAGCTTTAGTTTTGGCCTTGTATGTAACAGCGTTGTCAAAAGCATGGTTCCGTAATTCTTCCAATTCTTGAATCAGAACTTTTTGTTGCCCCCCAACATCAAAATTCATGTTACCTTTGCTTCACATTAAAACGTTCGATGCTCAACTTCCTTTGGCGGTGTGTGCCTTGCCATAAACAAGTCTGTAAGGAGACATATTTAATGGCGTTTTGTAGGCAGTGCGGTATGCCCACAGAGCATCGTCCAAGTGCCCGCTCCAATCTTTCCTGCTAAAGTTCACAGTTTTCTCCAATATACTCTTTACCTCTCGATTGGACAATTTCGCTAAACCATTGATTTGCGGATGATAGGCCGTGGAGGTCCTGTGCATAACTCCATATTTCTTCAATAATGCAACAAACACTCTGTTGCAGAAATGAGTCCCACGATCACTAATGATTACTTTCGGGGTGCCGAACCTGACAAAGATATTAGTTTTCACAAAGTCGACAACAACCTTAGAATCATTAGTACGAGTAGCTTTTGCCTCTACCCATTTCGAAACATAATCGACAGCTAATAAAATGTACTGGAAACCAAATGATGATGGAAAAGAGCCCATGAAATCAATACCCCACACATCAAATATCTCACAAACAATAATCGGAGTCTGAGGCATCTCATTTCTTCGGCCTATGTTGCCAGTCATTTGGCACCTGTCACATGCTTTGCAAAATGCATAAGAATCTCGAAAATGCCAGGCCAGTAAAAACCAGATTCAAGCACTTTCCTAGCTGTCCTATTAGGGCCGAAATGGCCACCACAAGCAGATGCATGACAAAATTGCAAAATGGCAGAAATTTCAGATTCGGGTACGCACCTTCGCACAATCTAATCAGAACACATTTTCCATAAATATGGATCATCCCAAATATAATACCTGGCATCATTCTTAAATTTATGGCGCTGGGCAGATGTGATACCAATTGGATAGCCATTCTGGGTGATAAAATTGACCAGATCCGCGTACCATGGGTTTCGACATAGCCATGTTGAAGTCACTGTGAATAACTGTTCATCGGGAAACTCCTCAGTTGTAACATCCCATCTCCCATAGGAAGGGTTTATTGGTAATTTGGGACGGGTTAGAAGTATTAAATTATATCTCGGTATGCACATACAACATATAGCCTCTATGATTGATGGTTTGTTGCACTTGTACATGGTATACATGCATTCATGACATTTTCCGGCTTAGGTTTCAAATTGAGATCTTTTGTGAAATTTATGGGATAATTGTATTAAAAAAATTATTTGGAGTGCGCCATTGAGTGTTTTACATTTTTAGGGATTTATGGGAATTTTTCTGGAATTTTTAGGGGTTCTTGCCCGGACCGGAAAATTCCAACTGACTGATTGAGTGAGCCTTTTTGTTCTGAAAAGGATTGCCTAATGGCATAAGATTAATGGATAAATGATGTTTAGGAATTATTCAAGAGCCATGATTAGGATTACGTAGGATTAATACTTAATTAACTAAGATTACTTGTTTTTTTGTCTTTTCCTTTTAATGCCAAGTGTCCCTTTACATTTATGAATTTTGTCTTTATATTCATCATCCACGACTTTGTTCTTGTCTTGGATAAACAAAAGGGACTTGAAAGCCTTAAATCACCTCTCATCCGAAACTTGGTTCTCCTTCCTTGGTGGGGTTCTTCTTCTCCTTCGACTTTTCTTCTTCTCCTCCCTTACAAGAAGGTCTTCTTTGGTTCTTTGCTTGTTTCCTCTTTGTGCATATCTAAGACCAAGCTCAAGCCATAAGTTGTATGCATGTGTAGTGGAGATAGCCGTGGGAGAGGTAACAAGGTCGGAAGTGTGGAGAGATTTAAAGACTTGGAGATTTGAGAGCTTGCAACTTGTTTAAGGTGAGTATTGATGGTTGTCTTTTGGTAGTTAGAAGTATTTATGGGAGGCACTTGTGCATTTATTTCATGATTATAAGGGTAGGTTTGAATGGGTTTATATATATGCTTGTGTAGGGATGAAAGAATGAATATGGTTCCCATTGATTTGGCTTGGTTTTGACTTGCTTTTTGGAAGTTTAGATGAATGGAAAAGAAGTGAAAGTAAATTGTGTATGTGCTGCCAAAGTTTGTGTAATTATGTAAGTAAATGTTGTGATAAGTTTGTGGCTGAATTGGAGGTGTATATGAATGTATATTGATGTAGGTAAACTGATAGAATGGAAGAGGGAGAGGTAAGGATGAAATCTGGAAAGTTTGGTGTTGAACCTATTGCAATGTTTTGATCATAACTAATTGTGTAGGTGAGCAAATGAGGTAAGGTTTGTGCTCAATGAAACTTTGGGATGTTAGCTACAACTTTGTGTGAAATATGTGTTGTTAGATTGTAATGCTAGAAGGGTGAATTTTTGCATGGAAAGTTACTGTTTTATTGTCTGTAAACAGTAACTACAAGTATGACTAATGTGTTTTGTTGATTTTTCTAAATTAATTGACAAGGAATTAGGGAACATGGTCTTCATGAAAGTTGAAGCATATTAAGTTAGCTTTCCATTGCCCATAATCTTGCAATTTTTCTATATGTATATTGGGAGTTATGCATTGTGGCATGTTGACTGATTTTCTGTCATTTGTGGAAAGCTAGCCTCATTGTCGATTTTGTGAGCTTTCGGATTGGAGGCAATTTTAGCAATTTATGTGGACTGAATTGGTGTGAGTGATCTTCTGCAAAGTTGTAAAGGAAGAAATTATCTTGAAAATTATATATGGCATGTAATTTTTGAAGGTCAGATTTGGGAGTTATGAATTTGTAAAAAACTGAACCTAAACTAGGTTGTGAATGGCTGATCATGACAGTAGCTTTCATAACAGTTTTGAAATTGTTAGAAATCGAATTGGAGTTTGAGTTCTCATGAAAATTGAAGTTTGAGATCTTATCTTTTCAGGGATAAAAGGTAGTGAATTTTGTGACTTTTGTGCTAAGAGAATTACTGTTTGAAAAATTACGTCCAGATTGGTTGATTTCAGTAGGCAGATTCTTTGTGGAATTGTTTGACCTTGTTAGCAAGTGAATTTGATTTTGGGTTGTTCATAAAAGTTGTAGATAACATTGTGATCTTACTGCCTTAATTATTGTGTAATTGTTGACTGAAGAATCAGAGAGTTATTGAATTTGCAATGTACTGCCTGTGTTGATAGGTTTTGAGTAGGCAGTAGGTTTGATAGGATTTTTGACACCCTTAGGGGTGAAATTGATTTTTATGGTCTTCTTGAGAATTGTAGAGGGTTTCATGATCTTTCCAATGAGATATAGTTGGTAATTTTCTGAATTGTGTGCAATGAGTTATTGGTGTTGAAAGTTGGCTTGAAATCAGAAAAATAAAGAAGGGAATAAGGGTTACGTATATATAGATGTTAATTGTTTAAATTTGAATTTTGGTTTCTTTTGTCAATTTCTTTTCCGTCCGACGTTCGATTGACCTGATTTTTGAGGCATCGGATTTGTAAAATATTGAATTTCATTTTGTGAGAAATTGGGAATTTTTAGCCGAGAAATTGACGTGGATCCGGGTAATTGTTATATGGTCACTGTTTTATTTATTTTTGGACCGATCGAGGTCCGAATTGAGTGCTGTCAGTGGCTATAGCTTTCTAATTTTTAGATGAAATTATTATGACGGGAAAATTTTGGAATAGGGTCGGGAATGCCATGAACATGCATTGTACACGTTTTAATTGTTCCCTGTGCATTGTTTGATATTCCTACTATACAGTTGGTAATGGGTACTTATTTTAATTGTTCCAGAGGCACAGTTGGAACGTCGTCCTACGGACGTTGCCGAGACTTCCCGGCATTAGCTCGGAAGTACAGGTGAGTAACCTAGTTGGTTCCTCAATCTATAGGTGATGAAAATTATGTGGTTATGCCATGTGGAGATAATAGAGGGATTATGTGTGTTTGCTTTTGATTAATTTCGGACCATAGGTGTCCGAAGTATTAGAAACTTGTTATCGAAGTCCTATTTGTGTGTAACTATTTGTGAATGATTACGTTAGAGATCTCGGACCAAAGATCCGAGGGAATGGAAAATTGATATTGAAGTGTTAATTATCTGTTTCGATACATTGGATGTGACTTTTAATGTGATATGGTAGGATGCAATAAATTGAAAATGTATATGATTGAAATACCGGACCGAAAGTCCGAAGAAATGGCAAATAGCATTGACATGTAAATGGAAATTGGAACATGTACATTGCATGCATAAAAGTACGATCAGATAAAGGCAGTTGTGACCGGAGCAGCACCGTATCAGGGCATATCACGCCCAACGTATATGAGAGCTTTTAGCTCAATGCACAGACCTCGGTCCAACGTATTGAGCCTCGGGCTCAACGATCGTGGCTTCAAGCCCATGTTTTCAGAGCCATCGGCTCAACGCAATGTGCCCGCCACCGGGCGATTTGGTAGCAGTCCACAACAACGTAATGAAAATGAAAAGGGTCTCATGTGCATTGCATATATAGTATGAGTAAATGTGGATGGTATGAAAGGCGATACGCCTTACATTTGTGAATTGTGATTGTATGTGATAATTGGTAAATTGTGTGTGTTTATGCATGAATTGAGTGAACCATCGATGATAATTTCTCATTGAGTTCGCAAACTCACCCAACATTGCAAATATTTTTCAGGGATCGAAGAGTACCCTGTTGGGCACGGGAGTATGATTACCAATTGCAAGTCAGAGTTAAGGTCGGGATCAGTTCACGTCTGTATTTGTGTCATTTAGAATTATGTGTAAATTTGTATTTTCGCAAGATTAGTAATCTTTATTATTCTTTGAGTGCCCCAATTGATTAATGCTGTATTGTAATTTGATCACCGAAATAGTGTTTTGTTGAAAATGATTTCGTATTTGAACGGCCCCAAATTATTTATTGATATTTGCGCACTCGATGGGTTTTCAAATAAATAAATAAATAAATAAATAAATGTATTACCGAGTTTTAAACTGCATTGGCTGCTCTAGCATACCACCCTCGCGGGTCGCGGGCTCGGATATCACAGTCGATGTCGGGTTCGGGTCTCGTGGGAGTGGGAGGCTACATTTGTGGTATCAGAGCCCAGAAGTACAATCTTACATGGGCTTTCTGAAAAAAAAATGTGTGTCAAGTTATGTGCATTTCAGTCATGTCACGGCAGACAGTGACAACTGATCCCCAGTGTAGTATATGAGTCGTATGCATAAGTATGTCTCATTAGTTTAAGCGGTTAGGAAAAGTGAGAAAAAGGATAATGTGTTAGAATGTGATAAAAGGAAGAAATGGATATCGCAAAATAAGAAAAAGTGTATGGTTCGATCAGACAGATGAATATTTAGTGTACTGGTATTGACGGATATCTTGTGAAATACAATATTAGAGTGATATGGGTATATCCTTGGTCGTGAGTTTGAAATAAAGATTATAGTTGTGAATTAATAGAGGAAAATAGAGATGTGATAATGGTAAGATTTCCAGTGTATAAGGTGAATGAAAATAAAGTGTTCTATGATATAGAGAAGTTACAATTGGGATTGATTACCGTGATAAGAGTTACAAATAAGGATTGGTGATTTGGAGTCAAAAGATATTAAGTGCAAAATCAAGAATGATTTCATATCTGTGATATTGATTTGAGTGCAGAAATACATGGGTATAATGCAATAATCTAAGTAAATGCACACCTGATTATGGGAGCCCTATGGTAAGTGAAAATGTTAAGCTGCAATTGATGAGTTAATGGATAATTGCTAGCCAGAATTCTTGTCGGAAAAAAAAATCCTTTATGAGTTAGAATAAGAAATGAAAGTGCTTATACTGATCAGTTGTGAATGAATAGAGATTTTATATGATCCTCACGAGCGAGGACGGGTGTAAACAGGAAGGTTGTTGAGTTCAGATTATATTGTCACTGTAAGTGTATATCTGATAGAGGGATTACCATCATGGGTGAACTGATTAAGCATAAATGCATAATTTGCGTGATTATGATATAGGAAGTAATCGGTGGCCTATTACATAAGCTCCGATTATAATGCCGGTAGCTCAAGTTCAAAATGAGTTAGAGTAAGGCATGAGAATACTCGTAGTGATCAATTGAGAAAGAAGTGAGACAGTTAAAGATGTTAGCATCGGTAATGAGCTTGAGAGAATAAAATGAGGGACATGAATAGAGTAAGGTCCCCATGATCGAGAACTGGTACCAAAAAGAGAATGGTTATCGAGAATTAAATGAGATTAAGGCGTTCTTAGCAGTATGAGCTATTAACGGACAAATTGATGGGAATATATATATATATATATATATATATATATATATATATATATAGTCAGATAAGATGTGATGATCATGGTGATGTATGTTAAGATATTAGAGGAAATGAAATTGTTTAAGTGCCCTTCAGAGATTTATCTTCATGAAGTATCAAGAGTAACTGATATATATATATTTAGAGATAAAAAAAAAGTTGATTGATAAAGTTTTATGAACTGTAGTAAATCTATCAGAGACTTTAGCGTAAGAGCTAAAATATGCTACTGAAAAAGTGTACATTACGTTAATGAGATGACTCTGATTATGTAAGAGAAGTACTGAATATTAAGGAAATATTAATTGCGAATTTGAGGGGATTAAAAGTTCGTGTATACTTTGTGTAATTATGTTCTGAAAGTACGAGATTGATATAACGATTGTTTATTCAAGTCAGTGAGTGGTCTATCACGAATAAATTGAGTTATGTGGAGAAATGAAGGTAAGGAACATGTGGCAGAATATGTTGTGATGAGACAAATTATACGAAAATTGTTCCTCATTGGAGACGTTCGATAATTAACAAGTTATATGAATCAACTATGGGTACGGAAAAGGAACATGTCTCAATTGTGTTTGGAGTGGATAATGGATATAAGCATAAGAAATAGATAAATTGGTATAGGTGAGGAAATTGATTATCATGCAAGTTTCATAAGAGTGAAATAAGGGATGAATTAGTATGCGAACATGGGTTATTGGGATAATTAATCAAGATACAGGTATTGATAAAATGTGAAAGTTCAAAAGATATGTGTATGCGGAATTTGGAATTAATTAGAACTAACGGAATGCTGGATGCATTCAGAAATTGTCAAAGATTTTCTAGTTTTAGCAAATTGACAAGAATAATTGAGGAAAACATGTGAATGTTATGACTGATGATCATAAAAGAGACATTTGAAGAATTTACTATCTATACTGAAGTGTTCCAGTAAAGGTTCTGAGGTGATCTATGGAAATTAGATAAAGTGATTTTATGCACCTTAGGACAAATATGATTCCATGGGCGGTATTATGATTGATGATTTGAAATTTGTTATACTGAGTGTGGCCTAAAAGCTTGGAGATATTAATCGTACAGAAATAGTTTGGAGATGTCTATGAATATGCAAATCGATAACGATTGAGTTATTTCATGCATTTGAATGATTTGAAAAGGATTCAGCGGCTGATTACTCCAAACTAAGCTAATGGTGCAATTCAATGGATTGAAAAAAAAATTTCAATTGCAGAAAATCAAAAGTTGGGCACTAAAGTTATCAAATCTAGTGTATTATTAAGTGTTAATAGTCGAACTGACAAAAAGGGGCAAAAGAAAGTATTATTAGTTATGGGAATTTCAAAGTAGGTGTGCATAAAAACGGATTGGCAAAACCCGAAATGAGGATGTAGAAATTGTAAACCGTATCGAGGAACTGAAAATAACTCCAATTGTTGAGGAAAGTGATAGGTATAGTTCAAATTAAGAAATATGGGTGATACTCATTACGGAACTGCTGTCGGTGGCGTAAGGAATGATCGAAGCTTTATGTTCTAGCAAGAGCGTACTGAAAGAGTAATTGAAAGGTTAGAATGGGAAATCAAATGATTATAAGTGAATGGTTCGAGAAAGCACATGAAACAATCGAAGCGTTAAGTTCTAGTAAAAGTATTGTGGAAAAGCAATTGATGGTATAGTCTGTCAAAGTGAACGATGACATGTGTGATTAACCAACAGATATTTTTGGATTTCATTGGGATATGAGATTGATGTATAGTGCAAAATGATTATGGCATGACAATCATTATATTGGTGTCACCATTCGCATAGTGTATAAGGGGTCTTACCGTCAAAAAGGAGTCGTTATCCCTATATTATGTGATCAGGACAATAAAGTGATAGGTTAAGTAATTTATGGTGACAATGAGTCGAATTGATTCACACTGAGGTTATAAATCTCATGAGATTTGTGGTTTGATAATAACGAAATCTGATTAGCGATAAATGAAATATTTTGAAGTGTATCGCCTCGGCCAAAATGTACTTGGATGGAAATAAAGGTGTAATTACAGGAAATTGAATTCGTGATAAGTGGCCTCTGTCATTTGTGGTGTGAATAGCATTATGGATTGGTAAGTTAGGCTAAAACCTAAAAGATGATTCAGATTCACAACGTGTTTCATAGCTAGAATTAGGAAATATTGTTAGGATCCGATATATATGTGTTAGATATTGAAAGTGACGAATTGCGCATAATCATGAGAAAGCAGTAAAATCATGTAAAGTTTGAGAAAGGAAAAAGAGTAATTGGTTGTTTTGATCTCCGTTAATTGATAGAATTTGGTCGTGTAGTGAAATCTGTGGGAAACAGAGGGTATTAATCGAAAAGACTCCCCGCTTCTGATCAATCAGATATGAAATTTCATGACGAAATTTTTATTAGGAGGGGAGAATTGTAACATTCCATCTCCCATAGGAAGGGTTTATTGGTAATTTGGGACGGGTTAGAAGTATTAAATTATATCTCGGTATGCACATACAACATATAGCCTCTATGATTGATGGTTTGTTGCACTTGCACATGGTATACATGCATTCATGACATTTTCTGGCTTAGGTTTCAAATTGAGATCTTTTGTGAAATTTATGGGATAATTGTATTTGAAAAATTATTTGGAGTGCGCCAGTGAGTGTTTTACATTTTTAGGGATTTATGAGAATTTTTCTGGAATTTTTCGGGGTTCTTACCCGGACCGAAAAATTTCAACTGACTGATTGAGTGAGCCTTTTTGTCCTGAAAAGGATTGCCTAATGGCATAAGATTAATGGATAAATGATGTTTAGGAATTATTCAAGAGCCATGATTAGGATTAAGTAGGATTAATACTTAATTAACTAAGATTACTTGTTTTTTTTGTCTTTTTCCCTTTTAATGCCAAGTGTCCCTTTACATTTATGAATTTGGTCTTTATATTCATCATCCACGACTTTGTTCTTGTCTTGGATAAACAAAAGGGACTTGAAAGCCTTAAATCACCTCTCATCCAAACTTGGTTCTCCTTCCTTGGTGGGTTCTTCTTCTCCTTCGACTTTTCTTCTTCTCCTCCCTTACAAGAAGGTCTTCTTTGGTTCTTTGCTTGTTTCCTCTTTGTGCATATCTAAGACCAAGCTCAAGCCATAAGTTGTATGCATGTATAGTGGAGATAGCCGTGGGAGAGGTAACAAGGTAGGAAGTGTGGAGAGATTTAAAGACTTGGAGATTTGAGAGCTTGCAACTTGTTTAAGGTGAGTATTGATGGTTGTTTTTATTCTTTTGGTAGTTAGAAGTATTTATGGGAGGAACTTGTGCATTTATTTCATGATGATAAGGGTAGGTTTGAATGGGTTTATATATATGCTTGTGTAGGGATGAAAGAATGAATATGGTTCCCATTGATTTGGCTTGGTTTTGACTTGCTTTTTGGAAGTTTAGATGAATGGAAAAGAAGTGAAAGTAAATTGTGTATGTGCTGCCAAAGTTTGTGCAATTATGTAAGTAAATGTTGTGATAAGTTTGTGGCTGAATTGGAGGTGTATATGAATGTATATTGATGTAGGTAAAGTGATAGAATGGAAGAGGGAGAGGTAAGGATGAATTCTGGAAAGTTTGGTGTTGGACCTATTGCAATGTTTTGATCATAACTAATTGTGTAGGCGAGAAAATGAGGTAAGGTTTGTTCTCAATGAAACTTTGGGATGTTAGCTACAACTTTGTGTGAAATAGGTGTTGTTAGATTGTAATGCTAGAAGGGTGAATTTTTGCATGGAAAGTTACTGTTTTATTGTCTGTAAACAGTAACCGCAAGTATGACTAATGTGTTTTGTTGATTTTTCTAAATTAATTGACATGGAATTAGGGAACATGGTCTTCATGAAAGTTGAAGAATATTAAGTTAGCTTTCCATTTCCCCTGATCTTGCAATTTTTCGATATGTATATTGGGAGTTATGCATTGTGGCATGTTGACTGATTTTCTGTCATTTGTGGAAAGCTAGCCTCATTGTCGATTTTGTGAGCTTTTGGATTGGAGGAAATTTTAGCAATTTATGTGGACTGAATTGGTGTGAGGGATCTTCTGCAAAGTTGTAAAGGAAGAAATTATCTTGAAAATGATATATGGCATGTAATTTTTGAAGGTCATATTTGGGAGTTATGATTTTGAAAAAAACTGAACCTAAACTAGGTTGTGAATGGCTGATCATGACAGTAGCTTCCATAACAGTTTTGAAATTTTTAGAAATCGAATTGGAGTTTGAGTTCTTCATGAAAATTGAAGTTTGAGATCTTATCTTTTCAGGGATAAAAGGTAGTGAATTTTTTGACTTTTGTGCTAAGAGAATTACTGTTTGAAAAATTACTGTCCAGATTGGTTGATTTCAGTAGGCAGATTCTTTGTGGAATTGTTTGATCTTGTTAGCAAGTGAATTTGATTTTGGGTTGTTCATGAAAGTTGTAGATAACATTGTGATCTTACTTCCTTAATTATTGTGTAATTGTTGACTGAAGAATCAGAGAGTTATTGAATTTGCAATGTACTGCCTGTGTTGATAGGTTTTGAGTAGGCAGTAGGTTTGATAGGATTTTTGACACCCTTAGGGGTGAAATTGATTTTTATGGTCTTCTTGAGAATTGTAGAGGGTTTCATGATCTTTCCAATGAGATATAGTTGGTAATTTTCTGAATTGTGTGCAATGAGTTATTGGTGTTGAAAGTTGGCTTGAAATCAGGAAAATAAAGAAGGGAATAAGGGTTATGTATATATAGATGTTAATTGTTTAAATTTGAATTTTGGTTTCTTTTGTCAATTTCTTTTCCGTCCGACGTCCGATTGACCTGATTCTTGAGGCATCGGATTTGTAAAATATTGAATTTCATTTTGTGAGAAATTGGGAATTTTTAGCCGAGAAATTGACGTGAATCCGGGTAATTATTCTATGGTCACTGTTTTATTTATTTTTGGACCGATCGAGGTCCGAATTGAGTGCTGTCAGTGGCTATAGCTTTCTAATTTTTAGATGAAATTATTATGATGGGAAAATTTTGGATTAGGGCTGGGAATGTCATGAACATGTATTGTACACGTTTTAATTGTTCCCTGTGCATTGTTTGATATTCCTACTATACAGTTGGTAATGGGTACTTATTTTAATTGTTCCAGAGGCACAGTTGGAACGTCGTCCTACGGACGTTGCCGAGACTTCCTGACATTAGCTCGGAAGTACAGGTGAGTAACCTAGTTGGTTCCTCAATCTATAGGTGATGAAAATTATGTGGTTATGCCATGTGGAGATAATGGAGGGATTATGTGTGTTTGCTTTTGATTGATTTCGGATCATAGGTGTCCGAAGTATTGGAAACTTGTTATCGAAGTCCTATTTGTGTGTAACTATTTGTCAATGATTACGTTAGAGATCTCGGACCAAAGATCCGAGGGAATGGGAAATTGATATTGAAGTGTTAATTGTCTGTTTCGATACATTGGATGTGACTTTTAATGTGATATGGTAGGATGCAATAAATTGAAAATGTATATGATTGAAATACCGGAACGAAAGTTCGAAGAAATGGAAAATAGCATTGACATGTAAATGGAAATTGGAACATGTACATTGCATGCATAAAAGTACGATCGATAAAAGCGGTTGTGGCCGGACCGAGCAAAGACTGTATCGGGGCATATCACGCCTAACGATATAAGAGCTTTCACTCAATGCACAGACCTCGGGTCCAACGTATTGAGCCTCGGGCTCAACGTATCGAGGCTTCAAGCCCACGTTTTCAGAGCCACCGCTCAACGCAATGTGCCCGCCATCGGGCGATTTGAAGCGCACGATCACAACAACGTAATGAAAATGAAAAGGGTCTCATGTGCATTGCATATATAGTATGGGTAAATGTGGATGGTATGAAAGGCGATACGCCTTACATTTGTGAATTGTGATTGTATGTGATAATTGGTAAATTGTGTGTGTTTATGCATGAATTGAGTGAACCATCGATGATGGTTTCTCATTGAGTTGGCAAACTCACCCAACATTGCAAATATTTTTCAGGGATCGAAGAGTACCCCGTTGGGCACGGGAGTATGATTACCAATTGCAAGTCAGAGTTAAGGTCGGGATCAGTTCACGTCTGCATTTGTGTCATTTAGAATTATGTGTAAATTTGTATTTTCGCAAGATTAGTACTGTTATTGCTGAGTGCCCCAATTGATTAATGATGTATTGTAATTTGATCACTGAAATAGTGTTTTGTTGAAAATGATTTCGTATTAGAACGGGCCCAAATTATTTACTGACATTTGCGCACTTGATGGGTTTTCAAATAAATAAATAAATAAATAAATGTATTACCGAGTTTTAAACTGTATTGGCTGCTCTAGCATACCACCCTCGCGGGTCGCGGGCTCGGATATCACAGTCGATGTCGGGTTCGGGTCTCGTGAGAGTGGGAGGCTACATCAGTAACGACCAAATCATCTCTAGAAGTGTTCTGCAGCCTACTCAGGTGATCTGCGACTAGGTTTTCCGCTCCTCTTTTATCTCGGACCTCAATGTCAAATTCTTGCAGTAGAAGAACCCATCGGATACGTCTTGGCTTCGCATCCTTTTTGCTCATTAGGTATCGAAGGGCAGCATGGTCTGAATACACTATCACCTTCATACCAAGCAAGTATGATCGAAATTTCTCTAATGCGAAGACCACAGCAAACATCTCCTTCTCTGTGGTTGAATAGTTTTGTTGAGCACTATCCAACGTCTTTGATGCATAATAGATCACATGAGGGTCACGACCTATCCTCTGCCCAAGAACTGCTCCTACAGCGTAGTTACTGGCATCGCTAATAGGTGCATATTTGTCCAATATTTACGTTTTAATTATCCCTTTTTATTCCTCTTGTTAATGCAATTATTGGGACTTAACTTGATTTAATGTTTCCTTGTAGGAAATTATAACTTTTACATGAGGTGGAAAATTAAGAGGAGATCAGAGACTAATTTAAGCTGCAAATTAAATCAAGGCACAAGGGAGGCCCACTTGAAACAAGTGAGAAAATACTTTGGACTGGAAAAGGAGAAAAGTAACGCAACACAGGAGAAAAGCAAGAAAGGACGTGGGCTGGAAAAGCCATGAGGAGAAGTGACGGCGATTCTCTTTGGACTGGAAAAATAGGAGAGGCAGCTGCATTTTGAAGGAGTCACGCACGCAATAGTGTAGAGAGGATTGAAGAGTGGGCAATTAATGGGCTCAAAAACAAACTAAAGCAACATGGACAAGAAGTGGGGCCCACGGCAATCAAAGGAAAAAGAAAAACCTAGGACAAGAGGCCAGGATACGACGGCTGTGCTGGAATTCACGTAAAAAGGCAATTTTGGGCTGACACCTCACGCACGCAGCTGGAGGAAATTCCTTGGGGACGCGTAGGAAGGGCGATCCGCACACAATGTGTGCAACAAAAACTGGGAGGATTATGCACGCACCACATTGAAGATTAAAGAGGAAACTCACGCATAAAAGGCTGGAAGTTTGGACTGCAAAAAGAAGAGGACAACGCCAAGGCCAGAGGAAGGATAGCAGCGGCACTTTTTAGGGAGATTTGACTTCTAGTTTTTCTTTCTTCTTTCCTTGTTATTTAGACTACATTAATTAAGAATTTTGTTAGATTTAATTTCCGTATGAGTAGCTAATCTGTTTTAGTCGGGGAATTCCAATTATTATGCTTTGACTCGTGAGACTATTGTTCCTAATATTTGGTTTATAATATTCGCGTCTTGCTTCGATTCTTCGTCATTGTTTATTAATTGATTCTGCGATTGAGGCCTGATTGTAGAGTTAGTTAATTTACATATCGCCAACTGATTTACTTGGTGGAGTCTAACTGGGTGATCGGTGTCTGTGGCAATTGGCACTAGGGCATAGTACTTGTCTGATTTTGTGTGGAGAAACTTGCGATCTAACTAGATGAAGCATGAGTCGGTGCGTAGTCGATTAGGGTTAGTGTTTCTTTAGAGTTTAATCTCATTAATTAATTGAATCTCGGAGAGAGTCTCGAAGGGTTATTAGTTAATTAGGGAATAGTTCAAAGGAGTTTCGCAACTATTCTAAAATTAAGAAGAAACGAGGGAGCCAGAGGTAGTTGGTAACCATAGCTAACCTATTATTAAACCAAAGAAAATATTTGAGTCGATGATCGTGGTCTAAGCATAATTAGGAATTTCCTGGCGAAGTTGTCGTTATTTGAATTAATCAATTTTATTTGCGTTCTTTGTTGGTTGCATCATAGTTATCATTTTATTAATTGAGTTTATAAATTTTCAGTTGTTAGTTTAATTAGTAGTTTTAGTCGAAAACTTCAAAACCCCCTTTTTATTTAATTTCATTCGTTCTTTGGCATTTGAATAAAATCAATTGTTCCATTCTCTGTGGATCGACCCCATTTACCACTGTGCGCAATTTATTTTCGTTTGGTGTTTGGGATTTATTTTTGGTGGATTCGACACCCATCAAATTTTGGCGCCGTTGCTTGGGACCGTAACTAATTGATTTTGTTTTGTTTTATGCCTAGGAACATTCGTACGGGAGATTCCATCTTGTACGACTCCGAGATCGAAAAGACTGCTAAGAGGCTAAGGAAGTTGAGCAAACTAAGGAAGAAGCAAGGAAAAGCTAGTGGATTACAGACCCCGGTTGAGTCGGATACCGAAACGGAGTACGAAGAGGAGATTGAAGTTGAACAGCAGCCTGACGGGAAGCTTAACCGTGACCACGCGCAGGATATGGCTCTTAACAGAACTCTCCAGGACTTGGGTAGGCCCACTGAAGCGCAGCATCCGCTGTGCATAGACTTTCTAGAACTTCAAGAAGGGTTCGAATTGAAATCCGGACTCATCCACTTGCTGCCCACCTTCCGTGGTCTGGAAAATGAGGATTCAAATAAGCATCTAAAGGAATTTCACCTCGTCTGTACTTCCATGAAGCCCCGCAATGTCACAGAGGACCAAATCAAACTGAGAGATTTTCCATTCTCGCTGCAGGATGCAGCCAAGGATTGGCTCTACTACCTACCTCCAGGGACAATCAACACTTGGGAAGGGATGTCCTGACAGTTTCTAGAAAAATATTTCCCAGCATCCCGAGCCGCCAACATCAGGCGAGAGATCTGTGGCATTAAGCAGAAGGATTCAGAGAACCTCTACGAGTACTGGGAGAGGTACAAGAGAATTTTAGCAAGCTGCCCGCAACATGGCATATCCGAACAATTGATCATCCAGTATTTCTACGAGGGTCTGATTCCAATGGAGCGCAAAATGATGGACGCCGCAAGTGATGGGGCTATCGTCAGCAAAACCCCAGCTGAAGCTCGGGAGTTGATATCAACCATGGCAGCAAACTCCCAGCAATTCGGTGCTCGACCAGATATACCGCGAAGAGTGAACGAGGTAAATGTTACTTCTCTCAATGAAGTCAAATCTTTGCTAACAACTTTGGTCGAGAAATTGAATGTAGGTACTCCTCCACCTGCGAGGGCGTGTGGCATCTGCACCAGCCTAGCCCATCCAACCGATGCATGCCCAACGCTCCACGATGAGACACCGGAGAATGTGAATTCTATCGGATTCCAACAGAGGCAGTTTGATCCCTATTCAAACACCTACAACCCCGGTTGGAGAAGCCACCCAAACTTCAGTTATGCTAATAGCCAACCGACCCAACAGAATTACTATCAAAGACCACCACCACCGCAACAGCCTTCGGGCTCAGGTAAGCCTCTTAAAGAAATTGTCCATATGTTAGCTACTAATACTGCAAAATTTCAACAGGACACTGCAACCAGATTTCAAAAGATAGAAGAGAGCATGAAGACCCTAGAGACTCAAATGAGTCAGATAGCATCCTCCGTTAGCAGAATGGAGACTCAAGGCAAGTTGTCGTCTCAGACACTCGACCCGAGGCATAATGTGAGCGCGATCTTCTTAAGAAGTGGTAAGGAATTGCAGCCCCCAGTCGACAAGAACCCTAAACGTGACCACGCCCAGGGTTCCCGTGCAGAAACAGAACAGGAAGCTGAAAGGGAGCTTACACGTGACCACGTACAGGATTCAGGTCCAGCTGGAAAACCTCAAAAGCCCGAACCTCTAGTGGTTCCACCACCATTCCCTCAGAGACTGGCTCAGAGCAAGAAGGAAAAGGAAGATAAAAACATCATGGAGTTATTCCGAAAAGTTGAAGTAAACATCCCGCTCCTAGAGACCATTAAACAGGTTCCGCGCTACGCCAAATTCCTTAAGGAATTATGCACAAACAAGCGTAAGTTAACAGGTAATGAATGGGTGAGTGTGGGTGAAAATGTTTCAGCTGTCTTACAAAGGAAATTACCTCCTAAGTGTCGCGACCAAGGTATGTTTTCCATTCCTTGCAAAATTAGGAATATTGGTATAAGTAAGGCTATGTGTGACTTAGGAGGCTCTATTAATGTGATGCCTTTATCTGTTTATACTTCCCTGGGTCTTGGTCCATTAACTAGTACTGGAGTTATAATTCAATTGGTGGATCGATCGATTGTCTATCCTGAAGGTGTTTTAGAGGATGTGCTAGTTCAAGTTAATGGATTAATTTTTCCTGCTGATTTCTTTGTTATTGATATGGGAAATGATAGTTCATCTAATTCTTCTGATATCTTGTTGGGTAGGCCTTTTCTCAGTACGGCTAAGGCAAAGATAGATGTGCATAGTGGCTCATTGACTTTAGAGTTTGATGGTGAAGTGGTGAAATTCGATGTTTATGATGCCATGAAACATGCTGAGAATGTGTCTTGTGTTTATAATGTTGATATCATTGAAGATTTGACTCATGAGGTTTTTGCTTTAAATCATGATGATGAGTTGAATTATGCTTTGTGCCATAGGATGTCTGTTGATGGAGTTAAGATATTTACTGATCGGTCTGAAGTTTCTGATGATATACTTGATGAGGCCCCAAAGCTGGAGCTCAAAACGCTTCCGAGCATTTGAAATCGATATTTAGGTGACGGTGAGACTCTGCCCGTGATCATATCCAGCATGCTTGACGGCCTGGAAGAGGAGAAACTAATTAGAGTGCTTCGAGAGTACAAGGAGGCAATTGGTGGGACCATTGCTGATTTCCAACATCGAGACAAGGGTTAACATCGAAACGAGGATCGTCGAGCCTAGGACGTTAAACAAGGGCGCTAATGGGAGGCAGCCCATATTTTTATTTATTTATTTTTTTTCTTTCCTTTCTTTTGCTTTATTTTGTGTTCTTTTTGTCTCGTTTGTTTCCTTCTTTCTTTGTTTTGATATTTTCCTTTCCTTCCCTGTGTCTTTCAGGAGGTTCGGCATTGGATCAATTCGGAGTTCTTGGATTACCGCTGTCGGGAGTCCTTTATATGATCATATGTTGGCTCGCCACCACTCGTATTAGCTATACCCTACTGGCGGGATGCCTAAACGAGCTCACGTATAAGCCCTCATCTTCTCTCCAGATTCAGGGAAGTCCTCAGTTTACCTTTTCATTTACTTTTACGTTGAGGACAACACATGTTTTAAGTGTGGGGAGGTGATTTATAGCTTTTGCGATTTGCGACGCATGCTGTTTTTGTTTGATGCATTACTTTGGGTTGTGCCCCCCCATTGCTTTTTGGTATTTTTGGACTTTTAACGGTTGATGCCGTGGCGGACTTTAAAAAAAAATCCTTTTTTGCTGCATTTTGCTCGATGAATTGTTGTGCCTTAGGTAATGGTGGATTGTTTTAGAGGAGTCGAGAGTATGGTTGAGTCCCTTGTTGCTTAATGTTAATTAAATGTTAATGATTTTGTCCTATATGTTGAAGTTGCGGGCCTGAGTAAATTGGTTAGAATTAAAAAAAAAATTGTGTGATTAATCGGTGCCTTTCTTGTCTAGAGTCATGTTAAGCTTAGAAGTTGAGTTGGTATATGTGTTAAACTTTGGATTGATGTGGGAAATTATGGTGAGAAAGGGAATGAAGAATAAAAATAAAAAGGTGTTAGATTCGTTCCGCCAATCACCAAAGGTGGTTGTGAGCGAAGCCAAATATCCGTCTAAAGGTCGGACGGGACTGAGTAACCGGGCGACATTCATCACAAATGTTTGCGCTCGCATCAAAAGGTCTCGGACAACTGACGTGTGAGGCAATTAACTACTCCTCTGATTACTCGAAAAAAAATTCTGCAAGCATCTAAGTAATTACGAGTAAGGCTAAAGCCACTTGGCGTTGTGATTGACTGAGTGACCGGGTGACATTCATCACAAATGTTTGCATTCGCGTAAAAAGGCCAATGACAATTCCGAGCAAATTATAGCTAAAAGCACCTAATCAATTAATCAAGATTAACCTGATCTTCCCATGACTACCACATAGATTCGGAGTTCTTCGTATATACCAACCACCTAATAAGTGATGTGTGTTTTCTAGGCTTGATTGGTTTTTAATTAAAATTCGGTAATTTACGCATGCGCTTCAATTTGAGTTCAGGCTTGTATCTTCTCGTGTGGGAAATTTGTTGCATTTATTTGACATTTCGTTGACATTGGGACAAGATTGCGCTCTCATTCCTAGTTCACATTACCTCTGTGCATGTTTCATTTATTGGAGCGGTTTTTCATTGTGTCTTAGTTCTCTTTTATGCTTGAGGACAAGCATCGTCTAAGTGTGAGGAGATTTGATAAGTGCATATTTGTCCAATATTTACGTTTTAATTATCCCTTTTTACTCCTCTTGTTGATGCAATTATTGGGACTTAACTTGATTTAATGTTTCCTTGTAGGAAATTATAACTTTTACATGAGGTGGAAAATTAAGAGGAGATCAAAGACTAATTTAAGCTGCAAATTAAATCAAGGCACAAGGGAGGCCCACTTGAAGCAAGTGAGAAAATACTTTGGACTGGAAAAGGAGAAAAGTAACGCAACACAGGAGAAAAGCAAGAAAGGACGTGGGCTGGAAAAGCCATGAGGAGAAGTGACGACAATTCTCTTTGGACTGGAAAAATAGGAGAGGCAGCTGCATTTTGAAGGAGTCACGCACGCAATAGTGTAGAGAGGATTGAAGAGTGGGCAATTAATGGGCTCAAAAACAAACTAAAGCAACATGGACAAGAAGTGGGCCCACGACAATCAAAGGAAAAAGAAAAACCTAGGACAAGAGGCCAGGAGACGACGGCTGTGCTGGAATTCACGTAAAAAAGCAATTTTGGGCTGACACCTCACACACGTAGCTGGAGGAAATTCCTTGGGACTGACGCAGGGAAGGGGTAGTCACGCACAGTGGCTGTGCAACAAAAACTGGGAGGATTATGCACGCACCACAGTGAAGATTAAAGAGGAAACTCACGCATAAAAGGCTGGAAGTTTGGACTGGGAAAAGAAGAGGACAACGCCAAGGCCAGAGGAAGGATAGCAGCGGCACTTTTTAGGGAGATTTGACTTCTAGTTTTTCTTTCTTCTTTCCTTGTTATTTAGACTACATTAATTAAGAATTTTGTTAGATTTAATTTCCGTATGAGTAGCTAATCTGTTTTAGTCGGGGAATTCCAATTATTATGCTTTGACTCGTAAGACTATTGTTCCTAATATTTGGTTTATAATATTCGTACTGTTTCTGATTTACTGTCATTGTTTATTAATTGATTCTGCGATTGAGGCCTGATTGTAGAGTTAGTTAATTTACATATCGCCAACTGATTTACTTGGTGGAGTCTAACTGGGTGATCGGTGTCTGTGGCAATTGGCACTAGGGTATAGTACTTGTCTGATTTTGTGTGGAGAAACTTGCGATCTAACTAGATGAAGCATGAGTCGGTGCGTAGTCAGTTAGGGTTAGTGTTTCTTTAGAGTTTAATGCTGTTAATTAATTGAATCTCGGAGAGAGTCTCGAAGGGGTTATTAGTTAATTAGGGAATAGTTCAAAGGAGTTTCTGCGACTATTCTAAAATTAAGAAGAAACGAGGGAGCCAGAGGTAGTTGGTAACCATAGCTAACCTATTATTAAACCAAAGAAAATATTTGAGTCGATGATCGTGGTCTAAGCATAATTAGGAATTTCCTGGCTAAGTTGTCGTTATTTGAGTTAATCAATTTTATTTGCATTCTTTGTTGGTTGCATCATAGTTATCATTTTATTAATTGAGTTTATAAATTTTCAGTTGTTAGTTTAATTAGTAGTTTTAGTCGAAAACTTCAAAACCCCCTTTTTATTTAATTTCATTCGTTCTTTGGCATTTGAATAAAATCAATTGTTCCATTCTCTGTGGATCGACCCCATTTACCACTGTGCGCAATTTATTTTCGTTTGGTGTTTGGGATTTATTTTTGGTGGATTCGACACCCATCAATCGCACATGAGCTCGAAAGGGATGTTCCAATCCGGTGGTTTGATGATAGGTGCGGTGACCAGCTTTTTCTTCAAAATGTCAAACGCCTTTTTGCAGTCTTCATTGAATTCAAACGGCACATCTTTCTGTAGGAGGTTGCTCATTGGATGAGCTATCTTCGAAAAATCTTTGATGAACCGCCTGTAAAAACCTGCATGACCAAGAAAGGAGCATACTTCCCGCACATTTGCGGGGTAAGGAAGCGAGCTAATCACATTAATTTTTGATTTATCCACTTCAATGCCCCTAGCCGAAACTATATGTCCCAATATAATGCCTTGATTAACCATGAAATGACACTTTTCATAATTAAGCACAAGATTTTTTTCAATGCATCTTTCTAACACTTTCCTCAAATTTTCTAAACAAGATGTAAAGGAATCTCCATATACAGTAAAGTCATCCATGAAAACTTCAATGATTTCCTCTACATAGTCAGAAAAGATACTTACCATACATCTCTGAAATGTCGCCGGGGCGTTGCAGAGACCAAATGGCATGCGCTTGTAGGCGAAAGTGCCAAACGGACAAGTAAACGTCGTTTTTCACGATCTTCAGTATTACATGAATCTAGTGAAAGCTCAATAACCGCTCTAACAAAGAATAGTGAGAACGACCTGCAAGTCTCTCAAGCATCTGATCAATAAACGGTAAAGGAAAATGATCTTTACGGGTAGCAGCATTTAACTTTCTGAAATCAATACACACACGCCACCCATTTTGAACTCTAGTGGGTACTAATTCACCTTTTTCATTCTCAACAACGGTAATGCCAGTTTTTTTAGGAACTACCTGTGTTGGACTTACCCACTTGCTATCTGAAATAGCATAGATCACGTCCGCAGCCAATAATTTCAGTATCTCCTTTTTTACAACCTCCATCATTGGTGGATTCAATCGACGCTGAGGTTGCCTGCTGGGTTTGCAATCATCCTCCAACAGGATTCGATGCATGCAAATGGTAGGGCTAATTCCCTTGATGTCTGCAATCGACCATCCAATAGCTTCTTTATTCTCCCTGAGTACACGGATAAGCTTCTCCTCCTCCAGATCACTCAACTGATTGGAAACAATCACAGGTAATGTTTCAGCCTCCCCTAAGAAGACATACTTGAGGTGTGTAGGTAATGCCTTAAGCTCCAGTGTCGGCGGCTGAAGAATGGATGGGAGTAATTTATTGCAGTCAATCTTCAGTGGTTACTGTAACATGCCAGATGCAACCTGTAATGCCTGCAAATCCTATACTGCATGGACCATACCTCGCGGCACTACCCATTCAGTCTCGATCTCTGATAGCTTCGCAGGAGTAATGTTGTCAGTTATCGCAACCTGCAAAAAATCGTCAACACACAACTCGAGAACTTTCTCGGTCAAGGAGTTAATACAGTCAACATCAAAAGCTGTGCAATAATCAACAGGATGCTTAATGGTGTTATTAATATTGAATGTAACTTTAGCACCATCAAACTCCATAGGTAAAGTTCCCCCGTGAACGTCAATTTTTGTCCTAGAAGTGTTCAAAAATGGGCGTCCTAACAACATCATCCTAGAAGCATGTGACCCCTCATCCTCCATTCTCATCACATAGAAATCTGCAGGAAATACCAAATCATCAACCTGCACTAAAACATCCTCTAACAAACCTTGGGTACCTAGTGGTGCGATCACCCGAGGTCAAAATCACACCATCTTGCTTCAATGGACCAGCATTCAATGTAGTATAAATAGACAATGGCATAAGATTTATAGAAGCACCTAAATCTAGCATAGCCTGTTCTATACCAACTTTGCCAATTTTGCAAGGAATAGTAAACATACCTGGGTCCTTTTCTTTTATCGGTAACTTACCCTGCAACACTGCTGAGACGTTCTCACTCATCACCACACGCTGATTGCCTCTCATCTTGGTCATGCTAGTAACCAAGTCCTTCAGAAATTTGCAGTATCTTGGTGTTTGCCTAAGCAATGTGAGAAAGGGAATGTTGATCTCCACCTTTTCAAAAATCTTTAAGATTTCCTCTTCATTCTGCAATTTCTTCTTCTTAGCCAACCTGTGTGGGAATGGTGGCCTTTCTGGCTTAGCTGTCACGATTTCCTCGATTTCAGCTTCTTTTTCTGGCTCAACAATTTCAACATGGCCATGTTGAAGTTTCTGTGGTTCTCCAGCACTTTCGATTTCTTTTCCACTACGCAAGGTATTGACACTGATATTCTGCCTAGGGTTGACAGTAGGCTGAGAGGGCAATTTCCCTTGATTCTGTGCAGCGGCCAATTGACTAATTTGCTCCCTTAGTTCTTGAAAATTTTTATTTGTCTGAGCTTGGAATTGTGCTGAATCACTATGAAATTGAACCAAACTCTGCAGTTATGTATGGGTGGTCATTTGAGTAGTAGTCAACTGTGACATGAGATCCTCCAAGGTGGAAATTCGGTCGCCGTAATTAGGCCTCGGATATTGCTGTTGTTGCTGCTGCTGATGAGGCTGAGGCTGACGCTGCTGACTACTCTGATCTTGCTGCCCATTCCCATATCTCAAATTAGGATGATCCCTCCATCCTGGGTTGTAAGTATTCGAATAGGTATCATATTTCCTTTGAGACTGATAGTTGTCATTGATCGCCTTAACTTCAGCTTCCACAGTACCATCTTGTACAGTCGGACAAACATCAGTAAAATGACCCTGAAATTCACAAATTTGACAAATAGGGACTTGTGGTCCCTTGGTTATAGCATTTGCAGTGACATTATTAGCATTGGAAGAATTAATAACTTGTCTCTCCAACAAATCAGCAATCTTATCAAGTCTACTTTCAAGTCTAGAATTACTTACCTCATGGACACCTCGAGTCTGTGTGTCCGAACGATACCCGAATTGCTGAAGATTTGCGGCCATTGCTGCAATTAAGTTTCTGGCTTCCTGAGGTGTCTTGTTCACTATGGCTCCTCCACTGGCAGCATCAAGAATCTTCCGATCATTTAGTAACATCCCGTCATAGAAGTACTGAATAAGAAGCTGCTCTGTAATTCCATACTGAGGACAACTTACGCAAAGCCTCTTGAATCTCTCATAATATTCATACATGTTTTCTGTATCCCTCTGTCTGATGCCACAAATCTCTCTGCGCAAATTAGCAGCTCTGGATGCTGGGAAGTATTTTTCCAAAAACATTCTCGCCATATCGGGCCATGTATCCACTGTCCCAGGTGGAAGATAGTATAGCCAATCTCTGGCTGCGCCTTCAAGAGAAAAAGGGAAAGCACGCAATTTCAACAGATCCTCAGTTATGCCTCTTGGCTTGAATCCAGAACAAACCACATGAAAATCCTTAAGATGCCTGTTCGGGTCGTCAGAAGGTAACCCATGAAATTTCAACAACGCCTGAATCAACCCAGCCTTCAACTCAAACCCATCATTGACAGTCTGGTATTGTATACATAGAGGTTGATCCTCTACTGGTGGTGCAAGCATGTCCCTCAGAGTTGCATGAGCTCGATTTCTAGCTGGTTGCGCAGGTGGAATAGCTTGTTGATCTGCCATCTCTGCTTCTTCAAGATCTTCCACTGACTCGGTCTCAAAGGTAGGCAAATTCTTAGTTTGATCAGGCAAGACCTGTGTAGAAGTAGAAGCTTGGCTCTTACGCAATTTAGTGGCTTTCCGGAGTCGTTTTGCGGTCTTCTCTATCTCCGGATCAAACAATAAATCACCTGCAGAAACACAATGTCGCATGCAAACAACTAGAAAGAAAGAAAGGAAAAAAATGATTAGCAACACAAATAAACAAAAACTTAAGCACAGGTCCCCGGCAATGACGCCAAAATTTGATGGCGTGCCAAACCAGCAAAAATAAATTCCTACTCTAGAACACTTAAGCGAGTAAAGTGGTGAATAGGGTCGAACCACAGAGACCAATGAAGTAATTATTTATTTGTGTGAAATCGAAAATAAAATAAAAATAATTCGATTTGAGAATGATTGATTTTAAAAACACGAAATCACGCAAGAAAAAATTAAAAATAAGATTGAAAATAATATGAATAAAAACCTAGCCAAGGTACTCTCCCGTTTGATACCGTAATTCGATCATAGACTCAAAAATATAAATTTCGTTCATTCCTATGGACAAAGTTATAGCAGACCATGAACAACACAAATCTACCAATCCATTCGTAATTATTCGATAATCCCGAGTAAAGCTCCACAGATTATTTCCTTAACCAATTAAACTATTCCCGAGTAAAACTCCGCAGAATATAATCTATGGCAGCTATAGGCTCTAATGGACCCTCGTCTTAGCCAACAGAATCGGACACCCGCAATCTATTTAGACTAAATTATTTAATCCCATTAACCTCTTAATTGAAATTAATTCGCCACTCGATAGACAGTAATCACGGATTAACTAATCTATTCGGCAATTTATTATTAAGTTAATTAATTAGCAGGCCTCATTAATCAACAAACTCAACAATAATTAATCGATCAAGCGCAGAGATTAAATAAACATAAGAAATTCACGAAAACAATTAAACCACGAGAGTCTCACGAACTACATGCATCAAACATCAAGTACCTTGTCTAGATTAAAAACTTAGCCACACATAATTCTAATCTCTAACAATTAATACTGAAATTAACAAGTTAAAAATTAAAATTCAACCTTCAGATCCACACTAGCTGCAGCTCAAGCTTTCGGTCCTGCCTAAAATGTTACTCACTGTCGTGCCTCTAATGGTATGAAAATGTTTAAATAGCTCAGGCCTTCCTGAAAGTTGCCGCAATCCACAATTCTCTTCTAAGTTGCCGCAACTGGATCAATCTTTCCTTTGTTCACAGTGCCGCAATCTATCTTTCTTCAGCTCTTCTCCAGCTCAAGCCGCAATCTTTGACTATTTCTTTCCAAGTTCCAAAGCTTTTTCTCCTCAAAGTTGCCGCTATCCCCTCTACTGTCGCTTTTTCTTCTTATTTCCTGCTGCTGCCGTCACCCCTTCTCCCAATTGCTGTCCACGCACTTGGTCCCTAGGTCTTTGTTTTTTTCTTAAATGACATGGGCCCCTCTTCTTTTCCTTAGGTCCAGCCGTCCATGCATCTCCTCTTGTTATATCCAAAAATTAGTTTCTAAAAGTTCTCCTTTCCTTTTTCAAGTTGCCATCACCATCCTTTTCCCATTTAATGATATGGGCCCCTCTTCTTTTCCTTAGCCCACTCACCTTTTTATCCCCTTTGATTTCTGACGCTGGCCCATTTAAATTGCATCAGTTTGTAGCTCTCCCTTGTTGATGATTTATGGAACCATTATTAAAACCTCTGTTGTTTCCTTTGCGAATCCTCTTGCTACGTATTGCCTTTTACTCTTTAATTCATTTGTTGCCCTCATTTTGTCAATTTCAGTCCAAATCGCGTCACCTTGTATTTCGTCACCTAAAACATGCAAAGACACAAATTTTCATGGAAACATAAACAAAACATCACAAAAGTCTACCAAAAGAACATGAAACAAAAAAGATTAACGTGACAAAAATGCAAGTTATCAATATTTAGCCATACAACACCTTCCCTTCAAAGCTAAATATTCTAGACCAATGCAGATTTCATTGGTTTTGAGTCACTGGCCCCTTATATTGACATGTAGAGAGGCCAAGTTCACATAAATAAGGGTCCACATACTTGTCAACGAATTTCGTTAGGGTCATCTTAAAAATTGCATAGAAACAGGGTTTACGGGGAAGGAGATTCTTACTTTCCAGAACCTTAATAACCTTTATATAGGGTTTTAGCCTCTGCTCAATGCTAAAAGTAAGCAGCTCTGGGTGATTAACAACAAAAGAAATACCCAAGTCATTGAAGACAGTACCCTAATGGCACATAGAAACATCGATTTTGTATCCAAGCCCATTTCCTCGACCTTTGTAAAGTAATGCTAAATAGTCTCTAGTTTAGACAACAAGCAATGAGGATATTGGATTATACAAGCAACAATCTTCAAACAATTAATCCCGCAACTCTTCAAGAATTCGACATTGGGTACCATTGCCTTCCTAAAGTCATGACTCAAAATCCACCTAGAAGACTTCAATAACTTAACGGTTTGCTCAAGTTTTGCAGAAAGAATAGAAAACCCGATTTCATCCATATAAGAAAGTAAAGAATGAGTTTTGTGGGTCTTTAACATATTTGGTTGTTGAATTTGGGATTTTTAAAACAAACTCAGGGGAGAATCGCTAGTGATGTATCAAGTATTCGCAACCATAATTCTAGGTTGTGATCTTTCAAGCAGTGAGGTAGAAAAGAAACACTTAGAGATCAATAAAAGGGTTGCTACGCCGGCTGCGTGTTGAGGTTCTTAGAAATGTTGATATGAAACTACTCCAAACAAAGTTGCTCATTTTCAGTTAGGTTATACTGAACTAAGAGAGTCCCAACTGCAATCTATGGATCAGAACATGAAAACAAATGTACCTCGATGTTTGTCCGAACAACATCAATATACGATCAACAAAAATCCATGTGTTGAAGCTTTGTTCTTGTCGTGCCTTACCTTTTACCTACAATATCTTCTTGTCTTTTTCAATTAAAGAAAGAGGAGATACATTCAATACATGACCCTCCTCCAAATACCCTGACCCTTTTCTCTACATACCACCACTTCAAACAAGAGGAAAAGTTCATATTTTTCATAATTATCGATACATCCAAATAACAGGGGAATCAAAGAATTATCAATACAATTTTTTAATGTGTGCATAGATATGCAAGAGGAAGATATACATACCAAAATAGGGAAATCAAGAGTGTGGGAGAGAAACAGAGATAACAGAGGAACTGAGAGTTGGTGGAGAAAGATCGGGTTGAACAGGGGAACGTGCATGTGGTTAGGATATAAAAGAATTGGGGTATGAGGTGGAGATAAGTAGGGGCACAAAATATACAAAAAAGCGCCAAAAAACAAAATCTAGCGCCAAAATAAAAAGAAAAAGAAGAAAATAACGTTAAGTTATGTAAACTCTTCACGTTCCCAACAAACACGGAGCGAGTATCAGCTACCTCCCTGTTTGCTTCATTAGCACATGCATTGGCTAGGTCTGTACATAAACAAGAGATCAACAAAAAACAAACAATATTTAGAATCAAGCAAAAGTTTCAAACAAGCCTACCAACTTTACCATTGGAAAAAAGTTTAAACACGAGGACAATCAAAAGGTATTTCAAGCTGAAATTAGAGCTGAAACATAAGCTATATAGAGGATCATTCCAAAACGTAAACAATTGATGTGTAACAAAAGGAAAACCAAATTCATTAAACCTTGAACAGAACCCATTTCCTTCTCGACCTTAGCTTGCATTTCGCGAAGAGCAGCAGCTTCTTCCTCCATCTCCTTCAATCTCTTCTTCATCTCATCCAACTCCTGCACCATAAAGAAGCGGGTCAATTAACACGAAAAACTTATAATCGATTTCAATCATTAGGGTTGAGGGGAGGGGAGGGGAGGGACCTTAATAGCGTCATCATCGGCGGCGGCATGTCGACATCAGCGTTGTTAGAGTCCATATTACTGTCGACGTCGGGGATCTCTCCGCCGTAGACCTCATGCTCCTCCTCCACCATCTCTTTTCGTCTTTACTTCAAGCCCTAAACGGTGTGTGGTTTATAATTGGGAGAAGAAACTAGAAGAAAGGATCTGCGATTTGGGGGCTATGTGTCATGTTTTTATATTTTTATATTTAAATTATATTTTTATGTTTGATTAATATAATAATATTAATCATAATAATAACATTATTATTTAAATTATTATTAATATTATTATTTAAATTATTATTATTATTGATTTAGGCAGATTTTACTATATATTAGTTTTTATTAACAAATGTAATATTATTATTAAAATGTTTATTATTATTCATAAGATTATGAAATTCCTTATTATTATAAAGTGTATTTATTTATTATTATTATTATTATTAAATTTACTAATTAATTTTATTTTCATTATTATAATTACTATTAAATATTATTATTAAATTTATTGCAGAGTATTTATGAAATTTATTATTATTATTACTATTAAATTTATTATTATTATTATTGTTGTTGTTATTATTATTATTAGTAGTAGTATTTATTATTACTATTATTATTATTATTCATAAATTTACTAATTAATTTTATTTCTATTATTATAATTATTGCTAAATATTATTTTTAAATTTATTATGCAGATTTATAAAATTTATTATTATTATTAAATTCCTTATTATTATTATTATTATTATTATTATTATTATTATTATTATTATTATTATTATTATTATTATTACTACTACTACTACTACTGTTATTGCAGGTTGTGGGAATGATGAACATGACACTACCTGTCGGCTGTTTTTGCACAGTACACAAGTGGCTCTCTCTAATTTTCAAAATTCTTTTCTTACAAACTTATCTATTCTTACCACTAACTCTGGCTTCATCTCAAGCAACCAAGCTGTCTCTTGTCTTGTTTGGATATGCTGTAGTTGGTCTTGCGAGGGTGAGAACTCACCCTCGCGAGATTGGGAGAAAGGCTTTCTAAAAGGCCAAAATTTTTGGCCAAAATCTCAATATGCCCAAAATATTTGATCCAATTTTAATCTAAATTAAGCTTGGATCCTAAATTAAAAATGATTAATTAAGAATCTTAAACTAAATTTAATGAGAAAATAACCTAAGTAAAAATCATAATAAATCTCTAGGTTAATGTCAGTTTTGATACCATAATTTTATAATAATTCAATTTTAAAATCATAATTGATCGATTTTTAAAATTTGGTACCATAACTTATAATATCAAATATATTTAATTTTTATTATTGAAATTAATATTAAGTGTAATATAAATTTATTATTACTATTTTTTACCTATTAATGTCATTACTAATATTTAGAATATAAATAAAATTTTTATTTATATTTATTTTTCATGATTACTTGAAAGTTATTTGATTCAAGTAGATAAATTCTTCAAAATATTTGATAATATACAAACAATGTAAGGAAATTATCTTTAACCAAGAGGACCGTGTACTTGAATGCAAAATACCACACAACAGATGATTTTAGATTTTATTTCGATTAAATATGTCCTTAAATTTTATATTTAAAAGCAAAGGTCCTGAAATTACTATATTTAAAAACAATGGTCCTTAAATTGCTATATTTAAAAAGAAGTAGTCCTTAAATTACCAAACAAAAGGTAGAATGGTCCTATTTTGCCATTTGCTAATAGTTATGGGACAAAATTTGCAATAAAGACAATAAAAAAGACGTCATATCTATTAATTTATTAGTATTTAATATTATAAAACTCAAAATTGAAATACACTTTAGTTTTAATGAATAAAATATGATGTTATTGCAAATTTGGTCCTATAACTATTGACAAATGGCAAAATAGGACCATCCTTTTTTGGTGGCAATTTAAGGACCATTATTTTTTAAATATAGCAATTTAAGGACAAATTGTTGGCATGACTAATTATCGATTTGTATACAATGAATAGTACAGTCCACCTTTGTTATACCTAGACGATTGTTGATGTGACGCCAAGTCTCTAAGTGGAAGAAAGTGATACCTCACTTGTTGAATTATATTACTAAAAAAGGTTATAATTTAATAGTAATCGATGTAATATTCACCTAATGGATCCTAATAGTAAACTACAAAAATTCAGAGAACTAAATTAAACCGGTTAATTTTTATTTAACAGTCTTTTTTAATTAAACTTCAGTTAATAAACATGATCTCCTTTTTAAATCATATTTCAAATTATTTAATGTTGTTCGATCTTTATTATATACCTGTTTTATAATGATCCAATATTAGTTAAATCTTTAAACCTTAAACTTTTTATCTTACTGATTTAATTTTTAGTTCAATTTTTTAAAAATTTATAAAAACCATTTCTTTCCGTATTAAAAAGTGATTTCATCCTCCTTCTCTAGTCTTGCTCTCGACAACTTATTCTTGGAGGGTTGTTGCGTTGCTTGATAGGATTGAATGTTCTTATTGTTTTTTATGTATTCACATGTGATTTCAATCCTATTTTTATGATAAAATGCTCACTTTGTGTTTAATTTGTGTTGACTACTAAGTTAGATTTATTGATATATTTTTTGGATCAAAAAGACAAAATTTTCTAAAGCAAATTGAAGCACATTTGCTTATTTTAATTAAAGGCACAATTGGTTATTTATTCTTAATTTCGACTTGAGTATATATACTTATTATTATAAATCTGATTAATTTTTTAATTTTATTTATTAATAATAATTTTATTTTATTTTATTAAATTCCTTATTATGATTAAATGTATGTATCTTTATTTCTATTATTATTATAAAATTGCTTATTATTATTAATTTTCTTATTATTATTAAATTTATTATTATAATTGATTTAGGCACTTTTATCGTATATTAGTTTTATTAATAAATGTATTAATATTATTAAAAAATTTGTTATTATTCATAACATTCTTTCGATTTTGACCTAAACGCCAATTCCAACCCACTATCTGAAGACGTCCGTTTAGTCCAATTTATATAAATATTTAGGTCATATTTATATTTATTTTATACATTCATTCATTTATTTTAGTGGAATTTTTAAGCTAATTTATTTATTTTCATTAAATTTACTAATTATTTTATTTTTTGATTTTTTCACAAAAAAACAAGAAATTTTGCTTCAAATTACCATCAACTCATGAAAGAAAAAGAAGACATCACAACAATAAGTCCACAAGCAGGAAACGACGTAGCACAGCTGGAAAGAACAAAACTGCAGTGGAGAGGACGACAAAAGACGTTTTTGATGCTTGGGTTTTTAATTGGCAGCTCCTATCTCACGTAGAAGGAAGACTAGCGGCAACAAAGTGAAGGACGCACGCAGCAACCACAACTTGAACGCACATGAGGATCTCACATTGGGAGACTAGACGCGCAAGGAGGCTTGACACACGCGGGAAGGGATCAGTAGCAGTACGAAGACACCTGAACGCACAAAAAGGTGCATATATCTTTCAAATTTTCTCAACCTATGTCAATCAAATAAGAACATTCAGAACATTTATTTAAAGTTTTTACTTTTAAGGTAATTAAATAACAAGATAACCATCGCCTAATTCCAATTTCATTCCGTCAAATCCCTAATTCTAATTTCTACCAATTTCTCATATCAAATAACTATCACCTAGTGTTGACGCCTTTCGTGAACTGCTCTCATTCTCCGTTTCCATCACCTTCTGGTTAGTTATCTTTACGAAATCGATTGTTTAGTTAATTGATTTTATGAAGATTTGGCGGGATGAGAAGTCACTTTCACTATCTCCTGCAAGTGTATTTGAGCAATGACAAGGTGGAATTCTGTGAAAAAGTAGTTGCTTATGTGATGCAACTATTTATTAAAATTCTTAAACTTATTAAGGTCATACACAGATATATATTATGTCTTGTACTTGCAATGAAGTTTCTGATAGAATAATAGAATGATTTGGAATGGGTAGTTATTTAATTTTTATTCTTGAAATTTGTAAGCAAAGCTAATTTGTTGGCTGTCCACTGATTAGGAAATTAAAAAGAGGTTTAAATTTCTCAATAAATGAATTTAGCATGATATACGTATATCAAGATTGAGTCTTCTAAACTGTAGAAGTATACCTGCAGTTCTTCGAAGTCCTCTTCCTAAGAAGAGTTACAGTGTAAATGATGGCCAACATTTTTTTTGCTAAAGTTTGACGCAGGTTATTGAGAGGCACAATCTGCAATCAAAGAACCTTGATAAATTGGAAAAATCGTCTCTTGAACTGCAGGTATGAGTTTCTTTTTCCTTCCATGAGACTTGTTGAACTTTAAAGATAATGAAATTCTTTCTAGTTTTTAAAATATGATAGTCTTATAATTGTATATTTTGTAGTTCTCAGCTTTTATAAATGGATAGGGGATGGATAAAACTCAATGACTACACTTCACAAGATTATGTTAATGGAGTCAAAAATTTCATGAGATTTGCTTTAGATAATCTTGGACAGAGAAAGGATATGCCTTGTCCATGTGGAGAGTGCTTGAATTTTAAATTACAACCACCTCATTTGGTCAAATTTCATTTACTCACTAATGGAATAGACATCGATTATACCGAATGGATACACCATGGCAAAACCCCAAATCCATATAGTGATGATGATAACATTCATGGTTATACGGATGAAACATTTGAGGAGGAGGAGTTGCTGCAAGATTTGGTATTTGGTGTTGATAATGAAAATGCACGGGATTATTATGATAATGTAGATATTGATCAGCCAGATGTGCTACTAGATGATGAAGTGGAAAATTTTCAGAGATTGTTGGGTGATACTCAACGCAAGTTATATCCCGGTTGCTCCAAATCATTGCTATCTTTTCTTGTTAAGTTGCTTCACATTAAAGTTTTGAACAAGATGACTAACAAATGTTATGATATGATTGTTAATTTGTTTAAGGAATATTTACCGGATGGTGATATAATTCCTCATTCATTTTATGAAGCAAGGAAATTATTAAAAGACATCGGTTTAGGTTATGAGATTATTCATGCATGTAAAAATGATTGCATTCTCTTTTGGAAAGAGAATGAGCGTTCAAATAGTTGTCCAATGTGCAAAGAGTCTAGATGGAAGGTCAATGATGGCAAAGGGAAGTTGATTCCTCACAAAGTATTGCGCTATTTTCCACTAAAGCCAAGGTTACAAAGACTGTATATGTCAAGAAAGACAGCTTCTGATATGAGGTGGCATAACGATGGAAAAGTTGAAGAGGTTGGCACAATGATCCATCCGGCAGACTCTGAAGTTTGGAAAGATCTTAACAAACAATATCCTTGGTTTGATGAGGATCTTCGCAATGTACGACTAGGGTTGGCTACTGATGGATTTAACCTTTTTGGCAACATGAATAATCTTATAGCATATGGCCAGTGATTTTAATGGCATACAACTTACCACCTTGGCAGTGCATGAAAGAACCATATCTGATGATGTCACTTCTGATTCCCGGTCCTCAATCACCTGGAAAAGATATTGATGTATACCTAAGACCTTTGGTAGATGAGCTTAAAAAATTATGGGAATCTGGAGTGAGGACACGTGATGCTAGAACTGGAGAGTGTTTTCGTTTACATGCAGCAATCTTATGGACAATAAATGATCTCCCTGTGTTAGGTGATGTATCTGGACATCAGACAAAGGGGTATTGTGCTTGTCCAAGATGTAGTTTAAATACTCCTTCATGAAGATTGAGAAGCAAGATTTGTTATATGGATCATAGAAGGTACTTGTCACGTTATCATCCGTACCAAAAAAGTCTAAAATGCAATGGGAAGACTGAATTTAGGTCAAAGCCCGTGGAGCTGTCTAATGACCAGATTTTGATCCAATTAAAAGAAGTAGAAAATGTCGTACTTGGTAAGCATTCTAAAGATAAAAAAGAGAAAAGAATTATCTCAGAAACCGTGTTGGAACAAAAAGAGCATATTTTTTGAGTTACCATATTGGTCGAACCTCATGTTGCGGCATAATCTGGATGTAATGCATATTGAGAAGAATATATGTGATAATCTGTTGGGGACAATACTAGACATTGATGGTAAATCGAAGGACACTGAAAAAGCTCATTTAGATTTGGAAGATATGGGTATAAGAAGTGAGTTGCACTTGAAACCAGTATAAAATGCCAAAGCAAACAAAGAAGGTAAAGTCAAATACTTAAAGCCACGTGCACTTTATACTCTATCCCAGAAGCAGAAGAAAGGGTTTCAAGAATTCTTGAAGACAGTCAAATTTCCATATGGATATGCTGCAAATATCTCTAGATGTGTGAATATCAAGGATGGCAAGATCACAGGATTGAAAAGTCATGACTGCCATGTTTTGTTACAACGTTTGCTTCCCGTAGGAATGCGTGGGTATTTACATAAAGAAGTTCTTGATGCCATTACTGAGTTGGCAAGTTTTTTCAGACAGTTGTGTTCTAGAAAACTTAAATTGGATGTGCTTGACAATTTAGAAAAAAAGATTCCCGTCATATTATGCAAGTTAGAGATTATCTTTCCACCTGCTTTTTTTGGCGTTATGGTTCACCTAGCAGTTCATTTGGCACAAGAAGCGAAGATTGGAGGTCCTGTTCATTATAGGTGGATGTATCCTATTGAAAGGTAAAAATATATATATTATTTTTTACTAAACATGTATTATTGATAGAATCTTTTTATCTTTGTAGTATTTTTTATTTTGTCTATATTGATTTTGCTTTAAATATAGGTTTCTTAGTAGTCTAAAAGGGATGGTTCGAAATAGAGCTCGTCCTGAAGGTTCAATTGCAAAGGCTTATATTGTGAAGGAGTGCTTAAGTTTTTGCTCATTATATCTTCATGGAATTGAGACGAAATACAACAGGGAAGAAAGAAATTACGATGGTGAGGAACATCCAAATGCAACATTATCTGTATTTAGAAGTAAAATTCGAACTTTTGGAGAAACAAATTTTGTTCAAATGACATCTCAACAATATAGTGAATTACATTGGTTTGTATTGAATAATTGTGTGGAGATACAGCCATATTTGAGGTAATAATGGTTTTTTTTTACATTATAATATCATTATTAATGTAATACTAATTCATAATTTTTTTGTTGTTCAGAGAGCACGAAGAAATACTTCAACGTGAAAACCCTATTGGTTGGATGGCGATTCACAAGAAAGAATTCGCTTAATGGTTCAAGAGTCAAGTAAGATTTCCAATCTTCTTCGAAATGTTGTTTTGTTGGAAATTATTTTCTTAATTGTAATATTTTATAATTTGTATTGTTGTATTAAAATTAGATTCAAGAGCATCGACGTATAAAATCGGTTGAAGCTACGGATGAGCTTCTTGCGCTTGCATCAGGACCTGACTATCGTATTAGTAAATGTAGTGGGTGCATAGTAGAAGGAGTTAAGTACCTAACAAAAAAAAGGGATTGTCAACGTGCAACACAAAATAGTGAGGTGTGTACAGAATCTATACATAAGGGAAAAATGGTTAAGTTTTACGGAGTGCTAGAAGACGTAATTGAGTTGAGTTATGTTAGTGGCTTTTGATGTGTGTTATTCAATTGTAAATGGTTTGACTTAGATCGGAATAAACCAGAAAAGATAGACAGTGAGTTTACGAGCATAAACGTGAGTATATTATAGTATGAGAATGAACCTTATGTGTTAGCTAATCAAGTGACTCAAGTATTCTATATGAATGATACAAAACTAGGGGGAAATTGGAAAGTAGTTCAAAGTGCTCAACACCGACACCTGATTGACCCATCCCTTCTCCAGTTTACTGATGGAAATGAACCTAATGTCAGTGATGCATATCAACAAGAAAATTGTATTGATATAGAAATTTTAGATAGTGCTCAAGAGGTTGGGTTAGTAGCCCGAAATGATGAAGCTCCTTTAGAGATTGAAATTGCTTAAAAAATAGTACACTCACTTGTTGATGATAATGATGATGCTGAAGAAGATCATGATGAAGAAGATGACACTTTTGATGAGTATTGGAGTAGCGAAGATGAAGCTGCATCTCAAGCTTATGATGATAGTGACTTAGATTGATGTGTAATAGGTAAGATTGAATAGTTTTTTTTCTTTCACCAAATTCAATTATCTATAATTTTTCGGTTTTTATTTTTAATATTGTTGCTTGAGTTTATTGACATTGATAGTAACGTGATTTTTTTGCAGGTTCTTATTCATATGCACATTTTGTAGCTTACACATCGGTATCTTGTTTGGTATACAATATTGATTACTCAGGTGTATAAACGTTTGCAACTCACACTAGAGTTGGTCAAAAAAGAAATGGAAATTAGCAAGATTCAGGTATCCTTGTTGCTTTTATTAGAAAAATGCACATTGTTGATGTTTCAAATCTTATATTTTAACTGTTGGCTCTTTCAATTAGGAATTAATTGCAAAAGCAATTGAAGAAAAGATAAGTGGAGAGCAACGTCGCTATTTATTGAATGAACAGCTTAAGGCCATAAAGAAGGTACTTGGTCCTCTTTTATCTTGTTCTTATTTGATATTTAGGTCTTATTTTACCACTAAATTTAAATCAGAAATGAAATGTCCTCTAGCTACAAGTATAGTTTACATTTGTAACAACTTAAGGTTAAACATATGTTATTCAGAGCTAGGGTGGAGATGTATGACAAGATGACTCTTTCTCGTTAGTTCTACTTTAATTTGCTTGTCTTAAAGTCATATGGTTGTTGTTTTTTGTTTAATGGCAAACAAATGTTTGCTATGGTGACACTTTGTAGAAGATGGTAAAATGTGCGCCCAAAGATATTGATTTGAAGAATATGCTAACCATGTTAGCATATATATCAGATATGATGCTCAACAATTTTAACACAAGACGGCCTTTCAAATAATTGAGTCTAAAACTATCCCCATAATTTCATTGGTTGATCACATAAAAGATATCTTTCGTCGTATTGTATGATTGAAAGTATATGTATGAGATGGTTATTTCAGTGTGCAGAAAGAGGATTTAGCAATTAGATTATGAGATAAAAAAGATGATTGTTGCTTATTTAATTTCCTTAACCTTGTTGTTGTAAATTGCCACATTCTCATGTTTGATTTCTTGCTCCTGCCTTGATATGGACAAAAGAAATCATTAAAATTCTATATTTGTAGTGTGGGATTTCCTATTTTTCCTGTTCTTTGATGCAGTAAAGTTTCGGGAAAGGATTGAACCAAGGAAGGAGAAAATTCCAGCTCAGGTTTCGCAGGTTATAGAAGAAGAGCTTACAAAATTGTAGCTCTTAGAGGCCAGTTCAAGTGAATTTAATGTGACTCGTAACTATCTGGATTGGTTGACTGCTTTGCCTTGGGGAGACTACAGGTTTGTTTCTTATTCTACTTGTTCAGTGCTAAACTTTCTGCTTGTTCATTGCTAAACTTCTCTAGGAGTAATTTTAAACTAGTTTTAGATATCTGTTCTTTTTTTTCTCCCATGTTCCATAAGCTCTTGTTTCTTCTCTTATTCTTCTTTTGCTATGTTATTTTATTCCCACTATTCTGTTCTCAATCTACTCTTGTTCTTCCTTGTTACATGAAGGTCCCTCATTTCCCTTGAATTTACAATCATAGGACTTGTCCTTCATTAGTTATGTTGATTTTATTCCCACTATTCTGTTCTCGATCTACTCTTGTTCTTCCTTGTTACATGAAGGTCCCTCATTTCCCTTGAATTTACAATCATAGGACTTGTCCTTCATTAGTTATGTTGTCGTAATTTTAGCATTATCAAATTGGTAAAGTTGCTAGTGGTATCAAAAAATGGTTTGTCATATGCGAAATTTTAAGATAATCGATATTGGGATTACTGGTGGTGTAAATTTTTTCATTTGGCTTTTATTTTTAATTCAACTGCAGTGATGAAAATTTTGATGTAGTTCGAGCTCAAAACATTTTGGATGAAGACCATTATGGATTGACTGATGTTAAGGAAAGGATATTGGAATTTTTGCGTTGGAAGCTCGGAGGAATCTCAAGGTTGGTTGAATGTTTTGAAGATAAAAGATATCAGTTGATTTCATTTTTCCTTTTCATATATCTATTTAACTATGCTCATATCAACATCTCTGCCAATTAAAACCAATACAAAATAGAGTTTCTTATTTCCTCAAATACATTGCAGGAAAAATCATTTGTCTTTCTGGTCCACCTGGAGTTGGCAAAACTAGCATAGGTCGCTCAATTGCACGCGCTTTAAACTGAAATTTTTTCCGTTTTTTTTGTAGGAGGGTTATCTGATGTTGTTGAAATTAAGGTAAATGAGGCATTTTTTGGGTTAAAATGAATTAACTAGCCATATGAAATATCATTCACGCGTTTCCTCATTTGATTTATTTTGACTCATTTGATTTATTTTGATCCAAGAAAAGTAAAAATTCTTTTTTTTTCTATTATTACACGTCAACAATATGTTTTTTAATACAAAACATGAATTTTGCAACATTTATGTTAACTTTCGTAATTTGTTTTGCAGCTACGGGACTTTGGATTTGATAGAGACACTATGACTTAGGACTACTTTTTTTTCCTAGAAGATATTTCTTGACGTCTGATTTTCATCCTAGAACTTGTTCGTACATTTAAATATGTATATAGAGAATTTTGACACAGGAGATTAAGTCATGTTCATAGAATTATTTTTTTGGAGTATTTAGATAAATTGGTTTATATTTTCTTTTGATAGTGTGTTTGTAATTTATGGTTTCAATGAATACGACCATGTATATATAATTAGAGGTATTGAAGTGTTAACACAGGAACTACTTCAAATTTGTTGTTAATAATCAATTGAAATAATTTTCTCCAATTACGTATTTATTTTGTTTCTATTGCATAAATTTTAGCAACCAATTTGAATTATTTTTGCAATCAATTTTGGTTACTGGCAGGTATACGTTAGGAACCATTCAAATTATTTTTGCGACCAAGTTTTGGTGGCTAACACATACACTCTAGTGACTAACAATTAATTTTTTGTTGCTAAATTGTAGTAAATATAATGCAATTTGTGACGATATTAAAACTATAGCAACAAATTATTTGGTTGCTAAAAGTAAATTTTTAGCAACAACATTATGTCATCACAACATGGTTACTAAAAAAAATTTGATACACCATTTGTTGCAACCAGATAAAAATAATTGCAACCAATAACTTGGTTGCTATAAGATTATTTTTTACCAACAAAAATAATTTGGTCGCAGTATGAATAGTTATAGTAACCATTGACTTGGTTGCCATAAGATTATTTTTTACCAACAAAAATAATTTGGTCGCAGTATGAATAGCTATAGTAACCATTGATTTGGTTGCTATAAGATTATTTTTTAGCAACGACAATAATTTGGTCGCAGTATGCGTAACTATAGCAACCATTCTAACATTACAGCGACCATGAAATTTTACATTAGCAAGTATAAATTTGGTTGTTAATAATTCTACCTTTAGTGACCAATTTTAAATGGTTGTTAATAATGCATTTTTAACGACCAACGTAATAACTCGTCACTGAGCACTTTTAGTAACAACCCTATAGTGACCACCTGTGACCAACCCGATTTTGGTCGATATAACTTTTAACGACCATTTTCTTATTTTTAGCAACCATTAATAATAGTTACTGAAACTGATTTTTCTTGTAGTGAGAGGATTTATTATCCATTCTTTGGTGACTTTTTAAAGCTTAACTAATGATAATATTTCGCATTGTAAAAGAACTTTAAAAATATACATTCCTTTCCATGTTTAGATGATGTTATTAGATAAATAATTAGGATTCCACATTTAAGATATTTGCCTTTTATTATATAATTAGTGAAGTTCCCAAACTAGGGCTTCAAGGTACCTTTATTAAATCAAAGGTGACATTTTTTAATGTTAATTTTAATTTCAAGATTTAAAAACTTATTTAAACCTCATTTAAAAATTGAGACTGAAATTTCAGTCATATATCTAATAATAAAAATAATGTGTTGGACATTTATATTAGATTTTAATAAAGTTTAACCCTTAATTGAAAATACAAAGTTCTAAAATTAATTGAAAATTTCTTTAAAATTGTTAAAAAACAATGAAGTGTTATTTGATTGGGGTCATATTTTAATCTTGCTTATAGTTGTCTTTTGACCAACTCCACAAAATATTAAAACACTTTAAAAATTCACACAAAATATGAAATATTGACAAGAAAAATACTAAAATCATTAACGTTTGATCATGTAAATAACAATTTGTCAAAATAACTAATTTTATACATTTCTAAAGAATAAATGACTGACAATGAATTCATTAACTTAATTAAGGTTTGATAGAAAATTAATTTTTTATAATTACATATTATAAGGTTAATGATTAATCTGGCGCCAAAATTTGGAAAATTATGTATTTATATTCCATAACCTTTCTTTTTAAAATTAGGTATCAAACTTTATTAAAAGTATTTAAAAATCTTTTAAGAAATAACATTTAATTAAGCATTAAAATAATGGTATTTTATTGTCTGAATCTAAATCTACTTCAATCTAATTTCGATGAATTAACACTTCTATTATATATAATATTATATTTATATTCACATGTTGGAGCTCACTGCTTTTCCCACCGATTTTTCTATGTACATATTTTTTGTTTTTTGTTACAGTTTATATTGCCAGCTCAGCATGTAATTACAACTTCCTTATTCTTCATTGAAGGATACCGAATAACTCAACTCTATATATAGAGCTGAACAATTCATTTGTAGGAGATTGCAATGATGAATTCCCTCTCTGTGATGTGAGAGTTTAATTTCCTCTTTGCGTTCACACTACAAGAAAATAAGACATTTTGCGACGTTTTTAAAACGTCACAAAATGTCCAAAAACGTCGCAGAATGTCTTTTGCGACGTTTTAAAAAACGTCACAAAAAACGTCGCAAAATGTGGTGTAGGCAAAAGGTTTCTGCGACGTTTTATGTAAAACGTCACAAAAAGTACTGACAATTCGCGACGTCTATAAAAACGTCACAAAAAGTTTGGACAATTCGTGATGTTTTTAGAACGTCGCAGAATGTTCAAGAATCCGCGACGTTTTCAAAAAAATCGTCGCGGAATACCTTTCGCGACGTTTCTAAAAACGTCACGGAATGTCTTCTGCGACGATTTTATTATTATTTTTATTATTTTTTTCAATTTTTAGAAAATCATATTAATTTAATAATTTTTAATTTTAATAATTATTTTTTAACATATAATTTTTTAATCTTATTTATTTAATATCTATTCAATATTATTTATAAATTTTATTTATCTAATAATTCTTTAATTTTTTTATTATATCATTAATTTTAATAATTATTCATGTATCACAAGAATTTCATACCTGCAAACAATGTATTATTTAATTACAATTCGCAAACATGTCATAACACAGTAATTAATATCAAAATGAGTACATATGTCAAACTTCTTGTATTATACATTCTTATATCAATATGACGCTTGGATGGATCATTCGGCGTACTCTTTGCCAAACCCTGTTTGTTCGTTAGTGCTGCACGGAGAAAGGCCTAGTGATGAACACTACCACGAGAGGCAAATGACTGATCTTGAATCTCATTCATTATAAAAGATGATGAGGATGATTGACTGCCCTTGTAAACTATTTCAGCAATTTGCCCATCTAAAGACCTCTCGACTTTCTTCTTTGTTGGGTAATTGGGATTTGCCCTTGTAAACTATTACAAGTTCGGTTGAATCATTGAATGAACGAATTTTAAAACAGTACTCCGTACCCGGAGACAGACCAGTGACAATAATCCTGATCAGAAGCCCGACAATGCCACAAGTTGTAACCAACAATCAGATCAAATGAACCTTCTTCAACCCAAAACCAGCAAGAGAAGTTGCGAGACGTCTTCAAATCGATTGCAGTTGGAGAAATTGATTTTGAATCAAAATTCATAAAATCAAATAAGAAGGTATGTGGTAGTCCTCGGTTAAACAACCGATAAACCAATATGCGGACCAAACACCAAATATCTCATTAACAAAAATCTAAAAATTTCCATTACTCACAAAGATTACAACCATACGCCTCAAAAACAAAATGAAAAGTCGAAATTCAGTGTCCTTAACTTAATAAAACGAAATCAAACTTGTGCAACATGAACAAGTGTCATAACTCTATTTGTTAAATATGGTCAATAGGCAAGCTCAAAGTGCGGAAGAATTATTACCTTTAATCCTAGGATCGGCAAAGGAAGCAAAATATTATGGAAAGTATTTTGTCTAGGGACTCTAAAGCATAAGCACAAAGTTGAGAAATGAACTTCAACCAATCGAGAAGATGCAACATGTGAATTTATAGTTCGAATGTTTGACCATATAGCATCGGCCAAAGAAATCGAAAAACACTTGTGATACTCTCAAACATTCAATTGATTTATGAGTAGCCAAGAGGTCCCGAATGGAAATTACCCGTCCATCCAAGATGATTGATGCATCGTATGCGGAAAACCTTCTTTGTCGGGCCAGCATGAGCTCCTTAAGGTGAGCGTGAAATTGAATCCACCGGAAGGAACAATGAGAACCTCATTCCTAAACCGAACTCAGTTGGGGTGCATCCCACAGTGGCATTGTCTCATCCTCTTCCTCTAACCAATATGTCTCAAGAATCTTCACCGCTTCTCATAAATCTACGTATTGTCATGAGATCGCAGATTTTCGATTTTCTCCAGCCCTCAAAGATCGACAATCATTTGAGCATAAAGGTTTATACCCCATTGTTGCCCAAATTCTTGTCGCCTCCCTACCTTCAAGATGTTTTCTAACCCTTTTAAGCACACAGTCACAATTCTTGGATCGGGGCAGATGAGAAGATCACATAATGATTTAATACAGCCTTGACTAAAAAGAAACCTGAAACATTTTTGCACTCAGATTAAATTATGAAGTATCTAGTCTCAGCTTAATTTATCAGATATTCTCAAGCAAGAAAATACAAGAAATTAGATTGACTTTCTTACTTGATCTGCTCTTAACATGGACTAGAACAGCTCTTAACATGGATTTGAAACTTGGGAGAGATAAATGCAGAAAGCTCATCGTCCTTCTCGAACTCGGCCATGTCTTCCTTCTTAATTGGACCTGTATCGATACTCACCAGAAGATAGTAATGCCACTTCTTGAACCAATAGTATATCTAGCAAAGAGGCACAAAAATGAAATCGATTAAACAATATCCGCAGAACTCGAGGATGCCCAGAAGATGAGTCACCTAAATAGCCATAGAAACAGAGGAAAACGAAAACCACGCTGATAAGATCAAACACACCAGCGTATAAGATTTCCTAAGGGCATATGCATAGCATCAAAAAATACTAATTCAATCAAAAGACAAAGCAAAACCGAACATGCCCAGATCACAAAACAGAAAAACAACAACAACAACCCAGAAAAAAGAAATTACAGAGATGAATACCGGTCACGCAAATGTCAGCAACAAGAAGACAAAATAATGGTAGAAAGTGGCTCAAGAGAGAGGGAAAAGACGACGTCGGTTGGGGGGAAGGAGATAGTCGAAGGTTTTAACAAAATCAAGGTGGGGAAAGGAGATAGCCGGAGGTTTTAACAAAAGGGGGGAAAGGAGATCGCGTCTCTGTGGCAAAATCCAACCTTTTCCCAGTATTCGATTCTGGGTATAAGCTTGTCCTCGACACTGCAAAAGAGTAAATAAGTGTGTTTCTTTACCTCGGCGATGCCGATTCTTTGAAGGAAGTAGAGTTGGTCTCAACCGATACTTCACATCGACACTAGCAATCTGGGTCGTCGATTTATGACCCGTTTTAAGTCGAGCCGTCCACTCCGGCTTCCCGGAGGAGGAAAGTGAAGATGGGGGTGATGGTGGAGAGAGTGGAGTTTAGGATTTTAGGGCACATGGAGACGATTCACTGGAATTCGACTGTGGTGAATTTCATGAAAGTGAGGTAGACGGTGGATTTGATGTCAGGGAGTGCAGCTGAGAGGATAATCGGATGGTGGTGGGCCAAGAGGTGGAATATATCGAGGCCAATAGAGTCGAGGTAAAGCATTTTCTCTTGGAACTCGACCGGTGGCAGTGTGTGATGGCGTGGTGGTGATTGTGGTAGCTGTGGGTAAATGGTGGGGTATTCTGGGGTCTTTGGAGGCTTATGAGGGAGGGCAATGGTGGTTGTTTTAGAGGAAAGTGAGGGAAAATGAAGAGACTTGGGACAAGAAAGTGAAGAAAAGTCATGGTTGTGGGATTTGGGGTAAGGGAAAGGGGATTTGGTAGTGCGAAGGTGATGGAGTGTGTCCTGCATTGTGTATGGTTTGGGGAGAGAGGTACATGGCAGATTGTGAGTCAATATGCTAAACCTTTTGCGACGTTCTCTCTCGAAAATCGTCAAAGTTATCATTTTGTGACATTTTGTCTCTAAAATGTCGCAAAAGGTCTAACATATCTACGACGTTTTACAAAAACGTCACTAAAAATGAGATCTTTTTGTGACGTTTTTAAAACGTCACAAAAATTCTATACAATTTGTGACGTTTTTTTTTAAAACGTCACGAATTATATTAAATTGTTGTAGTGTCATCTCATTTTTCACTTCTAGTCTTTAGATTTTATCATGGTATCAAAGCCATAAACAGGTTCAAATTCTTCAACAATTTTATGTTTCTCCTCTTTGAATTGCGTTCTTGAATGTGTTCTTGATTTCTGGTTCACTTTGAATCTGAGCATTTTTCTATTGAAATTCTTTCGAATATGTCTACTAAAGCTCAATCACAAACTTCAACTATAATTGATGTCAATAGTGAATTGTATATTCATAGTTCTGATCATTCGACTCATAGTCTTGTTACGCAAAAATTAAATAGTGCTAATTACAACAAATGGCAAAGATCTGTTAAGATTTCTCTGATTGCGAAGAATAAGCTACGTTTTGTTAAAGGCACTTGTGCAAAGCCTGTGAATAAACCTGTTCAGGAGATGTAGTGGGAAAGATGCAATAATTTGATGATATCTTGGATTCTACACTCTGTAGAACCAAATATAGGTAATAGCATTTTAAGTTTCAGATCTACTGTTGACATCTGGAATGAATTGAAGGAGAGATATGGACAGTCCAATGGTCCAAGGAGATATCAGGCGCACAAGGAGTTGATAGGAATTTCTCAAGGAAATCAATATGTGAGTAGTTATTACACACAGATGAAGACGAAGTGGGATGAGTATCTTAGTTTGGTTGAGTTACCAGTGTGTAGTTCTTGTGGTGCAGTTAATGTGTTGAGTAAATTCCTTGAGGATCAACAGCTTCTATAGTTCCTCATGGGACTTAATGATGATTTTAAGACAACAAGAGGGAGCATATTGATGATGTAGCCCATGCCTACTTTAAGTCAAGCCTATAGGTTGATCTTGCAGGAGGAGTAACAGAGAGATTGTGAAGTAACACCTATTGTTTTGTCAGATGGAGCTACCTTTGCTGCTGCATATCAGAAACAAAAACAAAATTTTTATCAATCGAAGTATAGTAATAGTGGTAGTCAATTTCAAGTATCTGATAATAAGAATGTGGTGTTTGGAATTACACCTAATGATAGGCGATCCAAGTTCTTTTGTGAGTTCTGTAAGGTTTATGGACACTCCATAGACAGATGCTTCAAGTTACATACTTCAGCTGGGAATGGTAATAAGCCTTGGGAAAGGAGCAAGAGGTTGCTTGCTAATGCGCAGCAAGATGTTCGTGATGTTGAAGGACAAACAACAGTAACCAATGAGGTTGATAATTCAAAGAGTTCAACAGAAACTAGTACAAGCATGAGCCAAGAGATGTATGACCAACTTGTGATTTTGCTGAACAAGTTTGGTCCAGTTGGAGGTTAGTCTTTGGGAACTGGCAATGGTGAATCTAACGGTTCATCTGCTTTCTTTGCAGGTAAAAGTCTATGCCTCTTTAGTCATTGTCTTAAACCTATTTGGATTATTGACAGTGGTGCAATAGACCACATAGCCTCTAGCCTTAATTTGTTTCAAAACTTCCAGAAATTGCAAATACTTTTCCATATTACTTTACCTACTAGTAAACAAGCCTTAGTAGCTTATATTGGTACTGTGAAACTAAACACAAACCTGATTTTGACCAACTGTCTTCATGTGCCTGACTTCGAATACAACTTGATTTCTGTTCAAAAGTTGTGTGTTCAATATCATACTAGCATTATGTTTACACATTCTTATTGCCTTATTCAGGACCAAGCAATGAGGCCTCTGGTGCTTGGTAGAGAGCAAGGTGGACTTTACTTTGTGATTGAGAAACCTAACATTAGTACTCTTACTTCTTCAGCCAACATTTGTTGTAATAGTCCTAGCATACTTCATTCTGTCCATAAAGTGAACAATACTTCCTATACAACATTGTATACACAGCTTTGGCACTGTAGACTTGGTCATATCCCCTTTGATCAATTGAAATTGATCCATGGTCTGAATTGTCCTGTGAAACTTGCTCATGATACTGTTATATGACAAATCTGTCCTAAGGCTAGATTTTCTAGATTGTCTTCTCCTCATAGTAGCATTAAAACCAAAGCCATTTTTTAGATGATACATTTGGATTTGTGGGGACCATATCCCACTGCTACTTACAATGGCCATAAATACTTTATTACTATTATGGATGACTTTTCTAGATGTACTTGGGTGCATTTGTTGGCCAGTAAAGTTCTGCTTTGCCTGTTCTCCAGTCCTTTATTACACGTGTTGAAACACAGTTCCATGCTTCTATAAAGATCATAAGAAGTGATAATGGATTGGAGTTTTGTTTTAAACTTGCCACAACTTTTTACAGTTCCAAAGGAATTTTCCACCAAGCATCATGTGTCCGCACCCCTCAATAGAATGGTACTGTTGAGAGAAAACACAGACATTTATAGGAATGTGCACGAGCCTTGTTCTTTCAAGCCAATCTACCCATTGGGGTGAAGCACTTCTTGCTACTTGCTACCTTGTAAACTGATTTCCTCTTTCTTCTCTACAAAATCAAACCCCTTTTGAACTCCTTCATCAAACACCACCTACATATGCCCATTTGAGATCCTATGGTTGCCTATGTTATGCATCTACCCATTTTTCTTCCATAACCAAGTTTTCACCTTGAGCTATGCCCTGTGTGTTCCTTGGTTACCTGTTTGGCAAAAAGGCTTATAAGCTATTGAATTTGGAGACAAGGCAAGTTTTCACTAGCAGGGATGTCAAGTTTCATGAGCAACATTTTCCATTTCATTCCTCTTTCTCTTCCTCCACCAATTCTCTTCTTCCCATTCCACCTAATGACTACTCTCATATATTCATACCCTCTTTTACACCTTCCATCTCTTCTCTTTCTACCCCTAGTCCTATTGACCCTATTTTTCCACCTCTTAATCCTACCTCATCTCCTCCTACTCCTTCTTCTCCTCCACCTTCCTCATCTTCTCCTTTACCTTCATCATCTCCTTCTCATCATTCATTCCCTCTTGTTTTACGAAGGTCCATCAGGGTTACTAAGCCACCTAGTTACTTAAACAATTATGTGTGTAATGCTAGTGCTGATTCCTCTATGCATATTACTTGTCCCTCGTTGCTTTTACTGCTTTACCATCTTCACATCAACATACTATTAACCCTTTAGCCAATTACATTGAACCTACATCCTATCATGAGGATATTAATGATCCACATTGGATTGATGCAATGGATAAAGAGATTGTATTACAGGCAAACAATACTTGGTTGTTGACTGATTTACCACCAAGTAAGAAAGCCATTGGCCATAAATGGGTGTATAAGGTGAAACTCAAGTCTGATGGTACATTGGAACGATACAAGGCCAAGCTAGTTATTCAGGGCAATCATCAAAAACTTGGTGTTGATTACACTGAGACTTTTTCTCCCGTGGTCAAAATGACCACTATCCAATGTGTTATAGCCTTGGCAACAAGCAAGCAGTGGTCTATTTATCAGCTTAATATCAATAATGCATTTCTTCATTGTGATCTGCATGAAGTGTACATGAAAGTGCCTTTTGGGCTTCCAAATCCTGAGAACAAGGTGTGCAAATTGTTGAAGTCGCTTTATAGGCTCAAACAGGCTAGCCGACAATGGTACTCTAAGTTATCTACTGCTCTTTTGCATGTTGGTTTTGTGTCCTCCAAATATGACTATAGTTTGTTCATTAAAAAGTGTCCTCGGCTCATATCACAATTGTTGTTGTCTATGTGGATGATATTCTCGTCACTGGATCTGACATGAATGAAATTGATGCTTTGAAGTCTTATCTTGATCACCTGTTCACCATAAAGGATCTAGGCATTTTACACTACTTTCTGGGCATTGAAATCTCCTGTCTTCCTCATGGCCTAGTGCTTTCTCAGAAGAAGTTTACTCAGGACCTTCTGCAAGATCAAAATATGCTTTCCTGTACGCCTACTCCTGCTCCTCTCCCTTTGAATCTCAAACTTGATCCTACCAGTGGCGCTCCTCTCACAAATCCCACCATATACAGGACAATCATTAGGAAACTGAATTTTCTGACAAACACTCGCCCAGATCTTTCCTATGATGTACAAACTCTCAGTCAGTATATGCAGAATCCGCACACCGATCATATGGCAGCCTTATTTCATGTCCTTTGTTATCTTAGAGGTTCTTTACGAGATGGTATTCTCTTTATTGGTTATGGTTCTCTCCATCTTCATGCTTATAACGACTTCGATTGGGCCTCTTGTCCTACTACAAGGCGTTCAGTTTCAGGTTATCTTGTTAAATATGGTGCATCACCTCTTAGCTGGAAGTCCAAGAAGCCGACCACTGTTGTCAGGTCTTCTGCTGAAGTCGAATACATGGCTATGTCTCAAGCCTCAGTTGAACTCACGTGGATTGTCCGGTTATTAGAAGAACTTGAAGTGACTTCATTAACACCTATCACTTTGCATTATGACAATCAATCTGCTATGCACATTGCTAAGAATCCTGTATTTCATGAGCGAACAAAACATATTGAACTTGACTGTCATTTTACCAAAGAAAAGGTCATGGAAGGGTTGTTGCAGCTTGCCTATTTACCTACTACCCATCAGATTGGTAATGTTGGGGGGTGGGGGGTGGGAACGTGGGGAGCTCACTGCTTTTCCCACCCACTTTTCTATGTACGTATTTTTTTTGTTTTCTGTTACAGTTTAGATTGCCAGCTCAGCATGTAATTACAACTTCCTTCTTCTTCATTGAAGGATACCGCGAATAACTTAACTTTATAAATAGAGCTGAACAATTCATTTGTAGAGAGATTGCAATAATGAATTCCCTCTCTATGATGTGAGAGTTTAATTTCGTCTTTTTGTTCATCTCATTTTTGACTTCTAGTCTTCAAATTTTATCACAATCTGCCAAGAAAATTATAATACATATACTTCAAAAAAATGGTTATTATAATTTTGTTCAAAGTAAGCATTAATTAATTATTATGAACTAATAAAGAATAACTGATTATAAGATTTTTCAAATTGAAACAATTATATAATTTATTACAAGCATAGAGTGTGTTTTTCTTTTCTTATTACAAACATGAGTTCTTGGTTTGGATCTTCTAACCATCGCTAATCAGATAAGATTACTTTTTCTAATGAATAAAATTAAGACTTCCATTTCAATAAAAAATGAATGCAGTGTGTTAGATATTGGTCCTTTGATACAATGGAAAACACATGTCGCCAATATTGCATCGCACATCTACTGTGGTACAGTTAGAAATAAAATTATAAAAAGCAGAAAAAATAGTCCAAAAATATCATTTCTTTTTAAAAGAGATAACATATGAGGTTTACTTAGAATTTGGAAACTGAGACAAGAAGAAGTTTTCATTAATATTTTATCAAATGTAAATTGTTAATCAATCTTTTTTTGGTAAATAATTGTTAATCAATCTTTGCTATGTTGAGATTGCCATTATTAATTTTTTAAATAAAACTTGATAGTTTTGACACTAAAATTATTAAATATTAATTTTAAATTATTGCATTATTTTTAAAAATATATTATAATTTATGCTTACTTTTGTAAAATTGAAAGAATTATTTTAGCATAATTCATATTGTGAAAATTATACTTATTTATTATAATTTCAAGTTGAAGTTTCAGAACTAAAATTTCTTTATAATTATACTTAAATAAAACTTATGAATTTTATAGTCCTAATAAAATTAAATTAGATAAATCGATGGTATTATTTTTAATTTGTTGGACAAAGGAACCTAAAATTTATATACATAATTTTTTTGCGTGTAGAAAAATGATATTTGGTTGACTTGTGAGCCCAAGTCGTCTCTTGGGATGATATGTTATCGTCTTGACCCTGTGCTCTACTGCATGGAACACAAAATCCTTTTCCAGGTCTGGGTAACAACTCTGCTGTAAGTATATATCCATAAGTTTAATGGCAATTGACTATTTTGGACAGCGACCCTCAAGTACATGGCAATAATTTTTAAGTAAACTAAGACTATTTAGATGGATATTTCCGGTTGAAACAAAGCAATTTTGGAAGATGATGTAGTTTTTAATCCCTTAATTTCTATTTTCATTAAATCAAATTTAAAAAGAATTACCTCAAATTTTTTTAAAGTTGATAATGTGTAACATACCACTACCATAAATTACATCACAGAGTTGTAATACCATAAATTACCATAATTAAAATTTTAGCTACAATGTACTATGTAGACATTCAAGTACATAACTTATAATAATTACGTGTTAGAGCAAACACATTCAAGTACATAACTTATAATAATTACGTGTTAGAGCAAACACGTATCCAACTTAATCATGTCATCTTCTATTATACCTAAAAGTCACCAAATTTTAAAACTAAACTACATTCTTCATTTCATTTCATAAATATCAAACTTACATTGTAGCTTTATAAACCCTCTTAATATTTACATTATTAAAACTAAGTACATTATATGAGGAATTTTACAAAAACTTCTATCTAATCCTTCAGTCTCAGCTAACTGACCTTTAAGTCATTTCCTCACAAAAATACAAGAATTAATTTTTTTTGTAGCGTCTCCCTTTCATTAGTGTGCTCTCTCGGACCTGAAAAATCAACGTTACAATTTTATTGAATTTTGCGAACTTAGTGATATAACTATCCTCAATTATTCACCCAATTCATACCACATAACAAATCATATAAGCAGCTAATTTCACATCTTTTCATTTAACAAATTGCACCACATGTCATTCACTTCACATACCTATTCTCATACAAATACATGACCACGTTATTATTCAATTAGTAAACACACTCAATAAGTGTATATGGAATATTAGTGTGACCCACTTTCAATTATTACGTTGTTGTGTTTAAGTGCCTAAACTGTCTCGTATCTATTGTGGATATCGAGTTCATTAATACTGTCCCTTACCTATTGTAGATACAAGACTCATTGTACATATCGAGCCTTTGGCTTTATACCACATTCTAGAACTTTAAGCTCATATTCGGTGGCTACTTATGTCACAACTATCATTATCTGATCATGAATTCGTATATAAAATGTATCACATTCATATTCAATCATTTATTGTTTCAAACATTCCCCTTCAGAATCCCATTTGATGTCTTTAACTTAAAAACTTGCTTTACTACTAACAATTGATGTTGACTTTGACTAGGTTCCCCATTTGATGTCTTTAATCACTGTTTTGGTTCATTTCTACTTTGCCTAGTCTTCCCTTTTGCAGTGAAGAGACAACAAAGCAAGACATGTAATGACAAATTGTCTGTTTGATATCTACTTCTTGTTACCTCAAGGAATCAGAAACATGCATTATTCATCCATTGCAAAAATGGGTTAGGAGCCTTTCCTCTAAATTATCCTCAATGTTACAAATCTCGTGTGCTTCCATATTAATTACAGCTATATAATATGACTGATTAGTGATACATGTGTACTTATTTAATTAAGAGATAATTATATATATCAGATCAATTATTAAAGTTCAAATTTTTTATCAACATTATTTGTAAATTTTACAAATTTTATGTAGTTTTCTACTAAACTAAAGTAATTGTAATTCGGTTCAACTATAGAATATAATTAATTAGCACAATTAACTAATTAAGAGAACTATTACGTATTTTTTCAATTTCAATTTCAACGAACCTTAGTGTATAAGGCTCTTCACTTTGTGAGAGTTAGGAATGGGACATTAATTGTACGTAATCTTTCATTTGTATTTTTACAAAAAGTTTGTTTCCGTTACTCGAACCTTATGATTTTACAGTCACAAAAGAGTAACATATTTCATATATCAACTCCATATTACTAAAAGTTTAAATCTATTATTCTCTAAATGATTTGTCAATATTACAAATCTTATATATCTGTATATTAAAATAAAGTACCTTCAATTTTGCAAGTCTAATTAATCAATTAAGAGATTTATTATTAGAATTAGAAGAAATATATCCAATTAAATGTGAAAATTTGGAAGTTAGTGTACTTTTGAGGGGCATAGATGTAAAGTGAAAGTGAATTATAGGAAGGGAGTGAAGATAGAAAAGGAGTAATGTGGAATTTGAGTGAGACCAGACGCTTTGAATTACTTTGCCAATTTTATGAATATATGTCTAAATCATCACTTCATGTCTGATGCCTCCTTTGGCTTTGCAACAATTCCTACACTCTCCTACGAATGTGGATTGTGGACTGCTCATGTTTTTCTTCACAACTGAACTGTCAAAGAAACAACCCCAGCTTACAGGATATGATTACTGTATGTGCATTTTATATATTATTTGTTTTATTTTAAATAATATAATATTAAAATATGAACTAGATAATTATGTGATAGCTAAAAATATTAAAGAGTAAATGATAATTTTAAAACTTAAAATTAAAATTAAATACAATAAGCTCCTATAGGTTAATTTTTATATTTTATGTTCTAAAATTATCATTTTACACTCTCCTATGAATCTAGAGTGCTCATGTTTTCTTCACAACTGAACTGTCAAAAAACAACCCCAGCTTAAAGGATTTGATTACTATATGTGCAATTTTATACATTATTTGTTTTATTTTAAATAATATAATATTAAAATTATTAAATTTTAATGCAATATGAAAAACTAACAAAATATGAACTAGATAATTATGTGATAGCTAAGAAAATATTTAACAGTAAATGATAATTTTAAAACTTAAAATTAAAATTAAATACAATAAGCTCCTATAGCTTAAATTTTTTATATTTTATGTTCTAAAATTATTATTAATTGCTTATAGGATTCCCTTTATCATATCCCGCTATTTTTATATTTTATTTAAAATAATATAATTTTAAAATTTAAAATTTGTACATTTTAATATAACTAGAAAAACTACCAAAATATGATAAAATTAATTACCTGATAACTAAACAATACTAACAAGTGAACAATAATTTTAAATTTAAAAATTAAAATAAAATGATCAAATTATAATACAAGAAAATCTAATGCAATTAATTAATTAATTATAAAACTAATTAATCTTTCTTATATATACATCTCTTTATAGTTCAAATAAATTTTGAGTAATGCCTCAATTAATAAAAATTAAAATTTTAACTATTGATAAATTATAAATGTAGCCTAATTACCTAAATAAACACAATATTTTGGTGCGATTTGTATCATTTGAATGAGATCTCTTCATTACACTTTCTATAATTTGACTTCCAAAAGCGAATGTTGCTTCGTGATGAAACGATTTTTTGCTGTAGAACAAAAGATATATTCCTGTATTCTACTTATAACGTAGTGGGATAGGTTAGAAACTGGAACAGTAGGCTAATTGGTGTGTGATTGTCAATTACATTTTGTTGGCCAACTTTAGGAAGGAGAACATGTACAGTCCTAGAAGAGAAGCATTTTAGTTCCTGCATTTGGAGTACCATAGAAGAATAAGACCCTGAACTTATCTCAGTATTGAAACCCATTTGTGTGCTGGACGAAGATGTTTAGTCTGTGCAAGAATTTTCAGATATTGTGTGATCGAACACATGGACATGAAGATTGAAGAGTGAGGAGGTGTTAACTGTAGGGATTAACGAATATTGACAGGCACAAATATGAAGGTATTGGAAGGAACTTACTTGTATGTATTCCTGAAGATAAATTCACTCAATCTGCAATGCCATTTCTTTGCTATAGTCAGCCATGCAGTAAGCATTAACCGTAAGTCGCAGAACAAAAGCTCGATCTGATCTGAAATGGGGGAGTTTATGCAGAAGGAATAGTTTTCTACGAAGTCTCTCCGACCCCTTGATTAAACTACTTTAGTAAATAGTAAAAGCTTTCTTAATAACAGCAACTCAGGTCCATTTTCTTATATCAGAAACTCTGGCAAGAAACCATTAAAATATATGCACATTTGGTCAGAGACTGAGGCTCTGTTTGTTTCAAGGGTTAATAATGGAATGGAATAAAACGTAACATACTTTCAACGTTTGTTTGAAGGTTTCATAATGGAATGGAATGGAGTAGGATGGAAGCGGAGGGTTTCATGTTACGTTACATTCCATCCTAAACAGTGAAAATAACACTACAAGAAATCAGTATTTTACCGACGGAAATTACCGTCAGTAAACACGATATACCCGTCGGTGATTAATTTCACCGACGGAATTTGGTGGAGCAAAATTCGGTCGGTGGACAGCCCGAAGCTAAAAATACCGACAGACATTTTCCGTCGCAATATTACGATGGAATTACCGACCGAACTATTATTGTCGGTATTTACTTAACGATGGAATCGTAAGTCCAATTCCGTCGGAGAAATATTGCTATGGTAATTGACTCCGTCGGTGATGCGAAGTTATATTCTACGACATTTTCCGACGGTATGTTATACCGTCGGTAAATAGAGTAACGTTTCCGACGGACAATTGCCCGTCGGTAATGACGGATTTTTTTTTTTTAGCTTTTTGTTTTTATAATAATGATTATATTATATATTCACTTTATTAATTTGTTAATTTATTAATTTGTGTTGCGTTAAAATAATGAATAATGTGAAAATTAATAATTAATAAAATATAAAAAGAGATTAATTTAATTATTAAAAACTAAGAAATAACAAATCTCTTATGTTTTTTAATTGAAAACGCATGATAATGTTATGGTAATTATTGTCGAAATGATCATCGATGCTCTGAACTGTTTCCCCCCTCTTTAACATTTCCATCTCCTGCCTAAGCTTAGCCATCTCCTCCGCATGCTGTTTGTCCTTGGCCATCTGCTCCATCTCCGCTCTCATCTTAGTCAGCCGCTCCATCTCCTCTCTCATCTTAGTTGCTTGCTCCATCTGCTCTAGCGACTCTTTGATCTTTGAAACTTGTTGCAGCTCCGCTCTCAGTTTTTCTGTCATCTGCAGACTAATCTCCTCCCTCACCTTAGCTATGTCCTCCATATGTCGGTGATGTTGAGTAACCAGCTGCTCGTTTTGATTAGCTATCTGTTCCCTTAATGAGTCCACTGTGGCCCGGAGCTCCGATACATCATGAGATTGAGATGGCTGAGCAGATGCTGCTGTACTAGAAAGGGAAGAGCGCGAATAACAAGTGTTTGCATATGAGCCCAGGCCGAATATTCTCCCACGACGGTCCCAACCACCCACGACATCAAGATATGTCTGAGTCTCGTCCACAGGTTGTTCCTCCTGAGATTGTCGCTGGATATTTTCTTGTATTTGATCCTATTAGAAAGCAATCTTTACATTAGTAAATAAGCTATAATTGTTAAGAAATTATGAAAATATGTTAATTTCACTTACATTTACTTCTCTACATTGACTGTTGATGAAGGTGACACCATCATGTTTCTTCGTGTGAGTGTGCACAAATACCTGCATAGGTGTAGGCTTCGTGCCCAATGCCTTTTCCTACACGTATAACTTAAATTGTCAGATGTTAACTAGTATTTAAAAAAATTTCGCTAGAGTTTCCTCTGTATATATGATATTTGTCCCCTGTTCAATAATGAAAATAACTTCACACAGCCATATGGCACCAGACATTTATATCATAATCACATTGTTCAATAAAGCAAAGTAAGATATATGTAAAATTGTCATGAGAAATAAGATACTTACTAGTCTATGTGCATGCTCGTTGTGAGTAATTGATCCTCCCGTATGCACTGCAAGACTCGGCCCCCCCGGCCCTCCACCTCTGTTGGCCGAATTACGCTCAGATAAGGATATTGCCGCAGGTGATGTCCAATATTCGTTCCAATGACTCCAAATTTCCTCCGAAATATATCGCGGTCGTGCACCAACCTTGCGTATTTGATTAATTAAGTCGCGATAACGTATGCATGCTTTCTTTTCCCATTGTTTATACATGGTCGCGTCGACACAAGAATCCCAGTAAAATTCTTTCTGAAATAAGATGAGTAGGAATAACAAAATGTTAAAATATTGTATGAACATTATGAATATAAAGCAACGTAACAAGAAAATAACTATGATGTGTACCTCAAACTCTTGAAAGTATAATTTCTTTGTGGTGTTAGCTAAATTTTTCCACACATAACCCTCTGGTTCAATTCTTTGCTTGAACGATGAAGTCATACTTCTTGAAATTGGTCTAGACGGAACCAACCTAACATATCAAGTGATGTTACCCTATGTACATATTGGTAAAAGTAAAAGTTAATAAGCAAATGGTGAAGTGCTTTGATATCACTTACTGGCCATTGACAATAGAAACAAACTTTCTTCCATCAGGTCCCTCAGCGCCAAGATGATGGACGTCTCCTGCATCCGATACGCTCGTGTTGGACGATATATGCGTTGGGGGAGGGGATGGTGTAGGCTGAGAAGCAGTCGGTGATGACTCAACTGCAACTCCCGGCACCAGAGGTGGAGAAGGTGAGTCAGTAGGTGCGGCTGATTGTGACGAACCACCTTCACTGTAATGTCCCCAGAGCATGGTTCGAAACCTCGGTGGCATGAAGTCACGTTGTCTCTTCGGTCCCATTCTTTTCCTGAAATTCAATTTCCCACAATTCTGTACATGTACAATTTATAATTTGAATGCAATATTCTACACAACACATAGAGGAGAAACAATGGCAATATATGAAGGTTAACAAATTGTTATCAACCATAAATGAACCTTAACAGTTTTATAAATATGCAATGTTCACTTTTAATGTGTTACGGATACAACAATAATTGAACGTGAAGGCAAAGGGTAAGCATGTCTGGTAGTACATAAGCACATCGATCTATTCATTTTTTAGGATTCCATATAACATGGGAGTTGGTAAACGTGAAAGAGTCCCCAATGTCTGGGTTCCCGAGAAGGGTTCGCGCACGTTCAAACGCACCAATTGAAATAGTGAAACTCCGTCCAGCAGCATTGCGTTGTTGATCACATTCTTGCAATAACATTGCAGCTATATCTATACTTGTTAAGGAAACAGTGAATGAGTGCCCAGTCATACAATGGTAGACTTCTTCGGTGGATGAACTACTAACAAGATCAAATGTACCTAAAACGTAATCAGTGAACAAATGTTGAAACTGTGATATTAACCAACCATATAAGTAACGAAAATGGTATATTATTGAATACGTGATTGTGCAGACGAGGTTTGGGGAATAGTAGAGGAGTTGACAATACCCGATCTTCCTATGTCGTTATAAGCTGACGTGACATTGCAGTCACCTTTATCGGCATACATGTCCTCTTCGAGTTTAAAGGAAGCTTAAACATGTAAGATTGACAATGAAATGAGAATATGTTTGATAACTTTAATAAATGTTATTACAAGTTCAAACCACGAAAATAGTCAACGTGCAGACCATACTAAATACCTTCAAGTAACAGATCGGCCATGAAATCCAACATAATTATTTGTTCATACCTTATTTTCTAATAACTATAACGCAAGGCATGACATATTATACTAAAGGAATGACATTTATCATCCTCAAATAATAAACCTAATCTCACCTACTTGTCAATGTACATATACAATTTCACATATGCATATTAAATTATGTCCGTATTACAAGTTAAGAGAAATTTATTTTACAAAGCATCCATCAAATTAAGGATCAAATTCATTAAGGTCCGTGCGAAATGTCATACTCAACAAATTAATGTCATACTCAACGCATGCCATTTCTCATCCTCACAAAATGAAACAATCAACTAATAGCCTAAATCATTTTCACCAATGTAAGTCGCTTCAAATAATAAAATAAACAATCTAATATTTTTGTTTAAACATCATCTACGACGAGGATCCTATTGAAATTTCGACAGCATTTTCCCTATAATTTGGACACCCCCTTAAACATTAAGGGTCACCCTGCAAAAGAAACACAAATTTATCTCAACCAGTAATGACATCACAAAATCTATCTCCGTACAACATATGTGCTGTCAAGTTTCACACATTGCAAGACATCAATAATACCCACAAAGCAACATACTATGATAACAATTTCTCTGTGAATAAGGATGAACTGCAGTATCCAACGGTTATTATTAAATGACAATGTTAATAGATTATAATTAGAAACAAATGACTTTTAAAAATGATAAATCCCTATTTAGACATAAGCTTCAAAATTAAAAACTAATCAAATACTAGTCCTTAAAGAATATAATGTCTTTAAAATAATAAAACTCTAACTAAGTAAAGTACATATATGTCATTTGTCTTAGCCAATATCAAATCTAATTTTGTTTTACAACTTTCAATGCGTGAATCAAACACGAGTCTTGTGTTGGTTATATATAGAACTCTAATGCATATAACAAAAGACTAACAATGTTTTGTTTACGATTTTCACACTGGTTATATTTTATAACTACATTTCTTCAACTTTACTTCAATCTTTTACAAACTATCCAAACCCCTCTTCATGTAAACCTCAGTTACAAACCTATGTAATTTATATTGATGTTAGATTCCCTTCTCTTTTATAGTCTAAAAGATGCACCCACACCATTTCCTACCAATTGATGAACCAAAAGGAAATTGTTCTTAGCTTCGGTGTTAAAGAAAAGCAACCATGAGTGACAGTTTATCACATTATTCAGTAAGAATGCACTAAGCTGGTAATCATAGTAGGTGCAAATTGGGAAATATGGCAAATTAGTTGAAAAACAACTAGGTTAAGGCTTTGAAGAGGATGGGGAGATGTCCAAGCTAGTTGCAAGGCTTTGAAAGAACAAGAATTTGGACAAAGAACTTGAAGAAGAAAGGTTGCCTCCTGTATTTTGAACTTGCCATTCATATGGGCTCCTTATGTCTTTTTCTTTTCTTTGCACAATTTTAAGTTGGTTTTTCATTTGCAAATGCCATGTGTACCTTCTCTTTGATGCAGGCTTTATGTTTTATGAAATAATTCAATTAATTATTTCTTTCTTTTTACAATTAAGCCCTTAGGGTTGATACAAATAGCATCTATATTACATTATTTGAGTTCACATTTTAGCATTTTTTGGGTTCATAATAAATTGATCAAATTAATTTCTTAATGTTTTAGATTGTTGTCTTCATTGTTTTCTAAAGTTGACATTAATGATCTTGATTTTAGCAATTACTTCAAGTGGAATAAGTAGGAATTGGTTTGTTGGGCTGAACATAACCATTTTTTACCTAAACAATCCTACCTTAATTTTAATCCCTACAAAAACAATTTGAGTCTTACCCATTTTTTACCCTTTTTGTTGTTGATATCCTTAATGATTTTTAACTCCTAAATTGAAGGAATTGTATCAAGCAACTCATCATGCAACTCATCAATACACGATTAAGGGACATGATATGGGAAGTTCATGTACACCCATATGAATCAAGAGCAGATAACAACGAAAGAAAAGCGGTTAAGCAATGACCTCAATCGAAATGTAGAGAAGTGCTGCTTAAGTACGTAACTGCAGATGAAGATGTTCAAGCTGCAATGAAACCCAACAATAGTGTCATTCATAGCTCAATTGGAAAGCAAAATGAATATTGCTTAAATAGTTTAGGTGTGTTTTTAGGAGTTATATTTATTGATGAATATGTGAGACTTGGATTTATAAAAAAACAACTACATTGGGCCTCATTTAACCCTTCATCCTAGCCAGTACGACGTATAAAATATATACTGTGCGTGTATATGGTTTCCATAGAATTATCAATGGATATTATTGAAACAAAATGTTTAATCATTTCATATTGTGTTTTAACCAAGTAATTAAAGTAACATCATAGGAAATTAACTATAAAATATTAAGGAATCTAATTTGGAAATATTATTTCATTATCATAAATAAAAGTTTTCAGTCTTACAATGTATTAAAATAAGTTTTCTACAACTTTACACCTTAGTCCTCCACATTTTCCTTTACACCTTTGAAGCCTCTAAAATTACTTTCTAATGTCGATTAATATCAATTGATCATTAAACCTTTTTAAGTTAAGGTACATCAATTATTTCAAAAGAGGATGGATAGATACGCTTAAAATTAGATTTTATGACAATGTTAATTACGACTTTAATTAACTTATCATAAGAACTACATTGACACCATTATAAACTTCAAATTTAGTTGCGACATGAGAAAGTTTTATTCTTTCCATTATCTTAGGAGTTTTGGTAGTTTACTTTTTGTTTTGAGAATAATCAAAATTATGTATTTACTATTTAAATTTGATATTAAAAGTGCAATTAAGTAAACATAACCTTATAACTTACCATTAAGAAATATATTGTCACGACCATTGGGTTGCTTCTTACTTAACGCATTAGAAAGTTTTGTGTTTCAATTCTTTTAAGAGTTTTATATTTTACATTATGATTTAAGAATAACTAAAGATATGTATTCTTTTATAAAACATTTATAAAAATTCAAATGTGGTCTAACTGTTATGAAAAACATTTATAAATTAATCCTAAACATCAAATAATAAAAAATTCTTGCCACACAATGTGCTCCAACAAATAAGACATTTTTAGTTGGTGTCTACCTCTGTAAATATATTATTTTATAAATTTATTTATTTAATAATTTTAATCATAGTTGATAATATTAACCCACATTAAATTGATTTGGTGTCAATAAATCAAAATTGAACTTGAGTTAAAATTTGATGGACTAGTTCAAAATTTGACTTAAAATTTGCAAAATTCAAACTCACTAGGAATTGATATTATTGTAATATAATTGATTAAAATAACAATATTTTAGTATCTCCTTAGTTTAATCGAAATTTCAGCCCAACTTAGAATATTAATAATGGGTATCAAATTAAATTAAATCGAATTGATAGATAGTTAGATTCATTATTAATAAATATTAAATAATGATCACCTAATTTTAGAATAATTATTAATAATTATAAAGTAATGATCACCTAACTGAAAGTTTTGGCAATGTAGTACACAAATTCTTAATTTTCTTATTCAAATCTTTCATTTTTCTTTGAAAGCAATTGAAGAGCAATAATGTACATATAATTAACATATGCATATAAAAGCAATAATAAAAGTGATAATTTACATATAGTTTACAGATACATATAAGACCAATAAATTACTTATAATTACAGCAATAATTAACATATAATTTACGGATGCATAGAAATGCAATATTTTACATAAAATTACAGCAATAATTAACATATCATTTACGGATGCATATAAGACCAATATTTTACATAAAATTACAGCAATAATTAACATATAATTTGCAGATGCATATAAGACCAATATTATACATATAATTTAAACAATAATTTACAAATAATTTACATTTACATATAACAGAAAAAATTTTCATACATTTAGAGCAATAATTAATATATAAAAACCTAAAAACCTTTAACATACCCATTCAACACCGTCGGAGTAATTAAAAAGGGGAGGGAGGAGAACTTACCACGCTGTCGGAGACGAGGATGAGACGCGACGGTGGCGTCAGGCATGATCGACGACCAAAGAACATGCGGCGGCAGACGATTTAATCAAGGGCAACAACGACGACGACGAAGGAGAAAACCAGAGGAAAAAACGAAGGAGAAGGGAGAAAAGGGCTGCGTCTGCGGGAGGAGGAGGAAGAATCGCAAACGCAGCCCTAAATAATAACCAAAACGACGTCGTTTTCAGTAAGTAAAGGGCGTGGATTTCACCGACTCCCTTTCCGACGGAAATTGCGCGTCGGAAAATATTTCAAGATATTCAGCCACCGAATTGCTTTCGGTCGGGAAAGGTATAACTCCCACTCAATTCCCCCGACGGTAACGTGATTTCGGTCGGTATTTCCGACAGTTTATATACCGTCGGTATGTTTCGGTCGGTATTTCTCATTTTCCTTGTAGTGTAAGAAACCTCCGATTTGGGAGGTTTAAATGGAACGTAACCTAATAAATACATACTACCTAATATACCCTCAATAATTCTTCTTAATATCAACTCTAACCAAATTATAATATTAATATATCAAATAGAATATAGTAATATTTAATATAATAAATTTTATTAAATAATTAATAATAATATTTTCATATATTAATAATAATAAATTATTTATATTTAATAATAAAATATAAATTTTTATTTATATAGAAACATAAAAAATTAAATAATAATTTTATATATTTAATATTTTATTAATAAAAATATATTAAAATTATTCTTGTTTGTATATATTAATATTTAATATAATAAATTTTATTAAATAATTAATAATAATATTTTATATTATTAATAATAAATTATATATATTTAATAATAAAATATAAATTTTATATTTAAAATTTATTTATTTATTTTATTTATATAGAAATATATAAAACAATTAAATAATAATTTTATATATTTTCTATTTTCATTAATAAAAATTATTTAAAATTATTCTTATTTGTATATAAATAAAATAAATAAATAAATTATTTTATATAAAATTTTAATATAATAAAATTTATTAAATAATTAATAATAATAATTTTATATAATTAATAATAAATTGTATATAATTAAAAATAAATAAAATTTTATTAATAAAAATAGAAAATATATTTAAAATTATTCTTTAATTGTTTGTATATATTTCTATATAAATGAAAATAAAAATAATTTTTTTATATATAAATCACCTAGAATAGAATAGAATAAAATAAAATATATTAAATAATTAATAATAATATTTTATATAATTAATAATAAATTGTATATAATAAATAATAAATTTAATAAAAATTTATTAATGAAAATAGAAAATATGTAAAAAATATATTCTTTAATTGTTTTATATATTTTATATAAATAAATTATTTTAATATAAATCACATAAAATATAATATAATATAATATATTAAATAATTAATACTAATATTTTTATATAATTAATAATAAAATAATAAACCTTTTACAACAACCATTTTAATATAAAGGGTATAAAAGTCATTTATTATATATTACATTACATTCCATCCATCTTTCAAACAATATTTCACTACATTACATTATGAACCATTCCATCCTTTCCAAACAGCTTTTTATTATATTATATTTCATTCTATTATAAACCCTTCTATTCCCTTCCATTCTATTACATTCCATTAATTAACATCCAACCAAATGAAAATGAATATAGGAAATTGTCGCTGATATACTCACTCTCATAAAAAAAGCTCTATTTTCATGGCTTCTTGACGTTTGCTTGCCTATAGCCCTCTCCACTTTGCATGAGTTTAGTTATGGGTCTCCACTAAGTTGAGGTATAAGCTTTGGTATCATTTGAATTTATTTTCTATCCCTTCCCAAAATCCCAAATGGATTGTGGGTTTGATCTTTGTTTATGCACCAAGTTATAGAAGTAATTATATATAATGCTACTTTTATATTATCACCATTACATTGTCCAAAGCATTTTGCCTCAAAGAAGAATCTTATCACGTGTGCCTCCACTCGCCATTCCTTACTCAAGCTTGGTATATTTTGAAAGGAGATGTCAATGATAATTAAAATAACAAGGCTAAGTTGAAGAAAATACCAAATTTTTATAAAAGTATTTACTTATTAAAGGATTTAAGAACTTATTAGAATACAATCTACAAATTTAAAGTAAATGATAAATTTTAATTATTAAATTAAATTTAAAAAATTTAAATTTTAAATATAATTTTATAAAAATAACGTAAGTCGAAATTCAATTAAATTCATCATATTAAATAATATTTTATGCATTAAAATCCGAACTAAGTTAAAAGAAAATAAGAAATGTAGAATCTCTTTTCTTTATTTATAAATTCATAATTTGGAGCGAGTTTAACTCATTAAGATGCAGTGAGATACCTATACCAAGTCAATAGCCATTTAATTAGAGTTTAGTCAACAAAGAAAATTTCACATGAATTTCATATTTAGTTGATTGAATTTGAGGTATGTCATTTTAGCACATTTTATTATAAAGTTCACCATCAAATTAAACTTGGGATTCACTTAAAATAATTATTACAAACTTTGATATAATTTCGTTGTCTTAATTTAAAGTTACTTTCCTTACATTGTCTTAATTCATTTATCATTTTCAATAAAAACGTAACATTAATTTCTTCATTGAAATTGCATATGAAAGTAGTTCCAAAATAATTTAGATTTAAAGCATTCTGTTATTTTATGTTTTCACTTAGTTTTATATAATAATAATAATAATAATAGAATAAAAGTAAATAAATTTGTATTAAAATGAGTAATAAAATAAATAATACAATAAATATGCAACAAGTTAAAGAATCAAAATAAAAGATAAAATAAGTAAATAAATACACAAACAAAAAAAGAATAAGTTAGTAAATAAATTTAACAAGTTATTACAAGACTAACTGATAAAAAATACGACATATTAGAAATTTAAGTTAAATACAAAGCATAAGACGTGAAAAAATGTTTAAAAGACTTATAAGAACAAGTAGGGCCTCCTCCGATCCTATATATTAGCATAATTTTTATTATATTATTATTGTTGTTTTCATACTTAGTTTTATATAAAATATAAATTGACAAGTTCATTTATATGGATGAATTAAGATTGCATTTAATTTAACAAATTAAGACTAAAATTGGAAGTCTTAAATTTTATAATTAATAGATAGATCTAATTTTAAAAAAAACTTTAAATTAACTTTAAATTTTATAATTTTATAAATGAATTAAATTTAATTTTAAAATAAGTTTTATTTTATAGTCAAACTTTTGGATAAAATTTTTGCATTATAGATTAATTTTGGGAAAATAGCTAATTAAGGAATGGGCCGAGTTGAAATATGGTATAATTCATGATTAATCTATAAAATCAAAGGTTTACTCTCTTCTCTATTCAACTTATTAAACCCTAAAATGCCAAAGGCTGCTCTTCAGTGCAGCCGCTCTCTCTAGTCCAGCACTTATTCTTCCAGTGACTTGTTCTTCTCAATCTTGTCCTTGGTAATTAATAAATACTTAGTGCATAAAGTTTCAATTTTCAGATGTAAATTTCTTAAATTTATGTCTTTTGTCTATGAAGTTTCGATCTTTGATCTGAGCAACGATGAAGATATATTTCTGACACCTCTTGTATGAGAAGGGCGTTTTTCATCTGTTGAAGAAAGCTCTTCTTTGAGCACAGAAAGCAACTCTCTGAGCCCTTTCCGATCAAAATTTGGGCTTTTTAAATGATCAAAGACTTGACGTGGAAAGGGGCTTTGGTCTTTTCAATGACGAGTAATTCCAATGGAAGGAACTGGCTCGAGCACTATTAGAAGTTAAGCTTGGCAACTGCCCATTTTGGGTGTTTGTTTTGGTCTCTCTAGCATCCTTTTTTCACTTTGAGACTTTGGATTTTCTTTTCTTTTGAACTCTGTGTTATTTTGATCTTCTTTTCTTATAATTTCATATGTCTGCTTTAGTTTGGGCAAGGATGAGAATGCTTTATCATTTACACCTCTCATCCGAGAAGATTTGCTTTCAAGCTCTTCTCTGAGTGTCAGCAACAGAGATTCTCTGAGCCTTCTTGATTACTCTGTTGTTTCTCTTATTTCTTCTGAATTTTTTAGTTTTGAAGTGTTACTGCTGTGATTAAATTGTTTACTCAATTCTGTGTGTCGGCAAAGATGCATTCTTTAAGCCATCAGAAAGCATTCTTTAAGCCAACAGAAAGTATTCTTCATTTTCCATTTCTCTCAAAACTGAAAATTAGGAAAACATCATTACTAGCAGTACCAAGGGTTTCCTAACTCTGATTGTTGTAACAGCTGCGAAGTGTTCTGGACATGAGATTTACAAGTTTCCTGTTTGATATATCAAATCGACATGGAATGAAGTTGGATGAATGCCCGCATATCTTGTTTGCGGGAACTCCCACCTTCTGTGCCAGTTCTTGTGCTTCAGCCTCGCCCTTAATGACACGATCAAAGCAAATGTACCTTCCTGATGCGGTTTTGTTCATTGCCTCAAAAACACATGCATGTGCCTCTGCCAGTTTTGAAACATCAACTGTTGCCAGCAGTCCATTGGCAAACATTTCTTGAGCTCCTGAATTTCATTCAGAAGTTAGTTTACTCTGTGGATGATTCATCAACAATACCACTAATGTTCAGAGAGTGGAACCGTTACCTTTCAGATAAGCAATTGTGGCTGTTGGGCTTCTGTTTAAGAATTCAGGACCTGTGATAAGACCTGAACAGATGGTGGCTAATTTTAATCCATTATCCCCTGCTGTTCTCCATGCGGCTTTCTCTGCTCTTAACTTCCCTAACGCATACCAGAGCTGTATAAATTTGATTAAAAAAAGTAAATTCTCAAGGCTGGATAAAAACATCGTTCCAGGGACTAGAGCTCGAGTCCGAAATAAAAGAAGAAAAACGGTGAGAATTTTGAAGATATATGCCTTTTTGTCAGTGCAAAGGCATTCATCACTCCAGGATTCATGGTTGATTACAGGAGAGAGGTCCTGCAGAGTGCCATCCCTCCATATACAAGCCAGAAGTGAAGAAGTGAGCACACAACTTCTCACAGATGATGTCCTTGCACAAGCCTTTATCACCTTTTCAGTGGCTTTCACTTCTATTTCTGCCATTGATTTCTAAAATCAAAGACGCACTTGTTTTAGTGAAAATGGAATAACTAATTTATTAGAATGGTAACTCACTGATTAGTTACACATTAGGGTTATCATCAATCACCATAGAAATACAGATATAGAGACATTGTCTCCGTGGCTCCTGGGTTGCATGAGTTATTATCAATACAACAATTGCCGAGGGATGTGGGCTCAGATTTTGCTATGACTGGATAGTGCACATCTATCAGCGAAACTATAGGAGCATCGGTAACATAATTTCCCCAACACATAAGAGGCTCTATCTTAAATCAGGCAATGAAAAATCTGAATATTATAAAGGTACAAATACAGCGACTCACGGTGTAGCCAGAAACTCCAGCAGGATCGGTAAATGCAGAGGTGTGGAACACGCCATGACACCCTTCAAATGCTTCCAACAAGCTTCCATCTTCTGTTAGCTTTGCCAGAACTGCACTGAACCTTCTGTTACTGAACCTCTCCTCCAATGACCCCTCTAGCTCCCTCAGTCTTTCCATGTCCTCTGCAATTTCCAACAATCCCATCATACGTCAAACACGAAGAACCGTAGTTGAACATATTGGGAAATTGAGGGCTGCATCAAATGACATTGATATAAATTGGGCATATATACTACTTTGCAACCAATGCAAACCTCGCAAGATTCCATACCTTTGATGTCCAACAAGAATTGTTTAATGAACAAGTTACTATGTCCATTTCTCTGGGTTTTCCGATGCAAATCAATAAAAAACGCCACAGCTTTGGACATTACTTTGTGATCAACAAGATCTAGATTAAGTTGTGGTGATCAGAAAGCGACTCGTTATGAAGAACAGCAATTTTATGAAACCTGGATCTGGATTCAACAATGGTTTGAGGGGCATGACCTGTGTTTACAGATAAACTAAGGACTGCAAGAGTTGCCTTAATTAGTGGATACCACAAACGGGAAAAGAAGTTCTCCTAAATCATGAAAAAGAGACAACAAAAAGTAAACAATTTATGAAAAACAAATCTTCAAACATTTTTTAACAGTATTATCTTAACCTAACTTGAAAAGCCCAAACTTGGACTTGGAAGTAGTAAACAAGGACACCCATTACGTATTCCCAAGCCTAGGAAACGATTCTGAGATTCAAAAAGAAAGAGAAAACCTCAAGATTACTACAACGGCTTCAACAGTCTCAAGAATAGTAAACTACAACTTGTCTGGGCAGGGGTTCCATAAATTCAAAACCAAATTACCAGCATTATCGACGATGATCCGAACAGAGTAGCCACGAGAGAAGAGCAGGTCAACGAGGGCAAGACCCAGAAAGGAAACCCCACTGGTGACACAAACAAGCTTATCTCCGTAATCGTCAACCTCCATAGACGAAGCTGGCATTAAGCCACCAAACTCTTCCCCGTCTTTTCTCCTGTTAAGCCCTGCACAAGTCACCAACATCCTCATGAACTCTTCTATCTCCATTTTCTTGCTCTCTTCTGTAGGTATAAACCCCATAATGTTTATCGCACACAAAAGTAGGCAAGTAGCTGCTTCCACTTGGTCCCTATGTCTTACGCGATTTGGCAAGGAAGGAAGAGAGGTGGATATAGTGAGAGCTAGAGAGAGGACAGTGGACAGTGGACAGTGGACCTGAACAAAGACACGCAGAAAGCGACAGCTGAAGTCTGAGGTCTTGTAAGAAAATTATTGGAGTGGGTCTTTACTCTGTGCTTCAATGGCTGACTGGCTCATATCCAGTTGTAATAATAATGTGAAATAATTAAATTACTTGATTATTCTTACTTGAAAATTATGGTTAATTAAAACTTTCTCCAAACTACATTTTTATGTTCAAATAAAAATTAGTTATAAATTTAATGTGAAAAAGAGTATATATATAGAGAATTTATATGTTCAATTTTTTATTTTATTAGTTACATAATTAAATGATATTATAGCAAGATATAAAATTCATGAAATTAATTAAACTTAACGATTAAAAAATTCAACCAGTTCAACCTGTTTAATCTTAAAATTTTAACTGTTCAATATTTTAGTTCGATTTTAACTTTCTAGTTTGATTTACTTTAATAATTCTAATTGTTACAAACAAATGAATTTATTAATTAATCAATAATTTTTATAAATTAATAAATTTTATAAATCAAATAAATTAATTAATGTTCATTTAATATTTTAATTAAACTTCAAATTCTTCAAGAGATAAGTACAATCTCTTTTAATTATATTTTAAATTCTTTAAATTTATTTAATTTTAATTAATTTTATAACGATATTAACCTTTTAAACCTTAATATCTTGTCTTACGAGTTTAGCTTTCGATTTGATTTTAAAACATAGATTAAACTTCTTTCGTTAAGTTAGGTTTTAATTTTAATGGTATTATTATTTTGTATATATATTTTAAAATATAAATGGAATATATAAATGTAATTCTTTATAAATTAAAGTTTAAGAAACAATATTATTCACTTGAAATTATTAATAACTTAATATTTGACAAATTTTAAATATACATTTAATTAATTAAAAATATATAAATCAATTTTGGTGTTATTAAAACTGTTATATCACTATAATAAAATTAACAACTATTGTCTTACATGTAGCTATAAAACTATTTTATTACATCAAAAGGTAAACATAAAACATAATTTTGTTTTCTATTTTCATAAAACACATCAACTCGATTGGCGATGTTGAACAATTCAACATTGTCGTTTTAATTTTGACCAACTTTAAGTAATTTTGTATTTATATGTTTTGGCTTGTTATTCAGTGAGAATAATTTTTAATTTATAATTCAATTTATGTTTTTATTCTTAAAATTTATCGAAAGTTGACTTTGTCAATTGAATAGTCATGAAAATTGTAATAATTTTTATTAATATTTGTAATTATTGTTTTTTAATTAATTATGTGAGAATTTTTATAATATGATATTTTATTTTATTTTTATTTATAAATATTATTTATCTCATTATAATATTATTTAATTATATATTTGTCCTTTCGTTAAATTTAAATATTATAACATTGATCATCATTTTAAATAAAAATATATAAACAGAGTGAAATAAGACAAAAAATTATGTAATAATTTAAAATTATAATAAAATAAATATTAATTTTGAAGTCAAATAATAAAAACTTTAAATATATTAATTAATTAATTAAAGAATAATTAGCGTGGTATAGTAGGATAAATATAACCCATAATTAATTAATTAATTAATAATAGTAACAATAGTAGGAATCTACTGTAATTCTTTTCTATTTATCAATATCTAAAATTAATTAATTAAATTATTCAAGTTTAACCATGGACTATTTTAATTTTTAATCATCAGTATCATATCAAAGCTTAAGTGTATGTTTGAATGGACTTATATCAATAGAACTTTTGTTAGTAGAACTTTTATCAAGAGAGCTCTTTTAGAAGAATTTTTCTAAGAAATCAATTTATTGTTCGATCGTTAATTAAAAAATTTAAGATCTTCATACAATGTATCGCTTAACAACATAAAAATAAAAAGTATTTTATTAATTTTAAATATATTATATTTTATAATAAAATTATTTATGCATATAAATATTATTTAAAGTATATTAAACAAGCACAATATATTAATTATTATATAATTTTAAACCATACGAAATATAAATGAAAATACCTCTAACCGTATCTTTTATGTATAAAAAATAAATATTAAAATATATATAAAAGCTAAATAATATTTTATAAATTTTAAAATAAATGTGAAGATGAGTTTGTGAATATTATAAAAACTATGTATAAAATATAAGAATAAAAACACTAAAAATTAAACTCGTTAATTTATCTAAAAATTTTACCAAAGGCGATAGAGAGGCGATCAGCTTGCGACTCCCATGGCCGGCATCTCATCGGCACCTCCACCGAAAGGCATGCGTTCCTTCGCACAGGCTCTCACGGACGCAAAGCCATCCCCCCGGATGATGTTGCAGTTGCAGCCAGTCACCATCATGTCTCGGCCCAAAATGTATAAGGGGGAACCGACATTTTTCCTTACCAAGGAGGAAGAAGCACAACTTGCTGCTCCTTTTAAATTGGCGTTGGTTGGAAAATTTACTAAAGGTAGGCCGAAGATGGAATTTCTGAGGACATTGTTCGAAAATCGACTTCCGACATGTCTTCATATGTTTTGATCTTGCGGAAGATTACCAACGTTGTTGGTTGAGAGCCATATGGACATTTGACAGTCATATCATGAGAGTCTTTAAATGGTCGTCGGATTTTCACCCGGATCATGAATCCTCTATTGTTCCAATCTGGGTATCTTTTGAGGGATTGCCGATTCATTGCTTCAATGAGAAATATGTTCACTGGATGGCAACAATGATAGGGGTTCCACTGAAAATTGATGTTCCAACGTTAAATCTTTCTAGGCCCTCGATTGCTAGAGTGTGTATTGAAGTCGACTTGTTGAAGGAGCTGCCGACTCGCTTGAGATTGGGTACGGAAGAGCATTCGTATTTCCAATCGGTGCTGTATGAGAATATGCCTTCGTACTATCGTTACTGTCGGAAGGTAGGCCATAAGGTAGATGATTGTTGCCATAAGCAACACAAGCCTTCTGCCTTTGATACTGCTACGGACCCCGGTCGTGTTTTGGTTTCAAAATCTGATCCCGTTCAAGTTTGGAAGGCTAAGGACAATGTTGGTTTTGTGCCATCTATTTCTGGCCTGTCCGTGCAAGATAAGGAGGAATCTCCTATCGACCCCTCTGCTCCTCCAACAGTTTTTGTTCTTGAGCCAGCGGTGTCCGCTGAACCTTTGAGTAAGAAGCCTCCTCCTGAGTCGAATGCAGCTGTTGCTACCGACCCACCTTCTTCTTGCCTTCAATTGTCCTCTCAATTTGTGATATTTTCTGAGCTCGATGAGGCCACTGGCCATTCTGTTCAACATGTACCCTCTATTCCCTAATCCCGTGATGAGTTTCTTGACATGGTTGATGACAAAGTGCTTGATACAGCTACTGACTGCGTAAAACTTTCTGCGCTCACAACCCCTGATGTTATGCTACCTGGAATACGCCCTGCCGCTACAGATGTGATTGATAATACAGATGTAGTACCGGTGGCTATATATGGGGATTCTGCCAATGTGGCTTCAATTGATAAGGATTTACTTGCACCAGTTCAGACATCTTCTGCTGTTGTTCTGCTTCCCTCGGTCAACTATGAGGGTACTGCGCCAACTAAAGTCCAGGATGATTTCTGGCTTGGTACAGATTCCGGTCAACAGACTATGGAGATTTCCCGAATGGTACAATCTGAAGGAGAAACAACTCTACCGAAACGGGGACATCCTCCAGGATCGAAGAATAAGAAAGTAACTTTCGATGACGAATCTCTTCGCCGATCGGCGAGAGTTCCAAAGGCTAATTACTCCACCAATTAATCATAATTAGTAGCCTAATTTGGAATATACGTGGGGTGGGTAACATGGCCTCCCAACGTCGTTTAAAATCTCTGACCGAAATGCACAAATTATCTGTGGTTTTCATGATTGAGCCAATGGTGCAACCTGTTCTTTTGAATGGACTACTGAGGAAGTTACACTTCACATCAGGCTATGTTTCAGACACTAATAAAATCAGGGCCCTTTTTTCCAATGCCTAATCTGCTACGCTACTTAGTGGTACAGAACGAGTTATGCACTTGCAATTAACCCACGCTACTGTGCCAACGGCTTTTTACATCTCTGTAGTCTATGAGAAGTCGACAAGGCGGGATCGTTTTGAATTGTTCTGAATTATTTGCTTTTCGAGCTGCTCATGCTAATGTTCTGTGGTTATTGGGGGGCGATTTTAATGTCATCCGCAGTCTTGATGAACACAATGGTCTTGGATCTCCTGAGCTTGCATCTATAGATGATTTCAACTCCTTCATAACCTCTTGCAGCCTTTTGGAACTCTCAACGCAGGGAGCTGAATTTACTTGGGTAGGCAATAGATCCAATGGTCGTGTTATGAAGAAGTTGGATCGGACATTGGTAACTTCAGAGTGGGTAGATTTGTTTCCGATCTCTTCAATCCAGAACTTAAACCGAACGGGGTCTGATCATAGTCTGATGTTATGCCAATTTGACACGGAGCAAGTTTCACGTCCACGCCTATTCCGTTTTCAGTAGACGTGGCTATGTCGTGATGACTTCCTAAATACGGTGAAACTAAATTGGGATCAACCAATAGCATGTCATGGTATGTTACGGTTTTTCCTAAAGCTTCGTTGCCTCAAATCCTGTTTGAGGTCGTGGAACAAGGAGAAATTTGGGGATGTCTTCCTTAATCTGAAAATGGCGGAGACAGTTGTGATGCAGTTGGAATGGGAGTTTGAAGAATCTGGGAATAATGATGTTCTGATGAGGCTGAATAAATCTAAAGATGAATTGTTACTACGGCTTAAAGAACATGAGGATTTTATGCTACAAAAGATGAGATTGAAATGGCTTAAGGAGGGTGATGCCAACACCGCATATTTTCACGCTTCTTTGGCGGAGAAACGAACGCAATTGGGGATCCATAAGATTAGATATGGTAATGGGAAATGGTTGACAGACCCGGCTCACATTGAACTCGAAGCGGTTAGATTTTTTCAATCCCTCCTGTTAAAGGAGGTAGTTGAGGATGAGGAGGAGGCTGCATCTAGGCTGTTAAGTTATATACCGAGGCTTGTTGAGGATGTAGACAATGTTGTGTTGTTACAACCGGTTACAATGGAGGAGGTTAAGCAAGCAGTCATGAGTTTATCGTCCACTAGTGCGCCCGGAGTTGATGGATATTGTGGCACCTTTTATCATAATTGTTGGGACATCATCAGTCATGATCTCTTTGATTCCTTTACTGAATTTATGTCGGGAATTCCAGTTCCCTGTGCAGTAAGTAGTACACTGATTACTCTTTTGCCGAAAAAGCTAAATGTTAATTCTTTTTTCGATTTTAGACCAATCAGTCTTTGTACCTTCCTGAATAAAGTCTTCACAAAGATAATCACGGAATGGTTGAAAACTATTTTACCAAAGTTGATATCCCCAGAGCAGTCGGCCTTTTTATCTGGGCAGGACATTGTGGACAACATACTGATGGCTCAGGATTTATGCCAATTTATTGACTACCATGCTTGAGGTGGTAATATAATTCTTAAACTGGATATGATGAAAGCTTTTGACCGTGTTTCTTGGTCATTTCTCTCCTGTATAATGGCGGCATTCGGTTTCAATGGTGGGATTATTAGGCTGATTATTGGGACCCTTCAATCCAGCCGGTTTTCAATTTTGGTGAATGGCAGTCCAGTGAGTTTCTTCCAGTCGTCCCGAGGTATTAAACAAGGAGACCCTTTGTCACCTTACTTGTTTATTTTAGTTTCGGAGGCTTTAACTCGCTAAATGCAATCATTTGTGTTGCAAGGCAGGATATTGCCCTATGGTGTGCCTACTAGCTCGGAAGTCGTCTCTCATCTCTGCTTTGCTGACGATTTAATTATCTTTATCCGGAGTGATAAACGGTCACTAGCTCAGCTTAACCTCTTGCTTGTCGACAATGAAGCAGCCACGGGACAAAAGGTCAACAAGCACAAAAGTTGTTTTCTATTATCGGAAGGTGTGTCTCACAATCATAAAAGAGATGTTCTGCAGCTCCTGCAAATGGCCCAAGGCTATTTCCCTTTGCAATATTTAGGTTGTCGACTATTTCGGGACAGGAAGACAGAACGTATGTTCACTCATTTAGTTGAGGCAATTGAGAAACGTGTTTGCAGCTGGAAAAATAAGTGGTTATCCCCTGCAGCTCGGATGATTTTGATCAAACATGTTTTATCCTCCATCCCACAACACGTCTTCACTGCTATTGAACCCCCTAAGTCCATCCTACACAAAATGGAGAAGGTCTTCCAACAGTTTTTATGGGGAAGCTATTTTAAAGATAACAAACGACATTGGCATTCATGGGATCGTCTCTCATTTCCGGTGGATGAGAATGGGTTGGGATTCTGGAAATTGGAGGATATTGTTGCTACCTATTCGATTAAGTTGTGGTGGAAGGTCAAAAACCAAGTGGGTCTTTTGGCTAAATTTCTTACCTCACTATCACCAACTGCATGACGTAGGATGCACTGGCGGAGAGTTGCCAAAGTTGATCAGATTGCTCAGGAACATGAGTATGTTTATATCCATACTAGTTTGGTGTCATTCTGGACAAATAATTGGTCAGGACTTGGAGCTTTCTCTTCTTTGGATCAAGTACAACAACTTCCTCTCCCACTGCTCATTGTCCGGGATTTCTATTCCCAGCGAGAGGAGTTGTTGAGCTGCATAGTACCACTCTTGCAACCTGATCATGCCGTATTTATAAATTCTCATTCGCAGCAGTTTTTTTATGGACCTGATCGGCGAATTTGGAAGCCAACTGTTACTGGAAAATTCAGTTTTTCCTCGGCTTATGAATTGGTACGATCTCGTAATCCTATCAGTGTCTCTCTTCGCCAAGCTTGGAATAAGTTTCTGCCAAAGAGGATCTCTATCTTTGTGTGGCGTCTCTATAACTCCATTCTTCCTTTCCCAGAAACATTGAACAAGTTAGGTTTCGTTCTCAATCCATCGAGATGTAGTTTCTGTTCCTTGGCAGCCGAAAGTGTGCAGCATATCTTTTTATGAGTGTCCCTCCGTTAGAAGGATCTGGAGTCATTTTTCAGCCCTGTTAAATGTTCATTTATCTTTTCCATCTGATCTATGGCTATTTATACGAGAGTGGTCCATTGTTGGAAGGGGGCCAAATGCTAGGACGGTGATCATTTCGGTCATACCTTACTTCATCCTTTGGGAACTATGGAAAATACGTAACCTGTTTGTTTATGAGGGTAAGTCCACAACAGCCTCCTCCTTGATTCTTACGATTACGCAGCATGTTTCCTCCATGGTGCGAATTCATAAATTATTTCCAAAGAATCGACAGGAAATGGTTGATTTATCTAGCTCTTTTAACTGTCTCTTTCAATTGCCTCTCAAGCCGGTGATTGTGACGTTGTGTTGGAGGCCCCCGGATGATTGTGACATTGTTCTTAACACAGATGCCTGCTAGCTTGGATGTCCCAGTCCTTCAGGTTGGGGATTTGTGGTACGTTATGCCAATGATGAAAGAAAACTAAATCCGAAATTCCATATTAATTTCATGATTAATCTACACAAATAATTAACCCTAGAATTGCAACATAGATAAATACCTGGAAATTGGGGAAACATATAATCCATTATAATGTTCTGTAAAGCGACGTGATAGAGATGCAGAGGAGTTGCTACTGCTATTCCGAATCCTTAATCAGCAAAAGCACAAAAACCACGTACAGTTCTCAATGGGGCGACTGTATTTAAAGTCGGCTAGCAGTAGGGCCTCCTGTGCACTGCAAATCATGGGCCAAGCCTACCCATCATAGCAAGCCCATGAACATAGGCCCAATGACACATTAAAGAGAGAATTACAATTGACATCTAATTAATCAGGATTTGTACAAAATAATTTCAATTATGCTAGTCCACAATTATGATAAAATTCTATCATTCTCCCACTTGGACAGCATAACCAATATCATTAAACAACATAAACAAATCCCAGATTAATATAACAATATGTGGCCACAATAAGATGTCAAAGTAGAGTCAACAATCTCTCAATCATAAGTCCAAAATGAGGTTACAAGTACCTCAACAATATAGAAATCAGACCCGATAGGAGTATTGATAACATATATGTAAGATATCCATACCTCGATGACCTAAACAAAATGTGTCATAAGGAAATGCACACAAAATGATAATCCATTTGTGCAATTCCAAACAAAATGGCCTAAGCATCCACTCAAGATGCCAGTTGAGATTTAACAAAATATCCCATAACAACAAGATGAGACTTGGTACAAAATGTCTCCAACAAAATGCCATATATATACAAACATTTAAATATATCTGCACAGTATCTCAACAAAGGATATGGCAACAACAATAATAGCAACAATTATATGAAAAAGTCTTTATACTGAATAACAAAATAGTTAAATACAATGTTGCTATCAAAAATAACATAAAAGACAGACTCCCACTAATCCAAGGCATCAAAAGATCTAAATAGACCCATACGGGTTACATGATTCACAAAAGCCTTAACAGTCAAGCCTTTGGTTAGAGGATCTGCCACCATAAGGTCGGTGGGTATATGCTCTATATGAGTCTGAAACTCCTTAACTTTCTCTCTAACAAACATATACTTTGTATCAAAATGTTTCGAACGCTTGGAGTTCTTGCATATTTGAGAGAAGCCCACCACAGCAGAGTTATCACAATATATAGTTAGAGGTCTAGAAACACTCTCCATAAGATGAAGCTCAGAAATGAAATTCTTCAACCATATTGCCTGTCGAGTAGCTTCATAACAAGCCACATACTCTGCCTCCATAGTTGAAGTTGCTGTAAGTGTTTGTTTAACACTTTTCCAAGATACAACTCCTCCAGTAAGCATAAAGATATATCCTGATGTGGATTTGTGATCATCAGGGCAGCCACCATAATCAGAATCAGAATAACCTGTCACCTCAAGGTGATCAGACATCCTGTAAGTGAGCATGTAATCTTTAGTACCTTATAGGTACCTCAGAACTCGTTTCACAGCTTGCCAATGACCCACACCAGGGTTGCTCAAGTATCACCCAAGTACACCAACAACAAAAGCAATATCAGGACGTGTACAAACTTGAGTATACATAAGACTGCCAACAGCAGAAGCATATGAGACCTTTTCCATCTCTGACTTATCTTTATCATTTTAAGGACACTGGCTATTCGAGAGTTTGTCACCCTTTTGAAAGGGTGCACTGCAAGGATTACAAGTCTTCATGTTGAATCTATTCAAAATCCTTTCTATATATCTTTTCTGAGACAAACCAAGAACACCACGAGATCTATCACGATGAATTTCAATACCCAGAACAAAAGAAGCATCACCAAGATCTTTCATATCAAAATGAGCTATCAACATTTGTTTAGTCTTAGAAAGAAAATCCACATCATTACTGGCCAAAAGAATGTCATCAACATATAAGACAAGAATAATGAATTTTTTTTCTCCCACTCTTCTTCAAGTAAATGCATTGATCAACAACATTTTTCTTGAAGCCAAGAGAGCTAACAATTTGATCAAACTTCAAAGACCATTGTCTGGAGGCTAGTTTCAGCTTATAAATAGATTTTCTCAATTTGCATACCATATGTTCCTTACCTGTTGGGCCCCAAATTTTTCCTTGATTTATGTCAATAAGCATGAATTGTTGCTTGTAGGATTTATTGCATAGTTTGATTTTATTTGGAAGTATTAGTGGAAAATTAAGCATAATTTGAGTTTAGTATAGAATAAGTGGTTATGGAAGGGTAAAGAATTATAAGGGCAAAATTGGCAAGGCACTTAGGTTGGGAAGTTTAAGACCTAACATGAAGGGGCAAGATGGTCTTTGTTCATGCCATTTAACTTAAGTGATAAAAATTTAGAAGAAGAAAAGAAAAGAAAGAAGGAAAGGGAGAAAAAAGAGAAGAGGGTATCGTGGAAGCTTGAGGAAGAAGAAGGGGTTTTGCTTTCTTGAGGATTTTTGGGCGGATTGAAGCACTTGTTGGTAAGTTCAAGCTCTTTCCATCTTGTTTGAGTAGATTAAACCCTAAGATTAGAGTTGCATGAACTAGAACCGAAAGTTAGGGTTTTCAGAAAAATGGTTAGATCTTTTAGGGTTGATGATCATGTTGTTGTTATAAATGATTTTGAGGTTAGAAATGAAGTATTAGAGGTGTTTTAATGTTTAGATTTGTTTATAATTGAAAGATGGGAGGATTATGGTTGAGAAAAGTGAAAAAAATGAGTTTCGAGTTTCTACCGTCAAGACGTCGCGACTCGCGGATGAGCACGTCATGGCGCTAGCAAGGCTTCGTCATGGCGTGCTTCCATCTTCTCGTCATGTGAACGACCAATTTCTTGCAGCGACATGCTTTGGTATTTTGGGCATAAATTTTGATGTAGATGTACAAATGAGGTGATTCTTTTTTCGTTGTAAACTAGAGACATAGGGTTACAAGTTTCATGAAGAAATGAAGTTCTGAATCAGTCTCTAAGAATCTTCAAATTTGGATGAAAGTTGAGTATAAAATTCTTGTTTTAGTTTTGGTTGTAGTTTGAATGGTTAAAGTTTGATTTTCTGATTTCTACCCCAAATTGATTGGGATTTTGGCTATATGATTAAGGAAATCAAGTGAGGCAAGAGGAACAAGAGGAAAGGCATTCCTAAGCAAGTTTTAAGCAAGAATTCCAAGGTGGGTTCATGTTTATAATAGAGTAAATAAGTCACTCATTGTTTTGTTTAATCAAGAAGGAGTTAATGCATTTAAATTGCATCATCACGATTGCATTACATACTATTATGAATGATTATAGGTTGTTATATGATTTGCATTCATGAATTATGAAAAGGATTCCAAAAAGGGGTTTTTTCTCCTTTCACGAATACATGTACTTGAAATCATGTTTTACGAATATATGACAAGCAAGATTACAAGCAAGTTTACAAGCAAGTGCCAGTTTGGCAAACAAGTTTACAAGAACATGAATCATGCATATTTATGTGGGTTTGCGGTATCTCTCACGAATAGTCAAGTGCACATTGACTCACGAAAAGGCTTCTCCCGCCTGCCCGCTAGTGGCACAGGGTTTCTCACAAGGATTCCCTCACGAAACTACGTCTACACATCAACATTTCGATGGAATGTGTAATACGTCACAAACCAGGGATAACCTAAACCATTATGTTATGTTATGTGTTTATGATTTGTTGTTATGTGTCATGCATCATGAATTGTTTAAGAATCAAGCATTTTCAAGATAATGACTCATGCATGTTCAATTACTATGATTTCAGCAAGTACCACGACAATGAGTTATTTTGAATACTTTTGTTTATTGCTATATTATAAATATGTTCCCACGAGCTTTATAGCTCACCCCCTCTAATCTCCCCCATTCAGGTGACGAGCAGGAGACTGAGTGAGTCACGAGTTACGGCAGCACTCCATTTTTGTTATGTTTATTTAATTTCAATACTATATCTTGGAATTCAAGACTTTGGTTACACTTCAAGTATTATTGGTTCAAGAGTATTTTGTATTTTTGGCTCTTGAACTCAAAGTTGTAATTTGGTTTGAGATGTCCTTAAAGCTTTATGAAACTTATCTTGTGGAGCATGAATTATGGATTTGTTGTTTAAATCACATGAAAGCAGGTTTCAAGTTTGTTTTCCAGCAGGCCCATTCATCTTCCGCGGGTCCTTTTCTTAAATGTATAATTAGCTTTGTTTCAAGTTTGTTTCATGTGGGCCCATCGAGTTTCTGAGGGTCGTTTTCTGAAATTGTTTAATTAACAGGTTTCATCCCACGCATACAGTATCACGCTCTCATGTCCGATGTTGGACTCCGGCAACGGGGTCCAACATGTTGTGGTATCAGAGCTCCTAGGTTTTGGTCTAGGGCTGCATAGCATTGCTTTCAAGGACTTGCATTGTTTCAAATGGTTTGAACTGTTTTTGCATATTTTGAAACTTGTCTTATTTGAACTAAAGTTTTCAATAGTATTATATTGAAGGAGTGAACATGCCACCTCGAAAGAGAACTCGAGGAGCTATGACCCGGTCTCATTCTCGTTAGGGGAGCACGGATGAATCCCATATTCCTCAGGATGCCGGGACACATTCTGTTCCGATTTCTGAGGCACCTAGTTTGCAACAAGAAGTGCCTCTTCCGCCTCCTCCTATGCCTCAAATGAATCCCATGGATCCGAGTTTCTTTCAAGCCTTTGCTCAGGCTTTCACGTATGCTATGGGTCAGAGATCTCAGATTCCAATGCAAGCTCCAGTAGACAGGAGTGGGTAGTATGACAAGCTCCGTAAGTTTGGGGTTGTGGATTTCAGTGGAACGACAAATCCAGAAGAGGCTGAAGCCTGGTTGAAGAGGACCGAGAGGGTCCTAGTTCAGATGAGATGCACAGATGAAGAGAAGCTAGACTATACAGTCAGTCTTTTGCAGGGTGACGCACTGCATTGGTGGGAATCAGTGCCTCACAGTCAGGTTGTGCCACCGGTGTTGACATGGAGGGACTTTGTAGAAGTGTTCAGAAAGAAATATCTCTCCAGGGTCTATGTGCAAGATAAGGCCAGGGAATTTCTGAATCTCACTCAGAGAGACATGAGTGTGAGCGAGTACGAGCTGAAGTTCACACAGCTTTCTCGTTATGCAGCCAACATTGTGGCAACAGAGGAAGACAAGTGCCGTAAGTTTGAGGGAGGTCTTCACTTGGGGATCAGGGAGAAAGTCTTAATCCACAATTTCTGTGACTACCAGCAGTTGGTGGATGCTGCTCTTCAAGCTGAGAAGCTAGAGAATATCAGAAATGAAGCGAACAAAAAGAGGAAGAACAGGGAGTAGACTTTCAGGAAGGGTACTAATGCTCCATTGCCTGATAGGAGTACGAGAAGCGCTTACAGTCAGAGTAAAGTGGGTAGCAGTGGGGCTACTAAGAATAAGCAGGTGAGGGCAGTATCAGGGCAAGCCTCTAATGTGGGAGGCACCGGTAGAGCAGGAAGAAGCTGGTTCACCCATCCCTTATGTGACCAGTGTGGGAAACATCACCAGGGAGAGTGCCTCAGGTCACTTGGAGTTTGTTTTAGATGCGAAGAGAAGGGACATATAACCAAGAATTGTCCTCAGGCACCGAGACAAGAGGGGTCACAGTTTCAAGTCCCGAGGCGAGCAGAAACAATGGGAACCAGGCCAGTTACTGAGGTAGGCAGCTCTGGGACTGCAAGGAAGACTGTTCCTCCAGGAAGGCCAAGGGGTCAGGCGCCGGCAAGAGTGTTTGCCATGACCAGGGAGGAAGCTGCAGCTGCACCTGAGGTTGTCACGGGTATGGCCCAGTTACTTGATTCAGCAGTATTTGTTTTGATTGATTCTGGTTCCACGCATTCTTTTGTTTCTGCTAGCATAGCATTACATGGTGTGAATTCTGTGCCGTTGGATAGGCCTTTGATTGTTAGTAGTCCTCTAGGGAGGAATGTAGTGATCAGTCAGGTGTATGAGCAGTGTGAGCTTTTCATTGATGGTGCTAGATTGGTAGTGGATTTACTACCGCTAGAACTAAGAGGGTTAGATGTTATTCTGGGGATGGATACTATGGAGAAGTATCTGGCAAAGCTGGATTATGGTCTGAAAGAGGTAGAGTTTGATCTGGGCAATGGTGAGAAGGTGATCTTCAGAGGGGACAGGAAGACACCATCGCTAAGACTGATTTCGGCTATGTTAGCTGAAAGGATGATGGGCCAGGGATGTGAAGCTTTCTTGGCACATGTTGTAGATTCTGATGTGAATGAAGGGAAGTTAGAGGATTTCCCGATTGTGAGGGAATTCCCAGATGTGTTCCCAGATGAATTGCCAGGTTTGCCGCCAGTGAGGGAAATCGAGTTTGCCATTGACTTGATTCCCGGAACCGCTCCTATTTCAATTCCACCGTATAGGATGGCTTCAGCAGAGTTGAGGGAGTTGAAGGAACAGTTGGAGGAACTGTTAGAGAAGGGGTATGTTAGGCCGAGTTCGTCACCATGGGGAGTACCGGTTCTGTTTGTTAAGAAGAAGGATGGATCATGGCAGATGTGTATTGATTATCGGAGACTCAACAAGGTGACAATTAAGAACAAGTATCCTTTGCCGCGGATAGATGATCTGTTTGACCAGCTAAAGTGTAACATCCCGTTACTGTTAGCAAGGGTATTTTGGTATTTATGAGCCATACTGATAGGTTTCACTGCATTCACTGACTGAGCATGATACTGGCCTCTAATTATAGAGGAACTGGCTTATTGCATATGCATTTATTCTTAGGTGCGTGCATTCATGATTTTCCAGGATTTGATTGTGACTATGGACTGACTGGACTGATTGGATTGAGAGTTAATTGAGAAATTAGAGTAATTAAGTTCAACTGACTGATTTAATACTGTTTATGGGTGATTGGTAATTTATAGAGACTTTTAGAAAATTTTCGGAAATTCGGAGAAAATACCGGATGGAAATATTTGAGTGATCAATCGATTGATCAGATATAGTATTGAAAGGGTGTCCAATGGCAATGGAAAAATTAGAATTTTTCGATAGAAAATTTATGTGTTAAGCCATTGAAATTGTAGACCGAAATTTGACCGATTTGGAGAGTTGGGCTATAAATACTAGGGTTGAAAGAAATTTGGGAAAAGTTTGCTAAGACATTTTCCGCTTTCTTTCTTTCCCTTTACGGTGATTTCGATTCCTCCCAACGGTGAGAGATCCTTTGATTTCTTTTGGCTTCTTCCTTATGGTAATTAGTCTAATATGTCTCTACTGATTGATAAAGGTTGGAAGCCTTGAGATTGGTAGATCGAGGATTTTGAAGGATTTCTAAGGTTTCGGTGATTTTGAGAGATCTGTGGATTCGATCTGTGATTGGTAAGTTTTTATAGTTTTAATGTTGTCATTAATGGTTTCTACTGCATTTATGGCATTTATTATGTCCGATTGGGTGGTTGAGAGTGTTTACTGATGGGTTCTACTCTGGGTGTTATCGTGAGTGTGTAAGAGTTAAGGGATTGGTGATCGTTGTAAGCTTGGAGGCTTTCATCAAGAAAGTTTGCTTCTTTCTTGCCTTAGATAGTACGATTCGTTGACTGATTGAGTTATATTGATGATTGGTTTAGATATTTGATGATTATATATATATTAAGGTTTCCGACGATGAAATTGATGAGTTATGTGTGTTGATAAATTAAGGGAAATGGTTCTTGGAAGGAATAGAAGCTAAGGATTTGTTGTATTTTGTGTATCGAATTAATTGAGAGTTGTTCACAGAGGAAAATTTGGGTTAGAGTTTCAGAGTCGGGGATCTGGAACACTGGAATTGTGTTTAAGGATGTGTTGGGGAAGAAGGAGAACTGGTAGAGGAGCGAGAGCTCGGTAGACGGGCGAGAACTGGTAGAGGAGCGAGAGCTCGGTAGACGGGCGAGAACTGGTAGAGGAGCGAGAGCTCGGTAGACGGGCGAGAACTGGTAGAGGCGAGAGCTCGGTAGACGGGCGAGAACTGGTAGAGGAGCGAGAGCTCGGTAGACAGGCGAGAACTGGTAGAGGAACGAGAGCTCGGTGAGCAGGCGAGAATCTGGTAGAGCGAGAGCTCGGTGAGACAGGCGAGAACTGGTGAGAGCATAACTCGAGGCGGCCTATGGGCATACGGTGAGCACCAGCGCACTTCAGTCGCGACCTCCACCCTAGTTGTCCGAAGAGGTGTGTTTGAGGTTTTTGGAATTGGGACTTAGAAAATTACAAATTCAGTCGACTAAGGATTAAATTCAAATTGGAGTTTTAAATTGGAAATTGCAATAGAGGTTTTGACCGAATGAATAGGAAATGATTATAGAGAATATGAATTGAGGAAATTGATGAATTCTAGGAATGGAGCGATTCTTGTCGATCAACTGAACTAAGAGTCGAATTGGACCTAAGAGTCCAAAATTAGGTATTAGCACCGAAATCGTGAACATGCATTGTACATCATTTCATTGAGACATATGCATTCTTGTCAGCACGTAAATTGAGCATCTAGTTATGGGACTGCATTTCTTCATTACTGAGGCACCGTTGGACCGTCGCTCCACGGACATTCTTGGGACTTCGAGCGAGCTCGGAAGTTACAGTGAGTAACCTAGTTGGTTTCTCAAATTTCGGGTGCTTACATGCTTCTCGTGAATTACATGCAAAGGTGAATTATATGACTACCGTATGACTCTTGGCATGTAATGGATTGAATTGCATGTTTTATTGAATTGAATCGCATCTTTGCGGATATCGTGATCTTTGGTGAACACCGGGCTTTATACCACACACCGTAAATTATCGAACATGGTACCGCATGCATAAATGCATGATCACATAATGGAATGTGTCCCAAGTTGCTATTTTCACCGAAATGAGCTTTGAGCTCATACATCAGATCGACCGGCTTAGCAGGGGAGAAATCACGACGCGCCCACACCGTATCTTGATGAGCACTTGGGCACAAACTGAATAATCGAAAGAGTCACATATGCATTGCATTTACATGATTGATTGTGTGGTGACGATTCTTCAAATATGTGATGACGTGAATTATCAGAGATCGTTACTTATTATTTAAACCGATTCGGATTATCGCTTATTGTTACATGTACCGTAAATTGCTACCGACATCGCAATCGTTATATTATATTGACAATAAATATTATCAGTACTATCTTTGTACGCCGTGTAGCGTAATGCATGATTTGAGTGAACCATCGATGATGGTTTCTCATCGAAGTTCGCAAACTCACCCAAATTTGCAACCTATTTTTCAGATTTGTTAGAGTAGACTCTAGCTCAAGACCTTTCTTTCTGCCGTCGAAGCCGCCGCAGGATCGTGATGGCTCAAAGGTCGGTCACCGGGTTAGCATTTTGAGGATGACTTAGATAGACGCTTGTATCGCTTTTCCTTTTGATTTTGTTAGAGACCGATAGATTTGTCTATTCTGGATTGAATGATTGTATTGGATAAATTACATTTTGGATATTAATTTTCTGATTTCTGATTTATTGCAATTATTATTACTGCGATGCCATGTGGATTTTAGCGAAATTTTCTGGTAGTGAACCTTTATCGTGGAATACGTGTCGGAGCGACCTACGGGTTTCCCGATGTGTACCCTACGATGAGGGGGCGCTACATAAAGGGAGCACGAGTCTTCTCCAAGATTGATCTCAGGTCAGGCTATCATCAACTCAGGATCAAGGAGTCTGATGTAAGCAAGACAACATTCAGGACTCGGTATGGGCATTATGAGTTTTTGGTTATGCCATTCGGCTTGACCAATACTCTAGCTGCTTTCATGGATCTCATGAATAGGGTCTTCAAGGAGTTTCTAGATCGGTTTGTCATAGTGTTTATAGATGACATTCTGGTGTATTCTAAGAGTGAAGAAGAGCATGAGGAGCATCTCAAGATTGTATTGCAGACTCTTAGGGAGAGAGAGCTTTATGCCAAGTTCAGCAAGTTTGAGTTCTGGTTTCATGAGGTGTCATTCCTTGGGCATGTGATTTCGCAAGTTAGTGTGCATGTTGATCCGAGGAAAGTTGAAGCAGTAGTGAATTGGCATGCACCCAAGACAGTGACAGAAGTAAGGAGTTTTTTGGATCTGGCAGGTTACTACAGGAGGTTTGTAGAAGGATTCTCCATGATAGCTGCTCCGATGACCAAACTATTGAGGAAGAATCAGAAGTTTATCTGGACCGATGAGTGCCAGAAGAGCTTTGAGGAGCTCAAGCTCAGACTGACAAGTGCCCCAGTGCTGATTTTGCCTTCTGGTGATGAGGGCTATACAGTGTACAGTGATGCTTCGAGGAAGGGTCTAGGTTGTGTATTGATGCAAGGAGACAGGGTGATAGCATATGCTTCAAGGCAACTGAAGCAGTATGAGTTGAATTATCCGACTCATGACTTGGAGTTGGCAGCAGTGATCTTTGCCTTAAAAATTTGGAGGCATTATCTATATGGAGTTCAGACGAGGATCTTTACTGATCACAAGAGCCTCAAGTACTTAATGAGCCAGAAGGAACTGAATTTGAGGCAGAGAAGGTGGATTGAGTTACTCAAGGACTATGATTTGTTGATTGAGTACCACCCAGGCAAGGCGAATGTAGTGGCAGATGCTTTGAGCAGGAAGTCTTCTATTGCTCACGTTCAGACAGTTTATCTTCCTTTATTGGAAGAGATGGCCAAGCTTAAGATAAGCTTGAAGCAGGAGGAACCAAATTGCCTTCTAGCTAATTTCAGAGTGAGGCCGGTACTCAGGGAAAAGGTTCGGGAGTTGCAGGCACAGGATGCAGAATTGAGCAAGCTTAGAGAGGGAATTCAAAATGGTAAGATTTCTGAAGTAATAGTGAGAGATGATGGACTCATGACAGTGGGGAACAGACTTTGTATTCCAGATAGCAGGGAGGTTAAGGATGAGATTTTAGATGAGGCACATAATGCGCCTTATGCCATGCACCCAGGTAGCACCAGGATGTATAGAGATTTGAGAGAGCATTTTTGGTGGAAGGGCATGAAGAGGGATGTAGCAGAGTATGTCAGTAAGTGTCTCGTGTGTCAGCAAGTCAAGGCTGAACACCAAGCGCCTTCAAGCAAGTTAAGGCCATTGTCTATTCCTGAGTGGAAGTGGCAAAGAGTAACCATGGATTTTTTTATGGGTTTGCCCAAGACCAGTAGGAAGCATGATGCCATATGGGTTATTGTCGATAGGTTGATGAAGTCAGCCCACTTTCTGGCAATCGAAAACCGACTTTTCGTGTCTTGTGAAGAAGTACATCATGAGGTAATGAGATCGCATGGAATTCAGCACTCTATAAGGTCTCGACAGGGGATCCTCTGTTGGACCCCGAACTTTTGATGAAAATTAGAAATATTAAAATGAATTTAAGTGAGAAAGAAATTGGTGAGAAAATTATGAATTTAAGGAAATTTGATGAAATTAAAAAAAAATTATGAGAAAAGAATTGTTTAATTTTGAGGACTTTGATATTTGAGTGAATTTATATGGATTATGAGAAGAAAGTGGATGAGTTGATTGAAATGAAGTTAAATAGCAAGAATTAAAAAGAAAAAGTGTGAAAATTTGAAGAATTTAGAAAGTTTGACTTTTAGAGATAAAATGTTTGACTTGAGAGTTGACTTTTTGATTTTGGGAGAATTTGAGAAAATGATCTTCTGAAAACTTGTAGATTATGTTAAAAGCTTTCTGTGGCCATAAAGTTTGATATTTTTCGATATCGGGAGTGAGAGTTATGATCAGTCAAAGTTCGCTTGAAGTTTGACTTTTTGAGGAAAAAGTTGACTTTTTGATTTAGACAAAATTCGAGAAAATGATTAACATGAAAATTGTAGCCTCTGTCGAGAGATTTTTGTGGACATAAAGTTTGCTATTTTTCGATGTCGGGATTGAGATATATGAATTTCTGAAGATATGCTTTGTTTTGAAAATGCTATTAAGTATAGATTTGTGTGTTCTATGCTTCAAGGCCACTCATCGTATGGATTTAGTTTGAATTAGAGTAAGTGGTCTTCATGAAAGTTTTAGATGATGTTTTTATCTTTCCATTGATATAAAGGTTGCAATTTTTCGATATCGGGGCTAGGAGTTATGAGCGATTAAAAATTGGAAGTCGTTTAGGAAAAGCTGTTTTGGGACAGAATCTTTGATTGAGGTTTTGACCCCTTTCGAGACCTAATTTGATTTTAAGTACTTCAGGGAAGTTGTAGAGCTTCCTTTTATCTTTTTATTGACACCAAATTTGTCAAATTCTGAGTTCGGGATCGAGAGATATGATTTTGGAAAAGTTCGGTTTTGAAGTTTCGATACTTTGTTTTTAATCCGATCCCTTTTGTAATCTTTTGCTTATAATTCCTTCGTCCGACATCCGATTGATTTGATTCTCGAAGCGTTGGATTCCTAAGACAAGTAATATCATTTTTATGAAGAATTATGATTTTTAGGAGATTAAATGGAAAGAGATTTATTGAACCAAAGTAAGAGATTTGGTTATAGGTTATAAGTTGGATAATTTTCTGAACATAGTTCAGTATTTTGCGATTTTCGGGAGCTGTACAACTCCGATTGAGTTGATTCTTAAGGGAAAATAAAATTAAGATATAGGGCTACAACTCTTGTGAAGGGATCGAAATTTAATTTCATCCCTAAGATTGTTAATTTCTGGACTGAAGTTATGTTAAGGTTCAGTCTCGGATTTTGTGAAGGTCCGATAGTATTTCGGCTATAACTTCTTCGTTTCTGATCCGAATTGAGCGCGGTCGGTGTGCGTTGGATTTTTATAATCTAGAGGAACAATTTTCATGAAGAAAGTTTGTCCAAATTATTTCGTTTAGATGCTTGAAAATAGGACGCAAGTAGTCAGTTTTTCATAATCCTGTGAAGGGGCAATGGTGGAATATTGCTCAAATGGAGGGGCAATTGGGTAATTGGACACTCATTAAATGAAACACAAAAGTGGATGTCGTTTTAAACAAAATAAAGACACAAGGATTGGCTGGAGAATCACGAGTCTTCTGGAAACAAAAGAAAAGAAGAAGGGAGAGGAAGAAATGAAGAAGAAGAAGGAGAAGCATGGACTACATGGAGGAGAAAAGAGAAGATAGGGTGGAGTTCGAAATTTTACAAGCTTTCAAGGATGATTTCAAGTTGTTTTTAAAGAGAAAGGAAGGAAGAAGATGGAAGTTGTCCATTGAAGCTCAAAAATAACGAAAATGGTGGAAAAATGGTAAGTAAGAGAAAGTTGAGTTTTGAATTTTTTTATGAGTTTATGGTGTTAGATAGCTTGGAATGGTTATGGATCTAGTTTATCTATGATTAATTGAAGAGATTAGGCTATGATTGTGCTTAATTTTGGATTAATTGAAAATTGGGGATTATGTCAAAATTTGAATTTGGGGGTTTTTGAAATTGTTGCTTTAGATTGCTTGAATTAGTGATGAATTTGAGATATCCTAAGTTAATTTTGATGTTTATGCTTTAAGGGAAGTTTAATTTGAAAAATTGTAAATTGGGGGTTTAGGCCAAATTAGAAATTTGGAGATTTTGTGAATTAATGGTGTAGAATCATCAATAATAGTAGAAATTGGTGAAATATGAAATCAATTTTGAAGAAATTGTGATTTATGGTATTGAATTTGTGTAATTGGTTTAGGCCAATTTTGAAAATTGGGGATTTTCAAAATTGGAGATTTAAATAGCTTGAATTTATATGGAATTGGTGAATTCTAAGTTAATTTTGAAGATTTTGTTATTTATGATGTGAATTTGGATGATTATGGTTTAGGTTTTGTTAAATTGGAAGAGAGAGAGAAGAAAGGTCAAAGTGAAGCATTGGACAAGATGCTTGCATGGAAATAAGGTGGGTATCATATTTATTTACTTAAATTATGAGCTTTGTAAGTGTTCTTGAAAAAAATCCGAAAGTGAAAGTGTTTGAAAATGTGTTGTTTGGATATTGTAAATTTATTGTTTTGAATACTTTGATACAATTGAAAGATTGTTTGTTTGAGTTTTTTTTTTTAAAAAATTTTAGAAGATGAATGCTTTGAAAGTTTATTGTGTATACTTTCGGAAAATCTAGAAGGAAAGTATTTCGATTTTATTAAGAAAATGTTTGAAGATTATAAATTCCAAATATTTGTGAAAATATTTATTGAATATAGTTATGTAAAGATTCAAAGCTTATGATTTCGAATGTTTATGAAATAATACAAAATGTTGTTTATAAAAGTAGTTGAAAATGATGATTTCTAACATTCTTGACGTTATTTATAAAATATGGTTTATCTAAGTTTATGATTTCCGAAAGTTTTTAAAAAGTTTATGATTTTCGAAGTTGTTTATAAAAGTGTTTAAAAAAATTATGATTTCTGAAATTATTTATGTAAAGGTTTGAAATTTAGATTTCTGAATGATTTCGAGAAGGTGGAAGAAAGAAAGTATCGAATTTTGGTATTGATTTCAAATGGTTTGAAAAATTGCTCTAAGTTCTAAGTGTTTGAAAATTTGATTTCGAATATTTTGGAATTGATTTTAAAATCGTGTTTAAATAAAGGTTTGAAAGTGATTGTTTTGAAATCGTTTATAACATATCGCTACAAAAACGCTTTGGAAACATTTATGATTTCGAATAGTTTCGAATTAGTGATAAAAGATTGGTTTTGTAAGATTTTTAAATGTTTCAATTTGTTATAAAAATATTTTTATGAAAATGATTGAAAATTATGATTTCTAAATGTTTTTGAAATAGGTATAAAATGTTGTTTTGAAAAAAGTTTGGAAAATCATGATTTCGATTGTTTTGGAAAGTAGGAAAACTATGATTTCAATGCTTTTGGGAATTAATTATAAAATATCGCTTATGCAATTGTTTGATTTTCGTTTGATGAAATTCTTTGCTTTGAATAACTTTAGAAATTTTGTTATATGTTCAATGATATGAGAAATTGAAACTTTCAATTTCGAAAGTTTTCAAAGGTTTTAAATATTGATAGATTTTGAGCATGTCCGGAATTACGAAAATTATTACAAAAGTTAGATTTATTGTTTCTAAAGGATTTTGGAAATTGATTTAAGAAAATTGTTATTCAGTATATTTGAAATTTTTAAGAAATTGTTATTTATGTTTTTGGAAAATCAAGGAGAGAAATGCTTTTGGAAATCGATTTAAGAAATTAAAATGATTAGTGATTTTTATTGTTTTGAATAAAAGGTAAAAATCGTGGTTTAAATTTTGGATGAGAAATGTGTATTGTGATTTTAAATGTGTAAGAATTATGTTTCAAAGGAATTGATAAAGTTGTTATCTATTTTGTGTTGCATACTTGTTTGATGAATGATTGTGAATTTGTAAGAATTTGATTGGTGCATTTGTATTTTTGCAATATGACATATGAAATTATGTGCTTAGTGAATGTGACTGTGTCTAGTAAGACACGACATGACAATGTGAAATTTCGAAAAGTACCTTCGGGCAATTTGTTTGTTTTAAGCATGAATATGTGAATTGTATGGGTTTGGTCAGGTCCCCTCCGTAGAGTCGAGCAGCACTGCCTCCTCGATAGCCTTCTCCTACGCCGCCCATGAGTGGTTTAGGAGTTTCGATTTGGACTCCCCTCTGTCCACGGTTGCACATGACCGCTATGCGGGAATGTGCAGTACGTCCTGTTAGGACCGAAACCAAACCATTCTGTTATGTTATGTGATTTTAATTTTGTTTATGTGCATGAAATTTCTCTTATGTGATGCATTCATGTTGAAATTTTGCATGATTTGTGAAAAGGTTGAGAACTTGAGAAATGAATTTCGGAAACTATTTATGAATGTTTTGAAAAAAAAATATGAAAATGAGTCTTTGGATAAAATTTCCGAAGGGGAATGGTTTGAAAAGTTTGAAAAGAAAATTTTCGCTTATGTTTCATTTATACGTATGTTACCCACTGAGCTGTCAAGCTCACCCCACCTCTCATCCCCATCTCCAGGTTTCCAAGCAGGAGATTGGATGAAGACGGTCCAGATATCAGTTCTGCATGTGTCAGTAATAGAGTTCGTTGAGATTGTGGTTTTTGGTTTGATATCGTGGATTGAAAATGTCACTTTGGTATTGATGATGTATTTGAGTTAAGTTATGGAATTGAATTTATGTATGATAGTGGAATTGGATTATGTAAGTAGATCATGGTAGTTTATACGAATATGATTGAATTGTATTCGAATTGAAGTATGTATAATGGATGGAGATTATGAAGTGCTTAGATATAGGATTGCGTTTCTGCTGATGTGATGGATTCCAGACGGGAGGTCCGATGTTGACTTGTGTTGATTGGGATATGTATTAGAAGTGTATTTTTTCCTTACAGAAATTTTTGGGTTGTCTAAATACAAATTAGTATCGCCCGATTTTGATAAAATCGATTATTCTGCAAAAGTCGAAAAAGAATTAGAATAGTGTTTTACTCAAAATGGAATTTTGAGTTATTGCATGATTAAGAAGAATTAAGTGAGTTGAGATTTGTATATGGATGAATTTCCAAAAGTGGGAATTGTTGGTATTTGATTTGCATGAGATTGAATATGATAGTTAAAAAAAAATTTATACCGGATTTGGATAGTCTAGGTTTCCAACGCGAGTAAGTTTTCTTTGCTTTGTTGAAGGATGTCGCATTTGATTCAGCTTCAATTATTATGTTAAACATATGTTTCAATTAATTAAATTCGGTTCCATTCCCTTTAATTTCGAGTTGAGTTCGCTTTGTTTTCGATTTATGTTTCCGCTTTCGATCAATTTGCTTCCGATGTGTAATTTGATTCGTTTTCCGAATTGATTCTGCTTTATGTTCCTTTTATTCGCTTCGATTCGCTGGCGATTTTGTTTTTGTTTTGCATTTCGCTTTGTTATCCGTTTCGTTCGCCTTTCGTTTTTCGGTTGGGATCCGGTGTTCCGGATCGGGTTCCAATATCCTCAGTTTACTTCGAGATTTTGGGAAAGCTTGCAGGAAGCTTTAGGTACTAAGCTGCATTTTAGTACGACGTTTCACCCTCAGACGGATGGTCAATCTGAGAGGACCATTCGGACGCTTGAGGGAATGCTCAGGGCATGTGTGCTGGATTTCAAGGGAGCTTGGGATGAATATTTGCCATTGGTCGAATTTGCTTATAATAATTCGTACCATTCGAGCATTCAGATGGCTCCATATGAGGCCCTGTATGGAAGAAGGTGTAGAACTCCGATATGTTGGGATGAAGAGGGAGAGAGGAAACTGATTGGCCCAGAATTGATCCAGATGACTGTTGATAAAGTCAATCTGGTTAAGCAGCGACTTAAGGCAGCTCAGGATAGGATGAAGAGTTACACTGATGCTCATCGGAAGGAGATGGAGTATGAAGTCGGTGAGAAAGTGTTTCTTAAGACGTCTCCTTGGAAAGGAGTATTGAGGTTTGGCAAGAAAGGCAAATTAAGTCCAAGATATGTGGGTCCGTATGAGATTCTTGAGAGGATCGGACCTCTAGCTTACAGGTTGGCGTTGCCGCCATAGTTGTTTCAGATCCATGATGTCTTCCATGTTTCCATGCTGAGGAGGTACAGATTAGATCCTTCTCATGTCATTCAGGTTTCAGAGGTTCAGTTAAGAGACGATTTAAGTTATGAGGAAATCCCAGTAGAGATCTTGGAAACCAAGGAAAAGGTCCTCAGGAATAAGACAGTTCAGCTAGTTAAGGTTCTGTGGAGGAACCATTCAGTGGAAGAAGCCACGTGGGAGCCATTGGACGCTATGAAAGAGAAGTATCCAAGTCTTTTCGATGATTCAGGTAAATTTCGAGGACGAAATTTCTTTTAAGAGGGGGAGAAATGTTGGGCCCCAAATTTTTCCTTGATTTATGTCAATAAGCATGAATTGTTGCTTGTAGGATTTATTGTATAGTTTGATTTTATTTGGAAGTATTAGTGCAAAATTAAGCATAATTTGAGTTTAGTATGGAATAAGTGGTTATGGAAGGGTAAAGATTTATAAGGGCAAAATGGGCAAGGCACTTAGGTTGGGAAGTTTAAGACCTAACATGAAGGGGCAAGATGGTCTTTGTTCATGCCATTTAACTTAAGTGATAAAAATTTAGAAGAAGAAAAGAAAAGAAAGAAGGAAAGGGAGAAAAAAGAGAAGAGGGTATCGTGGAAGCTTGAGGAAGAAGAAGGGGTTTTGCTTTCTTGAGGATTTTTGGGTGGATTGAAGCACTTGTTGGTAAGTTCAAGCTCTTTTCATCTTGTTTGAGTAGATTAAACCCTAAGATTAGAGTTGCATGAACTAGAACCGAAAGTTAGGGTTTTCGGAAAAATGGTTAGATCTTTTAGGGTTGATGATCATGTTGTTGTTATGAATGATTTTGAGGTTAGAAATGAAGTATTAGAGGTGTTTTAATGTTTAGATGTGTTTATAATTGAAAGATAGGAGGATTATGGTTGAGAAAAGTGAAAAAAATGAGTTTCGAAGCTTTCTCGTCGTCGCACGTCGCGACCTGCGGATGAGCACGTCGCGGCGCGCGCGCTCGTCGCGACGTGCTCCATCTTCTCGTCGCGGCGAACGACCAATTTCCTACGGCGACATGTTTTGGTATTTTGGGCATAACTTTTGATGTAGATGTACAAATGAGGTTATTCTTTTTGCGTTGTAAACTAGAGACATAGGGCTACAAGTTTTATGAAGAAATGAAGTTCTGAATCAGTCTCTAAGAATCTTCAAATTTGGATGGAAGTTGAGTATAAAATTCTTGTTTCAGTTTTGGTTGTAGTTTGAATGGTTAAAGTTTGATTTTCTAATTTCTACCCCAAATTGATTGGGATTTTGGCTATTTGATTAAGGAAATCAAGTGAGGCAAGAGGAACAAGAGGAAAGGCATTCCTAAGCAAGTTTTAAGCAAGAATTCCAAGGTGAGTTCATGTTTATAATAAAGTAAATAAGTCACTCATTGTTTTGTTTAATCAAGAAAGAGTTAATGCATTTAAATTGCATCATCACGATTGCATTACATACTATTATGAATGATTATAGGTTGTTATATGATTTGCATTCATGAATTATGAAAAGGATTCCAAAAAGGGGTTTTTTCTCCTTTCACGAATACATGTACATGAAATCATGTTTTACGAATATATGACAAGCAAGATTACAAGCAAGTTTACAAGCAAGTGCCAATTTAGCAAACAAGTTTACAAGAACATGAATCATGCATATTTATGTGGGTTTGTGGTGTCCCTCACGAATAGTCAAGTGCACATTGACTCACGAAAAGGCTTCTCCCGCCTGCCCGCTAGTGGCACAGGATTTTTCACAAGGATTCCCTCACGAAACTATGTCTACACATCAACATTTCGATGGAATGTGTAGTACGTCACGAACCAGGGACAACTCAAACCATTATGTTATGTTATGTGTTTATGATTTGTTGTTATGTGTCATGCATCATGAATTGTTTAAGAATCAAGCATTTTCAAGATAATGACTCATGCATGTTCAATTACTATGATTTCAACAAGTACCACGGCAATGAGTTATTTTTGAATACTTTTGCTTATTGCTATATTATAAATATGTTCCCACGAGCTTTATAGCTCACCCCCTCTAATCTCCCCATTCAGTGACGAAAGCAGAGACCGAGTGAGTCACCGCCACGGCAACACTCCATTTTTGTTATGTTTATTTAATTTCAATACTATATCTTGGAATTCAAGACTTTGGTTACACTTCAAGTATTATTGGTTCAAGAGTATTTTGTATTTTTGGCTCTTGAACTCAAAGTTGTAATTTGGTTTGAGATGTCCTTAAAGCTTTATGAAACTCATCTTGTGGAGCATGAATTATGGATTTGTTGTTTAAATCACATGAAAGCAAGTTTCAAGTTTGTTTTCCAGCAGGCCCATTCATCTTCCGCGGGTCCTTTTCTTAAATGTATAATTAGCTTTGTTTCAAGTTTGTTTCATGTAGGCCCATCGAGTTTCTGAGGGTCGTTTTCTGAAATTGTTTAATTAACAGGTTTCATCCCACGCATACAGTATCACGCTCTCATGTCCGATGTTGGACTCTGGCAGCGGGGTCCAACATTACCTTTCTCAACAAAACCAGCAGGCTGATTCATGAACACATCTTCATACAAATCACCATTCAGGAAAGCAGTTTTCACATCCATTTGATGGAGCTCCAAATCAAAATGAGCAACTAAAGCCATCACAATACGTAATGAATCTTTAGTAGAGACCGAGGAAAAAGTCTCTTTATAATCTATACCTTCCCTCTGGTTATAGCCCTTTGCAACAAGTCTGGCTTTATACCTTTCTATCTCACCTCTAGCATCACGTTTAGTCTTAAAGACCCATTTACACCCAACAGTCTTATAACCACTGGGTAATTCCACCAAATCCCAAACGACATTCATACTCATAGAAGCCAACTCATCTTCCATGGCTGCCAACCATTGTGAACTACGAGAACAAGAAATGACATCCTGAAAAGAAATAGGATCTGAGTCTTCAACTAAATTGAATTCATGCTCCTCCAAGTAAATATAATAGTCTCAAAATTTAGAAGACTCAATAGGTTTAGGAATCCTTTCGGATCTCCTAGGTGGAACTACAACCACATCTGGGACTTCAGAATCAATGCCAACCTGTTGAGGAATTTCAACATCATTTCCTGAATCAACAACATCATTAGGAATCAGAGGAGTCTGAATCTCCTCAGGATGAAAAACAATAGGTGTAGGAACAATAACACGGTCCTCTCTAAAATCAACAACACGAGACTCATGCTTTTCATTATATTCCATGTCCCCTTCAAAATAGACAGCCCGATCTGATTCAATGACTCTAGTAGTGTGATTGGGACAATAAAATCTTGAACCTTTGAGCCAGTACAATAACCAATAAAATAACCTGAAACAGTTCTAGGATCAAGTTTCTTCAACTGAGGATTATAAATCCTCACCTCAGCCTTACAACCCCAAACATGGAAATGCTTCAAACTAGGCTTCTTTCCTGATATCAGCTCAAAAGGAGTCTTCGGTACAGACTTACTAGGCACATGATTCAGAACATAAACAGCAGTCCTCAAAGCATCTCCCCACAAAAACTCTGGTAAGGTGGAGTGACTAAGCATGCACCTAACCATCTCCATAAGAGTACGATTTCGCCTCTCTACAATCCCATTTTGTTGAGGAGTGCCAGGCATGATATATTGTGCCTCAATTCCACAATCCTGCAAGTATCTAGCAAAAGGGTCAGGGTTTCTTCCAGTTTCATCATACCTATCATAATACTCACCACCTCTATCAGATCTTACACATTTGATCTACTTCCTAAGTTGCAATTCAACAATATTTTTGAGTGACTTAAAAGCATCCAAAGATTCAGATTTCTCACGCAATAATTCAATCCATCCATACCGCGAAAAATCATCAATGAAGGTGATAAAGTACCTATAGCCTCCCATGGCAATAGGAGTAATGGGTCCATAGATGTCTGTGTGAATTATCTATAACGGTTCCTCCTTCCTAATCATTTTCTCCTTTCTTACTTTAGCTGTAAACTTCCCCTTCAAGTAATCAACACAAGTGTCAAAATCAGAGAAGTCCAAATCATGCAAAATAGTTTCCTTAATCAACCTCTCTATTCTCTCCTTAGAGATATGTCCTAACCGTTTATGCCACAACATAGAAGATTTTTCAGCAACTCTCCCACGTTTCTTTCCAACAACAGCATTAACATTATCATGCAATGATCAAAACGAGAAGAATTAGCAATCAAAGATAAACAATCCATCACGATAATTGCGTAACCAACAATGCAGAATCATAGTACAAAACAAATCCATTATTGATTATATGGAAATTGTATCCACAACTATGTAAAATGTAAACTGAATCAAATTCAGAACACCCAAATACCCCGGAGGAAATGTGGATGCCACCCAAGACAATACAATCAAATCGCACTAGTTCACACACAACATCTCAAACAAAGGCTTACAATACATCACATCATACCGCCGTAAATGTAAATTCAACGTTATTACAGCCCAAAAGTGTTAACTAAAAACATGGTAAACAATACAAAACAGACTCCTTTCGCTATCAAGTTGACTCGTCCCAGTCTTTAATCTCCTCGTTCTGAACCTACACGGGGCAAATCCACCGTGGTAAGCTTATAGCTTAGTGAGTAATCATTTACCTAATTTAACCGATTTCTTTTCACAATAACAATAGCAGCATGCATTCAGATATTAATAATCAGGAAAAATGCACTTCAGAATAGATTTCATATCAGAAGTCCATGAATAGAAGTGGGTAACGGGACTTATACAGGAGAGACCGAAGTCTCGACATCGAAGTATCACAAGAGAGACCGAAGTCTCGACATCGAAGTGTCTCAGGAGAGATGGAAGTCTCGACACCGAAGTGTCTCAGGAGAGACGGAAGTCTCGACACCGAAGTGTCTCAGGAGAGACGGAAGTCTCGACACCGAAGTGTCTCAGGAGAGACCGAAGTCTCGACACAAATGTGTCCAGGAGCAACTGCAGACCCTTCTAGGCATGCCTATTTACCCAACTCGGACAGAACAAATCATTTCAGACATTTCATGTGCAATAAAATGAGCACTTCCAATAAAATAATCATGCAACAATCACCTCGGACGTTCATTGTCCTAACAAAGACACAATCAAGACAAAGACACATGAGCACTTGACATTCATTGTCCTAATAAGACACAATCAAGACAGAATAAATCAAAGTGAGACCGTCCCTGATCTCTTACTTAACATTGATCGTGTTACTCAGACATTTACCTAAATTGCCTTTAGTGTTTATTGTCCCTAATATCCGGCAAGGGTCTTTCCTCTATAATAGGAACACGGACACAAATTATTATTGGCTTAATTATCAGATGATAACTAAGTATGATGCATGTTCATGACAAATTTTCGGGATTCATCAAAAACTCATAGTATTCGTTACCAATTAAATATGAAAATGTACAAATTCATTATACACTAGAGAGAACGAATGAATAGATATGACATTAATTCTCAAATGCTATGCCAATAAGCAACATAGGGATCATAGGACATGCTAAGAAGAGAAAAAGAGTGCGAGCTGAATCATTGAGCTCTACACTAAGAATGAAACAAAGATACATAATGATAAGAAGTAGACCAAAAAATGAGATAGCGGACAACATTTGAAATTTGGTTTTTGTCAAGAATAAATTTTGAAGTAAGGGATGAAGTAAATGATGGAGAAGTGGTATCTATTTATAAAGCATTTTTGTAAACTAGCCGTTTTTATACCGTTAACTAGCCGTTATTACCTAGCCGTTATACCTTTTAATAAATTATTTTTGGGTGATAAAAATACATATTACTACTGGTCACAAATACGTACGGATACTGTATCATTGACACTGTTCACGGAGACTGTAGCATAGATACTATAGCAAGACACTGTTCACTATTCTGCACTATTCACTATTTTGCACTGTTCATCATCTTCAACCTTCGACTTCCGACTCTGAAACTTCTTCTTTTCTTTTCTTTTTTCTTTTTTTCCCTTCCTTTAACTTCTTCACTTTACAACTCACCTATTTAGCAATTCTAACCTATCAGAATTATCCTAATCTTCAAACATGATAAATCTAAAAAGTTCCTTCCCCCTTTCTTACTCGACGGTATTAGCTAACACCAACAGCGTCTCCCGCAATCCAGCATGATCAGTAACAAAAACAAAAACAAAGATGTAATTCGCGTATGATAAATTATTGGCTATATTACCAACCGTAAACTTCTACTTACCAGCTTTCCAAAGAAAACTCCAATAATGCGATTAAAGCAGGTGTTGGTGAGTGAATGGCTTCGCTATCTCTACTAATGGATGGGTAAAGGATGCATTCGGTGAAGAATAAACGATAATGCTCTATTTAATTCGTTGCGTGTAGGTTTGGATGCGATATGACTAACAAATGACTAATAGGTCCAAATAGTAATAAATAACCAAAACATTGTTATGAATTCTTATAACAAATAAATACCCAAAAGTTCCGTAAAACTTCCAAAATTTACCAAAATGTCGCATAAAATAATGACTCTCAAAATAAATTTTCAACTCAAAACTAATCCTCCATCAATTTCTAAAAATATGTGAAGTATACAAAATTACTAAAATTATAATAATATCGTCCAAATCAATCCAAGTTTCATTAAACCAATATACTTTAAAATGCCATGAATGCATGCCATAATACTTATGCACAATTAAGCAAATATTTAATAAGCAAATAACAAACATAATTCGTACTAACTTCCTTTAATATTCTAACCCCTAATTTGGGGCGCTACAACTCTTCCCTCCTTAAGAAATTTCGTCCTCGAAATTCATACCTGATCCAAATAATTGCGGATACTGAGCCTTCATGATTTCTTCTGATTCCCAGGTTGCTTCCTCAAGTCCATGATGTTGCCAGAGGACTTTTACTAACGGTACTGACTTGTTCTGCAATTGTTTCACTTCTCTGGCTAATATGGCAATTGGCCCTTTTCATATGACAAATCCTGTTGCACCTGAATTTCTTGCACCGGAATCTTATGTGCGACGTCAGACCGATATCTCCTCAACATAGAAACATGGAACACATCATGCAATCTGGCCAATTCTCCAGGAAGAGCTAACTGATAAGCTACAGGTCCAACCCTCTTCAGAATTTCATAAGGACCAATGAATCGCAGACTAAGCTTACCCTTCTTTCCAAACCGAAGTATATGTTTCCATGGTGACACTTTCAGAAACACCTTATCACCCACTTGAAACTCAATATCCTTCCTTTTTAGATCAGCATAAGATTTCTGCCGATCACTAGCAGCTTTTAATCTCTGTTGAATTATCTGAATCTTTTCTTCTATATCTTTCACAATGTCTGGCCCGATCATCTTGTTTTCACTTAACTCCGTCCAACATACCGGAGTTCTACACTTCCTACCATACAACGCTTCATAAGGTGCCATGCCGATGCTCGTCTGATAACTGTTGTTATAAGCAAACTCCATCAAAGTCAGATAATTATCCCAACTCCCGGGAAACTCTAACACACAACCCTCAACATATCTTCCAAAATCAGATAACTCGCTCGATCGTCCATCTGTGCGAGGATGAAAAGCAAGATCAATTTACATTGAGTACCCAATGCTTCCTCAGAACTTTTCCGAATCTCAAGTAAATCGAGGATCACGATCTGAAATAATAGACAATGGTACCCCATGCGCCTTACAATCTCATTCACATACAAATCTGCAAGCCTATCCAGGAATAGTCGGACTAACAGTAGAAAATGAGCGGACTTGGTGAACTTATCCACAATGACCCATACCGCATCATGCTTCCTTTGCATAAGAGGAAGTCCAAAGGACAAAGTCCATGGTAATGTTATCCCATTTCCATTGAGGAATAGGAATAGATTTAACAAACCAAATGGAACCCGGTGCTCACTTTTAACTCGCCGGGCATGTCGACGTTTTGCTACATAATCCACAACATCCTGTTTCATACCTGACCACCAGTAATACTGCTTCAAATCCTGATACATCTTGTTTCCACCCGGATGCATAGTAAATACTATATTATGAGCCTCAAACAATATCTTCTTCTTCAGTTCATCATTAGCTGGCACACACAACCGGTCCTTATAATACAATTCACTATCACCCTGCATAGAAAAATCAGTCTGTTTATCTTCCTGAGTAGCCAAGATAAGTTGTTGTAACTTATCATCAGCTCTTTGAGCATTACAAATCTCCCGTCTCAACGTGGGCTCATATCAATCGAGCCATCAAGGCTCCATCAGATCCCAACTTCCATCCAATCTGCTTCGGTGATAAAGCCGAGATAGTCTTTCGACTTAAGGCATCTGCTACAACATTAGCCTTACCCGGATGGTAGTCTACAATACAATCATAGTCTTTAAATAATTCCAACCAATGTCGTTGTCTCAAATTAAGTTCCTTCTGAGTAAGCAGATACTTCAGACTCTTATGATCTGTAAAAATTCTACACCTTTCACCATACAGATAGTGTCGCCAAATTTTTAAGGCAAACACTACTGCTGCAAGCTCCAGATCATGAGTAGGGTAATTCTGTTCATGAGTCTTTAATTACCGAGAAGCATAAGCAACTACCTTCCCTTCCTGCATCAAAACACAACCTAACCCAATCCCGTGATGCATCAAGATATCTAACATACTCCTTACCAGAAGTAGGTTGAACTAATACAGGAACTTTAGTAAGCATACATTTCAACCGATCAAAGCTACTCTGACATCTATCAGTCCATTCATACTTCACTCCTTTCCGTAATAGTTTAGTTAAAGGGGATGCTATCACCGAAAACCCTTAACAAACCGACGGTAATAACCACTGCACCTGTAAAACTTCTCACCTCTCACACGCTCCTTGGTGGCTTCCAATTAACAACCGCCTATCTTACTAGATCGACTCTAATTCCTTCAGATGAGACAACATGCCCTAGGAATGAGACCTCCTGAAGCCAGAAATCACATTTACTCAACTTAGCATACAACTGCCTTTCCCGCAGGGTCTGTAATACAATTTGGAGATGTTCAATATGCTCATGTTCATTCTTGAATAGACTGAATATCATCAATAAACACCACAACAAATCGGTCCAGATAAGGCCTGAATACTCTATTCATCAGATCCATAAATGTTGCTGGAGCATTAGTTAACCCGAACGGCATTACTAGGAATTCTTAATGTCCATAACGGGTCCTAAATGCAGTCTTCAGTATATCCACATCTTTTACCCGAAGCTCGATAATACCCGATTGCAGATCTATCTTCAAAACACTCGCATCTCTCAACCGATCAAATAGATCGTCAATCCTTGGCAATGGATACCTATTCTTCACTGTGACCCTATTTAACTGCTGATAATCGATGCACATGCGCAGTGTACCATCCTTCTTCTTTACGAGCAACACCGCACACCCCACTGGTGATACACCGGGTCTAATAAACCCTTATCCGTAAGTTCTTGTAATCGCAACTTCAACTCCTTCAACTCAAGAGAGCCATTCTATACTGTGCTCTAAATATCTGAGCAAAGACCGGCATCACTGATAGATAACTCCACTTCTCTCTCTGAGGGACTCTAGGCAATTCTTCGAAAAACATCCGAAACTCCTTCACTACAGAATCTCAAGCGGCCCTCCTTAGCACCTTCCTTCCGGGTATCAAGTACAAAGCTAGATAAGCTTCACACCCTTCCTGAGAAGCTTTTGAGCTTGCATAGCAGATACTACATTGGTCAGAGCTCGTGTGAAACCACCATGAAATACAATCTCAGATTGGTCGGGCCTCTTCAAGAAAACGATCTTCGCCTTACAGTCGATTACTGCCTGATGTTTCGACAGTCAATCTATACCCAGAATCAAATTAAATTCGTGAAACGACAACTTAATCGATCCGCTACATACCCTTCCTCGATCATAATCGGACAATTTCTAACCACTTGATGCACCAACACACTACTACCCAGAGGACTAGTTACATGCATGTCATATTCTAACTGATCTATACACATCTCCTTATCAAACATTTCTTCAGCACAAATATATGAATGCGACGATCCAGGATCAAATAATGCATACTTTATAGAATCAAAGAGAGAAACCATACCAAAGAATGACATCTCGGTGCATCCCGATCCTCACGAAGCCAAAGCATAAGCCCGAGTGAAGCGAGTACAATTGGTCGAGTCACGCTCGACCGGGTACTCAGATTAGCTCGCTCTGGCGATATCCGCCGACCTCTTCCTCGCCTCCGGCAGAATCGATGCATGAGAAACCTCTCTCTTGGCTTGGCTATCCTGCATCGCTCCGAGGACAATTTGCAACCATATGATCTGTACTTTCACAACCAAAACATGCACCTGTAACTCTCCAACAGACACCCCAATGATGATTAGAGCAGTGTGGGCACTCTGGAGCACTAGAACCTCGACTCCCGGTGGAATCTCTACTAGAGGTAGTCGATGTAGGATAGTTTTGTTGCCTTCCTCGCATCACAGATCTTTGAGCACTTCTTAGAGTAGAGAAACTACCTTCCCGACTTCGTTTTCCCGAAGACTGGCCTCCTCGAGTAAAGCCTCTTCTCTAGCTTCTTTCTTTTCTGATCGTCTCTTGTCTTTCAACCTTGATTGCAGCTTGTACCACCTGGTGGTAAGTCACTTGTTGTAGCAAAGTAAACGCTGCCAGATGCTCCTTAATAGAATCATGCAATCCGTCCTCAAACTGATGACAACGGAATTCCTCAGTAAGCACGGAGTCAGGGGCATATTTACTGAGTCGGTTGAACTCCCGATCATACTCAGCAACTGATAAATTTCTCTGCCTCAGGTTCAGAAATTGCTTCCATTTCTCCTTCCTCAGACGCCTCACCACATACTTGGCTCTAAATTCTTGGACAAAGAAATCCCAAGTCAAGGAACAGTGGTGGGACCTCATAACGAACTTCCACTATTCATAAGTCGCCCCAGAGAGCGGAAACAAAGACAATGCACCACCGCTCCGCCGACAACTAATCTCGCCCAAGACTCTTCACCTTCTCAATCCAGAACTCGGCTCCTTCAGATTCTTCCAGGGATGTTCCAGTAAATTCCTCAGCTCCATACTTCCTCAATTGATCAATCGGAGCCTTAGGTATTGTCATCCGATGCACCAAAGTCATCATATCCTGGGACAGCTTAAGCAAAGCTTCTCCCTGAGCTGGAGGAGGAGGTGGAACCTCAGCTTCTCCTCGATTGACCCTTGATGGTCCTGGTGTTTCCGAACGTGTTTGCTCCGGCTGATTACTCTCAGCAACTTCGTCAACAATCTCGTGAGATCCTTCCATCGTGCTTCATATAGACAAAACATGGGACACCGCATTAGGCCATAACACAACGTAAACACTCAACAGCAAACCATAGGTAAGCATTGGTTAAACCAGAACCGCCTAAACCAGGTGCTCTGATACCAAAAAAATGTAACACCCAAATACCCCCTGGGAGGATATGTGGATGCCACCCAACACAATACAATCAAATCAGACTAGTTCACACACAACATCTCAAACAAGGTCGATAATACATCACATCATACCGCCGTAAACAAAATTCAACGTTATTACAGCCCAAAAGTGTTAACTAAAACATGGTCAACAATACAAAAACAGACTCCTTTGGCCATCAAGGTTGACTCATCCCACTCTTTAATCTCCTCGCTCGAACCTACACGGGCAATCTACCGTGCTAAGTTTATAGCTTAGTGAGTAATCATTTATCTAAATTAACCGATTTCTTTTCACAATAACAATAGCAAAGATGCATTCAGAGATTAATAATCGTGCAAAATGCACTTGAATAGATTTCATATCGTAAGTCCATGAATAGAAGTAGGTAACGGGACTTATACAGGAGAGACCGAAGTCTCGACATCGAAGTGTCACAGGAGAGACCGAAGTCTCGACATCGAAGTGTCTCAGGAGAGACTGAAGTCTCGACACCGAAGTGTCTCAGGAGAGATCGAAGTCTCGACACCGAAGTGTCTCAGGAGAGACCGAAGTCTTGACACCGAAGTGTCTCAGGAGAGACCGAAGTCTCGACACAAATGTATCCAGGAGCAGTTGCAGACCCTTCTAGGCATGTCTATTTACCCAACTCGGACAGAACAAATCATTTCAGACATTTCATGTGCAATAAAATGAGCACTTCCAATAAAATAATCATGCAACAATCGTCTCAGACGTTCATTTTCCGGAACAGTACACAATCAGTACAAAACAAATCAAAGTGAGACCGTCCCGGATCTCTTACTTCTTAACATTGACTGTGTTACCTGTATTACTTACCTAAATTGCCCTTAGTGTTTATTGTCCCGGCAATATCTGGCAGTGGTCTTTCCTCTATAATAGGGAACACGGACACAAATTATTATTGTGCTTAATTACTGTATGATAACTGAGTATGATGCATGTTCATGACAAATTTTCGGGATTCATCAAAAACTCATAGTATTCGTTACCAATTAAATATGAAAATGTACAAATTCATTATACACTAGAGAGAACGAATGAATAGATATGACATTAATTCTCAAATGTTATGCCAATAAGCAACATAGGGATCATAGGACATGCTAAGAAGAGAAAAAGAGTGCGAGCTGAATCATTGAGCTCTACACTAAAAATAAAACAAAGATACATAATGATAAGAAGTAGACACAAAAATGAGATAGCGGAAAACATTTGAAATTTGGTTTTTGTCAAGAATAAATTTTGAAGTAAGGGATGAAGTAAATGATGGAGAAGTGGTATCTATTTATAGAGTATTTTTGTAAACTAGCCGTTTTTATACCGTTAACTAGTCGTTATTACCTAGCCGTTATACCTTTTAATAAATTATTTTTGGGTGACAAAAATACGTATTACTACTGGTCATAAATACGTACGGATACTGTATCACCGACATCGTTTCACGGAGATCGTAAGCGTAGCTATCAGAAGCAAGACACCGCTCACTATTCTCGCATGCTCACTATTTTGCACTGTTCATCATCTTCAACCTTCGACTTCCGACTCTGAAACTTCTTCTTTTCTTTTCTTTTTTCTTTTTTTCCCTTCCTTTAACTTCTTCATTTTACAACTCACCTATTTAGCAATTCTAACCTATCAGAATTATCCTAATCTTCAAACATGATAAATCTAAAAAGTTCCTTCCCCCTTTCTTTCTCTACGGTATTAGCTAACACCAACAAATAGCCTCCATAATCCAAAGATGATCAAGAATAAAATAAAACAAAGATGTAATTCGCGTATGATAAACTATTGGCTATATTACCAACCGTAAACTTCTACTTACTAGCTTTCCAAAGAAAACTCCAATAGTGCGATTAAAGCAGGTGTTGGTGAGTGAATGGCTTCGCTATCTCTACTAATGGATGGATAAAGGATGCATTCTATGAAGAATAAACGATAATGCTCTATTTAATTCGCTATGTGTAGGTTTGGATGCGATACACTAACAAAACAACTAATAGGTCCAAATAGTAATAAATGACCAAAACATTGTTATGAATTCTTATAACAAATAAATACCCAAAAGTTCCGTAAAACTTCGAAAATTTACCAAAATGTCATTATAAATTAATGACTCTCAAAATAAATTTTCAACTCAAAACTAATCCTCCATCAATTTCTAAAATATGTGAAGTATACAAAATTACTAAAATTATAATAATACTTGTCCAAATCAATCCGAAGTTTCATTAAACCAATATACCCGGAAAATGCCATGAATGCATGCCATAATACTTATGCACAATTAAGCAAATATTTAATAAGCAAATAACAAACATAATTCGTACTAACTTCCCTTAATAATCTAACCCCTAATTTGGGCGCTACAAATTCCTTCTCATAGAAGGCACATAAACAACATCTTTCAAAAGCAAATCATGTCCACTACTCAACTTCAAGGAAACTACTCCTATGTGCTCAACATTAACATTAGATCCATCTCCTAGTTGCACCATCACCTCCCCTTTATTTGGTTTCCGCCTACTTTTGAACTCCTGCAATGAGTTCGTTATATGAATAGTGGCACCAAAGGTTCAACCACCATGAATTAGGAGGAACATCAACCAGATTCGATTCAAAACAGACAAAGATTTGAGGAACACCGCCCACACCATCATACTTGGTCTTAGACAATAAAGACAAATAATTAGACTTTTCAGTCTTATCAAACTTCTGAAATATTTCACCAATGACCTTGAGATAATCTTTGGCATTATCGCTTTTCGATGCTCTCTTTAATGGTCTTCCCATTGTGTACTTGATAGTTATCAAACAAACCTTATTAGCACGAACCCATTTATCATATTTAGCTCTATCTGCAATGGAAGACTCAACAAGGGTTATGCAGCTCATCCTCGATGAGAGCAACATCAACATTAGAAACCGCCAAAATGGATTTAAAGATTCAAGCCACCTCATAATTGGTCCCATTCACTTAATCAAAGAATTCAAAGTGGAAATTGATACAAAGCAGGGAGATTTAGCAAATGTATCAAAAACTAGCATAATTGGGCAAAAAACACAGCTAGGTTCTTATGCAATTGCAATCCTGTCTAAGGGTCTCGAATTACAACACAGATCACCCAGAACATTAAACTATGCCCTAAAGCTAATATCGATAGGATATTGAAAACTTTAAAGACATAATTCAATGAATTAAACAAAACATTAGAAACCATATTGATAAAGACAAACCGATAGGGTAAGTGCATCATTAACATAGCATCTAATGTATGCCCAATAACAACATCACAACAATAATTTGTAATAATTGGTCTCACGATAGGCGAGCTCATAATTACACAAAATGAATGGCAATAGTCCAATAACATTCCCCAAGATTGATCCCTTAGGTTCAATTAGCACCACAATTGCAAAAATAACCATAATTAATAATATAATATAACATTATATGCATAAACGACATCAAAAAATTAATTTTGGTGCACAACTATATAACTCTGAGAGTACACAAGACTCCACAAGCCCAAATAATACAAGGAATAAGTACAAAAATTTTCAAGGAAAAATTCAGAGAGTACAGTATATTTTTATTGATGGGTGTCGAATCCACCAAAAATAATTCCCAAACACCAAACAAAAATAAATTGCGCACAGTGGTAAATGAGGTCGATCCACAGAGAATGAAATAAATTGATTCTATTCAAATGCCAAAGAACGAATGAAATTAATAAAAAGGGGATTTTGGGGTTTTCTACTAAAACTACTAATTAAACTAACCACTAATAAATGATTAACGCAATTGATATCAAATAAAATAACAACTATGATTAAACTAGCAAAGAACACAGATAAAATTGATTAACTCAAATAATGACAACTAGCCAGGAAATTCCTAATTATTATGCATAGACCTCGATCATCGACTCAAATATTTTCTTTGGTTTAATAATAGGTTAGCTATGGTTACCAACTACCTCTGCTCCTCGCTTCTTCTTAATTTTAGAACAAACAAAGAGACTCCTTTAAACTGTTCCCTAATTAACTAATAACCCCTTCGAGACTCTCTCCGAGATTCAATTAATTAACAACATTAAACTCCAAAGAAACACTAACCCTAACTAATTACGCACTGACTCATGCTTCATCTAATTAGATCGCAAATTTCTCAACACAAAATCAGACAAGTAATATGTCCTAGTGCCAATTGCCACAAACACTAATCACTCAGTTAACACCACCAAGTAAATCAGTTGGCGATATGTTAATTAACTAATTCTACAATCGGGCCCTAATCGCAGAATCAATTAATAAACAATGACAGTAAAACGGAAACTGATGGGTGTCGAATCTACCAAAAATAAATCCCAAACACCAAACGAAAATAAATTCCACACAGTGATAAATGAGGTCGATCCACAGAGAATGGAATAATTGATTCTATTTAAATGCCAAAGAAAGAATGAAAATAATTAAAATGGGGGGTTTGGAGTTTTCTACTGGAACTACTAATTAATCTAACCACAAATAAATGATTAACGCAATGAAAATCAAATAAAATAACAACTACGATTAGACTAGCAAAGAACACACATAAAATTGATTAACTCAATAAACGACAACTAGCCAGGAAATTCCTAATTATTATGCAGAGACCACGATCATCGACTCAAATATTTTCTTTGGTTTAATAATAGGTTAGCTATGGTTACCAACTTCCTCTGGCTCCCTCGCTTCTTCTTAATCTTAGAACAATCAAAGAGACTCCTTTAAATCGCTCCCTAATTAATTAATAACCCTTCGAGACTCTCTCCAAATTCAATTAATTAACAAAGATTAAACTCTAAAGAAACACTAACTCTAACTGACTACGCACTGACTCATGCTTCATTTAGTTAGATCTCAAGTTCCTCCACACTAAATCGCATAAGTATTATGTCCTAGTGCCAATTGCCACAAACACCGATCACCCAGCTAGACTCCACCAAGTAAATCAACATGATATGTAAATTAACTAACTCTACAATCAGCCTCAATCGCAAATCAATTAATAAACAATGATAGTAAATCGTAAACAAGACGAATATTATAAACCAAATAATCGTAACAATAGTCTCACGAGTCAAAGCATAAGAATTGGAATTCTCACTAAAAATAACTTAGCTACTCATAACTAAATTAAACCTAACAAGGTTCTTAATTAACATAATCTAAAATCAAGAAAAGAAAGAAAACTAAAAAATAAAGTTCGAAATTGATCCACGATGATGATGCCTCATGCTCCCCCTTCAGATCTCCTATTCCCCACCAAAAGTATTTTCTCCTCTCACCTTCGCGTAAAAAACCGCCTCCTCCCTCTAGGTTTTGTCCTCTTTCCTTTAATTGCCGTGGGCCCTCCTCTTGATGGCCTCTTGTCCTAAACAACATGGGCCCTTTTAATTGACCAAAGGCTTTGATTTGGGCTGCCACGCTGTTCTCCCATTTAACTTGCCTCCATATGTCTTATCGTGACTTCTATGCTTGTCCAATGCTGCTGGCTCTAGCTCTTGTCCTCCAGCATGATCACTTGGTTTTAATTGTTGAATTCTTTTATATCCACTGTTGGGGCGTCCCCACTTGCCTGCTGACTCCAGTCGACGCCACCTCCTTATTGATGGATTTGACAATTTAAAATGCCCTCCTCACACTGTTGCGTGACCTATTGCCCATCTGATGCTAATTTGCTCTCCTGGTTACACGTGCTCGCTTCAATTTAATTTTGCTGAACAAAACGCTGATTTCCTCCATTAAAATGCAAGTCCACTTAAATCCCTTCAAGAAAATATTAAATCAATTAAGTCCCAACAATTGAATCAACAAGAGGAATAAAAAGGAATAATTAAAACAACAAAATTAGACAAATATGCACTTATCAAATATCCCCACACTTAAACGATGCTTGTCCTTAAGCATAAAAGAGAACTAAGACACAATGAAAAACCGCTCCAATAAATGAAACATGCACAGAGGTAATGTAAACTAGGAATGAGAGCGCAATCTTGTCCCAATGTCAACGAAATGTCAAATAAATGCAACAAGTTTCCCACACGAGAAGACACAAGCCTGAAATCAAATTGAAGTGCATGCATGAATTACCGAATTTTAATTAAAAACCAATCAGGTCTAGGAATCACACTTCACTTATCAGGTGGTTAATATATACGAGGAACTCCGAATCTAAGTGGTAGTTATGGGAAGATCAGGTTAATCTTAATTAATTGATTAGGTGCTTTTACCTGTAAATTACTCGGAATTGTCATTGGCCTTTTTACGCGAATGCAAACGTTTGTGATGAATGTCACCCGGTTACTCAGTCAATCACAACGCCAAGTGGCTTTAGCCTTACGTAATTACTCAGATGCTTGTAAATTTTTTTTCGAGTAATCAGAGGAGTAGTTAATTGCCTCACACGTCAATTGTCCGAGACCTTTTGATGCGAACGCAAATATTTGTGATGAATGTCGCCCGGTTACTCAATCTCGACCAACCTTTAGACGGATTTTTGGCTTCGCTCACAATCACCTTTGGCGATTGGCGGAACGAATCTAACACCCTTTTTATGTTTATTCCACATTCCCTTTCTCCACCATAATTTCCCAACATCAATCCAAAGTTCCACACATATACCAACTCAACTTCTAAGCTTAACATGACTCTAGACAAGAAAGGCACCGATTAATCACACTTTTTTTTTTACCGATTAACCCAGGCTCGCAACTTCAACATATAGGACAAAATCATTAACATTTAATTAACATTAAGCAACAAGGGACTCAACCATACTCTCGACTCCTTTAAACAATCCATCATCACCTAAGGCACAGCAATTCATCAAGCAAAATGGAGCAGAAAGTATATCACAAATGTCGCAACCAAAAGTCAAAATATACCGAGAGCGACAGAGGGCACAAAAACAGAAGCAACACAAAAACAAAAACAGCAAAAGCAACACGCATCTCAAAAACTATAAATCACCTCCCCACACTTAAAGCATGCGTTTCCTCAACGTAAAAGTAAATGAAAAGAGTAAACTGAGGACTTCCCTGAATCCGGGGACGATGGTGCTGAGCTGGTCTGGTGGTGAAGATGAGGGCTTATACGTGAGCTCGTTTAGGCATCCCGCCAGTAGGGTATAGCTAGTACAGTGAGGGACGAGAGCCAACATATGATTATATAGAGGACTCCCGCCAGCTGTAATCCAAGAACTCCGAATTGATCCAATGCTGAACCTCCTGAAAGACACAGGGAAGGAAAGGAAAATATCAAAACAAAGAAAGAAGGAAACAAACGAGACAAAAAAACACAAAATAAAGAAAAAGAAAGGAAAGAAAAAAAATAAAATAAAAATATGGGTTGTCTCCCATTAGCGCTCTTGTTTAACGTCCTAGGCTCGACGATTCTCGTCCCAACTTAATCCTCCGGTGGGGGCCTCCAGACAACCCCTCAATCGTGTGATTCAAACCCCTCGTAGAATGGTTTCAGCCTATGCCCGCTCACTTTAAAAACTCATCGGTGCCAAGTTCTTCAATTTCCACAGCTCCATGTGGATAAATGTTGCGCACCACGTACGGGCCTACCCACCTCGACCGCAATTTGCCCGAAAAAAGCCTCAACTTGGACTGGTATAACAACACCTTTTGACCAATCTTGAAAGACTTCCTACATAACATTTCATCGTGAAAAGCCTTTGTCTTTAGCTTGTAGATTCTCGAGTTCTCATATGCATCATTCCGGATCTCCTCTAGCTCTTGTAACTGAAGCTTCCTATGCACCCCGGCTTCATCCATTCCTAAGTGACATTTTTTGATAGCCCAATAAGCTCGATGCTCAAGCTCCACCGAAAGATGACATGCTTTTCCAAAGACTAATCTGTAAGGTGACATGCCGATTGGGGTTTTATAGGCTGTCCTATAGGCCCATAGTGCATCATCTAGTCTCAAACTCCAGTCCTTACGGTTTAGGTTAACCGTTTTCTCTATAATCAACTTGATCTCTCTGTTTGAGATTTCGGCTTGTCCATTGGTTTGTGGATGATAGGCCGTGGAGGTGCGATGAGTGACGTGGTACTTTTTGAAGAGTGCCTCAACCGTCCGGTTGCAAAAGTGCATCCCTCTATCACTGATTATGGCTCGAGGAGTGCCAAACCTGACAAAAATATTAGACCTAACAAAATCCACAACAACTTTAGAATCATTAGTCCGGGTGGCTTTCGCTTCCACCCACTTCGACACATAATCAACAGCAAGAATAATATATAAGTTACCATAGGAAGATGGAAAAGGACCCATGAAATCCATACCCCACACATCAAAGATTTCACAAACAAGAATAGGGTTAAGGGGCATCTGATTCCTAGGACCTATGTTTCCCATCTTTTGACAACTTATACAACTTTTACAACATAAATATGCATCGCGAAAAAGTGTAGGCCAGAAAAAACCACTTTCTAACACTTTACTAGTAGTTCGTTTTGGGCCAAAGTGTCCACCACAAGCATATGCATGGCAAAAGTTTAGTATGGAATTGATTTCATTTTCAGCCACGCATCTCCTAATAATTTGATCAGTGCCTATTTTCCAAAGGTAGGGGTCATCCCAAATATAATATTTAGAATCACTCAATTTTATCCTTAGCGACCTAGGCAAATGATCGCAAATCACCAAGAGCTAAAAGTTCACAATATTCAGAGCACTCCACTCATGAGAACCGAACCCGACATCGACGGTGATATCCGAGCTCACACCCGAGGGTGGTATGCTAGAGTAGTCAATGCAATGTAAAACTTATTATGATATTTTGTTTTTGAAAACAATGAGTGTGCGAATTAAAATAAACAATTCGGGCCCGTGATACGAAAACCCATTTCATTCTTACACTTTATCAAAGATCACATGTCAAATAATATTTATCAATTAGGGCCCTCAATCAATTCAATACAATTTTATGAATATAAATTTACACATAAGTTAAGATAACACAAATGCACGTGAACTGATCCCGACATCGAACATCGACTCTCTTGTAGTAATCATACTCCTGCTCACTAACGGGTACTGCTCAATTCTGAAAAATAGTTGCAATATTGGGTGAGTTTATGAACTCGGTGAGAAACCATCATCGATGGTTCACCCAACTCATGCATTTACCAATCATATTAGCACAAGAGCATTTACAGAATACCACATATTATCACATTTCAGCCCAATTTCATATACACATGCAATTTCAACATTCACATATTTCACCATTTACAATCATATATATATATGCAATGCGATGTGACACTGTTCCATTTTCATTTCGTTGTTGTGATCGCATCCAAATCGTCCCATAGAATATGCATTTGCGTTGAGCGATGGCTCGAAAACATCGGGCTTGAAGCCACGATACATCGAGCCCGAGGCTCAATACATGGACCCGAGGTCCCGTATGTTGAACCGAAAGCTCATATACGCTGGGCGTGATATGCCCCGATATGGTGGTTGCTCGGTCACAACCGCTTTTATCCGATCATACTTTTATGTTTATGCATGCAATGTACCTATTCCAATTTCCATTTACATGTCAACACTATTTGCCAGCTTCTTGGACGCTCGTCCCAGATTTTAATTATCTACATTTCCAATTTATTTCATCCTACTATATCACATTGACAATCCCATCCAATGTGTCAAATGCATAATTAACACTTCAATATCAATTTTCCATTTCCTTGACCTCCGTCCGAGATCTCCAATGTAACATTCACAAACAAGCACACACAAGTAGCACTTCGTTATCTCATTCCAAATATTTCGCACACCTATGGTCCAAATCAATCAAAATCAAACACATATAAACCTCCATTATCTCTACATGGCAAAATTGCAAAATCTTAAACACATAAAGGTCGAGGAACCAACTAGGTTACTCACATGTACTTCCGAGCTAACATCTGAAGTCTCAAGAACGCCGGTGATCGACGCCCAAATGTGCCTCTATAACAAACAGAGGAATCGATCACTAATTATCCAATCCGAACTAGTATAATGCACATGTAAGTGTATAATGCATATTCATGAGATTTACCTAAATCCAAAATTTTCCCGTAATAAAAATTCCATCAAAATTAGAAAACTATAGCCATCGACAAGATTTCAATTCGACCTCGATCGGTCCAAAATAAATAAAACAAGGACTATAGAACAATTTCCGGGGTCACGCTCAATTTCCGCCTAAAATTCCCAATTTCTCAAAATGAAATTCAATATTTCACAAACCGATGCCTCAAGAATCGAGTCAATCGGACGTCCTGACGGAAAAGAAATTGACAAAAGAATCACCAAATACTAAATAATCAAATAATAAGAAATAAATAGAATAATAAAACAAAATCAGAGGCCTCGTCACTAGGGCGAGGCGTCGCCCTAGTGACCGGGCGCAATTCCACTTCCCATTTCCCTTTTTTTTTCCTGATTTCCCAATCCAACTTCCAACACTCATAATTCTCAGCACACAATTCAGAAAAATACAAATTATACCTTGTTGGAAAGATAAAGAAACCCTCTACAATTCTCAAGAAGACCATAAAAATTAATCTCACCCCTAAGGGTGTCAAAAATCCCTTCAAAGCTACTGCCTACTCAAATCCCATTAAAACAGACCAGTACATTGCAAATTCCATAACTCTCTGATTTTTCAGCCAAAAATTACCACATAAATATGCTCAATAAGTTCACAATGTCATCTACAACTTTCATGAACAACCCAAAATCAAATTCCATAACCAACTAGGTCAAACAATTCAACAAAGAATCTGTATACAGAATTTAACCAATCTGAACAGTACATTTCACATCAGTTTATCTCTTAGCACAAATGTCACTAAATTCACTACCTTATATCCCTGAAAAGATAAGATCTCAAACTTCAATTTTCATGAAGAACTCAAAATCCAATTCAATTTCTAACAATTTCAAAACTGTCATGCAAGTTACTGCCATGATCAGCAGTTCATAACCTAATGCAGGTTCAATATTTACAAAATCATAACTCCCAAATTTGACCTCTAAAAATTACATGTCATATATCATTTTCAAGAGACTTTCTTCCTCTGCAACTTTGCAGAAGATTACTCACACCAATTCAGTTCACATAATTTGCTAAAATTTCTTCCAATCCGCAAGCTCACAAACTCAATACTTAGGCTAGGTTTCATCAAAATGCTCAAAACCAGTCAATAGAAATCAGTTCATATCTCCCAATATACAACTCGAAAATTAGCAAGATCAGTGGCAATGGAAAGCTAACTCAGTATTATACAACTTCCACGAAGACCATTTTCCCAAATTCCATCTCAATTAATTTAGAAAAATCAACAAAGTAATCAGGTCATATATGCGGGTACAGTTCACAGACCCTACAAACAGTAACTTTCCATGCAAAGATTCACCCTTCTAACATTACAATTTAACAACACCTATTTCACACTAAAATGAAGCCAACATCCCAAAGTTTACTTGGGCACAAACCTCACCTCATTTGCTCACCTATAAAATTAGTTATGATCAAAACATTCCAATTGGTCAAAACTCAATTTCCAGCTTTCATCAACAACCTAACTTCTATCACTTCTAACATCAATAACACATCACTAAGCATCCATTCCTACCTCTAAGTCAACCACAAATTCATCACAACAAACACTTCTATAATAACACAAAAATGGCAGCACACATATACACAATTCCCATACTTTACTTCCATGTATTAGGCATCATAAACATCATTAATAACCTCTTATCACCTATTTTAACTACCATAACCAATTCCCTTACACAAACATACATTAAACCCATTCAAACCTACCCTTTCATGATCAAATAAATGCTCAAAGGATGCTCATAAATGCTTCTAACTACTAATTCATGCATTAAAAGAATGATCAAAGCTTAAAACACACTCTTACCTAGCCAAGCTTTCAATCTTTCCCTCAATCTTCCAACTTATAACAACTTCCTAATTTCTCTTCTACTTTCTCCAACACCTACGACTATCACCCATCACCATCTTCACAAGGCTTAAGCTTGGTTTGTATGTGAGTAGAAGTAAGCAAGGAGACAAGAACACATGTATATATATGCAAGACCAACAAAGGAATGGAAGAAGATGGAGGTTTCGGATGATGAAGTTTTTCACTTTAACAATCACTTTTGTTCAACTTTCAAGGAGATAACTATGCACTAAAGAAGGATACTCGTGTATGACAAAGGAGACTCAAGCTTAAAAAAATCGTGGATGATACATATAAAGAGACAAATTTATTTAATAAAGAGGACACTTGGCATTTTAAGTAAGATAAGACAAAAATCTAGCTAATCTTAATTAATTTAGCACTAATCCCAATTAAACTCTAATCATGACACTAAAATAATTCCCTAACCTCAATTATCCAATAATCTAATGCCATTAGGCAATCCTTTTCAGCACGTAAAAGGCTCACTAATCGGTCGATTGAATTTTTCTGTCCGGGCACGAACCTCGAAAAATTTCAGAAAAATTTTCATAAATTCCTAAAAATGTAAAACACTTAATGGCACACTCCAAATAATTTTCCAATTACGATTATCCCATAAATTTCACAAAAGGTCTCAATTTGAAACCTAAGCCGAAAAATGTCATGAATGCATGTTTACCATGTGTAAGTGCAACAACCCATCACCATAGAGGCTATAAATCAGATGCGCATGCCGAGCTATAATTTAATACTCCTAGCCCGTCCCAATTTACCAAAATATCCTTCCCATAGGAGATGGGATGTTACAATTCTCCCTTCCTAATAAAAATTTCGTCCGCGAAATTTCATATACGGTTGATCAGGAAAGCAGGGGATTCTTTTCGATTAATACACTCTGTTTCCCACTGATTTTGCTACATGACCACATTCGGTCAATGAATGGAGATCAAAACAATCAATGACTCTATTTCCCTTTCTCAAGCTTTCCATTATTTTACTGCCTTCTCATGATTATGCGCAACGTGTCACTTTTCAATATCATCACTATCAATAACATAAATATCGAATCCTAACAATATTTCCAATTCCATCTATGAACTACTTTGTGAATCCGAACCATCTTTTAGGTTTTTGCCTAACTTACCAATCCATAATTCGATTCATACCACAATCACATAGAGGCCCCTTATCACGAATTCAATTTCCCTTAACTACATCTTGATTTCACATCTAAGTACCTTTTGACCGAGGCCATATCTTTCAAAATATTTCATTTATTACATATCGGATTTCGTTATTATCAAACCACAAATCTCATGAGATTTAGAACCTCAAATGAATCAATTCACTTATTGTCACCATCTTAAATTACTTAACCTATCACTTTATTATCTTAATCACATAATATAGGATTACGACTCCTTTTGGACAAGAAGACCCTTATACACTTTTCAATGGTGACACCAATATAATGATTGTCATGCCATAATCCCTTTGCACTATACATCAATCTCATATCCCAATGAAGTCCAAAATTATCAATTTCACATTTGTCTTCGTGAGTCAAGCTCGTTGATTAATCACACACGCCATCGCTCAATTTAACAGATTATACCAAAGAATTGCTTTTCCACAATACTTTTACTAGAACATAACGCTTCGATTGTTTCTTATGCTTTCTCGAACCATTTATCGATAATCATTTGATTTCCCGCCTAACCTTTCAATTACTCACAATACACTCTTGCTAGTACATAAAGCTTCGATCATTCCTTACATTTTCACTAACAGCCCGTAATAAGTATCACCCATATCTCTTAATCAACTATACCTATCACTTTCCTCACAATTGAGTTAATTCCGCTCCTCAATACAATTTCCAATTTCTACATCCTCACTTCGGGTTTTGCCAATCCACTTTGATGCACACCAACTTTGAACTTCTCATAGCTAATAATACTTTCTTTTGCCCCATTTTGTCAGTTCGACTATAACACTCAATAATACACTAGGTTTGATAACCTTCTTACCCAAATTTTGATCTTCTGCAATTGAATTTATTTTTTTTCTTTGTTCAATCTCTTAAATTGCGCCATTGGCTTAGTTTAAATTAATCAGTCGTTGAATCCTTTTCAAATCATTCAAATGCATGACATAACTCAATCGTTATCGATTTGCATATTCATAGACATCTCCAAACTATTTTTGTACGATTTATGTCTCCAAGCTTTTAGGCCACACTCAGTATAACAAGTTTCAAATCATCAATCATAATACCGCCCATAGAATCATATTTACCCCAAGGTACATAAAATCACTTTATACAATGTCAATAGATCACATCATAACCTTTATTGAACACTTCAAGATAGACAAGTGAATTCTTCAAATGTCTCCTTTATGATCATCAATCATAACATTCGCATGTTTTCTCAATTATTCTTGTCGCTTTGCTAAAACCAGAAAATCTCGAACACATCCAAAGAATCCATTAGTTTTAACTAATTCAATTCGCATACACATATCTTTTGAACTTTCACATGTTATCAATACTTATATCTTCATTAATTCTCCCAATATCTCATGTTCGATACTAATTCATCCTTTATTCATTCAATTAGGTTAAGATTCACTCTTATGAGACTTGTATAACGACCAATTTCCTCAACTATCCCAATTTATCCATTTCTTATGCTTATATCCTCTTATGTTTATATTCATTATCCACCCAAACACAATTGAGACATGTTCCTTTTCAAGAATACAATAAACTTATACCCATAGTTGACTCATATAACTCTTTCATGATCAAACGCTCCAATGAGGAACAATTTCCTTATAATTTTCTCATCATAACATATTCTCGCCACAAGGTCCTTCATTTCTCCACATAGCTCAATTTATTCACAATAAATCACTCACCGACTTGAATAAACAATCATTATATCGATCTCGTACTTTCGAACATAATTACACAAAGTATACCCAACTTTTAATCCCTCAAATTGCAATTAATATTTCCTTAATATGCGACTTCTCTTACATAATCAAAGTCATCTCATTAACGTAATGTACACTTTTCAGAGCATATTTTTTCTCTCACGATTAAGTCTCTCGCTAGATTTAATACACTCATAAAACTTTATCAATCAACAATATATTTTTTCCATCACTATAGATATACATATCAATTACCTTGATACTTCACAAAGATCAATCTCTGAAGAGCACTTAAACAATTTCTTTCCTCTACTATCTTGCCATCATTACCCTAATCATCACATCCTATCGACAATATATCTCTATAGTCCCATCAATTTGCCCGTTAATAGATCGTCTTCGCTAAGAATACCTTAATTGTATTTACTTCTCGATAACCATTCTCTTTTGGTACCAATTCTTGATCATGGGACCTTACTATATTCATGTCCCTCTTTTATTCCCTCAAGCTCACTACCAATGCGAACATCTTTAATCGTCTCACTTCTTTCTCAATTGATCATTCTGAGCATTCTCATGCCTTACTCCCACTCATTTTGAACTTGAGCTACGGGCATCAAAATCGGAGCTTACGTAATAGGCCACTAATTACCTCCTATATCATGTTCACGCAAATTATTCATTTATGCTTGCTCATTTCACCAATGAGGGTAATCCCACTATCAGAGATACACTTACGGTGATCATATAATCTGAACCCAATAATCTTCCTATTTACACCCGTCCTCTCTCGTGAGGATCATATACAATCTCAATTCATTCACAACTGATCGTTATAAGCACTTTCATTTCTTTTTTTAACTCATAAAGGTTTTTTTTTTAACAAGACATCTGGCTAGCACTTAGCCATTAACTTATCAATTACAGCTTAACATTTTCACTTACTATAGGGCTCCCATAATCAGGTGTGCATTTACTTAGGTAGATCAATTAAACCCGAACAACTTTTTTATCTACCAAGTTCATTGTCTTTCTTTTCAATCTTTTCATTATTGCATTATACCCATATATTTCGCACTCAAATCAATATCACGAATATGAAATCATTTTTAATTCTGCACTTACTGTTTTGCACTTAATGTATAATTTGACCCCAAATCACCAATCCTTATTTATAACACTCATCACGGTAATCAATCCCAATGTAACGTTTCTATATCATAGAACACTTTATTTTCATTTACCTTATACACTGGAAATCTTACCATTGTCACATCTCTATTTTCCTCTATTAATTCACAACTTCAATGATATACCCAATATAACTCTAACATTGTATTTCACATGTCAGACCCCGATCCCGGGAGCCCGACTGTCCCGGGATGTGAGCCCGAGTGGAGCCCATCCCCGAGACACTTGCCTTGCTGAGATCTTAAACTTGACACTCTTACTCTTACTATAGTACCATAGACGCCGGAACCTGCTTTGAGCCCAACTTTCGTTGTCCCAAACCTTGCGCTTATAATCTTGCAGATTCTTAATTGTAACTCCACCTTCGTGGCAAGCACACACCATGTATACACTAAAATCATGGGTTGACTTATTCATATAATTTGTAGCTTTATGTCTCAAGTTCTCCCTGAAACAAGAATCACCTTAATCGGAGTCATATACTCAAAATACACTCCAAAAACCTAAGAGAGTTCATACCCGAAACATGCCCTCTTAACTGAACTTTCACTTATTTTAGAGCAAACTTTCTCAATTTAACTCCAATTGATACCGGATTTTATGGAGTGAAAGATATGTGTCTTATAAATCCGATGGTTCAAACCTCACCTCATTTGGAGGTCGTATGAGGGAAATATGCCCAAAACAAAGGACCATGCTCACTTCCGAAATCGAATCGAAACTCTTTTGGCGCGATTGCTATAACTTTTAATCTATAGCTCCAAATGTTTTCGTTCTTTCACCATATGAAAGTAGACATCTAGATCTACAACTCTTATGAAGATTACAAAGGCTGATTCTATCTCCTACATACTGCAGCGTCCTATTGTTCCATCGTCTGATTTCTATCATCTGGTTTTCTATCGTCTGCTTTCCTTCCTTCTGCTTTTCTATCTTCTGATTTCTATCTTCTGCTTTCCTTCCTTCTGCTTTTTATCTTCTGATTTCTATCTTCTGCTTTCCTTCCTTCTGCTTTTTATCTTCTGATTTCTATCTTCTGCTTTCCTTCCTTCTGCTTTTTATCTTCTGATTTCTATCCTCTGCTTTCCTTCCTTCTGCTTTTTATCTTTTGATTTCTATCTTCGCTTCCTTCCTTCGCTTTTCTTCTTGATTTCTATCTTCCTTTCCTTCCTTCCTTTCTATCTTCTGATTTCTATCTTCTGCTTTCCTTATAAGGCTCATATCTTTTAACTCCGAACTCCAAATTTAGCAAACGATATACCCTTGGAAAGCTCTAACCTTCTACTACAATATTCATGAAGGCTCATTTATCTAATTCAAGTCCTACGAAGGTCAAAATCTGGGCTTAAGTTCTGTCAATTTTGGGAAATTTGACAGCTCTTCCCTTGAAAGTACATCTATCCAATTTTTCAATCCTAATACTTCCACCTGCGTAAGACTCATCATACAACCTCATATAACATGATTAAACCCTAAGGTATCTTCAAACACCATTCAAAGCAACAAATACACTCTTAATCATCTATCATATCCAAACTATAACAATGATTCAATTGTCTTAAACATACATGGATTTCTCAAAATACATTAAAACTGAACATTTTTGCTTTCATAATTCATTCATTCCATCTTCATCAAATCATGTCATATTCATACAATGCTTTAGTGAGCATTTCAAGCCCAATTATAATGAAGTTTCAAAATACAATATCTTCTCAAAATGCAACTAAAGCATTGTTTTACAAAAATCATTTCAAATACAAAATCAAAAGAAAATCTTGGAGTAAATGCCTTTAAGCTTGCTCCTCGGGATCCCGCCATTTCTGGAAAATTTTAGGGGTAAGCTTTCTCGTGGTAACACATTTATATTTATATATCAAGCAATCCTATTAGTTATTCATACTTTTAGCAATCTTTCAATACAATCATAATACATGCATCATGCAATGTTCATCAATACTCAAACATAATTTCTCGCAATTCAAACATTCCTCATTCTTGCATTTTCATGTAATCACATATGAAACACATCAAATGGCTCGGTAAGTCCTTATTTCGCAACCATATAGTCTCATTTCACGAGTCTATATGGGCAAATCTTTAGAGTCCAAATGTTGGATCATCCTATGCCACAATCAGGCAGCCAGCGAAGGCTTCATGGTCAACGTGCACGTGATGTTCTTAGACAATACCTTACCCACATAACATAGCAATCATGAATCATACAAGGAAATTGGACTGTTTTATCCAATTCATTGTTTCTTTGAAATCATCTTTTCATACATCGCTCATGCCTTTCATTATATTCATTCAACAAGTTTCTTCATGACAGTTTCAATCATCATCAAGCATTTAATACACTCACATTCATCATTCCATCACACACATTTAATACAACAGCCAAGTGATCAAAGTTCATTAATGTCATGCATTTATTTACATTTGTAGCTTATATACATAAAGATAAATATGGCACCCACCTTTTTTCCTTGCTTAAACTTGCCTAAGGAAGTTCCCCTCCTTGTTCTTCTCCTCTTTCTTGTCCTCCTTCAAGCATAACAAGAAGATAACTCCATATCAACATAGGGTTTAGAAATTGAAATACCTAAAAATCTAAATCATGAAATCCATAAGAGAATCACTAGACTCATCTTATTCTTCATCTTTCTAACCAAAAACCCAAACAAAAACTTAACCTTAAACCAAGAACTTACCTTAAATCCTTAACCAACCAAGTGGTTTCTTGGTTCAAAGTGAAGCTTAGACTCTCCTCCACACTTTTTCTTCTTGGACTTTCTTCAAAAATCCACTAACTTTCATGGAAATGCCAAACCCTAACAAGCCTCTTCTTTCTCCTTTTCCTCCCTCCTTTCACGACACTCTTCTTTCCTCTCCCTCCAAATTTCGTTTCTATCTTCTTTTCCTACAAAAATCACTTATCTCCTTCCTTTTATACTCCTTTCTAAATTACTTAAGCCCAATAAGCCTAAGCCCAACTTACTTCCTTCTTCTTTTTCATTTCTCCTCCTTACTTACTCAAGCCCACTAACTCTTTTCCTTCAAGCCCATTGTATTAAATTCCTCTCTTCTTTCTCACTTCATTTGGACCCAAAGCCCAATTAATACATTAATTACACCTAACTCACCTAAGTCCAACTAACATATTTAACTTCATAAATTCTTCACCTAACTCATTAATGCTATCATATATTAATTTATGACACCTTAATTAAAGCTAATCTAACTTAATCAATTTAATCTAATCATGATTAATCCTAAAAATTTTGGGGCTAACATTTCTCCCCTTAAGAAATTTCACATCGAAATTCTTACCGAGTCATCAAGAGGTGTGGATACTTCTCCTTCATCGCATCCAAAGGTTCCCACGTCCGCTTCTTCAACTGCATGATTCCTCCACAGACCTTGACTAGCTTGATTGTCTTGTTCCTCGAGGATCTTATCCTTGCTATCCGAATTGCCACAGTCTTTCTTCAGAACTCAAATCATCGCCACCTGAACTTCCGAGGTCCGAATGATGTGAGAAGGATCTCGATCTGTACCTCCTCAAAGATCGAGACTCGAACACATCATGAATCTGCGACAATTCGACGGCAATGCTAACCTATAGGCCAACGCCCAATCCTCTCCAAAACTTCATACGGACCCACATACCGAGGGCTTAACTTCCCTTCTTATCAATCTCATAACTCCTTCCATGGAGACGCCTTGAGAACACCTTGTCACCCATCGTGATATTCCATTTCTTTTACATTAGCATCGGCATAGCTTTTCATTCTCGTCTCCGGGCGGCCTTAAGTCGCTGTTTGATTACCTCCACTTTCTCAATCGCTCATCCGACCAACTCGTCCCACTAGCTTCCTCTCACCTTCCTCATCCCAAAGATATCGGAGTCCTGCATCTTTGCCATAAAGGGCTTCATAAGGAGCCATCTCAGATGCTCGAATGGTACGAATTGTTGTAAGCAAATTCGACCAACGGCAAATGATCATCCCATGCTCCTCTGAAGTCCATGACACATGCTCTAAGCATCCCCTCTAGAGTCTGGATTGTCCTCTCAGACTGACCATCCGTCTGAGGATGAAATGCCGTACTGAAATTTAGCCTAGTTCCTAATGCCTCCTGCAGACTTCCCCAAAATCTCGATGTGAATCGTGGGTCCCTATCGGATATTATAGAATCCGGAACTCCATGCAACCTTACCACTTCATCAATATACTTCCTGGCTAAGACTTGCAATGAATCTGCTTTGCTTGACCGCCGAAAATGGGCTGACTTGGTTAACCGATCAACTATAACCCAAATGGCATCATGCTTCTTTGGTCCTAGGCAAACCCATCGAAAATCCATCGTGATCCTTTGCCACTTCCATTCAAGAATGGACAATGGCCTTAGCATGCTGAAGGTGCACGTGTTCACCTTGACCTGTGACACACTAGACATCCGCCACATATTCACCACGCCCTCTTCATGCCTTTCCACCGTAAATGTTCCTTCAAATCTCAGACATTCGGTGTCGCTGAGGTGCATGGAATAAGGCGATTATTGTGCCTCATCCATGATTTCATCCTTAATCGCTTTATCATTCTAATACACAACCTGCTTCCGACTACCATTAGCCCATCATCCCTTACTTGCACTTCTTGACCGCTACCATGTTGAATTTCATCTCTCAACTTACTTAATTCTCGATCCTGCTCCTGCGCAACTCCTCGACCTTCTCCCTAAGGATAGGTCTCACTCAATCGAGCAATAACACCATCTGATTCATTCTGCTTTAAACTGATCTTCAACTTGGCCATCTATTCCAACAGAGGCAAGTAAACCGATTGCACATAAGCTATGGATGACTTCTGCCAAAGCATCCGCCATTACATTCGCCTTGCCTGGATGATACTCTATCATCGGTCATAGTCCTCGAGCAACTCCAACAATCGTCTCGCCTTTAAGTTCAACTATTTCGACTCATAATGTACTTAAGACTTTTGTGGTCCGTGAAGACCCTTGTCTCGAACCCCATACAAGTAGTGTTCCAAATCTTTAGGGCAAAATTACCGCTAACTCCAAGTCATGAGTCGGATAATTCAACTCATATGGCTTCAATCGCCATGAAGCATAAGCTATCACTTTGTCATTCTCATCAAGACACATCCTAAACCCTTCCTCGAAACGCCATCAGACACAGATACCCCTGGTTTCCATTGGGCAAAACCAATACGGAGCACTTGTCAACTGTTTGAGCTCCTCAAAGCTCTTCCGACATTCCTCACCCATACGAGCCGCTGATTCTTTCTTAACAGCTTTAGTCATAAGGCTATCATTGAAAATCCTTCTACAAATCTCCTATAATAACCTACCAAGCCTAGGAAGCTTCTTACCTCTTTCACTTTGCCTTTGGCTCTTGCCAATTCACCACAGCCTTCTACTTTCCTCGATCAACATGAATCCTTTCTTTGGAAATCACATGTCCAAGGAAAACTACTTCACGCAGCCAAAACTCACACTTCTTGAATTTGGCATACAAATTCATGTTCTCTCAATCTCGCAATACAATCCGAGATGTCGTTCATGCTCTCCTTCATCCTTAGAATAGACCGAATGTCATCAATGAACACAATGACAAACCGATCTAAGAATTCATTAAACACCCTATTCATCGATCCACGAGGCACCGACATTGGTCAATCCGAAGGCATGACCCTAAATTCATAGTGCCCAGAACGGTCCCGAAATCGCCTTACTTACATCGACTCCGATTCGGAGTTGATGATATCCCGATCTTAAGTCAATCTTGAAAAGACCTCGCACTCAGAATGATCAAATAAATCATCTATCCGTGGCAACGGATACTTGTTCTGAATCGCCATCTTGTTAAGCCTTCTATAGTCTATGCACATCCTCCACGCTCCATCCTTCTTCTTAACAAACAGACCGAGCTCCCAAGGTGAAGAACTCGGCTACCGATGAACCGCTTCTCCAACAATTCACGAATCGCCATTGAGTTCTCTCAATTCAACTGAGTCATTCTATAAGGTGGTATGGAGATTGGCGCGATTCGGGAATCAAGTCAATTTCAACTCAATTTCCTCACCGCGGCAACCCCGTAATTCTTCTGGGAATACATCAGGAAACTCCCTCACAACCTGAAAATCTTCTAATCTGCCCACATTCACTTCTGAATTCACTACATGCGCCAAAAAGGCCTCACATCTTTGGCTCATCATATTGTCAGCTAACATAGCCAAAATGATCCTCGACACCGGCGACTTCTGTCCCCTTGAAACCACTTTCGATCATTGCCTAGATCAAACTCTACTTCTTTCAAACTACAATCTAGCTTCACCTTATACTTCTCCATGACATCCATCCCCAAAATGAAATCCAACCTCAAGGTCTAGAGGTAGTAGATCTACTACCGCCTAGCACCGCCGACATCGAGCTCACAATTTTATAGACCATACTAATCACCACCTTACCCCTAAAGGAGTACTAACAACCAGAAAATTGTTCATAACCTCAGACACACAACATGCATATTCATACTTGCGGATACAAATGAATGGGTGGAGCCAGATCAATCAACACATAAACAGAGAGTCGAATAGCATAGTCATACCGTCACTACTTCCTGAGCGGCGCAGCTTCTTCCCCGGTCATGGCAAAGACTCGAGTGGTGCTGACTCTGTCCTCTGAGTCTCTCCTCCGGATATGCCTTCCTTGCAGTTCTGAATCGCCCACACCATGATCGCCGAGATGCCACTGCTTACGCTCTTCTTGGGGCTGAGATCGAGACCCTTCCTGCTGATCGCCTGGGACAATCCTTGATTTGGTGCCCCTTTGGCTACAAACCAAAACATGCCCTATCTTCAGCAGACATTTCCTCAGGAATCTCCCACAAGGATCACACGGGATTCCTCACCGTCCATCCCGGACTTGCCGACCGAAGCTTGCAATGTAGTAGCCCTAGGTCGCTTACTCTTAGTGGGGCCACTGCTACCCACACCACTCACAGATATCGAGTTCTAATGCTCTAGCAGTGCTAGAGCACTCATGCCTTTTCCGGAGAATCGCTCTCTGTTCTTCCTCTTCTTAGTCACTTCAGCCCGGATGTTCTCAAATTTCTCACTAAGAGCAAAGATCCACCAAATACCGGTAATCACGAAAGTTGTGGATCACCACTTTTCTCGGATCCCTAGGTGTAATTCACCTCAAATTTCCTAAGATTTGTCTTCTTGATTGCCACGATATTGGCTGATACCGTGATAACCGAGTGAACTTCAATTCAGATCGCCACACTCAACTCCCTCTCGAGCGAGATTCAAAATTCCCCGGCCTTATCCTCGCATGTAGACCATCGAGAAGTACTTCCCTGAAGGCCTCTAGAATTCCCTCCATGTCAAGATCGGAGGTACTTCCCGACCGTAGCACTAACTCCCACCAAAGTGCAAAGCATCCCTCGCAGAAGTCGATCGCATAATCGAGCTTCTCATCATCATTGCACTTCATCGATTTAGACCCTCTCGGTCCTCTTCACCATGCTTGACTTCCTTAGGATTAGTGGTCCCAAGTCAATCGCCCATACTTTCGAGCTTATCATATCGCCCACTTCTCTATCGGGCGGTACTTGAGTCTGTCTTCCTTGGCCCATGGCATAAGTGAAAGCTTTGGCGAATGCCTGGAAGAACTGGGATCCATAGGTTCACTTGAGGAGGAGGAGGAGGTGGAGGCGGCTCATGTTGCACACTTGGTGCATCGGAATCGAAAGAATGGTCCCCAGATCCATGGAACATACGACTCATCCGCATTTCCACGCCGAGAGTCAATGAGATTGAGCTCCTCGAGTTCTCTTCGAGGCAAGATTACTCCTTCAATTTAAAAAAAATATCAGTGAAAATCTTTAGTTCACATAAAACAAATTCAATTCACTCATTTGAAAACAATGTTGCATGTTATGCATTTAAAACAGTGTACATACTTCACATAATTCATGTAGGAAAATGCATGCTGACTTGACCCTTAGACATCCCACTAAGGTTCCTAGGAAACCCTAAACTCGGTTTCGCTCTGATACCACAGATGTCAGACCCCGATCCCGGGAGCCCGACTGTCCCAGAATGTGAGCCCGAGTGGAGCCCATCCCCGAGACACTTGCCTTGCTGAGACCTTAAACTTGACACTCTTACTCTTACTATAGTACCATAGACGTCGGAACCCGTTTTCGGAGCCCAACTTTCGTTGTCCTGAAACCTTGCGCTTATAATCTTGCAGGATTTTTAATTGTAACTCCACCTTCATGGCAAGCACACACCATGTATACACTAAAATCATGGGTTGACTTATTCATATAATTTGTAGCTTTATGTCTCAAGTTCTCCCTGAAACAAGAATCACCTTAATCGGAGTCATATACTCAGAATACACTCCAAAAACCTAAGAGAGTTCATACCCGAAACATGCCCTCTTAACTGACCTTTCACTTGTTTTAGATCAAACTTTCTCAATTTAACTCCAATTGATACCAGATTTTATGGAGTGAAAGATATATGTCTTATAAATCTGATGGTTCAAACCTCACCTCATTTGGAGGTCGTATAAGGGAAATATGCCCAAAACAACGGACCATGCTCACTTCCGAAATTGAATCAATACTCTTTTGGCGCGATTGCTATAACTTTTAATCTATAGCTCCAAATGTTTTCGTTCTTTCACCATATGAAAGTAGACATCTATATCTACACCTCTTATGAAGACTACAAAGGCTGATTCTATCTCCTACATACTGCAGCGTCCTATTGTTCCATCGTCTGATTTCTATCATCTGGTTTTCTATCGTCTGCTTTCCTTCCTTCTGCTTTTCTATCTTCTGATTTCTATCTTCTGCTTTCCTTCCTTCTGCTTTTTATCTTCTGATTTCTATCTTCTGCTTTCCTTCCTTCTGCTTTTTATCTTTTGATTTCTATCTTCTGCTTTCCTTCCTTCTGCTTTTTATCTTTTGATTTCTATCTTCTGCTTTCCTTCCTTCTGCTTTTCTTCCTTCTGCTTTTCTATCTTCTGCTTTCCTTCCTTCTGCTTTTCTATCTTCTGATTTCTATCTTCTGCTTTCCTTATAAGGCTCATATCTTTTAACTCCGAACTCCAAATTTAGCAAATGATATACCCTTGGAAAGCTCTAACCTTCTACTACAATATTCATGAAGGCTCATTTATCTAATTCAAGTCCTACGAAGGTCAAAATCTGAGGCGAAGTTCTCATCGATTTTGGGAAATTTGACAGCTCTTCCCTTGAAAGTACATCTATCCAATTTTTCAATCCTAATACTTCCACCTGTGTAAGACTCATCATACAACCTCATATAACATGATTAAACCCTAAGGTATCTTCAAACACCATTCGAAGCAACAGTCACACTCTTAATCATCTATCATATCCAAACTATAACAATGATTCAATTGTCTTAAACATACATGGATTTATCAAAATACATTAAAACTGAACATTTTTGCTTTCATAATTCATTCATTCCATCTTCATCAAATCATGTCATATTCATACAATGCTTTAGTGAGCATTTCAAGCCCAATTATAATGAAGTTTCAAAATACAATATCTTCTCAAATGCAACTAAAGCATTGTTTTACAAAATCATTTCAAATACAAAATCAAAAGAAAATCTTGGAGTAAATGCCTTTAAGCTTGCTCCTCGGGATCCCGCCATTTCTCGAAAATTTTTAGGGGTGAGCTTTATTCGTGGGTAACACATTTATATTTATATATCAAGCAGTCCTATTAGTTATTCATACTTTTAGCAATCTTTCAATACAATCATAATACATGCATCATGCAATGTTCATCAATACTCAAACATAATTTCTCGAATTCAAACATTCCTCATTCTTGCATTTTCATGTAATCACATATGAAACACATCAAATGGCTCGGTAAGTCCTTATTCTTGGCAACCATATAGTCTCATTTCATGAGTCTATATGGGCAAATCTTTAGAGTCCAAAATGTTGGATCATCCTATGTCACAATCAGGCGGCAGGCGAAGGCTTCATGGTCAACGTGCACGTGATGTTCTTAGGACAATACCTTACCCACATAACATAGCAATCATGAATCATACAAGGAAATTGGACTGTTCTTATCCAATTCATTGTTTCTTTGAAATCATCTTTCATTCATCGCTCATGCCTTTCATTATATTCATTCAACAAGTTTCTTCATGATGTTTCAATCATCATCAAGCATTTAATACACTCACATTCATCATTCCATCACACACATTTAATACAACAGCCAAGTGATCAAAGTTCATTAATGTCATGCATTTATTTACATTTGTAGCTTATATACATAAAGATAAATATGGCACCCACCTTTTTCCTTGCTTAAACTTGCCTAAGGAAGTTCCTCTCTTATTCTTCTCCTCTTTCTTGTCCTCCTTCAAGCATAACAAGAAGATAACCCCATATCAACATAGGGTTTAGAAATTGAAATACCTAAAATCTAAATCATGAAATCCATAAGAGAATCACTAGACTCATCTTATTCTTCATCTTTCTAACCAAAACCCAAACAAAACTTAACCTTAAACCAAGAACTTACCTTAAATCCTTAACCAACCAAGTGGTTTCTTGGTTCAAAGTGAAGCTTAGACTCTCCTCCACACTTTTTCTTCTTGGACTTTCTTCAAAACCCACTCATTTTCATGGAAATGCCAAACCCTAACAAGCCTCTTCTTTCTCCTTTTCCTCCCTCCTTTCACGACACTCTTCTTTCCTCTCCTCCAAATTTCGTTTCTATCTTCTTTTCCTACAAAATCACTTATCTCCTTCCTTTATACTCCTTTCTAAATTACTTAAGCCCAATAAGCCTAAGCCCAACTTACTTCCTTCTTCTTTTTCATTTCTCCTCCTTACTTACTCAAGCCCACTAACTCTTTTCCTTCAAGCCCATTGTATTAAATTCCTCTCTTCTTTCTCACTTCATTTGGACCCAAAGCCCAATTAATACATTAATTACACCTAACTCACCTAAGTCCAACTAACATATTTAACTTCATAAATTCTTCACCTAACTCATTAATGCTATCATATATTAATTTATGACACCTTAATTAAAGCTAATCTAACTTAATCAATTTAATCTAATCATGATTAATCCTAAAAATTTTTGGGGCTAACATCACAAGATATCCGTCAATGCTAGTATACTACTATTCATCTATCTGGTCGAACCATACACTTTTTCCTATTTTACGATATCAATTTCTTCCTTTGATCACATTCTAACACATTATCCTTTTTCTCACTTTTTCCAACCGCCTACACGACTGAGACATACTTATGCATACGTCTCGTATACTACACTGGGGATCAGTTGTCACTGTCTGCCGTGACATGACCTAAATACACATAACTTGACACACACATTTTTTTTCCAGAAAGCCCATGTAAGATTGTACTTATGGGCTCTGATACCACAAATGTAGCACTTCACTCCCGCGAGACCCGAACCCGACATCGACGGTGATATCCGAGCCCGCGACCCGTGAGGGTGGTATGCTAGAGCAGTCAATGCAATGTAAAAACTTATTATGATATTTTGTTTTTGAAAACAATGAGTGTCTTGGAATTAAAATAAACAATTCGGGCCCGTGATACTAAAACCCATTTCAGTCTTACACTTTATCAAAGATCACATGTCAAATAATATTTATCAATTAGGGCCTCAATCAATTCAATACAATTTTTGCGAATATAAATTTACATAAGTTAAGATAACACAAATGCTGACGTGGGCGATCCCTACATCGAACATCGACTCTCTTGTAGTAATCATACTCCGGTTCACTAACGGGTACTCTTCAATTCTGAAAAATAGTTGCAATGTTGGGTGAGTTTGCGAACTCGGTGAGAAACCATCATCGATGGTTCACCCAACTCATGCATTTACCAATCATATTAACACACGTAGCATTTACAAGAATACCACATATTATCACATTTCAGTTCCAATTTCATATACATGCAATTTCAACATTCACATATTTCACCATTTACGGTCGTATATATATATGCAATGCGATGTGACACTGCTCCATTTTCATTTCGTTGTTATGACTGTATACGCTGGCTTCCCGATGAATCTGCACATTGCGTTGAGTCGATGGCTCGAAAACATTGGGCTTGAAGCCACGATACATCGAGCCCGAGGCTCAATACATGGACACGAGGTCTGTGCGTTGGTAAAGCTCTCATATCGTTAGGCGTGATATGCCCTGATATGGTGGCTGCTCCGGTCACAACTGCCTTTTATCTGATCATACTTTTATGTTTATGCATGCAATGTACCTATTCCAATTTCCATTTACATGTCAACGCTATTTGCCAGTTCTTCGGACGTTTGGTCCGGTATTTTAATTATCTACATTTCCAATTTATTTCATCCTACTATATCACATTGACAATCCCATCCAATGTGTCGAAACAAACAATTAACACTTCAATATCAATTTTCCATTTCCTCGGACCTCTGGTCCGAGATCTCTAATGTAACATTCACAAACAGTTACACACAAGTAGCACTTCGTTATCTCATTTCAAATATTTCAGACACCTATGGTCCGAAATCAATCAAAATCAAACACATATAAACCCTCCATTATCTCCACATGGCAAAATTGCAAAATCTTAAACACATAAAGGTTGAGGAACCAACTAGGTTACTCACGTGTACTTCCGAGCTAACATCTGGAAGTCTCAGTAACGTCGGTAGATCGACGCTCCAAATGTGCCTCTATAACAAACAGAGAGAAATCGATCACTAATTATCCAATCCAACTAGTATAATGCACATGTAAGTGTATAATGCATATTCATGAGATTTCCCTAAATCCAAATTTTTCCCGTAATAAAATTCCATCAAAATTAGAAAACTATAGCCATTGACAAGATTTCAATTCGGACCTCGATCGGTCCAAAATAAATAAAACAAAGACCATAGAATAATTTCCGGTCACGTCAATTTTCCGCCTAAAAATTCCCAATTTCTCACAAAATAAAATTCAATATTTCACAAATCCGATGCCTCAAGAATCAGGTCAATCGGACGTCGGACGGAAAAGAAATTGACAAAAGAATCACCAAATACTAAATAATCAAATAATAAGAAATAAATAGAATAATAAAACAAAATCAGAGGCCTCGTCACTAGAGGCGGCGTCGCCTAGTAGTGACCGCAATTCCACTTCCCATTTCCTTTTTTTCCTGATTTCCCAATCCAACTTTCAACACTCATAATTCTCAGCACACAATTCAGAAAAATACAAATTATACCTTGTTGGAAAGATAAAGAAACCCTCTACAATTCTCAAGAAGACCATAAAAATTAATCTCACCCCTAAGGGTGTCAAAAATCCCTTCAAAGCTACTGCCTACTCAAATCCCATTAAAACAGACCAGTACATTGCAAATTCCATAACTCTCTGATTTTTCAGCCAAAAATTACCACATAAATATGCTCAATAAGTTCACAATGTCATCTACAACTTTCATGACAACCCAAAATCAAATTCCATAACCAACTAGGTCAAACAATTCAACAAAGAATCTGTATACAGAATTTAACCAATCTGAACAGTACATTTCACATCAGTTTATCTCTTAGCACAAATGTCACTAAATTCACTACCTTATATCCCTGAAAAGATAAGATCTCAAACTTCAATTTTCATGAAGAACTCAAAATCCAATTCAATTTCTAACAATTTCAAAACTGTCATGCAAGTTACTGCCATGATCAGCAGTTCATAACCTAATGCAGGTTCAATATTTACAAAATCATAACTCCCAAATTTGACCTCTAAAAATTACATGTCATATATCATTTTCAAGATACTTTCTTCCTCTGCAACTTTGCAGAAGATCACTCACACCAATTCAGTTCATATAATTTGCTAAAATTTCTTCCAATCCGCAAGCTCACAAACTCAATACTTAGGCTAGGTTTCATCAAAATGCTCAAAACCAGTCAATAGAAATCAGTTCATATCTCCCAATATACAACTCGAAAATTAGAAAGATCAGTGGCAATGGAAAGCTAACTCAGTATTATACAACTTCCATGAAGACCATTTTCCCAAATTCCATCTCAATTAATTTAGAAAAATCAACAAAGTAATCAGGTCATATATGCGGGTACTGTTCACAGACCCTACAAACAGTAACTTTCCATGCAAAGATTCACCCTTCTAACATTACAATTTAGCAACACCTATTTCACACTAAAATGAAGCCAACATCCCAAAGTTTACTTGGGCACAAACCTCACCTCATTTTCTCACCTATACAATTAGTTATGATCAAAACATTCCAATTGGTCAAAACTCAATTTCCAGCTTTCATCAACAACCTAACTTCTATCACTTCTAACATCAATAACACATCACTAAGCATCCATTCCTACCTCTAAGTCAACCACAAATTCATCACAACAAACACTTCTATAATAACACAAAAATGGCAGCACACATATACACAATTCCCATACTTTACTTCCATGTATTAGGCGTCATAAACATCATTAATAACCTCTCTTATCACCTATTTTAACTACCATAACCAATTCCCTTACACAAACATACATTAAACCCATTCAAACCTACCCCTTTCATGATCAAATAAATGCTCAAAGGATGCTCATAAATGCTTCTAACTACTAATTCATGCATTAAAAGAATGATCAAAGCTTAAAACACACTCTTACCTAGCCAAGCTTTCAATCTTTCCCTCAATCTTCCAACTTATAACAACTTCCTAATTTCTCTTCTACTTTCTCCAACACCTACGACTATCACCCATCACCATCTTCACAAGGCTTAAGCTTGGTTTGTATGTGAGTAGAAGTAAGCAAGGAGACAAGAACACATGTATATATATGCAAGACCAACAAAGGAATGGAAGAAGATGGAGGTTTCGGATGATGAAGTTTTTCACTTTAACAATCACTTTTTTCAACTTTCAAGGAGATAACTATGCACTAAAGAAGGATACTGTGTATGACAAAGGAGACTCAAGCTTAAAAAATCGTGGATGATACATATAAAGAGACAAATTTATTTAATAAAGAGGACACTTGGCATTTTAAGTAAGATAAGACAAAATCTAGCTAATCTTAATGAATTTAGCACTAATCCCAATTAAACTCTAATCATGACACTAAAATAATTCCCTAACCTCAATTATCCAATAATCTAATGCCATTAGGCAATCCCTTTTCAACACGTAAAAGGCTCACTCAATCGATCGGTTGAATTTTCCATCAAGATCGAACCTCGAAAAATTTCGAAAAATTTTCATAAATTCTAAAATGTAAAACACTTAATGGCACACTCCAAATAATTTTCCAATTATGATTATCCCATAAATTTCACAAAGGTCTCAATTTGAAACCTGTTTTAAAATGTCATGAATGCATGTTTATCATGTGTAAGTGCAACAACCCATCGATCATAGAGGCTATAAACTATATGCGCATGCCGAGCTATAATTTAATACTCCTAGCCCATCCCAATTTACCAAAATATCCTTCCCATAGGAGATGGGATGTTACAATATCAGCATACCAGGGTAACAAGGGTCCTGTGCGTGACCACGGATAGGCTTCCTGTGCAGCAAAGAGTTGTTCATCTGGAAATTCATCTTTGATGGGGAGAGAATCTGGATCGAGCGTGGGAATTCTACCGAGATGATCGTGACCAGGTTCTCGCACCCTTCTTGTCCTTTATTTCAAGTCGAACTCTTGAAGTAGAATCCACCGAATCGCCTTGGCTTCGTCCTTTTTCGAAAGGAGGTACCTTAAAGTCGCATGATCGTAATAAACAATGACTTTAGTACCAAGTAAATAAGGTCGAAATTTATCTAAAGCATAGACAATTGACAAAAGCTCCTTTTCGGTGGTAGTGTAGTTGCTCGAGCATCGCCCAAAGATTTTCGGCGTAATAGATCACGTGAGAGAGCTTGTTGATCCTTTGTCCTAAAGACGGCACCTCTGCGATAGTCGCCAAGGCGTCGCACATAATCTCGAATGGATAGTCCTAATCTGTGGTTGGATGATCGTACGAGATTAGATTCTCCTTAAGTAAGTCGAAGAGGACTTGCATTCATCGCCTAGCTCGAACTTTACATCTTTCCTGAGGAGTCGACACAAAGGTCCGTGATCTTGGAAAAGTCCTTGATAAACCTCCTGAGAAACCTGCATGGCCAAGGAAAGAACGCACTTCCACACACATCATGGGTAAGGTAAAGACTTAACTACATCTACCTTAGACTTATCAACTTCAATACTGCGTCTTGCGAGATACTATGTGACCTGAATAAGACCCTTATCGACCATGAAGTGACATTTTCGTAATTCAAAACCAAATTTGTCTCCAAGCAACGTTTCAAAATCTTAGCAAGATTTGAGAGGCATTCATCGAAGAATTTCCATAAACCGTGAAGTCGCCCATAAATACCTCTATTATTTGCTCAACATAGTCGAAAATATGCTTACCATACACCTTTGAAAGGTGGCGGTACGTTCGCAGAGTCCAAATGGCATTCGTCGAAGGCAAAGTTCCAAAGGCACACGTGGCGCTGCTTTCCTTGATCTTCAGGTGCCACCGGGATCTGATAGAAACCTGAATATCCATCAAGACAACAGTAATGAGTTTTTCCAGCTAAACGTTCAAGCATTTGGTCAATAAAGGGGAGGGGAAAATGATCTTTCTTAGTAAGAGCATTGAGACCTCTATAGTCCATACACACCCTCCACCCATTTTGAACCCGAGTGGGGACTAACTCACCGTCCTTATTTTCAACAACTGTAATACCTGTTTTCTTCGGTACCACCTGAAATGGACTTACCCATTCACTATCAGATATTGGGTAGATCATACCTGCATCGAGGAGCTTAATGATCTCCTTTTTCACTACCTCCATCATTGGAGGGTTTAGTCTGCTTATTTGTGCTTGTCGTGAGGTTTAGCACCTCCTCCAAAATGATTTTATGCATGCATGTGGAGGGCTCGGACCTTTGATATCGCCGATCGTCCAACCAATCGCCTCCTGCACTCGAAGCACTCTAATTAATTTCTCCTCTTCCAGACAGTCGAGCATGCTGGATATGATCACGGGTAGAGTCTCACCGTCACCTAAGTATGCGTATTTCAAGTGCTCGGGGAGCTTTTTGAGTTCCAGCTTTGGGGCCTGCAAAATAGAAGGTAACAGTGTAGATTCTGATCGTGATAGCTTAATAGGCTTAAATGTCATACTTGTAGTCATAGGAGCTTCTAGAGCGTAAACCACATCAAGCAAAGCATCAGAAAATTCAGACCGGTCAGCAAATCTCCCAACTTTATCAACAGACATGCTATGACATAAAGCGTAATTCAACTCATCATCATAATTTAAAGCAGAAACCTCATGAGTCAAATCTTCAATGATATCAACATTATAAACGCAAGACACATCTTCAACATGTTTCATGGCATCATACACATTGAATTTCACCACGTCACCATCAAACTCTAAAGTCAACGAGCCACTATGCACATCTATCTTTGCCTTAGCCGTACTAAGAAAAGGCCTACCCAACAAGATATCAGAAGATTTAGATGAACTATCATTTTCCATATCAAGAACAAAGAAATCGGCAGGAAAAATTAATCCATTAACTTGAACTAGCACATCTTCTAAAACACCTTCAGGATAAACAATCGATCGATCCGCCAATTGAATTATAACTCCAGTACTGGTTAATGGACCAAAACTCAGGGAAGTATAAACGGAAAAAGGCATCACATTAATAGAGGCTCCTAAGTCACACATAGCTTTACTGATACCAATGTTCCCAATTTTGCAAGGAATGGAAAACATACCTTGGTCGCGACATTTAGGAGGTAGCTTCCTCTATAAGACAGCTGAAACATTCTCCCCCACACTCACCCATTCATTACCTGTTAACTTACGCTTGTTTGTGCATAATTCCTTAAGGAATTTGGCGTAACGTGGAACCTGCTTGATGGCCTCGAGGAGCGAGATGTTCACTTCGACTTTTTGGAATAACTCCATGATGCTTTTATCTTCCTTTTCCTTCTTGCTCTGAGCCAGTCTCTGGGGGAATGGAGGTGGAACCACTAGAGGTTTGGGTTTTTGAGGATGTTCAGGTGGACCTGAATCCTGTATGTGGTCATGTATAAGCTCCCTTTCGGCTTCCTTTTCTGTCTCTCCACGGGAACCCTGGGCGTGGTCACGTATAGGGTTCTTGCCGACTGGGGGCTGCAATTCCTTACCATCTCTTAAGACAATCGCGCTCACATTATGCCTCGGGTCGAGTGTCTGAGACGACAACTTGCCTTGAGTCTCCAATTTGCTAACTGAGGATGCTATCTGGCTCATCTGAGTCTCTAAAGTCTTCATACTCTCTTCCATCTTATGAAATCTGTTTGATCCTCGTTGAAATTTCTCGGATTAGTAGCTAACATACTGGACAATTTCTTCAAGAGGCTTACCCGAGCCAAGGTCATTCTGACGGTGGTGGTCTGTGATGGAAGTTCATTGGGTCGATTGGTTGTTAGCATAATCTGAAATTTGATGGTTTCTCCAACCGGGTCAGAGGTATTTGAATAGGATCAAACTTCCTCTGTTGGAACCCAATAGCATTCACATTCTCCTGTTTCATCATGGAGTGTTGAGCGCACGATCGGTTGGGTGAGCTAGGTGGTGCAGATGCCACACGCCTTCGCAGGTGGAGGAGTACCTACATTCAAATTCTGGACCAAAGTTGTTAGCAAAGACTTGACCTCAATTAGAGAAGTAACAATTACCTCGTTCACTCTTCGCGGTATTTCTTGTCGAGCACCGAATTGTTGGAGTTTGCTGCCATGGTTGATATCAACTTCCGGCTTCACTGGGTTTTCTTGACGATGGCCCGCCACTCATGCGGCGTCCATCATCCTCAAGGCCCATTGGAATCGCACCCTCGTAGAAATACCGGATGATCAATTGCTCGATATGCCATGTTGTGGGCAGCTTGCTAAAATTCTCCTGCACTCTCCCAAGACTATAGAGGTTTTCGAATCCTTCGCTTAATGCCACATATCTCTCACCGATGTTGGCGACTCGGGATCTTGGGAAATATTTTTCTAGAAACTGTCGAGACATCCTTCCCAAGTGTTGATTGTCCTCGAGGTAGGTAGTAGAGCCGGTCCTTGGTCGCATCCCGCAGCGAGAATGGAAAAGCTCTCGCTTTGATTTGGTCCTTCGTGACATCATGGGGGCTTCATGGAAGTGCGAGATAAGGTGAAATTCTTCAGATGCTTATTCGATCCTCGTTCTCCAATCCACGTAAGGTGGGCAGCAAGTGGATGAGACCGACTTCAATTCAATCCTTCAAGTTCGGAAAATCTATGCACATGGATCTCGCGCTTGATGGGTATACCCAAGTCCTGGAGGGTTCTCTTAAGAGCCATATCCTGCGCGTGGTCACGGTTAAGCTTCCCGTCAGGCTGCTGTTCAACTTCAATCTCCTCTTCGTACTCCGTTTCAGTGTCCGACTCAACCGGGGTCTGTAATCCACTAGTTTTTCCTTGCTTCTTCCTTAGTTTGCTCAACTTCCTTAGCCTCTTAGCAGTCTTTTCGATCTCGAGGTCGTACAAGATGGAATCTCCCGTACGAATGTTCCTAGGCATAAAACAAAACAAAATCAATTAGTTACCAATTCCCCGGCAACGGCGCCAAAATTTGATGGGTGTCGAATCCACCAAAAATAAATCTCAAACACCAAACGAAAATAAATTGCGCACAGTGGTAAATGGGGTCGATCCACAGAGAATGGAATAATTGATTCTATTTAAATGCCAAAGAAAGAATGAAAATAATTAAAATGGGGGGTTTGGAGTTTTCATCGAACTACTAATTAATCTAACCACAAATAAATGATTAACGCAATGAAAATCAAATAAAATAACAACTACGATTAGACTAGCAAAGAACACAAATAAAATTGATTAACTCAATAAACGACAACTAGCCAGGAAATTCCCAATTATTATGCAGAGACCACGATCATCGACTCAAATATTTTTTGGTTTAATAATAGGTTAGCTATGGTTACCAACTTCCTCCTGCTCCTCGTTTCTTCTTAATCTTAGAACAATCAAAGAGACTCCTTTAAATCGCTCCCTAATTAATTAATAACCCTTCGAGACTCTCTCCAGATTTAATTAATTAACAACATTAAACTCTAAAGAAACACTAACCCTAATCGACTACGACCGACTCATGCTTCATCTAGTTAGATCGCAAGTTCCTCCACACGAAATCAGACAAGTACTATGTCCTAGTGCCAATTACCACAAACACCGATCACCCAGTTAAACTCCACCAAGTAAATCAGTTGGCGATATGTAAATTAACTAATTCTACAATCAAGCCTCAATCGCAGAATCAATTAATAAACAATGACAGTAAATCAGAAACAGTACGAATATTATAAACCAAATAATCAGAACAATAGTCTCACGAGTCAAAGCATAACAATTGGAATTCCCCGACTAAAAATAACTTAGCTACTCATAACGAAATTAAACCTAACAAGGTTCTTAATTAACATAATCTAAAAATCAAGAAAAGAAAGAAAAACTAAAAAAATAAAGTTCTGGAAATTGATCCACGATGATGATGCCTTGCGTTCCCCCTTCGTATCTCCTATTCCCCAACCAAAAGTATTTTCTCCCTCTGCTGCACTGCATAAAAAACTGCTCTCCTCCCCCTCTAGGTTTTTGTCCTCTTTCCTTTAATTGCCGTGGGCCCTCCTCTTGATGGCCTCTTGTCCTAAACAACATGGGCCCTTTTTAATTGACCAAAGGCTTTGATTTGGGCTGCCACGTTGCTTTCCCATTTAACTTGCCTCCATATGTCTTATGCGTGACTCCCCTATGCTTGTCCACGTTCTGCTGGCTCTAGCCCTTGTCCTCCAGCATGATCACTTGGTTTTAATTGTTGAATTCTTTTATATCCACTGTTGGGGTTGATGGATTTGACAATTTAAAATGCCCTCCTCACACTGTTGCGTGACCTATTGCCCATCTGATGCTAATTTGCTCTCCTAGTTACACGTGCCCGCTTCAATTTAATTTTGCTGAACAAAACGTTGATTTCCTCCATTAAAATGCAAGTCCACTTAAATCCCTTCAAGAAAATATTAAATCAATTAAGTCTCAACAATTGAATCAACAAGAGGAATAAAAAGGAATAATTAAAACAACAAAATTAGACAAATATGCACTTATTAGAAACAGTACGAATATTATAAACCAAATAATCAAAACAATAGGTCTCACGAGTCAAAGCATAACAGTTGGAATTCCCGACTAAAACAGTTTAGCTACTCATAACGGAATTAAACAAAACAAGATTCTTAATTAACATAGTCTAAATAATAAAGAAAAGAAGGAAAACTAGAAGATTTCTCCCAGTCACGCTGCTGATTGCCTCCCTCTCTAATTGCCGCAACTCCTTCCCATCCAAGTGCACTGACGCTGTCCTTCGATAAATCAAAACTTCAAGCTTTTTTTTGTTCACTCCTTGCCGCCGCCTGGTCCTTTGTTTTTCTTCTTCTTGTGGCTCTTTTCTTGCTTCCAGCCTTATACGTTGTCGTTCCCTCTTTGGCTTGTTGTGCCTTTCCTCCTTAATTCCACGTCATCCAAGTGTCTTCTAACCTAACCTGTTGCGTCCTCTCCTCTATTAATTCCAAGCCCAATTGTTTTAAATCTTCCTCCTTTATTTTCGTGTCTCCAGTATGTTATATTGCGCCTCCCTCTGTTGCTAGGACCATTTAATGACCTTCCTCCTTGCTTTGTGCGTCATTGCTGCTAATTGACTTAAGGCTCACGTGATTTTAATTTGTTGCACTCGTTTGGCTGACTCAAATAACTGATTGGATAATTAAAATGTCCCACCTTTATTCCTGTAGCCTAAATTAGTTGCTGTTTTCCTCTTAAATTCCCACGTTATGCAAAGATTGTAATTCCCTACAAGGAAATATTAAATCAAATTAAGTCTCGACAATTGCATCAACAAGAGGAATAAAAAGGAATAATTAAAACATAAATATTAAACAAATATGCACTTATCAAATCTCCCCACACTTAGATGATGCTTGTCCTCAAGCATAAAAGAGAACCATGACACAATGAAAAACCTCTCCACTAAATGAAACATGCACAAAGGTAATGTAAACTAGGAATGAGAGCGCAATCTTGTCCCAATGTCAACGAAATGTCAAACAAATGCAAGAAATTTCCCACATAAGAAGACACAAGCCTGAACGCAAATCGAAGCGCATGCGTAAATTACCGAATTTTAATTAAAAACCAATCATGCCTAGAAAACACATTTCACTTATCAGGTGGTTGGTATACACGAGGAATTTCGAATTTATGTGGTAGTCATGGGAAAATCGGGTTAATCTTAATTACTTAATTAGGTGTTTTAAGCTATAATTTGCTCGAAATTGTCATTGGCCTTTTTACGCGAATGCAAACATTTGTGATGAATGTCATCCGGTTACTCGGTCAATCATAACACCAAGTGGCTTTAGCCTTACTCGTAATTACTCAGATGCTTGCAATTTTTTTTCTTTTTTCGAGTAATCAGAGGAGTAGTTAGTTGCCTCACACATCATAGTTATTCAAGACCTTTTTACGCGAGCGCAAACATTTGTGATGAATGTCGTCCAGTTACTCAGTCCCGCCCAACCTTTAGACGAATTTTTGGCTTCGCTCACAATCACCTTTGGCGATTGGCGGAACGAATCTAACACCCTTTTTATTTTTATTCTGCATTCCCTTTCTCCACCATAATTTTCCACCATCAATCGAAAGTTCAACACATATACCAACTCAACTTCTAAGCTTAACATGACTCTAGGCAAGAAAGGTACCGATTAATCACACAATTTTTTAAAATTCTAACCAATTAACTCAGGCCCGCAACTTCAACATATAGGACAAAATCATTAACATTTAATTAACATTAAACAACAAGGGACTCAATCATACTCTCAACTCCTTTAAAACAGTCCACCATTACCTAAGGCACAACAATTCATCAAGAAAAATGGAGCAAAAGAGGATTACTAAGCACAGCCACGGCATCAACAGTTAAAAGTCCAAAAATACCAAAAGGCAACAAAAATAGCATGCATCTCAAAAGCTATAAATCACCTCCCCACACTTAAAGCATGCGTTGTCCTCAACGTAAAAGTAAATGAAAAGGGTAAACTGAGGACTTCCCTAAATTTGAGGAGCGATGAGGGCTTATACGTGAGCTCTTTTAGGCATCCCGCCAGTAGGGTGTAGCTAGTATAGTAAGGGACGAGAGCCAACAACTCCAATATCTCCGAATTTTTCCAACGTCGAACCACTTGAAAAAAACACAGGAAAGGAGGGGAAAAGATCATAACAAAGAAAGAAGGAAACAAACGAGACAAAAAGAACACAAAACAAAGCAAAAGAAAAGAAAGAAAAATAAAAAAAGGGTTGCCTCCCATTAGCGCCCTTGTTTAACGTCCTAGGCTCGACGATCCTCGTCTCGATGTTAACCACCTAAATATGCGTATTTCAAATGCTCGGGAAGCTTTTTGAGCTCCAGCTTTGGGGCCTGCAAAATCGAAGATAACAGTGTAGATTCTGATCGTGATAGCTTAGTAGGCACAAATTTCATACTTGTAGTCTTAAGAGCTTCCAGAGCGTAAACCACATCAAGTATATCATCAGAAAATTCAGACCAATCAGCAAATCTCCTAACTCTATCAACAGACATGCTATGACACAAAGCATAATTCAACTCATCTTCATAATTTAAAGCAAAAACCTCATGAGTCAAATCTTCAATGATATCAACATGATAAACACAAGACACATCTTCAGCACGTTTCATGGCATCATACACATTGAATTTCACCACTTCACCATCAAACTCTAAAGTTAATGAACCACTATGCACATCTATCTTTGCCTTAGTCGTACTAAGGAAAGGCCTACCTAACAAGATATCAGAGGATTTAGATGAACTATCATTTTCCATGTCAAGAACAAAGAAATCAACAGGAAAAATTAATCCATTAACTTGAACTAGCACATCCTCTAAAACACCTTCAGGATAAACAATCGATCGATCCGCCAATTGAATTATAACTCCAGTACTAGTCAATGGATCAAGACCCAGAGAAGTATAAACAGATAAAGGCATCACATTAATAGAGGCACCTAAGTCACACATGGCTTCACTTATACCAATGTTCCCGATTTTGCAAGGAATGGAAAATATACCTTGGTCGCGACACTTAGGAGGTAATTTCCTTTGTAAGACAACTGAAACATTCTTACCCACACTCACCCTTTCATTACCTGTTAACTTACGCTTGTTTGTGCATAATTCCTTAAGGAATTTGGCGTAGCGCGGAATCTGTTTAATGGCCTCGAGGAGCGGGATGTTTACTTCGACTCTTCGGAATAACTCCATGATGCTCTTATCCTCCTTTTCCTTCTTGCTCTGAACCAGTCTCTGCGGGAATGGGGGTGGAACCACTAAAGGTTTAGGTTTTTGAGGATTTTCAGCTGGGCCTGAATCCTGTATGTGGTCACGTGTAAGCTCCATTTCTGCTTCCTGTTCTGTCTCTGCACGGGAACCTTGGACTTGGTCACGTTTAGGGTTCTTGTCGACTAGGGGCTGCAATTCCTTACCACTTCTTAAGACAATCGCGCTCACATTATGCCTCAGGTCGAGTGTCTGAGATGGCAGCTTGCCTTGAGTCTCCATTTTGCTAACTGATGATGCTATCTGGCTCATTTGAGTCTCTAGAGTCTTCATACGCTCTTCTATCTTTTGAAATCTGGTTGCAGTGTCCTGTTGAAATTTCTCAGTATTAATAGCTATCATACGGACAATTTCATCAAGAGGCTTACCTGAGCCCGAAGGCTGTTGCGGTGGTGGTGGTCCGTGATGGAAGTTCTGTTGGTTCGGTTGGTTGTTAGCATAACTGAACTTTGGGTGACTTCTCCAACCGGGATTGTAGGTGTTTGAATAGGGATCGAACTTCCTCTGTTGGAATCCAATAACATTCACATTCTCTGGTGTTTCATCGTGGAGTGTTGGGCATGCATCGGTTGGGTGAGCTAGGCTGGTGCAGATGCCACACACCCTCGCAAGTGGAGGAGTACCTATATTCAAATTCTGGACCAAAGTTGTTAGCAAAGATTTGACCTCATTGAGAGAAGTAACGTTTACCTCGTTCACTCTTCGCGGTATATCTGGTCGAGCACCGAATTGCTGGGAGTTTGCTGCCATAGTTGATATCAACTCCCGGGCTTCAGCTGGGGTTTTGCTGACGATGGCCCCACCACTTGCGGCGTCCATCATTCTGCGCCCATTGGAATCGCACCCTCGTAGAAATCTTGGATGATCAATTGTTCGGATATGCCATCTTTGCGAACGACTTGCCAAAATTCTCTTGTACCTCTCCCGATACTCGTAGAGGTTCTACGAATCCTTCGCTTAATGCCACATATTTCACGCTGATGTTGGCGGCTCGGGATCTTGGGAAATATTTCTCTAAACTGTCGGGACATCCTTCCCAGTGTTGATTGTCTCCGGAGGTAGGTAGTAGAGCTATCCTTGGCGCATCCTGCGGCGAGAATGGAAAAGCTCTCGCTTGATTTGGTCCTCCGTGATATTGCGGGGCTTCATGGAAGTACAAACGAGGTGAAATTCCTTCAGATGCTTATTCGGATCCTCGTTCTCCAATCCACGAAAGGTGGGCAACAAGTGGATGAGTCCGGACTTCAATTCGAACCCTTCTTGAAGTTCTGGAAAGTCTATGCACAGCGGATCTTTGTGCTTGATCGGTCTACCAAGTCCTGAGAGTTCATTAAGAATCATATCCTGCGCGTGGTCACGGTTAAGCTTCTTGTCAGGCTGCTGTTCAACTTCAATCTCTTGTTCGTATTCTGTTTCAGTGTCCGACTCAACCGGAGTCGGTATTCCACTAGCTTCTCCTTTCTTCTTCCTTAGTTTGCTCAACTTCCTTAGCCTCTTAGCAGTCTTTTCGATCTCAGGGTCGTACAAGATGGAATCTCCCGTACGAATGTTCCTAGGCATAAACAAAATAAAATCAATTAGTTACCGTTCCCCGGCAACGGCGCCAAAATTTGATGGGTGTCGAATCCACCAAAAATAATTCCCAAACACCAAACAAAAATAAATTGCGTACAGTGGTAAATGGGGTCGATCCACAAAGAATGGAATAAATTGATTCTATTCAAATGCCAAAGAACGAATGAAATTAATAAAAAGGGGATTTTGGAGTTTTCTGCCAAAACTGCTAATTAAACTAACCACTAATAAATGATTAACGCAATTGATATCAAATAAAATAACAACTATGATTAAACTAGCAAAGAACACAGATAAAATTGATTAACTCAAATAACGACAACTAGCCAGGAAATTCCTAATTATTATGCATAGACCTTGATCATCGACTCAAATATTTTCTTTGGTTTAATAATAGGTTAGCTATGGTTATCAACTACCTCTGGCTCCCTCGTTTCTTCTTAATTTTAGAACAATCAAAGAGACTCCTTTAAACTGTTCCCTAATTAACTAATAACCCCTTCGAGACTCTCTCCGAGATTCAATTAATTAACAGCATTAAACTCCAAAGAAACACTAACTCTAACTGACTACGCACTGACTCATGTTTCATCTAATTAGATCGCAAGTTTCTCAACACAAAATCAGACAAGTAATATGTCCTAGTGCCAATTGCCGCAAACACTAATCACCCAGTTAACACCACCAAGTAAATCAGTTGGCGATATGTAAATTAACTAATTCTACAATCGGGCCCTAATCGCAGAATCAATTAATAAACAATGACAGTAAAACTGAAACAGTACGAATATTATAAACCAAATAATCATAACAATAGGTCTCACGAGTCAAAGCATAACAGTTGGAATTCCCCGACTAAAACAGTTTAGCTACTCATAACGGAATTAAACAAAACAAGATTCTTAATTAACATAGTCTAAATAATAAAGAAAAGAAGGAAAACTAGAAGATTTCTCCCAGTCACGCTGCTGATTGCCTCCCTCTCTAATTGCCGCAACTCCTTCCCATCCAAGTGTCACTGACGCTGTCCTTCGATAAATCAAAACTTCAAGCTTTTTTTGGTTCACTCCTTGCCGCCGCCTGGTCCTCTGTTTTTCTTCTTCTTGTGGCTCTTTTCTTGCTTCCAGCCTTATACGTTGTCATTCCCTCTTTGGCTTGTTGTGCCTTTCCTCCTTAATTCCACGTCAATCAAGTGTCTTGTAACCTAACCTGTTGCGTCCTCTCCTCTATTAATTCCAAGCCCAATTGTTTTAAATCTTCCTCCTTTATTTTCGTGTCTCCAGTATGTTATATTGCGCCTCCCTCTGTTGCTAGGACCATTTAATGACCTTCCTCCTTGCTTTGTGCGTCATTGCCGCTAATTGACTTAAGGCTCACGTGATTTTAATTTGTTGCACTCGTTTGGCTTATTCAAATAACTGATTGGACAATTAAAATGTCCCACCTTTATTCCTGTAGCCTAAATTAGTTGCTATTTTCCTTTTAAATTCCCACGTTATGCAAAGATTGTAATTCCCTACAAGGAAATATTAAATCAAATTAAGTCTCGGCAATTGCATCAACAAGAGGAATAAAAAGGAATAATTAAAACATAAATATTAGACAAATATGCACTTATCATTTATTAATTTTAAAAATTCGAGAAAAATAAAAATAAAAATCTAGCATTCCAAAAATTTCAGAAAAATTACCATAAAATAGTACTGGGCAAGTGGAGCATGTAGGAAAAAAATTGGGGAAAAATGAACACCAGAGGAAGCCGCACGCGCCCACACGCGCCACCAATGCGCGTGGGCCAGGATATGGCGGGTCGGACTTCATCTTCTCCGCCCGCCAGCCTAGTATCCGGGTCGCTCGACCCGGCTCGCGACCCGATTCAGAAAAACGATGTATCTCTCTCATTTTTAATCCGTTTTCAACGAAATTTGCGTCATTAGATTCAGAATTTAAAGATCTATCAAACCCCTCTATCAATTTCATGAAAAAAGCTACTGTATGTGGCTCGAAAAAGTCGAAGAAAACGTTTTAGGTTTCGGTTCTTTACGTTCTTGAGGTTTACGAAAGACAACAACAAATCGAGCGACTTACTACATGCTTTGACGTCAAACCAAAACCAATCAATAATCACAAAAAATCGATTTCAAAGAAAAACGATAACAAGACCGAAAACCCCAAATGCTTTGAAAATAAACATCTCGAAAATACCCAAAATTAGCAGTCACAATTAGGGTTAATTGGCTCTGATACCAATTGAAAGAAAACTAAATCCGAAATTCCATATTAATTTCATAATTAATCTACACAAATAATTAACCATAGAATTGCAACATACTATATTAAATAATTTGATTGATAAATACCTGGAAATTGGGGAAACATAGAATCCATTGTAATGTTCTGTAAAGCGACGTGATAGAGATGCAGAGGAGTTGCTACTGCTATTTCGAATCCTTAATCAAAGAAAAGCACAAAACCACGTCTGAGCTTCTAAATGGGCGATCAGATTTAAAGTCGGCTAGCGAGAGGGCTTCATGATGCAAATCATGGGCCAAGCCTACCCATCATAGCAAGCCCATAAACACAGGCCCAATGACATATTAAAGAGAGAATTATAATTGACATCTAATTAATCGGGATTTGTACAAAATAATTTCAATTATTCTATTCCACAATTATGATAAAATTCTATCAAATGGTTCTTTCTTGTTTGCTGAGTGTCGATATTGTAACTCAAATGTTAGCTTTGCCATGGAAGTAGAGGTCATAGTTTGTGGCCTTCAGTTTTGTGTTGCCAGTGGGTTCCGAAAAATACAGGTTCAAACAGACAATTTGGGCATTGTGCAGCTATTGAATCATAGTTCAGATTCTTGGCCATGGAGGTATGAAGCAGTACTTGAAGATATTCGACGTTTGCTCTCTGTCTCGACGTCGTCCATTATTCGTGTTTATCGAGAGGTTAATAGCTTTGCAGATTATTTAGCAAAGTTAGCATCGGGTGAAAATTCGACAAAATTCGCGACAGAAATTGCTCTACCTTTTCTTCTCTGAAAAATCTTGCATATGGAACTGTTCCATACATATGGTATAAACCATGAGCCTCAAATGTTTTCTTTAAATATATATATATATATATATATATATATATATATATATATAGGCAAACCCAGGTGTGATTTTTATCCGACATTTCAGACTTTGTCGACGCAAAGAGAGGTTGCTGTGAAGTTGCTCAGCTTGGGCTATCATTCTTATGCGAGCCGAAAGCACCAAAGTGTCGTAATGCTTCGCAGTTCCTTTTTTTGGGATGCAATTCATCCTACACAAGTAGTATACGAATACGTGGCAAAATTCTTGGTAGAAGAACATTTGTCCCAATCAATGTAGAAATATCAATGTAGACATATCAAAGCCCTAATCAATGATCGCCTGTTGACTGTACGGCGTAATAAACTAAATGATTGTGTTGTTGAGACGATATAATTATTGTGGTTGTCATCCAGTTTATAATAGTATTCCAGTTCATAAAAAAAAATCTAAAAATTTTACCCAAAAAATTCCTCGGAATGACCGGTGGACACCGGTACGGGCTCTGGCTCACACTGTTAGCATGGGTCATCTATTTTACTAAAGCTACCTGCTCGCGACACAACGACACATGTGATTTAATCTTTATTATTTATTTTAAAAACTATCATTTATTATTTGAAGAGTTTTAATATTATGTAATTTTAAATAAAATTAATATAAAATTAAAATATTATATGATTAGAAGTTAAAATTAAAGTATTAAATTATAAAAGATTTTAATGTATTATCGGTTTTATAATAAAGAATCTCTATATTATTTAATTATTAAAGTGAGTTCTCAATTTCTTATTTTAAGAAATTTTAAATAAATTATAATTTTTATAAATATGATTAATACTAAAAAATAAATAATGTTAAATTTTGAAATCGAATTGTTTAAATCAAGTGTATTATTTTAATTCAAAATCGTTATTCCATTAAATAGTTTATCTATAATAAATAATGTATAAACTATTTTGTTATATTCAATAATTTTGGACCCCATCTAAAAGTTTTGCATGACATGGTGACATATAGTTCACATAATCATCACGCACCCAGAGAGAACCACGTGTCAAATTCACATCCAAGTTATCTTCGCAAAAAGTATATGTTATTACAATGTTTAATCTTTCTTTGAATTCATTACAATGGTTAATTAATATTAAACTTAAACATAATTTTATATAGTTGATAATGGATTGAACTGGATTAACACGAGTTAACTTCTGAAGAGATAATTAAACCTAATTCAAAATTTAATTAAACTTGAGCACTATTATGTGGTTTAGATCCGCTCTGACAGCTCCAAAATAATACCATTTAGTTTAATTTTTAAAATAATAATGATTTAACTTTTAAAGTTTGTTTAAAAAAGATTTCATATTTAAATCAAACTTTGAATTAATCTTATAGACTAAACTTATAATCCGATTAGCTCAAACCTAAATAACTGACTTAAAACTAAATTATGTAAAATGAAATTAATTTGTCAAATTGTAGAAGTAAAAGCCTAAGCACAAACTTTTTAAAGATATTCAATCTATAAAAATCATAAATATATAAAATTCTTAAGTACTCTAAACAACTATTGAATTCAAGGCTTTAAATATGATAATGACAACATTTTATTTACAACCTCATTTTTCTTCTTATGGATACTCTAAATTACTACTTACTCTGCATTCATAAGTAAACCGATGGAATTAGAACAATCACTTATAGGATCTCTTATCTCTATTAGGTGGTCATCCATTTCAGTATCCATATTTTCTACAACTTGTGAAGATAGCAGAGGCTTTGGAGGCAATTCTAAAATTTCCACATCTTGTTCAAGCATCTTTACCGCTCTATGCATAGGAGGTCAATTATTAGGCTTCAATTGTATGCACCAAAGTGCCACCACAATTATTTTCTTTGTTATTTTGTTTTGTTCTTCTGTAGCATTGGCCTCTCCAAGTTCTATGTACTTCCTCTTTTTGAATTGCTCATAAGCCCATTTACGAAAGTAAATTTGGCTTGAATAGTCTACAATTGCATTCAAATTCTTTATCCTCCCTACCATTTCCATCAACAACATCCCAAAGCTATATGCATCAGCTTTGAAGGAGACTCCTCCAATATGTCTGTAGAATAATTCAGGAATCATATAGCCAATGGTTCCTCTTGCACTTGTTAGAGACACAATTGTATTTTTTGTTTCACAAAGTTTAGATATACCAAAATATAAAATCTTTGAAACAAAATTTTCGTTCAGGAGGAAGTTACGAGGCTTGATGTCAAAATGCAGAATTTGCATAGCACAACCTTTATGTAGATACTCAATGTCACGAGCAACTCTAAAAGAAATTTCATACATCTTCTCTATACTGATTGAGTTGGTGACTTTGGAAGAAAACAAGTATTTGTCCATAGAACAATTAGGCATGAATTCGTACATAAGGACGCGCTTTGATCCTTGAACACAAAAACCAATGAGTTTCACCACATTGACATGGTGTATTGTTCCAATAGTACCTACTTCGTTAATAAAATCTTGGCCATTACTTTTAGAATTGCCCAACAGTTTTATAGTTGTAAGACGACTACTTTGAAGTATTCCTTTATATACATAGCCGTAGCCTCCTTAACCCAATTTGTTTTTAAAGTTTTTGGTTATCTTCTTGATGATGAAATAAGAATATTGAATTGGCATAAAATCTCCTTGAGTTTGGAGGAACTCTTTAATATTATCATACATTGATAAATGTTTTATCCTCCACTTATAAATAAAAATTCAACGACTAATGGACCCCAAATATAAACAATAGTACATGATGTACACCTGTATACATGAAACATAAAATTACACAAGTGAAATAAGGTAAAATTACTAAATTTATAAATAAAATAATTATAAAGTTTAATACAAAATATTTAAATTTTAAAACTTTATTCATAAACATTTTAATAATTAATTATAATCATGAGTTTGATATTTTAAAAATCTATGTAGTTTTAAATTAATGAAAGATATTCCTAAAAGTTTTCAATTAGCCAAATAATTCTTTTTAATGTTTTATTATATGAATATATCAAATTATGTGTAGTTAAGTATTAACTAGTAGTTAATTGATTGTAATCATAATTTAAATTTTTTACATTATATAAAATAGTATTTAATTAGTTATGGACTATGAAATTTCTTTGACTAAATTTTAATTAGAATTTTTTAAAATAACAAAACAAAGTATTATTGAAATTATTCCACCTCTATACAAAAAGATGAGTTATATTATATTATGCAATTTTATAAATCTTAAATGGCTAATACAAGATAAAAATATCTTACTGAAAACATTAATGATGTCTGCAGATAACCAGAAAATCCAATAACGTGGATCTGTTTCTAAAGAAGGTAAACAAAAGTTATGCAATTAGAATAATGTTTATTAAAATTAACTGTAACAAGAACCATTGTTAGGTCCTTTGTAGGCACACTTAATACAATCGGAAAAGAGTCTTATCTACCTGTGGCTTGGTATAGATATAACGACCAGGGAGGCTAATAACGAAAAATGATAAACTCATGTCACAGACATATATGTCGCCAATACTAGACTGGATAAGAATGGCGTAACTCCTAAATTGTGAATACTCACCATCATCCATCCATTGAAGCAATCCTGCATTTCAGTAAATATTAGAGTTAACAATAACAGATATTTACATAATCGAATAGATCAAGTCACAATTAATTTTTTTAAGGAATATTCATTAAAATATTTGAGGTTTCTATTTTTGTTAATAAAATGTCCATTTTGAATGTTTTATTATATTGTATAAAAATGTATGAATAATTGAGACAGTGATGAAAATAAATTTAACTTATTACTCGTGATGAAATATACATTAATTTTAAAATATTATTAGATTGAGAAACATGTATAGTATTATTAATCTTTAGCATATTCAAATCGATATGTTCATTAATTATCAGACGCCTCACCAATATATAAGAGGAACCACAAGCCTACCGCTAAACCGAAGTTGACAATATGCACAATAAAGAAGACGAAGAAGCCTAGAAAGCCTAGGGGACCTGGAAATGCAAAATTTCAAATCAAGACATTAACATGTGTAAAATTAAATTGGAGTTGCATACAACATTTAATATGAGAAATAGAGGCAAAATTTGATATTTGTTAATATTTAAATATAATTTTAATTAGTTAATATTAATTAATATTTCTTTTAGTTAATAAATTTCAAGCATTATCAACTTATAAAATTTTTAGTCAAATATTATACAAATAATAAAAGTAATAATTCAACATTAACACGTGTCATTTGTACCAATAATACAAGTAGTGATAGTAAAATTACATTTCTACAATCTTTTCACTGTGAAAATTTTACTACTTTTAATATTAACATCCTTCTGTTAATATATATTTAATTTATAAATTTTAATAATATTTTCTCCTTATAATAACTACAATATATACATTTTAATTATATTTTAAAGAATAAATACCTAATTTTCATATGAATTTCTCATATTCTTCCTAATTCGATTAGTGTCAAAGGTAATTTTATTTCCTATCATAAATAATAATATAAATATATCTTTCTTTTAAGATTTTGTTTTAGGCTTTAATGATAATTATTTGGAGTAGAGACGTGTCCTTCTTATGTCTAGTATTTTGAAACTCTAAGGAGCAATAACAAAAATAATAATAGTTTCAATCCAAATTAATGATAAGCGCCTTAGATAAAATAAAGAAAAGTGTGAAAGCAAAGACGAGGATTAACATACTTGGACAAGATGAATGAAAAGAAAGCTGGAAGCCAAATAGCCGAGAATCATGGGCGTCCTTATAAGTTATGTTGTTTCTATTACTTAGCAAACTCTCCTCATTTAATGCCATTTGAAGCATCGTCTTCTCTACACGACACGAGTCCTCCAAATCTAATACTCTAACATTTTCACCAACAACCACATAAGAGTATTCACCTTGTAAATAACTATTCTGCGTTCCATTAACACAAGATGAAATATCCAGATAACGATAACTATCAAAAACATCGCCATAATAATCATCCATTAGAGCATTGTGATGTCTAACATCCTGTGCTATTGGATTCACACATCGCACGAAAACCAACTCCTTGGTATATTCATAATACAATTTAGACATATTTGAAGAGTCTAATAGATGTCGTGTTAGTGGATGACGAGAAAGTGATGAGTAGTTATCTTTTTGGACACCGGTGTCCACAAATCGAATACTAAAGTTTGTGTAATTGATTTTGCGTACGTAATATTTTGCAGAAGAAGACAAACGAAGCATTGTTTTGTGGTTGCCTTCGCAGTTAAGTTCAAAAGATTTGAAACAGCAACCTTTAGGATCTGTTCTGAAACGAAATGGAAATTTAATAGATATATTTCTATAGGAAGAATTGCAGTTCTTGGGCGCACTGCAGTTATGGTGTCCTACCAGTAGGAAGATACTAATACGAGATACTATCACAACTCTTGATGGGGATAGTCTAAGAAAATGGGGCTATTTTAAATGAACTGCAAAAGCTTTGGAGGAGGAGATGTTAGTACGTAGCGGGAGCTTTATTACGTACCCCAGATCTACATGAAAGGATCAAAAACGAAGGTAATGCGGAATACCTAGATTTCGGTTCCTTCTCTGATTCCGAAGCCTATTCCAGCTCCAAACGTGTCCAAATCTCCCGGGTTCTTTAGTGGAAAGTGCTCACGGGCTCACAGGCAAGACTTTTCTATAGTTTTCTCAAATCACGAGCTTTCTTAACGGGTCAGAGAATCTTATGCTCGTGAAGCTTCTCTTTTGAGTAACTACAGGAGACCTTACCTTTATATAGCTTCCATATCAGGCTTCCCCATTACAAGGCCGATATGGACTCGGTCTACACTAATTGGGACCCATTTTTTACTCGAACTTTGACCTATTAATCTAGATCATTTATTGGGCCACTTTGTTATCTTTATCAGGATCAAATGACTTAACTTAACCGGTAATTTATTTAAAAACTAAAATTGCAATTAATGTTAGTCCAACTTTATGAGACATGGACAAAATGTTTTACAATCTCCCTTTTGGACTAGCATTAATTGCAATAGAATCTAGTTTAAAAATAATTTAAAAACCCGATTAAGCCACGCAACTGTATAGTCGACTAAGTTTTAAAAACAAAACATTTGATCCAAAGATAATGAAAGTCCATCATTATGTCCCGCAAGGCTTTCGGTACCGAAAAACATCAGATGTATGTGTCCTATATGACACAGATCCAATACAATCAAAAAAACCTAATACCTCACTAACATGAATGGAAAAATGGAGTGTGGTAAACTACGATGATACCTTTATAATCTAATTGTATCATCTTTGTTTGTAGGTCTCAATTTCTCCAGCTTTATGCTAAACTGCATTAGAGAAATCATGTTTTCTCTCACCGAATGCTAAACAGCATTAGAGAAAACATTTATGTTCCCCAACTGAATGCTAAACTGCATTAGAAAACCTTTATGGGATTAAAAATTTATATCCTCCTATGTCAAGTAAAACTTTATAGATATCTATGTTAAACTGTATGCGTCTAAATGACATAGGCACAAGGTCAATCTGTATATATGCCCAATGACCCGAAAATGCTTAAGATTGACACAATCTTAAGACTTTCATACGTATTATGACGATGCATGATGACACGCAATACTGAGGATAAATGATGATCATCTTTAACAATGAACCATCATACTATCATAATACTTTAAATTGTATGAATGTACATGGAGCAAACATAACGATCCCTTAATCGGCAGTGTCTTACGACATCAAAATACCCATACTGTATACTTGTGTTATAAACACAAGTTGGTAAAGTCCTTTAGTTAAAGGATTGACTCACAATTCCTCAGTCCTTAACTGCTCCAAACCTTAATTTCACTTTTCATGTCAACACCTTTATGATCAAATAATTGATCTTTAACTGCTATGACCCTATGATATTCTTTGTTGTCATTAAACAACATTGTAAGAAGAATGTCAAAGTAAAACCATATGGGTCTAGCCACTGAATGGACCACAGACCACTCAGAAATCAAATTTCTGAATTAAACCGTTTGCGAAGCAGCCCCTTGGCACACACTCTGCATGCCTAGTCGAGGAAGTTACCCATTTCTCTATGACACACTTCTACGACATTATACCATCTGCAAATTTGAACTGTAACCTTAAGTGAACTTTCGATCATCCGAACATATAGCTAACTTTAAATTTGAATTCTCTACGAGGTTTAGTCTGTTGACTATTCTATCTGTCAACATATAATCCTTAAGTCCTTCAAATATCTCAACGCTCACTAGACTGCATTCCTAAAGTCTATAACTGGATTAACCAGATATTGATCAAACAGTCAAACAGTAAATGCAATGTCCTATCCAGTACATAGCCAAGCATACATCAGCTATCCACCGTACTAAACTATGGAGCATTCCTCATAATCTCTCTCTTCACTTTATTCTTTGGGTGTTGTACCAAAGATTATCTCTCACTGTGAGAGACAGGTGTTACAACATGTTTATTGTCAACTGTATTAAACTTTTGTAACACATACTCAATGTATGCATTCTTTGAGAGATCTGTTGAGTGTTGAGATATGTCCTGGTGAATCCGAATACCTAGGACAAAAGATGCTATACTAAGGTCCTCATGTCAAGGTTCTTGACCAAAAGTTGTTTATCCTCACACAACATGATCAAGTGACTTGATGTGAACAATTTGCCATCCTCATGCAGTGATAGGAAGATAACTTGCTCCCCTTAACAACATAGTACAAGCATCCTTTGACTTTATTTCCATGAAACCGGAAGAGGCCATAAACTCACCAAATGTAAGGTATCACTTCAGGAGGTTTATTGTAAGCCATATATTGATCTGCATAACTCACAAACCATGTCAATACTGTCTGGATCCTGGGATCCTACAGATTGTATCGTATAGACCACTTCATAAAGGTTTTTACTTAGGAAGATGGTTTTGACAGCTATCTGATGTAACTCTATATCAACATAAGCTACAATTTCTTTTATCACTCAAAATGTATCATACAAGGATACAAGAGGAAAGGTAACACAAAGTCAGCCTTTTTCCCTGAGTGAACCCTTATGCAATTTAGCAAGCCCATAAACTATGAAACTTTATCCTGCAATCCTTTAGGTCTTAAACTTTATTTACAACTGACAAGTTTGCAATTCCTGATGCAAATCAACTAGCTCCTCAACCTTACTATACTAAATGGCTTACATCTCGTTATTCATCGCATCCTACCACACATCCGCATTGGGTCCAGAAACAGCTTCTGTAAAAGTAATTGGATCTGTAATATGTCTAATAACATAGTCCAGTACACCTGACAGACTATGTTGTCAGATGGGATAGCAGGTCATCTCAATCCAGTGGATTTACTTAACCTTATTAGATGTTACACCCCCAGGAATCCCCTCTATGTGCACAGGTATGGGTTCCTGTTTCTGTAAAGGTATGGTACAAAGATCTAGACCTACCAGATCTAGTTGTATGAGTAGCGGGTATGGGATAACTGTAGTATCCTCCCTATTATCATCTAAAAGGTCAAAAGACCTACCATCATAGACATGGTATTCCAGAAACTTGGCTGTTTGTGATTTCACTATTCTGGTCCCTCCTTATCTACAGCAAAATCTGTAGCCCTGAAGTGGTTGAGATATTTTACTAAATAGCAATGAAGGGAACGAGTATACAATCTTTCTTTATAAGGATTATTCTACTGAGCCTCCTACTGAGGTAGGACAACCCTTTACGCGATTGTGTGTAAGGATGAGTTCTTCAATTTCTAGATAGGTAGATTAGTCATGCTCTGCATTTACTTATTTAAGTCCTTTAGGGTGCTATTATGCTTTTGGGCAACACGCCATTTTGCTCAGAACTACTCGGCATAGTGAACCAAGTCACTATTCTAACTAACTTCATATATCTGACAAACGGACCTTTTAAAGTCCTGAAACATCATGTTTGCCATGATATTCTCCTCCTTGGTCAAATATGACTATCTTGATGAATTTTTTGAACTGGTTCTCAATCTTCAGACTTTAAGCAAGAACACATGATTTTGATGTGAAAAATCATCAAGAAATATCAGAATACTTTTATAATTGCATAATGCAATTATACGAGGTCTATCGAAATCTTTATGTATTAAACTCAACAAGTTAGAAGTATGAGTTGACTCCATTGTCCTTATTAGTCAACTTACCCCTGTGATTATCAGTACATGTTCCAGATCATCTTAATCTAGAATTGAAAAATGGTTTTCTTGATCAATCTCTTAATCCTAATTATGAAAATGTGGCTTAAACTTTTATGTCACACCATGTATGACTTCTCATTCATCAGGTCCTTCATACCTTGTTTAGTATGATACGTAGAAGTATATATCAAATCCGGGATAGGACACATTCTATACAAACCATATGACAAGAAAGTTGTACCTTTATGTTTTGCATTAAACAGCAACTGTACAACAGAAGTATTAAATGCAAAACGTCAACCTTCAGTGTCCTTAATTGATCAAAAAATCACATATAAAATGTGTCGTGTAAACCCTAATGAACCTTACTATAAAGTTCAGTACATGCACCTCTATAGATATCACTTCCACATCTTTATTGCTGTGAACCATCAGTTCCTTCTTCCCTTTATTTGGCTTCATCCTGGATATGAACTACTGCATTGTGGAAGAACCCTGATCAGATGTTCCACTAAATAATCACTAATACTTAATGCGACTATCGCCAATTAGATTCATAATTGATAAACCAAAGAGTAACCTGATAGTTTCAGTCTTCCCTTAAATCTCATACTACTGGTTTCTTTATGTCCAAGGACCTTTACCAGAACTCGTTTGACCTGCATCAACATATGGAGAAGATTTGAGCTTTCTGCCTTTTGAATTTAATGAGCTTCATCTTTGTCTTCCCTTAAGCTGCTTCCAGGACTGTAGGAGTAACAACTTGAGTTTCTCCACCTCAGCAACACAATGAGATATCAAAGCATTGAAGCCTCAATATCTTCCCCTACTATGAAAATAAATTATTCTCGATAAGTACTTCATTACTCCCCTTTTCCTCTGTATACTTCATGGAGAATAATACTTTTATGAAGGCACTTGTCTCAACACCGGATGAGATTGTGTACCTTTGGGAGACATTACCAAGAAACTCCTTCGGTATGTCTATGTTCGAAAGTTCACTTTGCAGATGGTTAAGATTGGATTCTTAATGGTCGTCAGATATAATCTGTTAGACCGATCCTAGGTTTCATAGGTTGCTTTATGAGCTGTCAAGCTCATGGATGTAAGTGGAGATGGCCTAACAGTCCATATGACCATTTTAACTACAACTATCTCCATAACCTTCAAAACATCCTCCGTCCAATTCTACGTCTAATTCTTTATATTGAAACCAGCAAGGGTTTCAATGACGACACTGATTTAGTTGACTGAAAAGGTGACTTCAAGATGATAAACTTTAATTCAGCACTAATGTAGGACAACAGTGATACTAAAGCCATTGAATAGTATTTTTCTGAAAATCCGATCACACATATTATGAAACACCTTTGGGCTGAATACATAATATATGCAATTAGACTTTCACACATAAACGCGATCGGAGTATAAACTATCAACTCTCATGACACTACCACCTTTGGGTGAATAGATCATTTAAGTAACAACCTTCCTCCATCTAATGCCTTTATGTACATCTCAAAATTTTATGTAAGGCCAACACCTTTGGGCAGAATAAATAAACATAAAATCAGAGACATCCTCCAACATGCAAGCAAAACAATTCAGAATACTAACTTGAAAGGCCACTTTGGTGACTACATTCTCATCAGCATCCAAAAGGTCAGCAAACATAAGGGATACATCTTTATGTCATCCTCACATCCTTTATGGGCATACTGTATGTGACAATGTAACCTCAATAAATGCAAAAATTCGAATGCACAATCTCATTGTCACACACACATGCTGAAGATATTATCTGAAAACTTCATTCCAAACTTTCGTAAACAAAAAATCTCAGTAGAGTGATTATCGTGCATCACTGGATACTGAACCGACCTCCTAAGACACGACAACCTCATGTATCTCCCTTATGGCAAGTTCATTGCACGAAAATTCACTAAAAAATGGCTTCAGAATGTCTCAATTCCTATTTTCGATTGATTATCATGCAATCTTGAACACTAAAAATGAGACCCGAGATACGAGACCTCACGTATCTCCCTCATATGAAGTCCAAAGCATGAAAATTCAATCGAAATCGGATTCAGAATACCTTAATTCCTTTTTTGGAGTTAAACTTAAATTTATCACAAATGTAATAAATCCAGAAAAATAGAAAAATGTTACTTTATAAATTTCCTGGACCCGAAAACTGACCCAAAACACCCCAGCAACAAATATGACTCTCTACAGAGTTTGGAGAACACTTTGGTGAAGATAAGTTCTATGTATTCAGATTTAGTTATGAGGAAATGGCAAAAAAGGTGACCAATTTAGGCCCTTGGCAAGTGTATGGTAGACTTATGATAGTTAAGAGATGGAGACTGAAGGTTTTTTTTTATAGAAACAAACCGGTTACTCTACTAGTACGGGCTAATTTGCATAAAGTACCATTGGAGTGTTGGTCAGCTGCGGGATTAAGCCACATGACCAATGTTATTGGTAGACCTGTGAGTTTAGATAAGAATAGTGATGTAATGAGGAGGATAGGTTTTGCCAAAGTTTATGTGGAGGTTGGACTAGAAAAATATTTACTTAAGACGGTGAAAATTTTAAGATATGGGGAGAGTGAGACGGTGGTGAAAAATGAAATTAAGGTGACTTACTCTTGAAATCCAACGAAGAAAGAGATAGTGAAGGTGTGGAAACCTAAGAATGAGGTGGGAGATGTGTCTAAGGAGATAAATAACACTAACTCAAAGTCAAATACTGAAATACATATTGAAGGAAGATCTAGGCAAGGAAATAAGGAGAATCACAATGATTCCAATAATTAGGGAAGCAATAGTCAAGTAATGATGAAGGAGAAGGAAGGAAGAAAATAACAAAGAAAGGAAACAGATGCAGAAGAGGAAATATTTGAAGGAACTCCTAAGATTATATATAGTGAGGCCAATGGAACTAAAGGCCCCCTGATAAGGGGATAAAGGGAAGGTGGCCAACTCTTCTGTAGAAACTGGAGATGGGGGTGAAATAAAAGAGGAAGAAAAAGTGAATATTATAAAGGATAAGGAGAATAAGATGATGGAATAAGGAAGTAACTTGGCTACTTCTAACACTAGCAAATCAAGTAGGAAGCTAAAGAGAAAAAAAGTTAGTACCATAAAGGCATGATGAATTTGTTAGTGTAGAATGTAAAGGTTTTAATTACCCTAATAAACAAAAATCTTTAAAGGACTACATCTCCCTTTATAGACCTTATTTTGTTGGCCTTATAGAGACCAAAATAAAGTAGAAGAACCTGGTAAATGGACTCTAGTTTTTAGAGAATAATTGGACAATAATTAGCAATCATTTAGCCCACCTTAATGGTAGAATCATGGTAGCCTTTGATCCTAAGTTTATAACTGTGGTGGGTAAGACACTCTCAGACTAGTACATCCATTATTATTCTACTCTGAACATATCTCAAAAACATATTAACATCATAATGATATGTGGAGATAATTGGGAGTTTCAAAGATGCATAATATAGTCAAACTTGGAGCATATCAACACAACTTGGGAGTTTTGGACCTGAATATCATTGGGTCATAATTCACTTGGAATAACAAACAATTTAGGGTAGGATTCCTACAGAAGAAACTAGACAGAGCCTTGGTTAATAAAAAATTATTAAAGCAACTACTAGAGAGTTATGCAACCTTCAATAGTCCGCTCTTATCTAATTATTCTCCTATTGAAATACACTTCAAAAAAGAGTTGTAGAGAAGGAGGGCACTGTTTAGATTTTTCAATTCCTTACTCAATCACTGAAATTGTTGTGGTAGTAAGACAAGGCATTCAGAAGGAGGTTACTGGTACCTCATTATTTTAATGTTTGAGGAAATTGCAATTTATTAAAGAAGGGATGAAAGGAATATCAAGGGAAAGACCTGAATCAATGAAAATGGATATGAGAGAGGCAATGAAGGTTCTTAAGAAATGTTAGGAAGATCTAGAAGCTGATCTAACTAACCCCATTAAGAAGGAAAGAAAGAAAGCTGAGTTACTGAAATATATAAAAGCAATTGGTACATACAATTCTCATTTAAGATAGAAAGCAAGAGTTCTTCAGCTGTAAGAAGGGGAAAATGCCCTAAATCTTTTTTTGGTAAAATTCATAAAAGAAGGAATAAAAATAGGATCGTTGTAATTAAAAATAATCATAGCAATTATTGGCCCCCGAATTGTTTTCTTAATGAATAAATATGGTTTAAATGATTTTTGAGGTTTTAATAAATTAAATTTTTCGAGCTAATTATTATGTCAAAGTTAGTAGGATTTATTGAATAGGTAAGTGGAATTAAAGTGTTAAGGTTATAAGAATGTTCAAGGGTGTTTTTAGCAAGACACTTAAGGATAAAGAACATAAGGCATATAAGGAAGGGTAAAATGGACATTGTATACTCATTAAGGGTAGGATTGGAAGAGGAAAATGTGGTTTTACATTTAAGAGAAGGAGAAAATGTGAATTGGGACAGAAGAAGAGAAATAAGAAAGAGAAAGAAGAGAGATTTTGGTGGTTGAGAGAAAAGAAGAGAAAACAAGCTAGAGTTTCAATTTTCTTGGCCTTTAAGAGAGATTTTGAGGTTGTTCAAGAAGGAAAAAGGTAGAGGAAGAGAAGAGCTTCCTTTTTAGCCAAAGATCTCGTCATTTGGTGAAGAATAAAGGAAATCAAGAAAGACAAGAGAAGCAAGAGTAGAAACATTTTGAGCAAGCCTATAAGCAAGGAAATCAAGGTGTGTACATGTTTATAATAGAGTAAATAAGCCACTAAATGTGTTCTTTTAATCAAGAAAGTTTAATGTTTTAAATTGCATCATAAATGTTGCATTTATTTGCTTTTTGAATGAATTAAAAATCTGCTATATGTTTGATATATGAATTGTGTTGATACGTGAAAAGACTTAAAATGAATTTTTGTGAAAAGATACATGTTTATGGAATCATGTTTTCGAAAAAAATTTCGAAATATCTCAAAGTCAAGATTTAGAAAAGTGCCATTTTGGGTAATATGTTTATAAGTATATGAAATCAAGTTTCGAAAATGTGCCATTTTGGGCAACAAGTTTACAAATCATGAATTGCATGTTATGTGAGTTTGTGGTGGTCCCATAAGTTAAGTCACGTGCATGTTGACTAAGTTAAAGGCTTCTCCCACTTGCCCGCTAGTGGTATGAAGCTCCTTTATGGACTCTTATAAGTTCACAGCTACGCAAAACTATTATATAGGACTATGTTAGTACGTTCTGTTCACGACTACATAGGGCCCTTAAGGGAAATGTGTGGTATGTTCTATTTTAGATCTACCCAAACCATTCTGATGTGCTTATGTACTTATGATATGTGAACAAGTTTGATGCATTCATGCTTTTATGGTTTGTGAATTTGACTATACAATGAGAATTTGAGAAACATGTGTTTTATGAACTCAATGAAAATTTTCTACGACAAGTAAAACGTTTTCAAAGATTTTGCTTATTTTTTGTTATAAACTGTTACCCACGAGCTTTTAAGCTCACCCCTCTTTTATCCCATCTTCAGGTGATAGCTAAGAGACCAAGTGATCAAGAGCCTAAGGGCATTTCTCCAAATTTGCTTATTTTGTAGTTTGAGTTGATTTTGGGAAAGCAAGAAGTTTGTTTTATTCAATGACTTTTTGTAATTTGAGATTTTGAGACGATGATGTAATGTGGCTTGTAATGCTGTTAAAGATTTGTAAAAATTTATTATTTTGATGTTAATGAAATGTGAATGGTGATGTGAGTTGAAATTAGACATACTTGAAGAAGTAATCAACTTGAGTTGATGATTCTGGAACATAAATTGTTGATATATATATATGTATGCATAAGCGATATACTATGGAAAGGAAGATAAGAATTTTGACTGATCAAACATAGTTGAAGGTAATGAGACAAATGAGTTGAGATGTGAGAGTTTAATGAAAATTTTTTAGTAGCTGAATGGTTATGCTCAGGACATTTCAAGTTTGCACAAGGCAAAATTTCAAGTCTTCTATAAGGGAAAATTTCTTGTTATGACTTTAGGGCAAAAATCTGGATTAATCTAGGTTGAATTGAACAAAGCTGTCTTTATGGAAGTTGTATCTTGTCTTTCTAGCTTTCCAACGGTATATAGTATGAAATTTTTGGATATCGGAGTCAAAAATTATGGTCTATAAGTGGAGATGTTCAAGAGTATAGGACGTATTGTTTGGTGATGACGTATCGTCTGATAAGGACGCATCGTCTAGTGAGGATGTATCGTCTAGTGATGACGTATCGTCTAGTGATGATGTGTCTTCTAATGAGGACGTATCGTCTAATGAGGACGCATCGTCTAGTGAGGACGTATTGTCTAGTGAGGACGCTTCGTCTGGTGAGACGTATCATCTGGTGAAGTGAGGACGTATCGTCTGGTGAGGACGCTTCATCTAGTGAGGACGTATCGTCTGGTGAGGACGTTTCGTTCGGTGATGACGTATCGTTTGGTGATGTCATATCGTCTGGTGATGACGTCATATCTTCTAATGTATTGTTCATATGATTATATCATCTGGTCTAAATTTGACCCTCTAGATGATAGAATCTGTCTTCAAGTCTTCATAAAAGTTGTAGATCTTGAAGTTCTCTTTCAAGCCATCTAAAGAAGACCTTAATCCGACCTCTTTTGTGAAAGTTATGACAATTTTTCCAATTTGTTTGACCCTTTGTCTAGCTTCATTTGATCCTATCGTCTGGTCCCAATTGTGACCCCTTATATGATCGCATTTGTATTCAAGATCTTCATGAAAGTTGTAGATATCGAAGCCCTCTTTCAAACCCTTTAAGAATGACCTTGATCTGATATCCCTAGAGCAAGTTATGCCTTTTGTCCCAAAATAGGTTCAATATAATTGAGGACGGAACCTTGCTTGATTTCCTTCGGCCATAACTTTGTTATCCGACCTCCAAATGAGATGTATCTTGTGTCTAGACAAACTAGAGACGTAGGTTTACAAATTATATGAAGAGGTCGAGTTCTAATTCAGCCTCTAAAATGTTCAATATCTAGATGGAAGTTAAGTATAAAATATTTGCTTCAGTATGAGAACGATTCGAAAAATAGGGCCCGACACTTGCAGTATCAGAGAATGAAGATGAACCGAGGATGACTAATGAGAGTTAACTGGAATAACCATATATGGTAACAAGCACAAGCACATGTTTTAGGACACTCCGAAAGTTGGGCTCCGGAAGCGGGGTCCAACAGTTGTGGTATCAAAGCAAGAGTTGGATTTCGGAATCGGTGCCCAACAGCAATAATATAAAGATTTAAATGTGATCAAAGAGAAAGCAGTGGAATAATTTAGGGGAACTGAAGGATTGACTTGGAAGTATATACTTTTCTAATTGAGCTAGTAAGCTTAACTAAAAATTCTATTCAGATGCAACAACATCAAACTTTGATTAGGGAGATTACAAATGAAAAGCTGAAGGAGCCAATATTTTTCTTTGACTAGAAAAAGCCCTCAGACCGATAAATTTAATGCTGGATTTTTTCAAGCTACATGGGAAGACATTAGGCAAATGATAATAAATACAGTTAAGGAATTCTTCAATGGGGCCGGATGTTCAAGGAAATGAACAATACCTATTTGTGGCTTGTTCCTAAGATTCCAAACTCCTATGGCTTTAATGATTATAGACTAATTGCATGTTACAATGTGATATATAACATTATATCCAAAATCCTAGCTAATAAATTGAAGAATACTCTCACAAAATTCATAAATCCACGACAAGGTGCGTTTATTAGTAGAAGGTGCATAAGTGACAACATCTAGCACATGAGATTTTTAAAGCTTATGAAGGTAACAAATCTATCTAAGGATGTGCCAAGAAGATTGATTTTTCTAAAGCATATGATAAGGTAAGCTGGAGATTTGTAGTAGATACACTAACCTATATGGGGTACCCAATGAAATTTGTTGAATGGATAAAAGAATGTATAACTTTGGTGTCTTTAATGATGTTGATAAATAGAGAACCTATTAAGATTTTCAAGAGAGGAAAAAGGGCTCAGACAAGGTGATTATGTTTCACCTTATTTATTTGCTATTGGGATGGAGATTTTACATAGAATCATAGTGCTTAACATCCAAAAAGAAGCAAGGGTTAAGTTCCATCATAGATGCAACAAAGTATACCACAATTGTCCTATACAGATGGCATGTTGCTATTATGTAAAGGTTTCCTGAGATCTATCAAAGTGTTGATACAATCTCTAAAGGACTTCAAAAGAATCTCAGGTATACGTTTTAACCCTAACAAAAGTTACTGCTTTGTGTCAATAGGTAAAAAGATGGAGGTGAGGTAATAAATTGAAACAATGAGAATTCAAATCTAGTAAGCTCCTTTTAAATATTTGGAAGTTCTAATTTCTTATAAAAAGCTCCCATCAATAGATTGTACCTCACAAGTTCAATCATTCCAAAGGAAGCTTTCATCTTTGTGCAACAAATTTCTATCTTATGGAGGAAGACTGGCTCTGGCATAAGTGGTGATATCTAATTTGTATGTATATTGGTGCTTTCATCTACCTAGCCCCAAAAGAGTAATAAAGACTATGGATAAGTTGATGAGAGACTTTATCTAGAGTGGTCGAAACAGTAATAAGAAGGTCCAAAAGTGAATTGGAGTAGTATATGTCAACCTAAGGAAAGAGGAGGATTGAGTATCACTTCAGTAAAGAATATGTATAAGGCTCTAATAGATAAAAAAACTTGTGGAAGCTAAGCAAGAAAAGGAGAACCTGTGGGTGAAATGGATCAATTGCTATTATATAGAAAATAGTAGTATTTGGTCAATGGAGTATAAAACCAAACATTCCTGGACATATAAGCGAATTCTAAAGTAAAGGTATTAAATGCAACCAATGATCACACACAATATAGACAATGGGAAACATATTACTTTCTGGTTTGATAATTGACGGCCTATGAGTCCTCTATTCTTAAGTAGGGAGTGTATAACATTAAAAACTATGATTCTAGCTAGAACTAAGGTTAGTTGGTTCATTGAAAGAAACAAATGGATATGCCCTTTCACTTAGAGAGAGGAAATGACATCATTACTAACAACTGACCAAATTGTATACCACATGTTGAGAAGTAAGACAATATTTTATAAAATTATGCAAATAAATTCTCCATGGTCATTTACAAAATTGCTATTTCACCCGTGTACATTATGTCTTATAAAAGATATCAAGTTCATGTAAAAGAACAATAAGTTCTTTCAGATATGTATAAGGTAAATCATGTAATGAATCGGTATATCAAAATAAAAATCTCAATCCAAAATATCAATAGAAAGAATTTATTGTTCTTTAAAAAAATTCATGTAAAGAGAATGTCTCCTCGTATTTTTACAAGTAAGATATATTTATAGAAATTATTAAATAATAATATAATTTACTGATGATTTAATTTTATTTATTATAACAAATAATTGAGTTTATTAATTAAAACCTTAAATTTTTGTTTTTAATATAACAGTAAGATAATACTAATGGGCCAAGGGGTTAATAATTCTTGACTCGTTCAAGGCTTCTGATGAATGGAGCTTTGCCTCTTCCTCCTTTTGCCGCCTCCTCCCAGAAGAAAAAACTCGAAGAAGAAGAAGAAGAAGAAGAAAAACACGATGATGGGCACTTTAGTACAGCCTTTCCCTGTCCCCGCAAGAGTCTTTCAGTGGAGATTAAGGTACAGTAAGCTTTCTTTTTCTTGGGTGTTTTGTCCTCTTTTTTCTTTGCACATTATGTGTTTGTTTTGATACAAGCCCGTGTATTTAGTCGAACTAATAATCAACAAGAAGCTTTCTTTTTATAGTTGAGAATTCTCGTTGGTGCTTTCTGATTAATGGGTTGCCCGAATTTTCCGATTGAGATTGTCTTTTCGAGCATAATTCAATTCAATGAAGTGTATTTCTGTGAGCTTATAAGAGTGTTTTCTTAGCATACACAAACGGATTTAAGATGTGTCTACTGATTTGTGTTTATGTTCAGTCTATTAAGTTGGACATGAAATACTTGACTTTTCTGTGGTTGATTAAGGTGGATGTTGACCGTTAAGCATCGATGGACACAGTTCACTGTTGATGGCGATGGAATTGGCTTAAACGTTTAAGCATCTGGCTTTATGTCTTTCTGTTCAACTTGAAATTTCTAACTTGTGTACAATTAGACTGAAACTGTGTAATTGGTGAATAGTTGTCAATTCTCCTATTCAATGTTACGCCCAATCTGTTACCCTATGTCTGAGATATTTTGATAAATATTTGCTGCATATTGAGAGGAAATGTAGATTTTGAGAATTGTGGAACTTAGATGTGGTTCTGTTATCTAAGCTTCCTTTGCTTCCATATTTATACAGTAGATATGTTACAGGATTATATTATAGGGAATATATTTATTCGCTTTTTCTCTCTGTGTTCATTTTCAATGGTGCATTGAAACTTTCATGCAGTATTTTGTGATAATCACTCCTCCAAACATCCTCAATTATGCCGCTTTTTGCATTTACAGGGTAACAAGACAGATATAGTCACTTGCAGTTATGATGACCACCATTTTGTGAGTTTGAAGTTCCCATCTGTATAAATTCATAGGTATGCGCCTTCCTTCTTCGTGGGTTGGCCTCTAATGTTCATAATTCTTTTCAGGTGATTACAACACAAATAGGAACCATGGGAACAATACTGCATTCCAGGTTCACATCTTTTCTCTTCAGCTTCTTAGATTCTTGTTATCTCTAAGAGGATATGACTTTCGTTAAAGAGTTCGAACTTTGTAATTTAGTACGGCAGTTGTTATTAGATTTTGAAGAGATAGCATAAGTTGACATGTTGTTGCCTGGGTAAAATGTATCCCAGACTCCTGATTGGGACTAGATGCTTGTTTCAGTTTAAGCCCCTGAAGCCTATGTCTTAGTCATGCTTCCAGAATTTACAATGGCACAAAATTTAGATGGTAAGTTAGATCATCAGTCTATCATACACGATCTGATTATAATTGACAGTTTCCCACCCAGAATTGTATATCTTTATTTCGATCCCTCTGTATGTGTCTGTGTGGGTACTGTAATAATTGACATTTGAACCAAGAAGAAAAAGTTTAAGGTCGAGTTTTCCTAGTGTCCTTCCTAACCTTTAGAAATTAATAAGTTTGCAAGATGAATTGGAAGTGATAAACGTTTGTGAGAAAGAGATACGATCACGTACTTATTTGATGCAAGGCTTGTTATAAACATTTTCTATGTTTCTTTGTAATTATCTTAAAGCTATACGAACTAGTGATGACTTTTACGTGACACCCTTCGGGTATATCCGCTCTAGTTGCCAGGAAGGAAGAAGGGATGTCTACGGAGCCAACTTTTAATGTGTCGGTGATATTTGGAAAATGGTATGAGGTAAGAATGCGACCTTACTCAGTGACCTATTTCTTTGATGTAAACTTATAATTCATTTTGCTTCAGTGTGATGGTGCAGCCAATGCTTGTAGCTTGTGCACGCGAATTGATTGAACAAATCAGGTATGCATCAAGAACAACCAGTGGCGGATCCACAGTGGGGGCAAGTGGGGAAACAACCAGTGGCGGATCCACAGTGGGGGCAAGTGTCCCCACTTGCCCCCACTGCCACCAACAGATTTCTTTAAAAAAAATTAATTTTTTAAGTTTTGCCCCCACAAAAAAATAAAATTTTACTCATTAAAATTTTGCCCCCTTTAAAAATAAAATTTTATCTCTATTAAAATTTTGCCTCCACTTAAAAAAATTTCTGGATCCGCCCCTGAGAACAACTATAAGAAGATGCCTTTGTATTCAGTCTTCTGAAATTTGATATCTAATGATGTATTTGAAACAAACAGTTACTAACATTCAACTTGACGTGTCGGCAGTTACTCTGGTTCCTCTAGGCGACTGGTGTTGCCTCGTGGTCTTAATGATCATTCTGTGGTAAGGCTTAAGATGTCTTCTTTCGATCAAGCAAAGGCGAAACTCTAGTCATTGAACTCTTTTTGCTATACAGGAAACACTGAAAGGAGTTGTTTTTGCCATAACTAAAAATCATGTATGGTAGCTAGCTTCTACTGGATTGCAGACTTCATAATTTACAGTATGGCCAACCCAACGGACCGACAATCTGGTGAGAGCTGTTATAATCTACAATGGTCTGAGTTGAATGCTTTGGGGTGCAAAGCAGAAACTGAAAATGAGAAAGCAGATATCAATCTTGGATGAATATGATATCGTTCTTGTGCCCTAGGGAAGGTTTGAGCACTTGGATGAATGGGTGCAATGACCTAATAAGGCTGTTGTGAATCTATATATCATGTATGAAAACTCGGAAAATTTTCTTATAAAAACATGATAACTTAAAGATTATTGATTTCAGTTACGTTTGCAAAAATTCAAATTATAGTTATATAATTTGATTAGTTCATAAGTGACAAATTTTATGATATATGTTATATACATCGAGTATAACAAATAATGTTCCTTCTATGATTTTATTTAGTTTTTTTTTTATTGAGTGCAAGATCATAGATAAAGAAGGGAAACAATAGATTACAGAATTTGCACTGCATAATGCAACTAAGCGATGACCAAACTGTACCATAATTACATGTTGTGCATGAAGTGAGACCAAAGGAATGACAATTCAAAATTTGGGTACGTCTATCGTAGCACATGTTTACACATATGATACACTAAAAATACAAACCGTAAAGGGTGCTCCTAATTCCTTGGAAGCACTTTGGCAGCTTTATTGGAACTCATGTAACTAACGAAGCAATCTGGTTGCCGAAGGTACAAAGATAAGGGAGGTGTTAGAGAATATATAAAATCAATTGAGTTGGCCTCACACAATAGTTTAAGCTATTGTGATGAAATGGTCACTTAACTTGGTATCAGAGCCTCTATGACTAAACGGTCATGAGTTCGAATCCTACCACCCAGCTATTCTAATTAAATTAAGCACAAGGTAAAGTAGGCTTTCAGTTTAATGAGAGCTTTCACTGAGGGTGTATTAGAGAATATATAAAACCAATTGAGTTGGCCTCACACAATAGCTTAAGCTATTGTAATGAAATTGTCACTTAACAGGAGGTGTTGCCTTTCCTTGCAGGAAAATATTGAGTTCATTTGTGTTTTCTTGCAGGAAAATATTTTAGTAATTTTGATATAAGGTTGTGTGGCAATGGTAGAAATTATCACAAGATGAGTAACATTACCATAGGTTTGACCCACAAGTTTGACCAATTTAAGAATTTCCTCCTGTTAGCAATTAATTCTACACTCTTTGCATCGTGTTCTGTTGCAGAATGCATTACAATGATGGAAGAATAGCACCACCTGAAAGGTTTGATATTGGATCGGCCGGATAGCGATTTGAACGACCCTAAATGATAAAAACATGGCAATGATTAAAGAAAATTCTTAAACAATATGCTTCGAATTTCCATCATCATAATCATGTCGGAGCACCACAAAGACAAAATCAAACTGGGTAGAAAATAAAGCTCCATCCTTCTCATCATCAGTTAAGTGGCATGAAGACCAATAACATCAAGGCACATATATCATCCCTTCTTAGTGGGAAGAAAATCAACGGAAAAAAATATCTTATAACAAAGACTCCACTTGATTTGAAAAAGGATTCACTAGAAATAGATTTCAAAACTAAGCCCCAGAAGCTCAACAAATCAAGTATCATAAGATAATCATACAATAGTTTAGGCGGAGAAGAGATGCAACCAAGAAGTGAAAGTTGTATCCAATCTTTAACTGGGGAACAACAACATAAAATGAAAAGCCAACATTGCCAAACACTAGTTATGGGAATTCTTCTGAGACCGCTATTAAGCAGTAGGCATTTCAATAAAGCAAACTGTTAACAATGATGGGAAAGTTCATAGCTATTCATGCTCAAATTGGTGTGTAGTGATCCAGATATGACTGTTTGCAGGTACCTTACTCATAAATGACATTTCATCCTAAGGCAATGGAAAATTGTTCTAACCTAAAATGCGTAATGGGTATTGTGTCACAATTTTCAATACTTAGACAAAACATTGATCAGAACTAATAACCAATGTAAATAGAAAATTAGGCGTCCTTTTAGTTTAGATTCATAACAGCTCACTTTAAAAGTTATTTCTTAGTCATAAACTAAACCCTCAGGACATTTGATAGAGGAGAGCTGCTTCCACATGCCAAAGGGAAACTACAAACAAGGCCGTTCCTAATATTTTATAGGCCTAAGCGAATTAAAAAAAAGATCCCAATAAATAGGCAATAGACAGATACGTAAATTTTAAAAGCGTATTATTGTTATTAAAATTTAATATCTATACATAAGTATAATGAAAATTATAATTATAAAAATTAAATTATTTATTGATGTTTAATTATATTTTTATAAATAATAAGTAATTTAAAATAAAAAGAGAAACACAAATAAACGCAATATTATTTAATATTAATGTTTTGATTTAAAATGCTAATATAATGTCACGTTAATGACAAATTACAAATTAATTATAATATATTCAAATATTTAATAAGCTAAAAATATATTAAAAATAAAAAGTTTACTTCTAAATAATTATTTAGAACAGGCAGACAAAGTGAAGAAAATGACAATAAGAAGCCACAGTTGTTCTACTGCTATAACAGTGAGCAATGACATGAATGCATCTGAAACTACGCAAGTAACTGGTGGAATATTAGGAGAAACTTTAGAGATCAGGCCATTAAATGATGCCAAGTAGCGACTAGCGACCCTGTATTAGGTTTTCACAAATAAGATTCATATGATGTAGTCTGAAGGAGGTAGACCATCTGGAATGAATTTGAACCGAAAATCAGGCAAGGCATGCAGGGATCCTCTTGATTCAAGCAAGCGTCTATGATTAATCGCAAGGTTGACATATGTTATGTGAAAACCTTTGCGGTGAAGCAGCTTTGCCAGTTGAAGCATTGTTTTCATGTGGCCTTGAGTTGGGAGGATGGGCCCCTAGTGAGGATAGCCTGGACAGGTGCCCTGCCTGCCCCTGCCCAGGGCCGGCACTGACTACAAATTGCTAGCAATGGTTAACTAGTGACCATAATGTAGTAATGAATGCATACCTTGGGACTGAGATCTGTCGAAGTCACCTTGAAGTGCCCTTACGTACTATGGATCCTTCTGATGCATCAGCTACTGCATAAGTTGATAAAGCCAACTTGCAATTGGAATGCAATATAAACATTGCATTTAAGAAAACAATTATCAAAATGGTGTAGGAAATAAAACATACTAGATGAGATGTTATAGGTCTGCTTTTTTCTCTCAAACTGAACTCTTTGCCACAGAGAAACCCTATATGAATAATTGATTACAGTAACATATAGCTCTTTTACTAAGAAAATGTTAGAGAAAGATTAAAAAACATTCATATATTTAGGAATAATTCAAGATATCATACTACTGTTTGCACAATCAACAAACAAGGGAGAATAAAGGAAATTTATGATATGTAATCTTTTTGTTCCTTTGAATTGGAAAAGTTCATATGCAACAATTTTAACTAAACCACATTGAAACTGTTAGAAATCACCAACAAATTTCTTCAACACTTGTAGAAAAAATTTCAGATCTAAGTAGAAAATTCTAGATATAGGAAACTCTAGAATTGTAAAAAAAAAAAACGAAAAATCTAAAAAAATCGTGCAAGTGGGCAACTTGCAATTCTAAATTTCTCCAGCAGTAACTTTGCAAGTCGGTGGTGCTTGCCTATAAATAGGCAAGAGCACCATGTGTTGTAGCAACCACAAAGAAAGAGAGAGAAGTGAGCTAAGAGAGAGAAGTTAGTCAAGAGAGAGAAGTGTTGTGTGTCCAAAGAGAAGTGTTGTGTGTCCAAGTCTCTTTTCTCTACCCTTGTTTTGTACAAATCTTTTAGTGTTTTAAGTCTTGTATTTGCGTCCGTTTATTAATAAAATTATCGTCGCTGTTTTTAACAAGTGGTATCAGAGCGAGATTGTGTCGTCTAGAGTCGTTGCTTCATTGTCTAATTTTTTACGATCAGGGATTGTGTCTTAGCTGAGATTCTGCTGAAATTTAGTCACAATCTGGGATTGTGAAATTATTCGATTAGGGATCGAATAATTATGGCAGACATGAGCACCACTGTTAGTGGTATAGAAAAATTAAACAATAACAATTATAATACATGGAGCACTCGTATGCAGTTTATCTTCTAGGACAAGATTTATGGAATATTGTTGGAGGAAACGAGACTCAACCTCCAACATTAGAAGAAGAATTGAAGAAGTGGAAAATTAGAGCAAGTAAAGCCATGTATGTGTTGTCGGTGACGGTAGAAGACGACATACTTCAGCAAATAAAGGACGCAAAGACACCAAAGGATGCATGGGACACTCTAGCCCAGTTGTATGCACGCACTAACGATGCCAGGCTCCAATACTTAGAGAACGAGTTATTGTCAATCTCACAGCGCAATATGATTGTAAGTGAATATTTTACTAAAGTTAAAACTTTATGCCAAGAAATTTCTAAGTTAGATCCTCCTAATGCTATAACTGAAACAAGAATGAGGAGAATTATTGTCCATGGGTTACGCCCAGAATTTCTTGGTATTGTTACGACTACTCGAGGTTGGGCAAAGGAACCAACCTTGATAAAGTTAGAAAATATCTTAGCCAATCAAGAAGCTTTAGACAAACAAATGTCTAAAGTTTTTATTAAAGAAGAAGACAAAGCCCTTTTCACCAATAAAGGAAAAGGGAAAGTCACGAGAAGTAACGTGACGGAGGAAACCTCGAGAGGTCGAGGAGGTTGGCGAGGTCGCCAACGAAGAGGGAGCTTCAAGCAAGGGGGAGCTCGTCAAGGCCAAGATATAAATCGTAACAATAAACAAAACAATCAGAAAGAAGATAGGTGCTATAATTGTGGAAGGAAGGGTCATTTCGCTCGAGACTGCTGGAGGCCAAAACGCATGGAAGGAAATGTTGCCACATCGACGCAGCATGTTGGACGTCAACGCAAGTGCACGTTTCTATCGTCAAGTAGTAAAAATATCGATCCCACGAAGACCAAATTAGTTAAATAGTCATACTCGTAATAACTTCTAATTTAAGCTAATAACATAAAAATTAAAGAAAAGATTGATTGATTGTGGTTTTAAAAAATGAAATAAAAACGAGAATTAAAGCAAGATAAAATATAAGAAATATCAATGAAATGAAAATCTAGGAATTTAACTTCCCCCTTGATTTTACCTCAGTGTCAAAATTTTCTCGGTTTAACTTATATACCGGGTTTGATAACCTAAGATTCAGAATTAATTACTAAGCCCTCCCGGATCATTAGTAATCCTAATCATCGAACCAATTTCCTATATTTCTATGGTAAATTGTGATAATTCGATAATTGCTTTATTGAATCAATCTTAATGTGGTTACTTAGGGTGGATAGGTATCTCCCAATTCTAGACACAAATCACTACGAATGTGATCCTAAGCTATTGCAATTTTCTTCCAAATCTATTGCTCCCTGTTACGTTACACAAAGATTAAGAAAATCAATTTCATAGGTGATCAAATTATGAAAAACATTAAGAACAAATTGCAATAATCAAACCTTTAAGTAAAAACGGGCATAAGAAATTAAACGTAGAAAATACCAATTAATCGAGATTACATCAAGGGTTCTTTTAAAATCCTAGAATAAAAGGATTAGTTACTCATAATAATAGTAGCAGCAATGAAAATAATAAAAGCAAGCATTATGATTATGAAATAAGTAGAAGGAATGGAAGAAATGATGTTGCTCTTTCAATTTTTGCCTCCAGCGTATAAGCTAGCTTCTCCAACCCAGCACCTTAATTTCTCCCCCCTGCTTTTTTTGTAACGTTGATGCTTGTCTCGTGGAGCCTTTTATTTCTTTATTCTCCACTCTTTTGTAGTTCACTGATTCCCCCTTTTCTTGTTAATTCTCATGCGTGATTTATTTATCTCTCGCGTATCTTGCCTCTCTTGGCTGCGTTCTTGTCTGTTGTGCGTTAATTCCTGGCTGAAATTTCCAGCATCCTCTCCTTTATTTTGTTTGTCCACTCCAACGTCGCCACCTGTTGCACGCCTAGGTCCCTTTATTTCAGCTGGTTGTCTCCTATTGCGTGATTTTGTGTGTTGCTCTTGATTTATTCCACTTACTGCTTCTCTATTTTATCTCTTGTGCGTGCGCCGCAAATCCTCTCTATTTCACGCCAGCTGACTCACTCTTGATTTTGTTCCCTCCACGTGTTGTAGCTCAGTCCATTTGATTTATTCTACGTACTTTCCACTTGCCACTAACAAAAGGCCGCACTGTTCTTGGCTGTTGTGTGATTTTCCTCTCTTGTTGCGTCTGTCCAATGTTGTGCTTCCATGTGTTGCTCTTCATTGCTTTGTGTCTGAAGCTGTGCATGACTTTTGCTTGAATCTTCTTTAAATTAATTGCCATTGTAAACACTACTCCTCACTCTTTTAATTGTTCCTTTAACTGTTGCCCCTAATTGACGCCACGTTGCTCTCTTTTCTTATGCGTGATATGCTGCTTTGTGACAAGACAATTAAGGGTCACTTCTCAATTAAATCCTCTCGGCTTGTGCATGCTCCTCTCCTTTGCATGATTTGTTGTCCAACGTGATATTTACAATTAATTGCAATTCCTTTTGTTTTGTCCTCCTGCTTGCGCCAACGCCACCTTCATTTAATTAAATCCATACTTGATTTGCGTCACATATGTTCTTCACTGGCTGCTGCCCTGTGCGTGACTCACGTTAATGTTGCTCCTCTAAGCTTGGTCCCTTGCGTGATTATTTGTTTCCATTTGATGCAAGCTTCTCTTTACTGTGCATGACTTGTGCTATCTCCACTTGCGTGATTTAATTAGTTTTTTACTGTTGGAAGCTGCCTTCTCAAACGACGCCAGCTGTCTCTCTTGTTTTGTTATGATGTTGAACTGTTCTTTGATTAATTGTTGTTGCAGTCCTTTACAACAAAAATCAAGGACAATTCTTACAAAATAAACATGAACAATTATAAGTGCAAATTCAGGCGGACCAAGCAATTTAGCAAGAAAAATATATATATATAACCCAATAATTAATCCAGAAAATAAGGAAAAATGCCATGAAATTTAATAAGAAAATACATTCAACACAGCAAGATAACGAAGAAGAATGGGATTTCCACGCATCATTTGCAGTAGTGGAAAATCCTAAAGAAATAAGCGAGAAAAGTGGTGCAATATCAAAGGTGGAGATGACACTCACGGCTATAGAAGAAAATCAAATCAACTACAAAGATGATTGGATCGTTGATTCCGGCTGCTCCAATCATATGACAGGTGACAAAAAGAAATTGATGGAGACATCAGAGTATAAAGGAGAACAAGTGGTGGTAATTGCCAATAATTCAAAATTACCAATAACACATATTGGCAGTACCATCGTTGTTCCTCATTATAGTCAGCGGTCAGTACAACTGCAGAATGTCTACCACGTGGAAGGTATGTCAAAGAATCTTTTATCTGTATCTCAAATGACGTCAACAGGAATTTTTGTCTTGTTCGAACCAAATGACGTTAAGATTTACAAGGAGTTAAAAATTATTGGTCGACCCATAATGGAAGGAAAAAGAGTGGAGTCTGTCTATGTAATGTCAGCAGAAACTGCATACATAGATAAGACAAGGAAAAATGAGACGGCTGATTTATGGCATGCAAGATTAAGACATGTAAGTTATGGGAAGCTAAAGGAGATAATGAAAAAATCAATCGTCAGAGGGCTTCCGAATCTAGATGTCCGAGATGACATTGTATGTGCAGGATGTCAGTATGACAAAGCACATCAATTACCGTACAAAGAGTCAGAATATCGAGCTAGAGCACCCCTGGAGTTAATACACTCTGATGTATTCGGGCCAATAAAGCAGTCGTCCGTCAGCCAATTCAAGTACATGATTACCTTTATTGATGATTTTTCTAGATATGTGTGGGTCGATTTTATGAGAGAAAAGTCAGAGACATTGAGTAAGTTTGTTGAGTTTAAAGTAAAAGTAGAAAAGGAGATAGGACGAAGGATACAATGCCTTCGCACTGATAATGGTGGAGAGTACACTTCAAAAGAGTTCGAACAATATTTGCATCAACATAAGATCAGGAGGCAGCTGACTTGTCCAGGTACTCCACAACAGAATGGAGTAGCAGAAAGAAAGAATCGTCACATGGCAAAGATTTGTAGAAGTATGCTACATGCAAAGAATGTACAAGTAAGGTTTTGGGCCGAAGGTATGAGGACGGCAACGTACGTGATTAATAGATTACCTCAAGCAAAATTGAGTACCTCACCGTATGAAAAGGTTCAAAAGGTCAAACCTTCAGTTGGATACTTTGAAGTGTTTGGATGTGTGTGTTACGTATTTGTGCCAGATCACCTACGTAGCAAATTCGATAAAAAGGCAATACACTGCATATTTGTTGGATATGATAGTCGTCGTAAAGGATGGAAGTGTTGTGACCCGACTACAGGACAATGCTACGTGAGCAGGAATGTTGTCTTTGATGAGGTATCTTCTTGGTGGTCACCACAAGCCGTATTATTACCAGATTTAAAAGAAATAGAGGAGCAGCTACAACAACGATTAGAAGAATCTACAGAGGTTGATAGGACTCAACCAATTGAAGAGTCTAGAATTGATACTATGCAACCAAGTGAGGAAGAATCTATGGAGATGAGGCTGTTAGAAGAGAAGAACCCATGGCAAACAGGAATCCATCATGCAACTCCAGAAGAAATAAGACCAAGCTGCAGATATATTCACAAAAGGTCTCGACGGAACAAAACATGAAGAGTTTTGCAAGCAGCTTGGGATAATCTCAAGGAAAAATTTGAAGAGAAATTAGTTGGTGAGGGGAGTGTTAGAAATCACCAACAAATTTCTTCAACACTTGTAGAAAAAATTCCAGATCTAAGTAGAAAATTCTAGATCTAGGAAAACTCTAGAATTGTAAACAAAAAAAAAAAAATCTGGAAAAATCGTGCAATTGGGCAACTTGCAATCTAGATTTCTCCAGCAGCAACTTTGCAAGTTGCAAAGTCTGTGGTGCTTACCTATAAATAGGCAAGAGCACCATGTGTTGTAGCAACCACAAAGAAAGAGAGAGAAGTGAGCTAAGAGAGAGAAGTTAAGAGAGAGAAGTGTTGTGTGTGTGTAGTGTGTCCAAGTCTCTTTTCTCTACCCTTGTTTTGTACAAATTTTTTGGTGTTTTGAGTCTTGTATTTGCGTCCGTTTATTAATAAAATTATCGTCATTGTTTTTAACAGAAACAATCCCTAAGAGTTAAAAAAAACGAAAGTAAGTAAACAACATGGTAAAATGAAAAAAGGAAAGCAAAGTAAACAATATCGGAAAGAATGGTAATAGCGCAAACTAAACAACACAGTGAACTCAATTTAAAATGAAGGTCACCTGTTTTCATCAACAATAATCTTTCTGGAAGAAAAGCTATTGTCAGATATGGCGGACCACTCAAAACTTTTTATGCTCAGCACTAGTCTAGGGGTAGATTGTTATAAATCATTTCATTTTAAAGACATTGAATTTCCGATTAAAGTGAAAACAACAAGCATCAGTGAAAATGCAAGTTTTCAGGAGAATAAGGGCAAAGAAAATAAGAAAAATTCATACTTTAGTGCTTCAAAAGGTTTAATAGGAAATGAAGGAATTGAACGCTTCAATATCAGTAATATCATTGAACCTATCCTGGAAGAAAGGAAAGGTCAATGTAAAAATCTGGGAGAATGATGGACACAAAAAGCAATAAATCATTATGGCACAGAGAATGATACCTGATGAATTGAAATAGTAGTTGAATGATTAACCCCTTCAGAGGATGGCCTCTCAGATGGATACCCAGCATTGTTAAATTCATCCATTTTCAAAATTGGTGAATTGAAATAACAAGTGTTTTTATTAATGTTTTTATAAAATGTAAAATATTCTATTTAAAGACAACCATTATTAATATTGTAAATAGTCAAATGTAATATATGTCAACATGGGAATTTTATTGATGATCATTTGCATAAGACTCATCGCCAAAAGAAACGACTTTGTGATTACGATTGCATTCTCATATTACAATTCTTAAATACTCTAGACGACTCTTGAATTCAAGGCTTTAAATATGATAGTAACACTTTATTTACAGTCTTATTTTTTTTATGATGGATACTTTAATTTACTATTTACTCTGCATCCATAAGTAAACTGATGGAATCAGAACAACCACTTGTAGGATCTCTTATCTCTATTAGGTGTTCGTCCATTTCGGTATCCTCATCTTCTACAACTTGTGTAGACAACAGAGGCTTTGGAGGTAGTTCTAGACTTTCCACATCTTGTTCGAGCATCTCTATCACTCTATGCATAGGAGGTCGATTATCAGGATTCAATTGTATGCACCAAAGCGCTACCACAATTATCTTCTTTGTTATTTTATTTTGTTCTTCCGTAGCATTAGACTGTCCAAGTTCTATGTACTTCCCCTTTCTAAATTGTTCATAAGCCCATGCAGGAAAGTAAATTTGGCTCGAATGGTCTGCAATTGCATTCAAATTCTTCCTCCTCCCTGCCATTTCCATCAACAACATCCCAAAACTATACACATCAACTTTGAAAGAGACCCCTCCAATATGTTTGTAGCACAATTCAGGAGCCATATAACCAATGGTTCCTCTTGCACATGTTAGAGAAACAATTGTATTTTTTGTCTCACAAAGTTTGGCTATACCAAAATCTGAAACCTTTGGAACAAAGTTTTCGTCTAGAAGGATGTTATGAGGCTTAATGTCAAAATGCAGAATCTGCATAGCACAACCTCTATGCAAATACTCAATTCCACGTGCCACTCCAAGAGAAATTTCATACATCTTCTCTAAACTGATTAAATTGGTGACTTCAGGAGAAAACAAGTACTTGTCCAGAGAACCATTGGGCATGAACTCGTACACAAGAGCACGTTTTGATCCTTGAACACAGAAACCGATGAGTTTTACCACATTGACATGGTGTATTGTCCCAATAGTACCTACTTCATTAATGAAATCTTGACCATTACTTTTAGAATTGCCCAACAATTTTATAGCTGCAAGACGACCACTTCGAAGCCTTCCTTTATATACAGAGCCATAGCCTCCTTGACCCAACTTGTCTTTGAAGTTTTTGGTTATCTTCTTGATGTCCGAATAGGAATATCGAATTGGCATGAAATCTCCTTGAGTTTGGAGGAACTCTTCGATATTGTCAAACATTGATAAATGTCTCCTCCTCCACTTATAAATCAAAAATCCAACAACAAATGGACCCCCAAAGATGAGTAACAGTATGTGATGTTCAACTGTGTACAACAAAAAAATATAAACGTATAATTGTGAGATAAAATAAAATACTAAAGTTTGAAATAAACTAGATAGAATATTTAATTACCAAAAAGATTTTTTTTAATTTTGTGTTTATATTTTATAATCTATATTTAACAACTTTTATTTTAATCATATCAAAAATATTTTATTTTATGAATTTTAATAATAAAATTGATATTTTTATTTTTAAAAATTATGTATATTTTATTCAATGGAAGATATTCTTAAAATTTTCAACCAGAAAATATGTTTTATGAATTATCATGTTATGAGTATGTAAATACTAACTAACAATTAGTTAATTATGACTGTAATATAATTACTTACATTATATAAAAAGATTATGTAATTACTTGAATATTTAAAATAAAAATAAAGTTATTAACTTTTATTGAAATTATTTCACCTTTAGATAAAAGAAATAGATGCTACTAAATTATACAACTTCATAAACATTAAATGACTTATGAGAGATGAATTATCTTACTAAAACTTGGACAATAGCTGCACATAAATTGTAAGTCGAATAGCGTGGATCGTGTGGATCGCGTAGAACTGCAATAATGAAAAATTAAATAAAATCAGACAAACAAGACTTTATCAATCATATATATATAATTCTATTGATTAGCCTTAGGTGGTTGAAATAAACAAATAAAAATGATAATAGCCTACTTTCACTAGCTATTGTCATTTTTTATCTGATTATTTCAACCACCTAAGGCTAATCAATAAAATTCTATTTTCATTTCCCATTTTTGTTTCTAGACGAAGTATAAATTAAAATAAAAAACATAAGTCCAAAATACTCACTATCATCCTGCCATCGATGATCGGTTCCTAAATATTGAAGAAAGATTAAAGATTAATTAGTATGTGAAGAAAAATATATGAAATCACACGAAGCGAAAGTGTACATATTTCTTCAACTAACCCATTCTTCTCATGCATTCCAGTAAATAATAATGCATAATCGAAGAGATCAATTTATAATTAAATATTACTAAATGAAAATTTTATTTGAATTTTAAAGTGTTTATTTTTGTTACTAAAGATATTCTTTTTTTGTTAATTTAGTTCATAAAGTTTAGATTGTTAGCAAAACATGTCCATTTTATTCTTAAAGAAAAAATCCATTTCATAACATTTTATTATAATATGTATATTATGTATTTGTAAATTTATATGATTAATTGCAAGTAAAACATATGAACATTTTATTATATTCTTTCTTCTTTACGAAAGAAATTGTATAAAAATTTACCACATGAGCTCTAAAAATGAACAAAAGTCCACAGCAGTGTACAAATATAAAATATATATTTAATTAATTTAAATTATAATATTTTGAGTAAATTTTAACTGTATTAGTTTTAAAATAACAAAACAAAGTAATCATCTCTTTATTAAAATTATTCCATCTATTAATAAAATGACATAAATTTTACTACATTGTACAATTTTATAAATTTTAAATGATGTGATTTTTTTAAATAAAATAAAATTTCTTACCATCATTAGCAAAAATTTTTGCAAATAGCCAGAAAATCCAATAATATAGACGTAGACGTAGATGTATAAATGTCCCTGCAATTTTCAGAAAATTAAACAAAAGTGACATAACTAGAATAATATCATAGAATGTGAGCAAATTAACTAAAAGAAGAGACATGTGTAAATAATTGTTCTTACTTTAGTGTAATTGTGATTGAAGACCTATTTTTATTTTTCATATCACGAGAAGGAAATGACTGACGGTCTATCCTTAACCCAAAACATCCAAAAATCATTTACTCTTACAGCCAAAGCAATGCAACTCCTAAATACTCACCTTCACGGTGGCCATCATACCATTCATGATTTTTTGCTGCATTGTAGTGATAAGATAAAGATTAATTAGTGTGAGTAGAACTAAAAGTATAAACATATCTTCAGCAAAATACCATATATGTATAGATCACCACTTCCATGCTTACTAGGCCTTGTGCATAAAAGGTGTAAATTCACGACTTATTATTATGTTACATACTTGTCTAAAAATAGTATCAATGATTGATTTAGTGTTCAAAATAAATTTCATTTATTATATTTATGAAAACTAAAGTTTAATTGTTAATTAAAATATGTATTAATTATTAAATAATTTAAGCGAGAAGCATAGCTACTGTTTTAAAATATTCAAATATAGTATTATTTGTTTCTTACCGTAATTGGTACATATTATAATAGACAAAAATATTTATACTAAATAATTATTAATATTGAGATATATTGTTAAATTTTGTTTTATATTAACTGAATCAGTTAGTACAAAATAGATATTGAAATAATAAAATAATATATTTGAAATATAAATTAAAAAGTTGAAAAGATAAATTGAAAAATATTTTTGTTTAATATTTATTAAAATAAATATTATTATATTAATTTTAATAAATTTGGATATTAGGTTAAATTTAAAATATTTTATTTCTAATTATAATAGAAAGCTAAATTTTAATTATATAAAAATAAAATCTTATTTTATAATTTTAAAAGAATTACAAAAGGTATACATTATTAATGGAAATTCAGGTAAATAATTTAGGAGAATTGTCCATTAATATTTAACATTTTTGAAAGGACAAAGTTTAGACGTCTCACCACTATAATAAGCGTAGGCGAAGCCACGCGCTAAAAGCTTGGTGACATTATCTACAAACTGGATGATGGAGCTCAGAAAACCATGACGACCTGCACATGAAAAATATCAAAGTCAATACATTAACATTGATAAAACTAAAATGAATCGAAATACATCAAGTAGTATATAAGCATAAATAGATATGATAAAATGAAGAAAAAAGTGAAAACTGATACGAGAATTAATTCAGATAATATTCAATTTTATTTTCTGTTAAACTTTATAACACTTTTTTATAAAAGTAACTTCTCTTTTTAATACGTTTCCAATTTCTAGAAGTTTTTATAATATTTCTCTCTTTCTTATAATAACTAAAATACACATGTTTTAGAATTCAGATTTAAAAAATAGGATTTAGAAAAATATTCAATTTCTTCCAATTTCAATAATTTTCTTAAATAATAATATAAATAGATTTAAAATTTTTCTTTAAGATTTAATGATAATTTTTAAATAACAGAACTTCCTTATATTTAGTATTTTAAATTTTCAAACAGAATTCATATGAATAATAATAGCTACAATTTGAGCTAATGATAAACATGTGAGACAAAATAAATTAAAAAAAAAAGAGTGAAAGCGGAGAAGAGGATTAACATACGTAGAGTTGGAACTTCACATAGTTGGCGATCTCCTTCAAAGTTGCAAGGATTATAAATGTCCTCATTATAGCAGCAAAAACCATCAAAAGAAAGCTGGAAGCCAAATAGTAGAGAATCATGGACGTCTTTATAAGTTAGGTTGTTTCTATTACTTAGCAAACTCTTCATATTTGAAATCGCCGAAAGCATCATTTTCTCTACACGGCATGAATCCTCCAAATCTGATACTGTAAGATAGCTACCGAGGATAACATAGGAATATTCACCATGTAAAGAGTGGGAGGAAGAATAATTACAAGAAGATGTATCTACATATTGCACACGATCCAATAGATCACTGCTATATCTAACATCCTGTGCCACTGGATTCACGCATCGCACGAAAACCAAGTTCTCATAATATCTAAGTAGAGATATATACATATACGAAGAGCTTAATAGATTCCATGTTAGAGAATGGCGAGGAAGTGAGGAGCAGTCGTCCTTTTGGACACCGATGTCCACAACTCGAATGCTAAAGCCAGTGTAATTGATTTCGCGTACGTAATATTTTGCATAAGAAGACAAGTACAGCACCGTTTTTTGATTGTTTTCACAGTCAAGTTCAAAAGATTTGAAACCGCAACCTTCAGGGTCTGTTTTCAAGCGAAACGACAATCTAATAGATATATTTCCACAAGAAGAATTGCAGTTCTTGTTGGCCCTACAACTATGGTGTCCTACTAGTAGGAAGACCTCAAGAACAACTACGGCTACTAGCAGTAGATACCTATTGCAATTCATCATTGGGACACTCTAAGAAAATGAGGCTATTTTGAATGAGTTGCAAGCTTTGGAGAAGGAGAAGCCTGCATTTGCTTATTTATATCTGGAGAACAGCCGGCCAAAGTAGTAAATTGGAAGTAGTCAAAGGCACTTGCGTAGAAGAATGATCCCAAGTCGTCTCATAAAACAGACAAGTCAATGAAATATTATTTTCTTCACCTACTGCTCTTTTGATTTGGGAGTCACAATTGTCTTTTCCAGATAATAACTTTCAACTTTACTTATTTGACGGTGCAGATAAGTATTTTAATATTAGACAAGAGTTAAATATATAAGTTGAGAACTTTTGTTTTATAATAATATCTATCTGGTTGATTTTATATAAATGGTAAGAGTAATGTATTATAACATCTTTCTCACAATAATAAAAGTATATATATATATGTCCATAAGTTGAGCTTAGGCAGATTATTTTCCAAGAGAAGCAAAACTAATTTTCTAAATTTTGTTAGATTAAATTTAATTTGTTTGCCTAAAATTATTTAAAAAAGACTACATCACACATTGATAGAATAATATCAAGAAGAAAGCATTAGCACAAAATAGTCAGGTATAGAATAAGCTTCAAATGAGTTGCAAGCTTTGGAGAAGGAGTAGCCTGCATTTGCTTATCTATAACTGGAGAATAGCCGGCCAAAGTCGTCTCCCAAGTCGTCTCACAAAACAGACAAGTCATGATATGTTATTTTCTTGACCCTTTCCTTACTTATTTGACGGTGTAAGTATATTATTTTCCAAAACAAAATTTCCTTGAGGTGCAATCATTCATCCAACTTGATGACCTATTGCTGTAGAAGACATGGAATTATCATTTATGATCTTTATCAAAGTTTTAAATCACTAATCACATTTTAATTATGATTATGATAATTATAGATTAAATAAATATAATTATAATTGTATATAAAGTAATTACTATAAATCACAATAATATTTAAACATTTATGCAACTACAATTATAATTACAATCTTGCTTCGAATATTATTCCATAATTTGATTTAAATATAAAAGAAATTGAAAATATAAGAAATATAAAATTATCAATTAAGTATTAATATTTATCAAGTATTATGGTTTTTAATTTTTAAATTAGATTTAATTTATTTGTCCAATTATTTAATAATATTTTATCACACATAATTTATTCTAAATTCTTTTGAATTTAATTTTATTTAATTTTATAATTTGTTCCACATGATTGCATTACAAATAACCATTTTATAATATTTTAATCTTAAAAATTAGACAAGATTTAAAATATAAGTTGAGAACTTTTGTTTTATATTAATATCTATTTGGTTGATTTTATATAAATGGTAAGAGTAATGTATTGTTACATCTTTCTCGCAATAATAAAAGTATCTATTTCCTTATTTATGGCTGAACCATGTGTGGGATTATACTCAAGAACGTAAAATTTGACAAAATCACGATAAAGACTTCCAATTGATAGATAATAGCTACTCAAATTATAACAAGTTACAGGTAATTAACTTTATAATTAAATATAAGTCAAAGTCATCAGTATAAATTATGACAATCAAGCACATGCAACAATGAATCCAATAGTTTATAGGAAAGCTTTCCTTGTTCATTATGATGGAACATTAAAATAAAAATTAAAAATTAAAAATATCTTATATTTCAAATATTGAGATTGAAATGTACAAATGTTAAGTATAAATTTAACATGACAGAAATGGCATCTATCTGAAGCCCACTCTCATAAAAAAACAAAAAAGCCTTACTATTAACCCTCCTAAATAACAAAATGAAGCAAAATATAGGCTACTTTTGACCCTCATAAAGAGCAAAATGAAGCAAAATAGGGTTGAACTCATTTTTGACACTCATAAATAGCAAAATGAGGCAAAATAGGGCTGAACTCATTTTTGACACTCATAAAGAGCAAAATGATGTAAATTCTCTTAGCTTGCTTTTTTTTTTCTTTACATATTTTTTTCATTTGATTTTCTTTTTTTGAGTTGTTCTTTGAATCTTAATGTTAAGAATTTAATGCAACCCATTAGATTCTTCAATTGTGTCACACTGAAGGGCTTAATGTAGTCTCTTTAATAATAAAAATATTCTTTTAAGTTTTACATATTTATTTATTGTTGATTTACTGAAACTATTTTTTTTTACCTTGCTCAATGTCTTTTTTACTTTGCTCAATGTACATAATTTTAGATGATTAAGTTTCATCTACTCTTAAGTAAAAGAAATGATGGTTGAGACTTAGATTAATTACTTGTTTTGAACTCCGTAAGTTTATGAGCAATGGTTAATACCATCGATAACTTAATGTTGGCGAAGAGGAGTTTCTCCCAAACTTGTAATAGAAGAGAACCAAGAAAAATGGAAAAGAGAATTATGAACCTACCAAATGTGTAAGTAAAATACAAACTTACCAATTGTGCATGAATATCAAATATAAAAGTTGATGAAAGAGATGCTTTAACATCTCGTTAAAACCTAGGGATGGCAATGGGTCAGTCTCGCTAATTTTTTAAAACTTACCTAAAGCCTAACTCTTATAAGTATACGATGGCTCGTTAAAAACACTTGAATTTAGGCTCATGGGTTAGCCCACTGTCATCTCAACTAAAACCACTCCTACCATACCTTTATAATCCTTTACCAAAGAAAAGAAGCCCACCCTATCATCTTATATCCTGCTTGATATTCTAGCTAGGAAGTTACCGTTAAAGGTAACTAAATGGCTACTCCTCCCACTTCCCAGACACCACTTTCCCTAAATTCATCGTTGGATCCATAAACAACAAGCCTGAAACTACCAGGCATTAACCATCCAACATCTTCAATAACTCTATCGATACCCAATCCTTACCCTTCCGTTGAGTTGCGAGCTAGCACCCTTGAGAAAACAGATTTCCCTCCACTATTAGGAGCTAAGAAGCTGAGTGACTCACTTGCAATAACCATAGAAAATGTGTCAAAGCAAACTTAGTCCAAAGAGGTAGATGACCTATTGAAGTACTTTATTGAAGCAAAGAGTGGCAAACAGTTGTTATAGTTTCTTCGTGGATAAAAGGTTAGCTTTCTCAATGGTCTAAGGATGGGCCAACCAAACATGGAAGAGATTTGGTTTGGTGAACACTTTAGTTAGTGAAGATGAGTTATATGTATTCAGATTTATATTTGAGGAAATGACATAGAAAGTAACTGACTTAGGCCTATGACATATGTATGGTAAACCTATAATGGTTAAGAGATGGAGACTTGGGATTTCTCTTGATAGAAACAAATTGGTTACTTTGCCAGTATGGGGTAATCTACATAAAGTACCATTGGAGTGTTGGTCAGCTGCAGGATTAAGCCACATAGCCAGTTCTATTGGTAGACCTATGAGTTTAGACAAGAATGCTGTTGTAGTGAGGAGGATATGTTTTGTTAGAGTTTGTGTGCAATTTGGACTAGAAAATGAGCTACTTGAGATGGCGAAAATTATGAGATATAAGGAGAGTGACATGGTGGTGAAAGAGGAAATTAGGGTGACTTACCCTTAGAATCCAATGAATAAAGGGACAATGAAGGTGTGGAAACCTAAGAATGAGGGTGAGAGATGTGTTTAAGGAGATAAATAAGGCCAGCTCAAATTCAAGTACTGAAATACATATTGAAGGAAGATCTGGGAAAGGAAATGAGGAGAATCACAATGAGTCCAATAATCAAGGAAGCAACAGTCAGGTAACGATGAAGGAGAAGGAAGAAAGAGAATAACAAAGAAAGGAAACAAATGTAGAAGAGGAAAGAACTGAAGGAACACTTAAGATTATTGATAGCGATACTGATAGGCTATTATTTGAGGCATTAATTTAGGTCAATTGTGTAGTGCTTTGGGGTAAATATTTGTTAAATTACTATTTTTATATTATATTTGGATGTTAGGAGTTGTTTTGAAGAAAAGAAGGCAAAAGTGGCTAAATTAGAGAAGGTACCAACATCAACCAAAAGAAAATACAATAAAAGTTGGGATTAGGAGAAGTCAAGTCATCGACAATTTGTCTCCAACTAGCCAACCGTTCCCTCACTTATTCTTGAGGTATAGAAGGTGTTCTTGTTCGTGTAGATAAATTTATTCTCCCTACAGATTTTGTGGTGCTCGATATAGAAGAAGATAAGGAGATCTCGATCATACTTGGGCAACCATTATTGGCTATCAGACGTGCAGTAATTGACATGCAACAAGGGGAACTAACATTGCATGTAAATTACGAGAAGGTGAGGTTCAACATATACAGATCGCTCAAACATCCAAGTGATACATCGACTTGCAATCGAGTGGATTTCATATCCTCTTGTGTGGTAACATAAAGATCCATTATTGATATGTTTGAAAGGTATGTTTAGAAAAATGCTAAGGATGATGATGATGCTTGTTTTATGATGGTATTGAATTCTTTTGAATGCTTTAAAATTTTTTATCAAACCGAGTCTTTGTTTTGTGTAACTAATGCTGATGTTGTTGGTGAAGTGAAAGATGTGCACCCATTGATTGATTTGAAACCCTTTCCTGAAAATTTAAAATGTGCATTCTTGGGTGCTAATCAAACTTTTCCTGTCATTATTTCATCTTCATTGACTCCTTTAGAAGAAGAAAAATTGCTTAAGGTGTTAAAGGAGTTAAAAAATGTATTGGGTTGGTCAATTTCAGACATTAAGGAAATTAGTCCTTCTATTGTGATGCATAAAATTCTTATGGAGGAGTCATTCACCCCTAGCATTGAACCCTAAAGAAGATTGAACCCAGCAATGAAAGAAGTGGTGAGGAATGAGATTCAGAAGTGGCTTAAGGCTAGAATCATTTACCCAATTTTTGATAGTTCATGGGTTAGTCATACTCAGGTTGTTCCTAAAAGAGGTGGATTCACTATAGTTAAAGATGATAATAATGAGGCTATTTCTACTAGGACAATCACTGGATGGAGGGTTTGCATGGATTATAGGAAGTTGAACAAAGCCACTAGAAAGGACCATTTTTCTTTGCCATTCATAGACCAGATGTTGGACAGATTTGCTGGACATGCATTTTATTATTATTTAGATGGGTACTTGGGATATAACCAAATAGCTATAGCACCTGAAGATCAAGAAAAGACCACATTCACTTGCCCTTTGGCACATTTGCATTTAGGTGCATGCCTTTTGGTCTTTGTAATGCTCCTGTTACATTTCAGTGCTATATGATGGCTATCTTTTATGATATGGTTGAGAATTTCATGGAAGTCTTTATGGATGATTTTTTTGGGTGATTCATTTGATAAATGCTTATATAATTTGTCTCTAGCGTTGAAAAGATGTCAGGTTACCAACTTGGTGCTCAATTGGGAGAAAATTCATTTTATGGTGAGGGAAAGAATTGTGTTGGGTCACAAAGTATTTTCTCATGGCATTAAAGTGGACTGAGCTAAAATAGCAACTATTGAAAAGATTCCTCCACTGACAAATGTAAAAGGTATCTATAGTTTCCTTAGATATGCAGGGTTTTTGTTGGGACCCGATCCGGAGACCGGCGCCCCAACCGGAAAACGGGAGACGGAACGAATCACAAAGAGGCGGAACAAATAAACGATTGATCACAAAGCGAAACAAATCATTAACGAATCGAAAGCCAACTTGGAAGCGAAGCATACAAACAAAGTCAAATCGAATTGGCTTGGAGACAAACCAAACAAACGATCACGAATCACAAATCGAATCGAAGCATTCGAACTGAAATACAAGTACTGACATCCGTGAACAAAATCTTAGAAATCACTGTCGCGTTGGAAACCTTAAGACATTCTAAATCCGGTATAAAATTTTTTCTTTTTCTTTTCTTTCTTTCTTATTCCTTTCCTTTTCATTTCTTTCATAACCAAACTCAATCCAAAATACATTCACATACAATCGCACTATCCATGTGCAATACCATAACTCAATAGCCTTATCCAATTCTCAAACCACAATACCTTCTCATACTCATAATCATATACACATCCCATACATAACTTAAAGCAATGCATAATTCCAAAAATCCATACACCTTATACTCACTATATACACAATTTCATAAATCACAGCTTTATACAAATCATAGTGGCATTTTCAAGCCTTATACATTACCCATAACCCTAAACCAAAGTACACAATACACAACAATTCTAGACTTCTCAGCAACCATTTAACTTACCAATAATACATTATAAACACATGCAAATAGAAATCTTCATTTTCTTTCACCCGATCTTCTTCTCATCACCTGTGGATGGGAATGAAGGGGGGTGAGCTTATAGCTCGTGGGTAATAGTTTATAACAAATATATAAACAAAATCCTTGAAATTCTTTTTCTTTTATGGTCTTAGAAAACATTTCTTTGAAATCCGTAAAGCACATTTTCAAAAGGTTCTTTTCCTTGCTGTAGCTAAAATCTCCATTTGGAAAACATATGATTTTTAGGCTTTCAGCCATAAACCCATAAGTTTATAAAACATGAATGCATCAACTTGACAATTCATAGATGCAATGGCAATCACATAAGCAATGCACAACAACACATGGCTCGAGAGTTCCGTAAACACAACGGATAAACCGAAGTTTATACCGTAAACTATCCGAGTCCGATTTCTCAAGGATCTCGTTGCCTCAAGCGGGCAACTGGGAGAAGGCTATAATTTTCCATACGTCGATGTGCACATGACTATCCATCCGTAACTCTCTCGCCCACACAAAAGCATATAAGCAATGCTCAAGATCATTTATCAAAATGATATGCTTCCATTTTCTTTTCTTCTTTCCATTCAAATCACAATGCCATGGCACACTCCAATGGCATAACATTATCACATCAATAAACATATTCAATCTCAATTCAACAATGTAATCACGTATGGATCAACATCAGAACAATGAATGCAAGTGATTTCTTTAAGACATAAATCAACGTATGCAGTTCATAAAGCACATTATTCAATTTTATTTTATTTTATTATTATTATTATTTTATAAATCTTGTAATTTCTTAAAACATTTCAAAATATTTTCATAACTTATCAAATTCGTCGAAAATAACGAATTTAACAATTTAAGAAATTTCTTAAATCCAAATCACGGAAATAAATTTCAAAATCTTTCTTCATTTCTCAATTTATTTTAAAACTCGTAACCCTTTTTCAAAAATATTCGGGAACAATAAAATTCAATACTTTCTCAATTTTTCAATCAATCTCCCAAATCATTTGAAGACAAGAAATTGGGCCTTTGTGTCATTTTTCGAAACTTCAAAAATTTCTTAATTTATCAAACATTTAAAACTTGTATAAATTCTTAAAACAGTTTCTAAAACCATTTCAAACGCCTTTCGAAAATCGTACTTTTCAACATTTAAATAAACCTTATTTTCTAAGCAATTTTAAGTGCATTTCGGAATCACACTTTGTCAAACATTTTTATAAACAAGTTTGGAAATCGTAAACTTTTCAAACACTTTTATAAACAATGTCGGAAATCATAATTTTTTTCAAATACTTTTTTTATAAACATTAGATATTCGAAAATCGAAATCTTCCAACCACTTTTATAAACAACATTTTCTAACTAATTTCGAAAGTATTCGGAAATCATAAATTTTCAAACAGTTGCATAAACCATTTTCTAGACAATTTCAAAGCATTTTAGGAATCAAAACTTTCAAATATTTCCATAAACAATATTTTCTATACACTTCAATTTATCACGAAATCACAAGTTTTCAAACTTTTACATAAAACCATTTTTATAAAAGCTCTTAAAACTAATCGAAATCATAATTTTCAAACCTTTATCATATTCAAGCTCAATATCATTTATTGAATGCTCTTTCTTTCGAATATACGAAATGTCATGGAATCTTTCGAGGCATAACACAAATGTATTTTGCAATTCATCAAAAGCTCATGTATGGAATCAATGATGATTTTTTAAATCATTCACACAATGATGCAACACTTATGATGCAATTGAAATCAGAAAATTCCTTTATTTAAAGAAAGCAGTAGTGGCTTATAAATTCTATTATAAACTGGTACGCACCTCGAATCGATGCTAGAAACTTGTCCTTAGCTTCAATTTGATCATTTCTTCTTTTATTCTCCCAATTGAAATTTCCCTACACCAATGTCACACCAATTCGACCTCATAAATAACATAATCCTTAAAATTGAACTTAGAAAATACTAATTTCACATATAATCAAGCTATCTAAATCACCAATTTTCAAAAACCCCAATTCATAAAATTGGGCATAACCCTAATTCTCAAAATCCCAAATTAAACCCATCATACTTAGCAATCATCAAAATTGACTTCATACTCCACAAACTCATACCATTTTTCATATTTCTAAACCATAAATCGAAGAAAAGCTCAAAGCTCAACTTTTCTCTTACCTCAAACTTTTCACCATTTTCGAATTTATTAGGCTTGGAAGGAAGCTCTCTTCTCCTCCCATCTTTTTCCTTCATGAATCAACGAAAACCGAGCTTGAACCCCAAAATCAAACCCTAAGCTCTCCTTCTTTCTTCTCCGAAGTTTGCTCTCCCTTCTCTCTTCTCTCTTATTTTCTTAAGTCTTTCATTTCTGTGCTTCCTTATGCCTTATACGACAGCCACTGTCTTTTATATTGCCATGATATTTAATGAATGGGGAATGACCCATATGCCCCTCCATTTAAGCCTATAAACTTAACCCCTTTAAGTAAACTTCTAAAATTGCCCCTTCATTTTTTCCTTAAAAACTTTAGAGAAATGTCCCTTTATGTCTTACGAATCCATCGCTTCAAGAATCAGATCGATCGGAGCTTTATAGCTCAAGATATCTCAAAAATACTAAAGTCTGTTCTTTAGACTCGAGGTTGAACATTACACCTGACTTCCGACCCATATTTGAAAGGCTTCGAGGCTCCGTTGTCGATCGGCACCTTCATAACATTTGTAGCCCCATCTCTCTAGTTTAATTATCAAAAAGAATCAGCTCAATCCGAGCTCTAGTGATCGATATATCTCCAAAATACTGAACACTATTCAGCCATTACAACACCGAGACTGAGCACTACCTCGAACTTCCGACCAGTATTTGAAAGTCTTGGAGGCTACCTTATAGCTCGGCTCCTTCATAACATTTGTAGCCCTATGTCTCTATTTTAATTTCCAAAAAGAATCAACTCAATCAGAGCTCTATAGCTCAAGATATATCCAAAATACCGAAGTCGGTTCAGCCATTACAAAACTGAGACTGAACTCTACACTTAACTTCCAACCCGAATTTGGAAGTCTTAGAGGCTCAATAGTCGATCGGATCCTTAATAACATTTATAGATATATGTCTCTAGTTTAATTTACAAAAAGAATCAGATCGATCGGAGCTCTAGCGACCGATTTAACTCCAAAATACTGAACACTACTCATACCATTACAAAGCTAAGACTGAACTCTATACCTCACTTCTGACCCGTATTTGAAAGTCTTAGAGGCTACATTGTCAATCAGCTCCTTCATAACATTTGTAGCCTCATGTCTCTATTTTAATTTACAAAAAGAATCAACTCAATCAGAGCTCTATGGCTCGAGATATCTCAAAAATACCAAACACTGTTCAAACTTTTAAAACCGATCAGCTCACTATAATCCGAGCTATCTTTCTCCATTTAATTCCAAAACCTACCTATCTAGTATGGAAAGATAGAAAAATGTCTTAGGAATCCAACGCTTCAAAAATCAGGTCGATCGGATGCCGGACGAAGAAGTTATGGCCAAAACAAGGAAGAGAGGTCGGTCGGCTGAAAATCGATCGCAAAGGTCGCACAGCAGGTCGGTCGCCCGCACCAGGTCGGTCTCCCGCACCAGGTCGATTGCCCGCACCAGGTCGGTCTCCCGCACCAGGTCGGTCGTCCGCACCAGGTCGGTCGCTCGTGCGGGCGCGCGCGGGTGGGCTATCAACCATGCTATCCGACCTCCAAACTTTAAACGTTTATATCTTTTGACTCCGAGCTCCAAATTAGACACGGTTTGTTTCGTTGGAAAGCTAAGAGACAGCTCTACCATTTTCAAGAAGGACTCAAAGGCAAGCTCGGATACTAAAGGGATCAAAAGTTTACACAAAGATGACTGATCGATAATTTCTCAACAGCACCAAAACTTGCAAACATCATAACTTTTGATCCAGAACTCCAAATTTGACAAACTCAGTGTCTATAGAGAGGTAAAAGAACCCTCTACAACTTCCATTAAGGCCTTAAAAATCAGATCGACCTCTAAATAAGTCAAAAACTCCACACAAACTGACGAATCAATCAGCTTCACACTAAACAACATCAGAACTTCTAACAATCATAACTTTCTACTCCCTTGTCCAATATTTTCATGTCTTATATCAATGGAAAGATAAAAACAAGCTCTACAATGTTCATGAAGAACTCCAAAGCAAATTCAACCTCTAGCTAAGTTAATTTTCAATCAAAGTTTCTGTCCTGATAGCCATCACCTAAGCAATATCCAAATTTCACATTATCATATCTTTCAACCTCCACAACCAAGAATCGCATATTATACATCATTTTAAAGCTATTCAAATTCTCTATAACTTTCACGTAACGATTTACTCAAATTCAAACGACATCAGTACAGAAATCTCCTCAAAACACAACATATACAATCCTACACTTAAAGCATTTTCCAAAATCAAGGCAAAATACACTTAACTTTCAAAGATCATAACTTTCAATCCCGATATCGAAAAATAGCATACTTTATGGCTGCGAAAAGCTCTCAACATAAGCTACAAATTTCATGTAGATCATTTTCTAAAAATCTGCCTAAATCAAAAGTCAACTCTTTACTCCAAAAAGTCAATCTTTCTAATTTCTTCAAAATTTTACACTTTCACTTTCTATTTCTTGATTTTCAACTTCCATTTCAATCAACTAATTCATTTTGACTTTCATAACTCATACAACTGTACTAAATTTTCAAAGTCATCAAAATCAATCAATTCCTTTTCTCATCAATTTCCTCAAGGCGTAAAAACTTCTATAACATGATTCATATCCGAAAACACTCATTGAATCCCATTTTAATAATTCTAATTTCCATCAAAAGATCGGGGTCCAACAATTTTACTGGAGATTCACCAAAGACTTCTCCAAAATTGCTAAACCCTTTTGTAATCTCTTGGAGAAGGATGTGAATTTTGAGTTCAATGAGAAATGTTTGAAGGCTTTTGAGTTGATCAAGAAAAAGTTGATTCCAGCTCCTGTGATGATTACACCTGATTGGTAACAAATGTTTGAAATTATGTGTGATGCGAGTGATTTCACAATGGGAGTAGCTTTAAGCCAAAGGTGAGAGAAAGTGTTCAGGGTTATCTACTACTCTAACTGGACTTTGGAAGATGCCCAGCAAAATTACACTACTATTGAGAAGGAAATGTTAGTGGTTATGCTTGCTTTGGACAAGTTTCGGTCGAATATCATTGGGTCCAAGGTTGTGGTTTCCATAGATCATGCGACAATTCAATATTCGTTTGCAAAGAAAGATGACAAACTGCAACTTATTCGATGGGTGTTGCTCTTGCAAGAGTTTGATGTGGAGATCAAAGACAAAAAGGGGACAAAAATGCAGTTTCTGACCATTTATCTCGATTAGAGATTGAGGAATAAAAGCCACCAATACCTATCTAAGAGACTTTTGTGGATGAGCAGTTATTTAGAGTCAATGAAAAGCTTCCATAGTTTACCGATGTGGTGAATTATTTAGTTACAGGTTTGATTCCTACGGATTTAAATCCATCCTAAAAGTTCCTATTTGATGCGAAAAGTTATATATAGGATGAGCCTTTACTATTCAAAAGAGGTTCCGATCAAGTGATTCGAAGATGTATCTCGGAAGATGAAGTCCTAGAAATTTTGGAGCATTGTCATTCATCACCATATGGAGGTCACTTTGGCCCAACAAAAATAGTAGAAAAAGTTCTCCAATCTGGTTTTTATTGACCTACACTTCATAAGGACAGCTGTGCTTTCACTAAGACCTGTGATCGATATCAACAAATAGGTAATATCTCACGAAGATATGAGCTTCCTCTTACCAATATTTTTGAGATAAAACTCTTCGATTTGTGGGTTACTGACTTCATGGGACCATTCTCTAAATCTTGTGGACAATCCTATATCTTTTTTACAGTGGACTATATATCAAAATGGGTTGAAGTCATAGCTTCACCAACAAATGATGCCAAGGTTGTTCTCAAATTTCTCAAGAAAAATATTTTCATAAGATTCGGCACTCTAAGGGCCATTATTAGCGATAAAGGTACCCATTTTTACAGCAAGCTTCTTGGTAATCTGTTAACCAAATATAGAGTTTGACACAAGGTTGTTTTACCTTACCACCCACAATCAAATGGTCAAGCTAAAATATCAAATCGAGAGATCAAGGACATTCTTGAGAAGACGGTGAACCCCAACGGGAAAAACTAGGCTCTCAAGCTTGATGATGCCCTTTGGGCATATAGAACAGCCTTTAAGACTCCAATTGGCATGTATCTATATCGTTTGGTTTTTAGAAAAGCTTGTCCCGGTGGAGTTGGAACACAAGGCTTATTGGGCAGTTAGGACGTTAAATCTTGATTGGCAAAAATCGGTTAAAAATCGATCTCTTCAGTTGTGTGAATTTGAAGAATTTAAAAATTGAAGCATATGAGAACTCCAAAATCTACAAGGAGAAAACTAAGAAATGGCATGACCAACACATCATGAGGAAAGAATTTTCCCCAGGAGAGAAAATTCTACTTTTCAACTCAAGATTGAAGCTTTTTCCAGATAAATTACGCTCTAGATGGTCAGGGCCCTTTATTGTGAAAATTGCTACCTCCTATGGGGTAATTGAAGTTTAGGGAAGTGATGGAAGAACTTTCAAGGTGAATGGGCAAAGATTAAAGCATTATTATGGTCAAGAGTTGAGAAACATTGCAAGTAGTTCACTCAAGGACCCGTGATCAAATGGCTACATCGAGTTATTGACATTAAACATAACACTTGTTGGGAGGCACCCTAATCTTATCCTTTCATTTTAGTTCTTTGTTGTTTCAGTTTCTTTTTATTGTTTTCATTTGGGTATCTTATTTGTGTTATCTGTTTTTTTTTTTAGGAATGCAAGATTGGAGCTATGAATTTTGATTTCAAGTCGCTGAGCCTTTTATGATCCAAGGAGTCCTTATGTTCTCATCTCCTTAACTTTTTAGGTCATTGGGGACAATGTCCTATTTAAGTGTGGGGGTGGGACCAATTTTAAAATTTTTGCACTTGAACTGTGATGAAGGTTGAACAATGTCAATCTGTTATAGTAGTTGGACTGGGGATTGAGTTGTGTGCTTCAATTTGAATTAGGCATGTAACACCCCACTCCCGAGTGACCCGGACCAGATATCGTTGGTGATATCCAAGTCCGTGCCCCACAAGGGTGGCGTACTACATCAGTAGATTAAAACTCAGTATACATTTTTTTTGAAACCATTAATTCCACGTTAGCGCGGCAAAAACAGTAAGTAATCAAAACCCATGTTCACAATAAACTAGTTTCAGTTATTACAGTCATCCAAGAATAATTTACAATTAGTCAATGAGTAAAACAATAAAACCACAATGGGCTTAGTAGAAATACAAAGCATTGTTATACAGTGATCGCGGAGCACAATTTGATAAGACACTAATGCAGACACGAACTGATCCCGACCCCTAATCTTCACTTGCCTACAGAGAGCATACTCCGCGTCGAGCATCGGGTACTCTTCAAGACGAAAATAGGTGCAAATTTTGGGTGAGTTTTGCGAACTCAGTGAGAAACCATCATCGATGGTTCACTCAAATCATGCATTACGCAAATTATGCAACCGACGACACAATAATATTAAATTTAACGATATTATATAACAATTTACAGTACGATAATAACGGTTTACGGTATCGGTAACAATTTACAATAACGACGAGCGATTCACGAGTATCACATCACAATTTAAAGTAAATCGTGGCATCACGCAGTTTAGTAATCGTCACACAATTTGGCAATTCAATCAGTCATGTATATAATGCATATGAGACTCTTTCCAGTTATTCAGTATTGTGCCCAAGTTCTCGATCGTTGTTCGATGGGGGCGCGTCGAGTTTCTCCCCTCGGGCTCGAGGCGGTTAATCTGATGTTCGAGCTCGAGGCTTTTTTCAGTGATAACAGTGTTCGAGCTCGAGGCTCTTTTCAGTGTAATAGCACTTCGGTCACATGTCCATTATCTGATCATGCATTTATGCATGCAATGCAATGTTCAGTAATTCAGTGTATGGCTATAAAAGCCCGAGATTGTGATTCTCGATAATATCTGATAACTCGAGACAAGACATAATCCAATCCAGCACAGTAGAAACATGTCATTTGATCACGTACATTTCAGACATTTTGATAATCATGCAGTTTCACGGTCTAATACAGTAGAAGCATATCATTCGATCATGTATTTTTCAGTAATCATACAGTTTCTCATTTAGCAAGTAAATTCACGTTGAGCATTTAAACAGTTAGGAATTTGAGAAACCAACTAGGTTACTCACCTGTACTTCCGAGCCAAAATCTGGAAGTCTCAGTGACGTCGGTGGGCCGACGCTCTAAGTGTGACTCTATAATAGTGATAGTATATAAACATTATCAATTGTTCAGTCAGAACTATTTCAGAATGCACATGTAACACTTAGAAGGTGCACAATGCATGTTCATGATATTCCCGGCCCTATTCTATTTTTTTTCATTAGGAAAAATCTATCTAAAAATTAGAAACCTATTGGCGCTGACGGTGCGCAAATCGGACCTCTATAGGTCCCCAATTAAACAAAACAGTGATTAAAGGCTCCGTTACCCGGGGCCACGTCAATTTCCCGTCTAAAAATTTCCAATTTCTCACAAAATGAAATTCAATGTGTTACTAATCCGATGCCTCAAGAATCAGGTCAATCGGACATCGGACGGAAAAGAAATTGACAAAAGAAACCAAATTTCAAATTAAACAATTAATATATATATATCCTTATTTCCTTCTCTTTTTTCTTATGATCAAACCGAAAGTCAAACACCTATAACTCCTTACACACAATTCAGAACATTACAAATCATATCTCGTTGGAAAGATCATGAAAAACTCTACAAGTTTCAAGAAGACCATAAAACTCGACTCCACCGTTAAGGGTGTCAAAAATCCCAATCAAAGATGCTGCCTAGTCCATACCTCTTAAAACAGAACAGTACATGGTAAATTTAGTAACTCTCATTCTGTTCAGTCAAACATTGCACAATAAATATTTTCATCAAGATCACAATGTTATCTATAACTTTCATGAACAACTCAAAGTCCAATTCCATTGTTAACTAGGTCAAATAATTCAATCAATGATGTTGTCCCTGAAATCACTCAATCTGAGCAGTAAATTTCTATAAAACATAACTCCCTGTACACAAGTCAAAAAAATCACTACCTTATATCCCTGAAAAGATACAATCTCAAACTTCAAGTTTCATGAAGAACCCACATTCCAATTCAACCTCTAACAATTTCAAATCCGTTATGAAAGTTTCTGACCTGATCAGGAATTAACATCCTAATGCAGGTTCAGATTTTGAAAATCCATAACTCCCACATATGATCTCTAAAAATTACATTCCAGATACCATTTTCAAGATAAATGTGTCCTCTACAACTCTCCAATAGACCACTCAAGCCAATTCAATTCAAAAAAATTCTTAAAATTGCTACTAATCAAAATGTGCATCAAATCTGTCATTTCAACTAGGTTTAACTCAATGCACAAAATCAGTCAATAGTTAACAGTTCATAACTCCAACCGTACATATCGAAAAATTGAAAAATCAGTGGCATTGGAAAGCTAACTTAATAGGCTTCAATTGTCCTTTAATCCACTTGTTCTAATTCCTTCTCAATTAATTTAGAAAAATTTGCAAAACTCATAGGTTATCAATCCGAATACTGTTCACATCATTTCCAACAGTAACTTTCCAGACCATATTTCACCCTCTTAAAGCTAAAATTGGGCAACACCTATTTCACAAAAAAATGTAGCCAACATCCCAAAGTTTAAGTGGCCACAAACCTCACCTCATTTGCATTCCTATACAATGAGTTATGATCAAAACAGTACAGATTTGGTCCAATCTTAGTTTCTATCATTTCCAATGCCTTTAACACATCATTAAACATCCAAAGAAACACAAATCAGTTCTTATACCATTCATACATGTACTAGGGCTAATACACAAAAATTGGCAGCACTAAACTCTCACTTTATTTGCAAGATTAGTCATCATCTACCAACCAAATTCAAGGCCAAACCAAGTTACAACCATAACCATTCATTATCCTAACACACCATACATTTATACCTATCAATTTACACTATAATTCTCATCAAGGTAAAGCATCAATAAGCTTAATAATAACACCACAATTCCCATTAGATGCTTCTAACTACCATGGCATTAAATTCATAAGCAAAACATCATTAAAGCTTAACTTAAAAACTTACCTAATTAATTTCCAACCTTCACTTCTTTTCAACTCTTTGCTTAACTATGCCTTCTAACCATTTCTTCTAACCTCCAACAAAAACTCATCATGACGGCAAGACAATAAGCATGAAGTAGTTTGGAGGAAGGTGAAGAAAGAAGCAAAAAGAAAATCAATGGAGGCATGACAAAAGAGAAGTAAGTTTCGGTGGTGCTTAGGAAAAACAAGCCAAACCTTCAACTTTTTAATTCTTTTGCCAAGCAAAACCGTGGGAGGGAGATAAGGAAGCATTAAATGAAGGTATAAGGTGGCCAAAGATGATTGGTTTATGGTTTTAAAGAAAAGTCAAAATAATAATTCTTTAATCCAGATCAAAAACTAACCCAATCAACTCAAATGACCATAATTTCAATTCCAAAATAATATACCCAATATTACAGTGCCATTGGGTAGAAATTTTCGCTACCAAAAATTGATCGGTTCGCCAATTGGTGATTTTTTCGGTCCGGGAATTTTCTCCAGAAAAATTCAAAAAAATTTCCTAAAAATCTCTTAAAATATAAAACAATTTATAGCGCACTCAGAATAATTTTTCAAACCCATTAACCTTGTTAATCCCAATAAAATTGTCTTAGGCACGCAAACCGAGAATATCATGTATGCATGTACAGTTATTTCATGTGCACAAATTTCGCTGTTCACTAGACCAGTATGCTTGGACAACACTAAGAAATCCCTATCAATCTCATCCTATGCCAATTTACTACTTTACCCTTCCTGTCAGGGGTGGGATGTTACAACTCCCCCTTCCTTATAAAAATTTCGTCCTCGAAATTCTCAGTCAACGGTTTACAATGACAGTTATCAAATATCCCAACATGTTCCATACACTTTTCCAATCAATTATTCATTTCCCAAAAGGTCACAGTGACACAGTCAGTTAGTTGTTCAGTCACTTATTTGGCTAACTCTATCCCTCATCACGATGAGATTTGATTCAACAATGCTTTGTCGGTTGGCGATCTCACTTGTCTTCACTATCTCTCTTGTCATTTTCATAGTAGTTAGATGCTATGACTTAAATCACTATTTCCGAACTCATTATCATTTAATACCTTTTCTCAATATACGACTTATTCTAATACCTTCCTTGATATGCCAATTCTGCGTACCCTTTGTCACTATGATACTTACCATAACCTCCTTTATCTCGTCCCTGACGATTCACTTTCCTTTGATACCAATACAGGGACATTTAGATCCATTTTGCTATAACCAGTGATAATTTACCTAATGCAGTCATTCTTTATATTCCATTGGCTATGTGTTCAAACTCAACTCTCCTAAGACAATTTACTGTTCTAAAGTGTTAACGCACTTTATTCGGATATGCACTTTACTCCAGTTCATTTATCCGATCTTGAACTACTATAGCTAACCCATGCTGTTTTCCTATGTCACTTTCCTTTGTTTCACCCAACACAGTCTCAAATCCATTATGGTCTTTGACTCTCGTTAGGCATTGTGCAGTGTAGCAATATATCCCTACAGTAAATCAGAACTCTATCACACGATCATAATCAAGTATTTTTCCTGTTGAACATTCACACCTATAAGCACTTAAATCTATAATCACTTCATTCTATAGCCATAGTTAATCAATTTCACTTTTCGCATAAGATCACTAGAATGTCTAGCTTCGACTGTTCAATTTCTTTGCTCATCAATTCCTTTGTTCAATCCCGACACATGCTTATTATTATTATTATTTTATTCAATACCATTCTCCCGATTACACTTGACTCTTTTAGATTCAGGATGGGAGACACTAGTTTGCTTCCTGAACTATTAACCTTTCTTACCTCTATCCAGTATCACTAGATCTACAACCTCAATTTTCCAGTAACACTTCATAATTACCCATGATCTACTTGACATTCTTTGAAAATCCTAATATCTGTAATTGATCTGTTCATTGCAGCATTATCAGTTCACTAGTTGAGTTTAATAGGCATAATTGTCCGTTCATTTCAGCATTGTCGGTATTTATGCCTGTCTCTTTCCTCAAATTAACTCAGTGTATCCTTATAGGAATCTACAGTCTCCAAGGCTTTCAATCGCGATCGTGACACCAATACCATTTATCAAAGTCAATTTAACTTATCTACTATTGTTTGAACATTATGTTTCAGTCCAACACACATTGTCCACTCTCCAAAGGTAGGCTTATCAGTAGTATCAAATTCCTCAATTATTCATGTAATTCTTTTTACTTTTCACTGTTTGACAATTTCAAACACATTCCGTCGATAATCATAGTCACGACCATTTGCTTACTTCACATCATTCCCTATTAGGGTCTTATTAATTTTTCCCATACATCACATCATTGTCAGTTTCCCTTTTGAACTTCTTGTCTCCATTCATTTTCTCCTTTCAATTGATTTCCTGTCATTCACATCGATGTATGCCAATACCTAGTCATCCGTACTTGGACTTCCATCAATTTCCACTTCATTTGAGTCTTTCATTTTACAGTTCGGGACTCTTTAACGTTTTGCCTCACCTATGGAGCTCTATTCGCTTCACATTGCAATAGAATCATCTCAAATTAAAATTCCACTTACGTAGTTGGATACTTCACATTTCCGTACACACAGTGCAGATAACCTCAATTTCACTTTTGATTTCATCCATACTTCGTTCCGTTTGTCCATTAGTCTTGCTACCATCTTTATACTGTTCACGAAAGTCTCATCAACCAATTATTATCCCTAATTGCTTTTCAATCATTCTTCACTATACGTACTATCTCAATCAGAACAATTTTATGTCATAATTTAAAAGATCAGAACATTCCTTACACGAAGGTTCCTTGTGACAGTCACAGAAACACTTTCTTTCACACTTATTCAGTAATCTATATCTCAGTATTTTATTCTGAAACCAATTAGTAACCTATAAAATTCAGACTTCCATAAAACTCCTTTCCGTTTATGCTAATTCTCAAATAAATAACTGATCCCATAATCATTTCTCATTTCCTCTCATAAAGGTACATTCAGTCCTCCTATGTCTTACTTTAACCTAATATAAACTTTACACATATAGCCACTCATAAAAGCACGTATTTCATCACTCACTGATCATCTCCTCTATGATTTCCATGTATCTTCCACATACATTTCATTAATCATGATCAACTTTACTGTCCAATAGGTACTCCCAACGGTAAATCGACTTAAATGTGACAACTCTTTTCATATCACTATCATTGTTTCATTTTTTTTCTTTTCATGTCCCTAGTTTCATTCTCATATTATTCATGTGTCAGCTTGACCTCTTTAAGGTCATAACCATTTGGCTTGTATACCGTCATCGTGTTATTGCTACATATCTTTGTATTTTTTTGAAACAATCCACGATAGGGTATTCACAGTCCCCAAAACACGACAAAATCGGTGAGACAACTTCACTGTATCTCCATCCATTTATCTATTTTCCCATCCATTTATCATTTCTATGTCCAAATCCACATATTCAATCAATCCAGAATTTCCCGATATACAATCAGTAGAAATTGTCAGTCTGTCTTTTTTCCCTTACGATCTTATTAAAATGATTTCTAAACACTTATCACAATATTCACATACCCATTTCAGTCTCAAGCTTATGCGTTCCAAATCATAATCGTTTCACGAGTTCATTTCAGTTTATCTGTACACTTTCTACTTTTTCTTACTCTACTAGGCACCAGGCACCAGGCACCTTGCTCTTTCAGTTCTTTTAGTTCTAGGTAGACCGGTACGGTACAATATTGATCCTATCACAATCTCGCTATCCTCATCTACTTATGATATCTATTGATATTGAACACAAATGCAATGGATCCATATCTTTTGATCGGATCATCTACGCTTTACTCGGCCCAAGATTTCCCAGTTCATCGTATCTACAATGTAACTTCATCATCCCAAACTTTTAATCTCACTTAGGCCTATAACCAGATACTTCTCATATCTCCAAAGGGACCTCTCCCGATTCTAGACATATTCATTTTTCTCGTCATCATATTGCCACTTTAATCCGGAATTCATTGTGATATCACTTCTTTCCTTAATCAAGTTAAGCCAACATAGTCATTCTAACCACGGACATTGATGTTTCCTTTTCCCATTCCTCATTGCCCATACACATTCATGGGCTCACATTTAAATCTGGTCTCACTTTTCTCTCACTTAGTCACTTAACACATATGCACACGTAGGATTTCTACTGTGCGACTCGGATGAGGGATCGCCACTGCCACGATGCAACGACACCGACTCAAATGCATGCAACCTTAACTTATGTTTCAGACTGTGCCCAGATACATTCGTACTTCTGGGCTCTGATACCACCTAAATGTAACACCCCACTCCCGAGTGACCCGGACCCGATATCGTTGGTGATATCCGAGTCCGTGCCCCACGAGGGTGGCGTACTACATCAGTAGATTAAAACTCAGTATATATATATATTTTTTAAACCATTAATTCCACGTTAGCGCGGCAAAAACAGTAAGTAATCAAAACCCATGTTCACAATAAACCGCCAGCTATTACGGTCATCCAAGAATAATTTACAATCAATCAATAGAGTAAAACAATAAAACCACAATGGGCTCAAGAGAATACAAAGCATTGTTATACAAATGATCGCGAGCACAATTTGATAAGACACTAATGCAGAACCGAACCGATCCCGACCTCTAATCTTCACTTGCCTACAGTAGACATACTCCTGCTTCGAACGGGATACTCTTCAAGACCTGAAAATACGTGCAAATTTTGGGTGAGTTTTACGAACTCAGTGAGAAACCATCATCGATGGTTCACTCTAATCATGCATTACGCAAATTGCGTAAGATGCAACAAGAATATTAAATTTAATAAAGATTATATAACAATTTACAGCGATCTAAAAACAAGTTTACGGTATCGGTAATAATTTACAATAACACGAGCAGCTTCACGTATCACATCACAATTTACAGTAAATCGTGGCATCACGCAGTTTAGTAATCGTCACACAATTTGACAATTCAATCAGTCATGTATATAATGCATATGAGACTCTTTCCAGTTATTCAGTATTGTGCCCAAGTTCTCAGTCAGTGTTCAGTGGGGGACGCGTCAGGGATTTCTCCCCTCGGGCTCGAGGCCCGATCAGTACAGTGTTCGAGCTCGAGGCTCTTTTCAGTGATAACAGTGTTCGAGCTCGACGCTCTTTTTAGTGATAATAGCACTTGGGTCACATGTCCATTATCTGATCATGCATTTATGCATGCAATGCAGTGTTTAGTAATTCAGTGTATGGTTATAAAAGCCCAGTATTGTGATTCTCAATAATATCTGAACTAACTTCAAGATATCTGATAATCCAATCCAAAGACAAGAGAAACATGTCATTTGATCACGTACATTTCAGACATTTCAATAATCATGCAGTTTCACAGTCCAATACAATAGAAGCATATCATTCGATCATGTATTTTTCAGTAATCATACAGTTTCTCATTTGGCAAGTAAATTCACGTTGAGCATTTAAACAGTCAGGAATTTGAGAAACCAACTAGGTTACTCACCTGTACTTTCGAGCCAAAATTTGGAAGTCTCAGTGACGTCGGTGGGCCGACGCTCCAAGTGTGACTCTATAATAGTGACAGTATATAAACATTATCAATTGTTCAGTCAGAACTATTTCAGAATGCACATGTAACACTTAGAAGGTGCACAATGCATGTTCATGATGATTCCCGGCCCTATTCTATTTTTTTCTATTAGGAAAAATCTATCTAAAAATTAGAAACCTATTGGCGCTGACGGTGCGCAAATCGGACCTCTATAGGTCCTCAATTAAACAAAACAGTGATTAAAGGCTCCGTTACCCGGGGCCACGTCAATTTCCCGTCTAAAAATTTCCAATTTCTCACAAAATAAAATTCAATGTGTTACCAATCCGATGCCTCAAGAATCAGGTCAATCGGACGTCGGACGGAAAAGAAATTGACAAAAGAAACCAAATTTCAAATTAAACAATTAATATATATATCCTTATTTCCTTCTCTTTTTCCTTATGGTCAAACCGAAAGTCAAACACCTATAACTCCTTACACACAATTCAGAACATTACAAACCATATCTCGTTGCAAAGATCATGAAAAACTCTACAAGTTTCAAGAAGACCATAAAACTCGATTCCACCCCTAAGGGTGTCAAAAATCCCAATCAAAGATGCTGCCTAGTCCATACCTCTTAAAACAGAACAGTACATGGTAAATTTAGTAACTCTCATTCTGTTCAGTCAAAAATTGCGCAATAAATATGCTCATCAAGATCACAATGTTATCTATAACTTTCATGAACAACTCAAAGTCCAATTCCATTGTTAACTAGGTCAAATAATTCAATCAATGATGCTGTCCCTGAAATCACTCAATCTGAGCAGTAAATTTCTATCAAACATAACTCCCTGTACACAAGTCAAAAAAATCACTACCTTATATCCCTGAAAAGATACAATCTCAAACTTCAGGTTTCATGAAGAACCCACATTCCAATTCAATCTCTAACAATTTCAAATCTGTTATGCAAGTTTCTGACCTGATCAGGAATTAACATCCTAATGCAGGTTCAGATTTTGAAAATCCATAACTCCCACATATGATCTCCAAAAATTACATTCCAGATACCATTTTCAAGATAAATGTGTCCTCTACAACTCTCCAATAGACCACTCAAGCCAATTCAATTCAAAAAAATTCTTAAAATTGCTACTAATCAAAATGTGCATCAAATCTGTCATTTCAACTAGGTTTAACTCAATGCACAAAATCAGTCAATAGTTAACAGTTCATAACTCCAACCGTACATATTGAAAAATTGCAAAATCAGTGGCATTGGAAAGCTAACTTAATAGGCTTCAATTGTCCTTTAATCCACTTGTTCTAATTCCTTCTCAATTAATTTAGAAAAATTTGCAAAACTCATAGGTTATCAATCCGAATACTGTTCACATCATTTCCAACAGTAACTTTCCAGACCATATTGCACCCTCTTAAAGCTAAAATTGGGCAACACCTATTTCACACAAAAATGTAGCCAACATCCCAAAGTTTAAGTGGCCACAAACCTCACCTCATTTTCATTCCTATACAATGAGTTATGATCAAAACAGTACAGTCAATTAAAACCCTAAATTTCCAGATTTGGTCCAATCTTAGTTTCTATCATTTCCAATGCCTTTAACACATCATTAAACATCCAAAGAAACACAAATCAGTTCTTATACCATTCATACATGTACTAGGGCTAATACACAAAAATTGGCAGCACTAAACTCTCACTTTATTTGCAAGATTAGTCATCATCTACCAACCAAATTCAAGGCTAAACCAAGTTACAACCATAACCATTCATTATCCTAACACACCATACATTTATACCCATCAATTTACACTATAATTCTCATCAAGGTAAAGCATCAATAAGCTTAATAATAACACCACAATTCCCATTAGATGCTTCTAACTACCATGGCATTAAATTCATAAGCAAAACATCATTAAAGCTTAACTTAAAAACTTACCTAATTAGTTTCCAACCTTCACTTCTTTTCAACTCTTTGCTTAACTATGCCTTCTAACCATTTCTTCTAACCTCCAACAAGAACTCATCATGACGGTAAGACAATAAGCATGAAGTAGTTTGGAGGAAGGTGAAGAAAGAAACAAAAAGAAAATCAATGGAGGCATGACAAAAGAGAAGTAAGTTTCGGTGGTGCTTAGGAAAAACAAGCCAAACCTTCAACTTTTTAATTCTTTTGCCAAGCAAAACCGTGGGAGGGAGATAAGGAAGCATTAAATGAAGGTATAAGGTGGCCAAAGATGATTGGTTTTATGGTTTTAAAGAAAAGTCAAAATAATAATTCTTTAATCCAGATCAAAAACTAACCCAATCAACTCAAATGACCCTAATTTCAATTCCAAAATAATATACCCAATATTACAGTGCCATTGGGTAGAAATTTTTGCTACCGAAAATCGACCGGTTCACCAATTGGCGATTTTTTTGGTCCGGGAATTTTCTCCAGAAAAATTCAGAAAAATTCCTAAAAATCCCTTAAAATAGAAAACAGTTTATGGAGCACTCAGAATAATTTTTCAAACCCATTAACCACGTTAATCCCAATAAAATTGTCTTAGGCACGCAAACCGGGAATATCATGTATGCATGTATAGTTATTTCATGTGCACAGATTTCGCTGTTCACTAGACCAGTATGCTTGGACAACACTAAGAAATCCCTATCAATCTCATCCTATGCCAATTTACTACTTTACCCTTCCTGTCAGGGGTGGGATGTTACAAGGCAGCTTAAGTGGAAGGTGAATCATATGGATTGATTGAAATAGTTAGTTGCATAAACTCAATCAATAATGCGATACTTGAGTGATTAGGTAGTGTATAAACTTTTGATGGATTTTTACATAAGCAAATGTGAGGTTTTGAGCTTATATGACTGCATTTGATATTCATTTCATTGTTTTTTTGTGTGATACTCCCCTAGGAAAATGACCTCTAGAACTTGCATTGAACCGATTTGAAACTACGAGATGCATGCTTTATGGAAATGATGAAGGCATTCTTTGTTTAAACCCATGAGCTTAAATGACTCACCTTATACATTATCCCTTGCAACCACTTTGGAACCTTTACCCTTTTTTATTGCAAAATAAACACTTAAAAACCTAAAACTCCATTAGCCTCACCCAATCACAAGTATAATGAAGTGCTAAGTGATCATTTGGTACGTAGTTTGGAACTTTTGAGCTTACTTGGTTTTCTTAGATGTCCTACTCATATTTTTTTTATTTATGCTACTTTTGTTTCTCTTGTTTTTAAGTTAAAAAAGGAAAAAAAAAGAAGAAAAATAATAATAAAAAAGAAAGACAAAGAAAAAGAAGCAAACATAGTAGCCTTAATTAGTGATGAGTAGTAGTAGTCCCATGTATTCATTTGCATATCGCAATCTTTGTACGTAATTGTCCCTTTTACTTAGTATTTTGTTAATGTTTGTGAATTAATCCGTGAGCTTTTTATCCTACCTTAACCTAAACCCCATTACAACCCTAAATAAAAGTCCTTTTGATCCATGTTGGTGTGTATTTTATGTAATAGAGAATTGGTGAATATGTAAGCCTATGGTAGTGTAGTCTTTTAGAGGGAGTCTTGAGTGAAACATTGACCCTAAACACTTGAGTGATTTGAGCAAAAACATGAGGAAAATTCATCTGAATTTTATATGTGCCTTTGATCAATGGTGTCTACCTTTGACCTTGTTTATGTGCATTGATGAAAAAATTATGATAAGTGTAGTAGCTCAAAGCTTGAGTTTGTTGAAGTTTGAATGAAAACACACACTCGATTTTCTTTGAAAACGAATTGATGAAATTTTTTTCTATTGTGTTTAAATTACTTTAGGACAAGCAATATTTCAAGTGTAGGGTTATTTCATAGCGATACTGATAGGCTATTATTTGATGCGTTAATTTGGGTCAATTGTGTAGCTTTGGGGTAAATATTTGCTAAATTACTGTTTTTATACTATATTTAGATGTTAGGAGTTGTTTTGAAGAAAAGAAGGCAAAAGTGGCTAAATTAGAGAAGGTAACAACATCAACCAAAAGAAAATACAAAAAAAGAGTGAAAAAACACAAGACAAAGAGACAAAACGCAGAGTAGAACAAAGAAAAATGCAAGTGAAGGGTTCAGTGTTTTTTTTGAAAAAGAAGATAACAAACAAAACCTACACGAACGCAACTCCAACGAGAAGGCTTGCATTCACTGCTGCCACTCCACAGCCCTCCACAATTACGCAACCTCACTTCACTCCACTAATGCACAACCTTCATTCAGCATATACCAACACAACCTCTCCATCAACAACCTACCTCCACTCACTTCTCCACAAACATGTTGAATCCGATTAACACATCACTTCATCGCAAGATAGCCAAGACTCCACTCCACTTACACGCTGCCTCCATTCCACACACAAACCACGCAACTCCAACAAAAACGTCTCCACAACCACGCCACTCACGAAGCCCTCCACTGCAGTAGCCTCCACACTTCATTCGCAACGTCCAACCACTGCAGTACCACGCACCGTAGCCCCTACTCAAGCTCCATTCATCACTCACCAACACAACAACCCTCCAATCAAGCAAGCAATCTCCATCCTTTACTCACCATGCAAGCCCCTCCATCTGAATACAACGTAGCTTCCATATTCTTCATTTATATTTGATTCCTCATGAGCTTATTTATGGTTTATATTTTTGGATTGCTTGGCTTGATGATTTGTGGCTGAACTCTTAATTTCTCTTAGGAATTTGATGTTTTGATGATGCTTTAATATTAAATTTTGCTAGAATCTAAGACTGAATATTCATATGCTTGTTGATTTGCCTTAGGTTTAATTGTTCTTACTTTGGATTATTGGAAGTTGACTTAGTATAAATTCACCTTTGGAAAAAGGGGGTTTTGCTAGAAGATTGAAGGAATTCCAACTAGGATTTTCTTATGAGTTGGGAGACCCAAGAAACCTAGGAGGTGGAAATAGAAGGATGGGTTTGGAACTTAACAAAACTCTAGGAAAAACTTGAGTAAGGGATTACTAAGTGATATCTATAGTGGATAAATTAATTCACCTTTGGCAGAAGGGAATTAATTACTCTTAAAATTCACATACAAGTTTAGGATTATTAATTTGTGAAGGATAGCTAATTCAATTTTAAGGTTGGCAAAAATATCATTCCCTAGGAGAAAGTCATTCCCTATTGTCGTTAATACTTTTAATTAGGCAATTGTTACACTCTTTTCTTAATTAGTTATTGCGTAGATTTGTCATATTCATAGTTATTTTGGTTGCATTGAATTGTGTAGTTGCTTAAAAATTTCCTTGAGTTTTTAATAATTTGTTACATTGCTTTTAATTTTCCCAAATTTCACTCAACCTGATTTCAAACACTGTTCGCTAGCATAGATTTAAACTTTCTCATAACCCCTATGAACACGACTTAGTTCTTACTGATTTATTACTCACTTCGACAATTGTGCACTTGTAGTTTACGAACAATTATATATGGTGAGGCTAATGGAACTAAAGGCCCCCTAGGTGACCAGGGGAAGGTGGCCAACTTTTCTGTATAGACTGGAGGTGAAAGAAAAGATGAAGGAATATTGAATAATGTAGAGGATAAAGAGAATAATATGGTGGAAGAAGGAAGTAACTTGGCTATTTACGACATTAGCAAATCAAATAAGAAGTCAAAGAGAAAAAAAGTTGGTGTCATAAAGGCATGATGAATTCATTAGTATGGAATGTGAGGGGTCTTAGTTCCCTTAACAAAAAGAAATCTTTAAGGGACAACATCTGTAACATCCCGTCCCCATATTATGGGTTAGGACCTGAAATTTCAATGCATGTAAGCTCAGAGAGGGAGATTAAGGAAATGCATTTTTCTTACTTATACATAATGTTAGCATATATGCACATGAATATTGAATCTTTGCTCAAAAATAAGTGTACATGCATTCATTGACAACTTCTGGGTATGATTGTTTTTAAATGTGATTTTATTGAAAATGAGAAGTAGAGGAAGTGGAAATAGTGATATTGTAACACCCCACTCCCGCAGGACCCGAACCCGATATCGTGGGTGATATCCGAGTCCGCGCCATATGAAAATGGTATGCTACCAATTCAAACTTTCATTCATATTATAATGACATTCATGTATAGGCCCGTAACAAAATTGAACACTTCCCGAAATCATATTACAACTAATTTACGGAAATACAAATTTGTGCAAAAACAGAAGGACACTAATGCAGACGTGAACAACACTGATCCCGACCCTTTATTCTGTCTTGCTAGCGGTAGTCATACTCCCGTTTGTCTAACGGGGTACTCTTCATTCCTGAAAAATAAATGTAATGTTGGGTGAGTTTGCGAACTCAGTGAGAAACCATCATCGATGGTCCACCCAACTCATGCATACACAGTCAAATCACATCATAGCACATATTATCATATTCCAAATTATTCATGCATTTTCATTTATTACATTACACATTTCACAAATAATCATTTATATATGCGATATGCATGTGACACTTTCATTTTCGTTACGTTGTTGTGACCGTGCGCCTAAATCGTTAGGCGTGATATGCCTGCGGTGAGCCCGAGGCTCACAATCGTTGGACTGAGGTCTGTGCGTTGAGCTTAAAGCTCTCATATCGTTGGGCATAGCCACGATCATCGAGTGAGGCTTCGGCATCGAGCTAAAGCTCGAATTACGTTGGTACCACCGGTCACAATGTCATTATCATGCATGCCAATATGTATGAATGCATATGTTCCAATTACATTACAATCAATTACATTTCGATGCCATTTTCCACTTTTTCGACCTTCATCCGGTATTCCAATCGATACATTTCCAATTGATTGCATGCATGCATTCACAATCATTTACACACAATAGCACTTCTATAACAATACCAAATATTTGAGACACATGTGGTCCGAAATCAATCAATAGCAATCAAACACATATCCATCCTTAACTCCACATGGCATTAATGCACATAATATTAAACACATAAAGGCTGAAGAACCAACTAGGTTACTCACCTCACGAACTTCCGAGAACAACAAATGGAAAGTCTCACCATCGACCGACGATTTACGCTCCACTCGAGCCTCTAGAACAATCAGAACAATCGAACATTACCAATTGAAAAATTTCTAATATTTAGCAATGCATATGCGACAAATGCGATAAGTACTCTGTAGGAAAATCCCGGGTGGTACATCACATGTACACGCAGCGGAAAACAAAATTTTGTTCCCGGACTTTCCGATCCCGTGATCCGTATCCGTATGAAGACATCAACCTAAATAGCCAAAAGAGACTATCTCTAAAGGTAATCCACGCAGAGATCGAAAACCTAACCGAATCAAACCCTTTGACCGGGAATAGCTAGAACAGATTAAAGCACTGCTAGAGCCTACCTCATCCCGGAGAGCTTCAGAGAGCGTTGGACCATGAGCTTGGAGAAGAGAAGAATCGTTGATGGCCTTGAGAAAGAAAGAAACATGAAACACCTTTCATCTTATTAAGCTTACAACTTAAGCTCTTCTTCCTTATTTCTCAAACCATACGAACATCTCTTGCCATCCACGAATTTTTGCCTATTTATATGGTGTTTTAACCTTTTAAAAACCAATTACATGCTTCCATGTTGATGGCACACCATTTAAGGCATTTAAAGTGATAAAGAAATGAAGCTTTGACTTTCAAAGCATAATCACTCTTCTTCTCCCATATGCAACGTACACATGTCTTAATTTATTAATTAATTAATTAATTAATTAGTTAATTAATCAATTAATAAATAATTGCTAAGGTCCAGTCCAACTGGGGTCGGTCCTACCGGCCTACCGGGCCCCGGTACTTAAACAGCTCCGGAAACCTTTCTTAGCAATATTGATGTCGCGATCTCATCGGGACATATCCCAATCCCATTGGGATCCATTTAATCCTAATGCTCTCCATAATTGGAACACTGTCCAATTACTATTTTGATTATTTGAAACACTCTTATCGTGTGACCACTTTAGGCTCCCGGTTATGTTGGCCACTTAGATCAACAATTAATCTAAGCAAGTCATGAGCGGTATCTAGCAACACATCATGACCCCCAATTGACCGGAAAGTAATCGGTTTGATGTATTCATCAAGAACCAGATCACGAACCCTTCCATAGACAATTACCGTGCAATTCGTCCTTTCACCATCCTATACCCCACTTGGTTATGAGTATGGTCAAAGTGTCAACTCTCACTAGACTGAGTCTAGCCCAAGTGATAACAGATCTCGTCTTATGACTCATTACTCTATATGTCCATGAAGACACTCTCCATGACATATTCACTCCGCCGAGATTTCGGTAATGATCCCGACGAGAGGCCATGGGTATCTCCTCTGCTAATCCGTAAGGTGAATCCTTTATTGGCTACTCAATTACCTTCAATACCTCAAACTGTACTCCAAGCACCACCCTATGAGTTACCTCCGGAAGGCAACAAGGAATGGAGTCAAAGCACGTAATCAAGATTCAAGATATCCTTGAGTACCTCAAGTCAAGGATACTTGCACCATTGCTATGATGAGATTATCACTGACACTAGATAAGATATCCATGTGATGATCTCATGGCAGGTCATCCAATGAACTTACTACCGCTAGTAAGCATCCACATGTCAATTCTAAAGATCTCATATTTACAGTTGTCTGAGATCCACTGCTTGATCCAATCAAGGAATATGACATGTGCTAGTCTATCCGGATTAATGATGTCCAATCTCATTAATCCTATGACTAGGGAAAATTTAGATACTGACATAATTGCACATGATAGGAATCTCAGGAGTATGATCACATCATAATTTCCTTCATGCTATGTCATATATCATGGACTTCATTAATTTGATTAAAGATCCAATCAATTCATAAACAATGTTCATGAACATCAAATTAATGAATTATGCCTTTTCTTTATTTATTCATTCAGTCTGCATACGACTGTGAATAAAACGCGCTAAAGGGGATTGTCTTTAGGGCACAAATAAACAGTACCGTCCTTGAATAAGTCGACTTATCGGTACTGGACATGTGTAAGTCGTCTTGCATAAGCACACAAGTCGACTTACACTTACAAATCTCCCACTTGACCTAAAACCAATCGCCTTAGTATCTAATACTATAAGCGAGTCCATGAGAATCACAATTCTCCTGCGACAATGGCTTTGTCAACGGAACAGCAACACTTTGCTCTGTGGGAATTCTCTCTATCAGGATATCATCTCGACTAATGATCTCCCGAATCGGTAATCACGAGTTCGGATCGTCGATAAGACCTTGGTTCCTTTGCTCACAAGACTAGCCCCATTGTATCACAATACAATCCTATGGGCCCATCACAGCTAAGGACTAGATCAAGTTCAGTAATGAACTTCTTGATCCAAACCGCTTCCTTTGCGCATCTCATGCGGCAATATACTCTGCCTCGGTTGATGAATCAGCAGTCCTCTCTTGTTTGGAACTTTTCCAACTGACCGCCACGCTATTCAGTGTGAATGTATATAACCTGATCATGATGCAGAATCATCCTTATCAGATTAGATACTGGCATCTAAATGCCCGCTCATTTGGAGATTTCCATCTCCATAGATCAAGAAAACATCCTCAGTGCTTCACAAGTACTTGAGGATATTCTTGACAGCCATTCCGATTGGTATCTGCTCGTAACACTTAGAGCATACGATACATCGGGCCTCGTACATAGCATTGTTCCATGCTAAACCTCTTTAGCATCTCATCTATATACGATGATTGTGAAAGACCAAGCAACCTTTTGATTTATCTCTATAAATCTATATCCCTAGGATATCAGTTGCTTCACCAAGGTCTTTCATCGCTAATTGATTAGACAACCAAATTTTAACGATTGCGATAGAAAATCGTTTCCCGATAATAATATGTCATCTACATACAACACAAGGAATACGATTGCGGTCCCATTAACCTTCTTATACACAATAATGTACATCCGAATTTTGTGAGAAATCAAACTCTTTGATTGACTCATCAAAACGGATAATCGAACTCTGAATGCTTGCTTCAATCCAAACATGGATTTACGAAGCTTGCATACCTTTTCGCCATCGATGGAAGTGAAGCCCTCGGGTTGTGTCATACATCCTCGGGTAGATTTCCTTCGGAAAGTCGCCTCCACATCCATTTGCCATATTTCATAATCATAATGAGTGGCAATGGCTAGGAGTATCCTAATGGATTTAAGCATTGCTACGGGGCTGAAGGTCTCGTCATAGTCAACTCCTTGTCTGTGACGAAATCCTTTAACCAGAAGCATTGCTTTATAGGTAATCAAATTATCATCCATGTTGGTTTTCTTGGCACAAAGTCATTTTTCAGACTCTGAACTCTTCAGAACCTTTTCATAGGTAGTAGGGGCATCATCTCATATGAGCAATACGTCATTATGTTCCCTTACGAGAAATTCATATCTCTCGGGAACAGTGCGTATCCTACTTAACCTACGAAATTCGTGTGTAGTAGAAGGTTGAACTGTTACCTCATCTATATGAGTGACAGTTTCAAATTCAAGCAGTTGATCTATGTTTGTTCGAGCATCTCGAACTTCTCCAAGTTCAGCTTTGCTCCCACTGTCCTCTTGTAAAAGAAACTCTTTCTTTAAGAAAACAGCATGCTTTGAAACAAACAACTTTTGTTCCTCAGCAAGGTAGAATTGATATTCCACGAACAAACACTTGTCAGCTTTTACATCAAATGTATCTGACTGTGTCCGCTTCACATAAGCAGGACAATCCCAAACTTTCAGCTGAGAAAGATAGGGCTTTGAGTTAGTCCATATCTCATATGAAGTAACATCAACTGTCTTTAATGGAACTCTGTTTAGCAAGTAAACAGCTGTCTTGAGCGCATACTCCCAAAACTGTGCAAAACCTATCATTAATCGCACCATGTCAAACAAGGTTCGATTTCTCCTTTCACCACACCATTGTCTTGCGGCGTAAGGTGGAGTATCTTGAGATAAAATCCCATTATCTCCGAGATAATCCAAAACTGCTGGTTTAAGCATTTTCACCACGATCGATCGTCATGTATTCATACTTGTACCAAGTTAGTTTTCTACTTCATTTCAATTATTTGAACTTTTCAAACGCTTGATTTGTATCTCATCGGATACAGGTACCCATATCGTGAATACTCACCGATAAAAGTAATGAAGTAAAGACAACCACTTCTGGCATGGATGGACATCGGACCACATACATCCAAATGTATTAGGTCTAATATTCCATTCACTCGTTCACCCTTTTGTTTAAAGGATAACTTAGTCATCTTGCCTAATAAACAAGATTCGCATGTGTCATATGATTCATAATCAAATGACCCTAAACTTCCACTCTTATGGAGCTTAGCGATGCGTGTCTCATTTATATGGCCAAGTCGACAATGCCATAAGTAAGTTGATTTAAAATTATCTCATTTATGTCTTTTCGCGTCATTGACATTCATAATTGGATATGACATATCTAATATGTCAATTCCATTACATAATGTACCAGTACCATAGAGCATTCCATTGCAACTAATAGAACAATCATTGCTCCTAAAAGTCCAATAGATCCCAGCTCTAATTAAACATAAAACATACAATATGTTCTTTGTTTAAAACGGGTACAAAATGAGAATCATCCAATTTGAATACAAGCCCAGTAGGGAGTAACAAGACATAAGTGCATACGACTAATGTAGCAACCCTTGCTTCATTACCTACACAAAGTCCAGTTCTCTCTGGATGAGTCCGCTCATCGTCCTCGAGGCCTCGTGCATATCATTTCATATGTGTGAGCCACATCCGGTATCAAATACCGATATGTTTTGATCAGGAATAGTATTAACCTCAATGACAAACATATTTGAAGAAGTAGAGGCATCTGATGCCTTCTTCTGCTTGAAGAACTCCAGATAGATTTTACAGTTTCGCCTCTAGTGGCTAGACTTGCCACAAGGAAAGCAAAATCCTTTTGGGGCAGAATCTTTGGTTTTTCCTTGATGGCACTTCCCTTTGGTTTCTTGGCCTTTTTCTTCTTTGAATTAGAAGAAGAAGCATCCACCATTAGCACTTGCTATCTCTCTGATAGCCTATTCACCGCTCTTGAGCAGATTGATCAACTCAGAATTGTTGTGGATATTTGGTTCATCGATAGTTTAACACTAATCGTGAAAAGCGCCGACAATCCAACAAATTAAGTCTCTACTTAACTCATAATCCTTACAAATCCTAAGACGGCCAATCTCTCAATATAGCCATTCATCTTCGTGGTATCTTGCATGCTAGATTGTCCTGAGCCATCTTTATGATGAAGAGAAGCCTTGAGGTCTTGAACCTTTCAGACCGAGCTTGCTCATCAAACAGCTCCCTAAGATGAAATACTATAGAGTGAGCATCGATGGACTTGTGCTGCTGCTGCAGCTCTGGTGACATCAAGGCAAGCATAATGCAAGTATCCATATCACCGTCCTTTAGATGCTTACGATATGCTTTCTGATCCTTATCAGAAGCATCGACAGCAGGTGCATCTGGAAGTGGAACATCTAGGACGTATCCCTGTTCCTCAGATCTGAGAACAATTCTCAGATTCTTCAGCCAATCAAGAAAATTCAGTCCAGAATAGAGAGGATAAATTCACACTGAAAGACTTCTTCAATTAACCTAGCGCGATAGAGAGAAGGAATAATAGGATAGAATTGCCTGCATGATCATAAGGACTTGCATGATATGCATATGGCTCCCACTAGTTTCCTAGAATCCATAACCCTCTTTACGAATCCAGAGAAACAAGGTGACATAATGTCCTAGTGGGTCGATATCCGACATTGCTAAGAATGACCTTGGGTTTACCCAACAAGCCACAACTTAGGTCAATCGGTAGGTATCGGTCATACCAATTGCATCATCGATAACCGACATTGAGAATGACCTTGGGTTTACCCAACAAGCCACCTTATGTCTCGGAGGTATCGATATACCAATTACATCTTAGACACAACTATCGATCGCTCTTATCAACTTGTTGATGTGTGCACTTCATTGGGTATCAACTTTTGATGCGCATACATCTAATGTATGCTACCCAATTTCGCCTCATCCACGCCGACCTTGAGTTTACTCAACAAACTAACGCTTCGGTGAAAACCAACCCATTAATCAAAATCACATTTTCATGGTTTGAACATATTCGTATAGAGTGAGCTTGGGTTTACCCAACAACCCATCCCTATAAGAACTCTGGTTCTTACCATATTAATGGAAGGCGTTAGTTTTCATATACCGAGGAGGGATTTCGGATCTCATCTTCTGCTTCTCCAAGCCGTAGGATTATAGTCACCATGACTATATGGAATGATTTATGGTATTTCATCAATCACATTGAGTTTATACCTAAAATCATCCATCATCCCACCTTAGCAAGAAATTATAGTCGACTGGTACATGTTCTAGTCGACTGGTACATGTGCCATCATTGGAACTAGTTCTGAATCGACTATAGAAATTTAGATGTTCGAATCATTGGAACATGTTCTAATCGATCGAATGAGTTCTCAGACACGTTCCATCATTTGAACATGGTCTAGTCGATCGAATCAATTCTAATCATCGAACATCTTCCAATCATCGAATTCACTTTCCAATGATTGGAACTTGTTCTAGTCGACTGGAATCTGCCCTTTTGCTATCTTATCGGCTAATTTCTCAATCCGTGCAATTCCAATTCACAACACCTTCATACCTAAGGTAATATCTGAAAATTGATGTATCAATGAACAATTCATTGAACCATGAAAGCCTTATATGGTCAAACCATATGAAAAACTTGAAATGAGTCAAAACTCATTAATGTCCAATTAATTTAGGAACACCCTAATTATCATCCTAAGCATCTCTAGCTAGCACATACATTATCAAATTTACTTCAGCACATGCCATAAAAATATGACGGTCAAAACAAACAAGATAATGCAATATACTAACGAGACGCTAATATGATCAATTAGGCATTCAAAAATTCTTGGAAATGCAACTTCAAGCAATTCAGTTTGGCAATCATAATACATCAAGATAACACATTTTTAATCACATTAAAATTGGTTCAAGGCATTGGAACTGAAAAAGCACACTCAATCAAGCCAAGCAAAACAGTCACAACAATTTTCACAAAACTGTCCAGTTCTGTACATTGCTTGAAATGATCAATGAAACAATTTCAATAAATCATGAGAAAATTATATAGGTTACTACATGTTCAGAACATGCTACAGGAATTTTTTCAGGATTTTAGGCCATCAAAAATTCAGTCAACCTAAATAACAAAACCGATTCAAAATCTGTGTTCAACAGCACAGTAATTCCCAATAGCATAGAATAAATTCGTGAATAAATATCCAATCACCTTGAAATCCAATTTCCATGCTCACAGACATTCACCAACATCTTAGAGACATTTAGGTGAAGGAAAATCCAGAAAACCATTTTTCTAGAATTTATTCTCGATTTTATACTACTGCCTGTTCCAGAATCGTTTCACAAAACAGCATCTGTAACCTTAGGGAATTAATTAGCAAAACTATATCAAATCAAATCAATAAATTCTGAAAATTCATAGACATATTCTCTAACATGTTATGAACATTTCTGGGTAGATAAATTTCGAAAAAGCTATCTCTATAGAATTTCGAAAATCAAACAGAACACATGCATCAACATCAAATTCCATTAGGGATTCTGATCTTGCTTAGGTTAAAGCTTCATACGGGATACCAGACTCTCTGATACCACTGTAGGAAAATCCCGGGTGGTACATCACATGTACACGCAGCGGAAAACAAAAATTTTTGTTCCCGGGACTTTCCCGATCCCCAGGATCCAGGTATCCGTATGAAGACATCAACCTAAATAGCCAAAAGAGACTATCTCTAAAGGTAATCCACGCAGAGATCAGAAAACCTAACCGAATCAAACCCCTTTGACCCGGGAATAGCTAGAACAGATTAAAGCCTGCTAGAGCCTACCTCTGTCCTGGAGAGCTTCAGGAGAACGTTGGACCATGAGCTTGGAGAAGAGAAGAATCGTTGATGGCCTTGAGAAAGAAAGAAACATGAAACACCTTTCATCTTATTAAGCTTACAACTTAAGCTCTTCTTCCTTATTTCTCAAACCATACGAACATCTCTTGCCATCCACGAATTTTTGCCTATTTATATGGTGTTTTAACCTTTTAAAAACCAATTACATGCTTCCATGTTGATGGCACACCATTTAAGGCATTTAAAGTGATAAAGAAATGAAGCTTTGACTTTCAAAGCATAATCACTCTTCTTCTCCCATATGCAACGTACACATGTCTTAATTTATTAATTAATTAATTAATTAATTAGTTAATTAATCAATTAATAAATAATTGCTAAGGTCCATCCAACTGGGAATGGGTCCTATCGGCCATCGGGCCCCTTGCTTAAAACACTCCTAAACCTTTCTTAGCAATATTGATGTCGCGATCTCATCGGGACATATCCCAATCCATTGGGATCCATTTAATCCTAATGCTCTCCATAATTGGAACCTTGTCCAATTACTATTTTACGATTATTTGAAACACTCTTATCGTGTGACCCTTTAGGCTCCGGTTATGTTGGCCACTTAGATCAACAATTAATCTAAGCAAGTCATGAGCGGTATCTAGAACACATCATGACCCCCAATTGACCGGAAAGTAATCGGTTTGATGTATTCATCAAGAACCGGATCACGAACCCTTCCATGACAATTCTGTGCAATTCGTCCTTTCACCATCCTATACCCCACTTGGTTATGAGTATGGTCAAAGTGTCAACTCTCACTAGACCGAGTCTAGCCAGTGATAACAGATCTCGTCTTATGACTCATTACTCTATATGTCCATGAAGACACTCTCCATGACATATTCACTCTGGCCAGAGATTTCCGAGTAATGATCCTGACAAGAGGCCATGGGTATCTCCTCTGCTAATCCAGAAGTGGTGAATCCTTTATTGGCTACTCAATTACCTTCGAATACCTCAAACTGTACCCAAGCACCACCCTATGAGTTACCTCTGGAAGGCAACAAGGAATGGAGTCAAAGCACAGAATCAGTATCCAAGATATCCTTGAGTACCTCAAGTCTAAGGATACTTGCACCATTGCTATGATGAGATTATCACTGACACTAGATAAGATATCCATGTGATGATCTCATGGCAGGTCATCCAATGAACTTACTACCGCTAGTAAGCATCCACATGTCAATTCTAAAGATCTCATATTTACAGTTGTCTGAGATCCACTGCTTGATCCAATCAAGGAATATGACATGTGCTAGTCTATCCGGATTAATGATGTCCAATCTCATTAATCCTATGACTAGGAAAATTTGAATCTTGACATAATTGCACATGATAGGAATCTCAGGAGTATGATCACATCATAATTTCCTTCATGCTATGTCATATATCATGGACTTCATTAATTTGATTAAAGATCCAATCAATTCATAAACAATGTTCATGAACATCAAATTAATGAATTATGCCTTTTCTTTATTTATTCATTCGATGCGCATCATTTGTGAATAAAAGCGCTAAAGGGGATTGTCTTTAGGGCACAAATAAACAGTACCGTCCTTGAATAAGTCGACTTATCGGTACTGGACATGTGTAAGTCGTCTTGCATAAGCACACAAGTCGACTTACACTTACACTATACCCGTTATGACATTCCCGAACCTATTCTGAAATTTCCCAATCTCAATTTCAATTTCCGAATTCCTTATCTCCAAATAGAGCTAAATCCATGATCAATTGCATCATCAAAATCCTAATTTCCCAAATCAAAATCCTCAAAATCAATTTCGGCCAATTCCTCATTCCTCGCCGTGGCGAGCTCCCATCTCTTCGCCATGGCCGCTTTCATTCGCCCGAACCCAAACTTCTTCGTCGCAAGCGTCTGCGTCGAGTACGTCATGACGCGACCATCTTCTTTCGCTGCTTGTCATGGCGTGCCTGAAATTCGCTTCGCCAAGCGTGTTCATCACACGTCGCGGCGTGCGACGCTAAACCTCAAATTTTCCCGAAATCTCCGATTTCCGACTCTGCAACTTCCCAAATCAGATTTTCTCCTTTCAAACCACTCCCAAATAATTCAATACACATCATACAACTAATCTTTAACCATTATTTCATCAAACAATCAAAATCCCTAACATTCAACCCTAAAATCACCGAAAACCATCGTCGATAACCCTAAATGCCAAATCCTTTAATACATCAGTTAATTCATATTACAGATTCATCACACTAATCCACATTTTTTCAAGACAATCATGGCCTTTGACTATTTTAGGCCTCTAAACCACTATTTCAAATGGTGATACCAATATGACGATTTTATGCCCACAACCTATCTGAACTATACATCAGTTCTATATCCCAATGCACTCCAAAACGTACCAAATTTTCATTTGTCTTTTATAGTCCAATCTATTGGTTATACACACCTATAATCGCCACTTTTAACATTCTAAACCTTCTTCAATAACTCTATCCTTTATACTCTTACTAAATCATATAGCGCTTTAATTGTTCTTTACATTTTCTCTAACAATTTCCTCAACAAACAATACACATATTTTTCAATCTAGTCATAAATGCCATTTCTTCAAAAGTTGGATTCCTTTTCGCCCTCGAGGAGGTTCGCAATTTCTAGCTCCTCAATTCGAGTTTTACCATCCTTTTCTATACACACCTGATTTGGAATTCCGATAGCTAATGATACTTTCTTTTTGCCAAAAACTTTGGTATTTAATTCATTAAATCGCAACACAAACTAAATTTTAATTACACAATCGCATGATCCTTTCAATTCTTTCCAATTAAGTAATATCTCAATTATTATCGATTTGCATATTCACGGATACACCCAAATATATTTCCGTACCAATAGCGTCTCCAAATTTTTAGAATACATTCCAATACCATAACTTTTAGTCATCAATTTGTCCCCACGCACATAGGATCACTTTACTGTGACACTTTGTTAAGTATCGCAAAATCTCCAAATCTCATATACGTATGCCCTTTACAAATTTCCACATTTTATCTATACCTCTTTCGTCATTAAATCTCCCAATGCCATATTCGAATACTAGTTCACCCATAATTTATTTGATCAAGCTAAGATTCACTTTTACGAGGTTCTTATGATATGAAATTTCCTCAGCAATACCCATTAATCTCTTTTCACTTGTCAAATACAATTGGTATATCACTTATGATCCTAATTACCATCCAATCCAAATACGATTGAGACACTTTATTCTTCAATAATATAATACTATCAGGGGCATTGATGTCTCTGACGACGACAACCTAATACTCCTTATACCCAATATTTACCTATCATAACTCTTAAAATATCTAAATTCCCCAAATTCTGCCCCAAATTCCACAAATCTTAATTCACAATCGAATTCCCTACATCAATATAACGCATACCCTTTTCAATAACATTTATCTCTTATACTAGAGTCTCTACTAGGATTAGGACTCCCAATTAACCTGTGATTCATTTCTCATTTCAAATTTATCCCTATCATTAATCGCTTACAAATCGAATCATATTCTTACTATTTCCATCGATACCATTTATGAAATTTATTTTCATCAACTATCGCCATTATTTCCTATCAATCATTTTCAATACCATAGGAAATCAATTCCAGCTATACTCAATATCTCAAATAAATCAATCTATGCCATAAGCCACATACCACAAACATCCTTTTAATCTGCATTACAAGATATACCATCTAAAAATCATTACGCACCATCAAAATCACCAATTACTCAAAATCACTCTCAATTGATCGTTCCCATTTATTTAATCACTATAAGCACTTTCATTTCTTATTCTAACTCAAATTGAACTTTAAACCATTAGAACTATAACCAACGGTTATCCATTATTCACCGACTACCTCCAATATTATTTCCACACATATGGCAGATAAACTTAATAATTCCATCGGCCTTGGTGTTCCCATTATCGTGTGCTTTCTATAAGTGAGTCAACCGAACCTCAACAACTTTTCCATCTGTCGCTACTATTGCCTTGCATTTCCATCTTTTCATTTCTTTACTTCAAACTCATGTATTTTGGCACTCAAATCAATGTCATAAGCGTATCATCCTTACTTTCCTACTAACATATTCTACCTTTAAGTCACAAATCTCTATTAACAATCCTCACCACGAAGTCAAACCTAATCATAACTTCTAGATCATAGAACATTTTATTTCCATCCACTTCATTTATACACTTTCAATCTTGCCATTTCTAGCCTATCGCTATATTTTCCTCTACCAATTCACAAATCTATATTCATATGTATTCCATATGCAAGGATATACCTCAAGATAACATTAATATCATGTTTCTCAATACATCCACCAATACTATTGCACTGGATCCGCCTTTATCAGGTCAAACTATACACTTTTTCTTATTCCTTATTATTCACAATTTCCACTTATCACATTCTAACATATCGTTTCTTTTCCTTGCTATTTCTAATTGCTTAAGCAATTGGGACATGCTCGTGACTCAACTAGGATCGATTATTACCATCTGCTATGACGACTTCAATGCATGTTACTTGACACAATTTCGAATGCCCACGCACAACCGTATTTCGGGCTCGATACCACATATGTAACACCCCACTCTGCAGGACCCAACCCAATATCGTGGGTGATATCCGAGTCCGCCATACTAAAATGGTATGCTACCAATTCAAACTTTCATTCATATTATAATGACATTCATGTATAGGCCGTAATAAAATTGAACACTTCCGTAAATCATATTACAACTAATTTACGGAAATACAAATTTGTGCAAAAGCAGAAGGACACTAATGCGACGTGAACAACACCGATCCCGACCCTTTATTCTGTCTTGCTAGCGGTAGTCATACTCCGTTTGTCTAATAGGGTACTCTTCATTCCTGAAAATAAATGTAATGTTGGGTGAGTTTGCGAACTCGGTGAAAACCATCATCGATGGTCCACCCAACTCATGCATACACAAATAAATCACATCATAGCACATATTATCATATTCCAAATTATTCATGCATTTTCATTTATTACATTACACATTTCACGATCAATCATTTATATATGCAGATGCATGTGAAACTTTCATTTTCGTTACGTTGTTGTGACCGTGCGCCTAAATCGTTACGTGATATGCCTCGGTGAGCCCGAGGCTCTATCAATCGTTGGACCCGAGGTCTGTCGTTGAGCTTAAAGCTCTCATATCGTTGGGCATAGCTCGATCATCGAAATGAGGCTTCGGCATCGAGCTAAAGCTCTAATTACGTTAGTACCACCGGTCACAACTGTCATTATCTGTGCATGCCAATATGCATGAATGCATATGTTCCAATTACAGTTACAATCAATTACATTTCGATGCCATTTTCCACTTTTTCGGACCTTCAGTCCGGTATTCCAATCGTATACATTTCCAATTGATTGCATGCATGCATTCACAATCATTTACACACAATAGCACTTCTATAACAATACCAAATATTTCGTACACTGTGGTCCAAATCAATCAATAGCAATCAAACACATATCCATCCTTAACTCCACATGGCATTAATGCACATAATATTAAACACGTAAAGGCTGAAGAACCAACTAGGTTACTCACCTCTGAACTTCCGAGCAACAATTGGAAAGTCTCACCATCGACCGACGATCTACGCCCACTCGAGCCTCTAGAACAATCGTAACAATCAACATTACCAATTGAAAATTTTCTAATATTTAGCAATGCATATCGACAAATGCGATAAGTACTATACCCGTGATGACATTCCGAACCTATTCGAAATTTCCCAATCTCAATTTCAATTTCAATTCCTTATCTCCAAATAGAGCTAAATCCATGATCAATTGCATCATCAAAATCCTAATTTCCCAAATCAAAATCCTCAAAATCAATTTCGGCCAATTCCTCATTCCTCGCATGGCGCTTACTCGCCCATGCATAACCTAGCTTCCTTCGTCGCGTACGTCGCGACGCGATCATCTTCTGCTCGCCATTGTCATGGCGTGCATGAGAAATTCGCTTCATGGCGTGTTCATCACGTCGCGCGTGCGCACACGCTAAACCCAGAAATTTTTCCCAGAAATCTCCAGATTTCCGACTCTGCAACTTCCCAAATCCGATTTTCTCCTTTCAAACCACTCCCAAATAATTCAATACACATCATACAACTAATCTTTAACCATTATTTCATCAAACAATCAAAATCCCTAACATTCAACCCTAAAATCACCGAAAACCATCGTCGATAACCCTAAATGCCAAATCCTTTAATACACAAGTTAAATCATCAATCTAATACAATAAATCAATAGATCAGGTCACAATAGGTAGGAAAGGAGCAACTTCTCGGATCAAAAGCTTCAAATCCTCAAGTAGCAGTCACGAAGAAGGAAGGAAAGAAATGGAGGAGAAAGCATCGTGGAAGAGGAGATTCAAAGGGTTTGGGTTTTATACCCAAATCTCTAAGGCCTTGTTTGGCAATTGGCAATCCGATCCGAACAACTTCGGTCCAATTTTCGATTCTAATTTCTCTCGAATTTCAGTAATTCTAACCCTATTTTTTTTCAATTCCAAGTTTCTAATCATTCTATGCAATTAGATAATCAATTTGAATGGAATCAACTCAATCACTCATTAGGTCAATTTTCCGGTCCGGACCTATTACTCAAAAATTCCAGAAAATTTCCTATAAATTCTCAAAATTAGAAAATACATAGTCATGTATTCCGATTTCATAATTCAATTTCCTAATTCTCAATTCTAACTCCAATTTCAATTCTCACAGTTTAATTTGACCTAAATTTCCAATTTTTCAATTTATCCAAATCAATTCGGGATTTATCAAACATGTATGTTTGCACTTGAACCAGTACAATCATTACCCAATTTAAATTGTACATAACTAAAATGCATGCGTATACCAATGACTCGTTCCTCTAACATTAGAGGTCAAATGAACAAACATATCACATATGCAATATACAACCTAGCATGTCCCAATTTACCACTTTGACCTTCTCGTCAGTGACGGGATGTTACAGATATAGGTATGAGTTGAGATAAGGAAAGATTTGGAAACAAAATTGATAGTGATCTGGAAAATGTTCACTGATTATGCTTCGGTCATTTAGCCATAACGTTTTCTTTAGTTGTCCAAACGAGATGATTCTTAATTAGGATTAATTTAGAGATATATGGCTAAATTTTTTATGAAGACATCGAATTTCAATTCTGTCTCTAAGAGTCTCAAAATTTGTTATGAAGTGAGAACTGAATGTAGTACATTAGAAGATGAATGAAAAAAATTCATGTTTTGAATTTGAGAGAAAATCTGGATTAATCTAGATATATTTTGGCAAAGTTGCCTTCTTGAGAGTTGTAGATCTTTCTTTTCCCTTTCCAACGGTATAAAGTTTGTAAATTTTAGATATCAGAGTTGAGAGATCCGAGCATTACAAGTTGTAATATTGCATCATCTTAGTTTATGTGCATTTTAAGACGAAGTACTGTTCATCCGAAAGTAAGACGCAAAAAGTAAGACACAAGAAGTAAGACGAAAAAAGTAAGACGCAAGAAGTAAGACGCAAAAAGATGCAAGAAGTAAGACGCAAGAAGTAAGATGCAAAAAGCAAGATGCAAAAAGTAAGACACAAAAAGCAAGACGCAAGAAGTAAAACGCAAAAAGCAAGACGCAAGAAAGGCAAAAAGTAAGATGCAAAAAGCAAGACGCAAGAAGTAAGACGCAAAAAATAAAACACAAGAAAGTAAGACGCAAGAAAGTAAGAAGATGGAAACTAAGATGATAGAAACTAAGACAAAGTTTTTAAGATGAAGTTACCGTACAAAGTAAGACGAAGTTATTGTACAAAGTAAGACGATTGAGGTCATAAACATAGTTGCTTCTTTTTGTCATAACTTCCTCTCTAGACATCCAAATGGCTTGATTCTTGAACCATTGGACTCGTAAAACATTTCTCTACATCTTTACTAGAAAAAATAGATCTCTGAATCAAATTGAGAAATATTGAGTGAAAAAGTGGAACGGGTACAGTGAGTGTATTCTTCAATAGTATGAACTGGTGTTATTCTACTGAACATACTTCAGTATTTTGATGATATCTTGATATGTATATTTTCAAATGAGATTATTTTTAATTTAGAGTAAACTATAAATATAGTCATACAAATTATATGAAGACATCAAATTTTGAATCAGACTCTAAGAGTTTCAATTCTTGGATGGAAGTTGAGCATAGAGTACTGTCTCGGAATAAAAGTAGTCCGGAGATATTGCAGTATAACTTTCACACTACTTAACCAAATTGAATACTTATGGTGTCATTGGAAACATAAGACAATAGAGAAGAGTCTTCTAGAAGAAAGTGTTATGTTAGAATGTGCAAGGGTACTTTTGGTAAGACACTTAAGTATAGAAGACATAAGGCATAAATGGAAGGGCAAATGAGACAATTCTCAATCACTAAGGGCATAATTGGAAGAAGAAGTGTTGTCTTACCTATAAATGGAGTAGAAACACGTGAATGGAAGGAGTAGAAAGGAAGAATGAAAATTCTAGAGAAAAGAGAGAGAATGTCATAAAAAAGAAAGAGAAGTACAAAGAGAAGAAGAGAAAGAGAGAAAGAAGAGACAACAAGTTAGGGTTTCAATTTCCCTAGCCTACAAGAGAGATTTTGGAGTAGATCAAGAAGAGAAACAAGTAGAGGAAGAGAAGAGATTCCCTTTGAGCCAAGTATTCCTTCATTTGGTGAAGAATGAAGGTCAAGTGTTCGCATTCAGGCGTTTTCAGATATTGAAAGCGAATGCTAATCTGGAGCATACTTTGAGTAGACCTAGATGGTCTTACTTTATTGTTTGTTTTGTTTATGTTAAGAATTGAGTGATTATGAATGTGAATGTGACTTGGATATTGAAGTACTATTTGTATGTGAATGAGATGAACTAAGTGCACTGAAGTGTTTGCTAAGTGAACTTTGAATGTGATATTGCATGCAAGTTAAGTGTGAATTCTCAACTATACGTTGAATGCCAGACTACGGTCCGATGATAAGTGATTGTGACTCAATAAGAGCATGTAATGTAAGTGATGCATTCCATCTCATGAATGCATGAAATATAAAGGCGTTGTTAGTTGTGTTGCCTGTATGAAGCGCTTCCACGTAGAGCTATGCTCCGTAATTCTGTTATGACTGAGCCCTATGGGCCAGTATTCTGCTCTGACTGAGCCATATGGGTCAGTATTATGTTCTAACTGAGCCCTATAGGTCAGTATTCTATTCTAACTGAGCCTACGGGCCAGTATTCTGTATATTGTGAGTGACAGACACTTAGTCATAACAATAAAAACGAATGTGAGTCTCATGCATATAACATTATAGGATCGACATCCATTAAATGTGAAACGTGAATTTATGTGAATGTGAAATAATTTGTTATATGACTGGATAAGCCATCGATGATGGTCACTCATTGAGTTCGCAAAACTCACTCAAAATTTGCAACTATTTTTCAAAATTAGAAAAATACCCCTTTAGGCTAACGGGAGTATACCTACAGCATACAAGTGAAGGATAGAGGTCGAGATCAATTCGCGTCTACATTGCATTTCTCTATTTGGTATCGAATTATATGTTCTGCAACTGTTCGTATAAATTTGTATTTCGAAAGGACTCAAATGTTTTAAATTTGTGAAAGAGCCCTAATGGTTATTGAAAATGTTTACGAATGAATGTGGGCCCAAATTTGAGTATCGATTTTTCACATATTATGTTATTGATTTCAAAAAATAAAAAGATTTATACCAACTTTTGAATGATTGAGTGCACTAGCACGCCACCCTCATGGGGCACAGACTCAGATATCACCATCGATGTCAGGTTCGGGTCTTGCGAAAGTAGGGTGTTACATTTATGTGGTATCAGAGCTCAGAAGCACCATCTTATATGGGTATTATGAGATATGTGTCAAATTATATGCATATTAGTCATGTCACAGCAGGCAGCGGCAACTGATACCCAGTATGAGTCACATGCATGAGCATTCATTAAGAGTCTGAGTTGTTAGAAACATTGAGAGAAATGATGGTCTGACAGAATGTGAGAAAATAAGGGTTATGGACATTTTGGAAATGAGAAATAGTATCTAGTTTTGCATGATAGATAAGAGTCCACCACAAAAGGGTACATATCCTTGAAGGTGATATATCCTTTGGGACTGAAATAAGTGTGAATCGGTATATTGCCATGGATTGATTGAGGAAAATAAGAATATGAATAGAAATGAGGAGACTAAAGTGTACAGAAAAAATGAAATGAAATTATAAAATTGTTATGATCATAAAAGGGCGAATTTGGAACTGAAATGGTTATGTGAGTATTGTGATAAGAGTTTGTGATTCAGTATAAGGAGATAGTAGGGGAAAATTGAAACCGAAAATTCATAATGATGTTGCCTCAGAGATTCTGTATTGGCTAAGGATATATATATATATATATATTCATAAGGAGTAGTCTATGGTTGGATATAATAGATAAAGATTCAGTGTATTTGTATTGGTAGATGTACTATTGAATATGAAATTGATATTTCGTTCAGGTGATATGTCCTCGAAGGTGAGATAAATGTGAATACACTGTCATGGATTGTTTGAGAAAAAATAAGGATATAAGTAGAGATAATGAGATTAAGGTGTCTAAGCCAAGTGATATGACTTTGAAAGGTTGAACTTGGACTTAGAATAGTTGTGTGATTATCGAGATAAGAATTTATGATTCAGTATGGGAATATATCGGTGGAATGGAGATCTAAATTTCATATGGATTATGCCCCTATGATTATGAATTGATAGAGAATATACATGTGAGAGATGAAATAAATGACAGTTGGAGAAAGAGATGATGATAGAGATATAGGAAAAAGTTGTTGAGTTTAGGTTGATTCACCATTGTGAGTGCACATCTGATAGTGGGATCACCATGACAAGTGAGAATATTAAACATATGTTTATAATATGTATAGAGATGATATAGAAGTAATCAATGACTTATTGAATAACTGCTAATCATAGTTCCCATAGTTCAAAGTTCAAGATGAGTTAGAGTAAGACATGAAAGTACTTGTAGTGATCGATTAGGAAGGAATTGAGATTGTTAATGATGTTATCATATGTGATGAAATTGAGGAAAAAGAAGAAGTACAAGATTATGGCATAATCCTCACAATCGAGGACTAGCACAAAAGGAGAAGAATTGTCTAGAATTAAATGGGGTTAAAGTATCCTGAGCATAAGCTATTAATTAGAGAACTGAAACAAATACCTCTCTAAATAAGATGTAATAATTTTGGCAATATATGCCAAGATATTAGAGTAAATGAAATTGTCTAGTGCCTCACAGAGCCTCATTACAAGGGATGTTTTGATCTTGTAAGCTATGGCATAAATTGATCTTCTCGAGGTAATAAGGATGACTGATACGTAATTATGGAAAATGGTTGATTGATAAGGATTTCATGAACAATATCAATGATTGTAGCAAGAAATATTCTTTCAAAGAAGAATTTCCCTAAATTGAGTTAAGTTGATCAAACGATTCGATTTAAGAGTGATCAATGAAAAGGCAAATTGAAAATGAATATGTAATAAGTCAAAAGTGAATAATAGAGTCATATCCCAAGCAGAGACTCAGGCATAAGAAGTGGAATATGCCACTGAGAGTATATGCATCAACTACATGAATGGATTTTAAATTCGAGGTGACACTATTGCAAATGTGAGGAGAATATAAGTCCACCTTATATTCGATGTAAATATGTTCAGGAGATACAAATTGAATCTGAGGAATCTCTAAAGTGAAGCACACAAATAAATAGAAATGCGTGGAGGAACTAGTACGAATGAATAGGCATTTGAGTAAGTTGATGTGAATTAAAGAAAATCGAATGAAAAAAATAAAATCATTAAAGACAAGAAGTCAAGTGGGAGGTTGAAAATGACGTGAGACAATATTATTTTCATTGAGGAATTAGTCGCTTAAGGAATTGCAAGAAATTAACCCAAGGAAAAATGTGAGTGATATCTGTTGTAGTTAATGATACCCCAATAGTATTATGATATTGAAGATTTGAGTAATCCAGGAAAAATTGTATTAATTAGTGATTGTGATCATAGATGATATTTTGAGTATGTTTGAAAAGTAAAAAGGGACGTTTTGAATACTTGAGGAAAATGACACTAATGATAATAATATCATTTGGATTTGGAGATTATGCACTATATAAGAAGTTTTACATTAGAGATTAAGATACAATCTGTTGTAATAGTAAAAAATAGTTTTTGATATGCATCGGACAATGAAAGTCTTATGAGTTGATTTTAATACATGGTTTAGAATTGATATGATAGAAATCGCTTTGAGATCTTGGAGACATAGATGTGCAAAGTCATTTATGGAATGTGTAAATTGTGTAAGTTTGAGTAAATTATTGAATTTGAAAGAAATGTATAAATGAGTGCTATATCGGTAAAGGTAGTCTGTAATCTAACACATTGAACAGAAAATTCTATAATGGAATAATACAAATTCAGATATTAAGGTTTTCAAATCTAGTGCAATGAAGAGTGCAGAATGTTGAGTGGAATAAGGGGCCAAATAAAATGTTGCTAGTTGCATTGAAATTTAAGATTAACTCTACTGAAAAGAAGTACGAAAACTTAAAAGATAAGGATTCAAAATTGTGAATCACCTAGAGAAAGTGAAAACGAATATGAACTTTCGAGTGAAATTAGAAGAATGATATTTGGTGATCGAAATAAGAAGTATGTGTGCCTAGTAAAGATGATTGAGCAAAGAAAGTATTAGAGGAGCCTAAGTAACAACCTAAGCTAGACATCCTAGTAGGAGTATGCTAAGATTGTATTTTAGCTGCTAAGGATGTAGAAACAAGTGGTTGAATGTTTGAATTACCAACAATTTTAACTGTTAGGAATATGCTAGAAGCTCATATTTTTTAGTTTGTAGGAAGATAAGATTGAGGTATAATTCAAATTGACTATAAGTAAAAAAATTGTTATCATAGTGGCATCATTAGAAGCGATATGGGGCATGATATGATAGAAAGTTGGTTATTCACCCTGACATTGAGATTAGGAGGGCCTAAAATGGTATAAGGCCATGATAAACATGAGATACTGTTCGTGAGTGAGTTGAATCTGAAATGAGAATAAAGTGACTCATAAAAGACAAATGAGGTAGGCGGAACATCGGATTTAGAGAATATAGTGAGAAGGACATAAGAGTTTAATGTATTAACATTGAATAGAAATGAATTGCCAAAGGAAAAATGAAGTGTTTTTGTAAGTATGATCTTGGCAATGTGTGCTTAGATTTGGAGAAAGGATAAGTAAGCTATTATGAGCTAGTTTGTATAAAAGATTATTATGAGTTAGTGTTACTGGTGAAAGAGGTTTTAGGTTCAAAAATATGTTATATGTGAATAGATTAGGAAATAATGGTATAATCAACAGAGATGGATTGACATCATACGAAGTAAAAGTTGGTAAGTAATCTACAATATGCTCATGAAATAGTCAAGATAGTGTGATAACAGAATCAGTGATTGAAGGACCTAATGAGTTATCAGCTGTAATCATTTTGAAGGGTATTAGAAGAAGTATATGGGAATGGAGAAGCACATGAGGAATTGTTACCTCTATTGTATTGATCAATCATATAAGAATTTTGGGGACAAAATTTATTTAAGGGGGAGAAATGTAACATCTCGTCCCCATATTACGGATTAGGATCTGAAATTTCAATGCATGTAAGCTCAGAGAGGGAGATTATAGAAATGCATTTTTCTTACTTATGCATAATGTTAGCATATATGCACATGAATATTGAACCTTTGCACAAAAATAAGTGTACATGCATTCATTGACAACTTTAGGGTATGATTGTTTTTAAATGTGATTTTATTGAAAATGAGAAGTAGAGGAAGTGGAAAGAGTGATCAAGGTATGAGTTGAGATAAGGAAAAATTTGGAAATAAAATTGATAGTGATCTGAAAAATGTTCACTGATTATGCTTCAGTCATTTAGCCATAACGTTTTCTCTAGTTGTCTAAACGAGATGATTCTTAATTAAGATTAAGACGCAAAAAGTCAGACGTGAGAAGTAAGACGCAAAAAGTAAGACTAAAAAAGAAAGACGCAAAAAGTAAGATGTAAAAAGTAAGACGCAAGAAAGTAAGACGATGGAAACTAAGACGATAGAAACTAAAACGAAGTTACTGTACAAAGTAAGACGATTGAGATCATAAACATAGTAGCTTCTTTTGGTCATAACTTCCTCTCTAGACATCCAAATGACTTGATTTTTGAACCATTGGACTCGTAAGACATTTCTCTACATCTCTACCAGAAATAATAGCCCTATAAATCAAATTGAGAAAGATTGAGTGAAAAAGTGGAACGAGTAGAGTGAGTGTATTCTTTAATAGTACGAACTGGTGTTATTCTACTGAACATACTTTAGTATTTTGATGTTATCTTGATATGTAGAGTTACAAATGTGATGATTTTTAATTTGGAGTAAACTAGAAACATAGATATACAAATTATATGAAGACATAAAATTTTGAATCGGATTCTAAGAGTTTCAAGTTTTGGGTGGAAGTTAAGTATAGGGTACTGTCTCGAAATAAAAGCAATCTAGAGATATTGGAGTATAACTTTCACACTACTAAACCAAATTGAATGCTTTTGGTGTCATTGGAAACGTAAGATAATAGAGAAGAGTCTTCTAGAAGAAAGTGTTATGTTAGAATGTGGAAAGGTTCTTTTGGAAAGACACTTAAGTATAGAAGACATAAGGCATAAATGGAAAGGCAAATGAGATAATTCTCAATCACTAAGGGCATAATTGGAAGAAAAAGTGTTGTCTTGCCTATAAATGGAGTATAAACACGTGAATGGAAGGAAGTAGAAGGGAAGAATGAAAATTCTAGAGAAAAGAGAGAGAATGTCATAAAAAAGATAGAGAAGTACAAGGAGAAGAAGAGAAAGAGAGAAAGAAGAGACAACAAGTTAGGGTTTCAATTTCCCTAGCCTACAAGAGAGATTTTGGAGTAGATCAAGAAGATAAACAAGTAGAGGAAGAGAAGAGTTTCCCTTTGAGCCAAGTATTCCTTCACTTGGTGAAGGATGAAGGTCAAGTGTCCTCATGCAGACATTTCCAGAAATTGAAAGCGAATGCTAATTTGGAGCGTACTGTGTGTAAAGCCCGGCCTCTACCACCATCACTCTAGGTATTGTCCTCTTTGGCACTTGGATGATTCACCACTCGAGCCCAAGACCTCAAGGTTTTGTTGCACTTTAAGTGCACGCCTCTTACCATTGAGCCAATTATATTTTCCTTCTTTTGCTTATAACTTTTCAGTCCGACATCCGATTGACCTGATTCTTGAGGCATCGGATTCATGAATCATTGAATTTCATTTTATGAGAAATTGGGAATTTTTGGACGAGAAATTGACGTGGGTCTGGGTAATGATTCTTTGGTCACTGTTTTATTTATTTTTGGACCTATAGAGGCCCAAATTGAGTAATTTCGGTGCCGTTAGATTTTTAATTTTTAGATGGAATGTTTATGATGGAAATTTTGGATTAAGGCCGGGAACATCATGAACATGCATTGTACACCTTCTAATTGCTACATGTGCAACATTAAATAGTTCTGATTGAGCAATTGGTAATATTTATATTCTGTAACTGTTATAGAGGCACTTTTGTAGCATCGATCCACCTATGCCACTAAGACTTCCAGGTATTAGCTCGGAAGTACAGGTGAGTAATCTAGTTGATTCCTCAATTTCTGATTGTTTATAATTATGTACTGATAATTCTGTAGATAATAATGGTGTTTATGTGAAAACTGATTATGACTGAAATGTTGAACCGAAGGAATGGGAATTGGGCATTGAAGTGTAAACTGGCTGTGAATGTGATAAAATGTGACTGTATGAAAATCTGTATGATTGAGAATGATATGTTTGATTATGATAAATTGGATTGGACTGCAATGTGATTTTGTGACTGTATGATATTGTGTATACTTTGATAAATGGGTTTTAGTGACAATGTGAATTGTGATACATTGAGCATGTTACATTCCATATACAAATACTTAAACGGATAACAATAGTTGTGACCTAAGACGCCACTGATATTGAAAAGAGCCTTGAGCTCGATCACTGAAAAAGAGCTTTAAGCTCGAAGGGAGTTAGTGCATACCCAGAGGGCTCTCCTACTCCCTAGACGCGTCTCTTGAATCTTCGCTCCTTTGTTTAAGCGCTCGGTCACAACACTGCAATAAAATAGGAAAGTGTCACATATGCATTGTATATATATACTTGACTGACTACTTGAAATACTTGTATGTAATGATATGGTACTTCTAACTGTGTTATTGCAAACTAAACTGTGATTGCTTGTGTGTTGTGTTATTACTGTGACGCGATTAAGTGATGCATGAATTGGGCGAACCATCGATGATGGTTCCTCACTGAGTTCGCAAAACTCACCCAAAATTTGCAAATATTTTTCAAGACTCAGAAGAATACCTCGTTAGGTTTACGGGAGTATGTCTACAACATTCAAATGAAGAATAGGGGTCGGGATCAGTCTACGTCTGCATTAGTGTCATCCTTTTGTATTCATAAAATTATATTTTGCAAACTCTGTAAATTAATACTTTGTATTTATAACGGGCCCAATTTGGTTATGGATTGGTATACATTAAATTGCTATTTTAAATTATTTTTGAATGTTTGTAATGATTGGGAATGACTGGAATGGTATACAAGTTAACGCGGGCTTGATTGTCTACCGTTTTTCGCGCGTATGAATGTTTATAAAAAAATTGATACTGAGTTTACTGAGTGATGTAGCATGCTACCCTCGCGGGGCACGGATTCAGATATTACCATCGATGTCGGGTTCGGGTCACGCAGGAGTGGGGTGTTACACTGTGAGTAGACCTAGATGGTCTTACTTTATTGTTTGTTTTGTTTATGTTAAGAATTGAGTGATTATGAATGTGAATGTGACTTGGATATTGAAGTACTATTTGTATGTGAATGAGATGAACTTAGTGCACTGAAGTGTTTATTAAGTGAACTTTGAATGTGATATTGCATGCAAGTTAAGTGTGAATTCTCAACTATATATTGAATGTCGGAATATAGTCCGATGATAAGTGATTGTGACTGAATAAGAGCATGCAATGTAAGTGATGCATTCCATCTCATGAATGCATGAAATATAAAGGTGTTGTTAGTTGTGTTGCCTGTATCAAGCGTTTCCACGTAGAGCTATGCTCCGTGATTATGTTCTGACTGAGCCCTATGGGCGATATTTTCTCTCGATCGAGCCCTATGGGCGATATTCATTTTGATGAGCCTCTGAGCCATATTTTGTATATGTGAGTGACAGACGCTCAGTCACAATAATAAGAACGAATGTAAGTCTCATGCATATAGCATTATAAGATCGACATCCATTGAATGTGAAACGTGAATTTATGTGAATGTGAAATAATGTGTTATATGACTGGGTGAGCCATCAATGATGGTCACTCATTGAGTTTGCAAAACTCACCCAAAATTTGCAAATATTTTTTAGGATTAGAAGAATACCCCGTTAGGCTAACGGGAGTATACCTACAGCATACAAGTGAAGGATAGAGGTCGAGATCAGTTCGCGTTTGCATTGCATTTCTCTATTTTGTATCGAATTATATATTCCACAACTGTTTGTATAAATTTGTATTTCGAAAGGACTCAAACGTTTTAAATTTGTGAGAGGGCCCTAATGGCTATTGAAAATGTTTACGAATAAATGTGGGCCCAAATTTGAGTATTAATTTTCCGCATATTATGTTATTGATCTCAAAAATAAGAAAAGATTTATACCTACTTTTGAAAGATTGAGTGCACTAGCACGTCACCCTCGCGAGGCATGGACTCGAATATCACCATCGATGTCTGGTTCGGGTCTTGCGGGAGTGGGGTGCTACATTTATGTGGTATTAGATCTCAGAAGTACTATCTTCTATGGGCATTCTGAGATATGTGTCAAATTATATGCATATTAGTCATGTCATAGCAGACAGCGACAACTGATCCCCAGTATAAGTCACATGCAGGAGCATTCCTTGAAAGTCTGAGCTGTTAAACATTGAGAGAAATGATGGTCTGACAGAATGTGAGAAAATAAGGTTTATGGACATTTTGGAAATGAGAAATATTATTTGGTTTTGCATGATAGATAAGAGTCCACCACAAAAGGATACATATCCTTGAAGGTGATATATCCTTTGGGGGTGAAATAAGTGTCAATCGGTATATTGCTATGGATTGATTAAGGAAAATAAGAATATAAATAAAAATGAGGAGACTAGAGTGTAGAGATATAATGAAATCGATATTTGTATCTGTAGATGTACTATTGAATATGAAATCGATATTTCGTTCAGGTGATATGTCCTCGAAGGTGAGATAAATATGAATACAGTGTCATGGATTGTTTGAGGAAAAAATAAGAATATAAGTAGAGATATTGAGATTAAGGTGTCTAAGCCAAGTGATATGACCTTGAAAGGTTAAACTTGAACTTAGAATGATTGTATGATAATCGAGATAAGAATTTATGATTCAGTATGGGAATATATCGGTGGAATGGAGATCTCAGTTTCATATGGGTTATGCCCCTATGATTATGAATTGATAGAGAATATACATATGAGAGATGAAATAAATGATAGTTGGAGAAAGAGATGATGATAGTGATATAGGAAAAAGTTGTTGAGTTTAGGTTGATTCGCCATTATGAGTGCACATCTGATAGTGGAATCACCATGAAAAGTGAGAATATTAAGCATATATGTATAATATGCATGGAGATGATATAGAAGCAATAGTTGACTTATTGAATAAGTGTTAATCATAGTTCCCATAGTTCAAAGTTCAAGATGAGTTAGAGTAAGACGTGAAAGTACTTGTAGTGATTGATTGGGAAGGAATTGAGATTGTTAATGATGTTATCATATGTGATGAAATTGAGGAAAAAGAAGGACACGATTATGGCATAATCCTCACGATCTAGGACTAGCACAAAAGGAGAAGAATTGTGTAGAATTAAAAGGGGTTAAAGTATCTTGAGCTTAAGCTATTAATTGGAGAACTGACATAAATACATCTCTAAATAAGATGTAATAATTTTGGTGATATATGCCAAGATATTAAAGTAAATGAAATTGTTTAGTGCCTCACAGAGCCTCATTACAAGGGATGTTTCGATCTTGTAAGCTATGACATAAATTGATCTTCTCGAGGTAATAAGGATGACTGATACGTAATTATGGAAAATGGTTGATTGATAAGGATTTCATGAACAGTATCGATGATTGTAGCAAGAAATCTTCTTTCAAAGAAGAATTTCCCTAAATTGAGTTAAATTGATCAGACGATTCGATTTAAGAGTGATCAATGAAAAGATAAATCGAAAATGAATATGTAATAAGTCAAAAGTGAATAATGGAGTCATATCCCAAGCAGAGACTCAGGCATAAGAAGTAGAATATGCCACTAAGAGTGTATGCATCAACTACATGAGTGGATTTTAAATTCGTGGTGACACTATTGCAAATGTGAGGAGAATATAGGTCCACCTTATATTCGATGTAAATATGTTCGGGAGATACAAATTGAATCTGAGGAATGGGATACTATTACTAACACACAAGGTGAAGCACATAAATAAATTGAAATGCATAGAGGAACTAGTACGAATGAATAGGCATTTGAGTAAGTCGATGTGAATTAAAAGAAATCGAATGAAAAAAATAAAATCATTAAAGACAAGAAGTCAAGTGGGAGACTGAAAATGACGTGAGATAATATTATTTTCATTAAGGAATTAATCGCCTAAAGAATTGCAAGAAATTAACCCAAGGAAAAATGTGAGTGATATCTGTTGGAGTTAATGATACCCCAATAGCATTATGATATTGAAGATTTAAGTAATCCAGGCAAAATTGTATTAATTAGTGACTATCATTATAGATGGTATTTTGAGTACGTTTGAAAAGTAAAAAGGGACGTTTTGAATACTTGAGGAATATGACACTGATGATAATAATATCATTTAGATTTAGAGATTATGCACTATATAAGAAGTTTTACATTAGAGATTAAGATACAATCTGTTGTAATAGTAAAAAGTAGTTTTTGATATGCATCGGACAATGAAAGTCTTATGAGTTGATTTTGATACATGGTTTAGAATTGATATGATAGAAATTGCTTTGAGATCTTGGAGACATAGATGTGCAAAGTCATTTATGGAATGTGTAAATTGTGTAAGTTTGAGGAAATTATTGAATTTGAAAGAAATGTATAAATGAGTGCTATATTGGTAAAGGTAGTGTGTAATCTGACACACTGAACAGATAATTCTATAATGGAATAATACAAATTCAAATATTGAGGTTTTCAAATCTAATGCAATGAAGAGTGCAGAATGTTGAGTGGAATAAGGGGCAAAATAAAGTGTTGCTAGTTGCATTGAAATTTAAGATTAACTCTACTGGAAAGAAGTACGAAAACCTAAAAGCTAAGGATTCAAAATTGTGAATCACCTAGAGAAAGTGAAAACGAATATGAACTTTTGAGTGAAATTGGAAGAATGATATTTGGTGATCGAAATAAGAAGTATGTGTACTTGGTAAAGATGATTTAGCAAAAAAAGTGTTAGAGGAGCCTAAGTAACAACCTAAGCTAGACATCCTAGTAGGAGTATGCTAAGATTGTATTTTTGTAACATCCCGTCACCGATGGGAAGGTTATATTGGTAAATTGGGACGGGATAGGATTTTACCGCATAATATCGACTGAACATTCATTTGGCCTCTAATTGTAGAGGATTGAGTCTTTTGGCACGTGCACTGATAGGTACATGCATTCATGACTTTTTCCCGGCATTTAATTGTGATACGATTATTAATTGTGAAATTGTGAATAATTAGGTTTGTTTTTGAATTATGGAGAATTGTGGAATAATTGGGATTGAAATTTAATAGGAAATGTTTTAGAGTAATTGCTAATTGGTAGTGACTCTTCGGAAATTTTCTGAAAATTCGGGAGAAAATGTCCGGATCGGAATTTTTCCGAGTGGTGGACCGATTGACTGTATAGTACCGAAATAACTGTCCAATGGCCATGGAAAATTAGGCATGTGATTCTAGAAATTAACATGTCGAGCTATTGAGATTTGGAGACAAATTGGACTGGAAAATGAATTGAAAAGAGATAGCGATTTAAATGTATTGTGAGGAAAGAGACAGGAGGCTTAAGTAATTATCCTTTAAATAGCATAGGTTTTAAAGTTTGAAAAGAAAAGAAATCCTCTTCTCTTCTCCTAGGGCATGATGGTTTCTCTTTTTCCTTGGAGATTTTTGATCTCCCTTCGTGATCCTTGCTTGCCCCTTCCTTGAGATTGAAAAATGACTAGAATCGTTGAGAGAATGATGTTTTGTGTGATTATGGGAACTAACCATGGATGCTTGAGGAAAGGGGAAAGAGTTAGAGAAATTTCAGAGATCGGAGGATTTGAGCTTGAGTTGGTAAGTAATTGGTTATATGTTGTTTATTATTGTCTTAAATGCATGCATGGGGTTAATTGTGAAAGGTTTGGGTAGTTATGAGTGTGTTAAGACTGGTTTTAAAGAGAGATATGAAAAAGAGAATCGGAGAAGACGACCGCACGTCGCGACGAATAATAATTTATACGTCGCGACGAGCGGGAATTTATACGTCGCGACGAGGGGACGTCACGACGAAGGAAATTTTTGCACGTCGCGACGAGCATGGGTTGACGTCGCGTCGAGCTGTTAGACGCTGCGGCGAGGGACCCTTTTTCTGAACTGAAATGGTTTAGTTTTTGAGGCATAACTATTGGTGTAGACCTCCAATTGAGGTGATTCTTTATTCGTTATGAACTAGAGAACGAGGTCTACAATTGAGGAAAAGAATGAGAGTTTGAATTTGGATTTTTGAGATCTTAATTAGTGAAAGAAAGTTAAGGATGTGATTGTATTGCAACATAAGGATGGTTTCTAATAATTGGGTTATAATTGTGAGAATTATGAATGCAAATTCAATGCAATTGGAGTCTTCAATAGGTAAAATTGATCTAGTTCAAATGATATTGGTTTTGAGATTTTTATGAGATTAGCCTAGTGTATATAAATTGGCAAATAGAACTAAACAGTATAAATGAATCTGGTGGAGTTCTATGATATGTTATTGAATTGAAATCAGTCATTTTTGATAAATTGAGTGAAAAGTTAGAAATTTACAAAAGAAAGTAAAATTGGGAAATAGCGTCGGGAAGGTCATGAATAGGCATAGTACATCTTTTTAATTAAGACATGTGCATCATTAAATTATTTTGACTGTGCATTAGTAATTGGGTAATTATTTGACTGTTATAGAGGCTCCGATGGATCGATATTCCACGGACATTGCTGGGGCTTCCAAGCTGTAGCTCGGAAGTACAGGTGAGTAACCTAGTTAGTTCCTCAGTCTTTATGTGTTTAATATTATATGCATTGATGCCATGCGGAGATAATGGATGGATATATGTGTTTGACTTTGATTGATTTCGGACCATGGGTGTCCGAAATATTGAATATGTAATATTGAAGTGCTATTGTGTGTAAATGACTATGAATGCACCAATGAAATAAATCGTAAATGTATACGATTGAATTACCGGACTGAAAGTCCGAAGGAATAGGAAATGGAATTGAAATGTAAATGACTGTAAATGGAAATTGGAACATGTGCATTCATGCATAATGGCATGATCAGATAATGACAGTTGTGACCGGAGCAGCCAATGATTTTCAGAGCTTAAAGCTCAACGCAATCAGGGCCTCGGGCCCAACGTATTTGTTAGAGCCATAGGCTCAATGATCAGGGCTTCAAGCCCAACGTAATACCGAGCTTCGAGCTCGAGGGGAGTTAGTGCATACCCTGAGGGCTCTCCTACTCCCTAGACGCATCTGATTACTGATTACTGATCACTGATAGGCGCTCGGTCACAACACCGTAATAAATTGGACAGTGTCACATGTGCATTGCATATAGGGTGTGATTGAATGTAAATTGTGTGAAAGGCGAAACGCCTTACATTTGAGAAATGTGATTGTATGTGATATATGGTAAATCGATTGTATATGCATGAATTGAGTGAACCATCGATGATGGTTTCTCACTGAGTTCGAAAACTCACCCAACATTGCAATTATTTTTCAGGGTTTGAAGAGTATCTCGTTAGTGAAACGGGAGTATGAGTACTGCAAGAGCGACAGAGGTTGAAGTCGGGATCGGTTTCATGTCTGCATTTGAGTCATTCTGATTTATATGTGTTAATTTGTATTTTCATAGATAAATACTGTTATTGTATTGGGCCCAATTTGGCTATGATTATATGTATATGAACTGATTTGAGTACTGAAATGGTATTTGATTGAAAATGTTTTCATATTGCGGGCCCAAATTGTTTACTGATGTGCGCGCACTAGATTGTTTTCAAAAATAAAAATGTCATACTAAGTATTTGAATTATTTTGACTGCTCTAGCATACCACCCTCGCGGATCACGAGCTCGGATATCACCGTCGATGTCAGGTTCGGGTCTCGCGGGAGTAGGGTGCTACAATTTTAGCTACTAAGGATGTGGAAACAAGTGGTTGAATATTTGAACTACCAACAGTTTTAAATGTTAGGAATATGCTAGAAGCTTATATTTTTTAGTTCGTAGGAAGATGAGATTGAGGTATAATTCAAATTGACTATAGGTAGAATAATTGTTATCATTATGGCATCATTAGAAGCGATATGGGGCATGATATGACAAAAAGTTGGTTATTCACCCTGACATTGAGATTAGGAGGGCCTAAAATGGTATAAGGCCATGATAAACGTGAGATACTATTCGTGAGTGAGATGAATCTGAAATAAGAGTAAAGTGACTAATAAAGACAAATGAGGTAGGCGGACCAACACCGGATTTCGAGAATATAGTGAAAAGCACATAAGAGTTGAATGTATTAACACTGAAGAGAAGTGAATTGTCAAAGGAAAAATGAAGTGTTTTTATAAATACAATCTTGACAAGGTGTGCTCAGATTTGGAGAAAGGATAAGTAAGCTATTATGAGCTGGTCTGTATAAAAGATTATTATGAGTTAGTGTTACTGGTAAAAGAGGTTTTAGGTTCAAAAATATGTGATATGTGAATAGATTAAGAAATAATGGTATAATCAATAGAGATGGATTGACATCATATGAAGTAAAAGCTGGTAAGTAATCTGAAATATGCTCATGAAATAGTCAAGATAGTGTGATAACTGAATCAGTGATTGAAGGACCCAATGAGTTATTAGCTGTAGTCATTTGGAAGGGTATTAGATGAAATATATGGGAAACAGAGAAGCACATGACGAATTATTACCTCTACTGTATTGATCAATCAGATAAGAATTTCAGGGACGAAATTTATTTAAGGGGGGAGAAATGTAACGTTCCGTCCCCATATTACAGGTTAGGACCTTAAATTTCAATGCATGTAAGCTCAGAGAGGGAGATTAAGGAAGTGCATTTTTCTTACTTATGCATAATGTTAGCATATATGCACATGAATATTGAATTTTTGCACAAAAATAAGTGTACATGCATTTATTGAAAACTTTCGAGTATGATTGTTTTTAAATGTGATTTTATTAAAAATGAGAAGTAGAGGAAGTGGAAAGAGTGATCAAGGTATGAGTTGAGATAAGGAAAGATTTGGAAATAAAATTGATAGTGATATGGAAAATATTCACTGATTATGCTTCAGTCTTTTAGCCATAACATTTTCTTTAGTTATCCAAACGAGATGATTCTTAATTAGGATTAATCTAGAGATATATGGATACATTTCTTATGAAGACATCAAATTTCAATTCTATCTCTAAGAGTCTCAAAATTTTTTATGAAGTGAGAACTGAGTGTAGTACATTGGAAGATGAATGAAAAAAATTCATACTCTGATTTCGAGAGAAAATCTGGATTAATCTAGATAGATTTTGGTAAAGTTGCCTTCTTGAGAGTTGTAGATATTTCTTTTATCTTTCTAACGGTATAAATTTTGTAAATTTTGGATATCGTAGTTAAAAGATACGAGTATTACAAGTTGTAATATTGCATCATCTTAGTTACTGTACATTTTAAAACGAAGTATTGTTCATCCGAAAGTAAGACGCAAAAAGTAAGATGCAAGAAGTAAGATACAAAAAGTAAGACGCAAGAAGTAAGACGCAAAAAGTTAGACGTAAGAAGTAAGATGCAAAAAGTAAGACGTAAGAAGTAAGATGCAAAAAATCAGACGCAAAAAGTAAGACGCAAGAAAGTAAGACGATGGAAACTAAGATGATAGAAACTAAGACAAAGTTTCTAAGATGAAGTTACCATATAAAGTAAGACGAAGTTACTGTATAAAGTAAGACGATTGAGGTCATAAACATAATTGCTTCTTTTGGTCATAACTTCCTCTCTAGATATCCAAATGACTTGATTCTTAAACCATTGGACTCGTAAGACATTTCCCTACATCTCTACCAGAAATAATAGCCCTCTAAATCAAATTTAGAAAGATTGAGTGAAAATTTTGAACAGGTACAATGAGTGTATTCTTCAATAGTATGAACTGGTGTTATTCTACTGAATATACTTCAATATTTTGATGATATCTTGATATGTAGAGTACCAAATGAGATTATTTTTTATTTGGAGTAAACTAAAAACATAGGCATACAAATTATATGAAGACATCAAATTCTGAATCGGAATCTAAAAGTTTCAATTTTTGGATGGAAGTTGAGTATAGGGTACTGCAGAATAAAAGCAGTCCGGAGATATTGGAGTATAACTTTCACACTACTGAACCAAATTGAATGCTTTTGGTGTCATTGGAAACGTAAGACAATAGAGAAGAGTCTTCTAGAATAAAGTGTTATGTTAGAATGTGCAAGGGTGCTTTTGGCAAGACACTTAAGTATAGAAGACATAAGGCATAAATGAAAGGACAAATAAGACAATTCTCAATCACTAAGGGCATAATTGGACGAAGAAGTGTTGTCTTGCTTATAAATGGAGTAGAAACATGTGAATGGAAGGAAGTAGAAGGGAAGAATGAAATTTTAGAAAAAAAGAGAGAGAATGTCATAAAAAAGAGAGAGAAGTACAAAGAGAAGAAGAGAAAGAGAAAGAGAAGAGACAACAAGTTAGGGTTTCAATTTCCCTAGCCTACAAGAGAGATTTTGGAGTAGATCAAGAAGATAAACAAGTAGAGGAAGAGAAGAGCTTCCCTTTGAGCCAAGTATTCCTTCATTTGGTGAAGAATGAAGGTCAAGTGTCCGCATTCAGGCGTTTTGCAAAAATTGAAAGCGAATGCTAATTTAGAGCGTACTGTGAGTAGATCTAGATGGTCTTACTTTATTGTTTGTTTTGTTTATATTAAGAATTGAGTGATTATGAATGTGAATATGACTTGGATATTGAAGTACTATTTGTATGTGAATGAGATGAACTAAGTGCACTGAAGTGTTTGCTTAGTGAACTTTGACTGTGATATTGTATGCAAGTTAAGTGTGAATTCTCAACTATATGTTGAATGTCGGACTACGGTCTGATGATAAGTGATTGTGAATGAATAAGAGCATGCAATGTAAGTAATGCATTCCATCTCATGAATGCATGAAATATAAAGGCGTTGTGAGTTGTATTGCCTATATGAAGCGCTTCCACATAGAGTTATGCTCTGTGATTCTATTCTGACTGAGCCCTATGGTCCAGTATTTTGCTCTGAATGAGCCCTATAGGCCAGTATTCTATTTTGACTGAGCCTACGGGCTAGTATTCTGTATATGTGAGTGACAGACACTCAGTTACAACAATAAGAACGAATGTGAGTCTCATGCATATAGCATTATAAGATCGACATCCATTGAATATGAAATGTGAATTTATGTGAATATGAAATAATGCATTATGTGACTAGGTGAGCCATCGATGATGGTCACTCATTGAATTCACAAAACTCACCCAAAATTTGCAACTATTTTTTAGGATTAGAAGAATACCCCGTTAGGCTAACGGTAGTATACCTACAGTATACAAGTGAAGGATAGAGGTCGGGATCAGTTCATGTCTGTATTGCATTTCTCTATTTTGTATCGAATTATATATTCTACAACTATTTGTATAAATTTATATTTCGAAACAACTCAAATGTTTTAAATTTGTGAGAGGGCCTTAATGGCTATTGAAAATGTTTACGAATGAATGTGGGCCCAAATTTGAGTATCAATTTTTTGCATATTATGTTTTTGATTTAAAAAAAAGATTTATACCAACTTTTGGATGATTGAGTGCAGTAGAACGTCACCCTTGCGGGACACGGACTCGGATATCATCATCGATGTCAGGTTTGGGTCTTGCAGGAATGGGGTGCTACAGCATCTCTCTTTATAAACGCCCTTTATAGACCTTATATTGTTGGCCTCTTATATACCATAATAAAGCAGGAGAACATGTTGAATGGACTCTGATTTTTAAAGAATATTAGTAATCATTCGGCCCACCCTAATGGTAGAATTATGGTAGCTTGTGATCCTAAGTTTCTAACTTTGGTCAGTAAGACACTCTCAGACTAGTACATCCATTATGATCTTACTCTAAACATATCTTAAAAACATATAAGCATAACAATGATATGTGGAGCTAATTGGGAGTTTCAAAGATGCAGGTTATGGTCAAACTTGGAGAATATCATTGCAACTTGGGAGTTTTAGACCTGAATTTCATTGGGTCACAATTCACTTGGAATAATAAACAATCTAGGGTAGGATTCTTACAGAAGAAACTGTTTAGAGCCTTAGTTAACGAAGAATGGTTAAAGCAATTACCAGAGCTATAATCTGCTCTTATCTAATCATTCTCCTATTGAAATACACTTAGGAATATAGTTGTATAGAAGAAAGGCATCATTTAGATTTTTCAATTCCTTACTCAATCACCTAGAAATTGTTGTGGTAGTAAGACAAGGCATTCAAAAGGAGGTTACTGGTACCCCATTATTTCAATGTATGAGGAAATTGCAATTTATTAAAAAAAGGCTGAAAGGAATGTCAAGGGACAGATCTGACTCTATAAAGATGGATATGAGAGAAGCTATGAATGCTCTTAAGAAATGTTGGGAAGGTTTGGAAGCTGATCTAACTAACCCTGTTAAGAAGGAAGGAGAGAAAACTGAGTTATTGAAATATATAGAAGCAGTTGATGCATACAATTCTCATTTAAGATAGAAGGCAAGAGTTATTTAGCTGTAAGAGTGGGAGAATGTTCGAAATATTTTTTCAATAAAATCCATAACAGAAGGAATCAACAACACACTCACTGCACACACAATGTTAACTCCCGCAGCAGCTCCTCAACAACACCTCTCACATTTATTCTTATTTTTTCCAGCCCCCCTACAAGACACTCACGTTGTCACTCCCCATACTCAGCACAAACGACCAGCCTGCTTTTATTATTGCTTGTGATATATTTTATTTATTTAGTACCCCACAAACACAACAGCTCAACCAGCACATTCCTCATACAACACCACTTGCGTCTGTCCTCTTTTACAGCACAATAACACCCCATATTTAATCATTTCACTCTCCATACCTCCTCTCAACTCACTCCAGCTATTCACTTATCCCTCTTGGTCCACTCCCCATACTACCTACAAGCAACCACCTTTTGTTTCCTTTTTTATGTGACAAATAAATTCCTCCCTTGGTCCACTCCCCATACTACCTTCAACCCTCTCTTCTAGCTGTCTCTCTTCACGTTGTCTCCCACTTTGAAATGTAACAATCAATTGGCTAATTTTTGGTCCACCAACAGACCTAGGCACTCATACAAATAGCCAATGTGTTGTCGATTTCTCTTTAGGTCCTTTAGCACATGCATGCCTCAGATTTTGTCTTCTACGTAGATTGCTTTTCTTCAATGTCTTGATCACTACTTCTTAATATTTTGAGCTTTAATTTCTTCAAATAACCTACAATAAAAAATTACAAAATGTAACATCAATTGTCTAAAAATTAATTTATTATAATTAAACCAAAATATGACAATTTATGCCCCTATAATTACAAACTAAATGTAAGGCTCAATAATTCAAATAATAATCAAATAGAGCCATAAAGACTAATTTTAGTGACAAAAAACCCATCCAAAAGATATGAAATTATATTGGAATAAATGGGTTTGTCAATCATCATCGATGTCAGGTTTAGGTCTTGCGGGAGTGGGGTGCTAGAGCATCTCTCTTTATAAATGCCCTTTATAGACCTTATATTGTTGGCCTCTTATATACCATAATAAAGCAGGAGAACATGGTGAATGGACTCTGATTTTTAAAGAATATTAGTAATCATTCAGTCATTCAGCCCACCCTAATGGTAGAATTATGGTAGCCTGTGATCCTAAGTTTCTAACTTTGGTCAGTAAGACACTCTCAGACTAGTACATCCATTATGATCTTACTCTAAACATATCTTAAAAACATATAAACATAACAATGATATGTGGAGCTAATTGGGAGTTTCAAAGATGCAGGTTATGGTCAAACTCGGAGAATATCATTGCAACTTGGGAGTTTTAGACCTGAATTTCATTGGGTCACAATTCACTTGGAATAATAAACAATCCAGGGTAGGATTCTTACTGAAGAAACTGTTCAGAGCCTTGGTTAACAAAGAATGGTTAAAGCAATTACCAGAGCTATAATCCACTCTTATCTAATCATTCTCCTATTGAAATACACTTAGGAATATAGTTGTATAGAAGAAGGGCATCATTTAGATTTTTAAATTCCTTACTCAATCACCTAGAAATTGTTGTGGTAGTAAGACAAGGCATTCAAAAGGAGGTTACTGGTACCCCATTGTTTCAATGTATGAGGAAATTGCAATTTATTAAAAAAAGGCTGAAAGGAATGTCAAGGGACAGATCTGACTCTATAAAGATGGATATGAGAGAAGCTATGAATGCTCTTAAGAAATGTTGGGAAGATCTGGAAGTTGATCTAACTAACCCTCTTAAGAAGGAAGGAGAGAAAGCTGAGTTATTGAAATATATAGAAGCAGTTGATGCATACAATTCTCATTTAAGATAGAAGGCAAGAGTTCTTTAGCTGTAAGAGTGGGAGAATGTTCTAAATATTTTTTCAATAAAATCCATAACAGAAGGAATCAAAACAGGATCATTGTAATTAAAGATAACAATGGCAATACTATAAAAGATGTAAATTTGATCAAATAGATAGCAGTGGAATAACTTAGGGGCATTGAAGGCTTGATAGGGAAGGTATATACTTTTCCAATAGAGCTAATAAGCTTAATTAAAGATTATGTTTAGATGCACCAACATTAAGCTTTGATTAGGGAGGTTACAAATGAAGAGATTAAGGAGACAACATTTTTTTCTAACCCAGAAAAAGCCCCAAACCAAATAGTTTTAATGCTAGGTTTTTTCAAGCTAAATGGAAAGACATCAAGTAGGTGATAATCAATCAGTTAACGAATTCTTCAAGGAGGGCAGGATGCCCAAGGAAATGAACAATACCTATTTGTGGCTTGTCCCTAAGATAGCAAACCCCTATGGCTTTAATAAATCCATAGTAAGGTGTGTAATTGACAACATATTCTTAGCATAGGAGATTTTTACTCTTATAATAGTAACAACTCTATCCAAGGATTTTCCAAGAAAATTGATTTTTCAAAAGCATATGATATAAAAAGCTAGAGATTTAGTAGATGCACTAATCTATATAGGTACCCAATGAAATTTGTTGAATGGATAAAAGAATGTAGTGTATAACTTTGGTGTCTTTAACTGTGTTAATAAATAAAGAATCAACTAAGATTTTCAGGGGAGGACAAGGGTTTAGACAAGGTGATTCTATTTCACCTTATTTATTTGCTATTTGGATGGATATTCTAAACAGAATCACAATGCTCAACATCCAAAAAGAAGCAAGGTTTAAGTTCCATTGTAGATGTGATATGTAGAGCTTTTTTTAGATATATCACAATGCTGAAACAATCTCTAAAGGACTTTAAAATAATATCAGGTATGTGTTTTAACCACTTTATCTCAACAGCTACAAAGATGGAGGTGAGGTAATAAATTGAAATAATGAGAACTCAAATCCAATCAACTTTTAAATATCTTAAAGTTCCAATCTCTTATAAGAAGCTCACATCAACATATTGTACCCGACTAGTTCAATCCTTCCAAAGGAAGCTTTCATCTCATTGCAACAATTTTCTATCTTATAGAGGAAGACTGACTCCAGAACAAATGGTATTATCGTCTAATTTGTATATATATTAGTGCTCTCATCTACGTATCCCCAAAGGAGTGATAAAGACCATAGATAAGTTGGTTAAAGACTTTACATGGAGTGATCGAAACAATAATAAGAAGGTCCCAAAGGTGAATTGTAGTAGTGTATGTCAACCTAAAAAAAGAGGGGGACTGAGTATCACTTCAGTAAAGAATATGTACAAGGCTTTGATGAAAAAAAAATTACTTATGAAAGCTATGCAAAGAAAAGGAGAACTTGTGGGTGAAATGAATCGATTGCTATTATATAAAAATAGTAGTATTTGGTCAATGGAATGCAGAACCAAATATTCCTGGACATTTAAGCAAATTCTAAAGTAAAGGTGTTAACCGCTGCCAATGATTATACATAAGATAGGCAATAGAAAACATACTATCTTCTAGTTTGATAATTGGCATCCTATGAGCCCAAGAGAGTATAATATTAAAAATTATGATTCCAACTAGAACTAAGATTTGTTGGTTCATTGAAAGAAATAAATGGGTATGCCCCTCTGCTAAAAGAGAGGAAAGGATATCATTACTAATACATTGGCCAAATTATATACCTAATGTTGAGAAGGAAGACAAAATTTTATAGAATTATGTAAAGAAAATTTTCACAGTTGTTTATAAAATTGATCTTTCACCCTTATAAACAACGTGTTGAGTGGTGTAAATTTACGTCATATAAAGGATATCAAGTTTATGTAACGAGAATGTCTCCTCATATTTTTCAGATAACTAAGTTATATTTATATACATTATCAGATAATATTATTAAGTTAATGATGATTTAATTTTAATTATTATAACTAATAATTGAGTTTATTAATTAATGCCTTAAATTTTTGGTTTAATATAATAGGAAGATAATTCCAATGGGCCGAGGAGTAAGCAATTCTTGACTCGTTCAAGGGTTCTGATGTATCGGGCTTTCACTCTTCTTTCTTGTACTGCCTTCTCCCAGAAGAAAAACACTCAAGAAGAAGAAGAAGATAGTGATGGGCACTTTAGTACAGCCTTTCCCTGTCCCCCACAAGAGTCTTTCGGTGGAGATTAAGGTACGGTAAGCTTTCTTGTGTGTTTTGTCCTCTTTTTTCTTTGCACACTATGTGCTTGTTTGAAGCAAGTCCATGTATTTAGTCGGACTAAACACTCAGCAAGAAGCTTTCTTTTATGGCTGAGAATTCTTGTTGGTGCTTTCTGATTAATGGGTTGCCCGAATTTTGGGATTGAGATTGTCTTTTCGAGATTAAGTCAATGAAATGAATTTCTGTGAGCTTATAAGACTATTTTCTTAGCATACACAGACGGATTTCAGATGTGTCTGCTGATTCGTGTTTATATTCAGTCTATTAAGCTGAACAGGAAGTGCATGACTTTGCTGTGGTTGATTAAGGTGGATGGTGACCGTTAAGCATCGATGGACATGGTCACCATTGATGGTCATGAAATTAGCTGAAACGTTTACGCATCTGGCTTTATGTCTTTCTGTTCAACTTGAAATTCCTTGTTTGAAATCTATCTTGGTAAGAATTAACTTGTGTAGAATTAGACTGAAACTGTGTAATTGGTGGATAGTTGTCAACTCTCCTAGATACGTTACACCCAATCTGCCTAAACTTAGATGTGGTTCTGTTATCTAAGCTTCCTTTGCTTCTATATTTATACGGTAGATATGTTACAGGGTAATGTTATAGGTAATATATTGTATTCGATCTTCATTTTCTTTTTCTTGTTGTGTTCATTTTCAATGGTGCATTAAAACTGTTATACAGTATTTTGTGATAATCAGTCCTCCAAACATCCCCAATTAAGCCACTTTTTGCTTTTACAGGGTAACAAAACAGATATAGTCATTTGCAGTTACGATGATCACCATTTTGTGAGTCCGAGGCTCCCATCCGCATAAATTCATAGGTATCCGTCTTCCCTTTTTGTGGGTTGGCCTCTAATGTTCATAATTCTTTTCAGGTGATTGCAACACAAATAGGAACCATGGGAACAATACTGCAGGCCAGGTTCACATCTTTTCTTTTTTGCTTCTTAGATTCTTCTTCTCTCTAAGAGGATATGATTTTTTGTTAAAGAGTTTAACTTTGCGATTCAGTACGGAAGTCGTTATTAGATTTTGAAGAGATAGCATAAGTTGACATGTTGTTGCCTAGGTAAAATGTATCCCAGAATTGGATATCTTTATTTCTATCCCTCTGTACGTGTCTGTGTGCCTACTGTAATAACTGACATTGGAACCAGCTAGAAAAAGTTTAAGCTCAAGTTTTCTGTGTGTCTTGCCCAACCTTTAGAAAATAACAAGTTTGCAAGATGAATTGGAAGTGATAAACATTAGTGAGATAGAGATATGATCACGTACTTGTCTCAGTTATACAACAACTTCTATGATTCTCTGTAATTATCTTAGAGTTATACGAACTAACGATGACTTTTACGTGACACCCTTCTGGTATATCCGCACTATGTTGCCAGGAAGGAAGAAGGGATGTCTACGGAGCCAACTTTTAATGTATCGGTGATATTTGGCAAACGGGACGAGGTAAGAATGCGACCTTACTCAGTGATCTATTTCCTTGATGTAAACTTTTTATTCATTTTGCTTCAATGTGATGGTGCAGCCAATGCTCGTAGCTTGTGCACGCCAATTGATTGAACACATCAGGTATGCATCTTGGACAACTATAAAAGGGTGCCTTTGGTTTCAATCTTCTGAAACTTGATATCTAATCATGTATTCGAAACGGAGAGTTACTAACATTCAACTTGATGTGTCGGCAGTAACTCTGGTTCCTCTAGGCCACTGGTGTTATCGCTTGGTCTTAAAGATCATTCTGTGGTAAGGCTTAAGATGTCTTCTTTCAATCAAGCAAAGGCGTAACTCTCGTCATTGAACTCTTTTTGTTATGCAGGAAACACTGAAAGGAGTTGTTTCTGCCATAACTGAAAATCATGTATGGTAGCTAGCTTCTACTGGATTGCAGACTTCATAATTTGCCCGAGAGACCGAAAGTTTGGTGAGGGCTATTATAATCTACAATGGTCTCGGTTGAATGTTTTGAGGTACCAAGCAGAAACTGAAAATGGGAAAACAGATTTCTTGCTGCTGTTCTTAACTTGTACTTGACAATCTTGGATGATTTTAGTTTTAAAATATTTGTTGAGTACAAGATCATAGATAAAGAAGAGAAACAATAGATTACAGAATTTGCAATACACAATGCAACTAAGCGACGACCAAACTGTACCATAATTACATGTTGTACATGAAGTGAGACCAAAGGAATGACAACTCGAAATTTGGGTGTGTCTACCTTAGGACATGTTTACACATATGATACACTAAAAATGCAAAACGTAAAGGGTGCTCCTAATACCTTGGAAGCTCTTTGGCAGCTTCTATGAAACTCGTGTTACAAACGAAGCAACCTGGTTGCTGAAGGTACAAAGACAACGGTTCAATTGTCTTTCCTTGCAGGAAAATATTGAGTTAAGCTGTCTTTCCAACTGCATATAGAATACATTATTGGCAAACAAAATCACAAATGACAGACCGCAAGAACAGTTTTGGGAAATGATTGTAAAGGAATAAAGTTCATTACGTGTGAGAAGATAACTAGTAATTCTGGACAAAGCTAAAAGCGCAAAAAGGCTTGTAAAGGATGTGACGTCCGAAAAAGGTAATCTACCTTGATTTCATGGAGGAAAGGTAGAACGTAGTTCGTTCATATAAGAGCGAAAACTGAATAAGAACAAATCATCCAAAGAAGTAGAGTTTTCACAATGATCTTGATAGAATAATACAAGAGGATTTTCCCACCTCTCTTGAGGAATTCTAACCTCTTTGCTTTTGTTATCATTTTCTATTTCCTTGACATCATTTCTTCTATGTAGAACCACAGTAAGCAACCAGATTGACATGTGGATAAGTTTCTTTCAGTTAGGTGTAAATGTTGGGATATTCACCTGTCTACATCTAACAAGATCATAAACAACCTAATTTCGTGCTTCTAGCATCAGATCAAAACCAGCTATATAGCATCTGGGGAAAAATTGATGAAAGAACTACTGAAACAGGAAGTGGGACTAAAACAAGGGGCATACCTGAGACAGATGTTAAAGAGACTAAGCATGATGCTTTATGATTTTAGGTAAAATCCCATCTAGAAAGTCATACAGAAATCCAGCCAAGTTAAAAAAACACACCTGGGCATTTTTCATCTTCTGTTTTTGCAGTTCCTCAAGAACGATTCCGGCACTGAAATGGGATTCAAGTCTTATAGTCATGCCAGAACAAAAAGCAACAACTTCAAAACTAATGTCTGGGTATTCAACACTTTTAACAAAACCACATTGAAACAATCCCTAAGAGTTAAAAAAAGGAAAGTAAATAGCCGCATGCAGATCCATCCTAGTCTTGGATATGGATCTGCATGCAGCTATGTACCAGTGATGAGGCAGAATATTATGTTCTGAAATTTTTACAGAAATAGATCATTTTTCTATTGAGATTACTGACTCAAATCCTCAACAAAGCAGCCTGATTTATTAAATCCTCAATGTTGAAGTTCCGGGCACTGATTCCCCCTATCTACTCTTGCTGCAAGACAATCAGTGTCAGGTTCATAGTGACAAGATTAAAAAAAATTGCATTCAACAGTAGATTTGATTAAAAAATATAAACATTGAAATTTCCTTCCAAGTGCCTAACAAATTAAAGAACAATAGTCAAGTTTCATTCCTATGATAAAAGTGGTTGCACATCCCTGTGCCCGGTGGGTGGGATATGCTTAACAGGGGTTTGCTCTTTGACCACGCCCGGTAATTTTTTAGCATTTTTTGAAGGATTATAGGGTCTAGAAAGTTGGGTGTCTCTTTGTTGAACACTTGTACGAGAAGCTCTCATTTGAAGAGGTAATTCAGACATTACAACATTACTTCTGCAATGACCAGACTGGTCAATTTGTTGAGGATGCGTAGAGATTCCAGATTCTTCTGCAGTGGCAGCACCTGAAATACAACATCAAATAGAATTTATAGTTGCATCTTGTGTTCCAATGCAATGGAACTACTAGCCTACCCCTTGGGTAAGGGCACACTTAGCACAGAAGCAAAGGATAAATATTGAAACAAGAAATCCAATAAATTGCACGTATAAGATGAAAAAATTCTTTCATGGGAACAGGATAGGAGAACTGTTAAAAAGTTCTTCACACACAATATGGCTAGATGACACTCATAGGCACTAACATACATTGTATGCTTGCTGGGACCATTTTTCATTCATCGTTCAATTTTTCCTCATTCTTTTTAACACTGAGACATCTAGGCGATCAAACTGTTTAACAACTCAAAGTTTACAGAATCCTCATAAGTCACATGTGACAACTGCTCTTTATCACCATAAAGAACTGTTACGGAAATAACCTCAGATCTAATCCCGGTTTAATATAATAGCCCAAATAGATAATAACGAAAATAAATAAAGCCAAAATAAAATGAGACACTAAACACAGAGATTTACGTGGTTCGGTCAATGTGACCTACGTCCACGGCTGAAGGGTGAGCAATTTTACTAATATATGGAGAATGTTTACAAGTACAAAGGTTGGAACACAAGGCTTAGAATTATACAGAGAGGATATGAGGATTTTGAGAAAGGAAAGAATGAAAAATGTTATGTATTGTGCTTGTGTTGAAGCCTCTATTTATAGCTGATGAATCCAAGCCTTCGTCCAATTTCTTCTAACCTGCAGCCATCAATTTTTGACAAAATATGAAGAAGAGCCAAAGCAGAAAACGGTGGCAACTTTTATTGAAACCATGCAACCAATTGTAGCTTTCTTTCTTTGACTTTTAAGGGTAGGCAACCAACCACCGCAAATCAAGGTTGAATATGGAGGGGCCAAGCACATGCACATGCAACAAATCTCCACCTTGACTTGGTCCCGAACAATTAGTGATCTACTTCACCTTCTCCGACAATGCCCCAAAAGGGCTATATCACCAACTGCAGACGCCAATCAAGTCCAAGCACTGCTTGAACTTGTAAACTGGAAGAACCTTTGTAAACATGTCAGCAGGATTGTCCCTAGTGTTAATCTTCTGAATAAGGACCTTCTTCTCAGCAATAGTATCCCGAATGAAATGATACTTCACATCAATATGCTTCGTCCTCTCATGATACATTTTATCTTTCGTTAAATGAATAGCACTCTGGCTATCACAATAAACAGTAGTAACCCCTTGATGAAGGGATAACTCGCCAAATAAACCTCTCAACCATAATGCTTCTTTGATTGCCTCAGTAGCTGCCATATATTCTGCTTCAGTAGTAGATAAAGCCACTACATGTTGTAGAGTAGCTTTCTAGCTAACGGCACAACCTTCAATGCAAAATACATAACCTGTCAGAGACCTGCGTCTGTCGAGATCACCGGCATAGTCTGAATCTACAAAACCAACCAAAGTGTTGCTAGTTCTATCAAACTCCAAACTAAAATTTGAAGTACCCTTTAAGTATCTGAGAATCCATTTCACTTCCTGCCAATGTTCTTTGCCAGGATTGGCCATATATCTGCTAACGACACTAACAGCTTGTGAAATGTCAGGACGAGTATATACCATTGCATACATAATACTGCCAACGGCACCAGAATATGGAACTCGTGCCATATAATCTTCCTCTTCCTGTGATCGTGGTGATTGAGCGTGAGATAGTCTAAAATGACTAGAAGAGGAGTATTAATCGCTTTGGCATCTCGCATGCCAAATCTCTCAAAACTTTATCGAGATAATTCTCTTGGGTCAAGAATAATTTACCACTCTCGATCACGCCTTATCTCCATGCCAAGAATTTTCTTTCTTTGCTCCTAAATCTTTCATCTCAAATTCACCATGCAATAAGGCCTTCAAATGGTTAATATCTGTAATATTCTTGGCGGCAATGAGCATATCATCAACATATAACAACAAATAGATGAATGAGCCATCATCTAACTTCCGTAGTAAACACAACTATCATACATGCTCTTGAAATCATGACCCAACATAAATGAATCAAACCTCTTATACCACTATCTCGGAGATTGCTTTAATCCGTACAAGGATTTCTTTAATAAACAAACTTGGTCTTCCTTTTCTGCAACTGCAAAACCTTCAGGTTGTTTCATATAAATATGCTCATCCAATTCACCATGTAGAATGTTGTCTTGACGCTGTCGCTCTAATTCCAAATCAAACATGGCAACCAATGCAAGTAATACACGAATAGAGCTATGCTTCACCACTGGTGAGAAAACATCATTAAAATTAACACCTTGTACCTGACTGTAGCCCTTTGCAACCAATCGTGCCTTATACCTTGGATTCTCAACACCTGAAGTACCTTCTTTCTTCTTGAAGACACATTTGCACCCAACAATTTTCTTACCCTTCATGACTCGACCGTAACCAAGTACCATTCTTGTGTAGAGATTCCATTTCTTCATTCATGGCCACCGCCACTTATCCGCATCAAGACTAAATCGCTTCAGATATGTGGAAGGTTCACTGTCTCCACTGCTTTCTGTGCATCGATAAAGCATATGCAACTAAATTTGCATACCTCGTGGTGGTTGAATCTCTCGTCTTGGTCTGCATCTCGGCTATGGAATGTTCTTCTTCTTCGTTCACTCAACATGGTCGATCTGGATGATCAACTTGATCTCTCTACGTGTGTAGAAGACATCCGTGAAGGATCCGAACTACCAATCTCTAACTCCACCTGTTTCTGTGTACTATCCTCTTTTTCTAAATTACAAGGATTACAAGACTCTTTTCTAGGATACAACATAGAGGACTCATCAAATGTAACATCTCTACTAATTACAAATTTAGGTGATTTGGGATCATGACATCACAAACGATATCCCTTCACCCCTGAAGCATAACCAAGGAAAATACATTTCTTAGCCCTAGGCTCTAACTATCACTCATTTACATGCATATATGCTGGACACCCAAATATTCTTAAAGTAGAGTAATCAGCATGAATACTTGACCAAACTTCCTCTGGAGTCTTGAAATTAAGAGGAGCACAAGGAGAGCGGTTGACAATGTAGCAAGCTGTCGCAATGGCTTCTGCCCAAAAATCAAGTGTCAAACCTGCATTAGAGATCATACATCGAGCTCTTTCCAAAAGAGTCCGGTTCATACGCTCGTCAACTCCATTTTGTCATGAGTCATTCGACAATGTCTTCTTGAAGCAATTCCTTCATTCTTGCAAAATTCATTGAATTCACCTCCACAAAATTCCAAACCATTATCTCAGACGTGGCCGCTAACATGTTTTCCTCGATCGCTTTCAATCAACACTTTCCATTGTTTAAAGGTTAAGAAAACATCATTCTTATGTTTCAAAAATACACCCAATCCTTCCTCAATAATCATCAATAAAAGTCAACATATACCGGCACCACCTTTAGATGGAACACGAGAGGGCCCACAAATCGTAATGAATGTAATCCAAAGTACCTTTAGTTTTATGAAGCAATTGGAACGAAGCTCACTCGCTTCGCTTCCCAAAATACAATGCTCACAAAAGTCCATCTTACCAAGATTTGACCACAAAGTAGGCCTCTTTAACAACGTTAAACCTTTCACCCATATGTCCCAAACGCATGTACACATTTGGTAATGTCACCTTCATGAGATCGCCACAACACTCACATCTTGTAGATCCTTGCAAAACATACAAACTACCAGACCTGCAAGCTTTCATCAATACAAGAGCACCTTTAGAAATTTTCAAAACTCCACCTTCAGCTGAGAACTTGCACCCTTGAGAATCGAGAGTGCCCAAGGAGATGAGATTTTTCTTCAAATCAGGAACATGTCTAACATCAGTGAGTGTTCTAATGATACCATCATACATTTTGATCCAAATTGTACCTTTACCAACAACTTTACAGGCAGCATTATTACCCATCAAAACAATTCCACCATCAAATGAATTATAACTGGTAAAACACTCCCTATCAGGACTCATGTGATAAGAACAACCCGAGTCTAAAATCCACTCCTTATTAGACCTGACTTTATCTTCTGTGGCTACAAAGATAATTCCCTCATTCTCATCTCACTTCTACACTAGCTTCAGGTGTTGTTTTTATTCTCGCTTCAATTTTATTTTCTCCTTATTCTTCAATTTATAGCAATCACCTTAATGTGCCCTTTCTTCTGCAATAATTACAAATTAAGTTCTTATGTCCGGATTTTGACCGCCTTTGGATCTACCCTTTTGAGTCTCTATTTTCGGATCTACCCGCATAAATAGTCCCTCCGCTCGACTTCCACTAGTTTCCCGGTGATGTCCCTATCTATCCGCTCCTTGACTTTAATGCAAACTTAATACTATCATATGAGATAGACTCTTTCCCATAAATCATAGTATCACGAAAATATTTAAAGGATCAAGGAACACAACAATAAAATGGCTTGATCCTCATCCGTAATAAATAACTTCCACATTCTTCAAATCCATAATAAGTGAATCAAATTTATCTAAATGTGAAGTTATTGATGTACATTCATCATCCTTAACATGTATAACTTCGCTTTAAATAAAGCCGATTCTCCACCGTCTTCTTCATGTACATGGTTTTCAACTTATCCCACATGCCTTTGGTCGTGATTTCACCAAAGAACTTCTGCAAAACCTCATCGGTGAGATGTAAAATAATACGTGATCTAGCCTTATCATCTAGATCCTTAAATTTGTCCGACGACGACATGTATCTTTGGCTTTTCTCCTCTCCATCGAAAGGCTAACTTACTTCCATCCTGTGTTAGAATGGCCTGCATTTTGAGTTGCCACATTCCGAAATTAATATTCCGGCCAAATTTTTCAATGGAGGTCGTTATCGTCATAATGGCTATAAGTGGACCCCGTACAAGAAATCAGAATGGTGGACCCCACAAATGAAACTAGAACAAACAAAACCGGGTAGTAAGCTCAACTAGTGAAAACAGGACGTGGGCCCCACAAACAAAATCGAGAGGTAGGCCCCGCAACAAAACTCGAGGCATGGGCCCCACAAATAAATTAATCCCCGAATACAAAATCGGAACAAACCGATAAAATAGGGCAGTGAGCCCCACGAGTTAAAACCGAGGCAGTGGGCCCCGCAAGTGAAATCGAGACAGTGGACCCCGTTTAGGCTTACTACAAAAAATCTAACTCACTTTCTGATGTGGAAGATCCACCTAGTGGCGACCACAGAGCATACGGTAAGTTAGATCTAAAAATAATGGCTAGAGCTCTGATACCAATTTGTTACGGAAATAACCCCAGATCTAATCCCGGTTTAATATAATAGCCCAAATAGATAATAACGAAAATAAATAAAGCCAAAATAAAATGGGACACTGAACACAGAGATTTACGTGGTTCATTAATCGATCTACGTCACACCACCGGAGGGTGAGTAATTTTACTAATATGTGGAGAATGTTTACAAGACTGAAGGTTGGAACACGAGCTTAGAATTATCTGAGAGAGGATATGAGGATTTTGAGAAAGGAAAGAATGAAAATGTTATGTATTGTGCTTGTGTTGAAGTCATTAATGGACATTTTATATTAATTTTAGATACTTAATTTATTAAACTCTTGTCCATTTATGTTTAAATTACACTAATTAAGGGTTGTTTGTTTTATTGTTTTAAATACCAACCTCTCCATACTTTCAAAGACTCATTTTATTTTTTTCTTGGGGTTACTCTCCAACGACTAATGACCAAGGAAGCTCCACCAACACCAAAAACAAGAGAGCAGACCCATGCTTACACCACACCAGTGGAGGAGAATAAAGAGGGACTAAGTCATTGAATGAAACAAAACAAATTAGCGGTGACATTAGCGTGGAGACACAAATGATGTAGCCGGTGGAGATAAAAAGAAGGATACACTCAAGAGACCCATGCGAGAAAGACCAAAGACGTGAACATCTTGACAAGAGACCCACAACCCATGCCAAAGCGTATAGGATAGCCGGAAAAGGTAGAACGAAGTGGACTGGAGGGTAGCATGGGCTGGAGATGGGCTGATGGAGTATGCGTTATATGGGGTGAGAGGAGATGAACATGAGCTGTTGGAAAAGGGAGGGAGTGCGTTGTCTGAGGAGAGTAGAGTGGACTGGAGACAATGGTGTGTGCGTGAACAAAAAAAAAAAGGAGAAAAGACGTTGAGCTGTTGGAGACTTCCTCCACTAACGATAGACATTAAGCAGCTGGAGATTTTAGCAAGGTAAATCTACACCAACGTTACACCATTCAAGAGGCTCTTTTCTTTGACGTGGAGGTGAACCCATGGAGCAGCACCTGGTGGAACCCCCACGGTGAACAAGCTGGTGGAGATATAAAAAAAACCAACAGCTGCGTGGAGAGGTTGAGAAGAATGTTACACCACAAAGCAAAAGCAACAACCGAAGAGAGTTGGAGAAGCTAGTAGGAAGGAGAGCAAAACGTTGAAACAAGCTGGGTTTTGGGGAGTCTTGCGTGAGTGGAGTGTGGGTAGCTGGTGGTTTAAAACAAAGGAGATAACAAGTAGCAAGAGGACGTTGGCAGCTGTGGAGAAAAACGTGGCCGTTGGTGAAGGAATGTGGAGGCTGGAAACCAACGCAAGGCAGCTGGTGGAGGAGAGGACGTGTATGAGTTAAATGAGACACCTTATTTGTCTTATCAATGAACAGTAGCCAAGGATGTATAGTGCGTGGAATGAAGACTTGAGGCAACAGCTGGTGGAGGAGGATTATGTGTGAAGCAGCTGGCTAGCACTCACACAAAAGCAAATATCAACGTGCTAACCTGCTGGAAATTCACGCAAGACAAGAGGAAACGTGGGGCTCTCATGCGTGAGGACTTGAAGCAAGTCGATAGAGACACACGACGCCATCGATGAAGAAGAAAGCGGGAGGTGGAACCAATAAAATAAGTAGCATGATGCTCGACCACGTCGAGGAGATTAACGCAATGGTGGAGGAGGACGTCCATGAGTTGATTCAAATTTTATTTGTCACATCATTCATGATAACTAAAGAGGGGTGTTTTAATTTATTTGTTTAATTTGTTTTAATTCCGTATTTATTTTAATTGTGTGGATTTAATTAATGCAAATATATATTATGACCATGATTTATGTTTCATTGATAAATATGTGTGAGTAAGTTTTTCTTTTCGGTTAAGGTTAAGATTAATATTGGATTAGGATAAATTTTGTGGTATTAATTTTTGCTTGATTGAATGCATATTTAGTCTTAATTTAGCTTGATCACCTAGATTCAAGACCTTAGATGATTAAATGCCACAACCAATGGGATTTAATTTGTCGGAAAATTAATCAAACGACATACTTGAGACTAAAGTGTAGACCAACCTTAGGATCTTGTGTGAGGATACCTAGAATTAACGAACTTAATTTTAGGCTTCTTGTATTTAACGCCTTTTATTCCAAATTTTCTATGAACCAAGTAGTGACTCGGATTTAAAAGAGAAGGGAACACCATGAACATTGGGTTCGACTTGCTTGAGTGAAGAATTTCCTAAATTAATCCACTGTTATAATTTTTAGTGCCTAATCCAATTGAAGTCTAATACCTTAACCGATTTTTATTATTTGATTAAATCTAGTCGTTTTAATTTAAACCCTTCATTTTTCATATTTTCTTAATTTGCTTACTTTATTTTATTTTATTTTTAAATCAATCAATTTTAGATCGTCTGAGTAATTTTTAATCGTTTAATTTAATTGTCTTACGTGTTGGAATTTTTTTTCCCTTGGGTACGATATTCGGTTCTCACCGTTTTATATTACTTGTCGACAGGGTGCACTTGCCTCTAATTGGTTTAGATAAAATTTAATTATTTTGTTTAGACCGCAACAAGTTTTTGGTGCCGTTGCCGGGGAGTAAATTTCTGATTGTGAGTCATTAGATTAGACGATATTAATTGTCTTAGATTTAATTTTTGTTTTGTTGTTTATTTGCGTGTTTTAGTTGTTTGCTTGATTGCTTTATTTCAGTGTGGTTTATTTTTCATTTTTAGTTTTATTATTTACTTTTTAGTTATTCCATTTTGTTTATGCTCACTCGTGGTCAAAAGCCCGAGAATTTGCTATTAGATTCGAAATTGAAAAACCGCTTTCATGAGTTGCGTAAGGAAACCAGATTGGCTCGGAGTAGTACTTCGGCAGAAAGAACTAGAGAAGAGCAGTTTTCAGAGATGGAACAGCACGAGGAGAGGTTGATGCCACATACTGAAGAGAGAAGGGAGTTGACTATGATGGATTTGACAATGGGGCACAACAATAGACCCATGCCTCCCATTATAAGGCCGACGATTACAGCTGCAAGTTTTGAGATTCCTCACATCATTACATCCATGGTGAGGGCATTTCAATTTGGAGGATTGCCTTTGGAGGATCGGAACACCCATTTAGAGACGTTTTTGGATATTTGTGATTTATTCAAGCAAAATGGAGTATCGGAAGATGCAGTGAGATTAAGATTATTCCCATTTTCTCTAAGGGATAAGGCCAGAGCATGGTTGGCTAGTTTGCAGTCGGGATCGATAACTACATGGGATGAGATGATGAGGTTATTTTTGGCAAAAATTTTCCCTCCTGCTAAGGTTGCAAAGATGAAAAATGAGATCACTTCTTTCACTCAGTATGAAAATGAAAGTTTATATGAAGCGTGGGAGCGATTTCGGGATATGTTGACGCAGTGTCCTAGTCATGGGTTTTCCACATGGCAGCAGGTCAATACTTTTTATACAGGAATGAACCCATCGACCAGGAGTACCATAGACGCTGCCGCAGGAGGTAGTTTAATGAGGAAAACGCCGATCAAGCTTACAAAGTTGATCGATGAGATGGCCTAGCGCGCTTCAATATCATTCAGAAAGGCATCCCAAGCGACCTATGTGGAGCTCGTGTAATCGACAATCAAAGGGCTTTATCTGCTCGGATGGATGTTCGGCGAAGAAATTAGATAATTTAATGCACATGTGAGAGGAGGAGCTAGCTCTTCATTAAGGAGTTATCTTTGTTTGTGAACATTGTGGTGGAGATTCCATGCATCTTCGAGTGTCAAGTTGGGAATCCTTTTGCTCAAGAGATCAAGAGGCCCATTATGTGGGCAATTATAACGCATAAACGATTGGACCCATATTCTAATACCTACAACCTGTGATGGAGGAATCATCCAAATTTTTCTTGGCGGAATGATCGGTGGCACACCCACATCATCCAATGTTCGAGACAACCACCTCCACCCCGGTTTTCAGGCTCCTAATTCTGCACCACCAAAGAAATCTAATCTCGAAAACCTACTGTCGAAGTACATTTCCACTACCGAGGTCAGGATGCAGAACCAAGAATCTTCTATCAGACATTTAGAGAATCAGATGAGCCAGATTGCAAGTTTGTTGAAGGAAAGACCTTCGGGTTCATTGCCTAGCACTACTGAGGCCAACCCGAGAGAACATGCAAAGGCAATTTTATTGAGAAGTGGCAGACAACTTGAAGAAGTTCAGAAGAAGCAAAAGGGTAAAGAAGTAGAAAAGAGTGAAAAAGAAGAGAGTCAGGAGAGTGGCAAGGAGGCCACTGAAGCACTAGCTGAAAAGGAGGACCATCCAAGGTTATTTGTTGATCCCATTACACATCCGGTAAGACCTCGGATTCCTTATCCTCAAAGATTCAAAGGTACGCAATTAGATAAGCAATTTGGTCGTTTTCTTGAGATATTTAAAAATTGCATATAAACATTCCTTTTGTTGAGGCCATAGCGCAGATGCCTTCTTATGCGAAGTTTTTAAAAGAAATTTTGTCTAACAAGAGGAGGCTTGAGGAGTATGCCACGATGAAGCTGAATGAGGAGTGTTCAGCCATATTGTCAAGAAAGCTGCCACCGAAGCTTAAGGATCCAGGGAGTTTTACTATTCTTTGTGTTATTGGTGATTTAAATATAGATAAAGCTTTAATGGATTTGGGTGCGAGTATTAATTTAATGCCTCTTTCTGTTTTCAGGAAATTAGGATTGGCGGAGCCCAAACCCACAACTATTTCGCTTCAGCTGGCAGATAAGTCAATCACCTATCCGAGGGGAATCATTGAGGATGTATTGGTCAAGGTCGAGAAGTTCATTTTCCCGGTGGATTTTTTAGTCCTTGATATGGAGGAAGATATAGACATCCCCATCATTCTTGGGAGACCTTTCATGGCCACTGTACGGACCATCATCGATGTACAACGTGGAAAGCTCATATTGAGACTTCAAGATGAAGAACTAGTGTTCGATGTGTTCAATGCTATGAAGCATCCTTCTACTCTTGACTCTTGCCATTTTATTGATATTTATTCTTCTGATACTGATGATTCTTCTATTGTTTGTGCAGATTCGTTGGAAGAGGAAGCGCAAGGAACAATCGAAGAGTTAGGGGAAGAATTGCAAGAAGAGTTGGAGGAAATTGCGGATGAGTTGGAGCAGGCATATTGGACACATTATAGAGCATACGAGCCTCTCCAACGTCCAGCCAAGCTATTTCCGAAGCCTTCGATTGAAGAGCCCCATTCTCTTGACCTTAAACCTCTTCCAAGTCATTTGAAGTATGTTTATCTTAACCCACCTGAGCACTTACCGGTTATCATCTCTTCTTGTTTGTCAGGTGCTATGGAGGAGCAATTATTGAGGGTACTGCGGGACCACAAAAAGGCAATTGGGTGGTCCATTACAGATATCAAAGGGATAAGCCCTTCTTTTTGCACACACCACATTTTCATGGAGGATGGAAGCAAGGCGATAGTGCAACCCCTGAGGAGACTTAACCCACACATGAAGGAGGTGGTGAAAGATGAGGTAGTAAAGCTTCTGGATGCAGGTATTATCTACCCCATTTATGATTCTGGTTGGGTTAGCCCTGTGCATATGGTGCCAAAGAAAGGAGGCACCACTGTGGTTGAAAATGAAAAAAAATGAATTAATAGCCACTAGGAAGGTAACTGGCTGGAGAATGTGCATAGATTATAGGAAGTTGAATGATGCCACTAGGAAAGATCATTTTCCTTTACCTTTCATTGATCAGATGATTGAGAAATTAATGGACATGACTTTTATCAGGCCTTAGATGGATATAGTGGATATTTGCGATTCTCAGTAGCCTCGAAGATCAGAGAAAACAACTTTTACATGTCCCTATGGTACATTTGCCTATAGACGCATGCCTTTTGGGTTATGTAATGCTCCAGCTACATTTCAAAGATGCATGATGGCTATTTTTTCTGATATGCTTGAATCTTGCATTGAAATTTTTATGGATGACTTCTCTGTGTTTGGTACTTCATTTGATGCATGCTTGGACAACTTAGAAAGTCCTAATTGATGTGAAGAGACCCATTTAGTGCTTAATTGGGAAAATGTCATTTCATGGTACAGAGTGCATTGTTTTAGGTCATAAGATTTCCAATGAGGGTATAGAGGTAGACCCAGCAAAAGTTGATGTCATTAAGAAACTTCCACCACCAAACAATGTTAGATCCATTAGAAGTTTCTTAGGCCATGCTGGTTTTACCGTAGGTTCATTAAGGATTTTTCCAAAATTGCTAAACCTTTAACCGAATTGCTTGAAAAAGATGTCAGTGTTTAATTTTGACGATAAATGTTTGACATCTTTTCAATTGTTAAAAGATATGCTTGTATTCGCACCTATTCTTATATCTCCGATTGGTCTCTTCCTTTTGAATTAATGTGTGATGCAAGTGATTATGCAAGTTAAGTGCTTTTAGGCCAAAGGCGAGGTAAAATCTTTCATCCCATTTTTTATGCAAGTAGGACACTAAACTGTGCACAACGTCATTACACCACCACAGAAAAAGAGATGTTGGCGGTTGTGTTTGCTTTTGACAAGTTTCGCTCATATTTGGTTTTGTCTAAAGTGATTGTGTATCTTGATCATGCGACTTTGAAATACTTGATGACAAAACCCGATGCTAAACCAAGACTAATTCGTTGGGTGTTACTTTTGCAGGAATTTGACATTGAGCTGAGGGATAAAAAGGGGACTGAGAATTTTGTAGCTGATCACCTATCTAGGTTAGATGAAGCTGCCATGGAAAGTGTAACAAAGAAGGACATTCAGGAGACTTTTCCTGATGAGCATCTGATGGTTATGACGGTCATTCCATGGTTTGCAGATTATGTGAACTACCTTGCTAGTAATATCTATTCCCCTGATCTTTCTTATGCTCAAAAGAAAAAAAATTTTGTCTGAGGTAAGATACTATCTTTGGGATGATCCTTTGCTATACAAGATTTGTGTGGATGGTATTGTTAGGAGTTGCATTCCTGAAGAGGAAATGTCCTCTGTGTTACATCATTGTCATTCTAGAGAGGCTGGGGGACATTATGGTGCATCTAGGACAGCTCATAAAGTTTTGGAGTGTGGTTTCTATTGGCCCACTTTATTTAAGGATGCATTTACATTTGTCAAATCTTGTGATAGGTGTCAAAGGGTCGGAAACATTAGTCGGAGACATGATATGCCATTGTCTAACATTCTTGTTTGTGAAGTTTTTGATATTTGGGGAATAGACTTCATGGGACCATTCCCTAAGTCTTTCTCTAATCAATATATATTGGTTGCTGTTGATTATGTTAGCAAATGGGTGGAAGCAGAGGCATTGCCTACAAATGAGTCTAGACGTGTTGTTAAATTTTTGAAGAAGAATATTTTACACGTTTTGGCACACCTAGGGCTATCATTAGTGATGGGGGTCGATTTTGCAATAAACTTTTGATTAGTTGTTAGCTAAGTATGGGGTAACCCATAAGGTTGCTACTCGTATCACCCCAAACTAGTGGACAAGTTGAAGTCTCAAACAGGAATTAAAGAAAATACTAGAGCTATTAATACTTCTAAGCGGATCTGGTCTTTAAAGCTAGATGATGCACTTTGGGCATATAGGACCGCATTTAAAACACCCATCGGCATGTCACCATTCAAGATAGTATATGGAAATCTTGTCATCTTCCAAATGAGTTAGAGCATCGTGCATCTTGGGCTACTAAATTTCTTAACTTTGATTTATCTGCTGCGGTGCTAAGAGACTTATGCAACTTCATGAGCTTGAAGAATTTCGTTTGGATGCTTATAACAATTGAAGTCAGTATAAGGAACGATGTGAAGAAGTGGCATGACAAGAAGATTCTCCACCGAGACTTTAAGGTAGGCGACCAGGTATTGATCTACAACTCTCGTCTTCGTCTTTTTCCAGGGAAGCTTAAGTCGAGGTGGTATGGTCCATTCATTGTGATCCAAGTCCTTCCTTTTGGGGTCCTTGAGGTAAAACGCGAAAATGAAAATTCATTCAAGGTAAATGGGCAACGGGCTAAATTGTATATGCCCAAGTTTGTGGGTAACTCTGAGGAGCGATTGTCTCTTCATGACACTTCGCCTCCTTGATCGCGGTGCATGTTTTCTGGTAGGACTGTAGATTTCTTTCTTGTCTTTTCTCGTTGTTTCCTTTATGTTTCTTTTAATGCATTTCTTTAAGTTGTTTTGAGTTTTCTTTAGGTTTGCGTGGTTGGTGTCAAAAAAAAAAAAGTTCTTAGCTGATCATTTTTCAGGGAAGTTTCTTCTTCCTTTTTCCTCTCTCTGTGTTTGCTTGTTGACTACATGAAAATTAGGGACCATGTTCCTATTAAGTGTGGGGGGATTGAGATTATGTGCATGCTACTGATGTTGATGATATTGATGTTGATGTTGAGAGATACACACTTGAATGGTTGTGACTCTTCTGGTAGCTAACGTGGGTCCTATTTGTGTTGAATTTGAACATATGATTCTGTCAAAATAGTTGGATGGAAAATTGAGTTATTTGTATGAACTTGGATTAGGCAGTTTGAGAGGATAGTGAACCATATAGATTAATTAAAGTAGTCAATTGCATAAACTTAGTCAATAACTGATATTGAATGATGAGGCAATGTATGAAATCTTAATGGATTTTCATTTAAACATTTATGAGGTTTTGAGCCATATGACTGCATCTCATAGTCATTTATCTTCTTTGTCATGTGTGATGCTTCCCTATGCGGATTACCTTCAGAACTTGCTCTGAACCTGTTTGATACTGCTAGTTACATGCTCTATGGACATGATAAAGGCCTTCTTTGTTTTAAACCTTTAACTTAAATGACCCACCAAATCATTTTTCCCTTATTACCCCCTTTGAGCTTTTGACCTTGTTGTTTTCTTATTAATCGCATTACAGTGAAACTTAAAACTTTTAGCTTTACTCTTTCCTGAGTTAAATGAAGTACTAAGCATTTGATTCCTTGATTTGGGGACTTCTGTTTTACATGTTATTCTGAGATGTTTTAGAGGCACATCTACTCAATTGTTGTTGATTTTTGTTACTGCTATCTTCTTTTATGTTTATTGTTACAAAAACAAAAAAAAGAAAAAGAAGAAAAAAAAAATAGCGTTTGATAGTGATGAGTAGTTGTAGTCCCGTATTTTTGTAAATTTCAGAATTTATTTTTAATTGTCCCACGTCACTTAGTACTTTGTGAATACTTGTGAGCAGCCTTTGTTCCTTTTACCTCACCTGAACCTAAACTCCATTACAACCCTTAATAAAAGCCCTTTTGATCCATGAAGACATGTACTCTATGTAGTGAAAAATAGGTGAATTTGCAAGCCTATGGTAGCGTAATCTCATAGAGGAAGTTTTGAGCGAAACACAACCCTTATACACTTGAGCGACATGAGTGAATATCGTGAGGAAAGTTCATTTTAATTTTGTGCTTGCTTTTGATCGAAAATATCTACCTTTGATTGTGTTTATGTGCATTGATGAAAATATTATGATACATGTTGTAGCTTGATACTTGAGTTCGCTGAATTTTAAAGGATTGCAAACACTTGATTTTCGTTGAAAATAAAATGACAGAATGCGTTGGTTGTGACCTAAGTAAATTGCTTGAGGACAAGCAACAGTTCAAGTGTGGGGGTATTGTTAATGGACATTTTTATATTAATTTTAGATACTTAATTTATTAAACTCTTGTCCATTTATGTTTAAATTACACTAATTAAGGGTTGTTTGTTTTATTGTTTTTAAATACCAACCTCTCCATACTTTCAGCACTCATTTTATTTTTTTTCTTGGGGTTACTCTCCAACGACTAACAGCCAAGGAAGCTCCACCAACACCAAAAACAAGAGAGAAACAGACCCATGCTTACACCACACCAGGCTGGAGGAGAATAAAGAGGGACTAAGCTGCTGGAATGAAACAAAACAAATTAGCGAGTGACATTAGCGTGGAGACACAAATGATGTAGTGGTGGAGATAAAAGAAGGATACAGCTCAAGAGACCCATGCAGACAAACACCAAAGACGTGAACATCTTGACCAAGAGACCCACAACCCATGCCAAAGCAGATAGGATAGCCGGAAAAGGTAGAACGAAGTGGTGGAGGGTAGCATAAATGGAGATGGGCTGATGGAGTATGCGTTATATGGGGTGAGAGGAGATGAACGTGAGCTGTTGGAAAAGGGAGGGAGTGCGTTGTCTGAGGAGAGTAGAGTGGACTGGAGACAATGGTGTGTGCGTGAACAAAAAAAAAAAGGGGAAAAGACGTTGAGCTGTTGGAGACTTCCTCCACTAACGATAGACATTAAGCAGCTGGAGATTTTAGCAGGGTGACTCTACACCAACGTTACACCATTCAAGAGGCTCTTTTCTTTGACGTGGAGGTGAACCCATGGAGCAGCACCTGGTGGAACCCCCACGGTGAACAAGCTGGTGGAGATAATAAAAAAACCAACAGCTGCGTGGAGAGGTTGAGAAGAATGTTACACCACAAAGCAAAAGCAACAACCGAAGAGAGTTGGAGAAGCTAGTAGGAAGGAGAGCAAAATGTTGAAACAAGCTGGGTTTTGGGGAGTCTTGCGTGAGTGGAGTGTGGGTAGCTGGTGGTTTAAAACAAAGGAGATAACAAGTAGTAAGAGGACGTTGGCAGCTGTGGAGAAAAACGTGGCTGCTGGTGAAGGAATGTGGAGGCTGGAAACCAACGCAAGGCAGCTGGTGGAGGAGAGGACGTGTATGAGTTAAATGAGACAACTTATTTGTCTTATCAATGAACAGTAGCCAAGGATGTATAGTGCGTGGAATGAAGACTTGAGGCAACAGCTGGTGGAGGAGGATTATGTGTGAAGCAGCTGGCTAGCACTCACACAAAAGCAAATATCAACGTGTTAACCTGCTGGAAATTCACGCAAGACAAGAGGAAACGTGGGGGCTGCTACTGTACGTGAGGACTTGAAGCAAGCTGATAGAGAGACACACGCACGCTACTGATGAAGAAGAAAGCAGGAGGTGGAACCAATAAAATAAGTAGCATGATGCTCAGCCACGTCCAAGGAGATTAACGCAGCTGGTGGAGGAGGACGTCCATGAGTTGATTCAAATTTTTATTTGTCACATCAGCTACAGTAACTAAAGAGGGGGTGTTTTAATTTATTTGTTTAATTTGTTTTAATTCCGTATTTATTTTAATTGTGTGGATTTAATTAATGCAAATATATATTATGACCATGATTTATGTTTCATTGATAAATATGTGTGAGTAAGTTTTTCTTTTCGGTTAAGGTTAAGATTAATATTGGATTAGGATAAATTTTGTGGTATTAATTTTTGCTTGATTGAATGCATATTTAGTCTTAATTTAGCTTGATCACCTAGATTCAAGACCTTAGATGATTAAATGCCACAACCAATGGGATTTAATTTGTGGGAAAATTAATCAGCGACATATTTGAGACTAAAGTGTAGACCAACCTTAGGATCTTGTGTGAGGATACCTAGAATTAACGAACTTAATTTTAGGCTTCTTGATTTAACGCCTTTTATTCCGAATTTTCTATGAACCAAGTAGTGACTTCGGATTTAAAGAGAAGGAACACCATGAACATTGGGTTCGACTTGCTTGAGTGAAGAATTTCCTAAATTAATCCACTGTTATAATTTTAAGCCTAATCCAATTGAAGTCTAATACCTTAACCGATTTTTATTATTTGATTAAATCTAGTCGTTTTAATTTAAACCCTTCATTTTTCATATTTTCTTAATTTGCTTACTTTATTTTATTTTATTTTTAAATCAATCAATTTTAGATCGTCTGAGTAATTTTTAATCGTTTAATTTAATTGTCTTACGTGTTGGAATTTTTTTTCCCTTGGGTACGATATCCGGTTCTCACCGTTTTATATTACTTGTCGAAGGGGTGCACTTGCCTCTAATTGGTTTAGATAAAATTTAATTGTTTTGTTTAGACCGCAACAGAAGCCTCTATTTATAGCTGATGAATCCAAGTCTTCGTCCAATTTCTTCTAACCTGCAGCCATCAATTTTTGACAAAATATGAAGAAGAGCCAAAGCAGAAAACGGTGGCAACTTTTATTGAAAACATGCAACCAATTGTAGCTTTCTTTCTTTGACTTTTAAGGGTAGGCAACCAACCACCGCAAATCAAGGTTGAATATGGAGGGGCCAAGCACATGCACATGTAACAAGAGCCTTATTCTGCACAAGAAGATCAGCTTCTTTTGCCTAAAAAGGAAAAGAGAGGTTTCAGGATTTTCATTTGTAAGAATGTTTAACGAAAAGGATGTATTTTTGGATAAGCAGGAGACCTTCAATTGCTGAAATCATTCTCCTAAAGGCAAAAGTCCATCAAGGATAATGTGTGAGCAACATATTCATTAGAGCGTGCTTGTTTGAAAAAATGATGTTTCAAAAGCTTTTCAGAGGAAGGGTGCTTCTTTGGATCCTTCACCAAGCAAGCTCCTACTAACTCTTTAAATGATAGACGGATGCAAAACTTTCGAGCAAATTTGTGGGAGAGACATAGAGAATGTTAATAACTATATAACCCGCCTTTGAAAATCTCTTGTCCCTTTCATAGTCAAGCCTGGAGGTGCATTTTGTAAGGTAATCAATAAGACCTGCAATCACAACGCAAACCAATAAAACAGGAGATAATGAATTTGTCCCATGAGTTGTCTGGAGGTCAGTTGGTTATCACCCTAGTCTCACATGCCACCCTAGCTTGAGCAGGCTTAAACATTAAGATGCTCCCCTTCTCTCTCGGCCTCTCTCTCTCTCTCTAATCTACCAATAAAAAAGGGAAAAGAAAAAGAATAACAGAAGACAAAAAAAAAGCTTATCATGTGCAGAATGCATGGCAAGTGTCAACAGGTGAACAACTCACTTTCATCGGTGGATACTTTGAGAAAGGAGCATGACCATGAGCAAGTTTAAGAGCTGTTATTCCGATAGACCAGATGTATGCTCACAGATGAACATTGTTCAAGGATTGGAAAGATACTCTACATAACTAAAAAAAATGAAAATCATAAATTCAGATCCATCTCACTTGAAATCATATCCATTTTATAGAGGAAATGTTTGTTTATTATTTTCTGTCTGTTTGTACAGAGAGAACCGAAATATATACAAGAATGTACAACCGAATCTGACAAGACTTGGACGACATATTCTAACAATCATAAAATAACAAATTCTGGTAAAGGAGTAACTAACGCATACAACAACGTTTATATAGGGTTGGAATATCCCTTAATGCTCTCCCACGAGATGAAGTGTTTAGACAAAACATTCATCTTGGTTCGAAACAAGTCAAATTTGGCACGGGAAAGGGGTTTGGTTAAGGCGTCAGCAATTTGATCATGAGTGGAAATATGAGATATTCAAAGTTATCAGCAATTTGATCATGAGTGGAAATATGAGATACTCAAAATTGTTGAAGGTGAACCTGTTCCCGCACAAAGTGATAATCCAAAGCCAGGTGCTTCATCTGAGAGTGAAATACTAGATTGGAGCAAACATACGTTGCATCAATGTTGTCACAGAAGATTGTTGGAGGAGCCACAGAGTGAATGTGGAGTTCATCAAGTAGGTTGCGAAGCCATAGTACCTCAGCAGTGGTATTGACAACTACCCGATATTCAGCTTCGGTGGAGGATCGAGCAACCGTGCGTTGGCGCCTTGACAACTAGGATATTTGATTGCCACCAAGATAGATGACATACGCAGAAGTGGACATTTTGGAATCAAAGTTGCCACCTAGTCGGCATCATCAGACGCAGTGAGAGTGAGATGCACTGGTCGACAAAGGAGGAGGCCAAAATTATGAGTATATTTGAGATAGTGTAGGGTGTGTTTGAGATGTTTAAAATGGGTGTCTAAGGGTCGGTGCTTAAACTGAGATAGTTTATTAACGGCATAACACAAATCCGGGCGGGTGATCATGACATATTGGAGAGCACCCAAAATACGACGGTACAGGGTGTCATTAACTGAAGCAGAACCATCATCAAGCTTTAAGACAGTGGAGGTGCATAATGGAGTGCGACATGGTTTTGAAGCATCCATACTAAACTTATGTAAGAGATCATGGATATACCTTTGTTGAGATAGAAAAAGACCGTTGATGGTGGGAGTGATCTCAATGCCCGGGAAATAGTTACGCGTGCCAAGATTCTTTAGAGAAAATCGAGAGGAGATGGCCGCCATGAAGTCCCAAAGATGAGAACTTGAGTTTCCTATTAGTAACAAATCATCAACATAGATAAGAAAGTACATAGTGATGTTGTGAAGATGATAAATAAAGAGGGAAGAATCACTGGTGATTGTCGTGAAGCCGTATTGAACAAGGAAGCACTGAAGTTCAGTATACTAGGCTCTCGGTGCCTGTTTCAGACCATAGATAGGTTTGCGAAGTTTATACACATACAGGGGAAATTCTGAATGGACAAAGCCTAGAGGTTGTTTCATGTACACTATCTCCTGAAGATGACCTTGAAGAAATGCACTGTTTACGTCCATTTGATATAGGGGCCAAGCTTTGGCAAAGGCAATGGTAAGGATCACTTTTATTGTCTGTTGTTTTGCAACCACGAAGAAGGTCTCCTTGTCATCAAGACCCAGGCATTGACTGCAACCTTTAGCAACAAGATGAGATTTGTCACGTTCAACTGATCCATCAGGGTTGCGTTTGATCCGAAAGAGCCACATGCAGCCCACAACACTCGTAGCTTCAGAAGGTGGAACTAACACCCAGGTGCCATTCCGAACTAGGGCATCGTATTCAGCAAACGCAGAAGCACGGTAGTGAGAGTGTCTAAGAGCTTCTGTGATGGTGCGAGGTTCCTCCATATTAGGTAGGGGATATTTGGTAACGTTGTAAATTTTTGGATTGAAGATGTTGTTTTGAGATCTAGTGAAGAAATGTAATTAATAATTTAGTTTGATAGTTAATTTTTTGTATTTTGGGCTTTTATGGATATAGTCCAACAGCTTTAACATAATGAGTAAGAAGTCCAGAAGAGCTTTTCATCTGGCTCCCAAAATCTGTCTTCGTCTCTTCTCTATTCTCCATAGTTGTCATCTCCGATCATAATTTTAACATGGTATCAAAGCCACCGGCAATGATCAACCATTGTTATTGAGTTTTTTCTTTTTTCTTTGCATTCGTTCTTCTATTCTTTGTTCTTTCTTCATTCTTTTTCGAAACCCGATTTGTTCATTTTGTGTTTCCCCCAATTTTGGAACCCTAATTTGTTCACTCTCTGTTTTGCCTTGATTCAAGTAACTCATGACGTTCGGTTATCCAGAATCGTCTCAAGCTTCTTGTAACATAGGTGTTAAGATTGATTTTAATCATCCTCTGTATCTTCATCCTTCCGATACTCCGGGCACATTGCTTGTTTCGCATCAACTTACTGGAATTGAGAACTATAGCGTGTGGAGTAGGTCTATGCGAATTGCATTGCTGGCAAAGAATAAAATTGGATTTGTTGATGGAACTTGCTTACGGGATGATTTAGAGACAGATCTTCATCCGCAGTGGGAGCGTTGCAATGCCACTGTTCTTTCTTGGATTCTTAATACGGTTTGCAAGGATCTCTCTGCCGACATTGTCTTTGCGTCGAGTGCTGCTCTAGTTTGGAAAGATTTGAAGGAAAGGTATGATAAGGTGGATGGGTTTCGTATCTTCTTTCTTCATCGTGAAATAGTTTCCCATTCTCAAGGTCCTGCTTCGATCTCTGCTTATTTCACCAAATTGCGTCTCCTCTGGGATGAATACGATGCTTTGGTTCCATTTGCTTCTTGTGATTGTGCTATGTCTCGCAAGAATTCTCAGAATCTTTTGCAGCAGCGTTTGTTTCAATTTCTTATAGGTCTTAATGAGACTTACTCAGTTGTTCAAAGTCAAGTGCTCCTTATGCAGCCTTTGCCATCAGTTAATCAGGCTTATTCGATGCTTCTTCAGGATGAAGCTCAATGCCAACAGTCCTCCTTAGTTACATTGACTGAACCTACTGCTCTTTATTCCTCTAATCCTCGCAGGAAATTTCAGGGAACTTGTGATCACTGTGGGATTAAGGGGCACAAGAGGGAGTCTTGTTATAAGCTCATTGGTTTTCCTACAGATTTTAAGTTTACTAAAAAGAGGGCTAATAATGTTACTTGCTCAGGAGATGATGGTAATGATTCAGATGCTAAGTCTGTGGTTCATTCGGTTGTTCCTCCATCTTCTACTGCTCCAATTTTTACTCCAGAGCAATATCAGCAGATCATGAATCTTTTGAGCAAGGAATCTTCTCCTCCGGTTCCTGCTGTTGCACACATGGCAGGTATGGCTTCTTCATATCAGTCTAGCTCCATTGAATGGATATTAGATACTGGTGCTTCAAATCACATGACTTTTAATTTTCATTGCTTGCATTCTACTGTTGCATGTGCTTCTAAACATGCTTGTGTACAGCTGCCGAATGGTAATTCTACTACTGTTTCACACTTAGGTTCACATTCCCTTTCACCTGTTCACACTATCACTAATGTTCTTTATGTACCCGACTTCCACTTTAATCTCATTTCTGTTTCAAAGTTGACTAGAGACCTCCACTGTCTTGTCATTTTTTATCCCAAATTTTGTATCCTACAGGACCTTTGCAGTGGACTGATACTGGGGATTGGTAAAGAGAGAGCTGGTCTTTACATTTTACAACCATTATCATGTCAACCGAAGCCTTTGTCTTGTGTTGTTGATGCTAGTATCTCTTGTACTGGTATTTCTTCTTGTTTGTTTGTCAACAATGTAAAAACTCAACCTTGTACATGGTATGCCAGACTTGGCCATTCTTCTGTTTCTGTTATGAATAAAATTCCAGTTTTTAATTTCAAGTTGCACAATTGTGATGATATTCATTCTTGTCATATCTGTCCATTGGCTAAACAACCTAGACTTCCTTTTCCTTTAAGTACTAACCGAGCCACTAAACCATTTTCCCTCATACACATTGACCTTTGGGGACCTTATCAGATCTCCACACATAGTGGCCATCGTTATTTTCTCACCATTGTTGATGATTTTTCCCGTATGACTTGGATTTATCTTCTTAAACTCAAAAGTGATGCCATTTTAACCTTACAAAGTTTCTTTACATTGGTTAAAACTCAATTCTCTAGTGTTATTCAAATTGTCCGAAGTGACAATGGTACTGAGTTTTTCAATGAGGTCGGTCAAACTTTGTTCACATCCTTTGGTATTATTCATCAAAGTTCTTGTACTCATACTCCTCAGCAAAATGGCATTGCTGAGAGAAAACATCGACATCTTTTAGAAGTTGCTAGGGCCATCAAATTTCATTCAAACATGCCTTCTAAATTTTGGGGAGAATGTATTTCCACAGCTTATTACATCATTAATCGTTTACCTACCTCTGTCCTTAAATGGATCTCACCTTATGAAGCTTTATATCTTAAACCACCATCTTTTGATCATTTTAAAGTCTTTGGTTGTCTTTGTTATGCTACTGTCACTCCCTATTTTGATAAATTTTCACCTAAAGCCATTCCTTCTGTTTTTATGGGATATTCTGCTGTACAAAAGGGTTATATCCTTTTCAATCTTTCAACCAAGCAATTTTTTGTCAACAGGGATGTAGTTTTCCATGAAACCATTTTCCCATTCAAATTTACCTCCAATCTTTCTCCTTTATTTCCTGTTCCTGACTCCAATTCTATTCTTGATTCAGATTTCTTACAGCTTGTACCTCCACCACCTCACCATCCTTTAGCTGCATCACACTCTCCAGAGTCTATTTCTGAGCCACCAGCTTTAATTCCCATTCCACCTGCATCCTCTATTTCTTCTCCTTCATTTGGTCCACCTACACCTTTAAGAAGATCCACCCGACAATCTAGACCTCCAGGATGGTTACAAAATTTTATTTATCCCGATAAATCTTCTTCCTCTTCCTCCCTTGTTATCACTACTCCATATCTCCTTCAGATTCACTTTCTTATGATCACTTGCCTTCACATTCAGTGTTTTTTGCAAACTCTATCTCTAGCATTGTTGAACCCACTGCTTACCATGAGGCAATTTTAGACAAGCGTTGGGTAGATGCTATGCACCAGGAAATTCAAGCTTTGGAAGCTAATGTCACTTGGAAGGTGGTTCCCCTCCCACCTGGTAAGCACCCTATTGGTTGTAAATGGGTATATGGGGTTAAGTATAACTCCAATGGCACAGTTGAAAGGTTTAAGGCACGTTTGGTTGCCAAAGGCTACAACTAAACAGAGGGTGTTGACTTTCAGGAGACTTTTTCTCCTGTCGCAAAAATGGTTACTGTTAGGACTATTATTGCTCTTGCTGTTGTGCATAATTGGCCTTTATATCAGATGGATGTGTATAATGCCTTTTTGCAGGGTGATTTGTTTGAGGAGGTTTATATATATGACACTTCCTGAGGGATTTGGCAACCAGGGGGAGAATATGGTATGTATGTTGTTCAAATCTTTATATGGTTTGAAGCAAGCCTCTAGATAGTGGAATTTGAAGTTATGTGATGCTTTAGTTGCCAATGGATATGTTCAAAGTAAACATGATTATTCATTGTTTACAAAAAAGAAAGGAGTTGATATTGTTATTCTTCTAATCTATGTGGATGATTTGTTGATAACTGGAAGTAATTTTGTGATGATAGAAGAATTGAAACAAATTTTGCATCAGAATTTCAAAATGAAGGATCTGGGAGATTTGAAGTTCTTTCTTGGTATTGAAATACTTCGATCCAAGTCTGGAATTATTTTGAATCAAAGAAAATATGCTCTTGAGTTAATTGAAGATGCAGGTCTAGGGGGAGCAAAAACTGCATTTACACCTTTGGAGCAGAATCAAAAATTGACTTCTGTTGAGTTTGATAAAGGCACAGGATTGGAACTTGTTGATGACGAAATGACAGATGTAGCCTTGTATCAAAGGTTGATAGGGAGACTCTTGTATTTAACTCACACAAGGCTAGATATAGCTTATGGAGTACAACACTTGAGTCAGTTCATGCAGAAGCCGAAACATTCACATTATGAGGCAGCTTTGAGAATTGTGCGTTATGTTAAGAAATGTCCAGGGCAAGGAATCTTCTTATCTACCAATGGACATTTAGAATTGTCTACTTATTGTGATTCTGACTGGGCCTCTTGTCCCATGACTAGAAAGTCTATTACAGGTTTTTTTGTAAAATTAGGAGATTCATCGATTTCATGGAAGTTAAAGAAACAGAGTACAATTTCTCGATCCTCAGCAGAAGCTGAGTATAGGAGTATGGCCATTACTACTGCTGAGTTGGTCTGGTTATCAGGATTGCTTGAAGAACTGGGAATTAAAAATGAAAGACCAATTGTGTTATATTGTGATAGCCAAGCAGCCTTGCAGATTGCAGCAAATCCTGTATATCATGAAAGAACGAAACACATCGAGATAGATTGTCACTTTGTACGTGAGAAAATTCAATGTGGATTAATTCAGACTCAGCATGTTTCTACAAATGAGCAGATTGCAGATTTACTTACCAAAGGATTGGGAGTACAGCAACATGAGTATCTCTTGTCCAAGTTGGGTGTTAAAAATGTATATGAAAGCCCAACTTGAGGGGGAGTGAAGAAATGTAATTAATAATTTAGTTTGATAGTTAATTTTTTGTATTTTAGGCTTTTATGGATATAGTCCAACAACTTTTACATAATGAGTAAGAAGTCCAGAAGAGCTTTTCATCTGGCTCCCAAAATCTGTCTTCGTCTCTTCTCTATTCTCCATAGTTGTCATCTCCGATCATAATTTTAACATCTAGTAACCATCGTAGGAAGTCGCTGTGAAGAGGAAGTTGGTAAGTGAACTATAACTGGTGCTAGTGTTCAGGAAGGAGAAGATGACGGTGTAGTATTTGTGGACGGTGGCAGTGTGTTCTCAGTGGAGGTGGATCTCACAAGACCAAGAGGAATAAGTTAGGCAGGAGGTGTAAGGAGGAGAGGATGGTCAACTGAAATTGGAGATGATGGAGTTGGGGTGAGAGATTCATAGGGGAATTTATTGTCAATAAATCGGAAATGTCAAGAGATATAGACTTTTTGGGTTTTAGGATCAAGACATTTATAGGCAAATTGATTTAGAGAATAACCAAGAAAAATACAAGGTAGCGAGCGAGTTTGTAGTTTGTGATCCATAGACGGACGTAGCTAAGGAAAACACAGACAACCAAATATATGAAGATGATTGTATATGGGAGGTGTTTGATGAAGGACTTCATAGGGTGATTTCATAGAGAGGAGGGGAGTAGGTAAATGGTTAACGAGATATATAGCTGCTAGTGCAGCAGAAGTCTAGAATTTAGACAGTAAATGGCTAAAATGGAGAAGTGATCTTGTTGTTTCAATTATATGACGATGTTTCCATTCAGAAGTGACATTGAGCTCTAGAATGTGTGGAGGGGTAGTAAAGTGAGAGATGCCATGGTTGGATAGATATAAACATAGTTTGATAAACTCACCACTATTATCGGTATACAAGGATTTGATTTGAAACCCGCAAAACTTTTCAACAAAGCATTTGAAGGAAACGAAAATATCAAAAACATTTGATTTTCATTGTATTGGATATAGCTAGACATATTTCGAATAATGATCAACAAAGACAAGATAATAACGAAAACCATCAAAGGAGGTTACTGGAGTAGGACCCCAAACATTAGAGAAGATCAACTCGAGCGTTTGGGAGCTGCGGAGACGTTGAGAAGAGAACGGAAGTTTGTGACTTTTAGCACATGCACAGGAGACACAAACTAGCGGGAGTGTGGAGAGACAACAGAGTTGATGGTGAGAACGAAAGTACAACAAAATTTTATTGAAGGGATGACCAAAAAGATGATGAAGAACACTAGGACTGGAAATGTTGGTATGAAGAGCAATGGGGTTAGCAGAGGGTAGATGAAAGTTGTCAAGGTCACTAGGACACATCCCCTTAAGAAGCACTACCTTCGTCTGCAAATCCTTCACCTAAAAGTGGTTTGGAAAAAAGTTCAACAGAGACATTGTTATTAGTACAAAATCTCTTAACAGAAATAAGATTACGATTAATGTTGGGCACATACAAAACTTGATCAAAGAGCAATGGTTTGGAGACAGAGGTGAGAAGGAAGCTACTAGTATGAGTAATGGGCTGGTTGAAACCATCACCTATTTGAAGCTGGTTGTTACCTGAGTACAGAGCGCTGAGGTGTAGATTGTCCAGGTCATTTGTAACATGATGGGAAGCTTCGGGGTTAAGAATCCATGGCTGATTCGTAGATTAGGAAGGTTGAGAGACCACGTGCGAGTGTGTTGGACCAGAAGGCAAGGAACAGGACGCTCAATGCTAGGGATCAGGGTAACCGGAGGGGTGGGAATATGTTTGGGAACAAGGTGAAAACCCAGAAGGGTTGGTCCAGTGGCCAGCGAAGCCAGCAAAAGAAGCTGATGGAGGAGGAGTAAAACCAGAATTACTAGTATGATAACCAGAACGGCGGTGATTGAGTTTCTGACAGACTTTTGCAGTATGACCTGGTTTCTCGTAGAACTAGCATATAACATGACGATATGAGTGAGCTGGTAGTGGTGCATTATTCTGATGAGTAGAAGGATGGTGTTGTGTGAACCTCGCAGGTGTGCGAGGAGATGTGTGTCAGACTGGGTTAGCAATATTAGCAGTGAGAAGAGGAGTTGATTCAGCAAGTTTAGACTGGTGTAGGAGGTACGACTCATGGTCTGTCAACTTATCAAAGAGATCATCAAAAGTGATGGGTGTCTCACGAGCTCGGATGGCCGCATTGACTTCATGATAATCGGAAGAGAGGCTGTCGAGAGTATGGATGACAAGATTTGTGTTATCAACCGGACCTCCAATGATAACAAGTTCATCAATGATACTTTTGATACGCTGGAGATAGTCTAGAATGGAGGAATCAATCTTGGTAATAGAGATGAGTCGTTCTTTGAGAGACATAAGATGTGAGCGAGATTTGTTGGCATACATCCGAGCAAGAAAAGTCGAGGCTTGGTGAGAGGAAGTGAAAGAGCCAAGCATATTGACAATCCTAGCATCGATCGATGCTGTAAGGGCATGAAGAAGCAGTTTATCTTGGCGTACCCATTGCTTGTAAGAGTCATCAGCTTCATCGGGACAAGTCAGGCTACCATCAACATACCCCATTAAGTCATATCCAATGAGTAACGAGGAGAGCTGGACATGCCCGGCCGGAAAACTGGAGCCAATAAGTTTGAATATAGAGTGCATATTCAAGTAGATGAGATTGGAGTTGCCATCAGCTACTGGGAAAGCATCAGGATCCATGATCGGTGACGGAAAGGAAATGGAGAGGATCGGAAAAAAAAGGTGCAATTACGCATTGTAATGCTCTGATACCATATAGAGGAAATGTTTGTTTATTATTTTCTGTGTGTGTTAGTACAGAGAACACCAAAATATATACAAGAATGTACATAAAGTAATTCCAATAAAGTATTTCAATAAGTACAAAATGTTTTTACAATACTAGATATTCCTATTTTGTACAGTAGAGAATACTTGTCACCAATATTGCAGCATACAATTGCTGTAGTACAGTTAGAAACAAAATTAATTGTTAGAAAGTAGAAAATAGTCCAAAGAAAAGAAATTTATTTTTTAGAAGGATATAACATATGAGATTTACTTCAAATTTGCAAATTGAAATAACAAAAGTTTTATTAATATTTTTATAAAATGAAATTTTATTATTATTATTATTTATTTTAAAACAATCATTATTCATCTTGCAAAAAGTCATATATAATATACGTCAACATGGAGTTTTGATCATTTGCATAAGATAGATTGCCAAACTTTTTGATTACAATTACATTGTTATATTACAATTCTTAATTACTCCAGACGACTCTTAAATTCAAGGCTTTAAATATGATAGTGGCAACATTTTATTAACAATCTCATTTTTCTTCTGATGGATACTCTAAATTACTACTTACTCTACATCCATAAGTAAACTGATGGAATCAGAACAATCATTTATAGGATCTCTTATCTCTATTGAGTATTCGTCCATTTCAGTATCCATATCTTCTACAACTTGTGAAGATAGTAGAGGCTTCGGAGGCAATTCTAAACTTTCCACATCTTGTTCGAGCATCTCTATCACTCTATGCATAGGAGGTCGGTTATCAGGCTTTAGTTGAATGCACCAAAGTGCCACCACAATTATTTTCTTTGTTATTCTATTTTGTTCTTCTGTAGCATTGATCTCTCCAAGTTCTATGTACTTCCCCTTTCTGAATTGCTTATAAGCCCATGTAGGAAAGTAAATTTGGCTCGAATGGTTTGCAATTGCATTTAAATTCTTTCTCCTCCCTGCCATTTCCATCAACAACATCCCAAAGCTATACACATCAGCTTTGAAAGAGACTCCTCCAATATGTCTATAGAGCAATTCAGGAGCCATGTAACCAATGGTTCCTCTTACACCTGTTAGAGACACAATTGTATTTTTTGTTTCACAAAGTTTAGATATACCAAAATCTGAAATCTTTGGAACAAAATTTTCATCCAGAAGGATGTTATGAGGCTTAATGTCAAAATGCAGAATTTGCATAGCACAACCTCTATGCAAATACTCAATGCCACGAGCAACTCCAAGAGAAATTTCATACATCTTCTCTATACTGATTGAGTTGGTGACCTTAGGAGAAAACAAGTACTTGTCCAAAGAACCGTTAGGCATGAACTCATACACAAGGGCACGCTTTGATCCTTGAACACAAAAACCAATGAGTTTCACCACATTGACATGGTGTATTGTTCCAATAGTACCAACTTCGTTAATGAAATCTTGGCCATTACTTTTGGAATTGCCCAACAGTTTTATAGCTGCAAGACGACCACTTCGAAGTCTTCCTTTATATACAGAGCCATAGCCTCCTTGACCCAATTTATCTTTGAAGTTTTTTGTTATTTTCTTGATGTTGGAATAAGAATATCGAATTGGCATGAAATCTCCTTGAGTTTGGAGGAACTCTTCAATATTGTCATAGATTGATAAATGTCTCCTCCTCCATTTGTAAATCAAAAATCCAACAACGAATGGACTCCCAAAAATAAACAACAGTACATGATGTGCAACTGTGTACAAAGAACATAAATTTACACTTGTGAGATAAGGTAAAATTACTAAATTTATAAATAAAATAATTATAAATTTTAATACGAAAAGTTTCATTTTTAAAATTTTAATCATAAGCATAGTTTTAATGATTAATTATATCATGAACTTAATTATAATTAAGATATTCCTAAAATTTTCAATTATCCAAATAATTCTTTTAACATTTTATTATATGAATATATCAAATTATGTGTACTTCAGATTAACCTAGGTAGTTAATTGATTGTAATTATAATTTAAAACTGTTATATTATATAAAATATTATTTAATTAGTTATGAACTATGAAATTTCTGACTAAATTTTAATTTCAAAATTTTTAAAATAACAAAACAAAGTATTATTAAAATTAGTCCACCTCTTTATAAAAAGATATGAATTATATTATATTTTGCAATTTTATAAATCTTAAATTTCTAATACAAGATAAAAAATCTTACTAAAAACGTCAATGATGTCAGCAATAGAAAAGTAAACAAAAGTTAAGCAATTATAAATCTTAAATTTCTAATATAAGATAAAATATCTTACTAAAACGTCAATAATGTCAGCAATAAAATGATATGAATTATATTATATTGTGCAATTTGATAAATCTTAAATTTCTAATACAAGATAAAAAATCTTACTGAAAACGTCAATGATGTCTGCAAATAAACGCAAAATCCAATAACGTGGATCTGTTTCTGCAATAATAAAAAAAGTGAAGAAAAGTTAAGCAATTAGAATAATGTTTCTTAAAATTAACCGTAACAAAAACCATTGTTAGGTACTTTATAGGCAGACTTAATATAATCAGGAAATAGTCTTAACTGCCTGTGGCTTGGTATAAATATAATGACCAGAGAGGTTAATGACAAAAAATGATAAACTCATGTCACAGACTCCTAAATTGTGAATACTCACCATCGTACACCCATTGAGGCCATTGTCCTTTTCCTACACTCCAGTAAATATTAGAGTTAACAATAATAGATATTTACATAATCGAATAGATCAAGTCACAACTAAACTTTTTGAAGAATATTCATTAAAATATTTGAAGTTTCTATTTTTGTTAATAAAAATGTCCATTAATTATGAATGTTTTATTATATTGTATAAAAATGTATGAATGATTGAGATAGTGATGAAAATAAATTTAATTTATTATTCTGATAAAATATACATTGATTTTAAAATATTATTTGATTGAGAAACATGTACGGTACCATTAATTTTTAGCATATTCAAATCGATATGTTGATCAATTATCAGACGCCTCACCAATATATAAGAGGTACTCGATGCCTGCCGCTAACAAATTCATGACGTCTTTTATAATAAGGACGACAGAATTCGGGGTACCTGGAAAAATATGTAAAAATAAGGTGGAGTTAAATACAACATTTAATCTGAAAAATAGACGCAAAAACCAATTGTTACTATTCTTTTATAAACACGTTGGAAGAGTTTTTAAGATCTCTTATCACAAATAAAATCAATATTGTATCTCTAATATAACTATTGTAAGTATGATATTTGTTAGTATTTAAATGTAATTTCAATTAGTTAAAATTAATCAAAAGATACTTAGTCTAAACTAATTTTAATTAATAAATTTCATACGTTCCAAATATTATCAATTTATAAAGTTTTTAGTCAAATATTATACAAAGAATAAAAGCAATAATTCAACATTAACATATGTATCTTTTGTACCAATAATAAAAGTAATAATAGTAAAATTATACTTCTTCAATATTTTCTCTATGAAATTTTAGCTAATTTTATTATTAACCTCCTTTTGTTAATATATTTTTAATTTAGAACTATTTTTATAATTTTTCCTCCTTCTTATAATAATTACTAACCTCCTTTTATTAATATATTTTAATTTATAACTATTTTATAATATTTTCCTCCTTCTAATAATAATTACAATATATATTTTGTATTTAGATTTTAAAGAATAAATACCTAATTTTATATAAAATTATGATATTCTTCCTAATTCGTTTAATTTTAAAGATTTTTTACTTTCTCTCGTAAATAATAATATAAATAGGACCATTAATGATAAACGTTTGAGATAAAATAAAAATTGAAAGCTGAGATGAGGATTAACATACTTGGACAAGTTTGGCGATCAGGTTCAACGTTGCAAGGATTATAGCAGCAGAAATCATGAAAAGAAAGCTGGAAGCCAAATAGCAGAGAATCATGGATATCTTGATAAGTTAGGTTGCCTCTATAACTTAGCAAACTTTCCTTATCTGATGCCGTTTGAAGCATCGTGCTTTCTACACGGCACAAATCTTCCAAATCTAATACTCTAATACTAGAGTAACTGACAACTACATAAGAATATTCATCTTTTAAGGAGTGAGAAGTAGAATAATAGCAAGATGAACTGTCTATATACTTAAACGTGTACTCCCAAGAATATCTATAATAACTCATTAGATCACTGCGATATCTAACACTCTGTGCCACTGGATTCACACATCGTACAAAAACCAAGTCCTCATCATATTCGGAAAACAATTCAGACATATTCGAAGAGCCTAATAGATTCCATGTTAGAGGATGGCGAGGAAGTGATGAGCAATTATCTTTTTGGACATTAGTGTCCACAAATCGAATGCTAAAGTCTGCATAATTGATTTCTCGTACGTAATATTTTGCAAAAGAAGATAGGTACATCACCGTTTTGTGGTTGTCTTCACAGTCAAGCTCAAAAGATTTGTTACCACAACTTTCAGGATCTGTTCTCAAGTGAAACGGCAATCTAATAAATATATCTCCACAAAAAGAATTGCAGTCCTTACTTGCCTTACAACTATGGTGTCCTACCAGTAGGACGACCTCAAGAACAACTACGGCTACTAGCAGGAGATGCCTATTGCAATTGATCATTGGGACAGACTAAGAAAATGAGGCTATTTTGAATGAGTTGCAAGCTTTGGAGAAGGAGAAGCCTGCATTTGCTTATCTATAACTGGAGAACAGCCGCCCAAAGTAGAATTTTTAGTTTGATTGGAATTAGTCAAAGTCGTCTCCCAAGTCGTCTCATAAAACAGACAAGTCATGATAAGTTATTTTCTTGACCCTTTCCTCTGTGTTGAGCCACAAATGTCTTTTCCAGGTCTAGATAACTACTAAACTTGTTTGACGGTGTAAGTATTTATTTTCCGAGGGAAGCAGAACACGTTTTCCTTGATGTGCAATCATCCATCCCACTTGATGACCTATTAATGTAGAAGACCATTCATAACGATGGGTGGAATTATCATTTATGATCTTTATCAAAGTTTTAAATTCCTAATCACGTTTTAATTATAATTATGATAATGATAATTATAGATTAAATAAATATAATTATAATTGTATATAAAGTAATTACTATAAATCACAATAATATTTAAACATTTATGCAACTACAATTATAATTACAATGAATCTTATTCCATAATTTGATTTAAATATAGAAGAAACTGAAAGTATAAGAGATATAAAATTAACAATATAATTAAGTATTAATATTTATGAAGTATGATGGTTTTTTTAAATTTTGTTAATGATGGTTTTTAAAATTTGTTAAATTAGATTTAATTTATTTTTCCAATTATTTAATAAGATTGTATCACACATAATTTATTCTAAATTCTTTTGAATTTAATTTAAATTATTTTATAAATTTTTCCACATGATTGCATTACAAATAATCATTTTATAATATTTTGATCTAAGTATTAAATATAATTCTTGAAAATTAGATAAGGGTTAACATATAAGTTGAGAACTTTTGTTTTATATTAATATCTATTTGGTTGATTTTATATAAATTGTAAGAGTAATATGTATTATAACATCGTTCTTGCGATAATAAAAGTATCTATTTCCTTGTTTATGGCTGAACCATGTGTGGGGTCATGCTGGAGAATGTAAAATTTTACAAAATCACGATAAAGACTTAATAGCTACTCAAATTATAACAAGTTATAGGTAATTAACTTTATAATTAAATATAAGTCAAAGTCATCAGTAGAAATTATGACAATCAAGCACATGCAACAATGAATCCAATAGTTTATAGGAAAGCTTTCCGTATTCATTATGATGGAACATTAAAATTAAAATTAAAATTAAAGATATCTTATATTTCAAATATCGAAATTGAAATGGATAAATGTTAATTTTAAATTTAACATGGCAGAAAGGGCATCTGCCTATAGCTCACTCTCATAAAGAACAAAATAAGGCTTACTATTGACCCTCCTAAATAACAAAACAAAACAAAATATAGCCCATTTTCGACCCTCAAAAAGAGCAAAATGAAGCAAAATATGGTCAAACTCACTTTTGACACTCATAAAGGGCAAAATGAGGTAAATCCTCTTAGCTTGCTTTTTTTTTCTTTACATATTTTTTCATTTGATTTTCTTTTTTTGAGTTGTTATTTGAATCTTAATGTTAAGAATTAATGCAACCTATTAGATTCTTCGATTGTGTCACAATGAAAGGCTGAAGGTAGCCTCTTTAATAATAAAAGTATGCTTTTAAATTTTACATATTTATATGTTGATGATTTATTAGAACCCTTTTTTACTTTACTCAATGCCTATAAAACGTTAAGAATAACTCTATGTTAAACTCGACATAATTTTACGTGACTGAGTTTCATCTATTCTTAAATGAAAGAATCGATGGTTGAGACTTAGATTAATTACTTGTTTTGAACTCCGTAAGTTAATGAGCAATGGTTGATACCATAGATAACTTAATGTTGAATGAGAGGAGTTTCTCCCAAACTTGTAAGAGAAGAGAATTAAGAAAAATGAAAAAAAGAATTATGAACTTACCAACTGTGTAAGTAAAATACAAACTTACCAATTGTGTATGAATATCCAATATAAAAGTTGATGAGAGAGATTCTCTAACATTTCTTTAAAACCTAGGGATGGTAATAGGTCGGACTCATTAATTTTGTTAAATAATTTTTTAAAACTTACCCAAAGCTTAACTCTTTTAAGTGAAATGATGACCCGTTAAAAACACCTGAATTTAAGCTCGTGGGTCAACCCACTATCATCTCTACTAAAACTCCTGTTAAAGGTTTGGGTTGATTTTGTATTCGAAGGCTGGGTCGGTTCATCTGTAGGTGGGATTATTTTATGGACTGAATGGCTCACTGGCCCACCAACCCACAAACCCATCTCCCAGACGCACAACCTGCACTGCACACTTGTTCTTTTCCTCTGCACATGAGTAGCACTTACAATGTCCTCACCCAGCTCAGAGACACGTCATACACCAACGTCTGTGCAGTGTCCTTTATGCTTTGCGCTGTTTATTCCTCTTCCACAATTGTAAATATAGTTACGGGTACAACAGTCCAATAGCCAATAGAAATAGAGTTTTGTTTTTACTTCTAGTATAAGTAGACAACTTGTACATATTATTTCGTGTGGTGAATGAAAAAGAAGTGTTTACCTTATTTTCATGGTATCAAAGCTTATGGTCTGATCCAACTTACCTCCAAAGATGTCGACCATAGCTGAAAGTGAAACCAATCACCTTGACTCCACTGACCTAGAAAAATACTCCATCACCAACACAGAAAATCCAGGAGCAGTTCTCGTCACCACCCTCTTCAATTTGAACAACTACCTAACATGGAGCAAGGCAATGATGATAGCACTTTGTGCCAAAGATAAGCTATCTTTTATTGATGGAACATGCACTCAACCAACAGAGGATAGAAGTTTACTCAGCAGATGGAAGAGGGCAGACTCCATGGTCAAGTCCTAGATTCTCAACTCAATGAACAAAGAACTAGGAGATGCATTTCTATCATTTCCTACGGCCAAGGAGCTTTGGGATGAGTTGAGAGAGAGATTTGGGGAGGCTAATGGTCCACTGTTATATCAAATTGAAAGAGAAATCAGTCAGCTTAAACAAGGTAATTTAACAATCTCAGCTTATTACACTAAACTAAACAAACTTTGGGATGATCTATCCAGTTTAAGCCCAACACCCACTTGTACTTGTGATGCTACCAAAGCTATTAATACAAAGGAGAAGACACACAAACTTGTATAGTTTCTGATGGGCCTGAATGAGGAGTATGAACATGTTGTAAACCAAGTTATGCTTATGGAGCCCCTACCTATGGTAAACCGAGCCTATGCCATGATGCAGACAGTTGAAAGGCAAAGGATAGTAAATGCAAGCAATGAGAACAACATGAATGTTGCTATGATGGCAAAACAACCCATTTTTAACACAAAAAGAGGGGGCAGAAACAACAATAGCGGTAGAAAGACCTAAACCAGAAAGGAAGATAAGCATTGTGAGAAATGTGGAAAGGCAGGGCATACCGTAGAAACATACTTCAAAATTCATGGAGTGCCCGAATGATATAGAGAGCTGACTGGTTAGAAGAGTAAAGCCAACTTAGTTGCATTTGGTGATTCCCCTGCAGACACATCAAGTGAACACAGTAAGGGTACTGATAGAGGTGATCAAATTCCTCAAGATTTGGCTACTTTCATACAGCAAGAAATATCCAAAGCAATTAAAGGAAAGGGCACCAGTGAGGTAAATATGGGAGGCCTTGGAAACTTTGCAAGTAATAGTTGCATAAATAAGCATAATACAGAAAATACATGCACATGGTTGATTGACTCAGGAGCATCATCACATATGATCAAGGATTTAAATTGCTGTCACAAATATGAAGTAAACAAGATGTATGATCCAGTTACTCTTTCGGATGGCACACAACAGGGAGTATAGCACATATGCAAAGCCACTTTTGGTGAAAAGATTACACTTGATGAAATATTACACATACCAACTTTCTTCAAAAATTTTCTCTCAGTAAATAAGCTCACCACATAAAATGATGTGGCTGCCATTTTCATATCTAACAATCTATTCTTGCAGGACCTTCAGACTAATAACAACATAGCAACTATCAAGGCTAGGAGTGGATTATATGAGCTAAATTCAAATAGCCTTTTGCCTCCAGGGACACAAAAAGGTTCTTCCCTAGATTTCTACAGAACCAAAAATGTTGTTTGTAGTGTTGTTATCCCCTCCGATGTTTGGCATAATAGATTAGGGCATATTTTTTAAGAAAAAATGCAACATATCAATGAAATTAAGTTTTGTATTCATGATTTGTCTGATTGTCAAGTGTGTCATATGGCAAAGCAGCATAGAAAACCCTTCCTCAAACACTCAATAAAGACCACTAGAACCTTTGAACTATCGCACATGGATTTATGGGGGCCCTATTGGATTCCTACCTCAAATTGATCCCAATTCTTCCTCACCATTGTAGATTATTATTCTAGAGCAATCTGGACATTCCTACTTCGACACAAAGATGAAACCGAACCTACCATAACCCAATTCATTAAATCCGTGGAGAAGCAGTATGATACTAGGGTCCTGAGAGTACAAACTGATAATGGGAAGGAATTCATAAATCATGAATGCAGAAAATATTTTGCAGAAATGAGAATCATGCACCAGAAAAGTTGTCCCTATACCCCACAACAAAATGGTGTGGTGGAAATCAAGCACAAGCACTTACTCCAAATAACCAGAGCCTTGTTATTCACAGCAAATTTGCTATAAACATTTTTAGGTAAAAGCTCTTCTTACAGCTACCTACCTTCTAAATAGAATCCCAACCAAGACTCTACAATGGAAGACTCCATACGAAAGATTGCATAAGAGGGAACCAGCCTATGACCACATCAAAACCTTCGGGTGTCTATGTTTTGCCTTAAACAAAACTCCAAGCAAGACTAAGTTAAACCCTAGAGCTTCAAGATGTGTTTTCCTCGGATACATGCCAGACTACAAAGCATACAAAGTGATGGATCTTGAAACCAAATGCACCTTCAACTCAAGGGATGTAACATTTCATGAAGGTACCTTTCCCTTTGTCAATGCCCTAAGCAAACTAGTACAAGCATCATCACCATTATTTCCCAACATCACCTTTGATAGTGATGCAAAGTCACCAAGTGACATACACAGGCCTACACACATGCAGCACACAGAAACAACACCAGATACCACAGAAAATCTACCTTCACCCTATGACTCACCAGAACAGCACACAACTCCAAACATTCACATTAGGAAAAGTCAGAGAACTCATACCATACCTAAATACCTTAATGATTATGTCCTCCAAGCCTCTACTCATCAATCCATTGCTGTCCTTGATATCTCTAATGTTGCTTTACAAGTATTTGATCCTGCAGGAACAGAAGACAGCAAGCAGTCACATTCCCCAATCACACATACACAACCATACATGGAGTTCATAGGAACAGAAGACAGCAAGCAGTCACATTCCCCAATCACACATACACAAACATACATGGAGTTCATAGGTAATATAAACACTATTTTCGAACCCTTTTCCTATGAGACAGTATGTAGATCAAAAGAATGGAGGGACTCAATGAACTCACAGCTGACAGCCCTTGAAGACAACCAGACTTGGGAGTTGATAGAATTGCCTAAGGGAAAACGGGCTATAGCATCAAAGTAGGGGTATAAAGTCAAATACAAACCAAATGGCTCGGTTGACAAATTAAAATCAAGTTTGGTAGCTAAAGGGTTCATTCAATGAGAAGGTGTGGACTACTCAGAGGTATTTTCCCCTGTGGCTAGAATTGTGACAATTAGAACCTTCCTAGCTGTAGCAACAATCAAAAAGTGGCCTATAATGCAGTGTGACATCAATGATGGCTACCTTCATGGCCACCTAGAAGAAGAACTTTACATGATACCTCCACAAGGATATACAAAGGCTAAGGCAGGGGAAGTGTGCAGCCTACTGAAATCAATTTATGGGCTTAAACAAGCAGGCAGACAATGGCACAAAGAATTAACTACAACACTGAAAACTTTAGGTTTCAACAAGGCAGAAGCTAACCACTGTTTGTACACTAAAGGCCAAGGAGAGGAATTTGCTGCAATCATCATCTATGTGGATGATATTCTCATCATAGGTGCAAGTGAAACACTCCTGAGTGATATAAAACAAGCTTTACACAGAGAATTCTCAATCAAGGACTTGGGATACGCTAGATACTTCCTAGGGGTTGAAATAGCAAGGCCAGAAGAAGGCACCATACTCAGTCAAAGCAAGTACGTGAGGGATATCTTGCAAGAAACAGACTTACAAGACTCTAAACCGTGCACAACACCTATAGCTTCAGGCAGTAAGCTTACCATTGACGAAGGAGACCCCCTTAAGGATCTGGAGCGATACAAAAGAGTTGTGGGTCGACTACAATACCTGAACTTCACCAGACCCGATCTTGCCTACATTACACAGCAATTGAGTCAATTCATGAAGACACCAAGGGAACCACACTGGAAAGCAGTGAAACATGTTTTAAAATACCTAAAAGGAACACAACATCATGGTTTATTTTACGCAACACACTCAACCCTAGAACTCACCGCTTACTCAGATTCGGACTGGGCAAGTTGTGTTTACAGCAGGCGATCTTTAACCGAATTCTGCATGTTCCTTGGCAACTCACCCATCTCCTGGAAGACAAAAAAACAAACAACCGTGAGTAGATCGTCAGCAGAAGCAGAATACTGAAGTATCGATTCGACAATATGTGAACTAAAATGGATCGTTCATCTATTGGGGTATTTTCAAGTGAAAGTCATGAAAGCCATACCTCTGTTCTGCGATAACCAAACGGCGATTCATATATCGCAAAACCTCGTCTTCCACGAAAGAATGAAACACCTGAAAATTGACCTTCACCTGGTACGTGATGCAGTCAATGCGGAATTTTTGGATCTCCAACACGTTCGCAACCAACAGCAACTGGCCGATCTCTTCACCAAGCCTCTCCCCACATGCATCTTTGGAGCCCTAATCTCCAAGTTCGAATCCCTGCGTTTCTCTGGGTCTCCGACTTGAAAGGGGGGTGTTAAAGGTCTAGGTCGATTTTGTATTCGAAGGCCGGATCGGTTCATCTGTAGGTGGGATTATTTTATGGACCGAATGGGTCACTAACCCACCAACCCACAAACCTATCTCCCAGACGCACAACCTGCACTACACACTTGCTCTTTTCCTCTGCACATGAGTAGCACTTACAATGTCCTCACCCAACTCAGAGACACGCCATACACCAACGTCTGTGCAGTGTCCTTTATGTTTTACGCTGTTTATTCCTCTGCCACAATTGTAAATATAGTTACGGGTATAGTAGTCCAATAGCCAATAGAAATAGAGTTTTATTTTTCCTTCTAGTATAAGTAGACAACTTGTACATATTATTTTGTATGGTGAATGAAATAGAAGAAGTGTTTACCTTCTTTTCAACCCCTCCTACCATCCCTCTATGTTCCTTTACCAAAAAAGAAGCCCACCCTATCATCTTATATCCTGCTTGATATTCTAGCTAGGTAGTTATCATTAAAGGTAACTAAATGGCTACTCCTCCTACAATCCCAGACACCACTTTCCTTGGATTCATCGTTGGATCCATAAACAACAAGACTGAAAATTCCAGACATTAACCATCCAACATCTTCAATAACTTTATCGATACCCAATCCTTACCCCTCCCTTGAGTTGTGAGCTAGCAACCATGAGAAGACGGATTTCCCTCCACTACTAGAAGCCAAGAAGCAGAGTGATTCACCTGCAATAACAATAGAAAATGTGTCAAAGAAAACTTAGTTCAAAGAGGTAAGATGAACATATCCACTTGGGAAGCTACAACATATATAACATCTTGGTTCTGTGCCTATTTTACCACCTATTGAAGTACTTTATTGGAGCAAAGAGTGGCAAGCAGCTGTTATAGGTTTCTTTGTGGATAAAAAGGTCAGCTTTCTCGATGGTCTAAGGATGGGCCAACCAAACATGGAAGAGATTTGGTTTGGTGAACACTTTATTTAGTGAAGATGAGTTCCACGTATTCAGATTTAGATTTGAGGAAATGACACAGAACGTAACCGACTTAAGCCTAGGGCATACTATAATAGTTAAGAGATGGAGACTTAAGATTTCTCTTGATAGAAACAAATTGATTACTCTATCAGTATGGGCTAGTCTACATAAAGTACCATTGCAGTGTTGGTCAGCCACAGGATTGAGCCACATAGCCAGTTCTATTGGTAGACTTATGAGTTTAAATGAGAATATTGTTGTAAGGAGGATATGTTTTGACAGAGTTTATGTGCAATTTGGACTAAAAAAGGAGCTACTTGAGATGGTGAAAATTATGTGATATAGGGAGAGAGACATGGTGGTGGAGGATGAAATTAGGGTGACTTACCCTTAGAATCCAATTAATAAAGGGACAATGACGGTGTGGAAACCTAAGAATGAAGGTTAGAGATGTGTTTAAGGAGATAAATAAGTCTAGCTCATATTTAAGTATTGAAATACATATTAAAGGAAGATCTTGGCAAGGAAATGAGGAGAATCACAATGAGTCCAATAATCAAGGAAGCAACAGTTAGATAACGACGAAGGAGAAGGAAGAAAGAGAATAATAAAGAAAGGAAACAGATGTAGAAGAGGAAAGATCTGAAGGAACTCTGAAGATTATATATGGTAAGGCTGAGGGAACTAAAGGCCCCCTAGGTGACTAAGGGAAGGTGGCCAACTCTTTTGTAGAAAATAGGGGTGAAAGAAAAGATGAAGAAATAGTGAATAATGTAGAGGATAAAGAGAATAAGATGGTGGAAGAAGGAAGTAACTTGGCTATTTCTGGCACTAGCAAATCAAATAGGAAGTCAAAGAGAAAAAAAGTTGGTGTGATAAAGGCATGATGAATTCGTTAGTATGGAATGTGTGGGGTCTTAGTTCCCCAAATAAAAAGAAAATTTTAAGGGACTACATCTCCTTTTATAGACCCCCTTTATAGACCTTATCTTGTTGGCCTCGTAGTGACCAAAATAAACCAGGAGAACATAGTGAATGGACTCCGATTTTTAGAGAATAATTGGAAAATAATTAGTAATCATTCAGCTCACCCTAATGGTAGAATTTTGGTAGCCTTTGATCCTAAGTTTATAACTTTGGTGAGTAAGACACTCTCAGACCAACACATCCATTATGATCTTAACTCTAAACATATCTTAAAAACATATTAGCATCATAATGATATATGGAGCCAATTGGGAGTTTCAAAGACGTAGGTTATAGTTAAACTTGGAGAATATCAGCACAATTTGCGAGCTTTGGACTTGATTTTCATTGGGTCACAATTCACCTGGAATAGTAAACAATCTAGGGTATGATTCCTACAAAGGAAATTGGACAGAGCCTTGGTTAATGAAGAATGGTTAAAGCAACTACCAGAGAGGTATGCAACCTTCAATAGTCTACTCTTATCTAATCATTCTCTTACTAAAATACACTTAGGAATATATCTATATAAAAGGAGGGCATCATTTAGATTTTTCAATTCCTTACTCAATCACCTAGAAATTGTTGTGGTAGTAAGATAAGGCATTCAGAAGGAGGTTACTGGTACCCCATTGTTTAAATGTATGAGGAAATTACAATTTATTAAAGAAAGGCTTAAAAGAATGTCAAGGGACAGATCTGACTCTATGAAGATAGATACGAGAGAAGCTATGAAGGTTTTTAAGAAATTTTGGGAAGATTTGGAAGCTAATCTAACTAGCCCCGTTAAGAAGGAAAGAAAGAAAGTTGAGTTATTGAAATATATAGAAGCAATTGATGCATACAATTCTCATTTAAGATAGAAGGCAAGATTTCTTTAGCTGTAAGGGGGGAAAATGTTCTAAATATTTTTCAATAAAATCCATAACAGAAGGAATCAAAACAGGATCATTGTAATTAAAGATAACAATGGCAGTACTATAAAATAGGTAAATTTGATCAAATAGAAAGCAGTGGAATAATTTAGGGGCATTGAAGGCTTGACAGGGAAGGTATATACTTTTCCATTAGAGCTAATAAGCTTAATTAAAGATTATGTTCAGATGTGTCAACATTAAGCTTTGATTAGGGAGGTTACAAATAAAGAGATTAAGGAGACAACATTTTTCTTTAACCTAGAAAAAGCCCCCAGGCTAAATGGATTTAATGCTATGTTTTTTCAAGCTACATGGAAAGACACTATATAGGTGATAATCAATACAATTAACGAATTCTTCAAGGAGGGCAGGATGCTCAAGAAAATGAATAATACCTATTTGTGGCTTGTCCCTAAGATACCAAACCCACAGCAAGCTGGTGTGTTTGTAACATCCTATCACCGATGAGAATGGTAGAATAGTAATTTGGAATGATTTATAAGTGCTTATAATCGCCTTGATATGTTCATGCATACACACACCTGTGAATAGTGAATTTTGCACATGAAAATGATTGTACATGCATTCATGACATTTCCCGGTATATTTGTTAATAAATGTGATTGTTATGAAAAATGTGATTTTTGTGCTTGAAAATTGAGTTGGAGAGGGTCATTGAGGTTTGAGAATTTTTAGTAAATTTTAGAATTTTTTTTTAAATTTCAGAAAAAATTTCTGGACTAAGAAAAATGTCAAGTGGCAGACTGATTGTTTACCGGTAGTGGAAATGACTGTCCAATGGCACTGAAAATTTAGATACCTGATGTTAGGATTTATTAATTTGAGCCATTGAAATTTGGGAAGAAATTGGAGTAGAAATTGGAATTGTATTGGAAAGAAACTAAGTAAGGACTTTAGAGTGTGACATGTGGCAAGTGACACTTGTCACTTGCCTAACATGCCACCATGATTGTAGTGTTTTAATTAAAAGGTTTTCCTTCTTTTGGTTTATCTTTCACGATGCTTTCATATAAGAAGACCAAAATATTAGGTTGCTCCATCATATATGTAGCCTCTCTCTCCCTCCTTCTTCGTTGGTCTTCTTCTTCTTGTTATTTGTTACCAATCTCCACCCACACAAAAGCTCTCATATCTTATTTGCTTTCTCTTCTTTTGTTCACAAAAACAAACCTAAGCCTTTCACCCTCAAGATGTTGATGATCGTGTATGTTGTTAGGAGTTAGAGATTTTGTTGTAGTTTTGAAGAGTGGAAGATTTGGAAGCGTAATTAGGTAAAAAGTTTGTCTTATATCATGGGTTTTTAGTTAAATAAAGCATTTGTGATGCTATTTGAACTTAATTTCATGGAATTGTGTTTAGGGTGTATGGGTGTTAATTTCTTGCCTTGATTGATGATTGATGAGGTAGAAGGTTATAAATGTAATTTAGAGATGTTTTAGAGGTTTTGGAAGTTAATTAATGTTTTAGATGAGTGTAGAAATGTATGTAGGATTGAGTGTATGTTGTTTCCATTTTGTGGACTCTTGTTCAAGTGGAGGTTTTGATTTGGTTGGGTTGATATATTGAGTGAATTGAGTGGTGTTATTGATGTAGAAATGGTATGGAAGAGATAGGAAAGGTGTTATGATGAAAAGCTGGAAATTTGATTTGAGCATGTTTCAATGATTTAGCCGTAACTTCTTCTATGGTTATGCAATTGAGATGATTTTTAACTAAAATTAAACTAGAGTTGTTTGGCTATATTTCTTGTGAAGGAAGTGATATTCAATTTTGGCTTTAAGAGTTCCAAATTTTGACTTGAATGTGGGGATGAATAGTGCAACTTTAGTGACACTAAAGTTGAATTTGTGATCTGAAAATTTGTTAATTTTTCTAGATTGATTTAGGCAGATTTTGCTCAATTAGTCTTCATAAAAGTTGTAGCTTTTCTTGATAGCTTTCTATCGCCATAAAATGTGCCATTTTTCGACATTGGAGTTGATAGTTATGAGTGATTGAAATGTGGATATGGTTTAGGTGATATTTAACAATCTTTAACAGGGCAGCCATAATCATGTGAGAATTTAACCTAGTTAGAGGTATAATTTGCTTCTAAGTTATTCATGAGAATTGTAGAATGTATTCTGATCTTTCCATTGATATAAAGCATGGAATTTTTAGACAATGGGATAGGAAGTTATGATTTTTAGAAGATTGTGGTACTGTTTAGGATGACATTTAATGGGCAATAACTTTGATTGAGATTTTAACTCCCTTAGAGATGGAATTGGTTTTTGAGTCCTTCATGGGCATTGTAGAGCTTTCTTTGATCTTTCCATTGATACCTAATTTTTCAAATTTGGACTCTTGAGTGAAAAGTTATGCATTTTAGAAATTCAGATGAAGAAGAGAGGAAAAAAAAGGAATATAGAAAATCGCAGTCTCGTGTCGCGATCGCGAGCCGGCCCTTTTGGGCGAGTCGACTCGCTAGCCGGCCAGCGAGCCGTCGCGCATGCGGCGTGGCTCACCTGCTCACCTGCCCTTCCTCCACTCTTTTGCTTATAACTTGTCCATCCGACTTCCGATTGACCTGATTTTTGAAGTATTAGATTCATAAGACACTCCTCTACCTCTCTATAAGAATTTGTGAATTTTAAGATCAAATTAAAAATGATGGATTGAATCAAAGTGAGAGGATCAATTAAACGAGTATGAGGTGATTATTTTCGGAACATCCGTCAGTGTTTTAGCAATACCTTGACCTATAGAAATCCAAATTAAGTAATTTTGGTGTCTATAGATTTCTGAAACATAGGAGAACATTTCTAGTAAAGAGAGGTTGCCTAGGATACCTTATGTTGACTGTCTCACTGATCAGGAGTAGTAGACCCGAAAGTACGTGTTTTAGAAAATTTGAAATAATTTTGTAAGCAATAAATTGCGAGTTTAATGGTTTTAGTGCAGCTTAAACCTAGAAATAAATGAGTTTTGATACGGGAATAGTTTTGTGATGCAATTTATGGAATGATATCGAGATTGTCACGAACATGCATTGTACACATTTCAATTCCTGCATGTGCATTATTATACACTTCTGATTGTACAACTTATGATATATGTGTATTTTAATTGTTATAGAGGTGCATTTGAAACGTCAACCCACAGACGTTGCCGAGACTTCCAGGAACTAGCTTTGGAAGTAGTTGGTGAGTAACCTAGATGGTTTCTCTCAATTATTATTTGCTTATGATTCTGTGGTGGATAATGGTGGCTTGTGTTTTGGATTGTGGATTCCGGACAGAAGGTTTGATGACTGTGTATTGGAGAGTTGTGTTATTGAAGTGTTACTTATATGTGAATGTGAGACCTACGTGCTTATGATGTGATTGACCGTGACATATGCATACATGTTTATAATATAATTGATTGTGACATATGCTGATCGATTGTGGCATATGCATTTCATTCATGAATGCATACTTAGATAATGACAGTTGTGACCGAAGCAACCACCGATTAGAGCTTAAAGCTCAACGAGTGAATTTGAGCATCGACCTCAACAGTGATTTAGAGCCTTAGGCTCAATGTTTAATAGCCCTATATGGGACAGTCCAGGCGCTCGATCTCAACACCGTAATATTTGAAAAGTGCCTCACGAGCATTTCATATGCATTTTGTCAAATGTGTTTGATTGAGTGAAATGTAAAATTTCTTATGTCTAAGTGACAATGTGTTAATTATGATAAATGTGAAATTGTGCTATAATTGTTATGGATTGAGTGAACCATCGATGATAGTTACTTCATTGAGTTCGCAAAACTCACCAAAATTGCAACGTTATCTTTTCAGGACCTAGAGTAGACTCCTAGCTTCAAAGGGACTTTTCTGACCGTGTAGATTGTTTTGGCTAGAGAAGTCATGGCTCAAAGGTCCGTCAGCTGGGACTTTTGGATGACTTAGATAGATTGCTATTTTTTCCTCTTTCCTATAGCATTTTGTACTAGGTTATTGGATTGATGTACAGACAGTAAAGGATGATAGATGTGTAAACTTTTGATTTTGATGGAATGAAATGAGTGAAAAGTTGATTTCAAAAATATTGTGATTTTCTATTGATGTTTTATAAGTGAAAAATGATATGATTCAATGTGAAGTAAAGTAGTGATCGAACGTAGCTCACCTTTATCGTAGGATATATACCGGAATGACCTGCGGACGTTCCGGTGTGTCCCCTGCGGTAAGGGGCGCTACAGTGTTTATTACTGAAAGGTGTGTAGTTGACAACACATTCTTAGCATAGGAGATTTTTAAATCTTATAATAGTAATATCTCTATCTAAGGATTTGCTAAGAAAATTGATTTTTCAAAAGCATATGATATAAAAAGCTAGAGATTTGTAGTAGATGCACTAATCTATATAGGTAACTAATGAAATTTGTTGAATGGATAAAAGAATGTAATGTATAACTTTGGTGTCTTTAATTGTGTTGATAAATAAAGAACCAACAAAGATTTTTAGGGGAGGAAAAGGGTTTAGACAAGGTGATTCTATTTCACCTTATTTATTTTCTATTTGGATGGATATTCTAAACAGAATCACAATGCTCAACTTCCATAAAGAAGCAAGGTTTAAGTTCCATTATAGATGCGACAAACTAAGAATATCATAATTATCCTATACAGATTGTAAAATAATTATAGGATTGACAATTATTTTGCGTACCCGTATCCATATTGCTTCTTCGTTAAATGTTGATTGCTTTGAAAGAGTTTATTTCCTCTCGTCTTCTTGCGTTCTGTTTTTCTCAATGGTTAAGAATAATACATTTCATAAGTGTTTTCAACTTATATACCATGACCAAAGGACATGTCCTTTGGAATTAGAAGAGAGAGGAAAAGGGTATGTGACCCATTTGAGACCCAGTCAATAATACCCAATAACCATTATCTTGGGTGCGTTACATAGGACTCAAATTGATAAGTGGCATGGGACATTTAATTAGTCTAACAATCTCCCACTTGGCTCATATTACGACTTGATGATCCAACAACTTTAAGTGCATACAATACATGAATCAATCAAGTCATCCTTAATTGAATTAAGCTGATAGGATCATGGTGGTCACAAGTTATATAATTGGATTCCTTCCATGTATCACAAAATCAACTTAACTCATCAAACTTGAAGTGGGTAATTCAGTAATTGTTATCTCACAAATAATAATTATTGTATACAACATAATGTCGATAACCGATAAGTGAGCAAAAACATAAGACTGTAATTGAATTCAACAAGTGTCATAACAATTCGAATACTATACTAACAAGGACTTATCTATAAGGCCCATACGTTCAGCATGACCAATAAATGTTTTGGGCGGTAAGCCTTTCGTTAACGGATCCGCTATCATGAGATCGGTACCAATATGCTCAATTGACACTTTATGTTTTTGCACTTCTTCTTTCACATACAAATACTTCAAATCCATGTGTTTCGCACCCTTAGAATATTTTTCATTCTTAGAGAATAATACAGCTGCGGAATTATCACAATAAATTCTTAACGGTCTGGCAATACTGTCGACAAGACCAAGACCTAAGATAAAGTTCCGCATCCACAATCCATGAATTGTAGCCTCAAAGCACGCTACAAATTCTGCCTCCATAGTGGAAGTAGCAATGACGGACTGTTTTCCACTTTTCCATGAAACTGCTCCTGCAGCTAATAGGAACATGTAGCCGAATGTAGATTTTCGTAAGTCTATACAACCGGTATAGTCTGAATCTGAGTAAGCTATCACTTCAAGATGAGTTGATTTTCTATATGTAAGCATATAGTCCTTGGTGCCTTGTAAGTATCTAAGGACTTTCTTTGCAGCTTTCCAGTGATCCAATCTAGGATTACTTTGATATCGTCCTAGCATTCCAACAGCAAAACTGATATCTGATCTAGTACATGTTTGTGCATACATTAAGCTCCCAACTACTGACGCATAAGGAATAGACTCCATGTTCTTACATTCCAAATCATTTCGTGGACATTGCATTAGACTAAATTTGTCCCCTTTCTGAATTGGAACTATCCCTGTGGAGCATTTATCCATTTGAAATCTTTCTAATATTTTATCGATATATCCTTTATGAGACAATCCTAACAACCCTTGTGATCTATCCCGGAATATTTGTATTCCTATCACATAGGATGCCTCACCCATATCATTCATTTCAAAATTATTAGAAAGAAAATTCTTTACATCATATAACAAAACAACATTATTCGTAGCAAGAAGAATATCGTCAACATTTAGAACTAATATTATGAACTTGCTCCCACTCACCTTCATGTAGATACACCGATCAACGGTGTTTTCTACAAAACCATAAGACGCAATGATATCATTAAACTTAAGATACCATTGTCGGGAAGCTTGCTTCAATCCATATATTGACTTCCTTAATTTACACACTAATCGTTCCTTTCCTGTGGTCACAAAACCTTCCGGTTGGTCCATATGTACTTCTTCTTCTAAGTCACCATTAAGAAAGGCGGTCTTTACGTCCATTTGGTGAAGCTCTAAATCATAATGAGCTACCAATTCCATAATAATTCTTAAAGAGTCCTTCTTTGAAACTGGAGAGAAGGTTTCTTTATAGTCAATACCATCCTTCTAAGTGTAACCTTTGGCAACAAGTCTGGCTTTATACCTTTCAATGTTGCCTTGTGAGTCTCGTTTGGTCTTAAAGACCCATTTACAACCCACTTGCTTTGCACCTTCTGGCAACTTAGTTAATTCTCAGACGTTGTTGTCATCCATTGATTTCAACTCTTCTTTCATAGCATTGAACCATTTTTCAGAATTGTTACATTCCATGGCTTGTTTGAATGAGCCTGGATCTTTATCAATGCTCAAGTCACATTCATGTTCAAGTGAGTAAATTTAGTAGTCACTTGAGATAGCTGGTCTTCTTTGTCTTATAGACCTTCGTAATGCTACATCTTGTGACATTACTTGATCATTTGTAACTTGATCATTATCAGCTAGTTCGTCATTAATATGTTCAATTTGTAGAATTGGAACATTAATTTGTCGATATGTTGCGTATTCGTGATGCAACAACAGGAATAACAACCGGTGGAATCACGTCTGATGTAGTAGATTCTACTCGACTTTGAGTAGTTTTTACTCGATTCTCGTGAATATCCACTTTTCATGTTTTTCCACTCCCACTGATTTGACCATTCTCAATGAACGAGCGTTTCCGGACTCAACTATTCTCGTACTATGATTAGGACAATAAAATCTATATCCCTTTGACTTTTCGGGATAGCCGATGAAATAACCACTAACGGTTCTTGCATAAAGCTTCTTTTCATGTGGATTATACAGCCTTACTTCTGCCGGACAACCCCAAACGTAGAGGTGTCGTAAACTAGGTTTCCTTCCCGTCCACAGTTCATAAGGTGTCTTAGGAACTGCCTTACTAGGAATCCTATTTAGCAGATACGCAGCGGTCTTTAATGTATGCATCCACAATGATAAAGGTACAGAACTATTACTTATCATGCTCCTCACCATTTCTATCAACGTACGATTCCGTCTTTCAGCTACACCATTTTGTTGTGGTGTACCAGGCATTGTGTATTGTGCACATATGCCTCGATTAGCAAGAAACTTTGCAAATGGACCTGGACATTGTCCACTTTCATCAAATTTTTCGTAATATTCACCACCTCTATCAGACCTCACTATTTTTACTTTTCTATCTAACTGCCTTTCTATCTCATTAATGAACATCTCTAGATGTCCATCGAATGAGACTTCTCATAAGCGTATAAACATATCCATATCGTGAGAAGTCATCAATAAAGGTAATGAAATATTTTTCGCGGCCCCAAAAAGGAACGTCGAAAGGACCACAGATGTCAGTGTGTATTAATTCAAGCAATGCGTTACTTCTTGTAGCTGGATGTTTTGATATATGTTTGGTTTGCTTGCCTTTAATGCAATCCACACATATATCCCAGTCAACAAAATCCAATGGAGCTAAGATTTCATTTTTCACTAACCTCTGTACCCTTTCTTTGGATATATGACCTAATCTTTTATGCCACAAAAAAGCAGAGCATTCATTATATGCACTACGTTTATTTCCTATAATATGGTCAACATGAAACAGAGATTCAGCAAAATCAACATCAAGATTGAAACGATATAAACAATCAATTAATGTACCAGAACCATAATAGTACTTATGTTTATACAATGAAAAGACATTGTTTCCAATCTTGAATTGAAATCCTACATCAGCCAATTTTTGCAACAGAAACTAAATTTCTAGCACATTCAGGAATATAAAGACACTTTTCTAGATCTAGGTAACATCCAGTGTCTAAGATCAATCTATAAGTCCCAATGCCCTCTATCCGTGCCTTCATTCTGTTCCTCATATACAAGAACTTTTCAGTTCCGTTTATGGTCTGGATTGTAAGGAATCCCTATTTAACATTTGACACATGAGTAGTTGCACCAGAATCTAACCACCAAGTATTTTTAGGCACATCAATAAGATTTGATTCAAAACATGCTGAGACATAGTATGTACCTTTCTTTTCGAACCAAGCCTTTCTTTTCGAACAATCTTTCTGAAAGTGACCAGGCTTCTTACAGAATTGACACCTCTTATCTTTCTTGATTCGACCCTCATTAACTTTGCTGAGAGCTTTGTCCTTCTCTTTGCCTTTCTTTCATGGCTTATTCCTGCTGCTACTAGCACCTTGATGAAATGTGAGATGAATGGAGTGGTCCTTTATTTTCTTCAATCTCCCTTCCTCCTGAACTAACATGGCCTTAATTTCTTGAAGGTTCCATTTTTCCTTAATGGTGTTATAATTCACCTGGAACTGGCCAAACTTGGGAGGAAGTTAGTTGATAATAAACTGTACCAAAAAGGACTCACTCACATCCATACCCATAGACTTCAACTTTGCAGCTAGGTTTGACATGTGAGTTATATGATCATGAATGGGCTGTGACCATTCAAACTTCTTAGTCGTTGGCTCACTCATTAAAGTCCCTACTATGGACTTGTCAGCTATATCAGATTGGGAGTATTCTTTCAGCTTCAACATGAACTCCTTTGTATTGTCCGTTTTAGGCATTGATGGCTTGACATTTTCTACGATCGTCATTCGCATTAAATTCAAGCTCAGCCTATTAGACCATTCCTAAGCCTCATTATAAGACTTGTCAGCTTCAGAACTGACCTCAGTTATGGATTCAGTCCTTACATCTGAAACTATGGCTAAGTCCAAATCCATTACACCCAGTTGAAACTGGATTTGTTCGGACCAATCCCCATAATTCAGACCATTGAATTTAATCAAGCCATTACCTAAGCCGAACAAACTAGTAGATGCTGCACTTACAACATATAGTTCACATTAATGCTTTGAGTAAACCTAAATGGATTCAAACTAACTAATAAACATTAATTATGCATTTAAATCCTCCTTTGGGTGAAATTTAAATACACAGAAATAACCTATTATGATGCTTATATATAATAATATAATAGACAATCAAGCATATTACAGTCAATATGTATGTTATCTTTGGATATACAATCATATTAACTTAATATGTTGATAAAATCTCTTTAATGTCATTAATTATAAGCAATGGTCCACCTTTGGGTGACCTCCTAGCGTTATAATTAATAATCTCAATTGTTTAATGTAACCGTTATGTCATTTTCAGCATCATATTATATTGAATAATTGAATAAATCACAATTAAATGATTAAAATTTTCAAGCTAGGCCACTTTGGTGACTAACAAGCTTTCCATACAATAATCATTTAATTGGACAATTATTATACATGACAAAATTTAATTTAATTAGTTTGGTCATTTTGGTGACAAACAAACTATTCAAAATGTTTATAATGTCATGTATTACATTCAACTTATACTAGAAAAATTTAATTCCAATTATTACATAATATAAAATATTCCAAGTACCAAAAATATATATATAATGGCACTAATTTCAAAATTATATTATGTATAAATCAATTATGAATTAAATAATCCATTATGATTGGGCGATAAATATTTATTGACTCATTATAACCTTTAGGGCCCAAAAAAAAACAGTCCACAAGCTCCTTATTGGGCTTGGAAGCCCGTCTGGAGCACGCGCCAGCCTCTGTTGACGTACGCATTGGCGTCGGCGCGTTTCACACGCCAGACGTTGCGTAACGATGTAATGGTGGCGGCGTCGTTCTGCAGCTAGATGTCGTTTCATCGTCTTCTTCATCTTTTCTGGGTTTTTTTTTTAATTCCTAATCTTTACTTTTATGGATTCTTCTTCCAAGACCTTTCTAGAATCCTCTCTCGCATGAACCAACAAAAGTAATCCACCATTATATTCTTCGGGAGTCATTACATGATACAAAACCCATTGATTTTCTCACTCTAACCCATAAGTTTCGTTTTCTTTCCACCATTAAACCCAACAATCAATTTTATCTGGATAGCATGGGCATAGAAGAACAAAACATAAACTCAACATGAAAGAAGGCAGTAACGCAACAATGATTCTTATAAATATGAAGCAATTTGTTTTCGGTTCTTTCTCCCAACCGAAAACTATCCATAAGCAACTACAAAACCCATAAGCATTTCTGGTTAACATAATAATCACAAAGGTCATGAAAACCATTTGAAGCATTATGAAGAGCATATCGTGGTTTCGGTTTCTCTTTCATACTGAACATTTGAAGGTATTTTCATAATCATAAATCAAATCTTTTTCCCCGGTTTTGTTTTGTTTTTCCAAACTTGCAGTCAACAAATTATGCAATACTGTATCCATATACGGTAAACAATAAATCATGCATCGTTAAGACGGCAAATTAGTTTCCGTTCCATTTCTACCATTAAAACGGAAAACCATTTTCGGATACGCACGGCCATAGAAAAACATAACAAAACCACAGTATGAAAGTGCTATTAACATCCGAAATTCGCAAACTGAAAAGCATCATATCATGCGATTGTTCTTTTTCAAATACAGAACAAAATCACAACGAGCAACATACAATCATAGCAATATACGGTAGAACCGTAGATAACAAATCAGGAATTACAAGACTCTGATACCAATTGTAAAACAATTATAGGATTGACAATTATTTTGTGTACCCGTATCCATATTGCTTTTTCGTTAAATATTGATTGCTTTGAAAGAGTTTATTTCCTCTCGTCTTCTTGCGTTCTGTTTTTCTCAATGGTTAAGAATAATACGTTTCATAAGTGTTTTCAACTTATATACCATGACCAAAGGACATGTCCTTTGGAATTAGAAGAGAGAGGAAAAGGGTCTGTGACCCATTTGAGACACAATCAATAATACCCAATAACTATTATCTTGGATGCGTTACATAGGACTCAAATTGATAAGTGACATGGGACATTTAATCAGTCTAACAAAGATGACATGTTGCTATTATGTGGAGCTTTCTTTAGATATATCACAATGCTGAAACAATCTCTGTAGGACTTTAAAAGAATCTTAGGTGTGTGTGTGTTACTGCTTTATGTCCACAGCTACAAAGATAGAGGTGAGGTAATAAATTGAAATAATGAGAACTCAAATCCAATCAGCTTTTAAATATCTTAAAGTTCCAATCTATTATAAGAAGATCACATCAACAAATTGTACCCCACTAGTTTAATCCTTCCAAAGGAAGCTTTCGTCTTAGTGCAACAATTTTCTATCTTATAGAGGAAGATTGACTCCAGAACAAGTGGTGTTATCTAATTTGTATGTATTTTAGTGCTCTCATCTACGTATCCCAAAAGGAGTGATAAAGACAATAGATAAATTGGTCAAAGATTTTATATGTAGTGATGGAAACAATAATAAGAAGGTCCTAAAGGTGCATTGGAGTGGTGTATGTCAACTTAAGAAAAGAGGGAGACTGAGTATCACTTCAGTAAAGAATATATACAAGGCTCTGATGAAAAAAAAAAACTTGCGAAAGCTATGCAAAGAAAAGGAAAACCTGTGGGTGAAATGGATCAATTGCTATTATATAAAAAATAGTAGTATTTGGTCAATGGAATATAGCACCAAATATTCCTGGACATTTAAGCAAATTCTAAAGTAAAGTTGTTAAATGCAACCAATAATTACACACAAGATAAGCAATAAAAAACATACTACCTTCAAATTTGATAATTGGCATCCTATGAGCCCTCTATTCTTTAAGAGAGACTATATAACATTAAAAAATATGATTCCAAATAGAACTAAGGTGAAGACAAAATTTTATAGAATCATGTTGACAAATTCTCCACAACTATTTACAAAATTATTATTTCACCCCTATTGAGTGGTGTAAATTTACGTCATATAAAAGATATCAAGTTCATGTAAAGAGAATGTCTCCTTATATTTTCTGACAAGTAAGTTATATTTATATACATTATCAAATAATATTATTAAGATAATTATGATTTAATTTTAATTATTATAACTAATAATTGAGTTTATTAATTAATACCTTAAATTTTGGGTTTAATATAATAGATAGATAAGTCCAATGGGCCGAGTAGTAAACAATTCTGGACTGGTTTAAGGGTTCTGATGTATCGGGCTTTGACTCTTCTTTCTTGTACTTCCTTCTCCCAGAAGAAAAACACTCTCTCACAGAAGAAGAAGACAGTGAGGGCACTTTAGTACAGCCTTTCCCTATCCCCCACAAGAGTCTTTCGGTGGAGATTAAGGTACAGTAAGCTTTCTTGTGTGTTTTGTCCTCTTTTTTCTTTTCACACTATGTGCTTGTTTGAAGCAAGTCCATGTACTTAGTCGGACTAATACTCAGCAAGAAGCTTTCTTTTACGGCTAAGAATTCTTGTTGGTGCTTTTTGACTAATGGGTTGCCCGAATTTTGGGATTGAGATTGTCTTTTCGAGATTAATTCAATGAAGTGAATTTCTGTGAGCTTATAAGACTATTTTCTTAGCATACACAGACGGATTTCAGATGTGTCTACTGATTCGTGTTTATATTCAGTCTATTAAGCTGAACAGGAAGTACTTGACTTTGCTGTGGTTGATTAAGGTGGATGATGACCGTTAAGCATCGATGGACACAGTCACCATTGATGGTCATGGAATTAGCTTAAACGTTTAAGCATCTGGCTTTATGTCTTTCTGTTCAACTTGAAATTCCTTGTTTGAAATCTAACTTGTTAAGAATTAACTTGTGTAGAATTAGACTGAAACTGTGTAATTGGTGGATGGTTGTCAACTCTCCTAGCTATGTTACACCCAATATGCCTGAACTTAGATGTGGTTCTGTTATCTAAGCTTCCTTTGCTTCTATATTTATACGGTAGATATGTTCCGGGATAATGTTATAGATAATATATTGTATTCGATCTTCATATTCTTTTTCTTGTTGTGTTCATTTTCAATGGTGCATTGAAACTGTTATACAGTATTTTGTGATAATCACTCCTCCAAACATCCCCAATTATACCGCTTTTTGCTTTTACAGGGTAACAAAACAGATATAGTCATTTGCAGTTATGATGATCACCATTTTGTGAGTAAGAGGCTCCCATCTGCATAAATTCATAGGTATGCGTCTTCCCCTTTTTGTGGGTTGGCCTCTAATGTTCATCATTCTTTTCAGGTGATTGCTGTTAGGAATCTAAACCTTCCAAACCCACACCCAAGGATATATAATAAACAAAAATTGTTAAGTCAATTATAATGCATATTTGTTGGACTTAATTGTGGATGATTTGTGGAAATTATGTTCATAAATTGATAGAATTAATTGTTAAATGTCCACAGATGGTTTTCAATGCCGTAAAGACGAAAAAGGATCAAAACGAGGAAAGAAATGGCAAGAAGTTCGAAAATCCCCAATTTGGACGAAATTCAAAGATTAGGCGTGGGCACGCCTAAGGTCAAGAATTCTAAATCTGCAGAGTTTCCAGAAGATGGTATCCCAGTAGAACAAAAGTGCCAAAGATTCTGTGGGGTCCCTTTTTAAGAAGTTTTCCGCTGAAATTTAAAGATGATTTAAGTGGATGGAATAAAAAAAAGATCATGAGGAGATTTTAAAAAGGAGCTGACGTGGACAAGAGCTAGGTTTTTGGAGGAGATAGGCAATCTTTGGAGAGCAGCCGCAGGGAGCACACTTCTAGAGTTTTTACGCAGAGTTTTGAAGAAAAAGAGGCCATCGCATATCACTGGATTTTCTTAGTTTTCATAGTTTAATTTTCTGGGCACTGTTCAAGTAGTTAAATAGTTGGCTGTTGGACTTATTCAACTTCTGGTTTTCTTGTCTTTAATTTTCTGCATAATTTCTCTTGTCATTAACGTTACTTTTACTAAAAACTAGTTATGGAGATTGTCTCTTTATTTATTTCTTTTGTTTTCAATTCAAGTATGAGTAACTAATTTTCTTGTCTTGGTTGAGGGATCCGTGTTCCATGCTATTGAGGTGAGATGTTCTAAATCTTATTCATGTTTATTAACGTTCATTGGGTAATTTCAGATTAATCTTTTTAATTGGATTCGTTAGTTTCTAGGTGCTTGCACTAGGAATTAATGGATTTAATCGCTAGGTTAACAAAATCGACGCTCAATTTTGGTAACATAGTAGCAATTAGGATTAACCCTCTACGTTAGAGTCGGAAAATCCTAAGAAATTATCCACTGATTGATTTCATGTCGTACATGTTATCACTTGTCATTGGTTCTTAATGCTATTAAGCGCTTAATCTATGATCGTATCTAGATTGTTGTTTAATAAGGTTCTAGGATACATGTTTCTAGTCAATATTATTGATAGAAAATTCTCTCAATGAATGTTCGTTAATAATTATAATTTTCGCCGAGGATCCATAATAGCATGGTAACACCGGTGATCAAACCAAGGTATTTTCCTATCGATTTTTCGATCTTGATTATTACTTGAATTTGCAATTTTCCTTTCGATTTTTATTCTTCTTTCAAGAAGTAACAAAACCCCTTTTTATTATTTGTGTCGTTTGAATTAAGTGATTTTCATAATCGTAAAATTCCTCGTGGGAACGATATCCGCTTCCGCTACTACATTAATTTGTTTTAACGAAGTGAAAATTTTATATTTGGTTGCGCGACAAGATCACCAAATTTTACGCCGTTCTTGGGAATCTTGACGGTTTATATACGTTACGCGCTCAAACCAATCGAAAATTTGCAAGATAATCCCGAGATAGAAAAGACAAAAAAAGACTACAAAATGACCAAACAATGTTAGAAGGAGACGAAAAGATGGACAGGATAGTCGCCAATCTCACTCTTCGTGAATTAGCCGCTACCGATCGACGCAAGCAACAACCCCATCGCATCAATTTTCCGAATTTAGGTGATAATAATACTTTTGAATTAAAATCGGTGATTCATTTATTGCCTATTTTCGGGTTTACTGGGGAAGATCCATACAAGCACTTAAAGGAATTTGATGTAGTTTGCATGGAATGAAGCCACCAATGTGACGGAAGAACAGATCAAGTTGAGAGCTTTTCCGTTTTCCCTTAAAGATGACGCGAGGATTGGCTTTATTATTCATTTGGAGAAAACGATGCGATACATGGGCGAGATGAAGAGACTTTTCTTCGAGAAATATTTTCCAGCATCGAGCTGCCAATATTCGGAAAGAGATTTGTGGAATTCGTCAACATCTGGAGAAACACTTTACTTAATATCGGGAAAGATTTAAAAATTATCGCGAAGTTGTCCGCATCATCAAATAACCGAACAATTGTTAATTCAAGATTTTTATGAAGGACTTTACTTTCGGACAGAGCATGATTGACGCCGCCAAAGGTGGTGCCTTAGTTGACAAAACGCCAAGAAATGCGAGAGAATTGATAGCGAACATGGCCTCCAATACACAACGCTTTGGAATCAAATGCAGTCACGGGTCAAAGGCGTGAATGAAGTTATTACGACTTCGTGAAAAGCGATTGGATGACCTCACTTCTTTAGTGCGACGCTTAGCGGTCTCGAGAAAAGAAGAAGCTAAGGTATGTGGAATTTGTTCAATGGTTGGACATCCTCTTGATTCATGTCCAATTTTGCGGAAGACAATCTTGAGCAGTGAATGCCGTGGGAGGATTCAATGGACCAAATCAAAGGAAGTACGACCCATTCTCCAACACTTATAATCCGGATGGCGCGATCATCCGAACTTCCGATATGGGAATCCTCGAGGACAACAAGTTTCCACGAATTTCCAGCCATATAGACCACCATTCATGCGGCGCCAAAACCCAAATATACCGTCAACTTCCAAGGTAAGTCTTCTTTAGAAGAGGCATTACAAACTTTAACCACGAATACTTTGGCGTTTGGCAAATGTCTACTAAGCGAGCATTGAAACTTGGAAAATCAACAAAGAAATTTTGACAATCAATTGAGTCAAATTGCAGCAGCGTAAACCGATCGAATCGCGAATTCTGGAAATTTTCCAGCACAACCGGAGGTGAATCCTAGACAAAGTGCAAAGGCAATCACGTTGCGAAGTGGTAAAGAATTGCGGAATCAATTCAAAGCTTCAAACGAGAAATAGAGGAAGAGATCACGCACTCACCGGAAGAGAAGCAAAAGTCGTGATTAACAAGGTGCTTCCACCTCCTTTTCCGAGTAGATTAGCAAAGCGAAGAAGGAAGAACAAGAAAAGGAAATTTTGGACACTTTCCGAAAGGTTCGGTAAATATTCCTCTTCGATGCAATTAAACAGATTCAGCGTTATGCTAAATTTCTTAAGGAGCTTTATGCGTCCAAGAGGAAATTAAAATCCAATGAGAAAGTTCAGTTAGGCGAAAACGTTTCAGCCATTTTGCAAAAGAAAAAGCTCCCACCGAAATGCCAAGATCCAGGTATGTTTACTATTCCGTGTCAAATTGGCAATCTGCGAATTGAAAGGGCTATGTTAGATTTAGGTGCGTCCATTAATGTCATGCCATATGATGTTTATAAATCTTTGAATGTTGGACCTCTTAAAGAAACTAACGTGGTGATTCAATTAGCGGTCGATCAAATGCTTACCCGAAGGTGTCTTTAGAGGATATATTGGTTCAAGTGGGAAACATGCTTTTTCCTACTTTTATATTTTGTAGATGGGCACAGATGACTCATCATCTTCCACTCCGATTTTATTCGGAAGACCGTTTTTGAAAACAACTAGAACAAAAATCGATGTTCACGACGGGTCGTTAACTATGGAATTTGATGGTGACTTAATTAAATTCAATATCTATAATACCATGAAAATTCCAGATGATGAGCAATCTGTTGTCTATGTAGATTTTGTTGACACATGGATGCAGGAACATTGGACTTCGGACATCACAGATGAAGATGAATTAGTGGAGGATGCGTCAGTTTTTCATGGGTGTGAAGAATCAGCAAAATTGGAAGTCACCAAGAGATTGCGATTGTTCACCAAGGGATGAGGAGCTTGCGTTGTTTGAAGACTCGAGAGGGAACGTAACTGGCGCAAAACGTTGGCAAAATAAGGAGGAATTTACGCTGACTAGGGAAGCCAAGGTAAAAACGCTACAGTGGGAGGAAGATGCTGATTTGATGGTGCTTAACAATCAAGAGGACATGTTCACGTGCGATGGAAACAGCCACCCCATTTCTCCAGCAACTTACGTCCATACAAGCTTCAAGAGAGGAAGACAAGTTGCTGTCATCATTGATCAAACCACCAACTTTGGAATTGAAAAGCTTGCCCAATCACCTTAAATATATCTTTTTAGGTGAGAAAGATACATTGCCTTTGATTATTTCTAACCAACTTTCTGATTTGCGGGAAAATCAATCGATCAATGTTTCAAGGCGATAAAGAAGCTTTTGGGTGGACAATCGCCGATTTGAAAGGAATCAGCCCCACTATATGCATGCATCGAATTTTGATGGAGGATGAGGCGAAGAGGTGCGGCAACCACAAATACGACTTAACCCGCCAATGATGGACGTGGTAAAGAAAGAGATTTTGAAACTTCTTGACGCAGGCATCATTTATCCGATTTCGGACAGTAAGTGGGTAAGTCCGGTACAAGTCGTACCGAAGAAAACTGGTGTTACGGTAATGGAAAACAACAACGGTGAGTTAATTCCACTCGTGTTCAAAATGGTTGGCGGTATGCATAGATTATAGGAGGCTTAATTCGCCATTAGAAAAGATCACTTTCCGCTTCCTTTTATCGATCGGATGCTTGAAAGATTAGCGGGAAAATCTCACTATTGTTGTTTAGATGGGTATTCAGATATCATCGATTTTGGTGGCACCACGAGATCGGAAAAGACGACCTTCACATGCCCATTCGGTACCTTCGCCACCGATTTAATGCCATTTGATTGTGCAACGCACCAATGACATTCCAACGGTGTATGGTAAGTATTTTCTCCAATTTGGTTGAAAATTGCATGGAAATTTTATGGACGATTTCACGGTATATGGAGAGTCTTTTGAAACATGCATCATTAACCTTGAAAAGTGCTAAACGTTGCATTGAAACTAATTTGGTTTTAAATTACGAAGTGTCACTTTATGGTTAATGAAGGCATTATTTTGGGTCACACTGTTTCGTCAAAAGGAATTGAAGTCGATAAGGCCAAGATAGATGTTATTCAATCTTTATCTTACCCGCGAATGTGCGGAAGTTCGTTCTTTCTTGGTCATGCAGGATTTTATCGGCGATTTATCAAGGACTTCTCCAAGATTACGCACCCACGTGCCAATTACTCCAAAAGATGTGCAATTCAATTTTGATGAACAATGCCAAATGCGCTCAACGAGCTAAAGGAGCGTCTCACTACCGCACCAATTATTCAGCCACCACGCTGGGACATTCCTTTCGAGTTGATGTGCGACGCGTCATTATGCAAGAGGCGTGGTGTTGGGACAAAAGTGGATAAGGTACCGCATGTCATTTATTATGCTTCTATGACACTTAATGATGCGCAGAAAATTATTCCACAACGGAGAAGGAGTTTCTAGCAATGCCTTTGGCTTGGAGAAGTTTCGGTCTTATTTGTGGGGACCAAGGTGATTATTTATTCCGATCATGCCGCTAAAGTACTTAGTGAACAAGAAAGAAGCCAAACTTAGATTGATTCACCGGATCTTATTGATACAAGAATTTGATGTGGAAATTGCGATAAGAAAGGAGCGGAGAATTTGGTGGCCGATCACTTGCCGAATCACACCCAAGCTACATCGATGTCCTTCACGACAAATTTCGGATGAGAGCCTTTTCAGCGCTCAACAGTAACCCTTGGTATGCGTACATAGTAAATTTTTAGTTACCAAGTCGTTACCTAATGATTTGTCTAGAGTGAAAAGATAAAATAAAGCGAGGCTAAATATTATGTTTGGGATGAGCCTTACCTGTGGAAATTTTGTCTTGATCGATTGTTAGGAGATCGTCACAGATGATGAAGTTTCATCTATTTTACAATTTTGTCATTCATCTGTGTGTGGGGACATTTCGGCCTAAACGAATCACGGAAAATTTTAGAATGTGGATTGTTTTGGCCTAAGTTATTTTATGACTCTTACATGTTTTGCAAGTCTTGTGATCGTTGTCGAGAGACAGGTAACTTGGGATCCAAGAATCGATGCCATTGACTGAACATTCGGTATGTGAAATTTTGATGTTTGGGGCATAGATTTTATGGGTCCGTTCCTTCTTCTTTCGGTAAGAATTACATTCTCTTGGCAATGGATTATGTTTCTAAGTGGGTTGAAGCTAAGGCTACTATATCGATGATGCTAAAGCGGTCATTGATTTTGTTAAATCAAATATTTTGTCGGTTTGGAATGCCTCGAGCCATCATTAGCGATCGAGAACGATTTTGCAACAAGATTTTCAAGCGCCATGAAACGATATGGTATTACGCACCAATCTCTACCGCCTATCATCCGCAAAACCAAGGCAAGTGAAGTATCCAACAGGAAATCAAGTCTATCTTGGAAAAAGTGGTTAACCCAAACCGCAAAGATTGGAGTCTTCGTTTGGATGACGCTTTATGGGCTTATCGGATCGCATACAAAACTCCTATAGGTATGTCGCCTTACAAAGTTAGTTTTCGTAAGCCTTGTCATTTACCCGTGGAAATTGAACATAGAGCTTATCAATCGTCAAGCGGTTGAACATGGATCAATTAGAGGTAAGCACTAGTCGAAAATTACAATTGCAAGAGTTGGAGGAGATTCAGAATGAAGCATATGAAAATTCAAAATTTACAAGGATAAAACTAAAGCTTTTCATGATAAGATGATTTCTAGGAAACATTTTCCATTGGACAAAAGTTCTTCTTTATCATTCAAAGCTTAAGTTATTTCTGGAAAATTACGATCTCGCTGGCTCGGCCTTTTATTGTTACTAACGTGTTTTCTCATGGTGCGGTGGAAATTGAGCATAGATACTTCTAAAGTTTTCAAGGTTAACGGACACCGCCTTTAAGCCTTATTATGAGCATTCACCGATCGAATGTGTCGACGAAATCGGGTTGGTTTCACCAACTTATCTACTCAATCGGTAAGTTCCAACATGAGTCTAGCTTACGACTATAAAGAAGCATGTTCAGAAGTGTTCAGTTTGTCATTATTCCTTCTTTAATAGTTTTATTTTCATTATTTAGTTAGGAATTTTAATTTGTTTTATTATTATTTTCTGTCACAATTTTTATTTTGTTTTAATTTTCTTATCGCTTTTCATTTACTTTAAATTTCTTTAAAAAAAAAAAAAAAACGCAAAACGAAAATTAATTTTGGTTACCGCCTCCTTTTGTTTTCCCCAACTCACTTAACCTCTCCTCTCGCATCTTGTTCCTTTAGCCACGGCACTGCTTCTCTCCTCTTCTCAGTTTTCTTCTTCTTCTTTGATTTCCACCAAACCCCTCACGCTCACGTACCAACTCCACCCCATCTTCTCCACATTCGTGGTCTGTCTTCCCTTCGATTTTCCCCAACATTCTCCAGCCCATTCACGACATTACCTCAATCCCTAATTTTCCAGATTTCTTTTCACCACAACCCTTCATTCTTGCTATTTCTCCGCCATTCCACAATGTCCACCGCCATCACCTCGATTTTTACCACTAATTCCTCTTATCTTTCAATTTCTTCATCTCTCACATTTACAAAGAACCACAAGTCCCGAATCGCCAACCTCAAGTCTCGCTTCATCGCTTTTAATTTTCCCATTCCACCTTCTCATTCACGTTTTGGTACTTTCGTGACTATTGTATCTTGTATGTGCATTTCTATCCACCGATTACCACAATGCCCGAATCTAACCGCCAAGCGGAGAAGGAACTGTCCCCATTCAAAGTTGTTTACCCACCACAAGCTCCACCAAGAACCGCAGCTTCAACTTCCACACCGACGTACCAGTACCCAACTCCAAGAACGCGTCACGATCCCAACAAGGTAGAGGTGGAAACCGCACACGATCTCAAAACGCTGGATGCACCTCCTTTGTGGTTACCCGACGATACCAAAAATTTGAGCTTCTTCAACAATGAAAGATATCTCCTCAGAAGTCTATTAACTTTGATACACCGCAAGCGTTAGCGATATGATAGTTTTGTGCAATTATTGGGTCCTATCGCATGGAGTTCTTTTGCTCGATAAATTGTCCCGCTTCCACGAATTAACCAGGAATTTTATACCACATTTCGCTTAATTGTGGCGACAATTTTCATATGCATCTCGCGGACGCCGTTGAATTTCGATTAATGGGACGAAATTTGCCTTTTCGATTCTTGACTTTAATGTTGCATTGGGATTTATGTCTCATCGCGATATTGAATCAATTATTTCTAACTCTCGATGTGATTTTCATTACGATTTCAATGCTTGGAACTATGGCATCAATGGTCTGCTGACCTCGTCCCTACAATGCTAGTTTGTTCAAGAGTTCTTTTCTTAGCAACCCGGTTTTCAAAATTATGCATCGGTTGTTAGCCTTCAATTTTTCTGGTCGTAAGGATGCTGCAGTACTTTATCAAAGGCTGAATTTTACTTTACATGGTGTATGGATAGACATATTCTGCCAATTTAGGATTTTGGTTTATGAATCGCCATTCTGTGTTGCAAAACAACAAAACCATTAATCCTTGGTTCATATATCACCCAGATGGTCGTTAATTTGAATGTGTTAGATCTTGAGCATACCGACATGACGGTGGCTTGTGAGCTCGAGCCATTGGATATCGACTGCTTATGCAGGATGGGATTGTGGACCTAAGCCAAGACACCTCTCTTTACTCTTCCCGGCCGACCACTTTCCCTAGCACCAACCTCAACAGAAGTCGTCGACTCCATCGGTTGCACCACACAATCAGCCACAGAGAACTCACGCCTCGTCCCAACGCAATGATGACCGTGACACTCGCCTTAGCAGACTTGAATCGGCAATGCACCGATGGAAACCAACCTAATAGCCTATTGAAGTATCAAGGCTTTCACTACCCCACCCACCGACACCCCGATCCCGCTTAATAGAGAAGCTTCCTTACCTCTTTTCCTTTATTTATTTATTTATTTATTTTTATTTTTATTTTATTTATTTTATTTTTTTTTTATTTTTTTATTTTTCTTTTCTATCATCGAGGACAATGCTTTGAGTTTTGGTGTGGGGAGTTCTTTACATTTTATGTGCATAATTTTGGTTTTATGTGCACATTGTCGGAATATTTTGGTTGTTTTGATTGAATTTTGATGTCGTTTTGGTTGAATTTTATCGAGTAACATATCAAACCATGAAACTTTGTCATAGTAATTTGACGAGATTGGGAATACACATGAAGTTGATTTGGGCTAAGTAGTTTTAAGATGCGACACATTGATTAATTGCTCTAACTAATCTTATAGACTTGGTCAAAATTTTGCAATTGGAGTGATGGAGTAAACTGTGAAACTTAAGTGGATTCTTAATTTCAATTCACCAAATGAGGAAATTGAGCCTAAATGACATCATCTTCATGTCATAATATTTTCTTGAATTGAATGGTGCTCCTCTAGTCAGGTTGCCTCTAGAACTTGCATGGAACCTGTTTGTGTATTGTTTGGTCACAAGGACTTAGAAATGATTAAGGCCATCTTTGTTTAAAACCATTTGGCTTAAAAAATTGACTCACCTACTACTCTTCCTTTGGAAACAATTTTGAGCCTTGACCTTATTCCTCGAGTCATCACCTCACATTAGAAACCTAACAACCCCATTAGCTTACCTTATCACAAGTTGAATGAAGCATTAACTAAATTGGGACTTTTGTTATATAGTGTGATCTCGAGATACTTTTATAGGTACATCTACTCATATTTTATCACTTTCTCGTGTTGTTATTATTTTCCGTGTTCTTAGAACTATTTCATTTAAAAAAAAAAAAAAAAAAAAAAAAAAAGAAAAAGAAAGAAAAGAAAACAAAAAGAGAGAAAATCAGAAAAGGAAAGAGGAGAAAGAATAAAGTATAGTAGCTTGAGTTAGAATGAATAGATGTAGTTCCTTTTCATGTTTGTCTCAGTAGTTAAATTGTGTGTTCTTTTTTTTAATTGATGCTTTATGAAAACTTGTGACAAAACCTCCTTACCATATTTTTACCTCACCCATGAACCAAGCCCCATTACAACCATTAAGAAAGTCCTTTTGATCTATGAGCCCATGTGATCTAAATGAATAAGAATTGGTGAAATTGCAAGCCTATGGTAAAGGCAACATGGTAGAGTGAGATTTAAGTGAAACAACCACCCGAAACACTTGAGTGTAAGAGCGAAATCCGTGAGAAGAATTCACTTAATTTCATGTTTATTGTTGAACAAAGGTGCTGAATTTTGACTTCGCTTATTTGAATTGGTGAAAGGCAATTATGATGTATGCTGCAAATTGAATTTGGTTAGCCTAAGTTGGTGGATTGTGTGCACTTAATTTCAAGGATAAATTGATTGAGTTAATGGTTTGATGTGTTGCTCGAGGGCTAGCAAAGGTTCTGTGTGGGGGAATTTGTTAAGTCAATTATAATGCATATTTGTTGGACTTAATTGTGGATGATTTGTGGAAATTATGTTCATAAATTGATAGAATTAATTGTTAAATGTCCACAGATGGTTTTCAATGCCGTAAAGACGAAAAAGGATCAAAACGAGGAAAGAAATGGCAAGAAGTTCGAAAATCCCCAATTTGGACGAAATTCAAAGATTAGGCGTGGGCACGCCTAAGGTCAAGAATTCTAAATCTGCAGAGTTTCCAGAAGATGGTATCCCAGTAGAACAAAAGTGCCAAAGATTCTGTGGGGTCCCTTTTAAGAAGTTTTCCGCTGAAATTTAAAGATGATTTAAGGGATGGAATAAAAAAAGATCATGAGGAGATTTTAAAAGGAGCCGACGTGGACAAGAGCTAGGTTTTGGAGGAGATAGGCAATCTTTGGAGAGCAGCCGAGGGAGCACACTTCTAGAGTTTTTACGCAGAGTTTTGAAGAAAAGAGGCCATCGCATATCATCGGATTTTCTTAGTTTTCATAGTTTAATTTTCGGCAATTGCTCAAGTAGTTAAATAGTTGGTCGTTGGACTTATTCAACTTCGGTTTTCTTGTCTTTAATTTTCTGCATAATTTCTCTTGTCATTAACGTTACTTTTACTAAAAACTAGTTATGGAGATTGTCTCTTTATTTATTTCTTTTGTTTTCAATTCAAGTATGAGTAACTAATTTTCTTGTCTTGGTTGAGGGATCCGTGTTCCATGCTATCGAGGTGAGATGTTCTAAATCTTATTCATGTTTATTAACGCTCATTGGGTAATTTCAGATTAATCTTTTAATTGGATTCGTTAGTTTCTAGGTGCTGCAACTAGGAATTAATGGATTTAATCGCTAGGTTAACAAAATCGACGCTCAATTTTGGTAACCGCAAGTAGCAATTAGGATTAACCCTCTACGTTAGAGTCGGAAAATCCTAAGAAATTATCCACTTGATTGATTTCATGTCGCATATGTTATCACTTGTCATTGGTTCTTAATGCTATTAAGCGCTTAATCTATGATCGTATCTAGATTGTTGTTTAATAAGGTTGCTAGGATACATGTTTCTAGTCAATATTATTGATAGAAAATTCTCTCAATGAATGTTCGTTAATAATTATAATTTTCACGAGGATCCATAATAGCATGGTAACACCGTGACCAAACCAAGGTATTTTTCCTATCGATTTTTCAGTCTTGATTATTACTCAATTTGCAATTTTCCTTTCTCGATTTTTATTCTTCTTTCAAGAAGTAACAAAACCCCTTTTATTATTTGTGTCGCTTGAATTCGTGATTTTCATAATCGTAAAATTCCTCGTGGGAACGATATCCGCTTGCCGCTACTACATTAATTTGTTTTAACGGAAGTGAAAATTTTTATATTTGGTTGCAGGCGACAGTATCACCAAAAATATCAGAAAATAACAATACAAGAAAATTTACGTGAAAACTCCCAAATTGGAGAAAAACCACGGACACCGAGAAGAAAACCCACTATGTGAAAAATTCTTACAATCACACAATTTTTCCTCTCACCCAATCCCCCAATACACCAACACACTCACAAAAAAATACACGAGACAAACTCTCCAACTCCCACCTCAAAAGAGGAATTTAACTAGAGTCAAATTTGTACTACAAATCTTTGACTTTGGTTTGGTGCATCAACTAAGGAAGTAGCCACCTCCTTATATAGGTGAAAGCCTTGCCCCAATTGTTGTCCCCAACCAATATGGGACAACAAAGGAGCCAAACCCAATAATCTCCACCTTGGCGACTTTGATTGATCCCACAATCACGCTCCACCTCAATGAAGATCTCCTGAAAATAACATAACTCTCAATATAGAGAATTATCATGCTTCACGGCATCATGCTCCACCATAAAAGCATACCCACTCAGAATAAACCAATTCTAAGCCTTTTACTCGACACATGTCGAAAATAACCTTGCTGAAAAATTATGGTGCAACTCTCATGTTTGGCTTTCATGGAAGTTCATCAGCCATCGACATAAATTCTATCACACACCTTGTATTAATGTCAAACTAATGCCCGTGTGTAAACTTGTGGACCCGCTAACAGTAACACATCCTCTATCATGGCAACTTTGGGATTAACGGCATGGCATGAGGATGTACATGCCCCCTTCTTAGAGAGCAAGATCATCATCCATGGAGACAATGTTAGCGACATTGTCAGTCTTTCCATTAATCGACCAGAGCCTCTCACAACCCGCCTACCTCTCTGACAATTTTTCTTCACATGTCCAGATTGTTCACAATTCCAAAGAAACGACATTTTTTTCATAGAGTTCTTCTTCCGATATTCGCTACCATCAAAGCCGAAGTTTTCAAGAACATTTCCACCACCCGCCTTCTCTCTTCGAAAAGAATTTTCCAAGAACTTCGTAAAAACTATCTTCTCCTTCCCATGAATCAAAATCGGTTTCATGTGTTCATATGAAGGTGGAAGAGACCAGATGAGTCTCAATGCTTGATCCTCATCATCTATCCGAACTCCAATTGCCTCCAGTTCAGAGACGATCCCATTGAGAACACTTAAATGATCTGAAATTGTAGTATCTTCCCTCATCCGCAGTGTATGAAACTGCTCCTTTAGGTACACCCGATTTGAGACACCCTTTCTTTGATACAACTTCTCGAGCTTTTCTCACAGTTCCTTTGCTGTAGATATTCCATGCACATTCGCAAGGACATTCTTAACCAAACACAATCGTATCCCACTTGCTGCTCTCAAATCTAGATCCTCTCAATCTTCATCGCTCATACTAGATTTTCATGTACTACTATCAGGGATCTGTCTGCCTTTCAATGCCTTGTATAACCCTGACTGAATCAAAATATCCCTGACTTGTACTTGCCACAAGCCAAAATTGATTTTTCCGTCGAATTTTTCCACCTCAAATCTAAGAGGATTCGAAGCCCTATTTCCTGACATTTTTCTTGTACTCTTCTGCCTTGATGAATTTTACCGTAGAAGTGAATAGTACACCAGAAAAGTTTACAGGAAAGAGAGGTGGGTCACAACGGACACTCTTAAATACCAAGTCTTTCCTTAGCTAAAACTTTCCTAGACATGTACTACCACACTACTACACCAAATCTCCATCGCACCGAATGAATCTTTCTCGAGAAAATCTTTTCTGATGTGGAAGATCAGTCAAAACTGCGACCACAAAGCATACTTAGAATTTTCAAGAAAAACACACCTTGGCTCTGATATCACTTGTTAGGAATCTAAACCTTCCAAACCCACACCCAAGGATATATAATAGACAAAAATATCAGAAAATAACAACACAAGAAAATTTACGTGGAAACTCCAAAACTGGAGAAAAACCACGGGCACCGAGAAGAAAATTCACTATGTGAAAAATTCTTACAATCACACAATTTTTCCTCCTACCTAATCCCCAATACACCAACACACTCACAAAGAAATACACAAGACAAACTCTCCAACTCCCACCTCAAAAGAGGAATTTAACTAGAGTCAAATTTGTAGTACAAATCTTTGACTTTGGTTTGGTGCATCAACTAAGAAAGTAGTCACCTCCTTATATAGGTTAAAGCCTTGTCCCAATTGTTGTTCCCAACCAATATGGGACAATAAAGGAGTCAAACCCAACAATTACAACACAAATAGGAACCATGGGAACAATACTGCAGGCCAGGTTCATATCTTTTCTCTTTTGCTTCTTAGATTCTTCTTCTCTCTAAGAGGATATGATTTTTTGTTAAAGAGTTTGAACTTTGCGATTCAGTACGGTAGTCTTTATTAGATTTTGAAGAGATAGCATAAGTTGACATGTTGTTGCCTAGGTAAAATATATCCCAGACACCTGATTGAGAGTAGATGCTTGTTTTAGCGGCGCAAAATTTAGATGGTAAGTTATAAGTGACAGTTTCCCACCCAGAATTGCACATCTTTATTTCGATCCCTCTGTACGTGTCTATGTGCGTACTGTAATAACTGACATTTGAACCAGATAGAAAAAGTTTAATCTCAAGTTTTCTTTGTGTCTTGCCCAACCTTTAGAAATTAACTAGTTTGCAAGATGAATTGGAAGTTATAAGCGTTAGTGAGATAGAAATATGATCACGTACTTGTCTTAGTTATACAACATCTTCTACGATTCTCTGTAATTATCTTAGAGTTATACGAACTAATGATGACTTTTACGTGACACCCTTCTGGTATATCCGCACTATGTTGCCAGGAAGGAAGAAGGGATGTCTACGGAGCCAACTTATAATGTATCGGTCATATTTGGCAAACGGGACGAGGTAAGAATGTGACCTTACTTAGTGGCCTATTTCTTTGATTTAAATTTTTTGTTCATTTTGTTTCAATGTGATGGTGCAGCCAATGCTCGTAGCTTGTGCACGCCGATTGATTGAACACATCACGTATGCATCTTGGTCACAACTATAAAAGGATGCCTTTGGTTTCAATCTTCTGAAACTTGATATCTAATCATGTATTCGAAACGGACAGTTACTAACATTCAACTTGATGTGTCGGCAGTAACTCTGGTTCCTCTAGGCCACTGGTGTTATCGCTTGGTCTTAAAGATCATTCAGTGGTAAGGCTTAAGATGTCTTCTTTCAATCAAGCAAAGGCGTAACTCTCATCATTGAACTCTTTTTGTTATGCAGGAAACACTGAAAGGAGTTGTTTCTGCCATAACTGAAAATCATGTATGGTAGCTAGCTTCTACTGGATTTCAGACTTCATAATTTGCCCGAGAGACTGAAAGTTTGGTGAGGGCTATTATAATCTACAATGGTCTCGGTTGAATGTTTTGAGGTACCAAACAGAAACTGAAAATGGGAAAACAGATTTCTTGCTGCTGTTCTTAACTTGTACTTGACAATCTTGGATGATTTTAGTTTTAAAATATTTGTTGAGTACAAGATCATAGATAAAGAAGAGAAACAATAGATTACAGAATTTGCAATACACAATGCAACTAAGCGACGACCAAACTGTACCATAATTACATGTTGTACATGAAGTGAGACCAAAGGACTGAGACTCAAAATTTGGGTGTGTCTACCTTAGCACTTGTTTACACATATGATACACTAAAAATGCAAAACGTAAAGGCTCCTAATACCTTGGAAGCACTTTGGCAGCTTCTATGAAACTCGTGTTACTAACGAAACAATCTGGTTGTTGAAGGTACAAAGACAACGGTTCAATTGTCTTTCCTTGCAGGAAAATATTGAGTTAAGCTGTCTTTCCAACTGCATATAGAATACATTATTGGCAAACAAAATCACAAATGACAGACCGCAAGAACAGTTTTGGGAAATGATTGTCAAGGAATAAAGTTCATTACGTGTGAGAAGATAACTAGTAATTCTGGACAAAGCTAAAAGCAAAAAAAGGCTTGTAAAGGATGTGACGTCCGAAAAAGGTAATCTACCTTGATTTCATGGAGGAAAGGTAGAACGTAGTTCGTTCATATAAGAGCGAAAACTGAATAAGAACAAATCATCCAAAGAAGTAGAGTTTTCACAATGATCTTGATACAATAATACAAGAGTGTTATAAAAGATAGAAATAATATGGTGTACCACTAATTGTAGATGCACCATTTAATAGTTAGTGTACATATGGACTGGTTTGGTTTTACCTAACACAAGAATGAAGTAGGTGATTATTGGTTAGGTTTTACCTAACACAAGAATGAGTTAGATGGTTATTGGTTAGGTTTTACCTAACACAAGAATGAGATAGATGGTTATTGGTTAGGTTTTACCTAACACAATAACATATATGGAGTAGTTGGTCACATGTGTATTAGGTGGTTAAAATGTACTATAAATAGAAGGGTTAACTTGATGTAAGACACACCATTTTTTCATAAGAATAATTCTCCTCTCCCAAATATTCTTACATTTTAGTTTCGGTTTTATAACACGTTATCAGCACGAAGCTCTCATTTCTAAAATTCGGCTTATCAACATCAAGCAATCGTAAGGTTCTTCCGTCTACCTATATCGTACAAACGTTCTTCGGTTTACGTACATCAAACAAACGTAAGTTCTTCTGTTTATTTATCCTAGTTACGATGTTGTTAAAATAAAGTTCTTCTTTTTATCAACATTAATTATACTTATGATAATACGTAATTTATTGTATAATATACATCATCGATGTTTAAAAAATATAAAAATATATTTAAAAAAATGTATAACGGCTATATATATAACGGTAATATATATATAACGGTAAATTTATAACGACTAGGTAACGGTAAAAAAAAAAATTTTCTATAAATAGATACCACTCCTTCATAATTTACTTCATCCATATCTCTTACCTCAAATTTCTTACAAAAATATTTTTCAAATGTTGTCCGCTATTTCATTTTTTGTATAATTATAATCATTATATATCTTTGTTTAATTCTTAGTATAGAGCTAGATAATTCAGTTCAGATATATTTTCTCTCAAGAATACCATGTATTATGATCCCTATGTTGCTTCTTAGTATAGCATTTGAATGTAGCATGTAATTTATTTAATGTAATATCTCTTTGAATAACTGCTTTAATTATTTCTCTCTATTGTATAATAGTTGCCAACATGTTCAATCTTGCCAAAATTGAGTTCACGCTCTTGATGTTGCGGGCAATAATTATATGTCAGGATGATTGATGTCGAAATGCATCTTGAATCAATGGATCTTTTAGATACCATTAAAGAAAATAATACAACATCAAAACAAGATAAAGCCAAAGCGATGATCTTCATTCGTCGTCATCTTGATGAGGGATTAAAATAGAATACCTCACAATTAAAGATCCAAGTCATTTGTGGAAAAATTTACAAGAAAGATATGACCATCAAAAGGAAGTTTTACTTGCTTCGTGATGAATGGAGCGCTTTACGCTTCCAAGATTTTAAAAGGTCAATGGGTATAACTCATTTATGTTTAGAATTGTCTCACAACTACAATTTCAGGGCAAACAATCACTAAGGAAGATATGTTAGAAAAACATACTCTACCTTCCACGCACAAATGTAACATTGCAACAACAATATCGAGTGTGTGGATTTAAAAATACTCGACTGATTTCATGCCTCCTTGAATGGCAGAAGAATAATGAACTTTGATGAAAATCATCAATCCCGCCCATCATGGCGGCGGCATTTTCGAAGCAAATATTGCAATTGAAATGAAAGAAAAATCATCACGGGCCTAGTCGTGGTCGCGGTCGTGGCGGGTCGAATTCACATTCGTGGCAGTGGTGGTCGTGGACGTGGCGAGGAAGTTATCCATATAACTCTCTTCAAAGAAATACGAGCCACCACAATAACAAGCACCATATTAATGATGTTCATGAAAGTTCTTATAAGACTTCAGGAGATTCTTGCCTTAGATGTGGTACAAAAGGACATTGGGCTAAAGTTTGTCGAGTTCCTGAACATCTATGTCAGTTATACAAAGCATCCTTAAAAGGGAAAGAAAAGGAAGTGAATTTTACTGAACAACACCATTTAGGTGATTCAACTGACTTTGGTACTTTTGATTTTGATTTCATTGAGAATCATAATCCTTCAAATGACTCTACATATCTGAATGCTTCGGATTTTACTGATGATTTTGTGGATCAGGGCATTGTTGGTGGCAGTAGTAATGGAAATTAAAATAACGTACTTATGTTTGTGTTAAGTTTTATTATTATGTCACTCAGTTTCAATTGCTTGTTATGTTACTAGTTTCAATTCTGATTGCTTTTAAGTTAACATAACATCTCTTTCTTTTATTCTCGCGCAATTTTCTCATTAGATTATTTATTTTATGCGAAGTTTTGATATGGATCGCTCGTAAGAGGAGCGCAAATAATGATAATTTATGCATACCGGATAATGGCACAACGCACACTATCCTCGAAAGATAAGAGGTTCTTTTCGTAATTAAAACCAACAAAACAATTGTGAACACAATATCGTGTCCTATAGACTTGATTGAAGGAATTGGCAAGGCAAATTTCACATTACCAAATGGCACAAAGTTCTCAATACATGATGCCTTATTTCATGCCAAAGTCTAAAAGAAATTTGTTGAGTTTTAATGATATATATTCTCATAATATGATACTCATCAAGAATCGAGGGAAATATGAAATATATGTATCTTACAACCTCGTCAATCGTGAAAGATAAACATATTGGAAAAACTACCAATGCTCCCTACTGGATTGCATTATACATATATAAATGTGATAGAATCTAATATGGTAGTTAAAGCAAAACACATTGATCCTTTAATAATCTCTATTTGACATGATCGTCTGGGTCATCTAGGATCAACAATGATGCGAAAAATAATTGAGAATACACATGAACATCCATTGAGTAATAAAATGATTACTCAAATAAATAAGAGTCCATGTACATCTTGTTCTCTTGGAAAACTGATCATAAGGCCATCACCAGCTAAAATAAAATTGAATCACCGCTTTTCGAACGTATTCAAGGTGATATATGTGGACCAATTCATCCACCATGTGGACCATTTCGATATTTTATGGTATTGATAGATGCCTTCAGCAGATGGTCTCACGTTTGTCTACTATCAACTCGTAATATGGCATTTTCAAGATTTCTTGCACAAATTATTAAATTACGAGCACAATTTCCTGACTATACAATAAAGAAAGTCGACTCGATAATCTTTGGTGAATTCACATCCCAAACTTTCAATGACTATTGTATGTCAATCAACGATTATGGTCGAGCATCATGTTGCTCATGTGCATACTCAAAATGGTTTAGCTGAATCTTTAATTAAACGCCTTCACTTATTCTTTAACCATTGATGATGAGAACAAAGCTTCCAATTTACGTATGGGGTCATGCAATTTTACATCTTTGAGGCATTAATTCAGCATCCCACCAAGTGCATATCATACATACTTCCCACTACAACTTGCATTTGGTCAAGAGCCAAATATCTCCCATTTGAGAATTTTTGGTTGTGCAGTATATGTGCCTATTGCACCACCACAACATAATAAAATGGGACCTCAAAGAAGATTGGGGATATATGTCGGCTATGAAAGTACATATATTATTAGATATCTTGAACCTCAAACGGGTGATATATTTACAACACGTTTTTCTGATTGTCATTTTGATGAAAATACTTTCCCGACATTAGGGGGAGATAATAAACAATCGATGAAAGAAATTACATAGTGCGAACCATCATTATCAGATCTTGATCAACGCACAAAGCAATGCGAAATGAAGTGCAAAAGAATTGTGCATTTGCAAAGAATTGCAAATCAATTACCGATGCTTTCACAGATACAAAAAGAGTGACTAAATCATTTATACCACCAGAATGCTCCTCGCCGATTGAAATCCCAAAAGGACAATCGAGAACATGGTCACTCGTGAATCACGACACGCATGAAGCGTGGTAGACCAATCGATTCAAAGATAAAAATCCTCGAAAAGAAAAGGAGCAAATGTGATTAATGACCCCAAGATAGATAAAAGTGTTCTTTAGAAACACAAGATGAGGATAGTGTCCCGTAAGAGACACAAACCGACATTAATCAAGAAATCGCAATTAATTATATTCACACAAAAGAATTATGGAACCGAATGATATGAAAGAGATTGATGAAATATTTTCTTATGCTATAGCATGTGATATCCTCAATGAAAATGAAGATCCCAACCAAGATCTATCATTGAATGTCAAAATAGACATGATTGGGTTCAATGGAAAGATGCTATTGTTCAATTAAATTCTCTTAACAAGCGTAATGTGTTTGGACATATTGTCCTTACACCCCAAAGTGTAAAGCACAGTGGGTTACAAATGGGTTTTGTTCAAAACTAAATGAGAAAATGAGATTGTGAGATACAAAGCTCGACTTGTTGCACAAGGTTTTTCTCAAAGACCCTAATTGACTATGAACAAACATACTCTCTGTTATGGATACAATTACGCTTAGATATTTAATCGACTAATAGTTCTTGAACCGGAAATGCGCCTTATGGATGTTATTACACTTACCATGACGGATCACTGATAGTGATATTTACATGAAAATCCTCGAAGGATTCAAAATGCTGCAGATTAAAATCACAACCAAAGGAAAAGTATTCGATCAAATTGCAAAGATCCTTATATGGACTAAAGCAATCTGGACGCATGTGGTACAATCATCTAAGCGAGTATCTATTAAAGAAAGGATATGTAAATAGTCATATTTGCCCTTGCGTTTTTATAAAGAAAACAACATCCGAATATGTGATTATCGCTGTCTATGTTGACGATTTGAATATCATTGGTACTGCTAAAGAAATCCAAGAAACAGTGGTGTACTTAAAGAAAGAATTTGAAATGAAAGATCTTGGAAAAATTAAATATTGTCTTGGTCCGCAAATTGAACATAGACCAAGCGGAATCTTTAATGCATCAATCGATATACGTAAAAGGTATTGAGGCATTTTAATATGGATAAAGCAACTCTATTAAGTACACCAATGGTTGGTAGATCGCTTAATGTCGAGAAGGATCCATTTCGCCTCACGAAGAAAAACGAAGAAGCTCTTAATTCAAACGCCATATCTAAGTGCGATAGAGCTCTCATGTATCTTCTAATTGTCTTAGACACGATATAGCTTTTGTTGTTAATCTACTAGCAAGATTTAGTTCATCTCCTACTTAAAAGGCACCGGAATGGAATTAAACATCTATTCCATTAGCTTCGAGGTACAATTGATTTGAGATTATTTTACACTAAAATGCAAAACAAGTTTTGGTTGGTTATGCAGATGCAGTTACCTATCGATCCGCGTAAAGCCGATCCCAAACCGGTTATGTATTTACGTATGGAGGCACCGCAATTTCTTGGCGTTCACGTAAACAAACACTTGTTGCTACTTCTTCAAATCATCTTTGAAATCATTGCACTTCACGAAGCAATCCGAGAATGTGTATGGTTAAGGTCAATGACGCACCACATTTTAACAACTTGTGGCTTATCGACCAACAAAGAACCAACAATCATATTTGAAGACAATGCAGCATGTATCGCTTAAATAAAGGAGGTTATATCAAAAGTGATAGAACCAAACATATTCCTCCTAAATTTTTCCAATTCACCCAAGATCTCGATAAAAGCAAAGAAATCAACATCCAAGATATTCAATCAAGCAAAATTCATGGATCTTTTCACAAAGGCACTTCCTACTATACTTTTTCGTGAAGCATGTCCACGAGATTGGAATGCGACATCTAAGAAATTTATGAGAAAGAGCTCATTTTGTTAAATGAGGGAACTTCGTGAGCAGCACTCTTTTCCCTTATCATGGTTTTTATCCCACCGGTTTTTCCCGATAAGGTTTTAACGAGGCAACACCAAATGCGTTTAAAGGCCGTAGAAGAGACAATTATATGGCACACCAAGGGGAGTGTTATAAAGATAGAAATAATATGGTGTCTCACTAATTTTAGATGCACCATTTAATAGTTAGTGTACATATGGATTGGTTTGGTTTTACCTAACACAAGAATGAAGTAGGTGATTATTGGTTAGGTTTTACCTAACACAAGAATGAGGTAGATGGTTATTGGTTAGGTTTTACCTAACACAAGAATGAGGTAGATGGTTATTGGTTAGGTTTTACCTAACACAAGAATGAGGTAGATGGTTATTGGTTAGGTTTTACCTAACACAATAACATATATGGAGTAGTTGGTCACATGTGTATTAGGTGGTTAAAATGTACTATAAATAGAAGGGTTAACTTGATGTAAGACACACTATTTTTTCATAAGAAGAATTCTCCTCTCCTAAATATTCTTACATTTTAGTTTCGGTTTTATAACAAAGAGGATTTTCCCACCTCTCTTGAGGAATTCTAACCTCTTTCCTTTTGTTATCATTTTCTATTTCCTTGACATCATTTCTTCCATGTAGAACCACAGTAAGCAACCAGATTGACATGTGGATAAGTTTCTTTCGGTTAGGTGTAAATGTTGGGATATTCACCTGTCTACATCTAACAAGATCATAAACAACCTAATTTCGTGCTTCTACCATCAGATCAAAACCAGCTATATAGCATCTGGGGAAAAATTGATGAAAGAACTACTGAAACAGGAAGTGGGACTAATACAAGGGGCATACCTGAGACAGATGTTAAAGAGACTAAGCATGATGCTTTATGATTTTAGGAAAAATCCCATGTAGAATGTCACACAGAAATCCAGCCAAGTTAAAAAACATACCTGGGCATTTTTCATCTTCTGTTTTTGCAGTTCCTCAAGAACGCTTCCTGCACTGAAATGGGATTCAAGTCTTATAGTCATGCCAGAACAAAAGCAACAACTTCAAAACTAATGTCTGGGTATTCAACACTTTTAACAAAACCACATTGAAACAATCCCTAAGAGTTAAAAAAAGGAAAGTAAATAGCTGCATGCAGACCCATCCTAGTCTTGGATCTGCATGCAGCTATGTACCAGTGATGAGGCAGAATATTATGTTCTGAAATTTTTACAGAAATAGATCATTTTTCTATTGAGATTCCTGACTCAAATCCTCAACAAAGCAGCCTGATTTTTTAAATCCTCAATGTTGAAGCTCCAGGCACTGATTCCCCCTATCAACTCTTGCTGCAAGACAATCAGTGTCAGGTTCATAGTGACATGATTAAAAAAAATTGCATTCAACAGTAGATTTGATTAAAAAATATAAACATTGAAATTTCCTTCCAAATGCCTAATAAATTAAAGAACAATAGTCAAGTTTCATTCCTATTTACGCAATCAGACTACTATTGTCATGCAAATTATGGAGATTCTAACTTCCTCACAGCTCCAGTAACTTTTTCAATATTTAGCTAAATTCGATCTATCATTTGCATACTAAAAATTACAAAAATTAAAAAAAAAGAATTATTTTACAAAATTAACAACTGCAAGTATTCCTCAACACAGCCAACACTTTTCTTAATCTATAGGCTCTCTTATTGGATACATGAATCTAAATCTTGTTTGATGACAGCAGTTAACTTTTCATTTCCTCCAATAATGAAGGCCCTGAGATTCGAGTCTGCCCAAGACTCCAGTCTGCCATGTAACCACTGTAACCTGCCCAAACCTTAACCAGGACAAGAACAAAGGATAAACTTAAGCGAAAACGAAGGTTCCTCCTTCTCAGACACACAGTTAAACTTAGGCAATAGCCTTTTCCCAAGAATTTAATTGTTAGAGTTTGCTCTTCACACACAATATGGCTAGATGACACTCATAGGCACTAACATACATTGTATGCATGCTAGGACCATTTTTCATTCATCGTTCAATTTTTCCTCATTCTTTCTAACACTGAGACATCTAGGCGATCAAACTGTTTAACAACTCAAAGTTTACAGAATCCTCATAAGTCACCTCTGACAACTGCTCTTTATCACCATAAAGAGCCTTATTCTGCACAAGAAGATCAGCTTCTTTTGCCTGAAAAGGAAAAGAGAGGTTTCGGGATTTTCATTTGTAAGAATGTTTAACGAAAAGGATGTATTTTTGGATAAGCAGGAGACCTTCAGCTGCTGAAATCGTTCTCCTAAAGGCAAAAGTCCATCAAGGATAGTGTGTGAGCAACATATTCATTAGAGCGTGCTTGTTTGAAAAAATGATGTTTCAAAAGCTTTTCAGAGGAAGGGTGCTTCTTTGGATCCTTCACCAAGCAAGCTCCTACTAACTCTTTAAATGACTGGACAGATGCAAAACTTTCAGGCAAATTTGTGGGAGAGACACAGAGAATGTTAATAACTATATAACCCGCCTTTGAAAATCTCTTGTCCCTTTCATAGTCAAGCCTGGAGGTGCATTTTGTAAGGTAATCAATAAGACCTGCAATCACAACGCAAACCAATAAAACAGGAGATAATGAATTTGTTATTTGTCCCATGAGTTGTCTGGAGGTCAGTTGGTTATCACCCTAGTCTCACATGCCACCCTAGCTTGACCAGGCTCAAACATTAAGATGCTCTCCGTCTCTCTCGGTCTCTCTCTCTCTCTCTAATCTACCAATAAAAAAGGGAAAAGAAAAAGAATAACAGAAGACAAAACAAAAGCTTATCATGTGCAGAATGCATGGCAAGTGTCAACAGGTGAACAACTCACTTTCATCGGTGGTTACTTTGAGAAAGGAGCATGACCATGAGCAAGTTTAAGAGCTGTTATTCCGATAGACCAGATGTCTGCTCTGCTCACAGATGAAAATTCTTCAAGGATTGGAAAGATACTCTACAGAACTAAAAAAAATGAAAATCATAAATTCAGGTCCATCTCACTTGAAATCATATCCACTTTATAGAGGAAATGTTTGTTTATTATTTTCTGTGTCTGTTTGTACAGAGAGCATCGAAATATATACAAGAATGTACAACCGAATCTGACAAGACTTGTACGACATATTCTAACAATCATAAAATAACAAATTCTGGTAGAGGAGTAACTAACGCATACAGGTAGCGACGTTTATATAGGGTTGGAATATCCCTTAATACGCTCCCACGAGATGAAGTGTTTAGACAAAACATTCATCTTGGTTCGAAACAGGTCAAATTTGGCACAGGAAAGGGGTTTGGTTAAGGCGTCAGCAATTTGATCATGAGTGGAAATATGAGATATTCAAAGTTATCAGCAATTTGATAATGAGTAGAAATATGAGATATGCAAAGTTGTTGAAGGTGAACCTGTTCCCGCACAAAGTGATAATCCAGAGCCAGGTGTTTCATCCGAGAGTGAAATACTAGATTGGAGCAAACATCACCAATGTTGTCACAGAGGATTGTTGGAGGAGCCACAGAGTGAATGTGGAGTTCATCAAGTAGGTTGCGAAGCCACAATACCTCAGCAGTGGTATTGACAACTACTCGATATTCAACTTCAATGGAGGATCGAGCAACCGTGCGTTGGCGCCTTGACAACTAGGATATTTGATTGCCACCAAGATAGATGACATACGCAGAAGTGGACATTTTGGAATCAAAGTTGCCACCCTAGTCGGCATCACTGTACGCAGTGAGAGTGAGATGCACTGGTCGACGAAGGAGGAGGCCAAAATTATGAGTATATTTGAGATAGTGTAGGGTGTGTTTGAGATGTTTAAAATGGGTGTCTAAGGGTCGGTGCGTAAACTGATATAGTTTATTAACCGCATAACACAAATCCGGGTGGGTGATCATGACATATTGGAGAGCACCCAAAATACGACGGTAAAGGGTGCCATCAACTGAAGCAGAACCATCATCAAGCTTTAAGACAGTGGAGGTGCATAATGGAGTGCGACATGGTTTTGAAGCATCCATACTAAACTTATGTAAGAGATCATGGATATACCTTTGTTGAGATAGAAAAAGACCGTTGATGGCGGGAGTGATCTCAATGCCCGGGAAATAGTTTGTGAAGAAAACATAAAGATTCTTCATAAATCTACACAGAAAAGCTACAGATCAAGAACACAACCTTAAAAATCGAAGAAGAAAGGAGTGACTCTGGAACTTTCCAAATGAAGACAAAAGAGTTAAATTAAGGCTTAGTCAAATACATGTGAGGCCCACGTGGAATAACCAGAAGCAAAGCCAAAGCGCACAATGTTGGAGAACAAAATGGAGGATACATATGGACAAAAACGCAGCACTTCATTCACATATTAAAGTCTAGTGCAAGTCAATTAAAGAATAAAAGGCAAAGAACTTTTAAGTAAGTCACGTAGACAAGCTATTAGCATATGCGTGGACCCAATCAAAGTCTTGAGAAAAAGAACAAGATCAAGGAGCCTTTTATTAAAGCATTTGTTAGGTCCAAAATATAACCAAAGGTTTTCAATCATCTTCAGCACTATAAATAGCCAAGCCTCAACTATCAGGAGAACAGAAAAAGAAAAAAAAAACCAGTTCAATCAAGTCTACAAAATTTACATTTTTCTGTTTTCAAGTGAAGAAATAATTAAGAGTGCTAGAGTACATTACAGTGGGTACTAGAGAGTTTTAGAACTCTTGCAGGTGTGAATTGACACCCAATCTCTTGTATTTTTCCTTCCTTGATCTTAGTAAAATTCGGTGTGTGTGTGATTGATCCTTGGACATAGATAGTTGTTTGCTATCGAATCAAGTAAAAATTTGTGTCTTCTTTACTTTCTTTCCATTTTTCATCTCTGCAAAATCAAAAACCAAGCAAATTATCATCAGTATGGGAAAAGTTACACAGAAATATATCAAAGATTTCTAACATAGTTGCACGTGCTAAGATTCTTTAGAGAAAATCGAGAGGAAATGGCTGCCATGAAGTCCCGAAGATGAGAACTTGAGTTTCCTATTAGTAACAAATCATCAACATAGATAAGAAAGTACATAGTGATGTTGTGAAGATGATAAATAAAGAGGGAAGAATCACTGGTGATTGTCGTGAAGCCGTATTGAACAAGGAAGCACTGAAGTTCAGTATACTAGACTCTCGATGCCTATTTCAAACCATAGATAGGCTTGCGAAGTTTATACACATACAGGGGAAATTCTGAATGGACAAAGCCTAGAGGTTGTTTCAGGTACACTGTCTCCTGAAGATGACCTTGAAGAAATGCGTTGTTTACGTCCATTTGATATCAGGGCCAAGCTTTCGCAAAGGCAATGGTAAGGATCACTTTTATTGTCCGATGTTTTGCAACCACGGAGAAGGCCTCCTTGTCATCAAGTCCCAGGCATTGACTATAACCTTTAGCAACAAGATGAGATTTGTAACGTTCAACTGATCCATCAGGGTTGCATTTGATCCCAAAGAGCCACATGCAGCCCACAACACTCGTAGCTTCAGAAGGTGGAACTAACACCCAGGTGCCATTCCAAACTAGGGCATCGTATTCAGCAAACGCAGAAGCATGCTAGTGAGAGTGTCTAAGAGCTTCTGCGATGGTGCGAGGTTCCTTTATATTAGGTAGGGGATATTTGGTAATGTTGTAAATTTTTGGATTGAAGATGTTGTTTTGAGATCTAGTAACCATCGGAGGAAGTCGCTATGAAGAGGAAGTTGGTAAGTGAACTATAACTGGTGCTAGTGTTCAGGAAGGAGCAGATGATGGTGTAGTATTTGTGGACGATGGCAGTGTGTTCTCAGTGGAGGTGGATCTCACAGGACCAAGAGGAATAAGTTGGGCAGGAGGTGTAAGGAGGAGAGGATGGTCAACTGAAATTGGAGATGATGGAGTTGGGGTGAGAGATTCATATGGGAATTTATTGTCAATAAATCGGAAATGTCAAGAGATATAGGCTTTTTGGGTTTTAGGATCAAGACATTTATAGGCAAATTGATTTAGAGAATAACCAAGAAAAATACAAGGTAGCGAGCGAGTTTTTAGTTTGTGATCCATAGACGGACATAGCCAAGGAAAACACAGACAACCAAATGTATAAAGATGATTGTATATGGGAGGTGTTTGATGAAGGAGTTCATAGGGTGATTTCATGGAGAGGAGGGGAGTAGGTAAACGGTTGATGAGATATATAGCTGCTAGTGCAGCAGAAGTCCAGAATTTAGACGGTAAATGGCTAAAATGGAGAAGTGATCTTGTTGTTTCAATTATATGACGATGTTTACATTCAGAAGTGCCATTGAGCTCTGGAGTGTGTGGAGGAGTGGTAGAGTGAGAGATGCCGTGGTTGGATAGATATAAACATAGTTTGATAAACTCACTACTATTATCGGTATACAACGATTTGATTTGAAACCCGCGAAACTTTTCAACAAAACATTTGAAGGAAACGAAAATATCAAGAACATTTTATTTTCATTGTATTGGATATAGCTAGATATATTTCGAATAATGATCAACAAAGACAAGATAATAATGAAAACCATCAAAGGAGGTTACTGGAGCAGGACCCCAAACATCTGAAAAGATCAACTCAAGCATTTGGGAGCTGCGGAGATGTTGAGAAAAGAAGGGAAGTTTGTGACTTTTAGCACATGCACAGGAGACGCAAACTGGCGGGAGTGTGGAGAGACAACGGAGTTGATGGTGAGAATGAAGGTACGACAAAATTTTGTTGGAGGGATGACCAAAAAGATGATGAAGAACACTAGGACTGGAAATGTTGGTAAGAAGAGCAACGGGGGTAGATGAAAGTTGTAAAGGACACTAGGACACATCCCCTTAAGAAGCACTACCTTTGTCCGCAGATCCTTCACCTGAAAGTGGTTTGGAAAAAAGTTCAACAGAGACATTGTTATTAGTACAAAATCTCTTAACAGAAATAAGATTACAATTAATGTTGGGCACATGCAAAACTTGATCAAAGAGCAATGGTTTGGAGATAGAGGTGAGAAGGAAGCTACCAGTATGAGTAACGGGTTGGTTGAAACCATCACCTATTTGAAGCTGGTTGTTACCCGAGTATGGAGAGCTGAGGTGCAGATTGTCCAGGTCATTTGTAACATGATGGGAAGCTTCGGGGTTAAGAATCCATGGCTGATTCATAGATTAGGAAGGTTGAGACACCGCGTGCGAGTGTGCTGGACCAGAAGGCAAGGAATAGGATGCTCGATGCTAGGGATCACGGTAACCGGAGGGGTTGGAATACGTTTGGGAACGAGGTGAAAACCCAAAAGGGTCGGTCCAGTGGCCAGTGAAGCCAGTAAAAGAAGCTGACGGAGGAGAAGTAAAACCAGAATTATTGGTACGATAACCAGAACGGCGGTGGTTGAGTTTCCGACAGACTTTTACAGTATGACCAAGTTTCTTGTAGAACTAGCATATAACATGACGGTACGAGTGAGCTGGCAGTGGTGCATTAGTTTGATGAGTAGAAGGATGGTGTTGTGTGAACCTCGCAGGTGTGCGAGGAGATGTGTGCCAGACTGGGTTAGCAATATTAGTAGTGAGAAGAGGAGTTGATTCAGCAAGTTGAGACTGGCGTAGGAGGAACGACTCATGATCTGTCAACTTATCAAAGAGATCATCAAAATTGATGGGTGTCTCACGAGCTCGGATGGCCTCATTAACTTCACGATAATCGGAAGGAAGGCTGTTGAGAGTATGGATGACAAGATTTGTGTCATCAACCGGACCTCCAATGATAACAAGTTCATCAGTGATAATTTTGATACGCTAGAGATAGTTTAGAATGGAGGAATCACCCTTGGTAATAGAGATGAGTCGTTCTTTGAGAGACATAAGACGTGAGCGAGATTTGTTGGCATACATTCGAGCAAGAAAAACCGAGGCTTGGTGAGAGGAAGTGAAAGAGCCAAGCATATTGACAATCTTAGCATCGACCGATGTTGTAAGGGCCTGAAGAAGCAGTTTATCTTGGCATACCCATTGCTTTTAAGAGTCATCAGCTTCATCGGGACAAGGCAGGCTACCATCAACATACCCCATTAAGTCATATCCAATGAGTAACAAGGAGAGCTGGACATGCCAGGCCGGATAACTGGAGCCAGTAAGTTTGAATATAGACTACATATTCAAGTAGATGAGATTGGAGTTGCCATCAGTTACTGGGAAAGCATTAGGATCCATGATCGGTGACAAAAAGGAAATGGAGAGGATCGGAAAAAAAAAGGTGCAATTACGCTTTGTAATGCTCTGATACCATATAGAGAAAATGTTTGTTTATTATTTTCTGTGTGTGTTTGTACAGAGAACACCAAAATATATACAAGAATGTACAACCGAATCTGAAAAGAATTGTATTGTATATTCTAACAATCATAAAATAACAAATTATGCTAGAGGAGTAACTGTAGGAAGTATGTCTCAGAATTTAAGGCAGGAGTGTCGGAACATAATGATCATGCAGCGTCATGCAATCAACATACAAGAACCGAGTTAAGGAAATACATGAAAAGTTAGTTAACAGTTAGAAAATTGAGTATTATAAATACTGTAAATCCATAGAAAATTAGTGTGTGCATTGTGTACTTTGATTCTGAATACAATTAGATGAAATCTCACTGTGTTGTTAGTCTCTCAAATTTGCTCTATTTGCCCCTGTTCTCATCCAATTTCTCTCTCTAAACTTCTCTCTCTAAATTACAGTAGTTTCTGTTGTAAATTTTGTGTATGATCGATAGATAACATCAAAGTGGTATCAAAGCTTGACTCTTAAGGGATCTGTGAAGGTGTAGGCAAAGAACTTGGCTCGGAAGACTATCTCTTTCCCATACGAGGCACGACTGTGAGCGAAAAGCATTCAGAGATGGCTGAAAGCTCAACTCAGAGTCTGCAACCTACGATATTTAATGGTGAAGGATATCAAATCTGGGTAATCAAGATGGAGGCATACCTGCAGGGATAGGATCTGTGGAAACCAATCGATGAAGATTATGCGGTCGAGATTCCAACTGAAGATGATCCGATTGCTCAGCTACAATGGCTAAAGGAGAGGGTGATAAAGAAAGCCCGAGCCAAATCCTGCCTATACCAGTCTATTTCACCCTCGGTGTTCACTTGAATTATGGGATTTAGCTCTGCAAAGGAGATCTGGAATTTCCTGAAGAGCGAATATGAGGGTGATGAGAAGGTGAAAAATATGAAAGTATTGAATCTATTAAGGGAATTCGACAGAATACAAATGAAGGAAGATGAAACAATCCAGAATTATTGTGAAAGATTAATTCAACTTGTTGATCAAATCAGACTCTTAGGAGCTGATTTCAAAGATCAAAGACTGGTGCAGAAGTTACTTGTGTCCGTCCCTGAGAAGTATGAAGCAACAATCGTCTCTCTTGAGAACTCCAAAGATATTGGGAAAATAAGGCTTGCGGAATTCGTGAGTGCTTTGCAGGCTCAAGAGCAAAGATCTTTGATGAGAAAGAATGATGCAACCGAAGGTGCTTATCGAGTCTTTGCCAAAACAGAGACTCAAGAAAAATTTAAGAAGAAGAAAAAGACGAAAGGAGGGTCCAGCGCTAAAGGCTCTCAAACATACCAGAAAAATGGAGGCAAGAATGCAGGAGGAGACAAGGCGAACAATTACAATCCCTACCCACATTGTGGTAAGACCAATCATCTTGCTTTCAGGTGCTGGAAGAGGCCAGACGTAGAATGCAAAAGGTGTCATCGAAAGGGCACATGGAGGCAATTTGCAAGAAGCAATCTACACAAGTGGCAGCCAACATACAAGTGACTGAAGAAGAAGAGGAGCAGCTGTTTGTAGTGATCGGCGATCGTGTTAAAAATTATCCATCCGACTGGCTGATTAATAGTGGATGCACGAGCCACATGTCTCAAGATCCAAATTTATTCAAGTCTTTGGATAAAGAGGTGAAAGCAAACATGAAGCTTAGAAATGGAGATTGCATCCGAGTAGAAGGGAAAGGTGAAGTGGAGATAGTAACTAGGAAAGGTGACAAGATCATCTTAAATGTTCTTTTTGTACCTAAGATATAGTATAATCTCTTGAGTGTAGCCCAGTTGATTGAGAGAGGTATGTCTATACATTTTGAATCAAATTCTTGTAGAGTTTTGATAATGCTGGCCAGGAGATTATGTGCACCCGAATGAAGAACAAAAGCTTTTCGATAAGGCTTAAAGAGCTACATCAAGAGGCATTAGTGGGAGACTTAACCGATCCTGACCTTTGGCGTCGAAGGCTTAGGCACTATCACATGAAGGGATTGGAAGCAATGAGGAAGAAAGATATGGCTGAACGCTTACCATCAATTTCATACGAGCATGCTGCATGCAAAGTTTGCATGGTGGGTAAGCAAACACGTACAACGTGTGGGAATATGAGAAACGTGTGACTGAATGCAAGAAAGGAAAGTTTTGACTATAATGCTAAGATTAGGGCATAGCATCAGGAACCGGATCAATCAACATTAATGTTGATTGATCCTAATTTACTCTTATTCATCCTATAAAGGATTGTACCATCGAAAGTGAAAAGTATGAATGAAAATACAGATTCTATCCTATTCTAAGTTGGTATCAAAGCTATCATTCGATCAATAGGGTTGAATTGATGCAGCTTCTCATCATTTGCCAGTAAGAAAACTTACCTATCGCCATGGCTGGGGAAGAAACACCAACATCAGATGCCTCCCAAACTGGGGGGATGTCCAATCCACTCAACCAACCTATAAGCCTAACCCAGGTTCTTGAATTACTTCAGAACTGGGCACCAAACAAAAATTTCACCGAAACCTCTACCAGCCAAACATTACATGTGGCGGCCAAATTAAACGACAGAAACTACACTGTCTGGGCAAGGATGATGAGCTCGGCTATCGATGGCAGGGGGAGGCCCAATCACATCATTGTCTCACCCCCACCAAAAGAAGATCCATCATACGAGAAGTGGCGTCAAATTGACTCCACAGTCATTACTTGGATTTTGGAGAACATAGAATCCGACATAGTCACACAATACATAGACTATCCCACATCATGGGAATTATGGAAGGGAATAGAGGCAACATACAGCTGTGGTAGGGATTCCCTGCAAATATATGATTTAACAGTCCGAGCCAACAATCTCAAACAGGGGAAGCAATCACTGGAAAGAATTTACAGTCAATTACAGGCTATTTGGAAGGATATCGACAGGAGGATGCCCAACCCCATGAAATGCCCAGAGGACATGACCATATACAATCAGATTCAGCAAAAGCATCGATTGTACCAGTTTTTACAGGCTGTCACGGAAGAGTTTGATGCAGACAAAAGAGACCTTTTTAAACAGAGTCCCTTACCCACAGTCGAAGAGGCATACTCAACACTGAGAAGGGAGGCAGCAAGGAGAGGGATCATGAAAGGGGAGGAGCTATCTTTAGGGAGGTCCCCTTCAGGCATCGACATCGGCATCGGCAATGGCTTAGCGGCGAGGAGCGGCGCCACCCCAAACAATCACCGACCAGAATCGGGGCGGTCAGAACAGGCGAAAACAACCGACCGTCCATCATCCCGTCGAGAAGGTGTGGATAAATCCCATCTTAAATGTACTCACTGTGGAGGAACCAAGCACACGAGGGATGGTTGCTTCAAAATAATAGGGTATCCGGAGTGGTGGTCGGATTCAAAGAAGCGGGGGACAAAAGACGGAGTCACTGCTGCAGCGGTGAGCAACCCAGAGGTCGTCGGAGAGGGCAGCTCAAATCCGGCTTCGCAGGAATAACAATGGGGAAGATGAACACTGGCGGCGCAACCAATGGAGAAGGTCGACTAGGTATAGGACTTGGAAGTTCAAAATTGCTTCCAGGTCCTCCACTTAATAACCCTAGATTTTTTTGTCCAGAGTTCTTTGGAAATTATGAAACTGACCATGCAGGTTTTGGTGGTGAGCAATTAAGTCCAGGAGGTTCAAATAGTTGTCAAATTGAGCCCACTGTTTTTGCAAAATCCGAAATAACTCCCAGGACTTCCAGAAATTTCCAGAAAGGCCCTTACCATGCCAAAAATGACCAATTTACCCCCAGATCACCCAGAAAATTACCGAAACAACCCCAGCTGGCCGCAAAAGACCAATTTACCACCTCATCTTCTAAAAATTCCCATAAATACCCCTGTTGTCTGTTTAGTAGCTGATAAAAAGTCCGGAAAAAATTCCGAATGGTTGTTTGATTGTGGGGCGACCGACACCATGTCATATGACCCAAAGGACTTCCAAAAGTCCACTCCACCCAAGAAATCTCATATCCAAATAGCCAATGGGGAATATGCACCAGTTCAGGGAGCCGGGAGCATTGTTTTTTCTCACACTTTAAAATTGACAAATTGTCTCTATGTCCCAAGCTTATCACATAAGTTACTGTCTATTAGCCATGTCACAAAAGAATTGAACTGCACTGTCCTAATGCACCCCAATTTTTGTAACTTACAGGATATTCGAACGGGGAGGATCATTGGGCGTGGCTCTAAACGCGATGGACTCTACTATGTTGATGAGGTGGACCAACAAGGTACTGCAATGCTGGCTCACGGAACGGTTAATAGGCAGGCCTGGTTATGGCACCGACACCTGGGTCATCCGTCTAGTGGGTACCTTAAATTGTTATTTCCCCAGTTTTTTAGTCATAATAATTCTCTTCAATGTGAAACGTGTATTTTGGCCAAAAGTCACAAACAAACGTTTCATCCCAATAATACTAAAGTAGATGTCCCTTTTTCATTAGTACATTCCGATGTTTGGGGCCTGGCCCCGGTATCCAGTAAAAATGGTTTTTGTATTTCCTCCTATTTATTGATGATTGTACCCGAATGACTTGGGTATATTTTTTGAAACATAAATCTGAGGTATCTGAAAAATTTGTTGCCTTTTTTAACCTAATCCAAACCCAATTCCAAAAAACCATTCAAATACTCCGATCAGACAATGGGGGGAATATATCAACCAAAAAATGCAAGATTTTTTTCGGGAAAAGGGACTCATCCACCAAACCACTTGCCCACATACTCCGCAACAAAATGGTGTGGCGGAAAGAAAAAATCGAATTCTCCTAGAAATAACCCGAGCCCTCATGCTTGAATCCAAAGTACCCAAACACTATTGGCCAGGAGCCATTGCCACTGCCACCTACCTCATAAACCGTCTACCCACCAAAATTCTTAACCTTCAAACCCCACTTAACACTCTAGCTCAACATACCAAAATACCACCCGCTCTGACACTACAACCACGTGTTTTTGGATGTACAATGTATGTCCATATATCCAAAACCAACCGAACCAAACTCGATCCCATGCATAAGAAATGTGTGTTTGTTTGTTCCACGTGTCCATCAAAAAGGATATCGTTGCTTTGATCCTATCACAAGCCGTATGTACACCACTAAGGATTGTGATTTTCTTGAAATCGAATATTACTTTAGTACCCAACCCAGCGGTTAGGGGGAGACTTCTATAGATGATCCTCTGAGTTGGCTACTTAACTCAATAAGTCCGGTCTTGCCTGAAACTATTCCAACAGAGTCAGTAGGCGATGCCGCTGAGTCTACTTCTGAAAGCACAGGACAGTCATCCATTGCGCATGACGGAGTCGCAGTGGTTCTACCGTCTAATATACCTGAGGTTAGTGATTCTAATCAAGAACTTAATTCAGATTCTGTTATTGAGATCACTAACAATGCAGCTCCCCAAGAACCAGCCACTGAAGGATATGTACTCCCTCCGAGGAGAAACAGAGGAATTCCACCAAGGAGATATGAACCGGAATATGAACCTCGAAACACAAGATATCCAGTAGAAAATCTGGTTAGGGGGAGTCTGGCTAAATCTGCACAGATGTATGAGAATTCATTGATGTCTACTAGCATTCCTCGCACAGTAGAAGAAGCACAGAAAAGCCTAGAATGGAGAAATGCAATGCAGATTGAGATGGATGCGTTGGAGAAAAACCACACATGGGAAAAGTGCAGGATGCCACAAGGAAAGAGACCAGTAGGGTGCAGATGGATCTTCACTATAAAGCACAAAGCTGATGGAACTGTGGAGAGGTACAAAGCTCGATTGGTAGCCAAGGGATATACACAGACGTATGGTATTGACTATTCTGAAACTTTTTCCCCTGTGGCTAAGATAGATACAATCCGAGTTTTGTTCTCATTAGCTGCAAACCATGATTGGCCATTACATCAGTTTGACGTGAAAAATGCATTCCTACATGGTGATCTAAAAGAAGAGGTCTATATGGAGGCTCCTCCAGGTTTCTCTCCAGGTTTCAGAGATGGTGAAGGGTGCAAATTAAAAAAGGCGTTGTATGGTTTAAAACAATCTCCTAGAGCGTGGTTTGGGAAGTTCACAGTGGCTATGAAAAAATATGGGTATCGCCAGAGCAACGCAGATCACACTCTATTTCTCAAGAGACGAGGTGAGTTAATAACTTGCCTTATCATATATGTAGATGACATGATCATAACTGGCAATGACAGGGAAGAAATCTCAGCCTTGAAAGATAGACTCTTTAAAGAGTTTGAAATAAAAGATTTGGGGAGACTAAAATACTTCTTGGGAATTGAAGTCTTGAGATCAAAAAGAGGGATCTTCATCTCACAGAGGAAGTATATATTGGATCTACTTGCAGAAGCAGGATTAATGGATTGCAAACCAGCAGATACCCCGATGATGATCAATCATGGACTCCAGATTATGGAAGGAGCTGAACTAACTGATCGTGGACAGTGTCAACGGTTAATAGGAAAGCTTATATATTTGTCACATACTAGGCCTGACATTGCCTATGCAGTAGGTGTAATCAGCCAGTTCATGCATAAGCCACAAGTGGATCACATGGAGGCAGCACTTCGGATTGTAAGATACCTAAAGAACACTCCAGGTAGAGGAGTACTGTTTCAGAAGAATGGTCACTTGGAGATTAAGGCATACACTGATGCTGACTGGGCAGGAAACAAGGTTGACCGGAGATCGACATCTGGATATTTTACCCTTGTTGGAGGAAATTTAGTCACCTGGAAAAGTAAGAAGCAGAAAGTTGTAGCACTCTCTAGTGCTGAAGCAGAATTTCGGGGAATTGCTCGAGGACTAGCCGAAGTTCTCTGGTTAAGGAAGTTGTTGACGGAAATCAGTTTTCCCCCGAAGGAAACTTGTGAGTTAATGTGTGACAACAAGGCGGCAATCAGCATCTCAGAAAACCCAGTGCAGCATGACCGCACAAAACATGTGGAGGTGGATAGGCATTTCATCAAAGAGAAGCTTGAAGAAAACATTGTATGTCTTCCATTTGTGAGGTCCGAGGAGCAGTTGGCAGACATACTCACTAAGGCAGTTCCAGCTACAACATTCAGTGAAGTATTAAGCAAGTTGAGCATTGGAGATCCCACAACTCAACTTGAGGGGGAGTGTGAGAATATGAGAAACGTGTGACTGAATGCAAGAAAGGAAAGTTTTGACTGTAATGCTAAGATTAGGGCATAGCATCAGGAACCGGATCAATCAACATTAATGTTGATTGATCCTAATTTACTCTTATTCATCCTATAAAGGATTGTACCATCGAAAGTGAAAAGTATGAATGAAAATACAGATTCTATCCTATTCTAAGTCAACGTTCTAGAAGCCAAAATGGAGGGCTAAGGAGAGACTTCAGCTATTGCATATGGATGTCTGCGGACCTATGCCAGTTGCCTTGTTAAATGGAAGCAGATACTTCCTATTAATAATCGACGATTATTCAAGATACTCGTGTATATTCTGCCTCAAAAGCAAGGGAGAGGTAGTAAGTGCTTTCGGGGAGTTCAAAGTTTTCATAGAAAACCAATCGGAACTGAGCATCAAGCCTATAAGAACAGACAACGACCAGAGTTTACGTCTAACGAATTTGAATTGATCTGCAAGTCAGCAGGAATCAAGCATCAACTTACCACGCACTACACTTCACAACAAAATGGCGTCGCAGAGAGAAGGAATAGAACGGTGGAAGAAATGACGAGGTGCACGCTGGAGGAGGAGAAGCTTCCGAAGGAATTTTAGGCTGAGGCTGCTTCAACCACTTGCTTCCTGCTGAACAGAGTATACACTCGAGCTCTCGAAGATAGCTTCAACCACTTGCTTCCTGCTGAACAGAGTATACACTCGAGCTCTCGAAGATAAGACGTCGCATGAGATGTGGCATGGTTTCAAGCCAAAGATGAGGAATTTGAAAGTGTTTGGATCACTATGTAGTGCTCTAATTCCTTAAGCCAAAAGAAGTAAACTCGACAGTAGGCTGAAGCTGCAATCTTCGTGGGATACTCTGAGGTTAGGAAAGGGTACAGACTGTATTATTCGGATCAGAAGAAAATTAAAGTAAGCAGGTATGTACATTTCTTCGAGGAGGAGCGCTGGAGCTGGCTTGGAGATAAGGAGATAAATGGGGTTGGAAGGCAGTCTGGAATAATGCCTTCGAATATCCTACCAACTATAAGTAATCCAGGCAATTATGATGATGAGGGGGAGGCAGCAGAACCAGAATTTCAGCATGATCAGAATGGCTGGACTTCTGAGGAGGAGTGCATTCCAGAAGAGTCTGATGATGACTATGATCATGTACTAGTGAGGGGGACAAGGAGCTTGGCTGAAATTTATGAAAGGAGCAATGAAGCAATACTGGAGCCTTCCAGAGTTCAAGAAGCCTTGCAGAATCCGAAATGGCTAGAAGACATGAAGGAAGAGATGCCCATGATTAACAAGAATGAAACATGGACCTTAGTAAAAAAGCCTCCAGACAAGAGAGCTATTGGGTTGAAATGGGTGTTTAAGACAAAGCTGAATCCAAATGGTTCAGTCAATAATCTTAAAGCGAGGATAGTTGTGAAGGGTTATGTTCAAATTGAAAAGGTAGACTTCGGAGAGACATATGCGCCAATAGCTAGGATTGAGACGTTCAAGTTGTTGTTGGCGCTTGCAGCTGAGAAGGGATAGAAGGTACATCAAATGGACATGAAATCTGCCCTCCTCACTGGCGTCTTGCAGGAAGAGATTTATGTTCAACAGCCAAAGGGATTTGTAGTAGAAGGAAGGGAAGAATGGTATATAAATTAAACAAAGCTCTGTACGGGTTGAAGCAAGCCCCTCGGTGCTAGTACTTTAGAATTGATGCCTTCCTTCTTGAGATTGAGTTTACGCGAAGCTTTAGTGAGCCGACATTGTACGTGAGAATGCAACAGAGGGATGTAGTAATAATCTCAATTTACGTGGATGACTTGATGTTAACTGGAAGTTCAGAAGAGCAGATAAAGTCCTTGAAAAATCAATTTTGTAGTGCTTTCGAAATGAAAAATCAGGGAGTGATGAAATATTTCTTGGGTGTGGAGGTATTTCAGAGTAAAGGATGTATTGCTGTAAACCAAAAGAAATATATTCGTGATGTGCTGAAAAGGTTTAAGATGGATCAATGTAAGTAGGTATCAACCCCAATTTGTCCGAAAGAGAAATTGGTAAAGAGAGAAGATGGAGATGAAGTGGATAGGAAGAATTATAGGAGTATGGTGGGTTGCCTAATATACATTATAGCCACGAGGCCTAACGTTTTGTACTCAGTTAGTGTGCTTTCCAGATACTTGAGTGATCCTGGAAAGCAGCACTTGATTGCTGTGAAGAGAATTTTTAAGGTATCTGAAAGGGACGGTTGATTATGGATTGGTGTATGAGAAGACTGGAAGATGCAAACTTATGTGTTATGTAGATAGCGATTGGGGTGGAGCATCAGAAGACATGAAACGCACTACCAGATATTGCTTAACATTTGGCTCAGCATGTTTCTCATGAACATTAAAGAAGTACGAATTGGTGGCGCTCTCAACAGTTGAAGCTAAATTGGTTGCGGATGCAGCAGCAACAAAACAAGTGATATGGGTCAGAAAGCTGCTTGCGGATTTACAGGTTCATTTGGAAGGAGCTACGGTGATTTACATTGATAATCAGGCAGCAATATCAATTTCAATGAATTCAGTTTTTCATGATAAAACTAAACATTTCAAACTTAGATATTACTATCTAAGGGATATACAACAGGAAATGGAGCTGAAGCTTAAGTATATTCATACGGATGATCAAGCTGCAGATCTGTTTACAAAAGGATTTAACGTTTCACGATTCAAGTAGTTGAGGACAATGAAATTTGCTATGTTTGCCCCTGTTCTCATCCAATTTCTTTCTCTAAACTTTTCTCTCTAACTTACAGTAGTTTCTGTTGTAATTTTTGTGTATGATCGGTAGATAACATCAGTAACTAACGTATACAGTGACGTTTATACAGTGTTGGAATACCCCTTAATATATTTAATTGTTGCATAACTTCTGAAGCAATCCTGAGAAATAGTACTAGAAAGGACTTTTCATCAAACTAGTAGTTTAGAGTAGTTCTCAAAAGTCAATTTGGTAAGAAGAAAGTATGGAAAAAAACTGCTAGGTGTGCCAGCATAGAGTTCCAACAAAAGTGTTTCTAGAATGTTGCCTATCTCCTGTATCAAACATGCAAGCAGAAACCCCAAAATCTGCCAATTTAACTGCACCATTTGAATCAACTAGAATGTTCCCAGCCTACAAAGAGAAGGTAAGAAAACAGATTAAGAAAAGGTATTATGGAAGTTCCAACCCAAAATAGTAAAACTTGAACAATCCTCTACATACATTGAAAATAAAAAGCGCAATGGACATAGTGCAAAGAAAATCATCAAGACTAAAGATTAACCAAAAAATTTCATGACTCGCATAAGATGTTGCATTTCCAAGGGAACAAAGTTTAATCTCTCCTACGTCTAATATGCATGCATAGACACAGGCAAGCAAGCAACACTCTGCAACTCCTTCGAAGCAACCAGGATTTTCTATTTTCATTGGATTTTCTGATATGCAATATAAGTGATTTATTAAAGAAAATTAGATGATCATAGCCACTACATAAATACCTCAAAAGGCAAGCAAAACCAACAATAGGAAAATAAGAGACTATGCACACGATATACCTTAACGTCTCTATGAATGTGCCCTTCGCCATGAAGATAAACAAGAGCTTTAAGAGTCTGCACGTAATAATGTAGCAATATCAGGCTCTTCAAAACCTTCTGGATAAGCAGATTTCATTATATGAAAGCAGGAACCTTCGTCTATGTACGGCATCACAACGCAAAGGTTGTGTCCGGTACTAAAAGAGCAATGTGCTCGCAACACATTTGGATGATCAATCAAGGTCATTGTCTGCACCTCATGTCGGGTCCCATCCTGTATTATTTAACATAGTGAAGGTTCCTTTATAGAAAACAGAAAATTTTGGATAACATGAGAGATAACACGTAGAATCTAGATTTCTTGTCCAATATTATAGTGTCTTATTGTATTCAATGAATCTCAGCCGTTTATTTATGTGGATCCTGTGTAGGTCCCTCGTGAACTCCGCGTGAGTCCTACAAAATAAATGGTTGAGATTTCATGGAATAAAATAAGAAAGAGTAATACTAGACAGAAGATCTTGGTTAAAACCAAATACAAACTCTAGCATCAAGAATTCCGAAAGAAAACTGAATGTCTTACAAGGTCACTGTTGCACTTTTCCAAATCAAGAACCTTAATAGCAACTATCTCATTAAGTGGAATGCAGAGAGCCCTATACACAGTAGCACCGACACCTTCACCAACTTCTTGATGCTGCTTGTAATCATTTGAACTGACAGGAGCACCATTAACACCCTCTTTACTACAGGATGACCCAACAAACCTGAATATAATATATACTGTAGATAGAAGAATTAGATTGATATGTGGTTTCTTCCAATTTGGTAGCATTTTCCCTTCTTCCGGAGAAAATGTTACATGAATCTCGGGACTTCCTCAAAGTGATTTCTCCAGGATGTCTCCTTTCACGTAGAAGTGTAGAACTAATCAAAAGTGTGAAGAAGCCCAACTTACCTAACATAACAACTGATCACATGCCCTTCCCACAATCACATGTCAAAGTACTTTACAGGCTGCTGCTGGAAATCAATTATCAGTCAGCAGATAAAGCCGTAATTAAAAAGAAGCCAAACAATGAGTAGAAGTACGCCTTGAGAATATACAGAACGAAGTTTCTTTTACCCCGCAGAAAGGACTAACTCAATGAAGCCAAACATAGAACTGGAAATGATATCTTTGGGATGATAAGCACTCTGTTTGGTCAAACAGGCAATTGCTAACAACAAGACCTGCATGATGAAAAGAAAATAAAATCCAACACTAATCATTAGGTTTGAGATGTTCCACCTCAATCAAAGTTTAAAATTTATAAACAAAATATTATTGTCTGCAATCGTGACAGAGCCAGAAGTTTAAGATAGGAGAGTCCAAATATTTAATTTTTTAAAATCTTAAGGAACCCAATGTACTAATGGACTCCAAATAATTCCGTCCTTATATATATATAATTTTTTTAAATGTTGGGAGGCCCAGTGCACCATGAGCCCCCACGTAGCTCCGTCTATGTCTGCAATAATTAAAAAAAGCAATCGATTCGATCGATTCAATTGTAAATTTTGAATTACCTAATTTTTTTTGTTCGATTTATTTTAATAATTTTTATTATTAAAAATTGATCAACTAATTAATTAATCAGTTAATTTTCATTAATTAATAAAATCTTATAAATTAAAAATCAATTATTTTTATTTAATAACCATTTTAATTAAACTTCAAATTCTTCGATAAATAAAGACAATATCTTTTAATCATATTTTAAAATTTTAGTCAATTTTAACTGATTGAACTTTTAAATCTTAAACTTTTCTTTAAAATTTATGTCGAAGTTCACTACAAATCTTTGAATACCTATCATGAGATTTATGGACACTATCTAATAGTAAGGAGTTATGGTTCCAAATGATGAACTGGATATGGACGGTTGCAATAAAATTTCTTTCTTAAATAAAAATCTATTTTTTGATTATTTCATCTACTCTATGATCAAAACGGAGACAGTTACACTACGATTTTGAATCAGAATATAAATGTTATTCAAGCAGTAGTGGATCAAGGTATACAACGAGCAGAAGTCATAATAAAAAGTCCTGGTCTCGAAAAAGATGCGACATTAAGAGCTATTCGTAGAAGTGGTATATTATTAAATTTTGTCCGGGATGTAACTCCTATGCATCAATTGGTTTAGGCCCAAAGCCAGATTTTCAACGCAGTCCAGCCCGTTACCATCACTGATTAAGATGTGGATTGATTTAAAGGTGTAGTAATGACAATTGACAAGCTTGAATAATTAATCACTTGACGAGCATATCACTAGAAGAGAGAAGGGTCCAAATTTCCCATCAAACTTGGCTTTTTAGAAGACAAAATTTTATATAATACAAGTGATTGAAACCCAAAACACTAGCCAAGTTGCGACTTATAATTGATTCCTAATTAATACCATCTTCCCTTCTCACGTCAAATGGTGGGCTGCTTGATGCTGACCATGACGAGACATGTTTCCTCCTCTGGTCCGTCCCAACCAAAATGTCATCCACGGCAGATAAGTTAATTTGGTCGAACCATATTTGTTTTGGTTTTGCATCCATAGAATCCGGTGAGTATTATCACAAATAATGTTTTAATAATTAGACATAAATTAAATTAGTAACATGAAAAGTTAAAATTTTAAAATATTTAGTTAGCATTATGCTGATATAAAATCAACTAAATATTAAATAAGATTATAAAATCAACTAAATATTAAATAAGATTATAAAATTTAAAATATGATTAAAATAATTTATTCTTAATTTCACGCTTAATTAAAAATATATTGTTAAATAAAATTAATTAATTAATTTTGATATATAACAATTGATTAATTTATAAAACTGAATGATTAATTAATAAAATAATCAATTTTAAAAATAAGAATTATTAAGATATAACAAATTAAAAAATAGTCAATTGAAGTTTTTTATTTGTTAAACTAATTAAATCGGTAAAATTATTTAATCATTGATTACACATAGTCATTCATAAATCCAAGTAAATTATGACTAAGCATTCTCTTAATTCGTATATTTTTTATTTAGAAGCATTTCAAGAATTAACCTAGTTATTTATAAGCAGGCTCAACATTTCAATCAATATTCAGATCTTAAATTAATTAAACTTTAATTTATTTTTAAAAATCAGTTTAATTTTGCTTGATAGTAGACCGATCTCACCTAAGTCTGATTTATAGTCATACTTCACTTAATTTTTACTTTTAAATTAAAAATAAAAATCAATTTGAGTCTTCCTCAATTTAATCCGTTCCATTGGATTGGTGTTTGGTAGAACATTGAGTGGCTTAAGTTTGTTTGTCATTTTTTTTTTTGGTATAAAGAGAAAAAAATATACCGAAAGTTAAATGAATAGGGAGAAACTGATTCTTGACATATCCTTTAAAAGGAGACTATAGTACTTTAAAGGTAGAATATTAAAATAAGTGACTCCAATATTATCCTGACCTATTAAGTTAGTAAATTAATCCGCGCATCTGTTACTCTCTCAATATATATAATAATAAACAACAAATCAGTTTCGACAGAGGAGTTACTCGATTGAGGAGTTACTGGATATCATAATAAGAGAGTTGCTTGAGTGAGAACGGAAGGTCACAGATATTTGTGATATCCTTTCTCTTGGCATGCATTTCATGCTGTCTAATGGAGTGGTTGGCAGTAGGGCTAAACGGCAGTCACATCAGAGCTTGGTCCGATTCTTACATGCACGTGGAAGGACTCCACTTCTGGGGTACTGTTTTCGCTAAAGAAGATAACTGAAGACTGGACAGCCACTTGTCGCGCAAGTACGGCGTAGTTTTAAGCTGTTTCACTTTGCGTTTTCCGAGGAAATATAATTGTAATATAACAATATATATATATATATAGGCAAAGACAATTCAGTCTTATCTAGAACTTCGTAAATATCTGCCTAAGTTGAAAATCAGTTATTCCATCAGCTGAAACAATCATTAATAGAGGTTTTGTTTAACGATTTTTGTAAGTAAAAGATTCATTTTTTATAATTTTATTTATTCTATATATTTAATTTTCATAATATAAAATTCTAAAAAATGATATTTTATTAAATTTTTAGTCATGTTATTTTAAAATATTGTTTACATTAAAATTTTCATAATGTCACTTATTTTGAATTTTACTTATTTTAAGTTACTTAAAAGCACTTTATAATGTTAACATTTTCAAGTTTCTAATGAACACAAATTGTTATTACTATTAAAGTTTACATATTTTCTAAGCAACATTAGTTTTAGAAATAATTGAACAAATTTTCAATAAAATATATGTATGTTTATTTTAAGCTCTTCTAATATCATGTTTTTAATAATTTAAATAATAAAATATTTTAAAATAACTAAACAATAACAATATCTTAATAAAAAATCCTAAAATACATAACATTTTTCCTCAATGTTTTAAAAACTGAATCGAAAATTAAAGCAATAGAGTAAAAGATAAAATATTTAAAATGTTCAATCAGTATTATATCATCATAAAATCTACCAAAAATTAAATAAAATTGAAACATTAAAATGTGATAGAAAGACACTGCCTTATTTATTAAAAATTTTAAAGTTTGATTAAAAATAAATTGTTAAATAAAAATAATTAATTTATTTTAATTTATAAGATTAATTTATAAAATTGACTAATTAATAAATAAACTAACATGTTTTTAACAATAAAATTATTAAAATATATCAAACTAAAAGTTAAAAATTAAATAAAAAATTAAATGATTCTAAATTTTATAATTAAACTGACATAATCGATTATGAATTTTTAATGGTAAAAGGAAGATTATATTTTAAAATAAAAGTCAAATTTTTATTTTTTTTATTTGGGCAATAAAAAATTACCATCATCTTTTCTTTTCTTTGACACGTTCTTACAAATAGACTTTGGTACAAGTGTTCTTTTCCAAGTTCTAAAGAAAGTGGTTGAAAAGACAAAAAAAGCTCTTAATTACTGGCCCCAATGTTTGGAAGACTAGACGAGACGGACGGAAGAGGTATGATACAGTACACTTCGGACTCACAAAGAAAAACGTGTTCTCACCTGAGTCTTCTGGGTTTTTTTATCCAAGTGTCAGCCAAAGATCGTGCCAAGTCATCATACAGAGTCGTGATCAGCTGCTCCTCGTCCATTTTTTAAAACGCTCTTTGCTTATTATAGCGGCAAAGCTAACTACTACATAACATTTTTGTACTGTAATGGCTAGAAGAATGAAAAAAGGCTACATCTCTATCACTCACTGAGTGTGCCTCCCTCCACAAGAAAGAGATCTCCACAGCTTCCATTGAGAGTAAGGAATTCACTTGGAGACACACAATCCTCAAGAATAATCAAGATTCATGGTTAAGTTTTCATTTTTCTTGCTCTAGCCTGGTCCCAAACTTCCAACTAGTATTATATCCTTTTCTTGTCCTTTTCCTTGTATTGGCCTGGTGCTAAAGACGAAATGGGAAGCGGGATGTGACCGTCTTCATGATAAAAGTTCTCTCTTTGTGGATCTTTATGTGCTTCAGCCTGAAGTTGGAAACATTTCAAGCTTAACGGCGACATAAAGTTTTGAACTTTATAGTTATTTATGGTATTTTTCACACCATGACTGTGTTAAGTTGATCTACGATTTTTGAAAGGATAGGGGGTAAAGGTTGTTTCTTCGTGTTGGTTACCAGTTCTTTTGAATGTTATGGCTGGTTTGATAATTTTGCCAAGGTCTAAACTTTATATGTTGTGAAAACACCATTTTAGTGCTGACCAGTAGAATGACTAGGAAACGTTTACATTTTAGCAAGTTGTATTCGTTCTCATGTTTTAAATCCTCGTTTAGACATGAACATGCTCAAATTGGGCAAAAAGGGTACTCGAGGCTGGTGTATTGCAATGAACCTGATAATCCGGAGGCACTCAGGTTCAATTATAGAGGGAATTATGTTTCCACTACAAAGTATACGGCGACTAACTTTATACCCAAGTCGTTGTTTGAGCAGTTTAGGAGGGTTGCAAATATCTACTTTCTTGTTGTTGCTTTTGTTTCATTCAGTCCTTTGGCTCCCTACACTGCTTATAGTGTTCTTGCACCTCTGCTTGTGGTTATTGGAGCTACTATGGCTAAAGAGGCTGTGGAAGATTGGAGGAGAAGAAAGCAGGTAAATCTAGCATTTCTTTTGCTTATGGTAAATTATGTCCTTTGGGCCCTGGTAGTAGCATATTCTGCATTTTGATATAGGAATAATGTCGAGGGTGCCTAATGGCTTCCTATGCCCACCATTGATGTGTGCATTTCTCACACTATCATAACAGCTATGAGAAGAGTTTATTTCTTTTCTAAAGCGAGCTGTCCACTTAAGTTGTCTCTCCCACTTAAGAAGACATGCCAGATTTTGTAAACTCTTATTTCTTCTACTTTTACTCTAGCCTTTCCCTTATCGCTGCTTTATTTGCTATATGTCATGTATTGTCATAGCATAACAGTTTGGTCCTTCAACTGATAACTCCACTCTTAATTACTCTTCTGTTATTTCAATATAATTCCAATGGATTTCGTATTTTATGAGTTGAAAGTTGAAACTTTGAATGGTTTCAGGATGTAGAGGCTAACAATAGAAAGGCTAAAGTGTATGGTAAAGAGTTTACATTCTGTGACACAAAATGGAAGAAACTACGAGTTGGGGATGTTGTGAAGGTGAATAAGGACGATTACTTTCCTGCTGATCTGCTTCTGCTCTCGTCAAGCTATGAGGATGGAATTTGTTATGTTGAGACTATGAATCTTGATGGAGAAACGAATTTAAAGTTGAAGCATGCTTTAGAGGTGACGTCCCACTTATGTGGTGAAGAATCTTTGAAGAATTTTAGGGCTGTTATTAAGTGTGAAGACCCGAATGAAAATCTTTATACATTTGTTGGTACATTGAACTACAACAATAATGAGTACCCACTCTCACCACAGCAGATTCTTTTGAGGGATTCTAAGCTTAAGAACACTGACTATATCTATGGTGTGGTTATATTCACGGGACATGACACAAAGGTGATGCAGAACGCTGTGGATCCTCCATCAAAGAGGAGTAAGATTGAAAGGAGAATGGATAAGATAATATATGTTCTCTTCAGCACTTTGATTTTGATTTCATTTATTGGCTCTTTATTCTTTGGTATTGAGACCAGAAGAGATATTAGCGGTGGACGGTATAGAAGATGGTACCTACGTCCTGATAACACAAAAGTGTTTTATGATCCCCAGAGAGCATCGCTTGCTGCATTTTTGCACCTCTTGACAGGGCTTATGCTATACGGATATTTGATACCAATATCATTGTATGTGTCAATTGAAATCGTGAAGGTTTTACAGAGCATTTTCATTAACCAAGATCAGGAAATGTATTATGAGGAAAATGACAAGCAGGCACATGCACGAACATCTAATTTGAATGAGGAACTTGGGCAGGTTGATACTGTGCTTTCAGACAAAACAGGCACTTTGACATGCAATTCAATGGAGTTTGTGAGATGTTCCATAGCAGGGACCGCTTATGGCCGGGGCATGACATATGTGGAAAGGGCCCTTGAACGGCAGGAAGTTGATGTAACTTCATCTGACATAACAGGCTATAAGGAGCCAGGAAAGTTGATAAAGGGTTTTAACTTTACAGATGAACGAATAACAAATGGAAATTGGGTTAATGAACTTCATTCAGATGTCATACAAAAGTTCTTTCAAGTATTAGCAGTCTGCAATACAGCTGTTCCAGAGCTAGATAGAGAATCAGGTCTAATATTTTATGAAGCAGAGTCACCTGATGAAGCAGCCTTTGTCATAGCTGCAAGGGAGATTGGCTTTGAGTTATTTGAGAGGACACAAACAAGCATATCACTGCATGAATTAGATCCTGTGACTGGTAATAAAACTGATCGGTGAGCTTTCCAATACAATTACTCTTTTTTCTTGGGTTAAAAGAAGTTTTATAACCTATTGCTTCAATAGAAACCAAAATATATGAAGCTATTCATGGTAATTAAGATTGGACCTGTAGTAAGTCAAGCCTGGTGTCAATTAAAGATTACTTATTGCGCACAATGAGTACGGAAGAGCTCAACCTAGCCTTCTCTTTTAGTTACCCTTCAATTTCATGAAGTCAAGTAAGGTTCATGTAATGTCTCTTTGGTAGTTCTGATAAACAATTGTCTTCATTTAGATTATATTACCTGAAGCTGCCACAAGCGCAAATCTTAAAATAGAGCATGATGAAAAAATAATGTTGACAAAGCATCTCATTCTACCCTGTTTATATATTGCAGATTGTACAAGCTTCTGCAGGTCCTAGAGTTCAGTAGCCCGCGCAAAAGAATGTCTGTGATTGTAAGGAGTATTGAGAATAAGCTACTACTCCTTTCTAAAGGTGCAGACAGGTTTGAATCTTGATCAAAAGGCACTTGCAAAGATCATTAAGAAAATTGAATTTCTTCTTAAGGTCATCTTTTCACTTCTACTTTTTGTGCATAGTGTGATGTTTGAAAGGCTATCTAAAGATGGCCAGAATTTAGAGGCTAAGACCAGGGAACACATCAAAAGATATGCTGAGGCAGGTTTACGAACCTTGGTAGTTGCATATCGTGAACTTGGTGAAGAAGAGTATAGAGCTTGGGAAGCTGAATTCATGAAGGCCAAGACAGCTGTAACTGCCGACCGAGATGTAATGGTGGATGCGCTTGCTGATAAGATTGAAAGAGATTTGTTTCTTCTTGGTGCTACAGCTGTTGAGGATAAACTGCAAAAAGGGGTAGGAATCACCCCATGTACAAAATTTAGGGACTGTAAACACACTAAGCTATTATATCACATTCAGTTTTTGGAGTATTGCATTGGCAACTGATAACTCTTCCCTCAGCTTCTTAAATCTTTTGCATTTGTCGCTTTTCTTTCTTACCTTTCTCCTTTCTCTCCCTCCGTTGATCATGACTCGGATGTTCTAGTTCTTGCCATTATTGTTTCGCATCACCGATCCTGTTTTGACTAAGCATTTGGATCACCCTTGTCTTAGGTTCCAGAGTGCATTGAAAAACTTGCAAAGGCTGGGATTAAACTATGGGTCTTAACGGGTGATAAGATGGAGACTGCAGTTAATATTGGGTATGGTGTCAATTTCAGGCCTAATCTGATATCTTGGAAGTTTTGAAGTTATAACTGTTGAAAATCGCTGCAGATATGCATGTAGTCTACTGAGGCAAGGGATGAAGCAGATCGTTATCACACTTGACTCCCCAGATATTGAAGCACTGGAAAAACAGGGGAACAAGGAGGCTACTTATAAGGTACATGATTTTGGAGATGCTGACTTGATTAATCTTCATATTATGAAAAGTGTGAAATCTTTGATTATGTTTAGGCTTCTCTTGAAAGTGTAATGGAGCAAATAAGAGGAGGAAAATCTCAAGTTGATTCTGCTAAAGAAAGCTCAATTGGATTTAGCTTGGTGATTGATGGGAAGTCGTTGGGTTTTGCACTGGAGAAGAAGCTGGAGGGAGAGTTTTTGGAGCTTGCTCTGGATTGTGCTTCTGTTATTTGTTGCCGGTCTACTCCTAAACATAAAGCTCGTGTGAGTTCATGACATGCTAAGAGCTTGCTGCGAATTTTCATTTCAATTGGATGCAAGTAAAACTAACCGAAATGGAAGAGATTTGCAGGTCACAAGACTGGTGAAGATGGGAACTGGTAAATCAACACTGGCAATTGGTGATGGGGCTAATGATGTTGGTATGCTTCAGGAGGCTGATATTGGAGTTGGGATTAGTGGTGTGGAGGGAATGCAGGTTGATATCCTACTATCTTGTCAGATCGATGTTGACTGCTTTATACTGAGTTCTTTTCATACATTCAGCTTTTATGACAGATTTTATCTGGAGAAAGTAACATGTGATATCATTTTGGTTTAATTTTAACTGAATTCTTGAACCAATTTTCTCAATGTGAAATGCTGACATAGATTGTTATCTACTGCAGGCTGCAATGTCCAGTGATTATGCCATAGCTCAGTTCCGTTTCTTGGAACGTCTGTTACTTGTACATGGCCATTGGTGCTACAGGCGAATAGCTATGATGGTAAACATCTAAATACATTTCATCAGAATTTTACCTTGACGATAACTTAGTGAAAAAGCAAAAAGTGACTCTTTCTCTTTTCTATGCTTGTACAAATTTATCACTCTTGAAATTAACAAAGAAATCGGTGATTTGAAGTATTGACACAGATATCGGTGAATTGAAGTATTTACTTAGTCCTTATTCATGCCATCCTTATTGTTGGCTGATACAGATATGCTACTTCTTCTACAAGAACATTGCATTTGGGTTTACTTTGTTTTGGTTCGAGGCCTATGCTTCTTTCTCGGGCCAGCCTGCTTATAATGATTGGTACATGTCGGTCTACAACGTATTTTTCACTTCACTTCCTGTGATTGCTCTTGGTGTTTTTGATCAGGATGTTTCAGCACGGCTTTGTCTTAAGGTAAGCATGTACCATCCTTTGAGGTATTATATGCAGGTATTAAAGTGTATTTATGGAAGGTAAAGGTCAAGGAATCAAAATAACACTATTTTCTCACCGTATTGCCATTGTGCGAAAGTGTTGTGTGTAGTTCCTGATCCGAACTCTACATTTATGGTACCATTCAATCACATCTCTTAGGCCTCGATGAGTTTGGATGGTCCCATTTCATGTAATAACATCATTAATCTTGAGATATATTGAGATAAAATTTACTATAGCTTGTCACTTAGAACTCTATTGCTTAATCATGCTTCTTGTTGATGAGAATTCATATCTCATTCATGGCATTTTCCTTCCGAGAGTGATTGACTGCACATCTATGTCTGCAGTATCCCTTATTATATCAAGAAGGAGTGCAGAACATCCTCTTCAGCTGGCCCCGAATTCTTGGTTGGATGTGCAATGGAGTCCTGACTTCCATAATTATCTTCTTCTTCACCACCAATTCCATGGTTAACCAGGCCTTCAGGAAAGACGGTCAAGTAGTCGATTACGGGGTTCTTGGAGCCACAATGTACTCCTCTGTAGTTTGGGCTGTAAATTGCCAAATGGCACTCTCTATCAATTACTTCACTTGGATCCAGCATTTCTTCATCTGGGGAAGCATAGCCTTGTGGTACATATTTCTCGTTGTATATGGTTCGATTTCCCCAACGATGTCCACTACAGCATATATGGTTTTTGTGGAAGCCTGTGCTCCAAGCCCCCTTTATTGGCTTGTCACCCTTCTTGGTGTTATTTCATCTCTGTTACCATACTTCTCCTACCGAGCATTTCAGTCCCGTTTTCGGCCAATGTACCATGATTTAATACAATTTCGACGAGCGGAAGGCTCCGAAACTGAAGTTTCTGGAGAATTGCCAGATGCAGTTAGGTTTAAAATGCATCTTCTTGGAGAAAACTTGAGACACACAAACTCATAGAAAGTTGTTGGTTTGAAAGTGGTGTCATCACTTTGCGGGGATTAGCAGAATCTGTGTGAAAGGAAGGACGTTATCTGATCTAAAGTTCAGTCCTTTTTTCTTCCCTAGTCCTTCGTGGAGTAGCCAATGTAAAGATACAAATAAGTTTCAAAATGTTGCATTGATTTTTTGTGCTTACGCTTAAGAGGCATCCAGTGTTCCTAAAGTGATATTCTTTGATGAAGGTTGTAGTATCTGGAGCCGTAAACTGGTCCAACATGTGCATTAGCAGAGTACTGGTAATTTTCAGGGATGATAGTAAAATGGGCGGGTTCAGGTTATTTGTGGCCCAAGTTTTACTTGACTATTTGTCCTTGACTTGGGTTCGACTCAAGGTTCAGTTAGGTTTGGGCCGTTCGGTTAAGTTTAGGTAGTTCGGCGAGCTAGGTTCGAACAGCGGTAAAATATTTAAGATTTAAAAATTGATTAGATTGTTATAAAATTAGTTAAAATTAAATAAAATTAAAATTTTGAAAAGAAATTAAAGATCGTATTTAATTTAAAATTTAAAAGTTTTGATTAGATTGTTATAAAATTAGTTAAAAATTAAATAAAATTAAAAATTTTGAAAAGAAATTAAAGATTGTATTTAATTTAAAATTTAATTAAAATTTTGATTAATTAATAAATTAATTAATTTTAACAAGAAGAGATTAAAAATTAAATTAAAAGTTAAAATTAAATTTAAAATTAATCGATTCAAAATTTTCTTGATTGAATAACCTAAATCGATTCAGGATTTTAATAATAGGTTTGGGTCAATTTGTCAATCATAATAATTTGCCTGTTAAATTAAGTTAGGCATGAGTTGGTTAGTTAAAACCTTTACAATTTTCTATATTAAGCATTGGCCCTTCTAAATTCAATCAAAAATTAGGTTAATATGTTATTTTATTTGTTGGATTAGGTCGAGTTTAGGTTGATTTGTCTTAGATTTCAGTTGGTTTGTTAACTCTAGATAATTTTTGTAATAATCATAGGTTATCTTTAATTCAACCAAAAATTGAATTAATTCGGTTTAATAGGAACAAATTGAAGCCGGTTTATCAACCATAATAATTTGTTTTAGCTTCCCATCTGGGTTTGTTCATAAGCTCCAACGCTAATAAGTCATAATTAAATGGTCATTAGAATTCAACATGCTTCTAGAGGAGGAAGGGTTAGTCGTCATGTTCATGGTTGCTTATAAGAACCGACGAGTGACAGATTCAGATCTGCCGATTCTCAAGTGCAACGATCATGTACTTTGACTAAAACATGCATATTTATTTCCATTGCACCACAATGAATGTTGAATGTCAACAGTTTTTTTAAGCTAACAATTAGGCTTGACAATTAAGTTCGGTTAAGCCTTATCCGGCTTTGGGTTTCCGTTGCCTAGACATTCATAAAGAAAATGACGTCATTTTGTTCGGACTTGACTATCTCGAACCCGATTTAGTATCAGACTAAGTCGGACCTAGGTAGAAACTGTCAAACTGAACTTGGGAAATGATAATTTTGAAGGATGACAACAAACTGGGCAAGTTCGAGCCCAAGTTTCGTTGTTTTTTTTCTTATCTTGGGTTAGACCCAAAGTTTGACTAAATTTAGGTTATTTGACCTGATCAGAAGTTTGGTCAATTTGAGCTTTTTATTTAGTCGTGTTCGGGTTGGTTTGTTAACCTTGGTAATTTTCTACATTAATTAGCAATCAACCAAAAGTTTGGTCAATTCAAGTTTTTATAGGGTGAAGTTGAGTTAATTTGTCAATCACAATAATTTGACTGTTGGATCAAGTTAGGTATGAGTTGATAAGTTAACCCTAATAATTTTCTATACTAGCCATCGACTATCCTAAGTATTAAAATTGGACTTGAGTTAACTATTGTCAAAATGATTATAACTAGTCATTGAGATAGTTATCCTTGTCACTTATAAACCTTTTAATATTTTCATATTTAGTCAATATGGGATGCTTTAACACTCCCCTAAATGCAACTGAGACTAGACATCCAATTATCACTTAAAATAAACGCAGTGATAACCGGATTAGATCACTAGAACTGGACATCTAGAAGGATAACCATTGACTTTGATACCAAATTAGAATTGGGCTTAGATCAACTATTGATAAAATGACTATAACTAATCATTTAAATAGTTGGTCCTTACTACTTATAAATCCTTTAATATTTTCACGTTTAGTCAATATAGGATAATCTAACATTAAGTTCTATCAAGAATTAAGTTAATTTGCGTTTTTGGTTGTTGGATTATGTGGAGTTTAGTTTGATTTGTCAACCTTGGACTTAGGCTGGTTTGGTAACTCTAGATAATTTTTCATATTAAACATAGGCCCTTTTGAATTCAACCAAAAATCGGATTAATTTGGTGTTTGCCGGTTTAGTTGGGTCAAATTTTTGCCGGTCTAGTAATTTTTTACCACTGGGAACTGCATCAAACTACCATTCTAGCTTTGCCAACTGGGTTTATAAGCTGTAATGCTAAGTGGTGATTACAATTGTGTGACAGTGAGTGTTAATAATGATTTTCAATGGCTGCTATAAGGCATTCGGTTCTTACATTATAAAATATCGTCAATCGATAGATACAGATCCCCCAATTCTCCAATGCAATGATCATATACTTTTGACTAAGAACATGTTTGATTATGCGTTTTAGTTTCCAGATACGTCTTCGCACCATAAATGGTCGAACTGTTAATGCAACATATGGGTAACGACCAGCTTCTAGATGGGTGGAGGATTGACAAAATTTGTTCAACTAAGTCCACTCCAGTTAACTTTAAACGAGTTTAGTTTGAATTGATTGAAATTTAAATCAAACTCGTACTTATTAGTTTAAATTAATTATATATATATATATAAACTTAAGATTGATTGAACTTTGAACTAATGTTTTAAAATTGAATTAAAAATTAAATCGGTAAAATAAAATATTTAATATTTAAAATATTCAAATTATATTGAACTGTTATAAAACTGATTAAAGATTAAATAAAATTTAAGAAGTTGAAATGAGATTAACGAAAATTATCTTTAATTTAAAATTTAATTAAAAAGAGATTGTTAAATAAAAATAATTAATTTATTGTGTTTATAAAATTTTGTTGTTTACAAAAGTTGATTGATTAGTTAATAAACTGATTTTTAACAATAACAGTAATTCAAACAAATCGAACTGAAAATTAAAATTAAATAAAACAATTAACTAATTAAATATTTTCACGATTAATTGCTCGAATTAGTTCAACTTTTAAACGTAACTTCGAACTGCTTAGGCCTGAAGATAGACTAAACCTAAGTATATTTAAGCCTCTAACATGCAAATACATGTAAATAATTACTTTATTTTGAAAAGAAATACATTAGATGGTTTAAAATTAAGTAAAAAAAAGACATTAGATGGTTTAAAATTAAGTAACAAATTTAATTAAATAAATATTGTTGAATTTGATATATTTTGATTCTCCATAAATAGTATTTAAAATTTTGATAATTTTCAATTTTTCAAAGTTGGAAATTTATGTTATCAACTAGTAACGGGAGGGACACAGGAGAGATTTCTCATGTGACATGTGACTTTTATTAAAGTAAATGGAATCGGAAAAATATAATAGATGATTAAAATAATTAAAATTTTTAATTATTGCTTCAAAATTTTAAAATATAATAAATATAACTAATTGTATTTGAAAAATAAAGATATTATTTAAAATTTTGAGACAAAACAGGGATGATAATAAGCTGGTTCATGGGCTCAAGTTTAATTGTTTTCAATAGGCCAACTCATGGGTCGACTTAGGCTTAGACTGACTCAAGGTCAAGATTTTTTAAGTAAATTATTTTGCTTAGAAAAGTTGGGTTTCGAACGAGTTTAAATTTGGGCAACTTAAGTCGAGCTCAATTGAAAAAATATATTATTTTATATTTTATTTTTAAAAATTCGACAAAATTAACCGATAGAATGACCCATTTATAACCCTATGATAAATATAATAAAAATACATATTTAAAAAACTTTACAAGCGATTAAGTAAAAGTTACAGAACTAATTTAATTTCTGTTACTTCATTACAATAAAACGGTTGCTTGCTACACAAGGGATGGCACATGCTTACTAAGATTAAACAAGGAGCTCTACTCACCTTCCAGCACAACGTCATGTCGTGCGTTTCATTTGCTGTTTATTCTTATTTATTAATTCTTTTCCTCTCCCCTTTGCTTTGAGTTTTACGATGTTTGCGTTTCTAGAAAGTCCACGCTCTGGCATTTCTAGAAGTTGCGTTTTTAAGGTGAGCCTTTGATCCACTACGTTGTAGTTGCTGCCAAATCGTTGCATACTATTATTACAGATCTTCTGGCAGATCTAGAATAATAAGTTTTTGTAATAAGAAAACTTGCTACTATTATTTTAAAATATAAACTAAATAATAATTGAGATTTTTAAAATAATGTGAATTTTAATATTTAAAAAGTTAAAGAATTTTAAAATCACTTTCTTAAAGAATGAAAATAATAATAATAAAATTGTGAAGATTTAAGTGAAATTATATTATTTAATTTAATTATAATAAAACTTTTGACATGCTTTAGTACTTAAAGATTTATTTAAAAAGTAGTTTTATTTTTAAAAATGTCAAATTTAATAAAATAAAAGATATAAGAAAATTTTAGTCAAATTTAATTAATGCGAATCAAATTAAAAGTTAATTAGGTAATGATTACTAGTAAAATCTTGAATTGTTTAAAATTTTATCAATTTTCAACTTTTATTTCAATTTACTTTAATAACTCTTGTCGTTAAAAACTGGCCAATTTATTAATTTATTGTTTAATTTTGTAAATTAATAAATTTTAAAAATTAAAATAAATTAATTAAATTTTATTTAACAATATACTTTTAATGAAATTTCAAATTTTTCGATAGTTAAAAAATCTATTTCGATAATATTTTAAATTTTTAAATTTTATTTAGTCTTTAATTAATTTTATGATGAGCTAATACCAATTGTATAATTTAAATACTAAACCTCTTGTTTTATCTGTTTAATTTCGGTATAATTTTAAAACATTCAAATTAAGTTGTTATATTAGTAATATTTGATTAGATGTATATAATATTCATGATTTAAAATTTTAAGATAATGATTTTATTAATTAAATATTTTCTTAAAATAACAATATTTCTTAAGTTATTTAAAACATAAAGAAATCCTTTATATTTCTTTACCCATATATTAAAAAAAAAAAGGGTTCATCTAATGTATTGACCTGACCAGTTTGGTAGTTAACACAAAAATATTTGTTTATGGTCCATGAGAGCAACTTAGGCGTAACTTTGTGGAACATGGAAGTTTCTGCTTAGCCTATTATGAAGGTTGTTTCTAGTCAAATACGAAACACATTTTTCGTATCAAAAACAAAAAATAGTATCAAGGTTGTGAACGTTCTCTCGTTACACCACTTTTTTATTTTTAAGAGACTGAGCAACTGGAGCTGTTATTTTTTATACATTTATTGGGTAAATTTTTAGATTGATACAATAGTTTGCAAATTACGTCAACTAAATACTTCACACTAGATAAGTTTTATATAACAAGCTTAATCGGGAGAGCGTAAGTAAGAAAATTCGAGCATAAGACTTTTTGATCTCATCCTCCACGCTACCAACTCGACCCTCTCTTATAAGACTTTTGTTACAATACGATAGAATAAAAAGTTAATATAATCATTTATTAAATTAAAAGACTTTAAGATTCCTAAATTTTATAGTAAAATATGATTATTTTCTAGAGTTTTATTTCTATCATTTAAATTTTTAATTTTAGTTTTACAAACTTTTATTATATTATTTTAATAAAATAATTACAATTCGCAAGTGGTAAATTAAAACTTGAAGGGTTAAGTATACTTTATTATAACATTTAGAATTTAATATAAGAGGGTTTTCTATAGTTTAAGGTAAAATTTTCAAAACATTGTATAATTTACAATAATACATTCATAATAGGAATATTCATAGAACAATATTAAGAAAACATTATTGATTAAAATAAAATAATTTGAAAAAAGTTTAAAGGGATTTTAAATTAAATAATTTTATTAATTCTTAATAGTTTATTATTTTAATGGAAGTTCTGGATTCAGAAAAGCGTAGGCTTCGGGCAGATCAAACTTCGAAAAGACATAAAGCGAAGCACACGTGTGTACCTTCTGTCGTTTCGGAGGTTAGAAACACTGTGTTTCACGTAAGCCAATATCTAAGCCGCAAGTGCCAAACTGGACAAGCCATATCTTACCTAGCAATTAGTTAAATTTAAATCTCTATATAATTATCTTCGTTCATCACGCACGTAATCTTCCACCCACCAAAGTATATATATATACCAACCTCATTTCACTCCCTTTCTTCATCGTAAACACATTTCGAGGAACTGAAAAAAATGGAAGATCAGAGCTCCACCGTGTCGTCTTCTCCAAGCTTCCGCTGTTATTCCTCAGTTAAACTACCTCACAACTCCACCAAAGCCGGCGAGACAACCGGCATGGCGCCGTCAGATGAAGTCGACGAGGAGGAATTCGAGTTCACTCCGGCGACCAAGAGTCATGATTATTTCCCGAGTTTCCCGCTCTTCAAGGCCGATTTCCCGCTCGATCGTTCCCGGAACCTCGACTTTCGCAATGATCCGGATAAGTCGATGGCGTTGAAGGAGCTTTTAGTGGAGGAGGAATGGGATCTCTCGTCGTGCTCTTCATCGTCGGAGGCTGACGAGTTGGAGAGAGCCGAGCCGGAGTCGTACCCGCCTTGGAAACCGAACTCGCTGCCATCTCCTATGAGATGTGAGAAGAGTAAGTCAACGGGATCGTCCGGGAAACGGCGGCGGTTTCGGTTTAGAAAGTTCCTGCAAAGGTCGATCAGCGACGGGCATAAGTACTCATTGGGAAGTTGGGATCCGAGCAAGAAGAAGGAAGAAAAAGAGAAAGTAGATAACGCGAATGTAACGGCGTTAGCGACAGCGAAATCGAAGAAGAAACCTCAAAGTGCGGGCGTAAAGGGAGCGACGACGGCCCACGAGGAGTTCTACTTGAGGAACAGAGCGTTAAAGGAAGAAGACAGGAGACGGTCTTATTTACCGTACAGGCAAGATCTGTTCGGCTTCTTCACCAGTGTCCACGGCGTCGCCAAAAAATTTCCATCTCTTTAGTTAATTTGTTAAATACTTTTAACAATAACCAAAAAAAAAACAGAAAAAAAGGATTTTGAGTAGTTTTATTTTTCCTTTTGATAAATTCAAAATTCTTTATTATGTGAACAATTTTGTACTTCCTAACCAAAATTGTTAATAATGTTATATTCTTAAATATTTCCAGATATTAAATCTTGAGTTTGATTCTTTAAATATTTACATTAGAGTCTCTGTTAATTATTGAAATTGAATTACCAGTTTAGCTTTAATTAGTTGATCCATTGAATAATTTAATTGAAACGATTCAAATTCATCAATTAATCTTGAAATATTAAATTTATTCAATAATTGATTTCTAAATTGTTATATATTCATAAAATTTAGTCAGTATATGAAAAGGGTTGCATAAAATACATAATTTAAAACATATAAACAACTTTATTTTATATTATTATTTAGATTCAAATGTCTTAGTAAAAGGTTGTTATAATCACATCATGTTTGGATGTTCTTATGATTAGGAGTTGCATGTTAACGGATAGTCTACGAGATTTATTAATATAATGCTCAAAATGATGGGATGAAAGCATAGGAAATAATAACAATTAAAAACTCATCCGATTAAGCTGGTTGGATAATAAAAATCTTGATCCGTTGAGGTTTGTTTTTAATTTTCAAATTGATTTACTTTAATATTAGTTGTTAAAATTGATCAATTAATTTTATTAATTAATAAGTTCTTATACAATAAAATAAATCAAATAATTATCAGTCTATTTTCAGTTAAATTTTAAATTATTCGATAGGTAAGGATAATCCCTTTTAATCATATTTTTAATTTTATTTTATTTAATCTATAGTCAATTTTATGAAAATTTAATACTATTAAATCTTTTAAACCTTAAACTTCTTATTTATCGATTTAAATTTTGATCCGATTTTTAAACATTAATACATAGTACTTTATTTGTAATAAATGTGACACATTAAAATGTTTTAAATATGTTTGGGGGTTGGGGTAACGAGAAGGTACAAATATTGTTGGGAAGGTGGCCTTGCCTAATGGATCAGTTTACCTATTTGATAACTACACATGAAATTAATATCTTAAATCAAATTGATGGAAATATATTTTATATAAAATGGTGATTTTTCAGTTTAGGTGTGATGTCTACATGACCAATTGACCACAGTGGACCGCTACCTAATTTATGTTGAATAAGGAAGAAGGTGGTTGACGCAAGTAATTATTTACACTTAAAAATCAAGACAACAAATTTTAATATATTATCTTTTAAATATGTAATTTTAATAAAATTTTGATAATTGCTAATACTTAATTAATGTATTAAATAATTTATAATAAAATATATGATTTATAGATTATTGTATTGAATTAATTTGATTAGTACAATAATCATGTTTTAATAAGTAATTTGATATTTCAATATATCAAATTTCTTAATTATGTGATTTTAATAACATTTTATTAATTAACGAATTTTGTATTTAACCAATCAATAATCTTAAATTAAATATAAATTAAATGATATATTAAATTTAATATTTTGATGTCCAACTAATTACACTTAAAACTTAGTTTTACGTTCGTTTTTTCAGAAAACTCAAAATATAATGAGGCAATATGCAAAATAGTGGTGGGTCATTAACTCATCATGAAGTCTAGATACCATGAAGTGTTTTCATTTCTTGGTACACTTGTGCTTTTAAAATTTGGCTATTTCCCCAACTACAGCATATATTCTCCACGTCGCTTTCTCACCACAAAATTACAAGAAATTATAAAAATAAATAAAAGGTTTTATATTTAGAGATGTCAAATTTAATCCAACCTAATCCGATTTTGACCCGAGTTGACCGAATTACGGGCGAGCTAGGGCTAACTATTATAGGCCCGACAAAATTACTGGTCGAGCACAAACTTGACTTATGACCTGACCGTTACTTCGAAATTGATATCAATTTTAATGTTTTTGTTTTAAAAATATGATAGGTTGCTCGTGTCGATTTTGAAGTTTTTGTTTTTAAATGGTGGGTTAATGCTCGTGTCGATTTTGAAGTTTTTTTTTTTAATGGTTGGCTGGTCATGAGCCGGTCAAAGGGTCATGGCCCGGTCAACCCATCGTCGAGCAGGCTACGGGCCGACCTATCTCGGTTCGTCAGGCCACGATTAGGGCCACGCCCTTCTAACCCGCCTTATTGACATTTTTATCTATACTATCATAATTTAACTTTCCTTTAAGACTATAGGGTGGAATGTGAGAACGTTGAGGGCATTATTTATTCTTTGAAAACAGTTCACGTAAGTGAAAATGAATGAAATATAATAGGATTTATATAATAAAGGAAAAACATATTTAAAATTTTTTGAAGGTAGCCTTAATTAAAAAAAATTAACGGTGCATAAAGCTTACTGTAAAATTAGGTAGAGAAAAGACGTAGGCGAGGAAAGATATTCTTTCACTACTTGTATTGAATGCCTAAGGTAATTATTTATACACCCTACTACTCAGTTCTGTTGGTGGGTGACCTAGAATCACGGAGGGAGTAACAAACTAACAACCAAATCTGTACAGAGGGGCCACTCTCTTTTCTATACACTGTGTCAGAGAGTGGAGAATAAAAAAGGCAAACGAAATGAAAAAAGTAAAAAGACAAAAAGGAAAGAAAGGCATAAGTAATGGGCCAATAGCTTATATCCGTAACTTTGTGTCTAATCCACTGTAGTGGAGATATTTTGGGTCTTTATCACCCCCCCTTCAAGTCGGTGGTTAGGTTGAAAGCTAACAACACCGATCTTGCGAACCAGACCCAAAAACGTTCGTGCGGGAAGTGCCTTCGTGAGTAGATCTGCGAGTTGCTGGGTCGTGCTCACGTGTTTCAACTCGAGGAAGCCAAGCTTTACACAATCACGAACCAGATGAAGATCTATTTCCAGATGCTTCGTTCTTTCGTGGAAAACCGGATTTTTCGAGATGTAGATGGCTGCTTGGTTGTCGCAAAACAAAGGTATGGGTTTCTCAACTCGGATCTGGAAACCTTGAAGCAGCTGGGTTATCCATTTTAGCTCGCAGGTGGTCGAGGCTAAGCTTCTATATTTTGATTCGGCCGAAGAGCGACTCACCGTTGTTTGTCTTTTTGTTTTCCAGGAGATTGGTGATCTGCCGAGGAATACACAGAAGCCTGTTAGAGAGCGTCTAGAGAAGACGCAGCTCCCCCAGTCGGAGTCGGAGTATGCTAAAAGGTGAGGGCTTTCTTCCGTCGCATAAAAAATCCCAAAATTTTGAGTCCCCTTTAGGTATTTCAAGACTCGTTTAGCTGCCTCCCAGTGTGGTAATCTAGGGTTACTCATAAACTGGCTGAGTTGTTGTGTGACGTATGTAATGTCGGGTCTAGTAAACCCTAGGTACTGTAATCTTCTTATTAACCTTCTGTATTCTTCGGGTTTCTCAAGCAGCTCACCTTCTTCAATGCTCAATTTTGTGCCAGGGATTATGGGCGTCGCGCAAGGGGAACAATTCAGTAAATTGTTCTCCTGTAATATGTCTCGAATATACTTACCCTGGGTAAGTATCATTCCATTGTTACCTCTCGCTATCTCAATTCCTAAAAAGAATTTTGCGTAGCCCAAGTCCTTGATAGTGAATTTTGCATTCAATGTCTTCTTTACTGCTTCCATCTGTGCTTCATTTGCCCCTGTTAATAAGATGTCATCCACATAAATAATTACTGCCATGAAGTCATCCTTTGTGCCCCTAGTGAATAGACAATGGTCTGCTTCGGATTTAGTAAAACCCATTGAGAAAAGCTTGGAGGTTAGCTCTTTATTCCATTGTCTTCCAGCTTGTTTTAAACCATAGATTGACTTGATTAATTTGCATACTTGTCCTGCTTTAGCTTTGGCATAGCCTTGAGGGGGTAGCATGTATAATTCTTCTTCTAGGTAGCCATGGAGAAAAGCATCGTTGATGTCACATTGATGTATTGGCCATTGCTTAGAAGCTGCTATAGCAAGGAACATTCTTATTGTTACCACCTTTGCTACTGGGGAGAAAACTTCTGAGTAGTCAGCTCCCTCTCTTTGACAAAAACCCTTTGCTACAAGTCTAGATTTTAACTTATCCACTGTCCCATCAGAATTGTATTTTACCTTATAAGCCCATTTTGAGGCTATGGCCCTCTTCCCCTTAGGTAGTTCGGTGAGCTTCCAAGTTCCATTCTTTTCGAGGGCAGTCAATTGCTCATGCATAGAATGCATCCATCTCTTGTCTTTACTAGCAGTTTCATAAGATAGGGGCTCAAATATCTTAGAAACATTACCTATGTAGTTGCTGTAGCTTGTGCTGTGCTTGACGTTCAATCTTGTTAATCCTTCTTTGCTTGTTCCTGCAGGAGAACAAACCTGTAATGCTAGATTGCAATCATCAAGGGAGTGAATGGGCTCAAGTGTTGTGGTTTGGAGGACATAGTCTTGCAGGTATCTTGGGATTGTGTGTGTTCTGCTGCTCTTTCTTTGTGATGCAACTATAGGTAGGGTATTTTGGTCTAGTGAGTCATCTGATTGTGTGTAGTCAGGGGTTTCATGCTCAGATGATTGGGAGTCTTGTTCGGTTAGTGGGTGATCAGTCATGGTAGGCATGATTGTAGGGTATTCTGCATGTTCATTGGTCAAGGTATCTGTAAACAGGGGTTCAGGTTCTTTGGTGGTTTTTGTGACACTTTCTGCAAATGGGAAAACTGTTTCATGGAATATTACATCTCTTGACACAAGCACTGCCTTAGTATCTAAATCCATAACCCTGTAGGCCTTGTAATCTGGCATGTATCCAAGGAAAATGCACCTCTTGGATCTAGGATCTAATTTGGTTCTGTTGGGGGTTTTGTCTAGGGCAAAGCAAAGGCAACCAAAAATTTTAAGGTGTTCATAACTAGGTTTTCTTTTGTGCAGCCTTTCAAAAGGACTTATCCACCCCAAGACCTTGGACGGGATTCGTTTATGAGGTAAGTAGTCATAACAATGCTTCCCCAATACCCCTTAGGTAGTTTGGCTTGGAAAAGTAGGGCTCTAGTAATTTGGAGTAGATGCTTGTGTTTGACTTCTACTACCCCATTTTGTTGTGGGGTGTAGGGACTGCTTTTCTGGTGTTGAATTCCCATTCCCTTGAAGGTTTTAGTGCATTCCTGATTTATAAATTCCCTTCCATTGTCAGTCTGTATCTTTAAAACTCTAGTATCAAATTGTCTCTCAATGTTTTTAAGGAAATGTAGGATGGTTTGCTGTGTTTGGTGCTTATGTTTTAGTATAAAAGTCCATGTGGCTCTAGTAAAGTCATCCACAATAGTGAGAAAGTAGTGTGCCCCACCCATAGTAGAAATTGCATAAGGTCCCCAAAGATCCATGTGGATAACTTCAAAAGGTCTGCTTGTGTGTATTTTATGCTTGGGAAAGGGTTTTCTATGCTGTTTAGCTAAGGGGCACACTTGACATTCATGTTTGCATGGAATAGAAAGCTTCATTTCATTGATGTGTTGTAATTTTTCTTTGGATACATGCCCTAGTCTAGAATGCCATAAATCAAAACTAACTGAGGCATTGAATGCAATATTCTCAACTTTGTAAAACTCTAGAGAAGGACCTTTCAGGCTATTGGAAGGTAGGAAATTTTCTGGATGTAGTTCATAGAGTCCATTTACTGCCTTGATGATTGCCACCACATTATTAGTCCGAAGGTCCTGCAAGAACAACTTGTTAGCTAGAAAAATAGCTGCAATCTCATTCTGTGTTGTCAGTTTATTGACTGATAGTAAGTTCTTGAAGAATTGAGGCACATGTAAGATTTCTTTGAGGGCAATTTTATCCCCAATTTGTGTCTGTCCAATGTGAGCTACTGCTTGTTTAGTACCATCAGGAAGAGTCACATGGTCATAGGTATTTTCATTTGTCACATAATTAGTGCAAATATTTAGGTTTGCTGTCATGTGTGTGGAGGCTCCAGAGTCAATGAGCCAAGAATCATTATGATTAAAGACTGTGTTCACAGACTGTGGTACATTACCTGCATAATGTTGATATCCTGAATAGTTTACCTCCCCTGTAGCTTTTCCTTTGATGGCTTTACTTATCTCCTGTTGAATAAAGTCAGCAAGACCTGATGAAATCTGTCCATTCCAAGATTTTTCTTCACTCTGCTCTTGTGTGATATTTGCAGGACTGTCGGTTGTGTGAGCCATGTTTGCCTTCCCTTTCTCCTTCTGTGCAGTGAGAGCTCCCTGTACCAGTCAGGGACCCCATGGATTTTAAAACAAGTCTCCAAGGTATGCCCATTTTTTTTGCACCTTTCACAGTATTTATTCTCCTTCTTGAGATAGGGTCCTTTGCTAGTGTTGATATTATTTCTACCTCCCTTCTTCCAACCACTTGACTGCTTAGCTAGCATTGCCATGTTAGGGGTACTGTCCATGTTTGCATTGACCACCTTCTGTCTCTCAACGGTTTGAAGCATAGAGAAGGCTTTGTTTACTGTAGGTAATGGCTCCATTAACATAATTTGATTGACAACATGTTCAAATTCGTCGTTGAGTCCCATCAGAAACTGCACAAGTCTGTGAGCATTTTCTTTGCTAGTAATAGATTTTGCAGCATCACAAGTGCACATAGGAGTAGGGCTTAAGCTGGACAAATCATCCCACAATTTTTTTAGTTTAGTGTAATAAGCAGAGACTGTCAAAGTACCTTGTTTTTGGGAACTTATTTCACTTTCTATCTGATACAATAGTGGGCCATTTGCTTCACCGAACCGCTCTTGTAATTCCACCCATAGTTCTCTAGCAGTGGGAAAGGATAGGAATGCATCACCTAGATCTTTGACCATTGCATTGAGGATCCATGACTTTACCATACTGTCTGCTCTTCTCCATTTTGCTTGTAACACTGCATCTTCTGTAGGCATTGTGCAGGACTCGTCGATGAAGGGCAGTTTATCCTTAGCACACAAGGCTATGGACATGGATTTGCTCCAGGTAATATAATTATTACCATTGAAGGGAGTGGTGACAAGCACAGCTCCTGGATTTTCAGTGTTGGTGACTGAATAGGGTTCATTTTCGTTTACTGTAGATGTGTTTCTAGTGTTGGATCCACTAATATCCATTGTATTGGATATGGTGAATTAAGGCAAAGGAATCAGAGTAGGCTCTGATACCATGTAAAATTAGGTAGAGAAAAGACGTAGGCGAGGAAAGATATTCTTTCACTACTTGTATTGAATGCCTAAGATAATTATTTATACACCCTACTACTCAGTTCTGTTGGTGGGTGACCTAGAATCACGGAGGGAGTAACAAACTAACAACCAAATCTGTACAGAGGGGCCACTCTCTTTTCTATACACTGTGTCAGAGAGTGGAGAATAAAAAAGACAAACGAAATGAAAAAAGTAAAAAGACAAAAAGGAAAGAAAGGCATAAGTAATGGGCCAATAGCTTATATCCGTAACTTTGTATCTAGTCCACTGTAGTGGAGATATTTTGGGTCTTTATCACTTACCTTTTTGCGAGAGTATGAAAAAGATCATAACGTATGCAACCTTCTTTTTGTATTTTATTAAAGATACTATTTTTATAATTTAAACTTTTCACCTTATGGTCAATATGAGCAACTTTAAGATTAATTAACAATAACTAATATTTTAATAATTTTTTGATTTAATGCTAAATTTTAAAATTTTAATTAGTGATTAATCTTTTAAATATGATAATAATTCTAAATGAAATAATTGATTTAGATATCAAGAAACGTGTATTTATTAATAACACTACTAAAAACAACATTGTAATATGAGATATACAAGTTTTGAAAATTGCATAACTGAATTAATTTTTTTGAAAGCGAGTAATAAATTAAAATGTAAAATATTAAACACTTTTAAATATATTTTATAATTAATTTACTTAATGTTACAAGTTTTAACATTAAGTAATAAAAACTTAAAATTTTAATTAAACTTGAATAACTAAAAAGTGAATAAAATAGTACTAAATTGAAGACTGAATATCCCCTTTCATAATGATTTTGCCTCGAACTTATGAGACACGTATAAGCAGGGGAATCGTAATGTTGGACAGTTGAGAAGTTCGAATTGACAGAAGAGAAACTTTGATGATGAATACAAATACGTAAATCACAAATTGATTGCACCGCACGTCTTTCGTTTCATTGAAAACGGAGTTGACTCCTCATGGCCCAATGTGTATCAATGTTGAAAAATGTGGTTCAGGTCTTTGAGGCTTTTTTTTTTAATAAATATATACATTAGATATTTCAGCTCTTTTTTTTTTCTGAGTTAATTATAAGCCCCTAATATCTTACTTTAAGAGTGCTAAAAGAGGTAAATTTGAAACCTTAAGATCTTTTAAATTATTACATAACTCGTACATGTCTGCGCACAAAAAAATTATCATATATTGATTGATAAACTGTTGATTGATCAAATTCTCAGCAACATCGAGTTTTCCTAGTAGCTCTAATTTTTGCATTACCGTTAGAAGCGAGATATTTGTAATTGATCCGACTAAGGAGTATACTTAAGAGCTAGAGGATCATTAACAGGAAAAATTTCCCACTCTTCTCCTTTTTTGGTGACTCAAACTCAAGACCTCCTAACTGAAGAGTTGAAACCAATCAAATCACTCCTACTTGTCAGGTCTTTAATTCGATTTATTTTCCCAAAAACAAAATTAAGATTTAATATTTTATTAACAAATAAGAAGTACAACTTTAGTGGTTACATATTTTATATAAATCATTTTAATTGATATTTAAAAAATCGTTAATTTGGAGTAGAGTTTTTAATAATAATATCATATTTAAAAATGTGCATTTTTTAATTTTTAAAGTTATTGTAAATTCATTTGAGTAGTGGCAGGTCCAGGCCATGATGGGCCTGGCTCGAATCTGCATTAGCTGGTAGCAAGAAGAAAATATATTCTTATTGTTTTAAAATACTTAAAAGAGATAAATAATAATAATAACTTTATTAATCTCCTATCAAAAATTTTAATATATATTATTATTGTTCGGGTCAATTCTTAATATTTTATAGACCTCAGGTAAAAAAAAGAGAGCCCTATTTTATCTTTTTATATATATATATATACATATATCAAAAGTGGGCCCTTAGACGAGGCAAAATAACACAAAATATGGGTAGATTAAGAGTAGGTATTAAATAGGTGTCATTTCTGTCATTGCCCAGCAATGTTATGAATACCGCATCTTATTCTTCGATCGGATTGGACTCTGAACTAAATCTGCATCGTCATTCTATTTATGCATCGAAAATCTGCTTTCGAGATTTTTAAATTTATAAAATAGTCCTAAATTTTTAAAATTGCAAAATAGTCCGTATTGATATATTATACAACTGATCAGATACTTTACTAGTTTATCGCTTATATCAACCATACTTTAAAAATCTTAATAATAAATAATAATGACAATTAATTTGAAATAACAACAATTTTAAATATTTTACATATAAATAATAATCACAATTAATATAAATAAAGGCAATCATCATCATACAATTATAAAACTAAGAATAATAGAAAGCATTTAAAATATTACAATCATACAATTTCATCATTATAATAAATAATATTACATATTTACATCAAAAGATTGAAAACATCCGATAAAAAAACCAAAAAATATTACAAAAAGGTTGATGACGAATAAGCAATCAAATAGAAGTTGAACCTGAAAAAAATATTACACTTACATTACATACATATAATTTAACATAAAAATCAATGATCAAATACAAGTAAAATTAAAAGAAGAGAAAAAATAAAAACCTGAAGTTCAATCACAATGGCGGATACCATTGAATCAAGATCGACTTAATCGATCATTTGGTACAAAATCCTCATCATTGAGAGAAGCTTCATCATCATAATTCAAATTTAATGCACCAAATGACATGTCAATGCTTTCCCATCCAATATCATCTTCCACATTCAAATCACTCACATCAACCAAATTCGGTTCTTCAGAAACCCAATCCACCAAAATATCCATATTATCAATCGCAATTGGATCATTTGAAGAACTTGTGCTACTAAAAGTCCTAGTAAACAATTACATTTAATTATTAAAAAAATATAAGAAATTATATAAAAATTAATAATGAAAATAACATACCTTTCCCGAAGCTTTAAATTGTAACGAACAAAAACCAAGTCATTCAACCTCTTATGCTCCAATCTATTCCTTTTCTTAGAATGGATAAATACAAATGTGCTCCAGTTTCGTTCACACCCAGTTGCACTCACACATTGACTTAAAATTCGAATCGCAAACTTTCTCAAATCTGGAACACCACATCCGAAAAGATCCCACCAAGCAACTGCAAGTTATAAGAAAACAAAAGTAGTGTTATAAACAAAATAAAGTGATAAATAAATTTCAACAAATAAGAAATAGGAAATAAGTAATACCTGGAGAAAGAAGTCCTCTTTGTTGAATAGCGACCGACATTTCAAAATCTCCATAAGAGTACTTATAAGCCTCCATTTGTGTGGTTAAAGCAATTTGCATTGAGTCATGAGGAACAATTGTTGTAATTGTCAAAAGCATTCCTCTACTAACTTCAGCTTGCTTTTCAACATCCAATCTAAAATACACACTGGGATTCAAAAATGCCCCAGCTACAAACAATGGAGAAGAAAGTTGTCTTCTCCTTCTCTCATTAATGATTGAGATATATGGCTCAGATAAAGAAGGCTTATGTTTCAGATTGGCCTTGATTGCTTAGTTGCTCTCTCCATAGCATCAAAAATATAACACATTGTTGGCTTTTCTTCACTATCAGCCAACCGAAGCACCCTCACCAAAGGCTCACAAACCCGGATAACGAATTGAGATGCCGACCAAAATTTCCTATCTTCCAGTATGATACTACAAACCTCCATTCCAGCATTAGACCTAGCATGCTGAGAGGTTACCCACTTATCACTTGTGAACATTTGCCTTAACTTCTTCCTCAACAAAAGAAAAGACTGAAGTGATAAGAAATTTGTTGCAAATCTTGTCACAGCAGGGTGGCACAAATTCCTACCATTGGTAAATTCCCTTCTCATCAAATTTAAAACCCATGCACGATTATAAATAAATTTTGTCACCTTTTTTGCCTTCTGCATGGTCTCATCAAAAACAGGAAAATACCTAGGATTTCCTATATCCTCCAGTATTAAGTCAATGCAATGTGCAACACAAGGAGTCCAAAAAAATGACTTATAGGTATTCTGCAACCTCATCCCAGCCGCTTTATAAGCGGAATCATTGTCAGTAATAAACTGAACAATGTTTTCCACCCCTACTTCATTCACAACTTGATCAAATATCCTAAACAAATTATTAGTATTTCTAATAAGGCCAGATACATCAATCGATTTTAAAAACATAGAGCCATTAAAACAATAAACCAAAAAATTTATGATAGGCTCTTGTCTCCTATTCGTCCAACCATCACACATAATTGAGCATCCATTAATACCCCAATTCGCTCTTCTTTCAGCCAAATAAGCTCTCATTTCAGACACAACACAACTCAAAAGTTTACCTCTTAAGTCATCAACCGATGACCCTTTGTATCCTGGATCATAAGAGGCTATGGCATCTATCATAGGTTGATAATAATATGATTGAGAAGCATTAAATGACGAACTCAGATCATACCACCATCTAGCTACTCGCCATATCCATATCAGGAGCCGCATCTCTTGTCTGCATTGCACTACGAATTGAAGGTTGGGCTCCTGGAGTTGTTCGTGGTGCAAAGAAACCAGATGGCTGCCTTCTTCTCTTCCTCATTTCAGATTCTGCAAGATCCTGAGGCTGAGATTGAAATGGAACACTACCAGTACCACTGCCACTGCCACTACCACTTCCACCTCCAACATCTCCATAATCACCACTAAACCGGAAATGAACTTCCACTACCAATTTCAAGATTCAATCTTTCCTTCTATCTTTCTCAAATTGATGTTCCTCAAGCAATGTTTTCATTTGCCACTTCACATCATGACTTACTTTTTTACATGATTCCACATCTCCTTTAACCCCAGCTAAATGCCTCTTCAATCGGGTGATTCCTCCACCTTTCAAATGCTTGTTACAAAACAAGCAAATGGTATGATTCTTTTGACCAGGAACCACACTAGCATGAGCCCAAGCTGGATCATTGTATCTTCCTGAACTAAATTGATCTGGAGTATTTGAACTTCCTTCCATTTATCTGTACAATCCAATTCAATTCAATTCAATTCAATCCAATCCAATCAAATTCAATTCAATCCAATTCAATCAAATTAAATCCAATCTAATCCAATCCAATCCAATTCCAATTCAATTTAAATTCAATCCAATTCCAATTCAATCCAATTCCAATTCAATCCAATTCCATTCCATTCAATTCAATTCAATCCAATCCAATCCAATTCAATTCAATCAAATTCAATTCAATTCAATTCAATCTAATTCAATTCAATTCAATTCCAATTCAATCCAATTCCAATTCAATCCAATTCCATTCCATTCAATTCAATTCAATTCAATCCAATCCAATCCAATCCAATTCAATTCAATACAATCCAATTCAATTCAATATAATCCAATTCAATTCAATTCAATCCAATCCAATTCAATCCAATCCAATTCAATTCAATTCAATCCAATTCAATTCAATCAAATTCAATTCAATCCAATTCAATCTAACCCAATTCAATCCAATTCAATCCAATCCAATCCAATCCAATTCAATCCAATCCAATCCAATTCAATCAAATCCAATCCAATTCAATCCAATCCAATCCAATTCAATCCAATTCAATCCAATTCAATTCAATCAAATTCAATTCAATTCAATTCAATCTAACCCAATTCAATCCAATTCAATCCAATCCAATCCAATTCAATTCAATTCAATCCAATCCAATTCAATTAAATTCAATTAAATCAAATTCAATCCAATCCAATCCAATCCAATTCAATTCAATTCAAATTCAATCCAATTCAATTACAATTCAATTCAATTCCCTTCCAATTCAATTCAAAACATACTTCAACATACTCCAACAATTTGCAATTTAATTCCAATTCAATTCAATTTAATTCCAATTCAATTCAATTCAAATCCAATTCAATTTAATTCCATTCCAATTCAATTTAAAACATACTCTAACAATTTGCAATTCCATTCCAATTCAATTTCAAATTAATTCCAATTCAATTCTATTCAATCCAATTCAATTCAATTCAAATCTAATTCAATTCAATTCCATTCCAATTCAATTCAAAACATACTCCAACAATTTGCAATTCTATTTCAATTAAATTCCAATTCAATTCAATTTTAATTCAATTGCAAATCAATTCAAATCCAAATCCAATTCAATTCAATTCAATTCTAATTCAATTCAATTACATTCCATTCCAATTCAATTCCATTCAATTTCAATCCCATTCAATTCCAATCCCAATTCCATTCATTCCATTCAATTTCAATCCCATTCAATTCCAATCCCAATTCCATTCAATTCTAATTCCATTCATTTCCATTTCCATTTCCTTTTCCATTCAACCAATTTTCAATCCAATTCTAATTCCAATTTCAAAATTAATTTTCTATCAATTCAAAAATCCAATTCTAATTACAATTTCTAATTCCAAAATACAAAATGCCAAAATCTAATTTCCAATTCCAAATTTAATTTTCAGTATAATTCCAAATTTTATTCCAATTCTAAACTTAATTTTCAATCAAACCAACAATAACAATTACCAATCAATTTAATTTCACACATTCGGTACTTCCACAGTTCCACAAGGCAAAATGGCAAAATTCTATGTCAATTTCAACTTCCCACATCCGGATTTTTCCCAAATCCACCAAATCAAATCCACCATCATCCCAAATCAACCTCTACGGACTACGGCTCTACCTCTACCATTTGCCCCAATTCCAACATTTTTGTGTTCCTCGTTCTCGGCCGAAAACAACCTACAATTTTCCCCAAATCCACCTCCATCCAACAACAACACCAAATCAACATAAACAACCACGATCACAGAAGCAATCAACAACAAAATTCTATTCAAAATCAAACAAAAAATCAAAAACATACACCCAAAACAATCGGGTCTTCGTTGAGGGTCGGGTCTTCCTTCGGTGGTCGTATGGTGCGTCTACGACGAGGAGGACGGAGGAGAACTGGAGAAGGCGACAAGGTCGAGGAGCGGCGAGCAACGGCGAGGAGACCGATCCGTCGAAGAAGAGACGACGAGGAGGAGATCCGAGACTGCCAAGCGAGGAGGAGATCCGAGACGGCCAGGAGGAGATCCGCGACGGCCAGGCGAGGAGGAGGAGACGACGAGGAGACAGCAACGGCCGAAAGAGAGTCGCCAGACACGGAGAGAGACACCGGCGAAGAGAGGAGGCGTGCGACGTGGGAGAGAGGAGGCGGTGAGACGACGGTGAGACAAGATCCGAGAGCGACGAGCGGCGCCGAGGAGAAGAAGCAGAGGCCGAAGAAGAGAGAAGAAGACAGATTCCAGAAGGGTCGGGGTCCTCGGGGGCTGGGGTAGTTTTAGGTTTTTTTTTTTTGCATTTTATTCCCTGGAGATTTCGATATTTTTCGAAATGGTCCGAAAAATACCGGTACCGGACGGAATTTTTGTCCGGTACATCCGTCGCCGCATCTGCATTTTTCCGGCCGAGATGCAGACGTCTTACGACGATATCGTTGATGCGACTGCACCCATAACATCGCTGCCCGAGCTTGTTATTGTGTCCCTCTATATTATAATTTAACTTGACATTAATCCAAAAGTTATGTATAAAAAATCAATGATTAAAAAATCTAACATGTCTGACCAGTTTAATCGTAAAAATTTAAAATTATTTATTTTTTCGATCCAATTTTTAACTTTTAGTTCGATTTATTTTAATAACTCTTCTTGTTAAAACTAATCAATTTATTAATCAATCAACTTTTTTAAATTAATAATTTTTTATAAATTAAAATAAATAAATAATTATTTAATAATCTTATTTTAATTAAACTTCAAATTATTCGATAAATAAAAATAATATTTTTAATTATATTTTAAATTCTTTAATTTTAATTAATATTTAGTAAATTTTATGATGATTTGACATTAGATGAATCTTTTAAATTTCAAATCTATTCTATTGTTGGTTTAACTTCTAGTTTGACTTTAAAACGTGAATAAAATAAATGATTTATAAAGTTACTTTATATATATATTTAATTGTAAAGTTACATTCTTTTGTGATATAAGTATGTTGATTTTAATTATAAATTTTAATAGAAAAATTTAAAATGAATCTAACCATTTATATAGAAGTACTCTCTTATTAAAACTTAAAGCCGCTTTTAGATAGATTTTAATTATTTAAAATAAGTTTCGTTCGTGATTTTTCATGCATGATTATAATTTTACTTCCAAAATTATTCTTTAATATTTCTCACATCTTAATTGCACAGACTATATTTTAAAGACACTACAACATGTAATTAATAAAGGTATATCAAATATTTTATTAACTTTCGTAATAAGTGTGCATCCCTCTAAAACGATATTTATTTTGAATGAGAGAGAATATTATATTTAGTTTTTTTTAATCTTTATTTTAATATGGCAATATTGCATGGAGGAAACGTAGCCAATCCAGTCTGCATTCCCAGAGCATTGACTTCCGAAGATCAGAGATGCTCTGGGTCAAAATATGTCCACGTGGCAGTTCTACCTGTACATATAAAAAGGTACAGCGATCTCGTGATACTTTGCACGTGGGCCGCTGGATCCTCACCTCTTTTTTTTGTTTTAATGACTCAGCATCGACTGTCCACACGAATCCCCAAGCTGAATCATATTAGCTAAGAAAATAAAAAAGAAACTAATAAGAAACTCCTCTGTCTCAAATACTCTGTGCATATAAAAAAAAGGGAACAGTACCGCCACAATCACCGCCAGTTTCTGGAATGATCTCTTCCTCTCCGCCACCGCCATGTCGTCGCTCAATCTGTCCTCTCGCGGCGGAGCTGTCAATCTCCAGGCGATTTCGTCCCCGTTCTTCGGCAGAGACATATGCTCACTTCGCGGAGAGTCAATCAGAGCTTCTACGAAGGCGGTTCGGTTCGTTAAGGTTTGTGCAATGTCGTCCAGCAGCAACCACTCGTCATTGAAGATGAATTTGAACGAGTATATGGTCACTCTCCAGAAGCCTCTCGGCATTCGCTTCGCTATCTCTTTAGATGGCAAAATCTTTGTTCACTCACTCAAGAAAGGGGTTTGTATTAGTGCGTATTTTGCTTTTTGTTCCTTGTCCAGGCTTTTTTAGGGGCTTCAAGTGATTATGTTTTGGTTGCAGGGAAATGCGGAGCGTTCTAGGATAGTTATGGTGGGTGATACCTTGAAGAAGGCCAGCGATTCTTCTGGTGCCGGATTTCTTGTCATCAAGGATTTTGGTGATACAGAGTAAGAAAGTTTTCGCTTATGATGCTAATTTCTGACGATGTTTAATTATGTGTTTGATTGAGCTTATATAAAGAGTTTCGAGTGAAGTGCGATTCTTCTTTTCTGATGTATCAAGGGCGTATTCATTCCCATTGGATTTTTGTTTAGGTGTGTTGTGGAAGAACTATTTTCTTTTCTACTTTTTACTTTTTCTGTTACCTAATGCAACTTGCATGAAGCTTTTTGTTTAATTATTAGGTTCTACAATTTGCAACAGATGCCTTGTAATTGAACATTTGTAAGTTGAAATGATTTTTTATGATGGTTTACTTATCTTGACAAAGATTTCTATATTGTTGCCATGTACCAGCAATGTTCGATGAGTATATATCGTTTACCTCCTTGGCCTGTAGTTTTGTCTGATTAATTATCCAAATTGTTCGTTAAATATGACAGTAGTCCAACTCTTGATGATATGTTCTGTTCAACGTTCACTTTTTTGTTTTTATTTTTTCAGTTTTTGGTTTCCTCAGGAAGATGCTGAAGGAGAAGACGGGCTCATATAGCTTAGTGCTTGAGAGACCTTTCTCTCCCTTTCCAATCCATCAGTTGCTCAATCTAAGTGAAGTTGACGTGATGTTTAATAGAGGTCGTGTTCCCATTGCCACTTGGAACAAAAGTTTCCTGGCATCAAATCTCAAACCATCTTCTGAGGGAAATGGGAGTCCTGGGTTTGCAACATTTTCTTCAAAATATTTAGCATATGATGGTTGGAAAGTCTTCACGGATCACAATGATCATAATCAGTCACCTGCGCCGAAGAATCTTGCTGGCCCAGTGAGCCAACTTATTTGTACCTTCTCTGAGGAAGAATCTGGTGAAGGTGAATGGGCTCATGGAAACTTTCCCCTAGAGGAATATATCAAAGCACTTGATCGTTCTAAAGGCGAGCTATACTATAACCACTCTCTTGGTATGCGCTATAGTAAGGTGTGATATGAACTCCTTTTACAAACGATGTCTTATGCCGTAAGGAATTGGTATATACACCTTATACATTGTTCAATTTTCAGATCACAGAACATATATACGCTGGGTCATGTGTACAGGGAGAAGACGATGTAAAAAGGTTGTCTAATGCAGTGAGTTCCTATTACCTTTAAAATAAACAGAACTATCTCCTGTAGCATTGTTACATAACAGGTTGAAAATTTGTGCTATACTTGGTTTCATACATAAAATACCTGTAGGAGAAATCAATTGAGCCAATTAATTTTCAGGTTTGGATTGGAAGTTTCATTTTTGACAATTCAAAGTTTATAAGCTCTTGGAGCTTCTCCTATACTCTAAATAGGAGTTTTGCATTGTTATTCCAAAATTCAGCTGCACCTGACATATTTCTTTATAATAAATTAATAACCATGTTGCAATAACCATCATAAGCTGTGTATGCTCTGTTTTTATGGTCAAGTACAAATATGGCTTACACTTTTATTGCGCTGTTGAAATTTTGTAATTGACAGTTTTTTTTCTCTAATAGATTTTGGTTTCTTGTTGAAAGATAATATTCAAATGGACTTTTTTGCATGGAACTTGGAGGGGATTTGTTCACATCTATGTCTAAATTTACTATCTCTATATTTTTCCCTTCAATGTTTAATTTTAAACCTTTTAAATAAACTTACAACAGGGAGTGACCGCTGTGTTGAATTTCCAAAGTAGTATTGAAGCAGAAAATTGGGGGTTAAGTTTCAATTCTATCAACGAGTCTTGCCAGAAGTTCAATATACTTATGATCAACTATCCAATAAGGTAAGCAATTTCATTTCACATGTTGCTTTTAAGTGAAGAAAGATGTTTGCAACTGCCACTTTGATGGTTGACTTTCGTGCATGCTATCAATGTGTGTGTTTGTGAGTGGGTGGAGGTGAGGTGGAAGAGAGTTGCTTGTGTCCATGGACAGAAATCTTCTGGCCACATAGGTTTGGAGGAAAGATTTACCTGTATTTGTAATTTACTTTAAAAATTGCTCAACTAGTTTGATGTCTTTAAGAAATTTCACCAAGTCAGGTAAATGTTTCCTATATTGGCTCTGGGATTTTAGATTTCACAATATTTAACTAGTAGTTTGGGCTAATTTAGTTGTTGCAATGTTACAGGGAGGGAGACTCCTTCGACCTGAGGAAGAAACTGCCATTTGGTGTTGGGCTTCTTTTACGCTTACTGAAAAAGAGTCATCGTGTGTTTATCACTTGCACAACTGGTTTTGATAGATCTCCTGCTTGTGTGATTGCTTATCTCCATTGGATGACTGATACTTCCCTTCATGCGGCTTACAATTATGTCACTGGATTGCATTTATGCAAGCCTGACAGGTTCTTGCTCTATACATCATTTAGAGTTTGATATGTTTACTGCGCTGTAGACATTACCACTGTCCTGAAAACGTCTTTTACAATTAATTCTTAATCACAAAGGTAACTAACGTGCTGAACTTTGCTTCTGTTTGGGTCTGAGCGTGTGACAATGATATATCAGTAAGAAATACATTGTCTTTCAGCATTCTTTGTGCTAAGTAGATGACAGACTTAAAATGACAATGGCTACTCGATGATTTGCTCTTTCTAAAGCTTGAACAAATTTCATTTCAGTAGATCAGCTGCTTGCTAAAATTGATTCCTTTCAAAGTAGATTATGAAACTGATTGTTCTCTCTCTTCGAGTGCCATTCATACAGTTGATACATGAATTTAAACCTCAATCCAAATCTATCATAGTGGAAACTTAGTTAATAGAATTCTCATGCTATATATGGCACTTAGGCTGATTATTGAATCTAACCAAAAAAAATATGATAATAATGGCAGACCTGCTATTGCTTGGGCAACATGGGATCTTATAGCTATGGTGGAAAGTGGCAAACATGATGGACCAGCCACACATGCTGTAACTTTTGTGTGGAATGGACACGAGGTAACTGACTGCATCCAACATATGGATGCCAAGGCCAAACATTGAGCTTGCTTCTAAGCTCTAATCTATTTTGTCTACCTAGACTAATTATAGAATGGGTTTTCATGTGCCTTTCTTCCAAGGGAGAGGACGTGTGCTTGGTTGGAGACTTTACTGGAAACTGGAAAGAACCAGTAAAGGCAAGTCACAAGGGTGGACCAAGATACGAAGCTGAAGTTAGACTTTCACAAGGGAAGTAAGTTGTCATGCTATAAATTACTTGTCAATTTATAAGGCCCTAAGCTGCATATAACTTTAGATAAGACTTGACGGCGATCACTGCTTTTAGGTATTACTACAAGTACATAGTTAATGGGCAATGGCGGCATTCTACCAGTTCTCCAACTGAAAGGGATGAAAGGGGGAACATTAACAATGTGCTGGTGGTTGGTGATGTAGCTAGTGTGAGACCTTCTATTCAACACCCAAAAAAGGTTGGTACTTGCATTGTTAAGCTTGATGCCATGTAGGTAACATCTGATCTTCAAGATACTTCTTAGTTAAATTTTCTGAATACTTTGTTTCATATATGTTGCAATGAAAGGCTAAAACTGAAGAGTTTCGCTGCTTAATGTGTGCTTAAACTCCATTAACGGCCAACATACTCTGTGCTCTGTTCAGGACGCCAACATTTTGAAGGTGATTGAGAGGCCGTTGACAGAAAATGAACGCTTTATGCTGGCAAAAGCAGCTCGCTGTGTTGCTTTCTCCGTCTGTCCGATCAGACTCTCTCCCAAGTAATCGGTTGCCTGAAATTTTTTTCCTCCTCCGGCCTTTCGTTTTCTTATTATAATTTATAATTTTTCTGCTTTCTGAACGGCTACGAAAGGACCCTTCTGTTGTGAAGATCCTTTCTCAAGCTAAATGCTCTTACAAAGACGCCAATTTCAAAACAGAGATTATTCCACTAGATTTTCCATAGCAGAAATAAATCTGTGCCGTATCTACCTCTTCTTTGTTTTCTGAGGCACGAACACGAGTCATTTGAAGGAAGACAATGGCGTAATGTAAACGTTGTGTTGTACTTTAGCTTTACTAGTTAATGCTTTATGTTGAACATTAATGTTTAATTGCTGAGAAAATACATGTGAAACATTTCCTCTATTCACTATATATAAAATTACAAGAGCGTTAAAATTAAGTTCGAACTAGAGGAGAGTTTGGGAATTTTTCGATGGAATTATAAGTTTTATATAATCTAGAATTAATCGCAATAATTTAAAAATGGGTTGAAAATGAAATCGATCTCATAAGAGGTTTAAAATTTAGAGAATTTAATAGATATTATATTTTATAAAATTAGTTAAAGATTAGATAAAATTGAAAATTTGAAAATTAGATTGAAGGAGACAAGTTTAATAAAAAGAAGACTTGTATCTGAAAATCATTTAGTTTATTTTAATTTATAAAATTGATTAATTTATAAATAATTTTAAACCTGCGTCATTATCTTCCTGTTATATTTGTATATGGGTCTACAAGAAATATCTTTTTTACTATATAGGATAAGGTTGCGTATTATATTTCGAGACCGGATGTGATGGTGGTGGTGGTGGTAGTTAATTTATAAACATTAATTAATTAATGAATTAATTGATAAAATTTTTTAACAATAAAATTGTTAAAATAAATAGAATTGAAAGGTTGAAGATCAAATTAAAAATTAACCGATTCAAAATTTTTATGATTAAATTGTCCAAATCAATTGGATTTTTTAGCATAGCTAAATTGTTCAAACCAAGTAGATATGTACATTTAATGTCCTTATATTCAATAAAAACTTTATAAAAATTAAAAGTTGTGTGCCCAAAATCAAAATGTATACTATTCACATGGGTGCCGTCAACGAGTGCAGACAAGACCTGAATGCCCAAGTGGGTGCATTTGGAGCCCAAGTTCTATCTATCTAATATCTTACCGCTTCCAATACCAAAAGGGAAAAGAAGATATGAAGCAGATGACACAACGCAAGGCTGCATGTCAACACTTCCCGTAAATAGTGTCGACATATCTCCCATTCTATGACTTATATAATATGTGTATATCCATTCCACTCTCAGACCTTGATTTCAGCCTGAGGCGATGAAGTTGTTGTTCTTGCTTGCGTTATTGGTACCTTTCTCTTATTTTGTATACAACAACAACTTAGTTAAATTTTCGCTGAAATATAGAGTTTGGAAAGGTTCAATAATACACAATCTTACTCTCAATTAGTATAACGAGTACTTCCAAATGACATACGTAAAGTTTTGGTGTTTGCTTATATGGTTCCGGCGTCAAGGCAGGTTTGTACAAAACTAAATTATATTTTCCTCAATTCTTGAATTCGAGTGATTTTTTATGTTCTAATTTTTAATATTCATGTTAAATTTTGTTGAAATCATGTCTGTATAATTAGATATTGTAATATAAAATTTTAAAATTATGAACAACCTTTTTTTTTATAAGAAGGAGAGACATAATTGACTGCATTGATCTCTGTAGCTACGTCACTTACGGAATTTAACGAACCTCGCATGGGTCATATAGTCCGTGGAACGTCGTATATCCTTTTTCAACCTACTCAAGTCCAAACCGTTTAGAATACACAAAACCTTAATTTACTAAATAGGGGAAGTACACGCCTGAGATATGCTCTAGCATGATAGACAGACAACTTACAAGTAGGTTTTGAAACAAACGGATGTCAAGTTCAAGAAAATTGGTGTATTTAGCTAACCAATTCGTAGCTCTATTAACCTCACGGTAGACATGTCTAGCTTTCACGATCTCTGGCTATTATTTTAATTGTTCAATAAGAATTTCATTAAGATACAAGCTTGAAAAAATTTAGAAATACTACTAATAATCAAGTAAGTTACTATTTGTATCTCATCATACTTCTACAAAGATATCGTGCAAGAATTTAAGGTAGCCGTTGCATATCTCCTTCATTTTCAGGTGAGCTTTTTTCCATTTCCAATACCAAACCTCTCATAAGCTTCATCATCAGAGCCCCACTTACACGGTGTAAAGAAGATAGAGAGTTCTATCTTTGGATCCTCAAAGAAGCACCACAGCCATGTTTTGAGGATAGGACCTTATCTCAAAAAGCCATATCACCTCACACCCATCACTTAAACACTACCGTTGGGCGTTGGCTCCACTATTTCATTCAATGCCATACAAATACAATACAACACTGTCAGGGAGAACGCTTATGATTAATTTTTGCCACAAAACTTCCATCAAATGTTGTCACTGTCTCTCTTCGTTCAACCCACATATCCTTTCTCTATCTATTCTTACATTTGCTGACACGCGTAAGGTCCAGAATTTATGAACAAGTGTTGAATAAGTGTATTGGTTCATTAGATGGTTTAGTTATCTCTTGGGAGTTTCTAAGGTCATTTTGTGTATGTTTTTATATTGAGTGTTGAGATATAGAGCCTGATAATAATGTTATGTCTTTTGTATTTTATTCTTCTAGTGTATCAGATTATTGAAAACAATTCACAGTAAAAAATAAAAGAAATCTTAACTATTCATGAATGTAGCCATATTTTGGTGAATCACGTAAATCTGTATGTTCGATTATTTTTTACATTATTTTTTGATTATTGTGATTAATCATCCTTGAGAAGGAGATATTATTGTCAAACTAGAGTGCAATAGTATGTTTTACAATGATTTGTTCTCCATTTAATACAAGAATTTGGATTCTTTATTTTCTTTAGTTGAATATCAAGGAAAAGATGCAAATTTTAAATATTTTATTGATATAAATTATTTAAATAATATAAAATCTTTAAAATTTTAAGGCAGATGAATGCTAAATATAACTATTAAATAAGTAATAAAATTTATGTGATTACTTTCACATGAATTTAATAATCAATAATAGGATAATAAATTAAAATTAAAATTTGAGCACTTTTAAATATATTATCTCTAAATAGTATTATTAATAATATATTCATGTGATTAAAGCTCTTGAAAGTATAAACTAGTATTAGTTAACATACAATGAAACCTACGTGCATGTGCATGCAATTCATGTTAATAAAAGAAAGAGCAAAATACACAATTGCATATACATGCCTTTTTGATGATAAATCTACTAGAAGAACATTGCTTAGATGTTATGAACATATACAGAAAATGATCTGGAACGTCCAAACCTAATCCGCGAGGGAAGAAGCTTGGATTCACCAAGCTTTCGCTTTCCTTATCTCAAGTGAATGTGGTGACCTCACAAAATGGTGTTATAAAGCCACGAAGTTCGAGGGTCCCGTGCACAATGTCGACGGCTTCGATTAACGGCTGGAGCCTCACCTCATCATCATCTGTCTCTCAGGCTTCTTCTGTCACCAGAAGACCCACATTACGTCCCTCTGTCTCTGCAAGGCTCACCACTCCCTCTTCTTCTTCTTCTTCTTCTTCTCTTCCTGCTCTTATCAGGAACCAGCCTGTTTTCGCAGCTCCTGCTCCTATCATCAACCCTACTTGGGTACTTCTTCTCTTTAATATATCTTGACAAGTATGGAAGTTTGAGTATTATCTTCTACGTCCATTGTTAATGCTTGCATGGATAATATATGATGCTGATTTTCCTTTCTAAACATGTAATGCAATCAGATTTTTCTCATGTTAGACTATAAATTAGAATAGTTATTGAAGAACACAAGCATCAATTACAAAGAAATGCAAGTTATATGTGTATTATATATACAGTAGTCACCTACTTCATCGCAAAATGGCACTAGAATCTATAGAATTGCAGTTCCTTATCATCTAACTCTCCCCTACTTGGTGGTGCTCATGGTTCAATTGGAAGAGCTCAATGACACGTGCGTGGTCCTGATTCACTTGTGTAAAAGGATATATTCATATAACGTCTCTATTAAATACTGCATGTGAACCGAAACCCACCCTTATTACATTAGCTGGCGAATTCCAAGCCATAGAAATGCATGATTCCTGAATTTTTTTCAGTTATAAATTCATTGCATAGTTATTAAGACTTTTAACTTTGAGTTTGAGTTGATTATTACGCAGTTCTGTAATTGCCCGAGTTTCTAGTTCCTGACAGTGTTTTGTGGGTGATTGGCAGAGGGAAGATATGGGAAAAGAATCATATGAGGAAGCCATTGAAGCTCTTAAGAAACTCCTCAGGTAAAGAAATAATGGATACGCAACTTGAGACCTGTGAAAGTTGTTTAAATGATTGTCTGGCCGGCCTTTCAGTTTCTGTTCAATATCTAGTTTTCTCGATGTGTGTAACATCTTCTAGCCGAGAATTTCCATTTCTAGATGCACATCGAACAAACTCATTTTACAATTTTCTAAGCTTCGGTGATGCGAGAGCTTTTGATATGAACATTGCAGTGAGAAAGGAGAACTGAAAGCTACCGCAGCTGCCAAAGTTGAGCAGATCACAGCTGAGCTGCAAACACCCTCATCTGACAGCAAACCCTTCGACCCTATTGAGAGAATGAAAAATGGTTTCATTCACTTCAAGACAGAGAAATACGAGTCAGTAACTTAATCCACTTTCCTACTGCTTACAGAATTTGATGATGAAATGATGATATTTTGTGTCACTGTATTCTTTTGCAGCAAGAATCCAGGACTGTACAGTGAGCTTGCCAAGGGCCAAAGCCCCAAGGTATTTGAGTCAATTCCATAGTTTGGGAAAAATTAGGTGCTAATATATCAAGTATTACATGTTTTTTTGATACTCAATTTTCTCTAATCATGTAAATATTCTGCAGTTTATGGTGTTTGCCTGCTCAGATTCCAGAGTTTGCCCATCACATGTTCTGGATTTCCAGCCAGGAGAGGCCTTTATGGTCCGCAATGTTGCAAATATTGTCCCTCCCTTTGATCAGGTTCCTATTTAAATCCAATAACACCCACATTATCCAAATGATTTCTCCATTACCTTCTTCAGTAGAAAGAAACTGTCTTGAACTGACTTGTTTTCATGATGATCTTGTCTTAGAATCTTGTTTTTTCTCTGCTTCAACAGGTTAAATATGCTGGGGTTGGATCAGCCGTTGAATATGCAGTTCTGCACTTGAAGGTAGACCCTCAGAAGTACTATGCAACTTTTAAAGTAAACCCTTAGCAGATGAAGCCTCCATTTGATTGTTGTTTTGAACACAGGTCGAGAACATTGTGGTCATTGGACACAGTGCATGTGGTGGAATCAAAGGGCTAATGTCCTTCCCCTACGATGGAACCACTTCTACGTAAGGGCCTAATCTTTTTACAGTATTGAACTATATTGAGCATAGTTCAACATTACTGCCAAAACCTGCAAGAAATTTCTTAGATTCACCTGTTAGATGTCTTCATAAACGAGTCCAGATCTCCTGTCTAATATTATGGTGTCCTATTCTGTCCAATAAATCTCAGTCATTTATTTATATAGATCTCGCGTAAATTACGTAGGAGTCCCGCATGAGTCCTACAAAATAAATGGTTGAGATTTTATTGGACAGAATAAGACAGAGTAATACTGGACAGAGGATCTTGTCTCTCGGTAAACATAATAACAACATTTGGTTTCTCTGACAATTGCGATACTGCAGTGATTTCATTGAAGATTGGGTCAAAATCGCAATGCCAGCCAAGAACAAGGTGTTAGCAGAACAAGGCAACTGCTCTTTTGGTGACCAGTGCACATATTGTGAGAAGGTAAGGCCTTAGGTCCTGAGTTCATAGAGCAGGATGAGACTAAAAATGTTTATGAGCAACCATGCATGAATTATTTTGCAGGAGGCAGTGAATGTATCGCTTGGAAACTTATTGACCTATCCTTTTGTGAGAGATGGGTTGGTAAAGAAGACTCTAGCACTGAAGGGTGGTTACTACGACTTTGTCAAAGGAACTTTCGAGCTCTGGGGGCTTGAGTTTGGCCTTTCACCATCTCTCTCCGTATGAACAACCAAACTACTATCAGTGACACCCTCTTTGTTTCCTAACTATTTGCTTCTAAAAAATAATGTACTTTTTTTATATATGTATGTTTAAATATGGTGAACTTGCAATAAAATATAAAATGGAGATCACTTTGCGGCTCCTTTTCCTATAAACCTGGAGTACGTTTTAGGTTCTTGCACTGGAAACTCCTCCTCTGATAGACCTTATTCACTACTGCATTTTCTTCTTTTTTCTGTTTTCCTTTTGTTAGGTAAAAGATGTGGCTACCATACTACATTGGAAGCTCTAGAGTCTTGCATAAAAGTCGTTCCCTGCAAAGATGAGGCCCTCTTCAGTGTTATCATTTTCGATGAAATTCCAATTTTATGTAGATCAGAAGAAGAACCCTTTTTTCAAGAACATGGATTTCTTCGACTCCATTGTTGAGGCCAAATTTCTAAGCATGGTTTATTCATACTAAGTACAGTGCCCAACTTGGTGAATTACATACTGTTGCTGCAAATTTATCAGTAATAGCCTTATAGCAGTGAGCAGAATACATAAATTTATAAATTAAGGAGAGAAAATAACCACAATCTACGACTGTTCCAACACCTCTTCAGGCCTACAATCAACTAAGAAATGATCACTTAGAGAATGAAAATAAAGAGAAAAAGAATAGAAGAAATTAAAAGCTGCACTCTAACAGTTTTCATGGGAATGTGATATTACTATCCTTTTCCATGAATGTTTATGTACTACATGAGAATCCTGTCTGCTTTATCCGCCCACAATACCTTTCTTATAGTGATTCTTGTTTCTTCATAGTTCTTGTTCTTGTTGTAATTCTTCAGTTGCAGAGAGTGAGAGATGAGTTGTTTATATAGTTTCTATGATACTTGTGTAAAGATTTTACATAAGGTGATAGTGAAATATTTTGTTTGAAGACTGAATGAGTATGCTCTCTGTGTACGATCTCATCTTCACCGGCAACAATCCGAGATTGTTTGAAGAATTTAAGAAGGAGATGTCTCATGAGCTCGAGATGACCAACATAGGGCTGAAGCAATTAGATGAAATTTTTATATCTCAAGAAGGATACGTGACAAGTATTGAAGAAGTTCAAACTAAGGGAGTGTTAAAATATAATTTGAATTTTAGAATTTTTATAATTTTTTTGAAAAATATTTTTTTTATTTTATAATTACAATATATGGCTAAGATTTATTTCTAGTAGATTTTTCTGAAGAGCATTTAATAAATTAGTAAGGTAGAAAATTATTAGACATTTAAGTAGTAGTTTTAAAATAATCCTAAGCTTCCTGTAAATATCTGTAATCATTTTATGCGAGCCAAAATTTGAGTGACACATTCTTATCTTGAATTCACTCTTCCACATTCGAACACTTTGTACTACCAAAACAAGAATCCATTGTATAATGGAACGTCCAAACCTAATCAACAAGGGAAGAAGCTTGGATTCACCAAGCTTTCCAATGTGTTGACCTCACAAAATGGTATTATAAAGCCACAGAGTTAGAGGGTCCCGTCCACAATATCGACGACTTCCATTAACGGCTGGAGCCTCACCTCATCATCATTTGTCTCTGAAGCTTCTTCTGTCACCAAAAGACCCACATTACGTCCCTCGGTCTCTGCGAGGCTCAGCGGTCCCTCTTCTTCTTCTTCTTCTCTTTTTGTCTTATCAGGAGCTAGCCTGTTTTCGCAGCTCCTCCTTCTATCATCAACCCTACTTGGGTACTCCTCCTTTTTAATATACCTTCAGTTTCTTGACAAGTATGGAAGTTTGAGTATTATCTTCTACGTACATTGTTAATGCTTGTATGGATGTCGATTTTCTAAACATGTAATACAATCAGATTTTTCTTTTGTCAGACTATAAATTAGAATATCTTTTTGTAAGTTATACATGTATTATACAGTAGCCAGTTATATGCATATTATACAGTAGCCACCTACTTCATCACAAGAAATGGCACTATAATCACAGTAGTCACCTACTTCATTACAAGAAGATGACACTAGAATCTCTAGAATTGCAGTTCCTTAGCATATAACTCTCACCTACTTGGTGATGCTCAAGGTTCAATTGGAAGAACTAAAAATAGTAGCCACCTACTTCATCGCAAGAAGTTGTCCCAGGAATCATAGTAAAAGCAAGTTATATGTGTGTTATACAATAGCCACCTACTTTATCGGAAGAAGATGGAACTAGAATCACAGTGGTAGAGAATGATTCAAAGTTGTTAAAATTGATCCCATTTTTTTCTAGTTATCCAAGTTTGTTTAGATTATTTCCTTTATCTTAGGTATTTAAACTTTTGATTTGTTTAGTTAATCTTTACCGAGATATTAGTCTGAGTTATCCAAGTTTGTTTATATTATTTCCTTTATCTTAGGTATTTAAACTTTTGATTTGTTTAGTTAATCTTTACCGAGATATTAATTAAGTTTGTTATTTCATCGCCTATATATTTAGGCCTTTTACGTCAATGTAAAGTGCACCCATTAATAAATTGCCTCTTGCATTACATCTTTTCCATCTTTTTGTTAATTTTTGGTTCTAAAACCTAACATAATATTAGAGCTCCTTACGATCTTAAGGGATCCGTGAGTGTTCGAGAGACAGTAGCGACATAGGATCCAACAATACATTAGCTCTTTCACCTCCAATTTTTAATGATGAGAATTATCAAATTTGGACAATCAAAATGAAAGCTCATTTGAGAGGTATTAACTTGTGGATAAAAGGTTGAAGGTAAAAGGCAAATACCATCTCTAAGAAATAACCTAATGCTCAATCAAATTAGAGATCATGAAGATAAAGAAGCTAAAGCTTTAACAGCCTCATCTCAAATTTATGTTGCTGTCTTTGCATCAATTTTCCAAAAATTATGGGTTGTGAAAGAACTAAGTAAGCTTGGGACACACCGAAAGAACTTCATTATGGCAGCGATAGAAAAAAGAGGATGCAAGTGTTAAATTGAGGTTCTAAAAATGGAAGAAAAGGAGACTCTAGAAAAGGCTTCTGATAAGCTAATGATGGTGGTAAATAAAATTAGATTGATAAGAGAAGAGCTACTGTTTGTAAGCTTGCCCTAAAGATTTGAGACAAAACTCTCATCTATTGAAGGCTGATGGAAAGTACATCATCAGATGCAAGGAGTCTTACAACTTTGAATCAAAAGGAAATGTTAGAGAATGATTCAAAGGTGATAAAAATGTTATCCTATTTTTCCGAATTACCCAAGTTTGTTTAGATTGTTTCTTTCATCGTAAGTACTTAGATTTTTAAACTTTTGATTTGTTTGGTTAATCTTTATCGAGATATTAGCTAAGTTTATTATTTAATTGTCTATATATTTAAGCATTTAACGTCAATGTAAATTGCACTCATCAATAAATTATCTCTTGCATTACTTCTTTTCTACTCTTTTTTGTATTTTAATTTTTGGTTCTAAAACCCAACACACAGTAGGCACTTACTTCATCTTAAGAAGATGACACTGTAATCTCTATAATTATAGTTCCTTATCATCTAACTCTCACCTAACCAAATATCATATTTAAACAATTCAAATTGTCACCTAGTTTAGATGCTCTTCCTTCTGTCTACGTAAAGTGCTTCAGCTTTGGTTACAAACTCATTATGATATTCTTCGTAAGGGTTCCTTGGAAATTTCTTACCTTTCAATCAACTTTGTTTCTTAAACTGTCACCTGATCATCTCTCCTTTTTATTTTGAAAATTTGTTCTTTTCTTTTTCCTTGTCAACTAAGCCTAATGCAACCTAACTCCAAAGATAATGTTCTCCCTTTACCCTCACCAAAATGTTCCTCCCCTATCATCCCTACTGAAAAACAACCATCTTCTCAATGCTTGTTTCAAACCTAGCAGATTCAGTAGACTTTGTTACCCTCTTCTACCACTTCAAACCCTCCTCTTTCCTCCCCAAATAATACCCTACAGCCTAAGTAACCCCCTACCGTTTCTTCCTCTCATAATATTCCATGGAACAAAAGCTGGAAACAGGTTGTGGGTGAGTCATCTGATGTTACTATTCAATATAACCTACCAAAACTTATTGATGGAAAACCAGTAGTGTTTCTAGATATTGAAACCTTACGGAATGACGCTAGAATATAGGAATCTTCTCTGGTAATATTCTTTATAGAACGACGACCTGCTTTTCCTATCATTAAAAAATGGGCAATTAGTCATTAGAAAAATAGAGGACTATCTGATGTTCTTCTTACAGAAGACAATATGGTCTTATTCAATTTTATCTCTTAAGATGAAGCAAATAAGATATTAGAGGAAGGTCCTTGACATATAGCACAACTTCCTTTATTCTTACAAAAATGGCAGCCGAGTATAAAGCTTGAAAACATTAAGGTGCATAAATTTCCATTGTGGATTAACTTACATAGCATTCTATTAGAATATTGGACTACCCAAGGTCTTAGTTCCTTGACTAGCTTCATTGGTAGACCTCTATGTATGGATGAATTACTGCAAAGAGGAAGAGAGTAGGCCATGCCCGGATTTGTGTTAGTGTGGACAGATCTAAGGAACTTCTAGACTATATTCCAACCATGCGGCTTAGCATTGACAATGCCTTGCAAGAACGGTTATTATGCAAGGGAAGGTGTGGAAACCAACTGGTAAGGTTTCTTCGAAAGTCAATTATGCGAAATTAATGGGTCTTGAAGATAGTTTTAACTGCCCAAATGCTCCTCAGCTGAACTTAGATGATACGGTACAAGGAACTAAGGAAAAAATCAAAACACCTCCATCCAATGAGAGGGGAACAAAATGTGTTCAGGTGGTGGATACAGAGAATGTCATCCAGGAAGAGGCTAATGTATCCGAACAGGTTCAGATTGGTGATAAAGAGATGATTCTCCAAAATAAGGCAGACTTAAGAAATTCTACTCATTCCTTACCCCTTGATGGTAAAGTAGACTCCCTACATGAAGAGGGTGCTACTTCTTACACCAACTCCTCCAATGGAAAGGTGACTGATGGAAGTGAGTTTGAAAATGTTCAAAATATGACTAGTATAAGAAGTCAAAGGAGTGGAAGGAGAAGAGGAGCCAAAGGTAAAAGTATATTGTTATGTCAGTCCTATATGGAATGTTCGTGGTATTAATTGCCCGGAAAAGCTAAATGCTTTGAGGGATTTTGTTGGGAGGATTAAGCCTCTTATTGTGGTTTTGCTAGAAACTAAAATTAGGTATGAGAATATGAATAAGGTAAAGATCTTTGATTTTTGTTGGTCTTTTTTATCCAACCATCGTTATCATCATTATGACATAATTATTATTGGTTTTAATGTTAATTTTGTCAAAGTGGAGGAGATACTTTCTAATGAGCAGGTGATACATCTTTAAATCCACTTCATCTTAGAAGGAACTACTATCTACTCTTCCTTTGTTTACGAACTCGACACTGCATTTCAAAGAAGCCCTTTGTGGAACACTTTAAAAGGCAATCAAAACACCCTATTTGGTCCCTGGATGATAGCAGGTGATTTTAATTCTACAATCTTCAAATCTAAAGCAGAAGGAAATTGTAGTCTAAGGACTACAATGAAGATCTAAAACTATGTGCATAGCAGATGGGTGTAACTAATCTCAAAATAGAAGGTTACTCTTCACATGGTCTAATAAACAAAAGGATTTTTAGCTGATTCGGAAAAAATTGGACACAGCTATTGTTAACGGGGAATGACTTCTCTAATTTGCCAATAGTAAGGTTGTTTTTATGGATCCTCGATCTCTTCGCGAATCATACTCCCATTCTAATTAAGGGACTCTTCCAGAAGTCTTCTACCCTACATCCACTTAGATTTAATAACTATCTTGTTAAAGTGGATGGATTCAATGATGCAATCAAGACGGGTTTATCACTTTAAGTTTTGAGCTCTAGGTAATTCGTGTGTTGCCAAAAACTTAAAGCAATTAAAGCTAAGTTGAAGATATTGAAAGCTTCTCATTCCTTTAATACTCAAATTGCTATTGATATTGCTAAGGAAAGGCTAGCTGCTACTTAAATTTTACTCTCTCATAATCTCAATGATTCAGACTTTTTCTCGAAAGAAAAGTTGGAACTTAATCAATACCTAAGAATAGTCCAAGATCATTTCTCACTTATCCATCAAAGGGCTCAGATTAATTGGCTTAGGGAAGAACTTCCAAGTTGGAACTTGGGATAGAGCTTCCAAGTTCTTTTTCAATTCCCTCTCTGATAGAAGGAATGTCAATAAAATATGCTCGATTACCAGTATAGAGGGAAAATTCTCAATGATCAACCAAGTATCATGGAGGAAGCTGTTAATTTCTATAAAGGGCTTTTGGGTTCAGACATGGGTTCTGTTTCCTCTATAGACTCTTTCAAGAACATTATTATCAACAAAATCTCACCTGAAATTGCTAGAGAATTAGTGGAATACATTACAGATGATGAGATTAATGCTACGATCTTTGCAATGAATGGGATGAAAGCTCTTGGATCGGATGGGCTCAATGGTTTTTTTCTTTCAAAAGACACGGTCTATTATCTATGGTAAGAGAGGTCATTGATAAATTGTTTGCTAAAGGAGTGCTCCTAAAAGAGTTTAATAAAACATTTCTCTATTTAATTTCCAAAACTCCTAGCCCCTCAAATTTTAGCGATTTTAGGGTGATTGCTTGCACCAATTTCCTCTACAAAATTATTGCTAAGATCATAACAAAGAGGTTGAAGGAAGTTCTCATTCTCATTATTAGTAGAAATCAAAATGCCTTTATGAAGAACAGAGATATTAGTGATAACATTCTTATTGCTCAGGAACTTCTTAAAGCATATATCAAAGGGAATTCTTTCCCTTACTGTGTTGTTAAAATTAATCTCAACAAAGCTTTTGATTGCATCAATTGGCCTTTCCTACTCAGGATTCTTAAGGAGTTTAATTTTCTTGATCTTTTTATTAACTAGATCAAGGCTTGTGTCACAACTATTGCCTACGGTGTATTTATTAATGACACACCTTCTAGAATTTTCAAGGGGAAGAGAGAAATCATACAAGGGAATCCTTTGTCTCCTTACTTTTTTATCCTATGTATGAAAGTACTCATGCTAATGATCAAAGCTAAAGTCTCTCATAATCTTAAATTCAAGTTCCACTCTAAATGTAGAAGACTTTCACTCACCCATCTTTATTTTGCAAATGATCTTATTTTCTTCTCCAAAGCACCTAGACTCTATTAAGCTACTAATGGTCACTCTTAATGAGTTCTCTAAGGTGTCAGGTCTTAAAGTGAATCTTCATAAAAGTCACTTTATACTTTCTACTACATTAGAACCTCTCCAAGACACTATTTCCTCTTTGACTGGTATGGACAGGAAAAATCCTCCTTTGTATTATCTAGGTCTTCCTATTTCCACCAAAAGGTTATACTTTAATGATTGTTTACCTCTTATTGAAAAAATTCAAAAGAGATCTGGCAAATGAACTAATAGCTTTTTGTCTTATGGTGGAAGAGTCCAACTTATTAAGTATGTTTTATGTTCCCTTCATCTTTATTGGAGTACTCATTTCCCTTTGTCAAAGAAGCTAGTCGAAATCATGGAGAAGATGATAAGGGATTTCTTATGGAGCAAAGAAAATGGAGGTTCTGGATTTCCTAAGGTTAAATGGACTGATATGTAAAGGTGAAGGAGGGTCTAGGAATCATTTCTGTAAGAGTTGCTAATAATGTTTTTTTGATTAAGAGGTTTTAGAGAATGATTCAGGATAAGCATTCTTTATGGATGAAATGATATCAGAGTTACTTTTTAAAAGAGAACAACATATGGTCCCTATCTATAACGTCATCCTATTATTGGTTCCTTAATCAGGTTTTTAAAAATAGGGAAGATGTTGCTAATGATGTTTTCTATAAAATTGGGAATGGATAGTGGTCGGGTCGGCTATATTTGGGCCCGAGCCCAATCACGAAGGCCAATCGGTCAGTCTTATACTCATCGTTTAACCCGGGCTTGATTCACACATTCATGGCCCATTAGCAGAAGGAAACTCCCATGTAAACACGTATTTGCCTAAACCTAGCTGCAAAATCGTATATAAGGTATAATTCTCCCATAATTCAGGTATGCGATCATAACCTAATTCGTTTTCTCTGAATTCATCAATCCTTCCTACACCAAAAGCTTACTTGAGCGTCGGAGTGGCTAATCGGGTTGTCACCCCCGACGAGCCTTCCTTGTTTTGCAGGTATATTCACGTCACGTTCATCACGTAAGGTAGAAGGCGATAGATTTCAATGGAACGCACTGTTCAGCCGTAATCCGGCAGAACCAATTGGCGCCACCGTGGGGCCCGACTTCCGCACCACGTCTAGAACCACGCAGATAAGCGGTGATGGCGATGAATCCGAATCCCGACATATTGCGGCTCTGGCGATGCAACGACGGTTTGTAGTTACCTGCAATTCTGCCGCATGCACCACACATCTCCCGCACGGAGTCTTCCAATCCTAACGATCGACTGCGGCCTCAAGCCTTGGAGCAAGAAGAACAGAGCGTGGCCGTGGAGGATAACGTTGCGCACCATGCAACCTCGAATCTCCAGCACCGATTAGGTGCAAATTCTCCTCCGTCCACACACGCCGTCCTGAGCCGGAAACAGATAGAAGAAGCAGCTGAGTTGGTGATTCGCTAGATATTGCGATCGAATTAACAACAGAACCGCCATCCGTCTGACCGGCCGCGACAATTCACCTAACAACCGATCACCGCCAGATGAAACCCTAGAAAAATCGCGGATGATCGGACTCACGTATTCTCGAAGCTCATTCGAATCGCCTGACGGCGCAATACAACTCTCCTTCATTCCGGACATTTTGGATAGCCTCCCAAAGACCCGCGCAAGAAAGATACCAATTTCTGAAAATACACCGAAGACCGACCTTTGGACTACATGCAAGACTTCCGATCCCATGATGAGCCTACATCAGTCCGGATGCTATTCAAGTAAGGCCTTCAGACGGCTTTCCAAGAGGGAGCTCGACGATGGTTCAACAACCTACCCCGGGTTGTATCACATGTTTCGAGGACTTCAGGTCGCTCTTCCTGAATCAGTTCGCCACTAGTGGCGACCATGAAAAAGACGGCTTTGGAGGTGATGCAACTTACCCAAGGAAGGAATGAGAGTTTACGGGAGTTCATCACTCGGTTCAACAATGAGGCGGTCGAGGTACCCGATCTCACCTGCTCGTCTATGCTAGCCGCACTTATGAGCAATATGAGGGACGAGGAGTTCAAGAAGTCGTTAGCCCTCGATCAACCTCGCTTCGGTTCAGAAATAAGAAGTCGGCGGATAGGTATATTCAACGAAGAAGTGCTGAAAAACACGAGACGTCGGACGGAAGATCGTCACGAACGACGAGGCGAGCAACCCGCATAAATGGCAAAAAAGCCACCGAATCGAAAAGGCCGACCGATCGACAAGGATATCGCCAAGAGTTCACCCCGCTAAATGTGTCTTTGTCAAGCTTCGGCCGTTAGAGCGACGGGAAACTATCAAAGAGCCCGAAGAATGAAGACCCGTCATGAGACAGAACCCCAATTTATACTGCTGTTTCCACGAGAGGTCGGTCATGATACGGAAAAGCTGTTGGCGGTTGAAAAAGAGATTGAGCTCCTCATTCAAAAGGGAGGTTAGGCGATTCGTGAAACACGAACAAACGCCGATCGCAGGATCGGGCGGTCGGACTACAAAGCGCCACCCCGAGACGAACGATAGGAATGATGGGGTAGGCGAAGTACGAATACTGATAACCGCCGAGAAAACAGAGGCGGTCGAGGAAAGAAACGATGGAAATGCCGAACAAAAAATGACCGACCAACCGGAGTTATTAACACGATATTTGATGGGAGTGTAAATCGAAGCGATAGGAATGATGGGGTAGGCGAGAGCGAATACGATAACCGCCGAGAAAACAGAGGGCGGTCGAGGAAAGAAACGATGGAAATGCCGAACAGCAAAATGACCGACCGAATCGGAGTTATTAGCACGATATTTGGTGGAAATGCGGCGGGGATCCACCGCTAAAGGCGTAAAACGATATGCCAAACAGGTCGGCGACGACACTCCCATCAAAAAACCGAAGGAGAACGACGGAATGATCTCTTTCAATGAGTCGGACCTAAATGGAGTACATTGCCCTCACGATGACGCCCTCGTCGTAAATCTCAACATGGACGGTTTCTGAGGTGAAACGGGTGATGATTGACACGGCGATTCGATCGACTTGCTATACTATGAAGCCTTCAAGCAAATAAGGGTACCAAGAAGCTTATTACCTACTGACGACCCCATCAAAGGAATAACAAGGCGTCAAGATACCGTTCACCCGGTCTATCTCGAAAGTGAAGTTTGGGCGAAGCCATGCCAGATAGAAAGGGACGTGGAGTTCACGGTCGTAAAGTTCGAGGGGCATACAATGCAATAATTGGGAGAGCTACTCAAACGCCTCGAGTCGGTCGTCTCCACATACTACCAGCTATGAAGTTCCGACGCCCATGAAACCGGAGTCGTCGGGGTCAGGAGAAAATCGTCTCGAATGTTACTTGGCGAAACCAAGACCTAGAAGGGCGGTAGTATTAACGAGCTCTCTTGACGTGAGAGCCGATGATGAGACTGACAGATGAATCCGATGGAAGAGACGAACGGTCGTCTTGGATGAAGCCGAACCCTCCAAGTTCACAAATCTAGGTTCCGAAATGCGAAGAACCTAGCTAGAGAAATCACCGATTGTTTGGTGGAAAACAGATCGGTTTTAAACTGGGTACCGAGCGACATGCCCGGCATTTCTCAGACAGTTGCATGTCACTCCCTCGGCATTCGGCATGACTGCAAGCCGACCAGACAGAAGAAGCGATGGCATAGTAAGGAGCGCCAGGGGGTGATCGAGAAGGAAGTATAGAAGTTGCTTGAAGCGGGGTTCATAAGAGAAGTCAAATACCCCGAATGGCTCGCTAACGTGGTCTTAGTAAAAAAGAAGAACGGGAAATGGAGGATGTGTATAGACTTCACTGATCTGAACAAAACATGTCCAAAAGACAGCTTCCCATTGCCGAAGATCAACCAGTTAGTAGATTCTACCTCAGGGCACGAACTGCTCAGCTTCCTGGGCGCCTTCTGGGCTATCATCGATCCCGATGAGTCTAGAAGACGAAGAAAAGACCGCTTCATAACCGACCAAGGCACATCTCGCTACTGTAATGCCCTTCATTGAAGAACGCGGGCGACCTACCAACGGCTCGTCATGGAGGTCTTTAAAAAGCAGATCGGTCGATCGGTCGAAGCATCGTAGATGATATGGTGGTCAAAAGTGCGACGGTAGAGGAGCATGTGGAAGATCTCAAGAAGTCTTCGGACCACAATAAATTTCGATGAAGCTAAACCGGAAAATGTGTGTTCGGTGGCATCCGGAAAATTCTGGGTTTATGATCACTCAATGAGAATCGAAGCTAATCCGAAAAGATTGAGGCCATCATACGATGCCTTCGCCACAATGTTTGAAGGATGTTCGATATTGATCGGTCGGAGAGTCTCACGAAAGGTGTTCATTTCAGATTGGGGATAAATGCCTCCCATTTTCAAAGTCTTGAGGAAAGCGAATGTGACTCAATTCGATGGTCGACGAGTGCGAACAAGCTTTCCAAAGACTTAAAGCGATTGTCTAGCCTCGCCAATCCTACAAAGCCCGGTGAGCGGAGAGAACTCGGTGTTATACATGGCGGTTATCGAGGATCGATCAACAGATGCTAATTCGGTCGGAGGGGAATGAACGGCACCTATCTACTACGTTAGCAAAGTGTTAACCGGACCGAAACACGATACACGCCTATAGAGAAGATGGCCCTCTCCTTGATAACAAAGCATTCGAAGTCGAGGCCTTATTTCCAAAGTCACACCATCGAGGTATGGACAGACCACCCCTCGTGCGGTGCCTTCAAAAGCCCAAATCTCGGCCGGTGATCAGTGGGCGATAGAACTGGGTGAATTTGACATACAATACAAGCCCCGCACAACTATTAAGGCACGAGATACTAGCAGACTTCATCGCGGAGATGAGCCAACCAAGCTCGGAGGACGGCGGTTCCCTTGGAGCCTGCTTGTCGATGGCTCATCCAATGCCGAGGATGCGAGCAGAGTTGTATCTTGATCACCGAACATAGAAGAAAAAGTAGAGTACGCCCTCCGACTAGAATTCAAAGCCTCCAATAACGAGGCGGAATATGAGGCCTTGATAGCCGACCTCCAACTCGCCAAGGAGATGGAAGTGAAGCACCTAAAGATATACAGTGATAGCTAGGTGGTAGTCGGTCAAGTTACCGGGTATTACGAGGCCAAGGGGAACCACATGATCAAATACCTGGAGTTAGTCAAGCAGGAACTGAGCAATTTCGGACAGTATTCGATCAACATAATAGAACGAGCTCAGAATGTCAAGGCTGATGCGCTCTCCAAAATGGCTTCCGACCGTGATACCAAAAACAATATTCTGGTCGAGCGACTGGATCGGCCTAGCATTCAGAGGACCGAGGAAGTTCTCAAAGTAAATTCAGATCAACCGGGCTGGACAGAACCGATCATTCGGTACCTTTTGGAAGGAAGACAACCGGAAGACGAATTAGCAGCCAAGAAGTTAAGGATAAAGGCAGCCGAATACACGGTTGTCAATGACTCTCTATATAGGCGGTCTTACGACTGGCCGCTCCTTCGATGTCTGAATGAAGAAGAAGCCGAGCAGGCAATGGCCGAAGTCCACGAAGGGATGTGCGGAAATCACGTAGGAGGCAGAATGCTGGCTCACCGGTTGATCAGACAAGGCTACTACTGGCCGACGATGAGAAGAGACTGTCAAGAGAGGGTCGACCGATGCGAATCCTGCCAGAAAAACAGCAATCTGTCTCACCAGCCGACCGAGAGGATGAAAATTGTAAGTCACCCTATCCCTTTCGCCCAATGGGGAATGGATATACTGGGGCCTTTCCCTCTCGGTCCCGAGACAAAAGAATTTTTGATAGTAGCGATAGAATATTTTACTAAGTGGGTGGAAGCGAATCTGCTACAATCACCGAGGGAAGGTTGAAAACTTTGTGAAGAAAAATATACTTTGTCGCCGGGATGCCCATGGTATTGGTTACAGATAATGGTCGGCGGTTTGACAACGCCAAGTTCGAGACTTCGTGACCGATCAAGATCAAGCTACAATCGACCTCGATAGCCCATCCAAAAACAACGGTCTCATGGAGAACACCAATAAAAGATAATGAACATACGAAGAAGCGCTAGATGGCCGAAAGACCAGGTGGAAGAAGTAGATGAAGTTTGTGGGCATATAGAACCACACCGAACGAGCCACTGGGAAACTCCATTCGAATGACCTTGGCTAAGCCCGGTTCCATAGAGAGCAAGATTGCACAATCGTAGGTGTCGGCCTCTGAAGAAGAGCGGAATGATGAAGCCCGCAGAGCGAGCTCGTTCTCCTTAGCGAGGATAGAAAAGGGCAGCCGCTCGTTCGAAGCCATCGGCAAAAGGCGACTAGGTTCTATAATGTATGGTCAAACCGAGCAATGTAAAGGTAGGTGGATACGTCTACGCCGAAAGCCGAGGCTACCGGAAAACATCCCGGAAAACTTCGGATAGATGTGGGAAGGACCCTATCGAGTGGTTAAACAAGTCGGGCACGACTCCTACATCCTAAGCGATGAGAAAGGGAAGATTCTACCGAGGCCTTGGAACTCCCAGAAGTTGAAGGCTTTCTACCAATAGATAAGTTATATTTTGTCAATTCTTCCTCATATTCCTTTTGTATACATGTGGGTACCTTTTTCCTGTCCCTGCCAGACAGGTTTTTTAATGGCCACGCCCTCGTTATCATTAATAAAGGGGTTACAAATTTCTTGGCAATTAAGAGTTAGATTGCACGAGGCCAAGAGTAGAAAGTCCAATTGCTCGGTATGCCATCGCTCGACATTCTCCATATACCGACTACGGTCGGTCGGGTAGCCAGGACGAGATCCCTGGGTCCCTCGCCATCGCCATTGCTCGGTATGCCATCGCTCGGCATTCTCCATATACCGACTACGGTCGGTCGGGTCGCCAGGACGAGATCCCTGGGTCCCTCGCCATCGCCATTGCTCGGTATGCCATCGCTCGGCATTCTCCATATACCGACTACGGTCGGTCGGGTCGTCAGGACGAGATCCCTGGGTCCCTCGCCATCGCCATTGCTCGGTATGCCATCGCTCGGCATTCTCCATATACCGACTACGGCCACGGTCGCCAGACGAGATCCTCGGGTCCTCGCCATCGCCATTGCTCGGTATGTCATCGCTCGGCATTCTCCATAGATCGACTGCGGTCGACCAGTTCGAAGTCGGTCGACTACGAGGGGTCCCTCGCCATCGCCATTGCTCGGTATGCCATCGCTTCGCATTCTCCATATATCGACTACTGGTCGGTCGGGTCGCCAGACGAGATCCTGGGTCCTCGCCATCGCCATTGCTCGGTATGCCATCGATCGGCATTCTCCATATACCGACTACGGTCGGTCGGTCGCCAGACGAGATCCTCGGTCCTCGCCATCGCCATTGCTTTCGGTATGCCATCGCCGACATTCTCCATAGATCGATTGCGGTCGACCGGTTCAAGCCGACGACTACGAGCAACTTTAAAACTCAACATATATCTAAGGTAAAGAGCATAAATACGGAAAATCAACAAATGAAGCAAACGTAAAGTCCATTGATTTTAATTAGCCACGGTCACAAGCTTGACCAAAGTGAGCACTACAATTGAGGAGAAGGGGCTATGAACAGTAGAAGGAGAAGGAGAAGGAGAATTCTGGGAAACCTCGGAGCCGGCGAAAAGACGAGGTAGAAGCGGAACCAAGGGAGCAGCAGGAGAAACATCTTCATAAAGCCCTTCCTCCCCGAGATCGTCACAATGGGGTAGCAGGACCCGGAAACGAATCAAGGAACATCACGAGGAGCTCTTCCTCTTGGAGCCGAGATCTAGCCTCCCATCCTAACATCGACCGGTTCCCCTCGACTTTCTTTGTGATCCCTCCAAAGAAAGCCCGAAAGCTGAGGAATAAGCGGTTCGGCATAGTCTTCAAAAGAAGGGCATGCCACCCCTCAGAGTATAGAGCTCGTGGCCCTCTTCAAAATCGAAGGGCCACCTCGCAGCGAGCTCTAAACTCTCTTCGTAAGAACCGCCTCTTCCATCTCTTAATGGCCTCGATCCACTGCTCCATGACGGAGCACCGCACCTCCATGCAAGGTTCTCTCCGCTCTGTCTCTCTCCACACAATGAATGGCGATCTGGCGGTACTTTTGTTGATCTCCTCTCCGCCTCACCGCTTTCCTCCACTCCTCGTTCTCTCTCCCTCTTTCCTCTACCTCGGCCGGTCGAGCCAAAGCTCCCACCTCCTCTCTCTGGGCCGACTTCTCCTCCTCAAGAGATGCGCTTTTAGCTCAAGGAGGTCCTCCTCCTTCACCTCTGCTCAGCTCACCCTTCAAGCCCTTCATCTGATCATGGAGATCCTGAACCTCCTGGTCCAGAGTCTCCAAGCTGCCAGCACGGCAAAAGACATTGTCGCAGCCCGCATACCAAGACAAGACGAGCCGGGAACCCAACTCCAGGTTCCCCTTCTTCTCCATAAACCCCTCGTCCGCCGGGGGAGTAACCCTCTCAGCAAGGTAGCGGGACACCTCGAGGTCGCCGAGCGTAACGTCCTTGCCCAATTTAATGGCAGGCTCCCACTGCCCAAGGCTCACTGGCTGGCCTTCTCTTTCTCCTTTTACTTTACTCACCTCGGCTTCACCTGGCTGGCGGGTGGGTGGTCACCAATCGAACCAACCTCTTCCTTTTAAGAGGAGAGCCCGTCCTCCTCCTCCTCTACCACTGAACAATATTTAGTGGCTCCGACGCCACAGGAAGATCCCCGGCAGGAGGAGCACCCATCGGCGCAGACAAGGAGACCAACCCATGGACAAAGCGAGGCCCTCACCGGTCTCGCCTCACTCCCCTTCTTCCTGAGGCCCGCCTTCGACGTGGAAGTTTGGGTGGGCATCCTCACCATGGCTGCACAATAATTAAATTGAGTTAGAAAACAAAATTGATATAAGTTCAAAATTAATACAATCACGAGGAGTCAACCGGACGGGGCGGTTTCCTCCCTCAGCCCGCTAATCCGTGGAGGGGGATCGACGAGGAACGAAGCGGCCAAGCCCCCCCTGGGATACCCCTGAATGAGCCTGGCAAAATCGTATCTGCCGAGCTCCTTGATACGACGGACCACCTCCCACTCCTCCTTGCTGAGGGACAAGGTCGACGAATCATTCCACTGCTCGGCCAAAGGATACCTCCACGGTCGGCACTCAGAGGAAGATCCGGGGGACTTCACGAAGAAATACTTCGTCCACCAGGAAGAAATTTTTTAGGGTGTCCTGGCCGGGCGATACCGAGCATCTCGACATCAAGAAAGGGATTCCACCCGAGCTCGGACCGTGGCTCATCCTCGAAATGGCGCAGAATGCCGACGGTGAGGCGATGGTCGAACTGGTGGCATAGCAATACCTGACCATTTATGAACCTCCAACTGTTCGGAGGAATCGACTCGCAATAACCCGAATAGGCGATACCTCGTCCACAATCGGGCGACGGAGCCTCAGCCGCCTAATCGAGAAAAAGCTCCCAGAGACGGCAGTATCCACTAAAGTTCTTTGTGGATCCGCCATGCTTCAAGGCCAATCGGGGCCCCAAGCCGTTGGGATATTATACTTGATGCACAATCTGTTCAACTCCCCAACAGTCATCGACGATGGAGTCTTAGGCGGCAACTCCACAACTAAACCGTCTTTCCTCTCTCTCATCGACACTTCCTCCATACCTCCGACCATGCTCCCAGAACTACCCGTGGACATGATTATCAAGAAAAAGCACTAAAAGAATGGAGAGGGAATGAAGAACAAAAGAACGTACCTATTTAGAAAGAAGTAGGTAAATTGGTCGGTGAAATAAAAGAAGTTTCGGAGAACCGCGAATGATTTGAGAGCAAGTGAAAGCAAAATGCGGATTACAGTACGAGAGCAAAAGGTAAAAACCGTCACAGCTCGTCATCTATGAGTATTTATAGAGGGAAGGCAGTAGGAACCCTAGAAAGTGACCAAATCAGACTACAACGCTGGATTTAAAATCCGAGCTCCCTGACACGCGGCAGATCTCGAGGAGAATCGTGGATATTCAAGATCGAAACGACACGACCAAATCGAAAGGACGACGGATACGGTGGGTAACGGTTACAAAGACGATACGCTTGATTACGAAAGCCGACAAAGACGCACCGCTCACAATAAATGCCTCACACGCCACCAATGATAACCAATCGATCCGTCTTCGCACAAGTCGTCACGCATAAGTGCCAAAGACCGATCATTAGGGCCATCAATCGACCTATTCTCGAACGAGCAGCTATACCCGACAGTCGGTATCCGAGCAATTATACCCAACCGGCCAAGATCCGAAAGCGTCATGCAATAGTTGACATCCGATCGGTTGAATCATCCGACCGGTTGAAGCGCCTAAGCTGTCCCATGAACGAGCTACAAGGCCAATGACCGACCGATTAACCACACGACGAGCTATCACGCTTACGAGCTATGAAGCCGCAGTGAGCAACGTCCCAACATACTCCTCGACCCTTCTCTTCGCCGCACTCGAGGTAGGGGGCTTATGGTCGGTCGGCTATATTTGGGCCCGAGCCCAATCACGAAGGCCAATCGGTCGATCCTATACTCATCGCTTAACCCGCTTGATTCACATTCATGGCCCATTAGCGAAGGAAACTCCCATGCAAACACGTATTTGCCTAAACCTAGGCGCAAAATCGTATATAAGGTATAATTCTCCCATAATTCGGTATGCGATCATAACCTAATTCGCTTTCTCTGAATTCATCAATCCTTCCTACACCAAAGCTTACTTGGCGTCGGAGTGGCTAATCGGGTTGTCACCCCCGACGAGCCTTCCTTATTTTGCAGGTATATTCACGTCACGTTCATCACAGAAGGTAGAAGACGATGGATTTCAATAGAAACGCACCGTTCAGCCAGAATCCGGCAGAACCAGATAGACTGCTTTCCTATGGCATGATAATTTGACTGACTCATGTCCTCTCTCCTAAAACCCCATTGCTATTTTTGCTTTTCCAAGGCTAGATCATAAATCTAAAGTGGACGTTCTTATCAATCAAAATGAGTGGCTTCAATTTCCTGATGCAATCCATCATCTTAAACCTTTATACCTTCCTGATTCTAACTCTCAGGATTGATATCTATGGAAAGGGTTTACTATCGAGAGCTTCTCTAGCAAAATCGTTTGATTGATTTAAAATCATGTTGTTATGGTTTGCACTTTTTTAATCCACGTTTTTTTATTTAGTCAATAACAAATTAAATAGTGGGGTCAGTTAGTGGGTCATTACTTCTTATTTTTTGTTTTAGAATTATATAAATAATTGTACTAGTTTGTCTTATTGCAATTGAAATCAGATCCATTTTTCTAAGCCTTTGTATTGCATTTTTTTTCAATTCAAATCCTCTTCAAATTAAATTCCAACAAAATTTACAGAAAGTGGTTTTATCACTCTAATCCAGATGATCCTTAGGGCAAGGTTATCCGATGTAATATTCTCAAACTAAGTTATGCTTTCCTTTTATAGCTGTTGGTTAGGAATATAATAGTGACAATGGACATACTTCAATTTATCCAGAATTTAGATCAAACATGTTGTTCGTGTAAGAGAGAAATTGAAACGAGGGACCATCTGTTCTTTTTATGCCCTTTTTCCAGTGTTATCTGAAATAGGATCATAAATTTCCTCTCTTGGAAAGGGTCTTCTAATTCACTCATCGAGATAGATAAGCTCTTGGTAGAAACAGAAGCTTCCACTCCACTTTGGAAGAGGAAAGTGTTATTTCTTGCCATATCTAACCAAGAGATATGGAAATAAAGAAATCAACAAAAGTCCCTGGGCGAGTCCATTAGCTCCTCCATGCCCTCTACAAAAATAAGGAAGATGGGTAAAGCAGTCATATTCAGATCAAGTTCCAGACACGAAGTGGGGAGTTTCTTACCGGAAGGGAGTCGTGGATCGTTTTCAGACACCCAACCCTAATTTGGAACATTCCCCAAATGTTCGGAGGATGGGTTGGGTTCCTTTACCTCTTTGAAATGAAGCAAGAGCTGTATGTCGTTTTTGTGTATAGTTTATTTAGAGGTGATCAAACGGTGTCGTGCCTTCATTCTTCTTTGATGGAGTATTTCTTTTCTTTTTTTTTTTACAAAGAGGAGAAGTGAAAAACCAACTAAATCATCCAAATATTGCGCCTAGCGCATCACATTGGAGAAGCTCCTGAATGTCAAAAGGGGGCTCTTGGAGGATATGGAAACCCGGTCTGAGCAAGTCAGTAAGGCGAGCGAGATTATCCAAGACACCGATTGCCTTCCCAAGACATATACATCTGAGTGGACCATCCACTCCGTTCAGATCACCAGAATACCTGCCACCAAAAAGGACAAGTCAGTCAGTGGCATGAGAGGAGTAGAGAGAAAGTTAATGACCTCAAGGGAGTCGACTTCAACCATCACTTGGCAGAATCTCAGGGCCCAGAACAGCTGAAGGCCCGAGTGAACCCCCCAAAATTCAATAGCTAAGGGCGAACCCCCGCCGAGGAGTTGCTGGAACGCCAGATGTAGTATTTCTAACGGTGGTACTTAACTATTGGATAGTGATGTTACTCTCGTCATTGTTCCTTCCTATTTATTTATTCATTAATTTAATTTTAATTTTTCAAACTCTCACCTACTTGGTGGTGCTCGTGGTTCTCATGGTTCAATTGGAAGAACTCAATTCAGCAGCCACCTACTCCGTCGCAAGAAGATGACACTAGAATCACGGTAAAAGCATGTTATATGTGTGCTATAGAGTCGCCACCTACTTCACCGCAAGAAGACGACACTAGAATCTCTAGAATTGCAGTTCCTTATCATCGAACTCTCGTGTTTCTCATGGTTCAATTGGAAGAACTCAATGAGACGTGCATGGTTCTGATTCTATATATACATGTAACGTCTCAATTAAATATTGCATGTGAGCTGAAACCAACCCTCATTACATTAGTTGCCGAGCTCCAAGCCATAGAAATGTATGATTCCTGAACTTGTTCAGTTATAAATCGATTGCATAGCGATTAAGACTTTTAGTTTGAGTTGATTATTACACTGTTCTGTAATTGTCTGAATTTCTAGTTCCTGATGATGTAATTTTGAGGGTGAATGGCAGAGAGAAGAGATGGGAAAAGAGTCGTATGAGGAAGTCTTTGAAGCTCTTAAGAAACTCCTCAGGTAAAGAATGGATACCCACCTTGAAACCCGTGAAAGTTGTTTAATTGGTTATCTGTCAGGCGAGCCTTTCAGTTTCTGTTCAATTTTTAGTTTTTCTCGATGTGCGTAACATCTTCTGGCCGAGTATTTCCATTTCTAGATGCACATCGAACAAGCTCGTTTTACAATTTTCTAAGCTTCAGTGATGCGAGGGCTTTTGACATGAACATTGCAGTGATAGAGAAGAAAAAGCCACCGCAGCTGCCAAAGTTGGACAGATCTCAGCTGAGCTACGAACAGCCTCATCTGACAGCAAACCCTTCGACCCTGTCGAGAGAATTAAAAATGGTTTCATTTACTTCAAGACAGAGAAATTCGAGTCAGTAACTCAATCCACTTTCCTATTGCTTACAGGATTTGATGATGAAATGATGACAGTTTGTCTCACTAGTGTGTATTCTTTTTGCAGCAAGAATCCGGATTTGTACCGCGAGCTTGCAAAGGGGCAATGCCCCAAGGTATTTGAGTCAATTCCATAGTTTGGGAAAAATTTAGGGGCTAATATACCAGGTATTTTAAATACTCATTTTTCTCTAATCATGCAAATATTCTGCAGTTTATGGTGTTTGCCTGCTCAGATTCCAGAGTTAGCCCATCACATGTGCTGGATTTCCAACCAGGAGAAGCCTTTATGGTCCGCAATATTGCTAATCTTGTCCCTCCCTTTGATAAGGTTCCTATCTAAATCCAATAACACCCACATTATCCAAATGATTTCTCCATTACCTTATTCGGTAGAAAGAAAAACTGTCTTGAACTGATTTGTTTTCATGATGATCATGTCTTAGAATCATGTTTTTTCTCTGCTTCAACAGGTTAGATATGCTGGGGTTGGATCAGCTGTTGAATATGCAGTTCTGCATTTGAAGGTAGACCCTGAGAAGTACTCTGGAAGTTTTAAAGTAAACTCTTGGCAGATGAAGCCTCCATTTGATTGTTGTTTTGAACACAGGTCGAGAACATTGTGGTCATTGGACACAGTGCTTGTGGTGGAATTGAAGGGCTAATGTCCTCCCCCTACGATGGAACCACTTCTTCGTAAGGGCCTAATCTTTTTGCAGTAATGAGTATAATTCAACATTGTTAGAGTGTCCCATATTGCCTAGACATAAAAATGTTAAAAGGTTTATAAGTGGTAAAGGTCAACTATCCAAACAACTAATTCTAATTATTTAGACAATAGTTGACCCAAGCCTATTTTTGTTAGTGGACTCTACACTCTGCTCATATTAAAAATTCAAAATAGTATCAAAGCAGGTTTGGTCCGGATTATTAATTTCCCGATTGTCCGTCTGGATGTCCAGTCCCAGCGGTCCGGTCCGATTACCACGAGGGGGAGTGTTAGAGTGTCCCATATTGCCTAGACATGAAAATGTTAAAGGGTTTATAAGTAGTAAAGGTCAACTATCCAAACAACTAGTTCTAGTTATTTGGATAATAGTTGACTCAAACTCAATTCTTGTTAGTAGACTCTACACTCTGCTCATATTAAAAATTTTAAAATTAAAAAAACATTACTGCCAAAACCCGCAAGAAATTTCTTAATTTCACCTGTTAGATGTGTTCATAAAGTAACTCCTTTAGGTGATCAACATAACAATAACAACATTTGGTTTCTCGAACAACTGTGATACTGCAGTTATTTCATCGAAGATTGGGTCAAAATCGCAATGCCAGCCAAGTGCAAGGTGTTAGCAGAACATGGCAGCAGCTCTTTCGAAGAACAGTGCAGATATTGTGAGAAGGTAAGGCCTTAGGTCCCGAGTTCATAGAGCAGGATAAGACTAAACAGGTTTCTGAGCAGCCATGCATGAACTGTTTTGCAGGAGGCAGTGAATGTATCTCTTGCAAACTTACTGAGCTATCCATTTGTGAGAGATGGATTGGTGAAGAAGACTCTAGCACTGAAGGGTGGTTACTACGACTTTGTCAAAGGAACTTTCGAGCTCTGGGGGCTTGAGTTTGGCCTTTCACCACCTCTCCACGTATGAACAACCAAACTACTATCAGTGACACCCTCTTTGTTTCCTAACTATTTCCTTCTCAAAAATAATGTACTTTTCTTTTTATGTATGTTTAAATGAGATGAACTTGCAATAAAATATAAAATGGAGATCACTTTGAGGCTCCTTTTCCTATAAACCTGGAGTACATTTTCGGTTCTTGCAATGGAAACTCCGCTTCTGATAGACCTTATTCACTGCTGCATTTTCTTCTTTTTGTTTTCTGTTTTGCTTTTGTTAAAAGATGTGGCTACCATACTACATTGGAAGCTCTAGAGTCTTTACATAAAAGTCATTCCCTGCAAAGATGAGGCTCTTTTTTCAAGAACATGGGTTTTGAGGCCAGGTTTCAAAGCATGCTTTATTCATACTAAGTACAGTGCAACTTGGTGAAATTGCATACTGTTACTGCACATTTATCAGTAATGGCCTCATAGCAATGAGCAGAATACATAAATTTATAAATTAAGGGGAGAAAATAACCACAATCTACGATTGTTCCAACACCTCTTCAGGCCTACCATTCAACTAAGAAACGATCACTTAGAGAATGAATCGCTGTGTTTACATAAAAAGTAAAGAGAAAAAGAAAAGAAAAAATAAAAAGCTCAAGGCAAAAAAGCTGCACTCTTAACAGTTTTCTTGGGAATGTGTTATTACTATCCTTTTCCATGAATGTTTATGTACTCCATGAGAATCCTGTCTTCTTTATCCGCCCACAATGCCTTTCTTTATATTGATTCTTGTTTCTTCATAGTTCTTGTTCTTGTTGTAGTTCTTCAATTGCAGAGAGTGAGCGATGAGTTGTTTATACAGTTTCTGTGCTACATCTGTAAAGGTTTTACATAAGGTGATGGGGAAACATTTCAGGGTTTTCATTTGCATGAGAAACAAGTTCTTGGAACACTGAGCTATGTGATATTCTAGGAAGGATTTTTAAGCTCATGATATAAGAGGGGTAGCAAAACTCAATATTTCATCCTCCGAATAAACTTATCCTTTTTTTCGTTCTAATCGATGTAAATGATTTTATTATTATAAATTATTTAAATTAAAATATTAAAATCAACACTTTTATACAATGATAAAAAAACTAATCAATTTGATTAATTTAACCGTAAAACCTTAACATTTCAACTTTCCTACTCGATTTACCTTAAAACTCTTGTTTGTTAAAATTGATAAATTTATTAACTAATTGGACAATTTTGTAAATTAATATGTTTTTATTAAAAATTAATTAATTAATTTTTATTAACAATTTTGTAATTAAACTTCAAATTCTTCAACAGATAAAGACAATCTCTTTCAACCATATTTTGGTTTAATACCGATTAAATTTTTAAACCTTAAATCTCATATTTATCAGTTTAATGTCCAGTTTAATTTTAAAACATTACTTTTATATTTACCAAAATATTTTAGAAAAATTGTTATGATTTTTTCTCATTCATCTTAAAAATCAATCATTGCATATATTATAATTAATTTAAACAAAAATTGATAAATTTTTACATAAGATTTTAAAGATGTAAAATATAATATAATTATTTTTAAAATAATTATTATTTTTAAGTGAGTGAAACAAAGAAGAATTTCTTGTTACTTTACCCACTAAAAAGCATATAGAAAAAGTTATACAAGGAGTGTTAAGAGTTTTTTCGTCAGCTATTTTCCAGAGTATGAAATGTTGAAATACCACACATTTTCTATTTTCAAACCTTAATATGTCCACTAAGAGCATTTGACAGTACGTCATGATTACATAGTGATAAAGTGTGGCCCTCCATGAGATAAGGTAACCACGCACTTCCTCATCAAGCCACCCAATATTATGACTTAGGCTTACAAAGTTTATCCAACTCGATTTGGCTTAGTCTAATTCTAATTCAAGTTTGCCAAATTTTAAGTTAAAATTACACTTTTTTAAAAAATAAGGTTTAAATTAAAGTCAGATTCTAATAGTTCTAATCTAATTTAATCTGAATTTTAACATTTTAAAAGACAACATCAAAAGATATTTTAGAAGGTACTAGCATTAAAAAAGCATAGTATTAAAAGGTAATTTGGTTGTTCTGAAAATGGTAGAGGGTAACAATTCAAGTCTCTACAAGAAATTATGAAATAAATGATATACCCTAACGAGTGTGTGAGATGAGTTTATTTATTCTAACACATGATCCATCTTCTCTTTTTATGAATGTGAACTTCAGGCTCGTGTAATTGTAAAATATAAAATCAATCATGATAAGATATGAAAATAAAGAGCTTAGTTAAGTAAAATCCAAACTCTAAGAAGATAATTAAAGAACCAAACGTCCGGAAATAAGCATGATATTATACTACAATAGCATAATTCACTTAAGAATACTACATGCATGGTAATACCATTTATTCCGATTTAGAGTGTCAAAGTATGTCGAAAATATCCACAACACTGTTTCTAAATTTCTTTCTCCTGGCATAACAAGAATGCATTAGATAGTGTTATGCTTAATCTGAATGCAAGAGTTTAACAGACGTGTGTGTACAAGGAAAGAATGAAATTGAAGACATTTTCAAAGCAAGTCCTCGGAATCATGAATTTTCATTTCCTTCCCTGAATGATGTCTTGACAATAAAACACTAACATTTGTTCTATGATACGATGATAGGCAACTTGTGATATAAAGATCTCGGAAAATGAATGGAACCTTCAAAGTTTTCAAAGAGATTGATACACAGCACACATTCGTTGATACATCATCTTAATGACTTATTAAAGAATACAATTCCTGATACATGTACAACAAGATCCTTTATCCTGAAAGGAATAACATCCAAACCTGAGAATAGTATCTTGAACACGCGCCGTATTCAGTTTTACAGGCCACAACTTTCACTTATCATGATTCATCAGGCTTTGGTTCAAGTACTACAGGAATCTTTTCCTTGTGATCACCACGTAACACCTCTACCACCACCTGATCATCAAAATATTTCAGGCATCAAATGAACTTGCATCATGCTTGAACGACTATTGACTAGTTTATCACAACAATAAGGCGGTGTAAGCGCAACAAAATTAAACGACATTGCATGTAAACAAGTTTTACCTTTGCTAGATCACTAGATTAAGAAGCAAATAACAGGAAAAAGGAAATAATTTTCCACTGAAAAAATCAAATGACGACGAGGAAGATTATGTCTCCAATACTTAAAAATGGTTCTACAGCCAAAACATAGATTAAGAGGCTAACACAAGTGAGTAGCTAGGCGGAAAATAACTTAGTTTCCCCACTACCATGAAAGCTAGTTAAATTCAATGCAGAAAATGTAACAAATATATCTTCTAAAAACACCGCAAATCTAATGTCCTAAAACCAAAGGTAAAAGTATAGGTGAAGTGAATGCCATACCTTTTCACCCACTTTACATTGGTCAAGAATTCTGTACAAGTCACTACCGTTTGTAACCTTTTTGCCGTTTACAGATGTTATGATGTCGCCCAAAATAAGCCGACCAAAGGAGTCACGCTTTGTTGGTAGCAATCCCTGAAGCATAAGAATCATGCATCTTTTGAAATTGAACAAAAATCAAATTTTGTGTCTCATTTAGAGGATTTTGATTCGCTTCTGAATAGAAATTTGTCCATAAATACTAAAAACAAGAAGAATGTTTAAAAAAATGAAAGAGAAACAACGAAGCATACAGCTTTGCCTGCTGGACCATCTGCTGGAGCATCCAAAACAAGCACCCCACTGACACCCAACTGCTCAACAGACTGATCAGGTGCGAACTTAATACCTAGAATTGGTCTTGTAACTTTTCCAAACCTTACCAACTGATCAACAATGCCACCTACCTAGAGTAATAATAATGGAGATCAGTATCTTACAAGTATGCAGACATTGGCATCTTATCATTGTTAAAAAGGATAACAAAGTTTTTTTGTCCTCTTACTTCTGTATTTTTCTCAAGTACACCTACTTTCCGTTTGTCAATCCTATAATTTTTTTAGTTTTGTCAATTCTATTCCGTTAACAAAGGGTTTATATGGACTGTTAACTCACATGATTTATGAGTAAGAGCTCTCGTTGAACTTCTGCATGAACTTCTCCCTTTCCCGTAAGTCCTAACTGTTTTTGACTAAGCAAAACTCACTTGTCTCTCTCTTACAAGTTTCTCTCCAACATGTAGCCATTGAAAGAAGTACTCCTCTAAACATTTGTTCTTGAATTTTAACCATCACACACTGAATTCTTTTCACTTGAATTGAAGAAATTTAAAAAAATTTAAGACTTTATTGTCAAAAAAATAGAAAGACCAAAAATTTTGTTATCCTTGCTGAAATTTATGGAAGTGCAAACTTACAGTGTCAACTGGAATTGAAAATCCAACACCAGATGATGCACCAGAAGGAGAGTAAATAGCTGTATTTACTCCTATAAGGTTTCCTGAACTATCAAGAAGTGGCCCTCCACTATTACCAGGATTAATGGCAGCATCAGTCTGTATAACATCCTGAATTGGACGGCCGGTAGCAGCAGAACTGATTTCTCTACGAAGTCCACTATAATGAAAAGTGACAATATAAGTACACTAAACAGTAATTTTGTTAATTAAAATAAACTACAGGGTGATGGCATGCAATACAAAATAGCTTCCTGTAGTCAATCCCACAAAGAGATCAACATGTTAAAGAAATTTCCTAAATTATGTACCTTATTACTCCAGTTGTAAGGGTGTGATCTAGTCCAAACTGCAAAAACAGATGCCACAAGTTAGACACAACTATTATGACTTTCTTAGGTTACTGCAAAGCTACGGATATAAAAGTATCATAATTGTTTACATATATGGATAAACTATACAAAAAAAAGTTGTGAATTTTATAAGAAGCTTCTATATTTGGTTTGCATCAATTAAATACATAAACTTTAAATTTCTTTAAATACTACATACAATTATGCCTCATCCAAAATCACCGTTGAACCAACCAAACAAAATTTTTAGTCATCTTCCAACATACAAGTAAAGAAGTATGTAGCATTTGAAGAAAACCAAATTACCCTTTTATTACTGTAAATCCTCAGCTAATCTTTTTCTTCCAGAAGTAGCTAATTTGGATGTAGTTAAATGCGTCATGAAGATTTTCAAATCTTAGAAGATCATTTGACATAGTTTTTATTACTTAAACAATTATACATTTTCAACATATGTCCAAACAGAAATATAAGAGGAGAATGCTAATGAGGAATTAGAAACAAAAACACGCCAGGATGTGAGGAAGGACATAAACGGAACTTACTGGGTTTCCAATTGCATATACTTTCTGACCAACAAGCAAGTCAGCGGATACACCAACAGGTATAGGTCTCAGCTTATCTTTGGGTGCGTCAACTCGCAACACAGCCACATCCTTGTCCTGGTCAAACCCAACAACTTTTGCATCATATGTTGTCTGGTCTGCAAGAGTGACCCTGAAATGCAACTATCACTAAATTAAAGGGTCAAAAAGATGAGGTTAACAACATGAAGTGCTTCCCAACCGTTAATTCCAATTCATCTGATTACTAAGGACCGTAAAAATTACAGTAGAAAGGTGTAATTTAATGAAAGTTTGAGTCAGATAACTACTCACAACCATAAAAAGCACATTGAAGATTCTATTTCACAGGAAGAATAATTCCTTTTTTGTTTCATTCTAACAAAGCATGCGTGTCTTTATAAACATGAGGCAGCAACATAGTGTCTGACTGACCTTTTACACAAAAAAGAGCCACTAATAATCAAGCGTAACTGAGGAACACTAATGTATAAACTCAGGGAGAAACTAACTTCAGATCAGAAGCGCCGCGGATCACGTGATAATTGGTGACAACGTGGCCAGCTTTATCCCACACGAAACCTGATCCAGATCCCTGCGGCACCTCCAAGATGTCCAAAGTAAAAGCATCCTGTCTATAACCAAAAATGAGCAAGTCAGCTCAAAAGAACCAAATCAAAATCTCGAACTCGCAACAATAGAGACTTCAAACACAAACCTAACAGCGAGATTAGTGATATAAACAACGGAGGGAGTGTTCTCCTGAAACAACTGAACGGTAGCGAGCTCGTCGGACTGTAACCTCCGCTGCGTTGTGACAACGAAAGCGGATGCGGCTCCAACGTCGGAGACGAATAGAGACACCGATAAGGCCACTGAGGTGCAGAGCACGAGAAGCGAGTCAAGAGGAGACGGAGAGGAGGATCCGTCCGGCGAGAAATTGGTGGTCGCCTGAACACGGGGGACGAGACGGAAGACGCGAGGATCGGTGCGGTCGTGAAGAGAGAAAGAAGGAGAGGAGGAGAAGAGGATGGATTTTCTGTTTGGTTGCCGAGAAAGTTGGGCGGAGAAAGAAGAGGAGTAGAAGAGTGTAGAAATGAGTGAAGAAGTAGCAGCCATTAGTTCGGTTAGTTCTCTGTTTGGGTTCCCTTTTTTGAACTTTTCCTTTCACTTTTCAAGTTTTTTAGAATGAAAGAATCCAGTTCGTCGCATACCGTCCACATAAAATTGCTAATTTTAGTATTTGAATTTAATATCAAAACAATTGTTGGTAAATACTTTAAAGCATAAAGATTAAAAATAAGGTTAAATAAAATAATATTTTATTATTTTAAAATTTTATGAGATTAAAATTAAAAATAAGATAACTTTTATTAAAAATAATTTATTAAAATTTAAAACTATGAAAAATTTTATACCTTTTTATTTTTAATCATTCTTGAAAATAATTTATATTTTAAAATCTTCTTTTTCATTTTGTAATACTATGAAAACTATAAAAATAATGAAAAATAATATATGAATCATAAAATAAATATGAAAATGCTTATTCTAACTTTTTAATTATCAAACTTTTAAAAATAGGTAAATTTATAAAATAATTATCTTTTAAATAAACGTTATCTTTATTGGTTATTTTATTTAAAAATAAGTAAAATTATCATTTATTCTTTAAAAATAAGTTAAATTATAACTTCACAATAAATAAACTTAATTTCTAAACAAAAATTATTTTAATTTTATTTTAATTTATATTTTCTTAAATTTATAAATTAAAATAGTATTATTTAAAAAAAACAAAAAAAAACGACAACAATCAAAAAATTCAAGCCAGATAAGATTCTCAACCAACTTTGGAACTTAATCCTGACTCAAAATCCGATAAATCCATTACCATGTTTACTGCTTCTCTTACTACTATTGTACAACAACAAGAAGATCCAGTGAAAGTCTCGCTAAAATATAAGATTCGGAGAGATTCAATAATACACAAGTTTATTACTGTATAATAGAGAGGTTATTTTAGATAGATTAACTTGTAATGTAAATATGGCACTATTCTTCATAAGCAATTTGGCATCACCAAACAAAAGCTTTTTTCACCAGCAATTTTACAACTCAAAGTTGATCCAAACTTTCTATATTAAGAAAGAATTAGTATGTTGAATCCAAATTTGGAATTTATTTTCTTCAAAAATTGAAAAGAGAAGAGTCTAAACATGAAAACTACAAGATTTTTCCCAGTGGTCTCAGCTCTCTAGGCAAACCTTCAAAGTTTCCAGCATTTACATCTGACTGTAACATTGGTCGCTTCCCATACTTCAGGATTCCCTCTGCCAGGTGCTCCTTGCTTGGCGTCAGCATTACAAAATTTGGATCTGCTCGCTGATAACTGCACAACCAAATTTTATTCAGGATCAGAAGCTTCTGATATAGAAACATGCTTCACCTATCAGGGATCCTGAATAAGAAGATACTCCTACCTATCTACTTTTAGACCTAAACCCAGATGGTTTGATAAGAGCATTAATGGTTGACTAAAATTTATACTTGGTTAATGTGAAATTTGGGGTATAAGGAAACAGAGAAATACCTAGCTTCTCGAAGATTTTCGACACGGATTCCAAATCCATATGCTGTCTTTCCTATCACACGATCCCTGGTAGCTGCAAGACAATGGAATCATTTAACCAAAACTCCGGAACATTGACCAACCTATGGATATATAATATTCACACGGTTTGCAACGGAGTGAAATGTGCTGTTAGGGTTCCGAATCACTCGTACTAGTGTTCATTACCAAATGCCACAAAAAAAAGGTTCTCAATCCAATGACATTCAAACACTCATTAGCAGTCGTATTAACAGATCATCATTCAGCAGGGAACTCAAATTGTGCATCAATCTAAGAGAATATGCATAAAATCCTGTCCTCAACTACAAATTGACAGAAGGTAAAAGTCTCTGTAGTGAAGGTTCGAGGGAAGTTGGCAATCAAAGGCACCTGAAATATTGAAAGTGAATGAAGGTTTCCACCATGACTTGAATGCCAAGGATAACGATGAGCTTAGAGGTCCCACCTTCCCCTGAAAGTACAGATATACAAAGCATTATTGATGATACAATCTGCTAATACAAGTGTTAGAATGCATCAGAAGTGCTACCTTTACTAAGAAATTTTTATTGGCCTGCCAGGAAGCAGCTACTTGAAAGGTGGAATCTGGGATTTTATCTGATGTACTGACATCATCAACCCTTGAAAAACATGTGCATATTACAATCAGATATCACCACACTAGTTCTCGAATTTTGTCAAATGAGTACCTTGTCTGTAGCTCAAACCCAAAGTCAATGTAATTTGTGATTCCGACAATTTCATTTTCTTCAAACGGATTTTTCACCTGTGAGGCAGAAGGAAATGATAACTTCATCAAGATAATACAAAAATATCAACATATTAATCTTCTCATTTGGCATAACCGACTGCACATGATGTCATATTTGATGACCAATGACAATAAGATATTCATTCACAATAATGTGTAGAATGCACAATTGCATTGGCCTGAGCCCTGTAAGAGATGCGAACAGATTATACAAGAAGTAAATGTAGCATAACTCAAATTCATAATATTGTCATAATACTTGGTAATATTTAACTAGCGAGTTATGCGAGATATGCAATCCTATACCAGTTAAGACATTTATTTATGTCAGACTGCTCATGTTCTCACCTTCTCAAACAAGATCACGGCCAAGTTTGGCTTAGGCATTCGATTTTAATTTTTGATGTATCAAGTGTTATGGAAGTTTTAAATGGAATCGCATTGCCCATATGGATAATTTAATAACTATCATCCAGACTCTGAAGAGTAATGGTTGCATTAAGACAATATTGCTATGTATTGACAAAAAACCAAACAATAATGTGTCATTATGCCATTGCATAGCATTTAAGATTAAATGTCCAAGCCCATGAAATAGCTCAATTTAGTTATTAGAATTGAAGACATTAAATTAACCTAGTCCATTGAATTGACAAGCAAGACTCAGCAATTAGATAATGTCAGAAGAAGTCGGTTATGGATATTATGTGAAAAAGAAAAGGAAATTATAGAACTAGAAATGAAGAGAAGAAGCTAACCCGTCTTTGGACCACCGTGTGTTGGTAGAATGAGGCAATAAACTACAATTGACAATAACCACGTTAATCCTCCATGGACTGCTTAACAAAGTACCAATCTTTAAATAGACAGTTGTAAAAAGCACAATTTCCATTTTTATCACAATAGGATATAGTGCTTTGGTCCTGAATGGATAAAATATTTGAAAAGTTTGAAAAGCTTGTGCAGACAAGGTTGAATTCAAGCTGATTTGAGTTTAAGAGTCTACTTTTTTTTTTCTATTCACAATGGAAAAACACGGAGTTGATATTGACAAGTGATCAGCAGTGTGATTTTTGAGCTAGCATCAAACTGCATGAACACCTTAAACAGCTTTAGCATAGTAATATAATATTATGAGAAAACTGAAAGGAGTACTAACATTCTATGAGGACATAAGTTTTGAGGTAAAATCACAAAAAAGAAAGGAGGGGCAAAAACAGCAAAAAAAAAAAAAACTAACCTGAGAACTTTTGGCAAGCTCAAGGCAGAAATTGAAAGAGGGGCTCAAAGGGCTTCCTGATCCTACTCCATATCCAATTGCAGCACTCCAATTCATAAGATTTTTGTATTTAGCATTGGCTTTGCTTCCATCTAATATAAACATGGGGTGAGCGCACATAACAAAATCATATGACATCAAAAGCATAATTTTGGCAACATATCAGCCCCAAAACATAACTTACATCCTGGTTCATACTGCACTCCAACTGTCAACTTCCCCATTTTGCTTACTAGCCATGCACTCTTTGGCAACTCATCTTTGACTGAAAGTACAGAACATTGTCCAGTACAAAGTGAATTATTTTATCTATTATTCTGGGTTGTAAACTTTGCAATAAAGAAAAAAAGGAACTATAGTTTCTCCAAGTTAACAATTCACTAAGTTTGGAACAATCTCAAACATCTTCAATGAGGGAAAACATACAACTCGAAGTTAAGATTATAAACCTGCAAAAGGCATAACCGTTGCTCCAAATGATAAATTTCCTGAGCCATATCTCAGTCCCATAACACCATAATCTTCAGAAGCTATCCTGCTGTAGTAGTAGAAATCTTAGAGGAATCACTTGACAACTAAAGCATGAAACTAGTGGCCTGGGTTTTCTCTTTAAAATGATGTGGATGTACCTTTTCTTCAATAGTACAGGAAAAATTCCAAATGCTCCAATCCCGTATCTAGGATAATATGCGGATGACCTCAGTTGCAAAACTCTGAAGCAAGAGCAAGAAAGGCAACACTTAGAGAAAGATTGCTTCCCAGAAAATTTTCTCCCTTCCCAAAGACAAAACTATAAGAGGGATAATTCTACTCACGGGTCAGTGTTGGATACAAATAGGTCCATGAATGTATGAGGGTCATCCACATCACTGCCCATACAAAGAGAGGCTAAGCATTGCTTCATGACACATTGTATGACTTTCTCTAATGATATGTATCACACAAAGCAAATGGTAGTAGGCAGAAAGTTGATCTTAAAGTACCTTTGCCACCGGAAAAAAGCATTACCCACAATATTCTCCTCTGGCTTATGATCTAATGGACCTGAAACCTAGTACGTTAAGTGAAAAGATAATTGTTCCTCGATTAACTTCTCGATCTTGTTGATTTGAGAAAATAGGCAAACTCAATTCAAATACAACATAAACACAAGAACAAATGAACTATCATGGATACTGTTGCAATCAAATCAACGTGAGGATCATCAATTGGCTTTAACATAATTCTCGTGCTAAAATGCCTCGCTTCTTCAAAGTAATCTTCAAAAAGGCACCTTAATGCAAGCTTCCCAAATAACAAACTATACGACGACTCCAACATCCTGCATTGTCCCATTCACATTAAAACAACAGTCTCGCTCACAGCACTCCACATCAAGATTAAAAAAAACACACACACACACAAGTTCAAAACTGATTCCGCCTCAGAACTAAATATGGAAAATCAACCTGATATGCAATCACAATAACTACATTTAACTACAATTGCCAACTTCAACGAAGTCGAAACCATTAAAATAACTTGTCAACGAACCCAATGCGCATGCCACAATCAACAAATTTAAATCTTTCACGAACAAAAAGATCAGATTTTTAAGTGACCCCAGAAAAGAAAACAAATGAAACCACGACCATCAACGTCAACAAAGAGAATTAAAGTACTGAGAAGAGAGGAGAGACCAAGAAACCTGTTACGGGCGGCGAGTGGCGGGAAATCGAAGAGAGGAGGGACCAACACCATAGGAGGCGGTGGCTCCTTGTCCAAGAAGTTCCCCATGTTACCCTTCGCTCCTGTTTCCTTATTACTGAACGCTTCCCACAAAAGCAGACAAAACAAGAAGAAAGTGAACGTTTGTGTGTGTAGTATGAGTAATGGAAAAGAGAATGATGGGTGGTCAAGTGATGACACCGGAGTTTTCTGAGCAATCGTCGCCCATTTCTCGGATTGGTGACGGTTTCAAAACTACCCTTCCATTAAATTTCAGTTATTACAGTATCTCCGTGGCGCAGCTACGAGCTGCCAGCAACTGGTTTACTTCCAATGTGGCGGGTCATTGGTCCGGTCAGTTTCTCACATCATGTGAACGAGGCAGCGAAGTGACGATCCTCAGCTTCGACGATGGGTTGGATTTGATCGGGCTATGGGCTACTAGCTCACAGAAAGACACAGTCCAATCAAGTTTTGTTTACATTTTGAGTGAGACCCAACACGTATTTTAATGTATAGAAAACTTTAGTTTAGAGCTTTAATTAAAGAAGAAATGATGTTTGATTGTTATATAAAATAATACATATTGATTTGGGTGAGTCCACATTATTGGGTTTTGTCCCTTTTGATCACGTCGGATTCTAAATTTAGTCACTCATGGAGAAGTCGAACTATGACCCAAATTTTGTTGAATGAGTGATGACGCCACACCACTGAACCACGTGGCCTGGTGATGTGAGGCGTGGTCATGATCCAACAAAATCTTGCGTCATAGCGCTCAATTTCACATGAGAAGCTAAATCTAACCCAACGCGACCAAAGAAATGAACTCAATAAGATATGCCTTACCCCAAACCACATATAATAGAACTAACTTACACTGATCTTTCATTTTTAACGAAGAAAAGTTGTAATTAATGATGATAATTGGTCGAGTCAAGTTAAATCTTTCGTAAGCTCAACTTCGATTTGATGCTGTTTACTTCTTATTAGAGTTAAGTTTGAATTTGTTTAAGTTAATTTGAGATGAAGTCATTTAATATAATTAGTTAAAAGAACTAATTATATTAAATTTATAGATTAAAACAATGTTATTTTAAATAATTAAATCAAAATGGCATTATTTAATAAAAATGTTTCTGAATTCAAATTAAAATTTTAGTCGGATTTAAATTATCATAATAAGTGAAAAGACATTAAAATTTATAAATCTCATTTGAATTGAATCTTTTATTTGTTGGTTTGTTATATGATTTACTCAAAATACATAATTTACATATTATTATATATATTAAGTAATTTACTTAATGTATGAACGTATATTCTATTCATAAAATAAAAATTATTGTTTTATTATTGAATATATAATAATTTCATAAAATTTATAATTTAAATAAATATGTAAGAAATCAGAATTTCAATTTAAACAATATTTTGGGCTCAAATAATAATTTAAATTAAATTAACTGTTTAAATCTAGAAAATAGAAAATTTTAAAATTTTAAACAACTCGAATATAAAACTTTAATAGTTGATTAATTTTTAATCAAAACTTTTTCACTAAATGAACCACCTTTTAAAAAGCTTTTATGGTCCAGCTTATTTTTGTTAATTATGGTAAACTATGTTGTTGAAGATTTAACAAAAATAAATGTTTTAAAAATTAGACCAAAAATTAAATCGATAAAATAAAATTTAAGATTTAAAAGGCTTAAGTTAATATTAGATTGTTATAAAATTGACCAAAATTTAAATAAGATTGAAAGAGTTTGTCTTAATTAAAAGAGAATTTATTAAATAATAGTTAATTATTTTATTTTATTTTATAAAATTAATTAATTTTAAAACTACTGATTAGTAAAAATTTACTCGATTTTTAACAATATAAATTATTAAAGTAAAATTAACCAAAAATTAAAATTTGAATAAAATTTTATCTAATTTAAATTTTTACAATTAGACGGCGCCCGACATGATTTGAATTTTTAATTATAGAATTAAATGACCCAAACTGTAATTAAATGAATTGGTGAAGATAAAGCATGTTCTATCAGAGGATCCAAACGTAGGAGAAGCAGCCCATTTTGCATGAAAGGCCATTTCTTATGTCCACAAATAAATTATGAACCTATTTTCTATTTTCAATTTATTCAAATCCAAGAAGGTCAGCGTCAAAGCAACAATATAGTCATAAATAGTGGCTAGGTTACAGGATGGTCCCTGAAAAAAGTTAAAGTAACAGGACAAACCGATATACAGTATGACTATGTACCTATCCTCTCCCGTTGCTCTCTTCGATATTGGTGGCTGCCTGCCAAAATTTTCCAAAATTGACACTTTATTTTTATAGTATATATTAAATTTATTATTTATAAGTAATACTTTATAAATTATAAATTTAAAAAGAATTAATAATTACCAAATTTTGAATTCAATTAATAAAAGACTAATGTTTTACAAATCGAATCAATACAATTGATTTAATAGTAAATACTTTGATTCAGATATCATTTCGATTCAATTTTTATTTTTCGATGTGATTTAGTTTAATAATTTTATTGTAAAATTATTAATTAATTTTATTGTAAAATTATTAATTAATTTTATAAATTAAAATAAACTAATTAATTTTATTTAACATTTTGTTTCTAATTAAAATTTAAATTTTCAATAAATAAAATAATCTTTTCAATAATTTTCAAATCTTTTAATTTTAGTTAATCTTGAATTAATCTTATAATAATATTATATGTGTTGAATCTTTTAAACTTGTAACCTCTTATCTTCGCGAGTTCCCTCTTGTATAATCAAATTGTCTTGTCCTAAAAAATGAGGAGTAACCTAAATGGTGTAACCTTCTCCTTTAAGGTTTTTTCCTACAGAAGGTCTTGAGTTCGAGTCATACAAAAAGAAAGAGAAATGAGAACTTTTCTCAAATAAGAAATTTTCTCTATTGATGATCCTCTAATTCTCTAAATAAAACTTCTTGATCGGATTAATTACGATGCTTCGCTAATATTTGTTATAAATCCGTACAAAAAAGATTTGTCTTGTTCTAGCTACAGCCTACAAGAGTACAGGGCACATGCCTTTGAAAGTTTGAAATGTCTCTTCAATCGTTCACGTGAACTTGTGTACTTTTTCTGTGCAGATTAATAAATAAATAATTAATATCTCACACCTTTTATTCCCCAATATTTAAAAACATGTTTTTATTAATTTTTATTTTAAAAAATCATAAGGTGATAGTTTATTTGACTTACTTTCAAAAAAACGGATATTTGACTTAAATTAATACACGTGATAACTTATAAACACAGCAGAATATTACTCACAAAATAAAGAATAAATTCTTAGACAATGTAATTTATATTAATTGTTTTCAAACACTTTAATTAATAATTATACAAGACGCTGGCTCACTAAAAGTTTTTTTTCGCATTTATCTAAACAACATCATTTTATATATAATAGTTATTAACCATAGAAATTATGTTGGACCCTACTATCGGAGCCCAACATCGGACATAAGAGCATGACGTGAAACATGCTAATTATTCATTTAAGGAAAAGACTCGCGGAAGAGTAATGGGCCTACTGGAAAACAAACTTGAAACCTGCTTTCATGAGATTTAAACAAACAAATCCATAATTCATGCTCCAAAAGATGAATTTCATAAAGCTTTAAGAACATTCAAACCAAATTACAACTTTGAGTTCAAGAGTTAAAAATACAAAATACTCTTGAAACAATAATACTTGAAATGAAACTAGAGCCTTGACTTCCAAAAGTATAACATTTAAAATAAACAAACATAACAAAATGGAGTCTTGCCAGTAACCGTGACTCACTCGGTCTCTTGCTCGTCACCGAATGGGGAGATTAGAGGGTGAGCTATAAAGCTCGTGGGAACATATTCATAATATAACAATAAGCAAAAGTATTCAAAATAACTCATTCTTGTAGTACTTGTTGAAATCATAACAATTGAGCATGTATAAGTCATTGTCTTGAAAATGCTTGATTCTTGAACAATTCATGATGCATGATTCATAATAACAAATCATAAACACATAACATAACATAATGGTTTGGGTTATCCTCGTTCATGACGTCTTACACATACCATCGAAATGTTGATGTGTGGGCGTAGTTTCGTGAGGGAATCCTTGAGAAACCCCATGCCACTAGCGGGCAAATTTGGAAAAGCCTTTTCGTGAGTCAATGTGCACTTGACTATTCGTGAGGGACACCGCAAACCCACATAAATATGCATGATTCATGTTCTTGTAAACTTGTTTGTCAAACTGGCACTTGCTTGTAAACTTGCTTGTCATATATTCGTAAAACATGATTTCATATACATGTATTCGTGAAAGGAGAAAAACCCCTTTTTGGAATCCTTTTCATAATTCATGAATGCAAATCATATAAAAACCTATAATCATTCATAATAGTATGTAATGCAATCGTGATGATGCAATTTAAATGCATTAACTCTTTCTTGATTAAACAAAACAATGAGTGACTTATTTACTCTATTATAAACATGAACCCACCTGAATTTCTTGCTTGTTCTTGCCTAGGAATGAGTTTCCTCTTGAGCCTCTTGATCCTCTTGCCTCACTAGATTTCCTTAACCAAAACACCAAATTCCAATCAATTTGGTGTAGAAATCGCAAAGTCATACTTTAACAGTTCAAACTATAACTTATTATGAAACATAAATTCTATGCTCAACTTCCATCCAAAATTGGATATCCTTAGAGCCTGAATTAGAACTTTATTTCTTCACAAAACTTGTAGCTCTATGTCTCTAGTTTACAACGCAAAAAGAATAACCTCATTTGGACATCTACATCAAAATTTATGCCCAAAATACCAAAGTATGTTGCCGCAGGAAATTGGCCGCTCCCCGCTGTGAGAAAACTGGGCGCGCCGCGGCGAGGGCATGGGCACGCCGCGGCGAGCGAGCCCAGAAATCTCCCGTAACTTGATTTTCTCACTTTTTTTCAACCCTAAACCTCCCATCCTTCAATTACAACACATCTAAACCCTAAATCATGCCTTAAACTCCATTTCTAAGCTCATTCTAACCCAAAATCATAAACAAACACAACACCCAAGGATTTAACCAAAGTTTCTGAAAACCCTAACTCAAACGATTCTCCCCATTTCAAGCAATACTAAGGTTCAATCCAACTCAAACAAGGATAAGAGAGTTTAACTTACCTGGAGAATGCTTCTAATCCTTCGGAAAACGTCGAAACCAAGCTTCCTCTTTTTCTCTTCTTCTTCCTCTCCTACGACTCTTTTCTCCTTCTTTCTTCTTCTTATATCCTTAAGCCTACAAGAAAGAACAAAGACTATAATGCCCCTCTTAGTTAAGCCTTAACTTAACCAACTTAAAAGCCTTGCCCATTTTGCCCTTATATATACTTTTACCCTTCCATAACCATTTATTCCACACTAATCTCAAATAACTCTTAATTTTCCTCTAATACTTTCAATAAAATCAAACTATGCCATAAATAACACAATCAACTTAATTTATACTTAATAACATCAAGAAAAACAAATTTGGGACCCAACATTTCTCCCCCTCTTAAAAGAAATTTTGTCCTCGAAATTTACCTGAATCATCGAAAAGACTTGGATACTTCTCTTTTTAATGGCGTCTCTAGGCTCTCATGTGGCTTCTTCCACTGAATGGTTCCTCCACAGAACTTTAACTAGCTGAACTGTCTTATTCCTGAGAACCTTTTCCTTTGTGTCCAAGATCTCTACTGGGATTTCCTCATAACTCAAGTCGTCTCTTAACTGAACCTCTGAAACCTGAATGACATGAGAAGGATCTGATCTGTACCTCCTCAGCATGGAAACATGAAAAATATCATGGATCTGAGACAACTCTGGCGGCAAAGCCAACCTGTAAACTAGTGGTCCGATCCTCTCAAGAGTCTCATAAGGACCTACATACCTTGGACTCAACTTGCCTTTCTTGCCAAACCTCATTACTCCCTTCCAAGGAGACGTCTTGAGGAACACTTTCTCACCGACTTCATACTCCATCTCTTTCCGATGAGCATCAGTGTAACTCTTCATCCTATCCTGAGCTGCCTTAAGCCGCTGCTTAACCAGATTGACTTTATCCACTGTCATCTGAATCAATTCTGGTCCTACCAGTTTTCTCTCTCCTTCTTTATCCCAATATATCAGAGTTCTACACCTCCTTCCATACAATGCCTCATATGGAGCCATCTGAATGCTCAAATGGTACGAATTATTGTAAGCAAACTCGACCAATGGCAAATGCTCTTCCCAAGCTCCCTTGAAATCCAACACACATGCTCTGAGCATTCCCTCAAGTGTCTGAATGGTCCTCTCAGATTGACCATCCGTCTGAGGGTGAAATGTCGTACTAAAATGCAGCTTAGTACCTAAAGCTTCCTGTAAGCTTCCCCAGAATCTCGAAGTGAATCGAGGATCCCTGTCAGAAACTATAGAATCTGGAATCCCATACAATCTCACTACCTCATCAATGTACTTCTTGACTAGCACGTGCAACGAATCGGTCTACTTGATTGCCAGAAAATGGGCTGACTTCGTCAACCTATCCACAATAACCTATATGGCATCATGCTTCCTACTGGTCTTGGGCAAACCCATCAGAAAATCCATGGTTACTCTTTGCCACTTCCACTCAGGGATGGACAATGGCCTTAACTTGCCTGAAGGCACCTGGTGTTCAGCCTTGACTTGCTGACACACGAGACACTTACTGACATACTTTGCTACATCCCTCTTCATGCCCTTCCACCAGAAATGCTCTCTCAAATCTCTGTACATCCTGGTACTACCTGGGTGCATGGCATAAGGCGCATTGTGTACCTCATCCAATATCTCATCCTTAACCTCCTTGCTATCTGGAATGCAAAGTCTGTCCCCCACTGTCATGAGTTCATCCTCTCTCACTACGACCTCAGAAACTTTACCATTCTGAATTTCCTCCCGAAGCTTGCTCAAATCTGCATCCTGCGCCTGTAACTCCCTAACCTTCTCCCGGAGTATAGGCCTCACTCTAAAATTAGCTAGGAGGCAATTTGGTTCCTCCTGCTTCAAGCTTATCTTAAGCTTGGCCATCTCTTCCAATAAAGGAAGATAAAATGTCTGAACATGAGCAATGGAGGACTTTCTGCTCAAAGCATCCGTCACTACATTCGCTTTGCCTGGATGGTACTCATTCAACAAATCATAATCCTTGAGTAACTCAATCCACCTTCTCTGTCTCAAATTCAATTCCTTCTAGCTCAGCAAGTACTTGAGACTCTTGTGATCGGTAAAGATCCTTGTCTGAACCTCATATAGATAATGCCTCCAAATCTTCAAGGCAAAGATCACTGCTGCCAACTTCAAGTCATGAGTAGGTTAATTCAACTCATACTGCTTCATTTGCCTTGAAGCATGTGCTATCACCCTGTCTCCCTGCATCAATACACAACTCAGACATTTCCTCGAAGCATCACTATACACTGTATAGCCCTCATCACCCGAAGGCAAAATCAGCACTGGAGCACTTGTCAACCTGTGCTTGAGCTCTTCAAAGCTCTTCTGGCATTCATCAGTCCAGTCAAAATTCTGATTCTTCCTTAATAGCTTAGTCATCGGAGCAGTTATCATGGAGAATCCTTCTACAAACCTCCTGTAGTAACATGTCAGACCTAGAAAACTCCTCACCTCTGTCTCTGTCTTGGGTGTATGCCAATTCACCACTGCTTCAACTTTCCTCGGATCAACATGCACACCATCCTGCGAAATCACATGTCCAAGGAAAGTCACCTCATGAAGTCAGAACTCACACTTGCTGAACTTGGCATAAAGCTCTCTCTCCCTAAGAGTCTGCAATACAATTCTGATATGCTCCCCATGCTCTTCTTCACTCTTAGAATACACCAGAATGTCATCTATAAACACTATGACAAACTGATCCAGATACTCCTTGAAGACCCTATTCATGAGATCCATGAAAGCAGCTGGAGCATTGTTCAAGGCGAATGGCATAACCAAAAACTCATAATGTCCATACCGAGTCTGAATCTTGCTTGCTTACATCGACTCCTTGATTACGAAATGATGATAGCGACTGAGATCAATCTTGGAGAAGACCCTAGCTCCCTGCAGCTGGTCAAACAGGTCATCTATCCGTGGCAATAGATACTTGTTCTTAACTGTCACCTTGTTGAGTTTTCGATAATCAATGCACATCCGCCATAATCCATCCTTCTTCTTAACAAACAGAACCGGTGCTCCCCAAGGAGACGAACTCGGTCTGATATACCCCTTCTCTAACAGTTCCTCCAACTGTTCCTTAAGCTCCTTTAACTCAGCTGGAGCCATCCTGTACGGCGGTATTGAAATAGGCGCGGTTTCGGGAATCAAGTCAATGGTAAACTCGATTTTCCTCACCGGCGGCAAACCTGGTAACTCATCTGGGAAAACATCTGGAAACTCCCTCACAATCGGAAATTCCTCTAACTTCCCTTCATGCACATCGGCATCCACAACATGTGCCAAGTAAGCTTCACATCCCTGGCCCATCATCCTTTCAACTAACATGGCTGAAATCAATCTTGGTGGTGGTGTCTTCCTATCCCCTCTGAAGATCACCTTCTCACCATTACCCAGATCAAACTCCACCTCTTTCCAACTACAATCCAGCTTGGCCAGATACTTCTCCATAGTATCCATCCCCAGAATAACATCTAATCCTCTAAGGTCTAGCGGTAGTAAGTCCACTACCAATCTAACACCATCAATGAAAAGCTCACACTGCTCATATACCTGACTGATCACCACATTCCTCCCTAGAGGAGTACTAACAATCAAAGGCCTATCCAACGACACAGAATTCACACCATGCAATGCTATGCTCGCAGAAACAAAAGAATGCGTGGAACCAGAATCAATCAAAACAAATACTGCTGAAACAAATAACTGAGCCATACCCGTGACAACCTCAAGTGCGGCTGCAGCTTCCTCCCTGGTCATGGAAAACACTCTTGCCGGCGCCTGACCCCTTGGCCTTCCTGGAGGAATAGCCTTCCTTGCAGTCCCAGGCGCCTACGTCGATGTCGGCACAGTTCCCACTGTCTCTGCACACCTTGGAGCTTGAAACTGCGACCCCTCTTGTCTCGGTGCCTATGGACAATTCTTGGCTATATGTCTCTTCTCTCCGCATCTAAAACAAACTCCAAGTGACCTGAGACACTCTCCCTGGTGATGTTTCCCACACTGGTCACATAAGGGATGGGTGAACCAGCTCCTTCCAGCTCTACCGATGCCTCCCACATTAGAGGCTTGCCCTGATACTGCCCTCACCTGCTTATTCCTGGTAGCCCCACTATTACCCACTTCACTCTGACTGTGAGAGCTCCTCGTGCTCCTTTCAGGCATTGGAGCACTAGCACCCTTCTTGAAAGTCTGCTCCCTGTTCTTCCTCTTCTTGTTCGCTTCATTTCTGATATTCTCCAGCTTCTCAGCCTGGAGAGCAGCATCCACCAACTGCTGGTAGTCACAGAAATTGTGGATCAAGACTTTCTCCCTGATCCCCAAATGAAGATCTCCTTCAAACTTGCGGCACTTGTCTTCCTCTATTGCCACAATATTGGCTGCATATCGAGAAAGCTGTGTGAACTTCAGCTCATACTCGCTCACACTCATGTCTCTCTGCATAAGATTCAGAAATTCCCTGGCCTTATCCTGCACATAGACCCTGGAGAGATACTTCTTTCGGAACACTTCTACAAAATCCCTCCATGTCAACACCGATGGCACAACCTGACTGTGAGGCACTGACTCCCACCAATGCAGTGCATCTCCCTGCAGCAAACTGACTGCATAGTCTAACTTGTCCTCATCTGAGCATCTCATCTGAACTAGAACCCTCTCGGTCCTCTTCAACCACGCTTCAGCATCTTCTGGATTTGTAGTCCCACTGAAATCCACAGCCCCAAACTTCTGGAGCTTATCATACTGCCCACTCCTATCTACTGGAGCTTGCATCGGCATCTGAGATCTCTGACCCATAGCATACGTAAAAGCCTGAGCAAAAGCTTGAAAGAAACTCGGATCCATGGGAGTTCCCTGAGACATAGGAGGAGGCAGAGGAGGCACTTCTTGTTGCAAACTAGGTGCCTCTGAAATCGGAACATAATGTGTCCCAGCATCCTGAGGAATATTGGATTCATCCGTACTCCCCTGACGAGAATGAGATCGAGTCATAGCTCCCCGAGTTCTCCTTCGAGGTGGCATGTTCACTCCTTGGATAGAAAACCATTGAAAACTTCAGTTCAAGTAAGACAAGTTTCAAAATATCCAAATACAGTTCAAATCATATAAAACAATGCAAGTCCTTGAAAACAATGTCATGCAGCCCTAGATCAAAAACCTAGGCGCTCTGATACCACAACATGTTGGACCCCACTACCGGAGCCCAACATCGGACATGAGAGCGTGACGTAAAACATGCTAATTATTCATTTAAGGAAAAGACCCGCGGAAGAGTAATGGGCCTACTGGAAAACAAACTTGAAACCTGCTTTCATGAGATTTAAACAAACAAATCCATAATTCATGCTCCAAAAGATGAGTTTCATAAAGCTTTAAGAACATTCAAACCAAATTACAACTTTGAGTTCAAGAGCCAAAAATACAAAATACTCTTGAAACAATAATACTTGAAATGAAACTAGAGCCTTGACTTCCAAAAGGATAACATTTAAAATAAACAAACATAACAAAATGGAGTGCTGCCGTAACCCGTGACTCACTCGGTCTCTTGTTCGTCACCTGAATGGGGGAGATTAGAGGGAGTGAGCTATAAAGCTCGTGGGAACATATTCATAATATAGCAATAAGCAAAAATATTCAAAAATAACTCATTGTCGCGGTACTTGTTGAAATCATAACAATTGAGCATGTATGAGTCATTGTCTTGAAAAATGCTTGATTCTTGAACAATTCATGATGCATGATTCATAATAACAAATCATAAACACATAACATAACATAATGGTTTGGGTTTTCCCTGGTTCATGACGTACTACACATACCATCGAAATGTTGATGTGTAGACGTAGTTTCGTGAGGGAATCCTTGTGAGAAACCCTGTGCCACTAGCGGGCAGGCGGGAGAAGCCTTTTTGTGAGTCAATGTGCACTTGACTATTCGTGAGGGACACCGCAAACTCACATAAATATGCATGATTCATGTTCTTGTAAATTTGTTTGCCAAACTGGCACTTGCTTGTAAACTTGCTTGTCATATATTCGTAAAACATGATTTCATGTACATGTATTCGTGAAAGGAGAAAAATCCCTTTTTGGAATCCTTTTCATAATTCATGAATGCAAATCATATAAAAACCTATAATCATTCATAATAGTATGTAATGCAATCGTGATGATGCAATTTAAATGCATTAACTCTTTCTTGATTAAACAAAACAATGAGTGACTTATTTACTCTATTATAAACATGAACCCACCTGAATTCCTTGCTTGTTCTTGCCTAGGAATTAGTTTCCTCTTGAGCCTCTTGATCCTCTTGCCTCACTAGATTTCCTTAACCAAAAAACCAAATTCCAATCAATTTGGTGTAGAAATCGCAAAGTCATACTTTAACAGTTCAAACTATAACTTATTATGAAACATAAATTCTATGCTCAAATTCCATCCAAAATTGGATATCCTTAGAGCCTGAATCAGAACTTCATTTCTTCACAAAACTTGTAGCCCTATGTCTCTAGTTTACAACGCAAAAAGAATCACCTCATTTGGACATCTACATCAAACGTTATGCCCAAAATACCAAAGTATGTCACCGCAGGAAATTGGCCGCTCATGTGGCGAGAAGCTGCGCCATGGCGAGGCATGGGCATCATGGCGAAGCGAGCCCCAGAAATCTCCCGTAACTTGATTTTCTCACTTTTTTTCAACCCTAAACCTCCCATCCTTCAATTACAACACATCTAAACCCTAAATCATGCCTTAAACTTCATTTCTAAGCTCGTTCTAACCCAAAATCATAAACAAACACAACACCCAAGGATTTAACCAAAGTTTCTGAAAACCCTAACTCAAACGATTCTCCCCATTTCAAGCAATACTAAGGTTCAATCCAACTCAAACAAGGATAAGAGAGTTTAACTTACCTGGAGAATGCTTCTAATCCTTCGGAAAACGTCGAAACCAAGCTTCCTCTTTTTCTCTTCTTCTTCCTCTCCTACGACTCTTTTCTCCTTCTTTCTTCTTCTTATATCCTTAAGCCTACAAGAAAGAGCAAAGACTATAATGCCCCTCTTAGTTAAGCCTTAACTTAGCCAACTTAAAAGCCTTGCCCATTTTGACCTCATATATACTTTTATCCTTCCATAACCATTTATTCCACACTAATCTCAAATAATTCTTAATTTCCTCTAATACTTTCAATAAAATCAAACTATGCCATAAATAACACAATCAACTTAATTCATACTTAATAACATCAAGAAAAACAAATTTGGGGCCCAACAAACTAGATATTGAAAAATAGTAATAACGAGTAATAATTTTATGGATAAAAGGTATAAACTTTTCATGTATTTTAAAAAATTTGAAAATTTTTAATCTATAAAAAAGTTTATTCTCTTAAGATAGTAGTAAAACGCTCACACTCTGAACATTAGATATGAATTAATCAAATATTATTAATATGGTAATCTAATTTATTTTTAAATTTGACTGAATTAATTAAAATTGATTCAAATTAATAATTTAAGATAAAACACATTATTTAGTATAAATCTACGTGATAGAGAGGTTCAAGAATACACAACCTTACATCTAATTAATAGAGACTGTTTCTAAAATTAGTTCATTTGAATTTAAAATTAAGTTGAATTATCGTATAAATATCATTTGATTGGTACACATGCGACATTCTTATCATATGTATTTTGTTATTATTTTCATCAAAATTAAAATTTTAAAATTTAAAATAGTTAGAGATTTTTTCAAAATTTTAAAGAGTAAATATTTTAAAAACTCTTAAATTATAAGAAATATACGTCATTTTCTTTTCCTAATTTTAAGTTCTTTTAAAATAAAAATAGTTAAAATGAAAATTCAATATATTTAACTCAATAAATGATTACTATTTTTTCTAAATTTTTATATCAACGACACTCTCTTATTGAAGGTAACTTCTTTTTGTTAAATCATTAAATGTTTTAAAATTAGATTGGAAGTTAAACTAGTAAGATAAAAGGTTTAAAGTTTAAAATGTTCAATTGATACTAGACCGTTATAAAACTAGCTAAAAGTTAAAAAATTAAAGAACTAAAATATAATTGAAAAGATTGACTTTATCATTTTATCTATCGAATAATTTGAAATTTAATTATAACTTATTAAATAAAAATTAATTAATTTATTTTAATTTACAAAACTTATTATTTTATAAAAATCAGCCAAACAATAAATAAATAAATAAATATTTAATAATACAAATTATTAAAATAAATTTAACTGAAAAATTAAATCTAAACTAAAAATAATGAATTTAAGAATTTTATGATTAAATTAACCGAATTAAATTCTTTTATTATTGGTATTACCTTCACTCATCACCGCATTGCCAACCCATCGTATTGGAGGTGTAAGAACTAAGAAGAGAAAGTAATGTCCCACCTATCCGGTTTCTTGCGCTTTTTGAAGATTTGGGTGGTTGGGAAGACACTTCGGATGACTACGGTGAAGTGGCTTGTCACATCTCATGGGTTTGGCCATGATAATAAAACATTTTTTTATTACACTTGGATTAAAGTGGGCTTAATATAACAGCAACCGTTGAGTAAAGACAAAGAGAGGAGAGGACGTGAGGGCGTAAGTGGAGGCGGCGCAGACAACTTGGCGCGAATTCCCGTACAGTTCTTAGGAGCTCTTTCCTTCATTTCACCTTCCTCCAATTTCACATTCCCTGTACAACATCGTAGAAAAGAAAACCTCTTGCATTCTCTATCTTAGGAATTGCTTGTCCCTGTTCTTAGTTGATCTATGCTCTGTTTTTTCCATTGATGACTACTGTATGCTCCTTTATATAGACCCAGATTCATGATTTACGCTCGAAGCGTCAGAAGCTTGAGAAAGGCCGAATCTTTTGTCCCGTTAATGCTTCTGTGGGTTTTCTTGCGTAAACCAGCAAGACCCAGATTGGAATTTTGTCAGTAGAGTTTCTGAAACGTGAGAAAGGCAATCATTTTTTTGCCCTGTCGAGTGTTGCTTAGGTTCATTTTAAAGAGATCAACAAGCAGGTTCTTCTTTTACGCCGACGGGGCCCGCCTGGCACTTGAGAGAACAATAATTGTAAGCTTACGAAAGAAAATTATACACGAAATACAAGATTAATTTCAAGATTAATCTACACAAATAATTAATCCTAGAATTGCAACATGTTATATTTAATAATTTGATTGATAAATACCTGAAAATTGGGAAAACATTGAATCCATTGTAATGTTCTGTAAAGTGAAGCGAAAGCGACAGAGACGCAGAAGATTTACTACTGCTATTCCGAATCTTTAATCAGCAAAAACCAAAAACTACGTACAGTTCTCAATGAGGCGATTGTATTTAAAGTCGGCCAAAGATAGAAAGATCCGTCTTTTATAATACACGCCAAGCCTACCCATCATAAGCAGTTCTACGAACACAGCCCAATGACACGTTAAAGAGATAATTATTATTGACATCTAATTAATCGGGATTTGTACAAAATAATCTCAATTATGCTAGTCCAGAATTATGATAAAATTCTATCATTCTCCTACTTGGACAGCATAACCAATATCATTAAACAACATAAACAAATCCCAGATTAATATAACAATGTGTGGTCACAATAAGATGTCAAAGTAAAGTCAACAATCTCTCAATCATAAGTCCAAAATGAGGTTATAAGTACCTCAACAATATAGAAATCAGACCCGATAGGAGTACTGATAACATATATGCAAGATACCCATACCTCGATGACCTAAACAAAATGTGTCATAAGGAAATGCACACAAAATGGTAATCCATTTGTGCAATTCCAAACAAAATGACCCAAGCATCCACTCAAGATGCCAATTGAGATTTAACAAAATATCTAAGAACAACAAGATGAGACTTGGTACAAAATGTCTCAAACAAAATGTCATATATATACAAACATTTAAATATATCTGCGCAGTATTTCAACAAAGTATATGGCAACAACAATAATAGCAACAATTATCACTACAAGGGAAATGATAAATTGCGACGGAACAATACCGATGGAAGGTATCTCGTTGAAAATAGCGACCGAAAAAACGTAAACGTCGGAGATAGTGGTGGTCCTTCGAAGATTTTCCGACCGAAAAATTTTCTGTAGGTGAATTGGGTCAAATATTTTCCGACGCATAATTTTCGTCGGTGAAGGGGTCGGTGAAATTCGCGTCCTTCACTTAAGTTTGACGACGTCGTTTGGTGCGAATTTAGAAATTGCGTCCATTGTCTTCTTCCTCTCCCAGCGCATGACCTTCCTCTCTCTCCTCGGCGATTTTCTCTCCGTCTTCTTCCTGGTTTGTCACCGCCGGTTGCTACTCGTCGTTCGCCTGCTACTGCTCGTCCTTCGCTGATTGCTGGTCGTGGTTCTTCGCACGCCGACGTCGCTCCTCCTCCTCCTCTCCGACAGCTTCGTACGTAAGTCATGCTCCCTCTCCTCTTTAATTTGTCCAATGTTCTTGACATGAATGATGAAGGTTTTTTATTTTTTATATGGAAAGTTTTCCTTTAATTATATGTACATTACTTCTCTTATATACATCCGTATTATTCGGTAGAGTTTAAAGCAAGATTGTGTTCATTAAAAGGCAAAGGCGTGGATCATATAACAATATTCAATAATTTATTGACATTTGTGTTTCAGTAAATTGTATCATATCTTGTAAATTAGGTGTTCTGAATAAATTTTTTAGTGAGTATGACTGATTCAAATGTATGTCTATTTTTAACTAATCATCTTCTTCAAATTTTAGGTGAATGACGTCAAAAGAAGATTGTAACCTATCTTACTTTGATGTTATTAATATTTCAAACATATAAGAAATCCCATTTAAAAGTTGTTACAAGAATATCATGTAATTAACAAAAATAAAGCATACATGAATTACAAGGTTATTTATGATGCATATTTTGTAGATGATTATGGCAAGATATGCTTTCAATAGCTAATTAGTATTTATTTATTTCTTGGTGTAACAAATGACAAACAACCGTACGTAATATTGTCTAATACTAAACTAGAGGATAAAATTGTTATTTTATATCCCATAATCAATCTAATGGTTGTATATTTGTGCATAATTAATTAAAAGTATATTTTAATTTCATGTTTGTTTAGTTAGCTAAAGTATAAGATAAAATCTATGAGTTAATAAATATATTTCACCAATAAAATTATAATAAGATCATAATTATGAGATTTGTATTATAGTTAAGTATCCTTAATTAATTTATAATTATTATTTTATTAAGATTAGACATTAGCAATGTAGAATTAAATTTTAAAATGAAACATTACTTCTATATCTATCAAAATGCCAATTATGATAATTGTATAAGTGATATTTTAACTTTAGATTTAGATTTTCAAACCATCTCATTTAGGGGTTTATATGTTTTGATATTGTTTATTAAATATCATAGTCAGCTAAGTTAACAGTTTTCGGATATATCATGAACTATATATAGGTAATTGAATAATTAATATAGGATTCGTCATCCTAAAATAATTAGAATTTTTTATTATTTTCAATTATTATTAATTTGAAAAATTCTTGACCAAGATGAAATGACTTTTAAATTAAATTTTAAATTGTATTTAAATATTAGTTATTAGTGATATAAAACTAATATGATTGAATTCAAACAGAGTAAATATTAATTTCATAATCTATATCTAATCGTAACATTGTATAATAAAATAATTGAATTATACAAAAAACATCCATAAAAGTTAGTCAAAATCATTTTAACATTTGAAATGTTTTTCTAGCCTAAATACATTTTAAGACTATAACTTATGAAGATGTTTGTTTCCCTACATCTTCATAAAATCAAAGTCAAATTATGCAAGAACTCATTATGTTTACCCTTTGCCTTCACGTTCAATTATTGTTGTATTCGTAACACATTAAAAGTGAACATTGCATATTTATATAACTGTTAAGGTTCATTTATGTTTGATCGTTTATTTGTTAACCTTCATATATTGCCATAGTTTCTCCTCTATGTGTTGTGTAGAATATTGTATTCAAATTATCAATTGTACATGTAGAGAATTGTGGGAAATTGAATTTCAGGAAAAGAATGGAACCGAAGAGACAACGTGACTTCATGCCACCGAGGTTTCGAACCATGTTCGGGGGAACTCATTACAGTGAAGGTGGTTCGTCACAATCAGCCGCACCTACTGACTCACCTTCTCCACCTCTGGTGCCGGGAGTTGCAGTTGAGGCATCACCGACTGCTTCTCAGCCTACACCATCCCCTTCCCCAACGCATATATCGTCCAACACTAGCGTACCGGATGCAGGAGACGTCCGTCAGCCTGGCACTGAGGGACTTGATGGAAGAAAGTTTGTTTCTATTGTCAATGGCTAGTAAGTAATATCAAAGCACTTCACAATTTGCTTATTATCAACTGTTACTTTTACCAATATGTACATAGGGTAACATCACTTGATATGTTAGGTTGGTTCCGTCTGGACCAATTTCAAGAAATATGACTTCCTCTTTGAAGCAAAGAATTGAACTAGAGGGTTATGTGTGGAAAAATTTAGCTGACACTACAAAGCAATTATACTTTCAAGAGTTTGAGGTACACATCATAGTTATTTTCTTGTTACCTTGCTTTATATTCATAATGTTCATACAACATTTTAACATTTTGTTATTCTTACTCATCTTATTTCAGAAAGAATTTTACTGGGATTCTTGTGTCGACGCCAAAGATGTATAAACAAAGGATTTGAGCCAAGGACGGAGATATCTGGGCCCAAATAAAATATAAATTTCACAATTTTCATATCAAAATTAAATAAAAACAAAGTTTTATTAAGAATATAAAATAGCTAAAATTACAATGATCCTCGCCTACTTTTCATAGATTGAAATCTTTTCATAACAACATCATTGTCAATATTTGCAAATACATCTCTTTCAATGTAACACACTAAACAATCATTCAATAGGTCATCTCCCATTTTATTACGGTGAACTCTTGATAATTTTCATTGCGGAGAAAGCTCTTTCCACTGTGGTCAGAGTAACCGGTAAAAGTAATGACAATTTGACTAACAAATAAACCAAAGGGAATACATGATGCTTTCTTGTAGCCACCATTCTCTTAGCAAGGTCTCCAATTCCACTCGATTCAAAGAAATTCTTGTCCATACGTACATCAATGATAAAATTCCTAGCGATATTCAAGCTCAATTAAAGCAATAGGAGGAAACTCTGATGGATAGAATTTTGCAAGTTCAATCAATTTGTCCATGTCAAATGCGGAAAAGGAGTCTTTAGGATCAAGACATGTCATACATAAAAGCAAACTTGTATTGACTTCATCAAATCGATTGTTAAGCTCTTGAAGTTGCATGTCAATCACAGAATAGAAAAGCTCAACACGATAGTGATGAAGATTCGTCATGTCTTCGCTTCTACGCCTTGATCTCCCTCTAACTATAAACATATCTTGCATATCTATCTCACTTACATTATTTTCACCACAAAAGTCAACGACTTGTTTCAATAAAGACTCCCAACCATCATCTCTAACTTGTTGCAAATGACATTTTGAGACTTTAACCAAATGCATTGCATTCACTATATTTTGATCTTTTTTCTGTAAAACTTGAGATAATCCATTTGTGATTCCCAAGATCTTTATCATAAGATGCAACACAAAGAGAAATTCAAAGCGAAGCATAATATCAATTAAATCAATAGCTTCAGCCCTTTGTGAATCATCATTCCCATTTTCTCCAACAAACTCAAGAACCTCAATGACAGAAGAAAATAAATGTAGCAAATTAATGAGCGTACCAAAATGAGAACCCCAACGAGTATCTCCGGGTCTTTTTAGTGTCATTTCTTGATTCAACCTTGCCAGCTTTCTATCACCCTCAGTGAAATTCCTGCCATCACTTTCTCCATTTGTTTTTCTCGAAGCATATCCCTACGCTTACAAGATCCTCCAATAACATTGCACAAACGAGTAATAGTATTGAAAAAGGAACATACATTTAAATGCTTTTAGCAACAAAGAAGTGTAAGTAAGTCAAGTTGATGTGCAAAACAATGGATGTAGTAAGCACAAGAATTTTCCTTCAAAATTAGACTTTTAAGACTATGAAATTCACCTCGCATATTACTAGCTCGCCATAGCCTTGACCTCTCAAGCTAGCAATACTCAAGCCATAGTTAGAGAATAATGACTTGATACCTTTTAAAAGTGAAGTTGCACTTGTGTCACGCACATGCACAAGACCAAGAAATCTTTCAATGACACATCCAAAACTATCAACATACCGAATGACGACTCCCATTTGCTCTTTTACTGATACATCTCGACATTCATCCACTAAAATAGAGAACAAATCATCACCTATATCTAAAATAAGGGCCTTTGTTGTCTCAAATGCAGCTGCATTAATGATATCACGTTGAATATCGGGTGATGTAAGTTTGAGATTTTCGGAGCATTCCCTAGAACAACATTCCTAATTTCTTCATTGTTGGAAGCTATGAATTTTAGTAATTCTAGAAAATTCCCTTGGTTTGTTGAATTCTCAGACTCATCATTTCCTCGAAAAGGCAGCCCTTGCATCAAGAGATAACGAAGACACCCTATTGATGCATTTAGCCTACATCGATATTCAATTTTTGATTTCTCTGATTGCCTTGAAAAAGCTGACTGAATAGATTGGGATTGGTTCATTAAATTTTCACAAGCAATTCGACATTGATTATGATCAGAGTCATGATTTCCTACATGTTCTCTTAATCTTGCTTTCTTTCGCCAAGCACTAAAACCCTCAGACACAAAATTAGTATGCTTTCTTTCACGATCGGCTGAAAAAAGATAACAATATAAGCAGTATGCAGCATCTTTTTCAACACTATATTCCAACCAATCCTTGAAATCATCAAACCATGATACAATAAATCTCCGCCACGATCTCCATCCATAGTTTGAGGAAAGTTATGATTTCGAGGTTGATAAGGACCTTTAATAAATAAGCTCTACGCACCGATCTCGTTTTTCGGAGGATACTCCATTATATTAGGTCTCAATCTCGGATCGGAAGGAGAATTTTCTAAGTCAATCACAAGTTCTTGAATAATAACCTCCTTCGATCTTTGGAGGTCTTTGTATTAACATTCGATTTAAATCACACGATGATGATGAAGAGTCGGTCTTAATTTTTAAAATATTTTTCCATAATCGCAAAATAAAAAATTAGTTAGAACTAATATTTACTGAATTCTATAAAATTATTTTTTCCATTAAACATTAATCAATCCGCGTAATCACTTTTCTATTTAACAACAAAATGCAATTTTTTCATTAAAAACTAATCAATCTGTTGTCCGCATTATCACTTTTGTATTTGTCTTACCTTTTTCAATCGTCAGTCGTCACCCTACGAACCATCCAAAAGCTGATTGTCTATAATCCACTGAAGAGTAGATGAGAACTGAGGACAACGATTTCTATTAAGATCTTCCAAAGGAGTAACCCTATGATAGGGTTTTAATATATTATGTATATTGTAGATGACGGCAATTGGCAAAGGAACCTATAATAAGGTTTTAATATACTATATATATTATAGATAACTTGCTCGTCGTTTCATTGACGGCAACTTATAGGTTAGGTTTTGATATATTATATAATATAATATAATATAATATTATATATATATATTAAAAATAAAAAAAATATTTTATTTTTTAAAAACTTGTGCTCTTCGTTTCATTGACGGCAACTTATAGGTTAGGTTTTGATATATTATATAATATAATATAATATTATATTATATATATATATTAAAAGTAAAAAAAAATTATTTTATTTTTTAAAAACTTGGGGGGCCCAGTGCACCACTGGGCCCCATATGTCTCCGTCCTTGTGTATAAACAATGGGAAAAGAAAGCACGCATACGTTATCGCGACTTAATTAATCAAATACGCAAGGTTGGTGCACGACCGCGTTATATTTCGGAGGAAATTTGGAGTCATTGGAACGAATATTGGACATCACTGCAGCGATGTCCATATCTCGAGCGTAATTCGCCAATGAGACGGAGGGCGCGGGGGCGAGTCTTGCAGTGCATACGGGAGGATCAATTACCCACAACGAGCATGCACATAGACTAGTAAGTATCTAATTTCTCATGACAATTTTACATATATCTTACTTTGCTTTATTGAACAATGTGATTATGATATAAATGTACGGTGCCATATGGTCACGTGTGAAGTTATTTTATTGTTGAACAGGGGCAAATATCATATATCTGAGAGGAAACTCGACGAAATTTTTTAAATACTAGTTAACATCGACAATTTAAGTTATACGTGTAGGAAAAGGCATTGGGCACGAAGCTACACTATCACGGTATTTGTGCACACCCACACGAAGAAACATGATGGTGTCACCTTCATCAACAGTCGATGTAGAGAAGTCAATGTCAGTGAAATTGACATATTTTAATAATTTCTTAACAATTATAGCTTATTTACTAATGTAAAGATTGTTTCCTAATAGGATCAAATACAAGAAAATATCCAGCGACAATCTCAGGAGGAACAACCTGTGGACGAGACTCAGACATATCTTGATGTCGTGGGTGGTTGGGACCGTCGTAGAAGAATATTCGGCCTGGGCTCATATGCAAACACTTGTTATTCACGCTCTTCCCTTTCTAGTACAGCAGCATCTGCTCGGCCATCTCAATCTCATGATGTATCGGAGCTCCGGGCCACAGTGGACTCATTAAGGGAACATATAACTAATCAAAACGAGCAGCTGGCTAATCAAAACGAGCAGCTGGTTACTCAACATCACCAGCATATGGAGGACATAGCTAAGGTGAGGGAGGAGATTAGTCTGCAGATGACAGAACAACTGAGAGCGGAGCTGCAACAAGTTTCAAAGATCAACGAGTCATTGGAGCGATGATGGAAGCAATTTAGGATGAGAGAGGAGATGGAGCGGTGACTAAGATGAGAGCGGAGATGGAGCAGATGGCCAAAGACAAACAGCATGCGGAGGAGATGGTTAAGCTTAGGCAGGAGATGGAAATGTTAAAGAGGGGGGGGGGGGGGAACAGTTCAGAGCATCCATGATCATTACGACAATAATTACTATAACATTGTCATGTGTTTTCAATTAAAAAACGTAAGAGATTTGTTATTTATTATTTCTTAATAATTAAATTAGTTTCTTTTTATATTTTATTAATTATTAATTTTCTCATTATTCATTATTCTAACGCAACACAAATTAATAAAGTGAATATATAATATAATCATTATTATAACAACAAAAAGCAAAAAAAAAAAAATCAGTCATTACCGACGGACAATTGACCGTCGGAAAATTTTCCCTATTTATCGACGGTATACCATACCGTCGGAAACTGTCGTCGAAGATAACATCGCATCACCGACGGACTAAATGACCGTAGCAATATTTTTCCGACGGAATCGTACTTATCATTCCGTCGTTAAATAAATATCGACAATAATATTTCGGTCGGTAATTCCATCGAAAAATTGCGACGAAAAATGTCGGTCGGTAATTTTAGCTTCGGGCAGTTCACCGACCGAATTTTGCTCCACCATATTCCGTCGGTGATTAATTCCACCGACGGAAATTTTTGTCGATAAAACACTGATTTCTTGTAGTATATATGCAAAAGTCTGTAAACTGAATAACAAAATAGTCAAATACAATGTTGCTATCAAAAATAACATAAAAGACAGACTCCCACTAATCCAAGGCATCAAAACATCTAAATAGACCCATACGGGTTACATGATTCACAAAAGTCTTAATAGTCAAGCTTTTGGTTAGAGGATCTGCCACCATAAGATCGGTGGGTATATGCTCTATATGAGTATGAAACTCCTTAACCTTCTCTCTAACAAACATATACTTCGTATCAAAATGCTTCGAATGCTTGGAGTTCTTGCATATTTGAGAGAAGCCCACCACAGCAGAGTTATCACAATATATGGTTAGAGGTCTAGAAACACTCTCCACAAGATGAAGCTCATAAATGAAATTCTTCAACCATATTGCCTGTCGAGTAGCTTCATAACAAGCCACATACTCTGCCTCCATAGTTGAAGTTGCTGTAAGTGTTTGTTTAACACTTTTCCAAGATACAGCTCCTCCAGCAAGCATGAAGATATATCCTGATGTGGATTTGTGATCATCAGGGCAGCCACCATAATCAGAATCAGAATAACCTGTCACCTCAAGGTGATCAGACATCCTGTAAGTGAGCATGTAATCTTTAGTATCTTGTAGGTACCTCAGAACTCGTCTCACAGCTTGCCAATGACCCACACTAGGATTGCTCAAGTATCTTCCAAGTACACCAACAACAAAAGCAATATCAGGACGTGTACAAACTTGAGCATACATAAGACTGCCAACAGCAGAAGCATATGTGACCTTTTCCATCTCTGACTTATCTTTATCATTTTGAGGACACTGGCTATTCGAGAGTTTGTCACCCTTTTGAATGAGTGCACTGCAAGGATTACAAGTTTTCATGTTGAATCTATTCAAAATCCTTTTTATATATCTTTTCTGAGACAAACCCAGAACACCACGAGATCTATCACGATGAATTTCAATGCCCAGAACAAAAGAAGCATCACCAAGATCTTTCATATCAAAATGAGCTGTCAACATTTGTTTAGTCTCAGAAAGAAAATCCACATCATTACTAGCCAAAAGAATGTCATCAACATATAAGACAAGAATAATGAATTTTCTCCCACTCTTCTTCAAGTAAATATAATAGTCTCGAAATTTAGAAGACTCAGTAGATTTAGGAATCCTTTCGGATCTCCTAGGTGGAACTACAACTACATCTGGGACTTCAGAATCAGTGCCAACTTGTTGAGGAATATCAACATCATTTCCTGAATCAACAATATCATCAAGAATCAGAGGAGTCTGAATCTCCTCAAGATGAAAAACAATAGGTGTAGGAACAATAACACGATTCTCCCTAAAATCAACAACACGAGATTCATGCCTTTCATTATATTCCATGTCCCCTTCAAAATAGACATCCCGATCTGATTCAATGACTCTAGTAGTGTGAGTGGGACAATAAAATCTTGACCCTCTTGAGCCAGTACAATAACCAATAAAGTAACCTGAAATAGTTCTAGGATCAAGTTTCTTCAACTGAGGATTATAAATCCTCACCTCAGCCTTACAGCCCTAAACACGGAAATGCTTCAAACTAGGCTTCTTTCCTGATATCAGCTCAAAAGGAGTCTTTGGTACAGACTTACTAGGCACATGATTCAGAACGTAAACAGCAGTCCTCAAAGCATCTCCCCACAAAAACTCTGGTAAGGTGGAGTGATTAAACATGCATCTAACCATCTCCATAAGAGTACGATTTCGCCTCTCTGCAATCCCATTTTGTTGAGGAGTGCCAGGCATGGTATATTGTGTCTCAATTCCACAATCCTGCAAGTATCTAGCAAAAGGGCCAGGGTTTCTTCCAGTTTCATCATACCGACCATAATACTTACCACCTCTATCAGATCTTACATATTTAATCTGCTTCCCAAGTTGCAATTCAACAATATTTTTCAGTGACTTAAAAGCATCCAAGGATTCAAATTTCTCACGCAACAATTCAATCCATCCATACCGCGAAAAATCGTCAATGAAGGTGATAAAGTACCTATAGCCTCCCATGGCAATAGGAGTAATAGGTCCACAGATGTCTGTGTGAATTATCTGTAATGGTTCCTCCTTCCTGATCATTTTCTCCTTTCTTACTTTAGCTATCAACACAAGTGTCAAAATCAGAGAAGTCTAAATCATGCAAAATAGTTTCTTTAATCAACCTCTCCATTCTCTCCTTAGAGATATGTCCTAACCGTTTATGCCACAACATAGAAGATTTTTCAGCAACTCTCCCACGTTTCTCTCCAACAACAACATTAATATTATCATGCAGTCGATCAAAACAAGAAGAATTAGCAATCAGCATAAACAATCCATCACGCATAATTGCAGAACCAACAATAGCAGAATCATAGTATAAAACAATTCCATTATTGATTATATGGAAATTGTATCCACAACTGTGTAAAACTGAAACTGAAATCAAATTCCTTCTCATAGAAGGCACATAAACAGCATCTTTCAAAAGCAAATCATGTCCACTACTTAACTTCAAGGAAACTACTCCGATGTGTTCAACATTAACACTAGATCCATCTCCTAGTTGCACCATCACCTCCCCTTTATTTGGTTTCCGCCTACTTTTGAACTCCTGCAATGAGTTCGTTATATGAATAGTGGCACCAAGGTGTCAACCACCATGAATTAGGAGGAACATCAACCGATTCGATTCAAAAGCATAAAGATTTGAGGAACACCACCCACACCATCATACTTGGTCTTAGACAATAAAGACAAGTAATTAGACTTTTCAGTCTTATCAAACTTCTGAAAATTTTTCACCAACAGCCTTGAGATAATCTTTGGCATTATCAGTTTCTGTGATGCTCTCTTTAATGGTCTTCTCCATTGTGTACTTGATGGTCATCAAACAAACCTTATTAGCACAAACCCATTTATCATATTTAGTTCTATCTGCAGCGGAAGACTCGACAGTGGGTTGTGCAGTCTCATCCTCAGTGAGAGCAACATCAACATTAGAAACCGCCAAAAAAAGATTTAAAGATTCAAGCCAGTCCTCATAATTGGTCCCATTCAGCTTAATCAAAGAATTCAAAGCTGGAAATTGATACAAAGCAGGAGATTTAGCAAATGTATCAAAAACTAGCATAATTGGGCAAATAACACAGCTAGGTTCTCATGCAATTGCAATCCTGCCTAAGGGTCTCGAATTATAATACAGATCACCCAGAACATTAAACTATGCCCTACAGCTAATATCAATAGGATATTGAAAACTTTAAAGACATAATTCAATGAATTAAACAAAACATTAGAAACTACATTGATAAAGACAAACCAATAGGGTAAGTGCATCATTAACATAGCATCTAATGTATGCCCAATAACAACATCACAACAGCAATTTGTAATAATTGGTCTCACGATAGGCGAGCTCACAATTATACAAAATGAATGACAATAGTCCAATAACATTCCCCAAGATTATTCCCATAGGTTCAATTAGCACCACAATTACAGAATTAACCATAGTAATCATATAATATAATATTATATGCATAAACGACATCAAAATTTAACTATGGTGCACAACTATATAACTCTGAGAGTACACAATACCCCACAAGCCCAAATAATACTAGGAATAAGTACAAAAATTTTCAAGGAAAAATTCGGAGAGTACAGTATATTTTTATTAATTTTAAAATTCGGGAAAAATAAAAATAAAAATTATAGCATTCCAAAAATTTCAGAAAAAATACCATAAAATAGTACTGGGCAAGTGGAGCAAGTAGGAAAAAATTTGGGGAAAAAAGACCACCGGACGCCACACGCGCCACCAATGTGCGTGGGCGAGTGTCTGGCGGGTCGGACTTCATCTTCTCCGCTCGCCAGCCTGGTATCTGGGTCGCACGACCCAGTTCGCGACCCGGTTCACGAAAACGTCTATAACTCCTTTATTTTTCATCCGTTTTCAACGAAATTTGTGTCATTAAATTCGAAATTCATAGATCTATCAAACCCCTATATCAATTTTACCAAAAACGCTACTGTAAAGAATCGTAAAAAATGAAGGAAACGTTAATGGCTCGGTTTGATCGTTCTTGAGGTTTACGAAAGACAACAACAAATCGAACGACCTAATACATGCTGGAACATCAAACCGAAACATGGTAATAACATAAAAACGATTCCACAAAAGAAAACACAGTTAGCAAGAAAAAACGAAAAAAACCCCAAAATTCCATGAAATATGAACCCGAAAATTACACCATAATAGCAGTCACAATTAAGGTTAATCTGCTCTAATACCAATTGAAAGAAAATTATACACGAAATACAAGATTAATTTCAAGATTAATCTACACAAATAATTAACCCTAGAATTGCAACATACTATATTCAATAATTCGATTGATAAATACCTGGAAATTGGGGAAACATTGAATTCATTGTAATGTTCTGTAAAGTGAAGCGAAAGCGACAGAGACGCAGATGATTTACTACTGCTATTCCGAATCTTTAATCAGCAAAAACCAAAAACTACGTACAGTTCTCAATGGGGCGACTGTATTTAAAGTCGGCTAGCAGTAGGGCCTTCTGTGCTTTATAATACATGGGTCAAGCCTACCCATCATAGCAAGCCCATGAACACATGTCCAATGACACGTTAAAGAGAGAATTATTATTGACATCTAATTAATCATGATTTGTACAAAATAATCTCAATTATGCTAGTCCAGAATTATGATAAAATTCTATCACGTTCGTGTATAAAGCCCCGAAAAATCCACAGAATCGGGCTTGTATGTTTTTCTTGGTGCATGTTAGTGTTGTGGTACTCTATTTCTCATTTAAGTGTGTTGATTAAGTGTTAAGATATTTTGTGTTTATTTCTTGCTGATCTGTTGGGATTTGTCGGCTTGTTTTTAGCAATCTTTGTAAAATAGAAACTGTAATATGGATTCCATGATTAGAAGAATGTTACTCATTGGTTCGTCGTGAGTCTGTCCGCCACACAACAATGAATGAAGAACTTGAAAATTTTGATGCATCTGCCATGGTGAGCAGAAATAAATTGAATCATAACCGATCATCTCAAAACCATCAAGCTCAAACCAGATTTAATGCTTCTACAAGTACCAACAAATCCAAATTTAAGTGCTCCCACTGTGATCAACCAGGACACACAAAGGATCGCTGCTTTGAAATTGTGGGATACCCAAAATGGTGGGATCATAATCGTGATTTGAGAAAGAAAACTACAAGCAATACCTCTTGATGAGGCGTGGATTGGAGGAAACGAGTTGTGGGAGAGAAAAGAAGAGAACAGAGAGAGAGAGTGGTGTTTGGTTTAAATTTATCATATCATGCATTCATGTTACGAGCTATTTATAACATTTAGCTCTTGTTTGTTATAAGAGGATTACACGCGTCAATCATTTACTCAACAAATTCTTTCAGCAAAACAGATTTTATCCTTTTCCTGCAACTCCTTCTATCTTTTTGTGCCCGCTCACGGTTTGTTGGAGATTCCCCTTGTGTGTATGCATCACCTCTAACTGCTGCAACTGTAGATGCAAATATTGAGGAAGGTGTTGCTGAAAAATCAACAGCGGTGGCAGCAACAAAAGCTAATGGTGGTAAGGCTTTAAATTCATCTGCATTTGTTTCTAATAGTACATGGATAATTAATTTCACCGATCACAAGACATTTGATTCTGGAAAAGTTTCATCCCTTAAACCTTCCTCACAAAAATTTATTTCCACCGGCTCATTGGTGTGGACTCTTTCTGCGAAAAAATGAAATCTTACTGCATTGAGACAAAATATGATAACTTCATAAGCACGTCATTTATAAGTCAAATTCTGTTGCTAAAGGAAAATCTGCAGCAGCATATGTAGAGGTCCCTCCACCTAAAAGTTAAATCTTTATGAGATATCATTAAGAAAGACTATAAATATAATTGTCGTTTGAAATATAGATTTTCATAGGTGAACATGAAATTCTTTAGCTTCTTTTTACTTCGTTCCCAAGAAATATGGAATACTGTAGATTCAAATGTTTGGGACTTGTTTTTTCTTTTGAAGAACTTGATAGGTTGTAACTTTTTTTTTTTAAGGCGTCTTTAAGTCATCCACAATCAGATTAATCCATGTTCATACCGAATCAGCCTGTAATGAATAAAGTGTTGGTCAACTCGAATTCGAAAACTTTAATTAAGGAATGAGAGTGTTGAACCACTCACACCGTCCTTGTTTGGTTTGATATATTGTAACTTTGATAGGCAAATAATATGGTCTAACCCATATTATTTTTTAAGTAAAAGGAGTATAATTTTAACTTTTTCACATATAACATAATATTTAAAATTGCTAAATTTTATACTTTGCACTAATTTCTCTCACTAATAGAAATTGAACTTTTTCACCTAAGACATGCAACTTTTATAATTGGTCTTATTGAACTCTATTTCAACAAAATCTTAAGGTCACCAAAATTCTATTTTACATAATTCAATGTTTCCTACGTTGACTCCAACGTGGCACTTTCTGCCTAAACAAAATTGTACGGGCCTTAAAATATGTGAATACTCATTAAATCCAAGCTACACTTTTAACTTTTTTGTGAGCAACAACTTTATCAATATCTCAATTGCATCCTTCAAAATATGAATCTTTTCCAATAAAATTTAACCAGATCAATCAGATTGCGATATCGTAAAACTTTACATCTTTTATATGATAGACCCATTTATCTTTCTCTTGACATTTCTTAGCCCTTTGAAGATATTTTCATCTTCGTTAATGGTGGTTAAATAATTAGATCTAATTTAACAAAATTTTAAAAACCATCATACTTGATAAATATTAATACTTAATACTTAATTATTAATTATTATATTTCTTATACTTTAAGTTTCTTTTATATTTAAATCAAATTATGGATGTAATTATAATTGTAATTGCATAAAGGTTTAAATATTATTTGATTTATAGTAATTACTTTATATACAGTTATAATTATATTTATTTAATCTATAACTATCATAATCATAATTAAAATGTGATTAGTAATTTAAAACTTTGATAAAGATCATAAATGACAATTAAATGTCTTCTACACCAATAGGTCATCAAGTGGGATGAATGATTGCACATCAAGGAAAATGTGTTCTGCTTCCCTTGGAAAATAAATACTTACACCGTCAAATAAGTAAAGTTGTCATCCAGACTTGAAAAAGACGTTTGTGGCTCAACGCAACAGAGGAAAGGGTCAAGAAAATAACATATCATCGACTTGTCTGTTTTATGAGACGACTTGGGATCATTCTTCTACACAGGTAACTTCGACTAATTCCAATCAAACTAAAAATTCTACCTTGGGCGACTGTTCTCCAGATATAAATAAGCAAATGCAGGCTTCTCCTTCTCCAAAGCTTGCAACTCATTCAAAATAGCCTCATTTTCTTAGAGTGTCCCAATGATGAATTGCAATAAGTATCTCCTGCTAGTAGCCGTAGTTGTTCTTGACGTCTTCTTACTGGTAGGACACCATAGTTGTACTGCAAACAGGAACGACTGCAATTCTTCTTGTGAAGATATATCTATTAGATTGCCGTTTCGTTTAAGAACAGATCCTAAAGGTTGCGGTTACAAATCATATGAACTTGACTGTGAAGACAACCACAAAACGGTGTTGTTTTTGTTTTCTTCTACAAAATATTACTTACGCGAAATCAATTACACTGACTTTAGCATTCGAGTTGTGGACACCGGCGTCCAAAAGGATAATTGCTCATCACTTCCTCACCATCCTCTAACATGGAATATATTACACCTTTTTTCTCCGTTTGAATTGTCTTACAAATATACTGACGACTTGGTTTTTGTGCGATGTATGAATCTAGTGGCACAGGATGTTAGATATAGCAGTGATCTATTGGATCGTGTGCAATATATAGATACATCTTCTTGTAATTATTCTTCCTCCCACTCTTTACATGGTGAATATTCCTATGTAATCCTCAGTAGCTATCTTAGTGTATCAGATTTGGAAGATTCTTGTCGTGCAGAGAGGATGATGCTTCAAACAGCATCAGACAAGGAGAGTTTGCTAAGTTATAGAAACAACATAACTTATAAAGACGTCCATAATTCTCTGTTATTTGGCTTCCAACTTTCTTTTGATGATTTTTGCTGCTATAATAACGACATTTATAATCCTTGCAACTTTGAAGGAGATCGCCAACGTTGTCCTACTCCACGTATGTTAATCATCTTCTCCGCTTTTACTCTTTTCTTTATTTTATCTCACATGCTTATTATTAGTTCAAATTGTAGATATTACTGAAATCTCAAAATATTAAATATAAGGAAGTTCTTTTCTTTAAATAATTATCATTAATTCTTAAAAAAAATTAAATCTATTTATATTATTATAACATTTCTTTACTAAAAATCAGATATTAATTCTTTAAAATCTAGCTAAAACATATATATTTTAGTTATTATAAAAAGAGAAAATATTATAAAAGACCTTTAAAATTGAAAACGTATTTAAAAAGTTACTCTTAATAAAAGTTGAACACTCATTAAATATTATCTGAATTAATTATCATATCAGTTTTCACTTTTTCTTTATTTTATCATATCTGTTTACGCATATATATTAATTGATGTATTTCGTTTCATTTTAGTTTTATAAATGTTAATGTATTGAATATGATATTTCTCATATACAGATCGTCATGATTTTCCGTACATAAAGGTTTCTCAAGGTTTTCTGAGCTCCATCATCCATTTTGTAGTTAAGGTTGCCAAGTTCTTAGCACGCGGCTTTACATACGCTTATAATATTGGTAAGACGTCTAAATACACACTTAAATTATTAAATTTGTCCATTAAACAATGCTAAACATTAATGGGCAATTCTCCTATATATAAATAAAATTAATTACAATTCTTAATTCTTTTAAAATTATAAAATAATATTTTTAATTTTCTTATATAATTAAAATTTAGCTTTCTATTATAATTAGAATTAAAAATATTTTAAATTTAACCTAATATCTAAATTTATTAAGATTAATATAATAACATTTTATTTTAATACATATTAAACAAAATAATTTTTTCAATTTATTCTTTCAACTTTCTTAAATTTATATTCAAATAAATTATTTTATTATCTCAATATCTATTTTTGTACTAACTGATTCAGTTAATATAAACAAAATTTAATAGTATATCTCAAAATTAATAATTATTTAGTATAAATATTTTGTCTATTATAATATGGACCAATTACGGTAAACACTATATTTGAATATGTTAAAAACAGTGGCCATGCTTCTCACTTAAATTATTTAATAATTAATACATATTTTAATTAACAATTAAACTTTAGTTTTCTTCAAATTAATAAATGAAATTTAGTTTCAACTTTTAATACAAGTATATAACTTAATAATAAGTTGTGAATTTACGGCTTCTTATACACGAGGCCTAGAAAGCATGAAAGTAGTGATCTATACATATATGGTATTTTGTTGAAGAAATGTGTATACATTTGGTTATGCTCACACTAATTAATCTTTATCTTATCACTACAATGCAGATCAATATCATGAATGGAATGATGGAGGAGATGGTGGTGAGTATTTAGGAGTTGTGTTAATTTGGTTGTAATAGTAAATGATTTTTGAATGTTTCGGGCCACTCTTATCGAATTAAAAAATGGTTAATGGTAGACTGTCAATCTTTCTTTCCTTCTCGTGATCTGAAAATTGCAGATCACTTTTGTTTAATTTTTTGAAAATTGCAGGGTCACATCTAAATTATTGGATCTTCTGGCTATTTGCAAATTTTTTTTCTAATGATGGTAAGAATTTTTATTTTTATTTTATTTTTAAAGTAAAATTTTCACATCATTTAAAGTTTATAAAATTGTACAATGTAGTAAAATTTATGTCCTTTTATTAATAAGTGGAATAATTTTAATAAAGAGATGATTACTTTGTTTTGCTATTTTAAAACTAATACGGTCACAATTTATTCAAAATATTATACTTTAAATTAATTAAATATATATATTATATTCGTACACAACTATGCACTTTTGCTCTTTTAGAGTTCATGTGGTAAATTTTTTATACAAGTTCTTTCGTAAAGAAGACAGAATATAATAAAATATTGATGTGTTTTACTTACAATCGAATCATATAAATTTACAAATATATATTATAATAAAATGTTATGAAATAGATTTTTTCTTTAAGAATAAAATGGACATGTTTTGCTAACAATCTAAACTTTACGGATTAAATTAACAGAAAAAGAATATCTTTAGTAACAAAATAAGCACTTCAAAATTCAAATAAAAATTTCATTTAGTAATATTTGATTATAAATTGATCTCTTTGATTATGTATTATTGTTGACTGGAATGCAAAAGAAGATTGAGTTAGTTGAAGAAATATATACACTTCTGCTGCCTGTGATTTCATCTATTTTGTTCTTTACATACTAATTAATCTTTACTTTGTTACCAATATTTAGGAACCTCTCATCCATGGCAGTATGATGGTGAGTATTTTGGAGTTATGTTTTTTTCTTTAATATATACTTCGTCTAGAAACATAAAATGGGAAATGGGAAATGAAAATAGGAATTCTATTGATTAGTCTTGGTGGTTGAAATAAAATTTAATGACAAATTAAAAAATGGTAATAGTTAGTGAAAGTAGGTAAGTCTATTAATTAGCATTTGCATCATAACAATTTAGATGTTTTCTTAATAATTTCATAATTACATATAAATTCTTAGCAATCATTAGACTGCTATTCTGCAAATGATAGTTATGTGGTTTAAGCCTCAAAGAGTATCAAATATAAGGACTCTTAATAAAATTTTAAATTTTTTGATTGAACATAGATTTTAAAGGATTTATATATATATATATATATATATATATATATATATATATATATATATATAAGAATTATTGATAGGGTCTTGTTTGACTGATTTTTGTTTAATTATATGTGTGTATATAAATATATATGTAAGAATGATTGATAAGGTCTTGTTTGACTGATTTTTGTTTAATTTTTATTATTGCAGATTCAGATCCACGCTATTCGATTTACAATTTATGTGCAGCTATTGTCTAAGTTTTAGTAAGATAATTCATCTCTTATAAGTCGTTTAATATTTATAAAATTGTATTAGCGTCTATTTCTTTTCATACAAGGTGAAATAATTTTAATAAAAGTTAACAACTTTATTTTTATTTTAAATATTCAAGTAATTACATAATCTTTTTATATAATGAAAGTAATTATATTACAGTTATAATTAATTAATTTTTAGTTAGTATTTACATAGTCATAACATAATAATTCATAAAATAAATTTTCTAGTTGAAAATTTTAAGAATATCTTCCATTGAATAAAAATACATAATTTTTAAAAATAGTGGTACCAATTTTATTATTAAATTTCATAAAATAAAATTTTATATGAATAAAATAACAAGTTGTTAAATATAGATTATAAAATATAAACAAAAATTAAAGAATTTTTATTTTTGTAATTAAATATTCTATCTAATTTATTTCAAACCTTAATACGTTATTTTATCTCACAGTTATACGATTATATTTGATTATATTTTTTGTACACGGTTGAACATCACATATTGTTATTCATCTTTGGGGCCCATTCATTGTTGGATTTTTATTTAAACATTCCATTTAATTGAAGAATTCTTCTTTTAATAATTAAATATTGTATTTAGTTTCTTACGGACTTTAATACTTTATTTTATCTCACTAAGTATAAGTTTGTGTTCTTTTTATACAGTTGATTATCATATACTGCTGTTCATTTTTGGAGGTCCGTTTGTTTTTGGATTTTTGATTTACAAGTGGAGAAGGAGACATTTATCAGTGTTTGATAATATTGAAAAGTTTCTCCAAACACGGAAAAATTTCATGCCAATTCGATATTCCTGTTGTGACATCAAGAAGATAACTAAAAATTTTAAGGACAAATTGGGTCAAGGAGGCTATGGCTCTATATATAAAGAAAAGCTTCGAAGTGGTCGTCTTGCAGCTATAAAATTATTGGGCAATTCTAAAGCTAATGGCCAAGATTTCATCAACGAAGTTGCGACTATCGGAATAATACACCATGTCAATGTGGTGAAACTCATTGGTTTTTGTGTTCAAGGATCAAAGCGTGCTCTTGTGTATGAATTCATGCCTAACGATTCTCTAGACAAGTACTTATTTTCTCCTGGAGTCAGCAATTCAATCAGTATAGAAAAAATGCATGAAATTTTTCTTGGAGTTGCTCGTGGCATTGAGTATCTACATAGAGGTTGTTCTATGCAGATTCTGCATTTTGACATCAAGCCTCATAACATACTTCTAGACGAAAACTTTACTCAAAAGGTTTCAGATTTTGGCATAGCCAAACTTTGTGAAACAAAAAATACAGTCGTCTCTCTAACATGTGCAAGAGGAACCATTGGCAATATGGCTCCTGAATTGTGCTACAGGCATATCGGAGGAGTCTCTTTCAAAGCTGATGTGTATAGCTTTGGAATGTTGTTGATGGAAATGACAGGGAGAAGGAAGAATTTGAATGTAGTTGCAAACCATTCGAGCCAAAGTTACTTTACTGCATGGGCTTATGAGCAATTTAGAAAAGGAAAATACATAGAATTTGGAGAGGCCAATGTTACAAAAGAACAAAATAAAATAACAACGAAAATAATTGTGGTGGCATCTTGGTGCATACAACTGAAGCCTGATAACCGACCTCCTATGCACAAAGTAATTGAGATGCTTGAAGAAAATGTGGAATGTCTGGAACTACCTCCGAATTCTCCGCTGTCTTCACAGGTCGTAGAAGATGAGGACACCGAAATGGAAAAACATCCAATCGAGATAAGAGATCCTGAAAGTGATTATGATTCCATCTGCTTATTTGTTGATGCAAAGTAAGTAGTAATTCATTAAAAAAAAAAAAAGAGTAGCTATTTGATTCTGAAATGTTGCAACATGTTCCACTTGCTACTATAATATTTAGAGCTTTGAATCTAAGAGTAGTCAAACTGGTATCCAGACTTGTTACCATATAATGACCTTTTTTTTTTCAGTCTTACTAAAGGGGGTCTAAATCTTCTCAAAGTTAGAACTTAACTAATAAAACTCTGTGCTTTACCCTTCTTCTGCAAAATATTATGCGTGCCAAATCAATTTCTTAATACAAGAAAAAGGGACTTAAGTATTTTAACCAATATAAAAGTATATTCGTTAAGGTCTCAAACTTCAATATGCATTAATGATAGAGCATAAATGGTATATAAATTTATAGCTAAATTTGATATATAAAAATAAGAAGTAAAATTTATAAGAATAAGTAAAAATATAACATCAAATGCACTAATGTTAAATAAACTAATAATTTAAAATAAGATTGCATCTAATATAAAATTTAAAATAAAATAAAGGCACTAATCATTTATTTAAAGAGTGTAAAAGTTCAAATATATTTGAGAAAATAAATTTTAACTTTTTTAATGTCCTTAAACATGTTTTTATAGTTTAAATATTACTTTAAGTGTATTCTTAAATTGTCTTAAACAAAATTGCTTATATATATTAATTAATAATTCAGTTATCAAACGAATTCATAATAATAATAATAATTTAAAATTTTAAATTAAAGTATAAAGAGAAAATTGAGAATATAAAATTTGACAAATATAATTTATTATTGGGATTAAATAAATTTAGTATTTTTAAGAATAAAATAATTCTTCATTTCTAACAATAATAATTTTAAACAGAAATTTTAAATTATTATTGTTTACATTTGAATGACATTTATTTTAATATATAGAAGTTTTTAGTTTAGAGCTTTAATTAAAGAAGAAATGACGTTTGATTGTAATATAACATAATACTTACGATAGCCAAACCAGAACTAAGTTCCACCAAACTTTCATTTTAAATGAAGAAAAGGTGTAATTAAAGATCACAATTGGTCGAGTGAGGTTAAATCTGTCATTAGTTTAACTTCGATTGTTAAATCTGTCGTTAGCTTAACTTGAACTTGTTTAAGTTAATTTCAAACGGAGTCATTTAATATAATTAGTTAAAGAAATATCATTTTATTTTGGAAAATTTTAAATTTACAAATTAAAACAACGTTATGTTAGACAATTAAATTAAAATGAAATTATTTAATAAAAAATTTGATGGATTCAAATTGAATTTTTACTCAGATTTTAATTATCATGATAAGTGAAAATACATTAGAATTTATAAATTTCATTTAAATTGAATCTTTTCCTTGATATTACGTGGTTGGTTTGTTAAATGATTTACTCAAAACACATAATTTATATATTATTATATATACTAAATAGTTTATGTAATGTATGAATGCATATTCTATTGATAAAATAAAATTATTGTTCTATTATTGAATGTATAATAACTTCGTAAAATATATAATTTAAATAAATATTTAGGAAATCAATAATTTCAATTTAAACAATATTTTAGACTCAAACAACTATTTAAATTGAAATAACTATTTGAACTTAGAAAATTAGAGAAAATTTTAACAATTAAAATCTTAAAATTTTAAACAACTCGAATATAAAACTTAAATTTATAATTAATTTTTAATTAAAACTTTTTTCACTAAATGAACCGCCTTTTAAAAAATTTTATGGTCTGACTTATTTTTGTTAATTATGGTAAAATATGTTGTTGAAGGTTTAACAAAGAATAAATGTTTTAAAATTAAACATAAAGTTAAATCGATAAGATAAAAGTTTAAAGTTTAAAAGGTTCAATCGATATTAGATTGTCATAAGATTGGTCAAAATTGAATAAGATTGAAAGAATCTGCCTTAATTTAAAGTTTAATTAAAAGATAATTTATTAAATAACAATTAATTAATTTATTTTGATTTATCAAAATTGATTAATTTACAAAAATAACCGATCAATAAAAATTACTTGATTTTTAACAATATAGGATTATTAAAGTAAATTAAACCAAAAGTTAAAATGGAAAAAAATAAACATATTCAAATATTTTACCATCATACCGTGCCTAACTTGTTTTAAAATTTTAATCATAGAATTAAATGACCCAAAATATAATTAAATGAATTGGTGAAGACAAAGCATATTGGATCAGAGGATCCAAACGTAGGAGATGCAACCCATTTTGCATGAAAGGCCATTCCTTATGTCCACGAATAAATTATTAGCCTATTTTCTATTTTCAATTTATTCATATCCAAGAAGGTCAGCGTCAAAGCAACAATATAGTCATAAATAGTGGCTAGCGCTAGGCCCCAAAGCTTCATAGGATGGTCCCTGTAAAAAGTTGAAGTAACAAGAAAAACCGGTACGTGTACCCTATCCTCATCCATTGCTCTCTTCAAAATTGGTGGTTGCCTACCAAAATTTTCCAAAATTGCCACTTTTTTTTTATAGTATATATTAAATATATTATTTATAATACTTTATAAATTATATGTTTTAAATAAATTTTAAAAAATTAATACTTTTTAATACATTTTTAATAATATATTAAATATATTTTAAATAATATATTATTTATAAGTAACACTTTATAAATTATATATTTATAAAACGAATGTTCCAAAATTGAACTGACTCGAATTATATAAATATATAATTAAGATAAAGTAAAGTAGGGTTAAAAAGAAGGGTACAGGGCACGTGCCTTTGAAAGTTTGAAATGTCTCTTCAATCATTCACGTGAACTTGTGTACTTTTTCTGTGCCACGCCTGAATAAATAAATAAATAATATATATATATCAGACTTTTTATTCCCTAATTTTAAGCATCGGTAAATATTTTGCATGCGTTAATTTTTAAAAATCTGTTTTTATAAATTTTTATTTTAAAAATCGTAAGGTGATATTGTATTATACAAGGCACTGCCTCACTATACGTTTTTTTAACCTTTATCTAAACGACATCATTTTACATATAATAGTTATTACCCAATAAAAATAGTACTAAAATTTAATAATGTTATGGTAAAAGGTATAAACTTTTAATGTATTTTAAAAATTTAGAAAACTTTTCAATCTTTTGAAAAAGCTTCTTCTCTTAAGCTTTGACTAGAAAATAATAGTAAAATACTCAGACTATGAATATTAGATATGATCTAATCAAATATTATTAATATGATAATGTAATTTAGTTTTTAAATTTGACCCAAATTAATTAAAATTAACTCAAATTTATAATTTATAATACAACATCAATATTTAGTATAGATCTCTTTGACATGTAAAGTTTAAAGATATTCAGTAATATATAACTTTATTCTTAAATAATAAAGAGACTGTTTTAAAATTAGTTCATTTGAAGTTAAAAATTAAGTTGAATTATCGTATAAATATCATTTGATTGGTACAAATGTGACGTTCATATCATATGTATTTTTATTATTTTATTGAAAATTAAAATTTTAAATTTTAAAATAGTTAGAGGTTTTGTCAAAATTTTAAAAGTTATTGGATTATAAGAAATAGATGTCTTTTCTTTTCCTAATTAATTTTTTAAGAATAAAAATAGTTAAAATGAAAGTTCAGTATATTAACATATTTAACTCAACAAATGATTATTAATTTATTCTAATTTTAAATTATTGATACTTTTTGTTAAAGGTAACTTCTTTTTTACAGTATCGTCAAATGTTTTAAAAATCATATTAGAAATTAAACTAATGATAGAAAAGTTTAAAGTCTAAAAGATTTAACCAATACTAAACTGTTATAAAATTGACTAAAGATTAAAAAATTAAAATTTTAAAATATAATTAGAAGAGATTGTTTTATTCATCGAATAATTTGAAGTTAGAAATTGTTAATTAAAAATTAGTTAATTAATTTTAATTTATAAGAACTTATTATTTTATAAAATAAACCAATTAATTGATAAAATAATCAAATTTTAATCATAAGAATTATTAGAAAAATAATCAATTTAAAATTTTATGATTAAATTGATCAAATTAAATTCTTTTATTATTGGTATTACCGTCACTCGTCACTGCCAACCCATTGTATTGGAGTTGTAAGAACTATGAAGAGAAAGTAAAGTCCCACCTCTCTGGTTTCTTGCGCTTTTTTAAGATTTGGGTGGTTGAGAAGACATTTCGGATTGACTACGGTGAAGTGGCTTATCACGAATCATAGGATTGGCCTCATGTTTGCAACGTTTTTCCAACGTTTTGACCATCATGGATGGACAATTTGCACATAGCAACTACCAATTAATTTATCATATAAATAAAATGATATTTTTAATTTAATAATTACAAATTAAAATTATGGTATTTTTAAAATTTGATACAAAATTTCAACTAATAAATCAAAGCGTATAAACCATTGTTAAGAAATTTTTTATAGATTAATTGATTAAAAAAGAAAAAATAATAATAATAATTTTTTATTACACTTGGATTAAAGTGGGATTAAAATAACAGCAACCGTTAAGTAAAGACAAAGAGAGGAGAGGACGTGAGGGAGTTAGTGGAGGCGGCGCAGACAACTTGGCGCGAATTCCCGTACAGTTCTTAGGAGCTCTTTCCTTCATTTCACCTTCCTCCAATTTCACATTCCCTGTAGCACATCGGAGAAAAGAAAACCTCTTGCATTCTCTATATTAGGAATTGCTTGTCCCTGTTCTTATTTGATCTATGCTCTGTTTTTGTCCCCTGATGGCTGCTGTATGTTCCTTGATATAGACCCAGATTCATGATTTACGTGAAAAGCGTCAGAAGCTTGAGAAAGGCCGAATCTTTTGTCCCGTTAATGCTTCTGTGGGTTTTCTTGCGTAAACCAGCAAGACCCAGATTGGAATTTTGTCAGTAGAGTTTATGAAACGTGAGAAAAGCAATCATTTTTTTGCCCTGTCGGGCGTTGCTTAGGTTCATTTTAAAGAGATCGGCAAGCAGGTTCTTCTGTTACGCCGACGGGGCCCGCCTGGCACTTGATAACACAATAATTGTAAGCGTTCGTATATAAAGTCCCGAAAAATCCACAGAATCGCGCTTGTATGTTTTTCTTGTTGCATGTTGGTGTTGCGGTACTCTATTTCTCATTTAAATGTGTTGATTAAGCTTAGCAGGAATTTTAATGTTACTTCTTTTTGCCGATGGCTGGTTATTTGCTTTATTCCTTTCTGTTCCACTTTATAGTCAGATTTTCTGTGTTTTCTTGCTTATGTTTCCATTATCTGTTCTCTGTTTTCACTTTCTACATTTTGTCTTAATTTCTACATAAGACGACCACTAGTGCGATGTTGTTTTTTGTTCTGGTCAGTTAACTAAGAAATATATTATTTTGAAGCACTAATATCACGCAGAACGAACCTCACGAAAACATGCAGGAGATGTGAGTGTAGGTTTCTCCAACTTTATGTCTTTTTTATCTGTTAGCCTTAGTTATTTTTAATATAATACCACGCTTGTGCTCACTAGGTAAAGTCGAAAAAAGGGGAAATATTTGATAAAAAGACATAAAAAGAGAACATAAAATGGTTAATTAGTTTAAATTCTGTTGCTTTTGTTTGTACCTATATCAAAGGGGCCAGGAGTGCTGAACATGTTCAAGATCCAAACCTTTTTATTGACTCGTGATCCAGTAATGTTGTTTTGGATTTGTTTTCTTGCAGAAGTTAAAATGATTTCAAGTACTGCTGCTGGAAGTAGTACCCTGAACTCTAGGTTGAATATCTACAGTGTGCAAAGTTGGAGACAACCTGCTTGGATTTCCAATGTGATGCTTAGTGGACCTTTGCATAAAGAATTTACATGGTATTTGATGAAGATATTGCTTTCCTACTTATTTGTGGATGGAACTCGATTGAGTTTGTGATGTAATTGCCATTATAATGTCTTTGCACAATCTTTTCGGGCTTCACTTAACATGATCTTCAGGTTACATGGGGAAAATGTATTGCAGATCCAAAGATGTAACTTTTTGCGGTATGCCCGTAGCGAGAATCCAAAATCCTATAGAGGGAAAGCAGCTAGTGTGTCTTCTTGCTTGAAAAACCAGTCCACCAAATACTTTGATTTTTCTGTCATTGGAAGTGGAGTCGCTGGCCTTCGTTATGCACTTGAAGTTGCAAAACATGGAACTGTTGCAGTGATCACTAAAGCTGAGCCACATGAGAGCAATACAAACTATGCCCAAGGGGGTGTTAGTGCTGTGTTGTGTCCTTCAGACTCTGTGGAGAGTCACATGCATGATACAATTGTTGCTGGGGCATATCTATGTGATGAGGAGACTGTCAGAGTAAGATTTAGAATTCATAATTTTGCATTGCTGTGTCGCTGTTCATAATTGAGAATTTTGCTGTATTTTACTTCAAAATTTTCAAAAAATAAAGACCAAGTTTTTCAGAATCTAGAAGAAGCAAGAATTTGCAAACGTCCTTGCTTTTTTCAACATAAAATTTAGAGTGCTAAATAACTTTCACTTCTTGCTTATCCATTAATGCTAAGGTTGAGTTTACTTTGTGTAGGTTGTTTGTACGGAAGGACCTGACAGAATTAGGGAATTGATAACTATGGGTGCCATGTTTGATCATGGAGAGGATGGAAACTTGCAACTAGCAAGGGAGGGTGGGCACTCTCACCATAGAATTGTCCATTCTGCTGATATGACTGGAAGAGAAATTGAGCGAGCTCTGCTGGAGGCAGTTGTCAATGATCCCAACATTTTTGTTTTCCAACATCACTTTGCAATAGATCTACTAACTTCTCAGGTTACTTTTTTAGCACTCCTTTAATCCAAAATACTATAGGCATTTAGTTATGGAGAGGCAATATGGATTGCAGTTCTAGCTTTGACATTCCGGTACAAAGCGGCACAAGTGAATTAAATTGTATTTCTTTTGGTGGATATCTTTGCAATTTAAAGTCTTAGTCCTGTAACACTTTCCGATTGAACATGTTTCTTCTTCGTAGGATGGTCCTAATACAGTTTGTCTTGGAGTGGACACTTTGAATTCTGAAACGCTAAAGGTGATTCTAGTGTTCTCTGTTAGTATGCTATTGAATATGTTGGATTTGGTTTGTTAAAACTTTGTTTCATCAGGAAACACTTTTGCTTTGCTGTTTCCCATATATTAGGTTGTTAGATTCATATCCAAGGTGACATTACTTGCATCTGGTGGGGCTGGCCATATCTACTCATCTACAACGAATCCTCCGGTATCTCTTGTTTGTTTGTTTAATTTTTTCTCTCTTATATTTTCTTTGAGGAAATGGTGCTCCCTAAAAGTTCAGTAGATGATGATGTAGACTGGCTATTTGAATATTCAGCAATTAAAGTCACCTACTTCAATAGTTATCCCAAGATGCAACTTTTTGGCTACCATTTTTCTAATGTAACATTTAAAAATCTTAATGCAGCCAATGGCGTCGTTACCTGAATGAATAAGTGTTAAGAAAAGATGTTCACTTAGTTTTGTGTAGATGGATGATCAGTTGAAGTACTTATTACCTAAACAGTAGAGAAGTTAAACTATGCTTACATCTCATTTCAGTGTATTTTCATATATTTGTTCTTTCATTAATTGATTATGAAATGGTTTGCTCTCAAACTCTCAGTCATATATTGGCTATGATATCTTGATGTTCTCTTTTAGGTGGCTACGGGAGATGGAATAGCAATGGCACATAGAGCTCAAGCTGTGATATCCAATATGGAGTAAGTTAATTCTGATCATATTCTCCTGCTTGCACTCTGTGCTTGAACATTCTCTATTATCACTGGAAATATAAGAAATAACTCTGAGAAACCAATAGAATGATTCTGTTTTCCTTTGTGCAAGAAAAACCTAGGGGAGTTGGTGTGGGAAGTTATCATTGAGGAGCTTTTCTAGTGGGGAATCGATGTTAGAGATAGCTGTTCTTTGGGGATTGCTAAATTCCATTGTACATTTGTGTGGTTAGTATATTAGGAACCACATTCATGTCATATTGCAAGCGAGTCTGTTACAAGGTAATCGAAATTCTTTCTGGTTGACTTTTACAAGCTCCTTTTGTCTCAGATTTGTACAATTCCATCCAACAGCCTTAGCTGATGAAGGCCTTCCAATCAAACCCAAAAAAACTCGAGAAAATGCATTTCTAATCACTGAAGCTGTCAGAGGTGATGGTGGCATCCTCTATAACTTGGGAATGGAACGGTTCATGCCCTTATACAATGAGAGAGCCGAGCTAGCCCCAAGAGATGTGGTGGCAAGAGGCATAGATGACCAGCTGAAGAAGCGTAATGAAAATTACGTGCTGCTTGATATAAGTCACAAAAACAAAGAAAAAATTCTTTCTCACTTCCCCAATATAGCTTCTGAGTGCCTTAAGTGTGGCTTGGATATTACCCGCCAACCAATTCCAGTAGTTCCTGCTGCTCATTACATGTGCGGTGGAGTACGTGCTGGTCTTCAGGGGGAGACAAATGTTCGAGGCCTCTATGTGGCAGGTGAAGTTGCATGCACTGGTTTGCATGGAGCTAATAGACTTGCTAGTAATTCATTGCTCGAAGCACTAGTTTTTGCACGAAGAGCAGTTAAACCGTCAATTCATCACCTGAAAAGCTCCAAACTTGATCACAGTGCTTCAAATTGCTGGCCCCGACCGATTGCACCAAATGCACTTGGGAATCAAGCAATGGATGACATACTGAGGACAACAAAGAAAGTGAGGAAGGAACTGCAATTAATAATGTGGCAATACGTGGGCATTGTTCGTTCTACGATAAGGCTACAAACTGCGGAGGAAAAGATCAGTGAGTTGGAGAATAACTGGGAGAGGTACTTGTTTCAAAAGGGTTGGGAGCAGACAATGGTGGGACTTGAAGCTTGTGAAATGAGAAACCTCTTTTGCTGTGCAAAGTTGGTAGTAAGCAGTGCTCTTGCTCGGCATGAAAGCCGTGGGCTTCACTACACCATTGATTACCCTCATGTCGAGGAAAGCAAGAGGCTGCCAACTGTTATATTCCCTTCTTCTCTCAACTGTACATGGAGTTCCAGACAGTTGCACAAGCAGGCCATTTGTTAGGAAAATTTATGGTCTGCTCTTTGATTCTTTCTAGCCAATGTCGCGATAATAGGATTAACTACCGCCATTGGTGTGGACTCTTTTTGCAAAAAAAATGAAATTCTTACTGCATTTAGACAACTTATGATAACTTCGTAAGCAGGTCATTTGTAAGTCAAATTCTGTTGCTGAAGGAAAATCTGCAGCAGCATATGCAGGGGTCCCTGCTACTAAAAGTTGAATCTTTTTGCAATATCATCAAGAAAGATTAAATCTTTTTGCGATATCATTAAGAAAGACTGTAATTGTCGTTTGAATATAGATTTTCATAGCTGAACATCAAATTCTTTAGTTTCTTTTCACTTCATTGCCAAGAAATATGGAAAACTATAGATTCATACTCAGGAGTTAAACTACTCTCATTAACAGGAGATAATGAATGAGCTTTTTCAAGGAAATTTATAGTTGTTTCTTTTTGTTGTTTATTTTGCAAGACAGTTAAACGGCTTTCTTTAGGAAGATTTTGGTCATATTGTAGTAGTTATAGTTTTAACTATAATTATAAATCTTTGACATTTTTCAATAAAAAAGCAAGGGACTTGGAGGTCTTACTTGCAGGTACTACTAATGCTTGCTTGGTATCTTATGCCATCCTTTGGTGTGATTTATGGTTGAAGTTTCCAACTTTAAATGCGTCATAACATAGGAAAGAAGAAGGGGAGTAGGAGGTAAACCAGAAGTTAACTGCTAACTCAATTTAGAGACCTGAACATGGGGAGTCCAAATCCTCTGTCTAATGCTACCGTGTCTTATTGTGTTTAATGCTTAAATGGTGTCGTTTTATTATAAAAATTGGACAGCGTTATTCAAATGGACAGGCGCCTGTGGGTGGGTCCTATAGGTACCGTTTTCAAGTCATATCCAACGCCAGCTTTGGATTTCCAAAGTCAAATTCAAAACAGAAAATAATCAACGCGTCTCTCTTTAATTAATTAATTAATTAATTAATTTCCCTTATTAATATAACTGTTAAATATTATTATGAATTTTATTGCAGAGTATTTATGAATTATTATTATTATTATTATTATTATTATTATATTCCTTATTAATATACAATAGTATAAATTTTCTATTGCTGTTATTATTATTATTAGTATTATTATTATTAATAATAATGTTTATTATTATTCAGAACAATATTAAATTCCTTATTAGTATAAAGTGTGGTTATTTATTATTATTGTTATGATTATTATTAGTATTATTGATAATTAAATGTATAAATAAATTTGATTTCTATTATTAATATGAAATAAGTAATAATTAGTTATTTTGTTAGCATCATTATTAACTTTATTATTCTAATTATTTTAATTATTGTTTTAATTCTTAATAATTATTATTAGTTTCGTACTTTAGTATATATACTTGTTATTATAACTCATAAATTTTATAATTATATTTATTATTAGGAAAATAATAATAATTCAAATAATTTATAAAATAACAAATTGTGAGGAATTAGCAAACATAAACATATAATATTTTGCAGAGAGTAAATAATAATAAAGAATTTAATCATATGACATAATATAATGAATAACAATTTCCGGCATTTCATAAAATAATTGAACAAATTTTAAGGAATTAGCAATAACGATAGTAATAGTAAAGAAGAAGAGGAAGACGAAGAAGGGGAGGAGAAAAGGGGAGCTCGCGAGTGCGAGACCTCGCGGTCACGAGGCTGCCTCAATTTGGCCCGTCTCGCGATCGCGAGCAGCCAATGTCAGTATGCAACAGTTATTAAAACAATGGAAATAACATTATTTTATAAACTATTAGAATAATCATAAAATAATAATAATAATAACTACACACTATTATTATTATTATTATTATTATTTAAATTATTCTTATTATGATGATGATTATTATTATTATTATTGTTAGAAATCTTGTAAAAGGAATATGGGAAAGATTTTACATTATTCATGAATGAATGATTGTACAATGAACGATCCTTTATAAAGGAATTTCTAAAATAACTAACACAATTGCATATCATCACACAAGATTTCTATTCACAATGCTCGATATTTACGAATGGGCCTCATACATGCTTTGGCCCATAACTAAAATATACCCCACTTATTCAACTTGTGCTACAGCCCTCTGTCGAATTGTTAATTCCAACAGCCCCTCTCAATTCGACACTTTGGAAAATATCCTTCAATCCCAACTTTCTCAAAAGCCGATTATGTTGAGAGGTTCCCAAAGCTTTTGTAAACACATCTGCCGGCTGCTCAGCTGTCGAAATATAGTTAGTCTGAATCAATTTGCTCTGCACTTGTTCCCTCACCAAGTGACAATCAACTTCGATGTGCTTGGTCCTTTCATGGTACACTGGGTTCGCAGCAATATGGGTCGCAGCTTCATTATCACAGAACAATTCAATAGGTTTTTTAATTCCAATTCCAAGCTCTTTCAGTAATCCACGAAGCCACATCAATTCGCAAGTTGTGTCAGCCATGGATCGATATTCACCTCGGTAACGATCTGAAATTATCTTCGCTTTCGATCTCCAAGATATGAGGATTCCCAAGCTTGATCGTAAACCGATTCTTGATTTTACATTGACGACGCAGGACGCCCAATCGGAATCACAGTAAGCCTTCTAAACTATTTTCTTTGGGCATGAAAAGACCCCTTCCAGGATCTCTTTTAACATATCTGATTATTCTCAATGCTGCTTGATAATGTGATTGTTTTGGTTGATGCATGAATTGGCTAATATGATTGGCTGAATAGCAAATATCAGGTCCGGTTATAGTGAGATAGAGCGGTCCCTACTAACCTTTTATAGCTCGTCGGGTCATCAAGTAGCTTGTCATTTGACTTCATCTTCCTTTTGATTGTTTTTCCACCATGTCATCATACTCCTTTGTAGTCAACTTTAAATTTAACTCAAATGGTGTAGATCTGGTTTTGAAGCGAATAATCCCATGTCGAGATGAGCTCGAGCATATTTCCTCGATTCATTATGATTCCCTCCTTAGATCGACTAACTTCCATGCCTAGGAAGTATTTTAAATGACCAAGATCTTTTAACTTGAAATGCTTATGCAGCACTGTTTTAAGCTCATTTATCATGATTGAATCATTTCCTGTGATAAGCAAATCATTTACATATAGTAGTAGAATAACTATTTTACCTTTGAAATGTTTTGTGAATAGGGAGTAATCATGTCTGCTTTGCTGATAACTTGATTGAGTTAAAGCCATAGTTATTTTGCTATTCTACTGTCTTGATGCTTGTTTTAAACCATACAGTGACTTGCTCAATTTACAAACCATGTTAGCCCCCCCCTGAATTAAGCAACCCTTGAGGTTTTGTCATGTAGACTTCCTCATCTAAATCTCCCTGTAAAAATGCATTTTGCACATCCATTTGAAAAATCTGCCAATTCTTTGTTGAAGCCAAAGCAATAACACTTCTGACTGTGACCATTTTAACAACCGGTGAGAATGTTTCTTTGTAATCTATTCCAGCCTTTTGTTTGAACCCCTTAGCCACCAATCTTGCTTTGAATCGCTCAATTTGCCCATTTGAGTGATATTTAATTCAGTAAATCCATTTGCATCCTATAGCCTTTTTATGTGCTGGTAAAGGAACAATCTGCCAAGTCTGATTTTGCTGCAAGGCATTTAATTCTTCATCCATGGTTGCTTTCCATCTTGGATCTTTGATTGCATCATGGTAATTCAATGGTTATGATATTGAGTCAATCTTTGTGATGTAGGCTTGATAGGGCTGAGACAAACTTGAATATGAGATTGAATTTGCAAGTGGATAAGAGCAATTTGATGTAGCATTAAGGACATAATCATCCATCCATGCGGGTGCACGAGTGGGCCTGCTGGATTTTCTGGTAGGTATGTTCTCGGGATCATCTTGAAACTCGTCAGGTACATGCTCCATATCTTCAATGTCATTGCTATCACCTGTTTCTGTTTCAGTGTCAACAGGAAAATGACCTAAAATTGACTCATTTACAGGATCCTCAACATGAATAGGTGGATTAGGTGATTGATGATTTGAAGGTGATGGATTAGTGGCAGAATCAAAATCAATGAATGAATCGAGAGATGATTTTGATGGCACTTTTGGACTAGCAAAAGGAAAGATGTGTTCTTGGAAGATCACATCCCGATTGACTAAGAATTTTTGAGTGGACAAATTGTATAACAGGTAACCTTTTTGATTGCTAGGATAACCCATAAAGACACATATCATTGATCTAAAATCAAACTTATTACTAACTAATGGAACTTTTGCAAATGCTAGGCACCCAAATATCTTGATTCTAGCTAAAGATGGAGGTTCACCATAAAGTTTTTGAAAGGGTGTTAATCCCTTAATTACCTGAGATGGTGACCTATTTATTAAAAAAACAGCTGCCAAGGTACATTCTCCCCAAAACTCTATAGGTATTGATGCTTGCATTTTAAGACACCTAGCAACTTCCAAAATATGTTGATGTTTTCTTTCCACAATTCCATTTTGTTGTGGATTGTGAGGGCAAGTATGTTGATGGACTATTCCTAGAGACCGAAATAGAGCTTGGCATTGATTATTCATGAATTCTGTTCCATTGTCAGATCTTATGACTTTTACTTGAGCATTAAACTGAGTTTTGGCATACACTATGAAATCCTTGATAAGTCTAAATGTGTCACTCTTTGATTGTATTAGCTGAATCCAAGTGTATCTAAAGTAGTCATCCACTATTGTCATGAAGTATCTAAAACCATTATGAGTCGGAATGTGGTATGGTCCCCATAAGTCTAAATGTAGAAGCTGAAATGGTGAACTATTTTTCGAATTGCTAGACTTAAATGGTAACTTACGTTGTTTTGCACGAAAACAAGTAAAGCAATTGGAAATATTTTCTTTATTGCACTTAATAGAACTCGATACAAGTAGTGATTGCAGAGATTGAGAATTTAAATGTCCTAAACGACGATGTCATAAGGCGAAATCTGAAATGCTAGAGACTCTAGAAGTATTTGCTGAAAGTGGATGGCTGATGCTAGGACATGGTATTTGAGATTGCAAGTAGTAAAGACCTTGAGACTCTCTACCAATCCCCCTGACTTTCCCAGTTGAAATATCCTGCAATATGCAAAAATCAGGAAAAAAGACACAAAACAGTTGGAATCTTTGGCTATTCTATGAACTGACATGAGATTTTTTTGAAAAGAAGGAATGAGTAGAACACTAGGAAGATTTATATCTGTGAGAATATTGAGTGATCCAGTATGAGTTATTTCAGCATTGTTTCCATTAGGTAAGAGGACATGTGAAGCATGTGCAGGTATAGACATATTTTGCAAGCCAAGAGAAGAATTAACCATGTGATTTGTGGCTCCACTGTCCACTATCCAGGTTCGAGAAATCAGACCTGATGATGGAGCTGGTGATGGTGGAGCTGGAGATGACTGAGAAGCCGAAGCAGAATTGGCCATTGGATTAGCAGCAGCAAGCATGCGCAAAATATCCTGATACTGAGCAGGAGTGAAGACAGGAGTTGGATTGAAGGGAGCTGGACCTGAAGAAACATTAGCAGCAAATGGATCTGCTTGGCCGAGAGTGTTTGCAGCTGCAAGTGAGATTTGAATCTCAACTTGATTTGCCTGTGATTTTCCTATAGTGAACTTAAAATTTGGTGGAAAGCCAATCAGTCTGTAGCATTTGGATTTCTTGTGGCCTTTGACACCACAATGATCACAAGTTCCAGTAAATCGTTTTTCAAGTTCAGCTGCAGATACAGAAGCATTGGAGAGTAAAGCAGTTGGATCAAGAGGAACATGAGAGAGTGTAGAGATCATTGGAGTAAAGGCTCTCTGAGACTCTTCCTGGATGAGCATGGAGTGAACCATTCCAAGAGATGGAAGAGGGTCCATAAGCAAGATCTGGCCACGAATAGGTATGTAGGATTCATTTAGTCCCATTAGGAACTGAAACATCCTAATCTCTGAAAAATAAGCCTGTGCGATGGCAGCTTGATTTGAATCTATCAACACCAAAGGTTTGATGTTGTCGAGCTCCATCCAGAGGTTCTGTAGATGATTGAAAAAATTAGAGATTGAATTGTTACCTTGCACACACATGGCAATCACACACATGGCAATTGTGTCGTTAACCTTGTTGAAGCGATCATTTAGATCCTTATAGGCAGAAGCAACACTGATGTGGAACTGAAGGTTGCTTCTAATGGATTTGCTGACAGATCTGAGGATCCAAGATAGGACCATGGTGTTGCAACGATCCCAAGTTTCATGCAAGGCAGCTGGAAGCTCTTCACGTTTGCAAGATCCAGAGATGAAACCAAGCTTGTTCTTGGTTTGAACAGCAATTTTGAAGGCCCCGCCCAGCTGATGGTTTTCGATTGCCAAGGAGAGGATCATCCGGAGATACGGTGTGAACCATCGAAGGATGAAGATAGAGTTGATGACCAAAATCAATGATCGGAGCTTGAGGTTGAGTTTGAGCTTCAATGGAGGTGATTTGGTCTTGAAAAACTCATGATGAAAGCTTAGGAAGAAGAAAAGCGATGAAGAAGAAGAGAAAAAATTATTTTTCTATCTGGTCTCTGATACCATGTTAGAAATACTGACAAAAAGAATATGGGAAAGATTTTCTGTTATTCATGAATGAATGATTGTACAATGAACGATCCTTTATAAAGGAATTTCCTAAAAATAACTAACACAACTGTACAATACTGTCACAAGATTTCTATTCACAATGCTCAGATATTTACGAATGGGCCTCATAGATGCTTTGGCCCATAACTAAAATATACCCCACTTATTCAACTTGTGCTACAGCCCTCTGTCGAATTGTTAATTCCAACAATTATTATTATTATTATTATTATTATTATTATTATTATTATTATTATTATTATTATTATTATTAATATTATTATTATTATAACTTCATAGATAATAATAGTTACATAAATAAAATCAAATAAAAATTAAATCAGATTAGCCTCGTGAGGGCGAGGGCGAGGGCGAGCGGCTTGAAAATGGCTAGCCTCGCTAAGGCAAGCGCTCGCCCTCACGAGGCTTGGAAAATGCCCAGGGCTTGCCCTTGCGAGGGTTTGAAAATGCCCAGCCTCGCGAGGCTGACCATATTCTGAAGACCCTGCTGTTATTCTTATAACTTATTACATGATTTGGGTTTGTGATTATATTAAATAAGATGATTACATTCCGGATTGTTATTAATTTTGTCCTTGATAATAATAAGAAAAATTATATGTTTATTTTGCTAATTGCTTATAATCGGTTTTAATTTATAAATTATATGAAGAATTATTCTTATTAATTATATTATAATAAATAATAAAATATTTTTTCTTTAATCATTATCTTATTATTTTAATTGTTTTCAAATATGATAATCGCTTATTTTATATTCGTTATTATTATTCACCATTACATTATTATTAACAATTATTATGGTTATTTAATTATTCTTATTAATTTAATTGTTTCAAATGGGCTTTAATGATTATAATAATATTCTTATTAATTTAATTGCATAATAATCAAATTAATAATAATAATTATAATAATACTCATAATAATAATAAATTGAAAATAATATTTATTACATAAATAAATACACTTAATAATTCAAATGTGTTTTAATAATGTTATGAACAAAATAAACTATTTAATTAAATATAATACATCAATTAATATTCAGTAATATACTGAAGTGCAAAACAAATCATAATAATCACATTAATTAAATATTTAATAACTCTACACCTTCAAATAATTAGAAGGTAATTAATAAGCGGAAGGAATAATAATAATAATAATAATAATAATAATAATAATAATAATAATAATAATAATAATAATAATAATAAATTTAATATCAATAACGAAATCAATTAAATTATTATTAATATATTACATACTCACCAATAAATTTAATAATAATCACACGAAATTTAATAAAAATATTTTAAAGTTCTTATCATAATGGAAATCAAAATAAATAATAAATTTAACAATAATAATAATAACTAAAACAATAATGAAGATGTGTAACAATAATAATAATTCCTATCATAAGGATAATAATAATAATAATACTAATTAGAAGGAATTTAATATTGTTAATAGAAATAAATGAAGTCAAACAAAATTAAATTATGATAAGGAATGTAATAATAATAATCTCAACAAGTACATTAATTAATACAGAGGAAGTTAATTTAATAGCACTACTAATAATAATAATAAAAACAAAACCTGCTCATTGGGAAGAATAAGGGAACCTCGCAATGGTGAATAACGCTATACAGGGCCGTCTCGCGATCGCCAAACGGGCCAAATTGAGGCAGCCTCGTGACCGCGAGGTCTCGCACTTGCGAGCTCCCTTTTTCTCACCCCTTCTTTGTCTTCCTCTTCTTCTTTACTATTACTATCGTTATTGCTAATTCCTTAAAATTTGTTCAATTATTTTATGAAATGCCGAAATTGTTATTCATTATATTATGTCATATGATTAAATTCCTTATTATTATTTACTTTCGCAAAATATTATATGTTTATGTTTGCTAATTCCTCATAATTTGTTATTTTATAAATTATTTTAGAATTATTATTATTTTCTTAATAATAAATATAATTACAAAATTTATGAGTTATAATAATAAGTATATATACTAAAGTACGAAAATAATAATAATTATTAAAATTAAAACAATAATTAGAATAATAAAGTTAATAATGATGCGAACAAGATAACTAATTATTACTTATTTCATATTAATAATAGAAATCAAATTTATTTATACATTTAATTATCAATAATACTAATAATAATCATAACAATAATAATAAATAACCACACTTTATACTAATAAGGAATTTAATATTGTTCTGAATAATAATAAATATTATTATTATTAATAATAATACTAATAATAATAATAATAGCAATAGAAAATTTATACTATTGTATATTAATAAGGAATATAATAATAATAATAATAATAATAATAATATAATATTTCATAAATACTCTGCAATAAAATTCAGAATAATATTTAACAAAAGGAAAATTAAATTAATTAATTAATAAATTAAAGAGAGACGCATTGATTATTTTCTGTTTTAAATTTGGCTTTGGAAATCCAAAGTTGGTGTTGGATATGGCTTGAAAACGACGCTTATGGGTGGTCCATTTGAATAACGTTGTCCAATTTTTATAATAAAACGACTCACAGACACATGTCAATTTGAATAATGCTGTCCAATTTTTATAATAAAATGACGTCGTTTGAGCATTAGACACAATAAAATATGGCAGCATTGGACAAAAGATTTAGACACGAACATGGGCTGGCCACATTGTACGGTCCCAGTCTTAGTAACGAGTTTATCAAATTAACATTTAAGAAAAAAGAAGAGTGAATGCGTATAAATGAATGTTGGTATTTGTGATTCAACGGAAAACAGCGTCACCTCCCAAAACAGGCAATTGCTATTAAACTTGAAGTCGACATTTGTCGTTCTGTGGAACTTTGGCCCACTGTAAGAATATAAAGTGGTTGACAACTCAAGTCTTAGAGCACGACATACTTGACTATTCTGTGCCTGCTTTCTTCTTTATATTATTATAACTTCTAATTACCTAAACAGTTGTTGTCGGTGGTTTTAATATTACGGAACAATTATAAAAATATAAATTAAAATAAATTTAAAAGAATTGAGAATAAATAATGTGTCATGTAATCCTTTTAAATGATTTTAGACAAATAAATTAAATTTAATCCAACAAAATTTAGAAAATACGTTTTGCTTCCTTTGGAAAATATTGTGCATAAGCTTGACTTATGGTCATATACTTACACCGTCAAATAAGACGACTGGGACTGTCCACTTGCCTGTATAATAATCCATTTGCCAGCTGTAAAAAGTGGTTCAATAATTCATCAACCAACTTTAGGAGAAGCGATGTCCAACTTTATCTTGTCCTTCTCCTTCAATGAATGAATGGTTGAAAGAGAGGTTGATTGGAGTCAACTTTCCTTTTCCAGTGGCATTCGGTTTCTATATTAGGCTTCTCAGTGTCCTCCAGAAATATAAATATGCATATGCATATGCTTCTCCTTCTCCTTCTCTAAAGATTGAGACTAAGTCCCATTTTTTTTTTATTGTCTCGATGACTAATTGCAGTACCCTTCTCTTACTAGTTCTCGAGGTCTTCCTACTGGTAGGATACCATAGTTGCAGCGCGAGGAAGAACTGCAATTCTTCTTGTGGAGATATATCTATTAGATTGCCGTTTCGCTTGAGAACAGATCCTAAAGGTTGCGGTTTCAAATCCTTTGAGCTAGACTGCGAAGACAACCAGAAAATGGTACTGTACTTGTCTTCTTCTGCAAAATATTACGTACGCGAAATCAATTACATAGACTTTAGCATTCAAGTCGTGGACACCGGTGTTCAAAAGGACAACTGCTCTTCATTTCCTCACCATCCTCTAATGAGGAATCAATTAAGCTCTTTATATAGGTCTAAATTGTTTCCCAAATATGTTGAGGACTTGGTTTTCGTGCGATGTGTGAATCCAGTAGCACAGGGTGTTAGATATCACATTGTGCAATATGTAGATAGTTCATCTTGCGTTAATGGAACGCATTATAATTATTCTTCCTCCCATTCTTTAAAAGGTGAATATTCCTATATAGTCGTCGGTCAAAATCTTAGAGTGTCAGATTTGGTGGATTCGTGCCGTGTAGAGAAGACAATGCTTTCGGTGGCTTCAAATAGGGAGACTATGCTAACTTTTAAAAACAACTTAACTTTAACTTATAAAGACGTTCATGATTCTCTGCTGTTTGGTTTCCACTTCTCTTTTCAAGAATTTTGCTGCTATAATAAAGACATTTATAATCCTTGCAACTTTGAAGCAAATGGCCGAATATGTGAAGTTCCTACTGCTACAGGTATGTTAATCCTCTTCTCCTTTCACTCTTTTCTTTATTTTCTCTCACATGCTTAACATTAGTTCAAATTGTAGCTATTTGGAAATCCTAAATATAAGGAAGTTCTTTTCTTTAATTATCATTAAATCTTAAAGAAAAATTAAAAATTTCATTTATATTATAATTGAAGAGAAAAATGATTGAAAATAAGTATAAATTAATTCTTTAAAATCTAAGTAAGAACATATTAAAACTGTTATAAAAGACTTCTAAAATTGAAAATGTATTAAAAAGAGAAGTCACTCTTATAAAAAATGTTATAAAGTTTAACAGAAAATAAAAGTTGAATATACATTAAATATTATCTGAATTAATTCTCGTATCAATTTTTACTCTTTTATTTTATCATATTTGTTTACGTATATATACTAATTAATATATTTTCGTTTCATTTTAGTTTTGTAAATGTTAATGCATTGAATATGATATTTTCATGTGCAGGTCCTCAAGATTTTATGAGCTCTATCGTCTATTTTGTAGACAAAGTCACCAGCTTTTAGCGCGTGGCTTCTCATACGCTTATAATCTTGGTGAGACGTCTAAACTTTGTCCTTTAAAAATGTTAAACATTAATGGACAAATCTATTTGCCTAAATTTCCATTAATAATGTATACCTTTCCGTAATTCTTTTAAAATTATAAAATAATATTTTATTTTTATATAATTAAAATTTATCTTTCTATTAAAATTAGAATTAAAATTTTTAAATTTAACCTAATATGCAATTTTATTAAAATTAATATAATATTATTTTATTTTGATAAATATTAAACAAAAATAAATTTTAAATTTATCCTTTCAACTTTTTAATTTATATTTCAAATACAATATTTTATTATTTCAATATCTAATTTTGTATTAACTGATTCAGTTAATATAAACAAAATTTAACAATATATCTCAATATTAATAATTATTTAGTATAAATATTTTGTCTACTATATGGTATTTACGGCTTCTTATACACGAGGCCTAGTAAGCATAGACGTGGTGATTTATACTATATGGTATTTTGTTGAACACATGTGTATACATTTGGTTTTGCTCACACTAATTAATCTTTATCTTACCACTACAATGCAGGAAAATATCATGAATGGTTTGATGGTGGTGAGTATTTAGGAGTTGTGTTAGTTCGGCTATAGCAGTAAATGATTTTTGGATGTTTTGGGCCACTCTTATCGAATTCGAATATGGTTAATGGTAGTTTTGCATATGTCGTGATTTGAAAAATAAAAATAGGTCTTTAATCACAGTTGCACTAAACTAAGAACAATTATTGACATATGCATCTTCTTTTAGTTAATTTGCTTACATTCCACGATATTATTCTAGTTGTCTCACTTTCGTTTAATTTTCTGAAAATTGCAGGGTCAGAGTCACGTTTTAATTATTGGATCTTCTGGCTATTTGCAATTTTTTTTGCTAATGATGGTAAGAAATTTTTTATTTTTAAAATACATTTTCAAGTCATTTAAAGTTTAAAAATTGTACAATGTAGTAAAATTTATGTCCTTTTTATTAATAGGTGGAATAATTTTAATAAAGAGATGATTACTTTGTTTTGCTATTTTAAAACTAATACGGTTAAAATTTTCTCAAAATATTATAAGTTAAATTAATTAAATATATGTTTTTATATTTGTACACAGGTGCTCTTTTGTTCATTTTTAGAATTCATGTGGTAAATTTTTTACAATTTCTTTCGTAAAAAGATAGAATATAATAAAATTTTAATGTGTTTTACTTGCAATCGAATCATATAAATTTACAAATACATATTATAATAAAATCTTATGAAATGGATTTTTTTCTTTAAGAATAACATGGACATGTTTTGCTGACAATACTTTACGAACTAAATTTAAAAAAGAATATCTTTAGTAACAAAGATAAACACTTCAAAATTCAAATAAAATTTTTGATTTTGTAATATTAATTATAAATTGATCTCTTCGATTATGTATTTTTATTTACCGTAAGCATGAGAAGAATGGGTTAGTTGAAGAAATATGTGCACTTCCGCTTCATGTGATTCCATCTATTTTGTTCTTCACACTAATTAATTTTTACTCTTTCACCAATATTTAGGAACCGATCATCAATGGCAGGATGATGGTGAGTATTTTGGAGTTGTGTTTTTTTTCTTTAATATATACTTCGTCTAAAAACATAAAATGATTAATGGGAAATAAAATAGAAATTCTATTGATTAGTTTTGGTGGTTCAAATAAAATTTAATGACAGATAAAAAAGATAATAGCTAGTGAAAGTTTATTGATTAGCATTTGCATCATAACAATTTAGATGTTTTCTTAATAATTTTAATTACTCATAAATTTCTAGAAATCATTAGACTACTATCTAGCAAATGAGGGTTATGTAGTTTAAACTTTAGGGAGTATCAATTATATGGACTCTTAATACAACTTTTAAATTTTTTATTGAACATAAAGGATACATACATACATACATACATATACATACATACATATATATATATATATATATATATATATATATATATATATATATATATATGTATATGTATGTATGTATGTATGATTGATAAGGTCTTATTTGACTGATTTTGTTTAATTTTTCATTATTGCAGATTCATATCCACGATCCTCGCTATTCGATTTACAATTTATGTGCAGCTATTGTCCAAGTTTTTAGTAAGATAATTCATCTCTTATAAGTCATTTAATATTTATGAAATTGTATAATTTAGTAGCATCTATTTCTTTTTTATCTAAAGGTGAAATAATTTCAATAAAAGTTAATGACTTTATTTTTATTTTAAATATTAAAGTAATTACATAATCTTTTTATATAATGTAAGTAATTATATTATAGTTATAAGTAATTAATTATTAGTTAGTATTTACATACTCATAACATGATAATTCATAAAATAAATTTTCTAGTTGAAAATTTTAAGAATATCCTCCACTGAATAAAAATACATAAAATTGTAAAAATAGCAAAACCAATTTTATTATTAAATTTCATAAAATATTTTTTTGTATGATTAAAATAAAAGTTGTTAAATATAGATTATAAAATATAAACAAAAATTAAAGAAATTTTCTTTTTTGTAATTAAATATTCTATCTATTTTTTTCAAACTTTAATACTTTATTTTATCTCACAATTATGCGTTTATATGTTTTTGTACACAGTCGAACATCACATACTATTATTCATCTTTGGGGGTCCATTTGTTGTTGGATTTTTGATTTATAAGTGGAGGAGGAGACATTTATCAATGTTTGACAATATCGAAGAGTTCCTCCAAACACAAGGAGATTTCATGCCAATTCGATATTCCTATTCAGACATCAAGAAGATAACCAAAAACTTCAAAGACAAGTTGGGTCAAGGAGGCTATGGCTCTGTATATAAAGGAAGGCTTCGAAGTGGTCGTCTTGCAGCTATAAAATTGTTGGGCAATTCTAAAAGTAATGGCCAAGATTTCATTAATGAAGTAGGTACTATTGGGACAATACATCATGTCAATGTGGTGAAACTCATTGGTTTTTGTGTTCAAGGGTCAAAGCGTGCTCTTGTGTACGAGTTCATGCCCAACGGTTCTCTAGACAAGTACTTGTTTTCTCCTGAAGTCAACAATTCAATCAGTATAGAGAAAATGTATGAAATTTCTCTCGGAGTAGCTCGTGGCATTGAGTATCTACATAGGGGTTGTGTTATGCAAATTCTACATTTTGACATCAAGCCTCATAACATCCTTCTGGACGAAAACTTTGTTCCAAAGGTTTCAGATTTTGGTATAGCCAAACTTTGTGAAACAAAAAATACAATTGTATCTCTACCAGGTGCAAGAGGAACCATTGGCTATATGGCTCCTGAATTGTTCTACAGGCATATTGGAGGAGTCTCTTTCAAAGCTGATGTGTATAGCTTTGGGATGTTGTTGATGGAAATGGCGGGGAGAAGGAAGAATTTGAATGCAGTTGCAGATCATTCGAGCCAAATTTACTTTCCTGCATGGGCTTATGAGCAATTTAGAAAAGGAAAATACATAGAATTTGGAGAGGCTAATGCTACAGAAGAACAAAATAGAATAACAAAGAAAATAATTGTAGTAGCACTTTGGTGCATACAACTGAAGCCTGATAACCGACCTCCTATGCATAAAGTAATTGAGATGCTTGAACAAGATGTGGAATGTCTAGAACTACCTCCAAAGCCTCTGCTCTCTTCACAAGTTGTAGAAGATGAGGACATCAAAATGGAAGAACACCCAATAGAGATAAGAGATCCTGAAAGTGATTCTGATTCCATCAGCTTAATTATGAATGCAAAGTAAGCAGTAATTCAGAAGAAAAAATGAGAAGTTATTTGATTATGAAATGTTGCAACATGTTTGATCAGATGCATGTTTGCTACTGTAATATTTAGAGCCTTGAATCCAAGAGTAGTAAAAAATGAGAAGTTATTTGATTTTAAAATGTTGCAACATGTTTGATCAGATGCATGCTTGCTACTATAATATTTGATCTCAATTATTGAAGTATAAATTATCTTAAATGTTTAATTTTCATTTTATAATTGTTCCATCACTTTAAATGGGAAGAACTTTTCTAGAAATTATTAGATTCATTTATTGTATCTGCTTGACTGTCATAATTTCTACAAGTGACTTCGAGTCATACCTATAAAGTTAATTGCATGCAACTTGATCAAGCCATTCATGCCTGAGAAAATTAAATCGTCAATAAAATCGCAGACTGTCCAAAATTAATTTTTCTACACGAGTAAATCAACAATCGTAAACGCAAAGCACCAAAAACACTGACGTTTGGTAACGCAGTTCGGCACACTTTGCCTACGTCTGCGGGGCCCTCACCTAGATTAAATTCTTTCACTGTAGTCCACAAAAATTACACAAGATTGATCTACCTCTGAAGACCCAATCTATGTAACCAACCCACAACCTAACTACCCGTGAAAGATCTTCACGCCCAGTAACACGACCGACTCGTGTCAACCTCGTCAGAGGATTTTCCAAACTGTTTTTACTTGAGAACAAAAATAAATAAACCAAAAGACAACAATTTTTCTGATCTGAAATCTTTCAACAGTATTGCAAAGTTGCTCCACCAAATAGGTCAATCAGCCTTTGACAATGATAATCTTTTGTGTAGCAACTAATCAGACACCTTCACAAGATCAGAAAAATCTCCAACGTCGCATGCTCAATCAGCTCACCAATAGAAGATTAAAACACCAATAGGCGTGAACCAATAAACCCAAAGAAGGCACTCTACTCTTCATTGTAGCCACGCAAAGATGAGAATCATAAGAGCATCAAAGAACACACACACACAAAAAAAAGCGGACTGATTTTCTCAAAATCACGTTAACAACCAAGAAGCTACACAGCCACACATATTGCTAGGTTTTTTGTTTCCTTATCATATTCAAATAAGGATAATATCAGATAAAGATCAATTCAAAAAAATCATGCTTATAAGGATTATCTTTCCAAAACAAATCCCAAACACCTTCCAAAACGCAGCCACCAATTTAGACATATCTTCAAAAATAATTAATTCCCATGTCCAAATAAAAAAATGCCAAAACCAAATAAAGAATATATAAAATATATTCTAACAATCTCCCTCTTTTTGGCATTTTTGTCACAACTCTAGTACTCCACATAAATGATCATATTTGGACATATAAAGATAAGATTTATATTGCTCCCCCTTCTCCAATCATCCAAATTTCTTCCCCTTAGGACACAAAGATGCCAAAAAGTAAGACGAATAGTCAAACAAATCCCTGAAATCTCCCCCTGAATGGAACATTCAACATAAACAATCTGATGTCTACCTCTTGAAACAAAATCACAATAATAATAATCACCAATAAATGCAGCGGAAGAATCATAAACTCGTCAATATCACAATTTACCACCATTCAAAAAAAAATACTTCAAAAATATAAAGCACACTGTCCCTGTGCCCTTCGAAGAATCTCAAACCTGGCGTTTTTCTTTGGCTCGAATGAAGATGTATAACACGAGTTTCCTGTAAGTTCTTGATAATCAACCCTTTTTCTTTCTTTTGTTTTACTTCTTTCGCTCACATCCCCCATAACATTTTCTACTGGATGGTTTCTTCGGATTCGAGATGAAGACCCTCGGTTTTGATTGTCATCTAGTGATTCTCACTGCATCATCATCTGAAGTAACTGGAATTTCTCCTGGTTTTGCGATTACTTCCTTATGATAACTAACTGCAAATCTGGGCATTTTCTGGTTTTCCCTTCACTACATTTTTGTGCTTGTACCTGACCCTTTCTAATCCAAGCTTGCTTCGATACCATGGGATGCTGCTGGAAACTTAATGGAGAACGTCTAGATTTTCGATTTTGGCCCCTTTGAAATATCATTTGTAATAATTGATAACACTTTGGCCTTATATGTCCAATGACTCCACAAAAATGACATGTAGGTATAAATCTATCACTCTTTTTCGGTGCTTCTACTTCTTGGGTTGATCTGGACATTTCAAACTTTTCTTCATTAACTTTGGAACACTCGCCTTTATAACCTATGCCTTGAAGATCCCCTTTAACTTTACCAATTTTCAACAACTTATCTAGTTTTTCCGTGCCTCCATTCAACATCCTCAACCCCTTTTCAGTACTTATTAATTTCATTCTTCCATCACCAAGTTCATCTGAAGTCAATGCCAGCTTCTTTTCTAATTCTTGCATAGTATTTTTCAGACGAAGATTCTCCTCTTTCAAACTCTCATTCTTTTTTTGCATTTTCATCAATTTCTCATACAAAGCTTTGTAGTTCTCATGGGTATTCTCAACTTCATCATCATAGCTGCTTCTGTCACTGTCATAGTCTGAAATTGAATTCCGGGCTGAACTGATTCTGAAATTTTCAAGTCTTCTCCACATTACTGCATCGGTTACTTCCTTCTCGATTCTTGCTAGACAAATGCTGGATTTTTCTTGTAATGCAACCAAGATCTTGCATTATTTGTCATTTCTTCCTCACTGCCGAAATCACTTTCAGATTCATTTTCACTCTAGGTGGTTGTGAAGGACTTTCCTCTTTGTTTCTTCAACGTGTTAGCACATTCGGATTGAATATGTCCAAATCCCTGACATTCATGACACTGTATTTCTCTTTCCTTCCATTCGCCTCTTTGTGCCTTGACTTGTTGTCTTCGGTTATTACTTGATGAACTTCCACCATATTGTCTAGAGTCGGGTCTGTCCTTTTTCATTGTTTTCAGCCATTTACTGAAATTTCTAGTGAGTAACACCATATCTTCGTTCTCATCTGACTCATTTTCTACATTGTTCACACTTTTTCTGGCTTTCACTTTCAATGCCAATCCTTTACTTATTTCTTGCTTATCTCTTAAGAGATTCATCTCAAAATTTGTGAGAATGCCGATAACTTTTTCCAATGATAGATTATCAATGTCATGAGCCTCTTCTATTGCTGCAATTTTTGGAATAAATCTCGATGGCAGCGATCTCAGCGTTTTCTTGACCAATTTCACATTAGAGTACTTCTTCCCTAGTTGATGTGCTTGATTTGCTATATCTCTCAATCTTTCATGAAAATCTCCAATGGTCTCATTCTCATCCATCTTCAACTCTTCAAACTGCACAGCTAACATCTGTAGTTTTGACGATATCACAGATTTAGACCCTTCATGAATAGTTTGTAACATGTCCCATGCTTCTTTTGCGGTTTCACATGCTGAAATCATTGAAAAGCGTCCTTCGTCAACAGCACTGAATATCGCATGTATTGCTTGTGAATTTGCCAGTGCACTTTCTTCTTCCTGTCTAGTCCATTCAGATGGATCTTTCTGAATTGTCTCTCCTGTATCATCAGCGATCATTGGATGAGTCCAACCGTATACTACCGAATGCCAGGCTCTTGTCCCCTGAGCTTGAATGAAGAATTTCATCCGGGATTTCCATGATGGATAATTCGATCCATCCAATAGTGGAGATCTGGTAATTGATGCACCCTCTCTCGTAGCCATATCTGCGAATCTCGGATCTGCACCAACTTGCTACCAAGTTCTGAATAGGTGACCCGCTCTAATACCAATTGAGAAAATTAAATCGTCAATAAAATCGCAGACTGTCCAAAATTAATTTTTCTACACGAGTAAATCAACAATCGTAAACGCAAAGTACCAAAAACACTGACGTTTGGTAACGCAGTTCGGCACACTTTGTCTACGTCTGCGGGGCCCTCACCCAGATTAAATTCTTTCACTGTAGTCCACAAAAATTACACAAGATTGATCTACCTCTGAAGACCCAATCTATGTAACCAACCCACAACCTAACTACCCGTGAAAGATCTTCACGCCCAGTAACACGACCGACTCGTGTCAACCTCGTCAGAGGATTTTCCAAACTGTTTTTACTTGAGAACAAAAATAAATAAACCAAAAGACAACAATTTTTCTGATCTGAAATCTTTCAACAGTATTGCAAAGTTGCTCCACCAAATAGGTCAATCAGCCTTTGACAATGATAATCTTTTGTGTAGCAACTAATCAGACACCTTCATAAGATCAGAAAAATCTCCAACGTCGCATGCTCAATCAGCTCACCAATAGAAGATTAAAACACTAATAGAGCAGCAACCAATAAACCCAACAGTGCACTCTACTCTTCACTATAGCCACGCAAAGATGAGAATCACAAGAGCATCGGTAGCATCCCACACACAAAGCAATGCAGACTGATTTTCTCAAAATCACGTTAACAACCAAGAAGCTACACAGCCACACATATTGCTAAGTTTTTTGTTTCCTTATCATATTCAAATAAGGATAATATCAGATAAAGATCAATTCAAAAAAATCATGCTTATAAGGATTATCTTTCCAAAACAAATTCCAAACACCTTCCAAAACGCAGCCACCAATTTAGACATATCTTCAAAAATAATTAATTCCCATGTCCAAATAAAAAAATGCCAAAACCAAATAAAGAATATATAAAATATATTCTAATAATGCCTTTCATAGTCATCGGATGAAAGAGAGGTAGACTTAGAGTCAACTTAAATATCCTAATTATATTTATCACTTTCTATCTTTGGTTGGCATCCTTGAGAAATATGTATTTTGAAAAACTTCCTTCTAAGATTAGATTTTTGGATACCAATAATAGTTATTGTATGAGAAATAAACCTCAGAAAGCGAAAGCAAAAAAAAAAAAAAAAGAGGAAAAAAGCTTAAAAGAGAAATAATAGATAAAATTTTAATTATCTGTTCCACTTTATCCTGTCCTTGTCCTTTAATGAATGAGTTGTTGAAAAGAGGCTAAGTTGGTGTCAACTTGACTTTTCTAATGGCATCCAGTTTCTACCTTAGGCGGGCCTGTTAGTGTCCTCCATAAATATGCATATGCCTATGCTTCTCCTTCTCCAAAGACTTAAACTCAGTCCTATTTTCTGATGTGCTTACAACAACTTCAATTCTTCGTGAGATAATTAATTAAGAAGATAGACTTATTAATTATTTTATATCTTTATAAGAGCCTCTCTCCCTCCTCTGCTCTGCTTCCTTTACAGTTCCAACCAATCGCGCCCAAATCCTGTGGAGGTTTATTCTCGTGGAGGCTGTTCCTCTTGTCATTTTCTTCCTGTGATTCCCTCTGATCTCTCCACGTTTTCCTTTTCTTTTTAATCTTTCGTTTCATTATTTTATACATGAATAATAAATTACATTTTTCATTTTTAAAAATTCTAATTAATTATTGAAATTTAAAATTTTATTTTTAAAATTTTTATTAATATAATTAATAAAATAAGATAAAGATTAATATTTTAAAATTTTATATAAATTAATAGAAACAATTATGTAATTAATGAAGTATTAGTAAAATTTATTTTTAATTCAATTATTTGACTTTTAAATATTTAAATAATTAATTAAAACTTTTAAATTAGATATTAAAATAAAATTTGATACTTTTTAATTTTATTTATTTTGGTATATAAAATTAAGAGCAGAGGAGATTTCCATTTTTGTATTTTTTTGTTGATATAGATTCTCATATCTGACTCTTTTAAGAAGAGAAGTGGTCTATTAAGGTGGGAGCGACTTACAGCAGATTAACACTCCGCAAAAGTATTCATTTCTTCCCCGCAAGGTCTTTGTTTGCTCACTCTCATGCTCACGTGCCCCGCCATGTGCTCTCACATCACAATTTCTTTTTCGTTTTCTAATTTTTACACTGTTACCAGAATCCCCGTTTTCCCACTCCTAATTGATCAAGTCAAGCCGTCTGGACGGGGTAGATACGCCCCACTTCATGAGGGTGGAGAGGACGTTGTCTTAGAAGTTATGCATTGTCGTTTCGGACTTGCTGATGTGTACTGTTTCCGAAGTGTGTTTTTGCTTTTTTTGGTCTCAATCCGTAATTTTATGAAACTAATAGGTTTAGACAATTTATTTATTGCGTAATTGTTTGATTGGTCATCAATACGTAATTGTCACTCGAGAGGTGTCTTCCGACTTGGCCACTTTATAAGTTTCGCCGAATAAAAAAAAAAATTGTCGAAAAAATGTTATTGATTAATTTGGTGTTGTATGTAAATGCATCTCATAGTATTAGAACTTAGAACTTATTTCAAAATTAAATATATAGTTTATTTTATTCATGTTGGATTGTAACAAGAGTATTTTGAGAAACATACATGAGGTTCTTATAAAGTGTGAAATGTCATAGTCCAGGCCTATTAATTAATGTCCGATTAGTATATTATCAAGTTGATGCTTAGGACAGATTATTTGAGGTGAATTAATCGACATTAATTTAAGATAAGTATCAACATGTTGGTGAATTATTGAATAGGAAATGTATTAGTACAATTTTGTTAAATCGATTAGTTAGTACCTATTTTGAGTAATTATATGATATATAATGTGTTAGTTTTAACACCATTATATGATTATTTTTAAGTTTTGGAAATACTTGTATTATAATAATTTTGGCTGTAACATGGAGAAATTGATTGTGAATATAAGTACATTTGTAAATATTTTAATATGTATATAATAAAAGAAGTCGTAGCTTTATATTTATTTTATTATGATTTTGCTCTAATTGATATGTACTTTAATTTTGTTTATTTATTTTATGAATTAAAGAATGAAAAACAAATCCACAGAAGAGGGAGAGGAATTATGTGTATAAAAATTTTTCACAAGTGATTTCAGTTCAAAAGGAAATAACAGCCCATCTATAATTAATATAGTAAGAGCTTGTTGTGTGATAGGATCTTGTTTAAACGAAAGGAGCCTATTAAACGATAAAACCTTTTAAACGACAGAAGCTTGCTAAACGAAAAATCCTATTAAAAATAATTTAAAATAGAAGGCGTTGGTAAAATGAAAGGAACCCTTAGCAAGTTAAAAACAGAAGGAGCCTACTATAATAGTGAAAGAGATTCTTGTTGAAATGAACAACACACACAATAAAATGCAGAAATAGAAAAATTAAGAGAAGAGAGAGAAAGACGCAGTCGATTTATATTGATTTGTCTCATAACCCAAGCCTACATCCAGTCCCCAGTATTTAACTTGAGATTTTCACTATAAAAACTGAGTATTAAATTTGACGAGCCTCTCTAAGCTCATAATTACATATTTTTCAAGGTTCTCTAACTTTTTACACTAGAAGTATACAACAAGTTTTTGAAAAGCTCACAGAAAAACAAAATAAAAATTTCTCTCTTAATAGAGTGACTTCACTTTCTAAAGCACAATAGTAATGATATGATTCTCAAGAGTATAGATATTACTCAACATATTTCGACAGTTTGAATATATTTGCTCTATTTCATAAGTGCTATGCTCTTCCTTAAATAGTCAAAATGTTTAACTAGTCGTGGCTTCACTCGCATCTTTAGTTAACTAGATGGATTTAACTTTGAATAACTTCAATGTCCTCTTTACCAAAAATCTTCTGGTAATCATGGAACTAATATGTGACTTTCATAACTAGTAGGATCCTTTCGGATAAACTATTTCTAATAAAGTAAGCTCATCAAGAAAGTTCTTGCAAGAGAAAACATATTTATTATGATTTTATTTCCTTTTGAGAATAAGACCATTAATTATACAAGGAAATAAATCCAATTTGAATTTTGAAAAATTATACAATTATCATCAAAATTGTAAAAAAAACCTGGAGCTAACAATCTTCCCCTTTTTTATGATGACAAACAATAATAGATATATTTTTCAAAATTCAAAGAGATAAATAATTTTGAAAGATATCTGTGACTCTTATATGTTCAGTCATAATTAGCAAGAGCCTGTCTCTTAAAAAAGGAACCTATAGTTTTTATATCACAGATTTTCACAATTTCAACAACATAATCAATCACATATATATTCGAGCAACATTGAGAAATATGCATTTAGAAATATACCATCATATATGCAAAAAGTATGCAAAAATATATCAATAAACTCTCCCCCTTTGTTATCATACAAAAGAAATAGAGTATAGGGAGTAGATAAAACATAATAGAGGATAAGAGTAAATGATGTATCAAACAAAACCATCAGTATAAATAAGCCAAGTCATAAAATAGTCATTATAAAAAAGAAATAGAGTATAGGGAGGAAATAAAACATAATAGAGGATAAGAGTAAATGATGTATCAAACAAAACCATTAGTATAAATAAGCAAAGCAGAAAGCAGGTATCAACAAAGTTATTTAAGATATTCAAGGATTCTTCTGAGCAGAATCTGCATGTCAAGAAGTTGATTCTACATACTATCTATTTGTTCTTGCATTTGTTCTTGATTGGCTTGAATATGCTTTAGCTGTTGTTGAAGATTCATCCTGAGGAAGAACAGGGTTCGTTGGTCTAGAGCAGGATCTAAATTTTTTGCTACTCTTTGAGCTCTTTTGTTTACCTAGACATTATTTTGCAATCTGCATCCAAAGAATGATGAAACTTAGTTGGTGCATACCAATTTAGATTTGCAAAAGGAACTCCATAATGGTTGAAGATTTTGGTGAGCAACATTCCATAAGGCAGATAATCGTTGGTATTCTTATAATTCCCCTTATCTATCATGAACCTCAAGATTATAGTTAGAAGATTCAGTACGTTCCCTTTTAGCATGTTATATACCACATTGGTGTCTAGCATACTACACCTTTCAACTGAGCTACTCCTAGAAAAAATTGAAGTAGCTGAAAGCGATCAAGGCATCGTGGTATTAGGTCTGATTTTCTGCTCCAAGGTCTCCCGATCTTGGGTGTTTTTAGCATGAAGGCAAATGAATTTGACAACTTCGACTAACTCCAGATCATTAATATCCCACTTATAATAGGAAAAATAGTTCTACCCATAGGAGCTACTTCCAATATATCTCCTAATATTTTCTAAAAAATTAGAAGTTCAAATTCTTCACCCATGAGACAATAGCTAGTTTTCTATTAGTTTCTTCCTTTCTCATATGTGTGTAGAATATCCTGACTAGCTCATCGCATACTGTCTCATTTAATTCAGAAAGTTTTTCTAACCAATCGCAATAAAGTAGGGAGAGATAGGTATACCTATGTCATCAAACATCATGGGAGGCAAGATCCGCCTAGCGACTACCTTTCTTTTCTTGTACTAGATTTTATAACGAACTTCAGCTTCCATTGATTGAAACATTTTTGTGGTATTGATGGCTTTCCTTTTTGGTTAACTATTTTTATCTTCTTTACCCTTTTTTCTTTAGGAATCGTCTCTTTATAAAACAACTTATCAGCAGTTTCTTCAGTCACATGTGCCTTTTCCTTCTTTATTTCTTCTTTATTTCTTTTTCTAGATTCTTATTCCTTTTTCTTTCCAATATCAGGGTTTTCCTTTTGTTCAGAAATTTTCTTGGCTTGCTTTGCAATATTTCCTCTGGTTCATAATTGTCTAATCAACCAAGAATGTTCTTTGAGTCATCATTTATTACCCAGTGCACTTATGATACTTGGGGCTTAGAGGAGATAGGTTCAGTAATATGATCTTCACCATGACTATTATTAGTAAAAGATGGAGTTTTCTTTTTTCCTTTTGATCTGATTCATGCCATTGTAAGAACAATGGATGAGGTTTAGAAGATTTGAGATGAAAAACATAAGTTGGAATTCAGAGAGTTAAGATCGGCGCTTCAAAGAACAACGAGGGTGAGTAGAGAAGAGAAGTATGTTTCTAGTATATTAGGCGTTTTCTTGAGCATTGATCTCATGTGAAGATGAACAATCATACGTTAATACAGGAAGTGTGATCGCTTGCTTATCTTCTGACAGACCAGTACAACCACTTTTTAGAACTTTGTGAGCATCTTTAAATGCTGAAATGACAAAAAATTCCTTTTTAGTACACGTGTCACTTGGAATGTCAACTCGAGAGACGTCTTCTAAAAGAAGAGGAGCCTTTTAAAACAAAAGTGCCTTCTAAAATAGAAGGGACCTACTATATTAATATAAAATTTATAAGGAATTAGAATAGAAGGAGCCTGCAAAAACAAATAATAGAGAATATTCATGCAAAATAATACTAGAGAGTTTGCACATTCCATGCTCTTTTCTTAACACACAAAATATCTCTTCAGAGCATGGCTTGGTGAAAATTTCAGCTACTTGATTTTTAGTATTAACATACAAAAGATCAATGGTTCCTTCTAAAACATGATATGTAAGAAAATGATGTTTAATTTCTATATACTTAGTCATAGAATGATGCACAGGGTTTTTAGAAAGATTATAGCACTCGTATTATCACACACATAGGAATATGAGAAAAGTTTAAAGAAAAATTATGTAGTTGATGCTTCATCCATAAGATTTGAGCGTACCAGCTGGTAGTTGTTATATATTCTGCTTCAATCGTTGAAAGCACTGTGCAATTTTCCTTCTTGTAGGACTAAGATACAAGACATCTTCTAAAAAATTGATAATGGCCACTTGTGCTTTTTCGATCGACTTTATCACCTGTATAATCTACATCACAATAGCCCATTATATCAAATGAATCAATTTTTGGATTCCATAGTCTAAAGTTCATAGTTCTGTGGAGATACCGAAAGATTCTTTTGACTGTTTGAAGGTGGCTTTCTTTTGGATTTGATTGAAAGCATGCACAAAGACACAAACTAAGCATAATGTCTGGTCTTGAGCTTGTAAGATATAATAATGATCCAATCATTCCTCTATACTTTGTCTCATCCGTAGCTTTGCCTTCTTCATCTTTATCAAGTTTAGTTCTAGTGTATATGGGAGTACCTGTAACACCCAAATATCCCCTGGGAGGATACATGGATGCCACCCAAGACAGGACAAACAACTCAACACATTTCACACATGCATTTTGAAAAACTAAACACACATATAATACATCTCATAATTTCAGAAACAAATCCAAAGAATATTTACAGGCTCAAACAAATCAAGCAAAATACATTTTCGCACAACATAAAACTCAGACGCTTTTGGCCACTGCAGTTGACTTGTCCCGGTCTTTAATCTCTTAGCTCAAACCTACAGGACAAATCCACCGTGCTAAGCATATAGCTTAGTGAGTAATAACCAATCTATATTAACCGATTTGAAACAAAAGAATGCATTTGAGCAGATTTTTATACTAAATGTAATCAAGAAAAACAGAGATCCTTGAATCGAAATAATCAAGCGGATATCGAATACATAACAAATCAAACTATAAATCCATGAGCGAAGTGGGTAGCAGGACTTATACGAGAGATACCATAATTAGTATCAGCAGGAGAGACATATGTCTCGATATCAGGAGACACCAAAGTGTCAAATAACAAGAGCAGCTGCAGACCCTTCTAGGCATGCCTATTTACCCACAACTAGGACTTAACAGTTGTAAAACAGAACAAGGTCATTTCAATCATTTCATTTGCAGGCAAATAGCACTTCCAATAAATCAATCCTAGACATCATCTAGGTTGACTCACAAAATTTAACATTACAAAATTTTACTTACCTAAAGTACTTACACTGAAATTTTCTACCTATATTACGTACTGAAATTACTGACCTGTATTACTTACCTAAATGACACTTAGTGTTTATTGTCCCGACAATATCTGGCAGTGGTCTTTCCTCTATAATAGGAAACTCGGACACAAATTATTATTGTGCTTCATTACTGTATGATAACTAAGTATGATGCATGTTCATGACAAATTTCTGGGATTAATCAACAACTCATAGTACCAAATGATCCATGAAGTTTCAGGAAATTAGCGATATAGCAAGTATTCAAATGAAAGCAAGTCTTTATTAAATCTGAAAATGTACAAATTACATTAATTCTCAAATGCTATGCCAATAAGCAACATAACGATCATAGGACATGTTAAAAAGAGAAAAAGAGTGCAAGCTGAATCATTTAGCTCTACACTAAGAATGAAATAAAGATACATAATAATAAGCAGTAGACAAAAAAATAAAATAGCGGACAACATTTGAAATTTGATTTTCGTCAAGAATCACTTGTGAGGTAAGGGATGGAGTAAATGATGGAGGAGTGGTATCTATTTATAGAGCATTTTTGTAAACTAGCCGTTTTTGTACCGTTAACTAGCCGTTATTACCTAGCCGTTATACCTAGCCGTTATACATTTTTGGGTGAAAAAAATACGTATGAATACTGTTCACAAATACGTACGGTTATTGTTCACAAATACGCACTGTTACTGTTCACAAATACGTACAGTTACTGTAGCAAGACACTGTTCACCGACACTGTTCACAAGTCACTATTCTGCACTATTCACCATCTTCAACCTCCGACTCTAAAACTTCTTTTTTTTTTCTCACCTTCCTTTAACTTCTTCACTTTACAACTAACCTATTTAACAATTCTAACCTATCAGAATTATCCTAAGCTTCAAACATGATAAATCTAAACAAAAACAAAAACAAAGATGTAACTCGCGTATGATAAACTAAACTTACCAGCTTTCCAAAGAAAACTCCAATAGCAGGTGTTGGTGAGTGAATGACTTCGCTAACTCTACTGATGGATGTGTAAGGGAGGCAGTCGGTGAGGAATAAACGATAATTGTTTGATTTAAATCGTTGCTAGTAGGTTTAGATTGCGATACAGGTAATAAACAGCTAATAGGTCCAAATAGTAATAAATAACCAAAAATATTGTTATAAATCTTAGTTGTAATAATTACCCAACAAATACCCACAAGTTCCAGAAGACTTCCGAAAATTTATCAAAAATTCCGTTAGAAAATAATGACTCTCAAAATAAATTGGCAACTCAAAACTAATCCTCCATTAATTTCTAAAAATGTTTGAAGTATACAAAAATTACGAAAATTATAATAATACTGTCCAAATCACTCCGAAGTTTCATTAAACCAATTAACCCGGAAAATGCTATGAATGCATGCCAAAATACTTATGCACAATTTAAACCAATAGTTAATAAGTTAATAAGCAAATAACACTCATAATTCGTACTAAATTCCTTTAATATTCTAACCCCTAATTTGGGGCGTTACAACTCTTCCCTCCTTAAGAAATTTCGTCCTCGAAATTCATACCTGATCCGAATAATTGCGGATACTGGGCCTTCATGATTTCCTCTGGTTCTCAGGTTGCTTCCTCAATTCCATGATGTTGCGGAGGACTTTTACCAATAGTCTTGTCTTGTTCCTGATTGTTTTACTTCTCTGGCTAATATGGAAATTGGCCCTTCTTCATATGACAAATCCTGTTGTACCTGAATCTCTTGCACCGGAATCTTATGTGAGGCGTCAGATCGGTATCTCCTCAACATAGAAACATGAAACACATCATGCAATCTGGCCAATTCTCCAGGAAGAGCTAACTGATAAGCTACAGGTCCAACCCTCTTCAGAATTTCATAAGGACCAATGAATCGCGGACTGAGTTTACCCTTTTTTCTAAACCGAAGTATGTGTTTCCATGGTGATACTTTTAGAAACACCTTATCACCTACTTGAAACTCAATATCCTTCCTTTTAAATCAACATAAGACTTACGCCTATCATCGGCGACTTTCAATCTTTAATCGAATAATCTGAATCTTTTCTTAGTATCATCACAATGTCTAACCCGATCATCTTGTTTTCACTTAACTCCGTCCAACATACCGGAGTTTTACACTTCCTACCATACAACGCTTCATAAGGTGCCATACCGATGCTCGTCTGATAACTGTTGTTATAAGCAAACTCCATCAAAGTCGATAATTATCGACTCCGGAAACTCTAACACACAACCCCTCAACATATCTTCCAAAATCTGTATAACTCGTTCTGACTGTCCATCTGTCTGGGGATGAAAAGCAGTACTAAACTTAAGTTGAGTACCCAATGCTTCCTGTAAACTTTTCCAGAATCTCGAAGTAAATCGAGGATCACGATCAGAAATAATCGATAATGGTACTCCATGCAGTCTTACAATCTCATTCACATACAAATCTGCAAGCCTATCCAATGAATAGTCAGAACGAACAGGTAGAAAATGAGCAGATTTGGTGAACTTATCACAATAACCCATACCGCATCATGTTTCCTTTGAGTAAGAGGAAGTCCAGTGACAAAGTCCATGGTAATGTTATCCCATTTCCATTGAGGAATAGGAATAGGATTTAACAAACCAGATGGAACCTGGTGCTCAGCCTTAACCTGTTGGCATGTCAGATATTTTGCTACATAATCCACAACCTCCCGTTTCATACCTGACCACCAGTAATACTACTTCAAATCCTGATACATCTTGTTTCCACCCGGATGCATAGTAAAGACTGTATTATGAGCCTCAAACAATATCTTCTTCTTCAGTTCATCATTAGCTGGCACACACAACTGGTCCTTATAATACAATTCACCATCACCCTGCACAGAAAAATTAGTCTATTTACCTTCCTGAGTAGCCAAGATAAGTTGTTGTAACTTATCATCAGCTCTTTGAGCATTACAAATCTCCTGTCTCAACGTGGGCCTTGCTATCAATTGAGCCATCAAGGCTCCATCGATCCCAACGCCATCCAATCGCCCGATGATAAAGCCGAGATAGTCTTTCGACTTAAGGCATCTGCTACAACATTAGCCTTACCCGGATGGTAGTCTACAATACAATCATAGTCTTTAAATAATTCCAACCAACGCCTTGTCTCAAATTAAGTTCCTTCGAGTAGCGGATACTTGAGACTCTTATGATCAGTAAAATTCTACACCTTTCACCATACGATAGTGTCGCCAAATTTTAAGGCAAACACTCATTTGCAAGCTCCAGATCATGAGTAGGGTAATTATGTTCATGAGTTTTTAGTTTCCGAGAAGCATAAGCAACTACCTTCCCTTCCTGCATCAAAACACAACCTAACCCAATTCCAGATGCATCGGTATACAGAACATACTCCTTACCAGAAGTAGGTTGAACTAATACAGAGCTTCTTGAAGCATACATTTCAACCGATCAAAGCTACTCGACATCTATCGGACCATTCATACTTCCTCCTTTCTTATGAGTTTAGTTAAAGGGATGCTATCACTTGAAAACCCTTAACAAACCGACGGTAATAACCAAATGACTTAGAAAACTTCTCACCTCATCACGTTCCTTGGTGGCTTCCAATTAACAACCGCCTCTATCTTATTAGGATCAACTCTAATTCCTTGGATGAGACAACATGCCCTAAGAATGATACCTCCAAGCCGAAATCACATTTACTCAACTTCGCATACAACCGCCTTTCCCTTGAGTCTGTAATACAATTCGGAGATGGTCAATATGCTCATGTTCATTCTTGGAATAGACCAGGATATCATCAATAAACACGACAACAAACTGGTCCAGATAAGGCCTGAATACTCTATTCATCAAATCCATAAATGCTGCTGGAGCATTAGTTAACCCGAACGACATTACTAGGAATTCATAATGTCCATAACGGGTCCTAAATGCAGTCTTCCGTATATCCACATCCTTTACCCGAAGCTGATAATATCCCGATCGCAGATCAAATAGATCGTCAATCCTTGGCAGTGGATACCTATTCTTCACTGTGATCCTATTTAACTGCCGATAATCGATGCACATGCGCAGTGTACCATCCTTCTTCTTCTGAAGCAACAACGGCGTGCCCGATGATACTTCGGGTCTAATAAACCCTTATCCGAAGTTCACAGAATCGTAACTTCAACTCCTTCAACTCGATGAGAGCCATTCTATACTGTGCTCTAGATATCGGGCGATTACCGGGCATAACCGATAGATAACTCCACTTCTCTCTGGAGGAAGCCCGGTAGTTCCTCGGGAAAACATCTGAAACTCATTCACTACAGGAATATCAAGCAGTTTATCCTTACCACCTTCCTTCTGGGAATCAAGTACAAACGCTAGATAAGCTTCACACCCCTTTCTTAGAAGCTTTTGAGCTTGCATAACAGATACTACATTAATCAGAGCACGTGTGCAACCACCATGAAATACAAGCTTAGACTGGTCGGGCCTCCTCAAGAAAACTGTCTTAGCTTTACAGTGAATTACTACCTGATATTTAGACAGCCAATCCATACCCAGAATCAAATCGAATTCGTGAAACGACAATCTAATCAGATCTGCTGCATACTCACTGCCTTGAATCATAACTGGACAATTCCTAACCACCTGATTCACCAACACACTACTGCCCAGAGGACTAGTTACTTGCATGTCATATTCTAACTGATCTATAAGTATTTCCTTATCAAACATTTCTCCAGCACAGATATATGAATGTGAAGATCCAGGATCAATTAATGCATACAATTGAACCAAAGAGAGAAACCATACCAAAGAATGACATCGGGTGCATCCCGATCCTCACGAGCTTTCGGTCATAAGCCCGAAGTGAAGCGAAGGCACAATGGTCGATTCACGCTTTAAGTCTGAGCTCGGATTAGCCCTATTCTGAGTATATCCGCCTCGGCCTCTTCCTCGACCTCTGTTCCCAACTGAAGCATGCGAAACCTCTCCACTAGCTTGTGCCATCCCCGACTGTCTCAAAGGGCAATTTGCAATCATATGCTCCATACTGCCACAACGGAAACATGCACCTGTAGCTCTCCAACAGACACCCCAATGGTGAATAGAGCAGTGTGGGCACTCTGGAGCACTCAAACCTCGACCCCCAGAGGAACCCCTACTAGAGGCAGTCGGTGTAGGAAAGTTTTGTTGCTTTCCCTCATCATGAGATCTCGAGCAACTCTGCATGCGGATGAACTACCTTCCCGACTTCGTTTCCCAGACCGACCTCCTCTATTAAAGCCTCTTCTCTGACTTCTTTCTTTCCTGATCGTCTCTTGTCTTTCTATTTTTATTGCAGCCTGTACCAACTGATGGTAAGTAACTTGTTGTAACATAGAAAACGCTGCCAGATGCTCCTTGATCGAATCATGCAATCCCTCCTCGAATTGATGACATCGAACTCTTGATCGATCTGATTCAGGGGCATATTTACTGAGCCGATTAAACTCCCGATCATACTCAGCAACAGACAAACTCCTCTGCTTAAGATTCAGGAATTGCTTCCATCGATCCTTTATGTAAGCTTCCGTCATATACTTAGTTCTAAATTCTTGGGCAAAGAATTCCCAAGTCAGAGGCACCGGTAACTGACGACTCCGTAAAACAAATTTCCACCATTCATAAGCAGCTCCCTGAAGAAGGAAAACAACACAGTGAACCATCTGCTCTGTTGGACAACTAATCTCATCCAGTACCCTCTTCACCTTCTCAATCCAGAACTCGGCCCCTTCAGATTCCTCCAGAGATGTCCCGAAAATTCTTGACCCCATACTTCCTCGGTTGATCAATCAGACCTTAGGTGTTGTCATTCGATGTAACAAGGTCATCATATCCTGGGATAGCTTAATCAAAGCTTCTCCTTGAGCTAGAGGAGGAGGTGGAACCTCAGCTTCTCCTCGATTGACCCTTGATGGTCCTGGTGTTTCCGAACGTGTTTGCTCCGGCTGATTACTCTCAGCAACTTCGTCAACAATCTCGTGAGATCCTTCCATCGTAATTTCTAAAGACAAAACATGGGACACCGCATTAGGCCAAAACACAACTTAGACACTCAACGGAAAACAATAGGCAAGCCATGGATAAACCAGAACTGCCTAAACTTGCTCTGATACCAAAAGATGTAACACCCAAATACCTCCTGGGAGGATACATGGATGCCACCCAAGACAGGACAAACAACTCAACACATTTCACACATGCATTTTGAAAAACTAAACACACATATAATACATCTCATAATTTCAGAAACAAATCCAAAGAATATTTACAGGCCCAAACAAATCAAGCAAAATACATTTTCGCACAACATAAAACTCAGACGCTTTTGGCCACTGCAGTTGACTTGTCCCGGTCTTTAATCTCTTAGCTCCGAACCTACACGGGACAAATCCACCGTGCTAAGCATATAGCTTAGTGAGTAATAACTAATCCATATTAATCGATTTCAAGAAACAAAAAGAATGCATTTCAGAACATATTTTATACTAAGCGAGCAGCGAACACGGGGAGATCCTTGAATCGAAATAATCAAGCGGATATCGAATCTGAACAAATCAAACTATAAATCCATGAGCGAAGTGGGTAGCGGACTTATCTGAGAGATACCATAATTAGTATCGGCGGGAGAGACATATGTCTCGATATCGAGACACCAAAGTGTCAAATAACAAGAGCATTGCAGACCCTTCTAGCATGCCTATTTACCTGACTAGGACTTACTTTGTAAAAGCGAACAAGGTCATTTCGGTCATTTCATTTGCGAGGCAAATAGCACTTCCAATAAATCAATCCTAGACATCATCTAGGTTGACCCACAAAATTTAACATTACAAAAATTTACTTACCTAAAGTACTTACACTGAAATTTTCTACCTATATTACGTACTGAAATTACTGACCTGTATTACTTACCTAAATCGCACTTAGTGTTTATTGTCCCGATAATATCTGGCAGTGGTCTTTCCTCTATAATAGGAAACACGGACACAAATTATTATTGTGCTTCATTACTGTATGATAACTACGTATGATGCATGTTCATGACAAATTTTCGGAATTAATCAACAACTCATAGTACCAAATGATCCATGAAGTTCCAGGAAATTAACGATACAGCAAGTATTCAAATGAAAGCAAGTCTTTATTAAATCTGAAAATGTACAAATTACATTAATTCTCAAATGCTATGCCAATAAGCAACATAACGATTATAGGACATGTTAAGAAGAGAAAAAGAGTGCGAGCTGAATCATTTAGCTCTGCACTAAGAATGAAATAAAGATACATAATAATAAACAGTAGACAAAAAAATGAAATAGCGGACAACATTTGAAATTTGGTTTTCGTCAAGAATCACTTGTGAGGTAAGGGATGAAGTAAATGATGGAGGAGTGGTATCTATTTATAGAGCATTTTTGTAAACTAGCCGTTTTTGTACCGTTAACTAGCCGTTATTACCTAGCCGTTATACATTTTTGGGTGAAAAAATATGTATGACTACTGTTTACAAATACGTACGGTTATTGTTCACAAATACGTCTTCATTATCGTTCACAAATCGTCACGATAAGCGTAGCAAGACAATTTGTTCACCGACACTGTTCACAAGTCACTATTCTGCACTATTCACCATCTTCAACCTCCGACTCTGAAACTTCTTCTTTTTTTTTCTTTTTTTTTCTCACCTTCCTTTAACTTCTTCACTTTACAACTAACCTATTTAGCAATTCTAACCTATCAGAATTATCCTAAGCTTCAAACATGATAAATCTAAACAAAAACAAAAACGAAGATGTAACTCGCGTATGATAAACTAAACTTATCAGCTTTCCAAAGAAAACTTCAATAGCAGGTGTTGGTGAGTGAATGACTTCGCTAACTCTATTGATGGATGTGTAAGGGAGGCAGTCGGTGAGGAATAAACGATAATTGTTCGATTTAAATCGTTGCTAGTAGGTTTAGATTGCGATACAGGTAATAAACAGCTAATAGGTCCAAATAGTAATAAATAACCAAAAATATTGTTATGAATCTGAGTTGTAATAATTACCCAACAAATACCCACAAGTTCCAGAAGACTTCCGAAAATTTACCAAAATTTAAATGAAAAATAATGACTCTCAAAATAAATTGGCAACTCAAAACTAATCCTCCATTAATTTCTAAAAATGTTTGAAGTATACAAAAATTACGAAAATTATAATAATACTGTCCAAATCACTCCGAAGTTTCATTAAACCAATTAACTCGGAAAATGTCATGAATGCATGCCAAAATACTTATGCACAATTTAAGCCAATAGTTAATAAGTTAATAAGCAAATAACACTCAGAATTCGTACTAAATTTCTTTAATATTCTAACCCCTAATTTGGGGCGTTACAGTACCCATCAGTTTGAGATCCTCAAAATGATTTTTCTTAATGAGTTTCTTTGTGTATTTATTTTGGCTAATAAAGATTTATTTTTCTATTTGTCTTATTTGTAATCCGGGAAAGAATAATAATTCTCCCATCATGCTCATTTCAAACTCCCCCTGCATTAATGCTGAGAATTCTTCATAGAAAGATAGATTAGTAGCACCAAATATTATGTCATCAACATATATTTGCACTGTGAGTAAATCATTCTCCTTCCTTTTAATAAATAAGGTTTTATTGACCTTTCCTTTTTCAAAATTATTCTTAAGTAGAAAGTTGCTTAACCTCTCATACTATGTTCGAGGAGCCTTCTTTAGACCATATAGAGCTTTGGATAACTTCATCACGTAATCTGGATGGTTTTCATCTTCAAAACCTGGGAGTTGCTTAACAAATACTTCTTTATTAATGTAACCACTAAAGAATGCACTTTTAACATCCATTTGGAACCACTTGAAGTTTCAATAGCACGCAAAGGCAAGTAAAAATCTAATCAATTCCAATTTAGCAACAGGTGCATAAGTTTCATCAAAATCAATACCTTCATGTTCATTGTAACCTTGAGCTACTAGTCTAGTTTTATTTCTTACCACCTTACCATTTTGTCAAGTTTGTTTCGAAATGCCCACCGAGTCTTAATAATTGACTTGTTTTGAGGAAGAGGAACTAGATTTCAGACTTTATTTTTGTCCAATTGATTCAATTTGTCTTTCATGGTTGATACCCAGTTTTCATCAGTGAGGGCTTCTTTAATGGTCTCTGGTTCTATTTGTGAGATGAGAGCCACAAAGTTGTTTTTGAACGATGATCTTGTTCTTAGACTTTTAGGGGGATCTCTAAGAATATATTGATGTGTATCAAGACCTCTCCATTCTCTAGGTGTTTTTTGTTGCATAGGCTTCTGCGAAGGAGCCTGCTCTGTTCTAGCTACAGAGGGGCTTTCTTGATTTTGTAATTCTAAGGGTATTATTAGAGTAGTTTGATTCTTCGATATATTTTTAGGAATCAAAAGATGCTCTTCATCATCTGAATCAACTGTTGTTGTCGATGGTAGTGCTTCATCAAATACCACATGTATCGATTCTTCTATCTTTGTTGTTCTTTTATTATATACTTTGAAACCTTTATTGGCGGTACTATAGCCCAAAAAAATAACTTCGTCTGATCTCGCATTAAACTTTCCAAGATTGTCTTTTCCATTGTTTAGAATGAAACACTTGCAACTAAAAGCTTGAAAGTAAGCAACATTTGGTTTTCTTCCTTTCCACAGCTCATTAGGGGTCTTTTTCAGAATAGATCTTACAAGACATCTGTTAAGAATATAGCATGCCATGGATACTATTTCTACCTAGTATCCATGAGGTAGTCCACTTTCACACAACATGGTCCTGACCATGTCAACCAAATTTCTGTTCTTTCTCTCTACAACTCTATTTTGAGGCATCTTTGGATAAGAGAAGTTATGAGTTATACCATTGTCGTCACAGAATTCTTCAAAATTTCTATTATCAAATTCTCCTCCGTGATTGCTTCGAAATAAAATGATGCAGTACCCATTTTCTATTTGAATTTTTTGCAAAACTTCTCAAACACTTTAAAAGCATCATCCTTATTTGATAAGAAATAAACCCATGTAAATCTGGAGTATCCATCTATTAGAACACAACTATAATGTTTAGCACTAAAAATTTGAGTCCTAGTGGGACCGAATAAATCCATGTGCACAAGTTCAAGTGATTGGCTAGTAGATATCATATTTTTAGGAGGAAAGCTATTTTTAACTTGTTTACTTTTCAAACAAGCCTCACAAACCTGATTGCTTTTGAACTTTAAGGTTAGTATTCCTCTTACTAACTTGTTTTTGGACAATTTTGATAGAATACTCATGTTGGCATGTCTGAATTTCCTGTGCTAGATAAACGAATCCTTTTCTAGATAGACAAAACATTTAACATTTTGTGAGGACATCTCTTCTAGTTGAGCACAAAATATATTATGATTTCTAGGACCAACAAACACAATATTATCATTACGAATATTGACAATTTCTCAATGAGATGCATAGAAAATGACTTTATAATCTTTATCACATAGCTGATTCACTGTAACATCCCAATACCCATGTTAAAGCTAGAATAGTAATTTATGGGAAATTATGAGAAATTAGGAAAATGCACATCATGCATAATTAATAGTGACATACACATTTATTTTGCACATTCGTATGATTGTATATGCATTCATTGACATTTTTGGATAAATTGATTTATAAATAGAAATTGTAGATTTAATTGGAGTGTATGAAATGTAATTTGGCAATTTTCGTACATTTAGGGTATTTTGCAATTTTTGGTGAATTATTTTGAGCTGCAAATTTATTTGGTGATAATGGTTATTATTTCAGAATTTTTGGTGAATTATGGATTAATTATCTTTAAAATTAAATTTGGTGTGTATTAGAGTTTATTCCGCATTTTTGGAGACATTTAGGATATTTTGGAAATTTATCAAAAACAAATTGAGGTATTTTAGACTAGGAAAAATATTGAAATAAGGGATAAATAGAAGTGTGACAATTGTATTAGAAATTAATTGACAAATTGATAAATGGATAAAATCACATGTGACATGTGGACCTATAGCTATGAGACAAATGGTAGTTTATCTAGTGGACAAGTGGAAGACATGCATTGGAGACATGTGTTGAAGCACTAATAAAACACCTAGGCAAAAAAAAAAGAAGAAAAAGAAAAGTTTTACAGCCATTTTTGTTCGGTTTCACCGTAACCATCCACTCCCATTTTCCCTCCTATTTGCTCTTCCCCTTTTCTGGAATTTTGCTGAAGTATAAACAAGTAATTTACATTGATGTTTAAATGTTTTAATAAATGCGTGTATGAATGGTGTATGTTTTCATGGTTGTAAATAAATGCTTGCATGAGTTGTTGTAAGAGGAAGCATTTCGGTGAAGAGAGCATGGAGGTTGAAGTTTGAATTTGGTTTGTTGTAAGTTGTTGAGTTGAAAAGAGGATAGGAAAGTTGGTTTATGCAATGGATGCAGTAGTTAGAAGGTGAAAAAGTGGGGAAAAAATCTGGGTTTTTGGTGAAGAAGATGAAGTTTTGCGTGTTAGAGAGAGAAAAGGGTTGTGGTTGCATGTATGGGTTAAAAACTAGAGTTTTTCATTGAATAGCCTTCAGTTTTTTGCCTATAACTTTTTCATCCGAACTCCAAATGACTTGAAACTTAGACCAATAGATTCCTAAGACATTTTTATTTCTCTCCACAAAAATTTAGAGTTATCTGAATTGACTTGAAAGTGATTGATACGATGAAAGTGTGGAAGTCTGCTGGAATATTATGAATTGGAAAATTTCATGATCGTCTTTCGGTTTTCTAATTATAACTTGAGCTGTAGATTTCAGAATGAGTTCGTTTTTGATTCATAATAAACTAGAGAATATTTTTACAATTTTTGTGAAGAGGTTTAATTTTAATTCTGTCTCTTTGATTTTTAAAATTGGCATGGAATTGAGTTTTAGCTTAGGCTGTAGCACTACCAGGGACATAAAACATGTCCTATGATTATTGAATAAAATGGATTGATTTGGGCCGAATTAGGCTGAATTGTCTTCACCAAAGTTGTAGCTTATTCTCTTAACTTTAAATTGGTATAAAGTTTAAAATTTTTGGATGTCTAAGCTGAAAGATATGAGTTGTAAAATTAGTGGGTATGATCATGGACGAGCCAAAAGTTCAAATGTGCACAGTCTGAGGTATTTTGTGCATAACTCATTGAATACTGAATCATATTGGATGATCTTGGAGGCGTTAGAAACTTAAGACACTGTAGAACAACTTTTTAGAAGGAAGTATTACCTAATTTTGTCATTTACCCTACCAGATTAATTATGCAAAATTGTGAAATCATATGGGTAGAAAATCTGATGTGGTCACTTAGGTTATGAAATTGATTTCACATTGTTGTTTTGGTCCAAATTATAAGTACCAAATGTTATCATGAGGGCTTTGATATCTGATCGGTTTGATGATGAAAATTTTAATAAGATATCCGAAATTGTCATTGAGCATGCATTGTGCATACTTTCCATATATTGATGTGTATAAAAGAACACTTGTATATTTGTACAAAAATGTGATATTTGTGAATATGTTGTGTATGTTTTAGAGGAGCCAAGTGGACGCCAGACTGACATTGCTGGACCATCTAGGCAATAGCATATTGGAGCGTTCTGTGAGTCAACCTAGATGATTTCCTAGGATTGATCTGATTTGAATTTAATTTAAGTTATTACATTTCCAATATTATTAAAATGTTTGTGAGTTGATTCTAGATTCCGGACCTGAGGTCCGAGGAGTTTGATAGTTGGGCATGTATTGAGAGTGTTTTTGACTTGATATAAAATTTTGACATTTGATTCTTCATGAAAGTTGAATGCCGGACTTCAGTCCGATGACTATGAAATTTTGCTCGAACATTTGTATGAGATATATGAGATTTTCTGAATTATTGTTGCATTTCATAAAATGCATGCTCAGATAAAGATGTTGTGACTTGAGTTGCCAGTATGAAGCGCTTCCACGTAGAGCTTTGCTCCATGATTTTCTGATTTTGTGCGTAGAGTTATGCTCTGTGATTCTGTTTGATTGAGCCTTATGGGCTATTATTTGAATAAGTTTGTGATAGGCACTCGGTCACAACAATAAGAAAGAATGTGAGTCTCATGCATATAATATGAAATGATTTGCAAAGCTGAAACGAATGATAAATTGTTATAATCTATTTGTTGTACTTGGCTCTATGGATTGTGAGATTATATGATACATCATATTGTGCGAATATTTGGCGTGTATACATGATCTGAATGAATATATGTGAGATATGTGGTATGTGTTTGTAATCCGGTGAAATCATCAATGATGGTTCACTCATTAAGTTCGCAAAACTCTTAAAAATTGCAACGTGGTTTTTAGGTACGAGACAGGAGACTTAGTTCTTAGACAGGACTAAAGGACCCCTTTGGATTTTGTTATGGATCAGAGGTCTGTCAGCTGACTCCAGGAGTATCGTGTTTTGTATTTTGTTGTATTTTCGTTAGAAACTTTATGAGGTCATGTAAATATTTGTCTAAAGGAAATAGTGTAAACTTGTGTGGAGTAGTGTAATGAATGGTTTTAAAATTTAGTGGCTTTCGATTATGTTAGATGATGCCATGTATAATTTGGTTTTGCTTTTGCTCTAACATGCCATTATCATAGGATATATACTTAAATATGCTTGAATGATTGAGTATGTATCATGTGGTAGTGGGATGTCGCATTTTTGGTATCAGAGCATGGTTTGACATCTTTAGGGATAAATATGAGTGGAGATGTGATAATTAGTGAGATATTTCGCTAATGATCACAACTTTTTTTTGTTATAGGTCACCTTTTATAGGAGATCCAATTCGTGAGTCAGTTGACATGGAGTCCGTAGGAGTCAATTTAGAGTCTCCTGTACCTGAGTTTGCTCAGATGCCACCGAGAATTCCCGTGAGGCGAGAAAGACGATATGATAAGTTGAGAAAACAAGGGGCAGTGGACTTCTACTGAAGTACAGACCCGGTTGAAGCAGAAGGGCGGCTGGAGTAAACTGAAAGAGTGTTTGACCAGATGGACTGTAAGGTAGATGAGAAATTCGATTATGCTGTCTCACTCTTGCAAGGTCCAGCATATCAGTGGTAGAAAACTATTCTGGACAGTACCATCAAACCTTGTAGTTTGACTTGGTAGGATTTCCTGAGGGTGTTCTGTGAGAACTACATGCCGAAGGTTTACTTGAATCGAAAAATGAAAGAATTTCTAGATTTGAAGCAAGGTAGACTCACAGTAGCAGAATATAAGATCAAATTCAATGAGCTAATGAGATATGCAACTGTATTGATCCCAACTGAAGAAGAAAAATGTAGACGATTTGAGGAGGGCTTGAACATGGAGATCAGAACGAGAATAAACATTTCTAACTTGAACAATTTTACTGAACTCCGAACAACATTGATAAGAATTGAACAATTGTTGAAAGATGGTCAGGCAGAGAGCAGACAGGAGGGTAAAGGAAAGAGAAAGGATGAATCTCATGCTGATTCTGGCAGAAGCTTCAGAAAGTGTCAGAACAAAACATCTCGATTTCAGTCTAGATCGAGACAATCTGGATCTCGAGGAAGAGGTAGATTTGATCAGTCTGGGGGAGGCAGAGGACAGATGTCTACTAGTCAATCGCACCAACTGCCTGAATGTGAGCACTGTGGTAAAAAGCATAGTGGTGAGTATTGGCAGGTAACAGGAGCATGTTTTCTATGTGGCTCATATGAGCATCAGATCAAAGATTGCCCTGAGATCTCAGAGTCCCAGTCTGGAACTAGAGGAAGAACTATGACTGAGACTTCAGTTAAGCAGAGTAGAGTTGGCAGACCTGCACAGAGAGGTAGAGGTAGAGGCAAAACACAGTCGACAGGACCTAGTGTCAGGATTGAGGTACGGAGTAACCAGCCGCAATCTCAGGCCAGAGTTTATGCCATCACCAGACAGGAGGCACAGGACTCCCCAGATGTGGTAGCAGGTGTGTTGACTGTTTTTAATTTTGAGGCATATGCACTGGTAGATCCAGGATCTACTCATTTATTTATCACCCCGCATCTGGCATATAGATTGCATTGTGAGCGTGAGACACTAAAATGTGGGTTGGTAGTGAGCACTCCAGTGGGTAGTACAACAGTGATTGGTGAGGTATGTAAAAAATGTATAGTTCGAATTGAGCAGGCAGAACTAGAAGCTGATTTGATCATTTTGCAACTGAGAGAGATAGACCTCATCTTAGGCATGGACTGGCTCACTGCTCATAGGGCAGTGATGAATTGTTATATGAAGGAGGTAGTGCTTGAATCCCCTAATAAGCCGAGAGTGGTGTTTCGAGGAGTTAGTCAGGTAGTGCCAGCCAGACTAATTTCATTTTTGAGTGCTTTAAGGTTGATCCGAGTTGGATGTGAGGCTTATTTAGCCCATGTGGTGGATACCCAAAATGAACAAAACATTCAAGACATTCCAGATGTTAGGAAATTTCTGGATGTATTTTTAGCTGAACTACCAGAATTACCCCCAGATAGGGAGACAGAGATCACTATTAATATTGTTCCAGGTGCCGCTCCTATATCAATTCCTCCATATAGGATGACGCCTGTTGAACTGAAGGAACTGAAAAGCCAGTTACAGGAGTTGTTAGATAAGAGTTTTATCAGGCCTAGTGTATCACCTTAAGGAGCTCCGGTATTGTTTATAAAGAAGAAGGATGGCACTCTGCGATTGTGTATTGATGACAGGCAGTGGAATCGGATAATAGTTAAGAATAAATATCCACTGCCGAGGATTGATGATTTTTTCGACTAGTTACAGGGAGCTTAGGTGTTCACAAAGTTAGACTTGAGATCGGGATATTATCAGCTAAGGATAGCTGAGGCAGATGTTCCTAAGAGTGCATTTAGAACCAGATACGGGCACTTTGAGTTTTTGGTAATGCCATTTGGATTGACTAGTGCTTCGGCAGCTTTTATGGCATTGATGAATAAGGTATTTCAACCTTACTTAGATCAATTTGTAATTATTTTTATTTATGATATTTTGGTTTACTCGAGGTGTAGAGAAGATCATGTAGCACATCTGAGATTGGTTCTTTAGACAATGAGGGAGAAACAGTTATATGCCAAGTTCAACAAATGGGAATTTTGGCTTGATCGAGTAGTATTTTTGGGTCACATCGTGTCTGGACAGGGCATTCAGGTGGACCCAAAGAAAATAGAAGCAGTAATGAGATGGGAGGCTCTGAAGAATGTGTCTGAGATTCAGAGTTTCCTTGGATTAGCTGAGTATTACAGGAGATTTGTCGAGGGGTTTTCACTGATTTCAGCCCCTTTGATAAAAATTCTGAGAAAGAATGTACCTTTCAGATGGAGTGATGATTGTCAGAGGTGTTTTGATGAGCTAAAGCATCGGTTAACTTCAGCACCTATGTTAGCTATCCCATCGGGTTCTGGAGGTTATGTTGTATACAGTGATGCGTCACATCAAGGTTTAGGATATGTACTCATGCATAATGGTAAAGTAATAGCATATGCATCGAGAAAATTGAGGCCCTATGAATTTAATTATCCAGTTCATGATTTGGAACTTGCTGTTGTAGTGTTTGCCTTAAAAATTTGGCGACATTATCTTTATGGAGAAACTTTTTAGGTATTTACTGATCATAAAAGTTTGAAATATCTGTTGAGCCTGAAGGAGTTGAATATGAGGCAGAGAAGATGGATAGAACTGTTAAAAGATTATGATTGTACAATTGAGTACCATCCCGACAAAGCGAATGCTGTAGCTGATGCATTAAGCAGGAAGTCAAATAGCAATGTGGCACAAGTACAGTTATCGAGGTCACCGAACCTAGCTCAGTTAAGAGCATTAAATGTTGATTTGAATTTGGAGCTGAATGATACATTGATAGCTACCTTGAAGTTGAGACCTGTTTTGGTTGAACGAATTAAAGAGGCTCAGAGCAGAGATCCAGATTTAGTGAAGTTAACTGAGAAGTTGAAAGTGAATCCAGATTCTGAGTTTTAAGTGAGAGATGATACCTTGAGGTTAAAACAAAGACTATGTGTGCCTAATGTTGATAATTTGAAAAATGAGATTTTAGATAAAGCACATTTAGCAGCTTATGCTATGCATCCTGGTACTACCAAGATGTATAACACGCTCAAACAATATTACTAGTGGCCTGGTATGAAAAAGCAAGTAGCAGAGTTTGTGTCTAAATGCATAATTGGTCAACAGGTCAAGGTTGAGCATCAAGCTCCGGTAGAAAAATTACATTTGTTACCTATTTTGGAGTGGAAATGGGAACGAATCACGATGGATTTTATTATGGGTTTGCCTAGGACTCTGAGGCAGCATGATGCCATTTGGGTCATTATGGATAGACTGATCAAATCGGCTCATTTCTTACCAATGAGGGAGAATTATTCATTAGATCAGTTGGCTCGGCGATATGTGGATGAAGTTGTGAGGTTACACAGGGTTTTAGTGTCTATAGTTTCGGACAGAAATCCTAGATTTACCTCAAGATTTTGGGGTAGTTTACAGACAACTTTGGGTACCAAGCTGAATTTCAGTACAGCTTTTCATCCTCGGATAGATAGTCAGAGTGAGAGAATTATCAAGACTGTCGAGGATATGCTCAGAGCTTGTGTTTTGGAGTTTCAGGGAGCATGAGATAAGTATATAACTTTGATTGAATTCGCCTACAATAATCAGCATCACAGTAGTATTGGTATGGCTCCATATGAGGCGTTGTACGGCAGGAAGTGTCGTTCGCCTTTATACTGGGATGAAGAGGGTTTAAGAATTGTCAAAGGCCCAGAGTTGATTCATGACACTGTTGATAAGGTTAAACTGATTCGTAGCAGAATTAAAATGGCACAAGATAGACAAAAAAGCTATGTAGATCAGCACAGGAGAGATATGGAGTATCAAGTTGGTGACAAAGTATTCTTGAGAGTATCACCTTGGCGAGGTGTACTGAGATTAGGCAAGAAGGGTAAGTTAAGTATGAGGTATATTGGCCATTATGAGATAATTGAAAGATTTGGACCATTGACTTATAAGTTAGCCTTACCTTCAGAAATGGCTCAGATACATAATGTGTTTCATGTAAGCATGCTTAGGCGATATCGGTCGGATCCAACTCATGTGATACCAACTCAGGAGATTGAAGTCTCTAGTAATATGAGCTATATAGAAGAACCTGTTAAGATCATTGGCTATCAGAATAAGCAATTGAGGAACCGGGTGATTCCAATGGTGAAAGTCCTTTGGAAGAATCATTCTAGTGAAGAAGCCATGTGGGAAACGGAGGAGCACATGAGGAATCGGTATCCCTACTTATTTGGTCATTCAGGTAAGAATTTCGAGGACGAAATTTTTGTTAGGAGGGGAGAGTTGTAATATCTCGATACCCATGTTAAGGCTAGAATAGTAATTTATGAGAAATTATGAGAAATTAGGAAAATGCACATCATGCATAATTAATAGTGACATACACATTTATTTTGCACATTCATATGATTGTATATGCATTCATTGGCATTTCTGGGTAAATTGATTTATAAATGGAAATTGTAGATTTAATTGGAGCGTATGAAATGTAATTTGGCAATTTTCGTACATTTCGGGTATTTTGCAATTTTTGGTGAATTATTTTGAGCTGAAAATTTATTTGGCGATAATAGTTATTATTTCAGAATTTTTGGTGAATTATGGATTAATTATCTTGAAAATCAAATTTGGTGTGTATTAGAGTTTTTTCCGCATTTTTGGAGACATTTCGGATATTATGAAAATTTATCAAAAAAATTGAGGTATTTTAGACTAGGAAAAATATTGAAATAAGGGATAAATAGAAGTGTGACAATTGTATTAGAAATTAATTGACAAATTGACAAATTATGGAGTGACAAATGGATAAAATCACATGTGACATGTGGACCTATAGCTATGAGACAAGTGTTAGCTTATCTAGTGGACAAGTGGAAGACATGCATTGGAGACATGTGTTGAAGCAATAATAAAACAACTAGGCAAAAAAAAGAGAGAAAAAAAGAAAAGTTTTACAGCCATTTTTGTTTGGTTTCACCGAAACCATCCACTCCCATTTTCCCTCCTATTTGCTCTTCCCCTTTTCTGGAATTTTGTTGAAGTAAAAACAAGTAAGTTACACTGATGTTTTAATGTTTTAATAGATGCATGTATGAATGGTGTATGTTTTTATGGTTGTAAATAAATGCTTGCATGAGTTGTTGTATATAAGAGGAAGCATTTCGGTGAAGAGAGCATGGAGGTTGAAGTTTGAATTTTGAATCTTGGATTCTTGGTTTGTTGTAAGTTGTTGAGTTGAAAAGAGGATAGGAAAGTTGGTTTATGCAATGGTTGCAGTAGTTAGAACGTGAAAAGGTGGGAAAAAATATGAGTTTCGGTGAAGAAGATGAAGTTTTGCGTGTTAGATAGAGAAATGGGTTGTAGTTGCATGTATGGGTTAAAAACTAGAGCTTTTCATTAAACAACCTTCAGTTTTTTGCCTTTAACTTTTTCATCCGAACTCCGAATGACTTGAAACTTTAACCAATAGATTTCTAAGACATTTTCTTTCTCTCCATAAAAATTTAGAGTTATCTGAATTGGTTGGAAAGTGACTGATAGGATGAAAGTGTGGAAGTTTGCTAGAATATTATGAACTGGAAATTTTCATGATCATGTTTTGGTTTTCTAATTATAACTTGAGCTGTAGATTTCAGAATGAGTTCACTTTTGATTCATAATAAACTAGAGACATATTTCTACAATTGTTGTGAAGAGGTAGAATTTTAATTCTGTCCCTTTGATTTTCAAAATTGGCATGGAATTGAGTTTTAGCTTAGGCTGTAGCATTACCAGGGACAGAAAACATGTCCTATGATTATTGAATACACTGGATTGATTTGGGTCGAATTAGGCTGAATTGTCTTCACCAAAGTTGTAGCTTATTCTCTTAGCTTTAAATTGGTATAAAGTTTGAAATTTTTTGATGTCTGAGCTGAAAGAAATGAGTTGTAAAATTAAAGGGTATGATCATGCACTAGCCAAAAGTTCAAATTTGCATAGTCTGAGGTATTTTGTGCATAACTCATTGAATACTGAATCATATTGGATGATCTTAGAGGCGTTAGAAACTTAAGACACTGTAGAACAACTTTTCAGAAGGAAGTATTACCTAATTTTTTCATTTACCCTACCAGATTAATTATACAAAATTGGCCCGAAATCATATGGGTAGAAAATCTGATGTGGTCACTTAGGTTATGAAATTGATTTCACATTGTCTTCTTTTGGTCCAAATTATAAGTACCAAATGTTATCATGAGGGCTTTGATATCTAATTGGTTTGATGATGAAAATTTCAATAAGATACCCAGAATTATCATTGAACATGCATTGCGCATACTTTCTATATATTGATGTGCATAAAAGAACACTTGTATATTTGTACAAAAATGTGATATTTGTGAATATGTTGTGTATGTTTTAGTGGAAGCCAGACTAACATTGCCGGACCATCTAGGCAATAACATATTGGAGCGTTCTGTGAGTCAACCTAGATGATTTCCTAGGATTGATTTGATTTGAATTTAATTTAAGTTATTACATTTCCAATATTATTAAACTGTTTGTGAGTTGATTCTGGATTCCGGACCTGAGATCCGAGGAGTTTGATAGTTGGGCATGTATTGGGAGTGCTTTTGACTTGATATAAAATTTTGACATTTGATTCTTCACGAAAGTTGAATGCCAGACTTAGGTCCGATGATTGTGAAATTTTGCTTGAACATTTGTATGAGATTGTGATATATGAGATTTTCTGAAATTGTTGCATTTCATAAAATGCATGCTCAGATAAAGGCGTTGTGACTTAAGTTGCCAGTATGAAGCGCTTCCATGTAGAGCTTTGCTCCGTGATTTTCTGATTTTGTGCATAGAGCTATGCTCCGTGATTCTGTTTGATTGAGCCCTATGGGCCGGTATTTGAATAAGTTTGTGATAGGCACTCAGTCACAATAATAAGAAAGAATGTGAGTCTCATGCATATAATATGAAATGATTTGCAAAGCTGAAACGAATGATAAATTGTTATGATTTATTTGTTGTAATTGGCTATGTGGATTGTGAGATTATATGATACATCATGTTGTGTGAATATTTGGCTTGTATATATGATCTGAATGAATATATGTGAGATATGTGGTATGTGTTTGTAATCCGGTGAAATCATCAATGATGGTTCACTCATTGGGTTCGCAAAACTCATAAAAATTGCAACGTGATTTTTCATGTACGAGACAAGAGACTTAGTTCTTAGACAGGACTAAAGGACCCCTTTGGATTTTGTTATGGATAAGAGGTTTGTCAGATGACTCCAGGAGTATCGTGTTTTGTATTTTGTTGTATTTTCGTTAGAACCTTTATGAGGTCATGTAAATATTTGTCTAAATGAAATAGTGTAAACTTGTGTGAAGTAGTGTAATGAATGGTTTTAAAATTTAGTGACTTTCAATTATGTTAGATGATGCCATGTATAATTTGGTTTTGCTTTTGCTCTAACATGACATTATCATAGGATATGTACTTAAATATGCTTGGATGATTGAGTATGTATCATGTGGTAGTGGGATGTTGCATTCACACTCAACATATTATGTTTGAATCCATCAACAAAGAGAACATTATCAATATAGGTAGAGTCAGAATTAACATTTTTACCAACTTCGGTGACCTTTGTTTTATTTTTGTTTGTAAAGACAACATTACCTCTGTCTTTCCTTTCAATATAGTTGAAGTGCGATATTTCACCTGTCATATGTCTCGAATAACCACTATTAGTTATCCATTGATTTTCTCTTGTCTCTGTTTTAAAGTATATCTGCAAAAAAAATTTATCTCATTTTAGGTACCCAAATATTTATGGGTCCTTCCGGGTTAGTATTTTGATCTTTCAGTCTCCAAACATATATCTGAGATAATTTCTTTTTATGAAAATTATAAGAATGACTAATGTGACCATGTTTACTATAGTAATCGAATAAAATATATGAATGATAATTGTTATGATTCTTGCCACTTAGCAGGTTCCTACTGTTTTGGCTATAGCTACTGCTAGATTTAACAAAGAGGTTTTTGTATGGCCTGATATTGTTATTTTCATTGTATACTACTCTGTCCTTGCCAAAAATGCATTTACAGCTTCCAAACAATGCATTAAGATTCTTCATTCCATCAACGAAATTTTCCAGATCTTTCTTTAGAGATAAAATCTTTCCAACACTTTTCTTCTTTTCAAGTTCTAAGGCGGTGACTTTTTTTCTAGCTGTTTTACCATTTTAGAATCCTTTTTAATAGCGTATTTTTAGCTTAGCTACTCTTTCTTCTAAAGCTTCCTTTTTAGAAACCTTTTGCTCATAGTCTATCTCAAGAGGCATATTCTTGGTCACCAAATTTTTATTCATAGATTCTAATAATTTAATCTTACTATTCAGAGATGTATCATTGCTTTTGGACTTCTCAACATGTTTGAAGTACTTCACCGTCAACCTTTTGTACTAATCATACAATTCATGATATGCATTTTTCAATTCGTCAACTTCAATATCAAAGTCAGAATAATATACTTCCGTCTCCTTATTCAGCCATGAAGCAAACGTTGTTGACTTTTTCTGGTTCTTCATCTTTAAAGTTTTCAGAATCCTCATATGACCAGGACACAGTCATCATTTGCTTTTTGGATTTTTTGTTTTCTGACTTGTCCTTTCGAAAAAGAGGACATTATCGTCTTGAGTGTTCAGACTTCTTACAATTATAGTATATAATTTAATTGTTTTGTGCATTGCTATTGTTGCTACTGTCTTTTGAAATGAACCTGTTGTTTCCGATTTTTTTATTTCCTTATCTTTTCTTCATCAATTTCTTTTTATAGAAGCAGCCATATGTTTTGACCATAAAGTTGAACTCATCATCTCCATCTATTTGTAACTCAGTATCACTTTCATCACCATTTGATTCGTCAGTTGCTTCAATGTCATTCATTTTCTGTAGGAAGATCCTTCATCTTGCCTAAGCTCGGTTTTATGGATCATCATATTTTCTCGTAGCGAGTCAAGTCAAATAATGTCTAAATATTTTGTCATTTCTAAAGTTGTCACCTTAGGTCTCCATTCTGTAGGTAGTGACCTCGGAATCTTTGTTACGAGCTTGTCATTAGGATATATCTTTCCCAAGTTCTTTAGGATCATAATGATGTTGTTGAAGTGTTCGAAGATTTCGTCTATGGTCCCTCCCTGTTTCATGCCAATAGTTCATATTGATGCATTAAAAGACTTATTATTTGCTTCTTTACCTCATTCGTTCCTTCAAATGTGACTTGAAGTTTGTCCCACATTTCTTTTGTTGTAGAGCAGTAGGATATCTTTTCATATTCTTTTGGAGACAACGCACATATCAGGTGATATTTACCTCAAAATTTAGTTATGGATTTCTCCTATCAACATCATACTTCTACGTTATTGGAAGTGCGAATTGTAGCACCAACTTTAATAGCCTGCCACACATTGATATCCATATATTGGAAATATATGGTCATTCTCTCTTTTTAATACGAGTAGTTGTTTCCATTGAAGTAAGGAGGCTTTGAGACGGATTGTTCTTCAAAACTTCTCAAGGTGTTTGCTACGATCTATCACGTGCTGTAAAACATAATAAATGTGAAACCTCACTCTGATACCAAATAATAAAACAAACACACGCAATAGGGGTGAATTGTGTGTACAAAAATTTTTCGCAAGTTATTTCAGCTCAAAATGAAATGATGGGAGCCTGCTTATAATTAATAAATTAGGAGTCTGTTGTGTGATAAGATCATGTTTAAACGAAAGGAGCATGTTAAACGATAAGACCTTTTAAACAACAAGAGCCTGCTAAACGAAAATTTTTGTTAAAAACAATTTAAAACAGAAGATGCCTGTTCAAATGAAAGGAACCTTTAGCAAGTTGAAAATTGAAGGAGTCTACTATAAAAGTAAAGGAGCTCTTGTTGAAATAAACACATACACAATATAATGCGAAAATATAAAAGTTAAGAGAAGAGAGAGAAGGATGCAGTCGATTTATACTGGTTCGACTTACAACACAAGCCTACGTCCAGTTCACAAGTATCCAACTTGAGTGTTTCACTATAAAAATTGAGTATTAAAATTGACGAGCCTCTCCAAGATCAAAAGTACATATTTTTCAAGGTTCTCCAACCTTTCACCCTAGAAGTATATAACAAGCTTTCAAAAAGTCCACAGAAAAACAAAATAATAATTTCTCTTTTGATAGAGCGATTTCACTTTCTAAAGCACAATAGTAATGATATGATTCTCAATAGTATAGATGCTGCTCAAAATGTTTCAATAGTCTGAATATATTCGTTTTATTTCATAAGTGCTATTGCTCTTCCTTAAATAGTCAAAATCTTTAACTAGCTGTTGCTTCACTCACATCTTTAGTCAACTAGATGGATTTAACTCTGAATAACTTTGATGTCATCTTTGTCAAAAAACTTTTGAAACTAATATATGACTTTTATAATTAGTAGGATTCTTTTGGATAAACCATTTCTAATAAGGTAAGTTCATAAAGAAGGTTTATGTAAGAGAAAACGTATTTATTATTATTTTATTTCCTTTTGAAAATAAAACGTTAATTGTATAAGGAAATAAATCTATTTTGAATTTTGCAAAATTATACAATTATCTTCAAAATTGTTAAAAAGAAACTTTGAGCTAACAGAGTATATAAGATAAAGAGACTTAAGCAAAATTTGAACAAAAATTTGTAAATTTTGATAAAAGAGAATTTTAGATAAATAAAATTATTTTTTAAAATTATTTTCATTAAATTATGTAAGTTTAAAAGGTTATCATTGTTAATTTATTGTGAATTAGATTGACTTATAGGATTCAGGGACGGAGCCACATGTAGCCTTGGGGAGGCATTGGGCCCTCCAAGGTTTTTAATTTTTTTTAATATATATATATATACATAAATATATAAAAAACGGAGTTAGTTAAGGGTCAGTGATATATTGAGCCCCCTAAAATTTAAAAAAATTAAAATTCAGGCTCCCCTACTCTAATTTTTTGGCTCCGTCACTGATAGGATTGGCAAGCCAGCTAACAGGGCCGCCCAACGAATTGAGGATGACTCAAAACATATATGCTTAACACATGTGAGTGGAATGTTGTTTAAACAAAGGTCGACCCTTCTATGTTGTCTAACTAAAAAGCTGATAGACGAGTGGGCGAGACAGAAATGGGGGGTCATGGTCGTGGAAAAATACGACTCCCATTACCTTGATTCGGCGAAAAAGACAGATTCAGCAAGATATGCCTTGCTTGCATTAAGATTTAAAACTTGTCGTTCAAATATTCAGTTAAATTGAATTCTATTCAAACAATAAAACAATATTATTTTAGTAATTAATTGGATGTTATGTTTTAAAATTTTAAAATATTTTTAGCAAAGTTTGATTAAGTAATTTATAAAAAGTATAAAACATAAATACAGAGATTTACAAGTTATAGCATCAAAATAATGGTTAAGCTTATAATTTGTAATTATAAAATTAGGAGTTAAAATTTATTAAAATCTAATAATCATTAATCTTATAAAATCTAAAAGACAACCATAAGCAAGACAAAAATGACCTGCATGCCCCAATAAAATCACTCATTATTGTTATTTTAAAGAAGTTTTAAATTAACTTTGAAACCATTTATGTCCAATTAGGAGTTAAACTTTATTAAAATCTAATATAAAAATTCACCACTTTGTTCTCTAATAACCAAAATTTTATATGAGTTTTAAATACAATTTTAAAAATTTTAACAATAAACAAGATAAAGTTTTTTAAAATATCATCCCTTGATTGGATAAAGGTACCTTGAAGCTTTAGTTAAAAAACCTTACATAATAAAAGTACGTTTCTCTTTTTAATATAAAATTTATCTATTTTAAATATAAAGTTTCAAATTATTTGTCTAATAATATACTTTTTTTTGGATTCGAACAAACCTCATAGGCAGGTTAAGCGGGCACACCTCTCCGAAAATTCAACTGACGTATCACCCTACAAGCGGGCCAAGCGGACGCACCTCATCATTGGAGGCCTAACTAGTTCTCCACCTACAAGTAAAACTCTGGCTATCCTAAGTTCTTACAAGAGAGGCTAACATGGAATTGAACCTGGGACCTAACCGAAGCCAAATCTCGCTCGTCTAATACTATACTCATATTAGTAATAATAGAAAATATTTATTTTTCAAGTTCTATAATATGAAACACTATCATTGGTTAATTTTTAACAAATTGCGACGGAAGTGATAATAAAAAAAATTCAAGAAAATATTTGAATTACAAATTACAATAATCCATTTTCCAGCTGTAAAAAGTGGTTCAATAATTCATCAACCATACTTACTTTGTTACCATCAGAAATATCCATCTTTTAGGAGAAGCGATGTCCAACTTTATCTCGTAAGTCCATGTGCTTCTCCTCCTCTAAAGATTGAAACTTGAGTCCCATTTTATTGATTGTCTCGATCACTGATTGCAATAGCCTTCTCTTACTAGTAATTGTTGTTCTTGAGGTCTTCCTACTGGTTGGACACCATAGTTGCTAAATATTAGTACTTTACTACTAATTTGTACGAGTTGTTATACTTTCAACTTTTTTTATATTTAAATCAAATTATGGAAAACGTTTCCAAAACAACATAATAATTATAATCGTAATTGTGTAAATGTTTAAATATTATTGTAATTTATAGTAACTACTTTATATACAATTCTAGTTTTATTTATTTAATATATAATTATCATAATCTTAATTAAAATATTATTATTAATTTAAGACCTCAACTTATGAACATAAATAATGTTGTTATCAAAACCTAGAAAAGACATTGTGGCTCAACTCAAAAGAGCATTGGTCAAGAAAATAATATATCATCGACTTGCCTATTTTATGAGACGACTTTGACTAATTCCAATCTAACTAAAAATTACACTTGAAAATTATTACGTGTTGCTGTTACCGTCCAAAATGGTAAATTGACAAGTCAAGTCTATTGGGCCTAGCATTATAATATTGAATGACTAACAATTCACGTCTATACCTAACTAGTTGAAAAGAATGTCACCGATTTTGTTTACTCTTAATCAAAATTTATGCTTCACTATGATCAAAATTAGAAATTATATTAAAATATCAATATCAACTATAATAAAATTACAATGGTAACTTTAATATTTCAAATGAAAATAAATATATAATGTTTAAGATAAGCAGAAATTGTTTTAAAATAAATTTTATTTCTATTAACGAATTCAATTATTTTGAAAATCATATATTTCACTAAAAATAAAAAAATTAATGAAGCTTGAAGACAAATACATTTCAATCTCAATTATTGAAGCGAATACCTATAAAGTTAATTGCGTGAAACTTGATAATGTCATTCATGCCTCTCATATAGTAATTGGATAAGAGAGAAGTGATTTTGACTCATACTTATAAAGTTAATTGCCTACAACTTGATCATGTCATTCATGCCTCTCGTAGTCATCGGATGAAAGAGAGGTAGACTTGGAGTCAACTTGGATATCCTAATTATATTTATCACTCTCTATCTTTGGTTGGTGTCCTTAAGAAATACGTATACTAGACTTGGAGTCAACTTGGATATCCTAATTATATTTATCACTTTTTATCTTTGGTTGGTGTGTTAGAATATTTAATGTCACATGTGACTTATGATTTTAAGTCCTATAAAATAAAGAAACGAAGATAATAATTATTAGGTATTAAATTATGGATCTCAAATAGGTCAAAAACTCTTACACTCTCTCTTTCAAAAATGAACCAACATAATAATTGATGAAGGAAGGTATAAGTTTCAGGAAAAAAAAAAAACTTCTGAAAGTGTATCTGAATCATTGAAGATAAACATCAAAGAAAGAAGAAAAGTGAGAATCCATATCTTATAAAACAATATAAACCAATCTATAAAATTTCTTTCAATTAGTACTAGAGCGATGGTGCTATTGTTGTTTGCCGTCAACCGTCATTGATGTTGTATTTGTGATGACCTTTCTTGTCTCCCGTAAATGTCTTACTGTATTTCGATGATGATATATAATGGATATGGGTTCTGTGTTTACTCTTGATAAATATGATTGTTTAAAAGTTAAAGAAACGAAAACGAAAGTTCTAGCCTTTTATATGAATTTCTGTAATGGGTATTGGTAAAATGTTTTGAGATTGGGAAAGGAAACGAAACTCAACCATTTGATTTTGGTCTTTACTTCCTGTAATGTCTTGATGATTTTGGCTGAAGTATTTAAGTTTTCTCGTTCAATGTAAAAGACATGTTTCAGTTATGGGTTAGAGTGAGAGTAAGCCACAGTAAAGAGAAATCATAATTGGTTAATCAAATAATGACATTAATTGATTTTTTTTGGTTGATTTTTTTTTTTGCATAATATAATTTTAGAAATTTGTGCCATATTATTTGTTTTAATTGGTACTTTGAATATTTATATTATGCCATGCTTGGAATTAAAATTTTCCTATTATTTGTTGCATATGATACATGACATAGTAATTTAGCATAGTTTGTTAGTCAACAAAGTGACCAAACTAATTAAATTAAATTTTGTCATGTATGATAATTGTCCAACTAAATATTTATTGAATGGACAGCTTGTTAGTCATCAAAGTGGTCTAGCTTGAAAATTAATCATTTAATTGTAAATGTTTAAATTGTTCATTATAATATGATGCTAAAATGACATAAAGGTTAAACTAAACAATCGAGATTATTAATTATAACGCTATGGTGGACCATTGCTTATAATTAATGACATTAAAGGGACTTTATCAGCATATTCGGTTAATATGATTGTATATCCAAAGATAACATGTATGTTGATTAGAATATGATTGATTGTCCATTATAGTGAACTATATATATACATTATAATAGGTTACAACTATATATTTAAATTTCACCCAAAGGAGAATTTAAATGCATAATCAAAGCGTATTAGTTAGTTTAAATACATTTAGGTTTACTCAAAACATTAAAAAGTGAGCTATATGTTGTGTTTGCAGCATCTATTAATTTGTTTGCTTTATGAAATGAGCTAATCAAGTTCAATGGTCTGAACTACGCTGACTGGTCCGAACAAATCTAGCTCCAACTGGGTGTAATAGATTTGAACTTGGCCATAATTTCAAACGTAAGGCCCGCAACCATAACTGAGACTAGTTCTGAAGTTGACAAGTCTTATTATGAAGCTTGGGAATAGTCTAACAGACTGAGCTTGAATTTGATGCGAATGATGATCGCAAAAAATGTAAAGTTGTCAATGCCTAAAACGGACAATGCAAAGAAGTTCATGTTAAAACTTAAAGAATATTCCCAATCTGATATAGCTGACAAGTCTATAGTAAGGACTTTAATGAGTGAGCTGACGACCAAAAAGTTTAACTGGTCACAGCCTATTCATGATCATGTAACACATATATCAAATCTAGCTGCAAAGCTGAAATCTATGGGGATGGTTGTAAATGAGTTTTTTCTTGTATAGTTCATTATCAACTCACTTTCTCTTGAGTTCGCCTAGCTCTAGGTGAATTATAACATTATTAAGGAAAAATGGAACTTTCAAGAAGTTAAGGTCATGTTGGTTTAGGAGGAAGGGAGATTGAAGAACATGAAAGAACACTCCATTCATCTCACATTTCATCAAGAAGCTAGTAGCAGTAAGAACAAACCAGGAAAGAAAGGAAAAGATAAGGACAAAATTCTCAGCAAAGTTAATAAGGGTCGAATCCATAAAGATAAAAGGTGCTACTTCTGCAAAAAGTTTGGTCACTTTAAGAAGGTTTGCCCTAAAAAAAAGGCCTAGTTCGAAAAGAAAGGTACATATTATGTCTTAGTATGATTTGAATCAAACCTTATTGAAGTGCCTGATAATACCTGGTGGTTAGATTTTAGTGCAACTACTCATGTACCATATGTTAAACAATGATTCCTTTCAATCCAGACCATAAAAGGAACTAAAAAATGTTTATATAAGGGGAACAAAATGAAGGCACGAATAGAGGGTATTGGGACGTACATATTGATCTTTGATACTGGGTGTCACCTGGATCTAAAAAATTGTCCTTATGTTCCTGACTGTGTTAGAAAATTAGTTTCTGTTGTAAAGTTAGATGATGATGGTTTTAACTTTAAGATTGAAACTGTGTATTTTCTTTATATAAACGCAAGTACTATTATGGTTCTGGTACTTTAATTGATTGCTTATATCGTTTCAATTGTGATGTTAATTTTGCTGAATCTCTGTTTCATGTTGACCATATTATAGGAAATAAATGTGGTGCACAAAAGGAATATTCTGCTTTTTTGGCATAAAAGATTAGGTCATATGTCCAAGGAAAGGGTACAGAGGTTAGTGAAAAATAAAATCTTACCTCAGGTGGATTTTGCTGACTGGGATATATATGTGGATTGCATTAAAGGTAAGCAAACCAAACATATATCAAGGAATCCAACCACAAGAAGTAATGAATTACTTGAATTAATACACACTGATATCTGTGGTCCTATCGATGTTTTCAAATCCACTTGACAAGTATCAAATACTATCACAGATAAATCATTTCTTAGTTAAACAATTCAATCATATAACGACATTCACACAGCTTTGCAAATCATTCAATGAATTCAAATTATTTACGGATGCTATATATATAAGACTCACATTCATTTTTATATTGTTGTGACTATGTGCTTTTATAGTATCCCGAATTATCGAGCTCAGTCAATCAATTTGTAACTCATTGATCACAGTGAGCCATAGGCTTGAACCACATATGCGGGAGCTTAAAGATCTTATCAGTAACAGTATCAGTAACAACATCAGTCACAACTCCTTTATATTACATGCATTGGAATGAAGTGCATGTCACAATTCAATCATCAAATTCAATCACTTTCATTTACATGTAATATAACAGTATATCAGTCATAATATCAATTACAGTAACAGTCGCAGCAGCAGTAGTCATCGAACTAAGTCCGACATTCAACTTTTCAGCTAAGAATCAGAAAATCATTCAGGCAAACACATTCACATTCAATCAGCACTTCCAATATCATTCTCATGCATCAAAACACCTCGGACAAATATTGTCTGGAATCTAGTACAAAATCTAGTACACAATCAGTACAGTTCAATAAGATAGCAATACAGTTCAATAATGTACAAAACAATAAGGTGAGACCATCTTAGGTTATTCACAGTATGCTCCAAACAGTTATTGCCTTGAAGCCGCGGCAATGTCTAGATGTTGTCGTTCAAAACGCTCCTCTATACAGACAATACATTCACATATCAGCGAAAAGTATTTCATTACCTTTATTGATGACTTTTCGTGATATGGTTATATTTATCTACTACATAAAAAGTCTCAGTTTGTGGACATCCGAGATATGTTCGCTAATAAGATAGAAAGGCAGTTAGACAGAAAAGTAAAGATAGTGAGGTCTGATAAAGGTGGTGAATATTATAGAAATTTTGATGAAAATGAACAATGTCCAGGTTCATTTGCAAAGTTTCTTGCAAGTCGAGGAATATATGCGCAGTATACAACGTCTGGTACACCGCAACAAAATGTTGTAGCTAAAAGGAAGAATTGTAATCTTATAGATATGATTAGGAGTATGTTAAATTATAGTAGTGTACCTTTATCATTGTGGATGCATGCGTTAAAGACCGCTGCACTTAATAGGATTCCTAGTAAGACAGTTCCTAAGGCACCTTATAAACTGTAGATAGGAAGGAAACCTAGTTTACTAAATCTTTATATTTGGGGCTGTCCGACAGAAATAAGGTTGTATAATCCACATGAAAAGAAGCTTGATGCAAGAATCATTAGGGTTGTTTCATCGGCTATCCTAAAAAATCAAAAGGGTATAGATTTTATTGTCCTAATCATAGTACGAGAATAGTTAAGTCTGGTAACACTCGGTTCATTGAGAATGGTCCAATCGGTAGGAGTGGAGAACTGAGAAAAGTGGATATTTACGAGAGTCAAGTAGAAACTACTCCAAGTCGAGTATAAACTACTATATCAAATGTGATCCCACCGACTATTACTCCTCTTGTTGCATACGCAATATACTAGAACAACAGAATAATGTCCCAATTCCACAAATTGAACATATTAATGAAGAACTAGATAATGATGTTCAACTTACAAACGATCAAGTGATACCATAAGAAGTAGCATTACGAAGGTCTGTAAGGCATAGAAGATCAACTATTTCAAGTGACTATGAAATTTACTCACTTGAACATGAATGTGACTTAAGTATTGATCAGGATCTACTCTCGTTCAAACAAGCCATGAAATGTAACAATTCTGAAAAATGGTTCAATGCTATGAAAGAATAGTTGAAATCAATGGATGACAACAATGTCTGGGAATTAGTTAAGTTATCGGAAGGTGCAAAGTAGGTGGATTGTAAATGGGTCTTAAAGACAAAACGTGACTTATAAGGCAACATTGAAAGGTATAAAGCCAAACTTATTGCCAAAGGTTACACTTAAAAGGATGGTATTGACTATAAAGAGACCTTCTCTCCAGTTTCAAAGAAGGATTCTTTAAGAAGTATTATGGCCCTAGTGACTCATTATGATTTAAAGCTTTACCAAATGGATGTGCTTTTCTAAATGGTGACTTGGAAGAAGAAATTTATATGGATCAACCAAAAGGTTTTGTGACCACATGAAAGGAACGTTTAGTGTGTAAGTTAAATAAGTCACTATATATACTGAAGCAAGCTTCCCGACAATTGTATCTTAAGTTTAATGATATCATTACATCTTGTAGTTTTGTATAAAACATTGTTGATCGGTGTATCTATATGAAAGTTAGTGGGAGCAAGTTCATTATATTAGTCTTATATGTTGATGATATCCTTCTTGCTGCTAATAATATGGTTATATTACATGATGTAAATAATTCTCTCTCTAATAATTTTGAAATAAAGGATATAGGGAAGGCATCCTATGTGATAGGAATTGAATTATTTCGTAATAGATTACAAGGATTATTAAGATTGTCTCAGAAAGGTTATTTTGAGAAAGTATTAGAAAGATTTCAAAAAAAAAAAAACTCCATAGGGATAGTTTCCAATTTAGAAAGGGACAAATTTAGTCAAATGCAACGTCCACGAAATAATTTGGAATGTAAGAAAATGGAGTCTATTCCTTATGTATCAGTAGTTGGGGCTTAATGTATGCTCAAACATATACTCGGCCAGATATCAGTTTTGCTGTCAGAATGCTAGGCTGATATCAAAGCAATCCTGAAATAGACCACTGGAAAGTTGCAAAGAAAGTTCTTAGATGTTTACAAGGCACAAAGGACTATATACTCACATATAGAAAATTAACCCATCTCCAAGTGATAAGTTACTCGAATTTAGACTATACCAGTTGAGTAGACTCATGAAAATCTACACTCGGTTATATGTTCCTATTAGCTTGAGGAGCAGTTTCGTGAAAAAGTGGAAAGTAATCTGTCATTGCTACTTCTACTATAGATGTTGAATTTATGGCGTGCTTTGAGGTCACGGTTTGTGAATTGTGGTTGCGGAACTTTATCTTATGTCTTAGTATGGTCGACAGTATTAATAGACCGTTAAAAATTTATTGTGATAATTTTGCAGTTGTTTTCTTCTCTAAGAATGACAAGTATTTAAATAAATACATGGATTTGAAGTATTTGTTTGTAAAAGATTGTATTTTTCTTACACCTTATTTTTAAGTGGTTAAACAATCATAATCCTTTTTTTTAATTTTCCTAGTTCTCTTCTCTTACAAGTTTAGAAGAAATTCCTCTTCTCCAAAATTAGGTTACTGTCGTAAACTTAGAGTCCAAAACAAGTAATTAATCTAAGCCTCGACCAACGATTCTATCACTTAAGAATAGATGAAACTCAATCATATAAAATTATGTTAAATTCAAGACTTAGGAGAGGAAATAAGTTGAATGTCAATTTTAATATGGGGATTAAAGATTTTTCTATATTTCAATTTTAAGGATTGGGTGACTGAGATAAGAAAGATACGAATTGTAAGTAAGAGTTATTATTGGTCTTTTACTATGAAACATTTTTTAATTTTTATATTATTTATGGAGTGTGTGTTTTATTATCTAATTATCAACTTTAAGAAAATTTGAGGTAATTCTTTTAAATTTGACTTAATAAAATGGAAATTAAGGGATTACAAACTACATCATCTTATACTTTCAGTTTCTTTCGATATTTAAATTAAATCATGAAATATGATTCCAAGGAGTATATTTATTGTAATTGTAATTGTATAAATGTTTAGATAATATTGTAATTTATAGTAATTACTGTATATACAAATATAATTTTATTTATTTAATATATAATTACCATAATTAAATATTGTTGCTAATTTAAGACTTTGATAAAGATCATAAATGATAATTCCCTCGTTATGAATCGTCTAAATTTGTATGGCTTCGGCCTGGGAAAATGATCCGCATAAGTGCAACTTTTGGATATATAATTACTCTGTCAAGTAAGCAAATTTGTTATCAGGAAAAGACATTTGTGGTTCAATGCAAAAGAGCACAGGGTCAAGAAAATAAACATATCATCCTAAGAGACGACTTGGGCTCAAAAGTCAACCGAATATGAACATAAAATTTTAGGTTCTTTTGTCCAACAAATTAAAAATAATACCTGAATGTTTGTTAGGACTATAAAATTTAAAGTTTTATTATAAAGAAATTTTAATTTCTAAACTTCAACTTGAAATTATAATACATAAGTAAAATTTTTCAAAATATGAATTATGTTAAAAAATAAGTTTTCAATTTTACAAAAATAAGCATAAATTAAATTATATTTTAAAAAATAATCATGTAATAATTTAAAATTAATATTTAATAATTTTAGTGTTAAAACTATCAAATTTTATTAAACAAATTTAATAATGGCAGTCTCAAAATAGCAAAGATTGATTAAAAATTTACATTTGATAAAAGTATTAATCAAAACTTCTTATTGTCTCAATTTCTAAATTCTAAATAAACCTCACATGTTATCTCTTTTAAAAAAAGAAATATTTTTTGGACTATTTTTTCTGCTTTTTCTAATTTTATTTCTATTTGTACCGCAGTAGATCTCTTTGCCGTTGTATCAAAAGACGAATATCTAACACGACGAATATCTAACACACTGCATTCATTTTTTATTGAAATGGAAGTCTTAGTTTTATTCATTAAAAAGGATAAACTTGTCTGATTAGCTATGGTTAGAAGATGCAAACCAAGAACTCATGTCTGTAATAAGAAAAAGGAAAACACACTCCATACTTGTAATGAATTATATAATTATTTAAATTTGAAAAATCTTATAATCAGTTATTCTTCATCCGTAATAATTAATTAACGCCTAATTTGAATAACCATTTTATGATTATTTTGAAGTATATGTATTATAATTTTTTTGGCAGATATTGATTGTGAATATAAATATAATATTATATATAATAGAAGTGTTAATTCATCGTAATTATATTGAAGTAGATTTAGATTCAGCTATCTCATGCTATTAATGCCTATATAAGGCACTCCATACTTCATATAAAAACATGAAAAAATATATTAAAAAAACAGAGCAAAACAATGCTCTAAAGTTAGGAAAAAATTTCTTTAAGGATTGGTGAGTGACAAAATAGTGAGGTTAATATGTTTAGGTTGGGAAACATCTTGTGAGCCAGTATTTGGGTTTTATCTCTGTATACCTATTATTTGTAATAGTGGAATAATTATTCTGAATTTTGTCTATGGACGTAGCCCAAAATTAAAAGTGAATCACGTTAAATATTTTCTGTTTATTTTGTTCATTTTATTTTTCTTTTTCAAACAATACACTCGTTGCGCCCAACAAGTAATATCAGAGTTGTGCTTTCATTGAAGGTATTTTTTTAAAAGAAGCACGTCATAAGGAAGATAAAATTACAACGATTTTTTGACGTGATCCGCTCAAAAAGTTGATGTAAAACGACAAAGGCGATGAATAGTATTCTAAAGTTTTTTCAAGAGTTTGCAAGGTGACAAAACTGTAGTAATAGTAACTAAGTCCCACGTACTATTTACAGTACTATTCACAAGTTACTATTTACTGGGTCCTATGAAACTATTCCAATAGGGTTTGACGATACTATTCCGGTGAACACTATTCACAAGTTACTATTTACTGGTCTCGTGGTGAAAATTTAGAAGATATCTTTTCTACCAAATTTTGACATCTTTATTTCATCTTTGAGGTCGGTTTTCTCAACTTTGGCTTAATTTGGCAAATGAAGGTGAAAATGATCAATCTAAACGATATGAACTACTGTATATGACAAACCAAGATGAATAATCTCTTGATGATTACAAAGATGCATTTGCTAGTATTTTCAACAACTAAAGTGGAGGAAATGTCCAATGAAGATTGGAAGTTTGAGCATGAACGAGCGTGTGGTTATATTCAACAATTTATCGATGATAATGTGTGTGTTCGCATTTGTAACGAGACTCATGCAAGAGCAATGTGAAATAAGCTAGAGCAATTATATGCTTCAAAGACTAGCAACAACAAATTGTTTTATCTGATAAAATTGATGTAGGTAAAGTACTAGGAGGGTACTTTTGTAGCTGATCATTTAAACAATATGGAATGGATGGTTGATCAGTTATCAAAGATGGGCATAAAGTTTGACGACGAGGTGATTGCTCTAATAGTATTAGCTTCATTACTAGAGTCTTGGAAGACTTTAAAGATGTCTTTAACAAATACTGCACTAAATGACATCTTAAATATGAAGTCTGTTAAAAGCAATATACTAAATGAAGATATGAGACGTAAAACATAGTATGTAGCCTCTTCATCACAATAAGGTGTTCTGCTTATAGAAAATAGAGGAAGGAGTCAATCCAGAGGTCCACAGTCCAAAGACAAGAGCAGAGGAAAGTCAAACAGATATGCAAATATGGAATGCTATTACTGCAAGAAGAAAGGCCACATTAAGAAATTTTGCCGAAAGTTTAAGAAAGAAAAATGCAAAGATGTGAAGAAAGAAGAAAGCAGTGATGATGAACAAAGTAACATTGTTGATGTATTTAACCTTATTATTAATACAGAGATAGTCAGCCTGGTGTCGCAAGAAACAAGTTGGATGGTTGACAGTGGAGCTACTGTTCATGTTACATCTCATAGACAAATTTTCTCATCTTATACACCTAGAAATTATGGTGTTGTTAAGATGACAAATGGAAATCTATCAAACATTGTTGGCAAAGGAGATGTTTCTTTAGGGACAGTGAATAGTTCAAGATTGTTGCTAAAAGATGTCAGGTACATTCCTAGTATGCATCCGAACTTGATTTCTGTAAACAGGCTAGGTGATGAAGGTTACCGAAATACTTTTGGAAACGAAAAATGGAAGCTTATTAAGGGCTCCTTAGTAGTGGCCAGAGGTCAGAAGCACTCAAGACTATATATGATGCAGGCAAAGTTCTCTAGTGATGTTGTCAATATAGTGGAAAATGATAATACAATTGATTTTTGGCATCAAAGACTAGGCCACATTGGTGAAAAAAGGATGACTTGGCTTGTAAAAAGGAATATGTTATCTGGTCTAAACCAGATACATCAGAAGAAATGTGCAAATTGTCTAGCAGGGAAACAAAGTGGGTTTTTTTTTCTAAAGTTCTCCTCCATCCAGAATAAAGAATGTTCTAGATCTGATTCACTCAGATTTGTGCGGACCATTGCTAAAGCCACTTGGTAACGCACAATACTTTATGACTTTTATTGATGATCATTCCAGGAAAACGTGGGCCTATACTCTGAAGACTAAAGATAAAGTGCTAGATGTGTTCAAACAATTTCATGCCTCGATTGAAAGACAAACTAGAACGAAGCTGAAGTGCATCCAGACGGACAATGGCGAAGAGTACATCGGATTATTTGATGCTTACTGTAAGGAGCAAGGTATTTGACATCAAATGACACCACCAAAAACACCACAACTGAATGGCATAGCTGATAGGATGAACAGGACTTTGATGGAAATAGTCAGATGTTTACTTTCACATTCAAATTTGCCTAAGGCATTTTGGGGTGAAGCTTTACTTGCAGTTGTGCATGTATTAAATCGTTCATCATGTGTTCCTCTCCAGTATGAAGTTCCAGAAAAGGTGTAATCAGGAAAAGATGTTTTCTATGATCATTTACAGGTCTGTAGTTGCAAGGCCTTTGTTCATATTCTTAAAGATGAAAGGAAAAAGCTTGATGTCAAGACACGACAGTGTGTATTCATTGGCTATGGTCAAGATCAATTTGACTATAGGTTTTATGATCCAGTGCAGAAAAAACTTATCAAGAGTTGTGATGTTACGTTTGTTAAAGATCAAACTATTGAAGATATCAGTAAGGAGGAGAAGGACGTTCCAAGATCCGAAGATGACTCAACAAGCTTCCGATTGAATCCTCCAACAGTGGTGCCTAGACAAGTTGGAGATGAAGTGTAGAATGATCAGCTAGAAGCTGATAATGCAGATTCCCCCAGTGAAGTTGAACCAGAGGATGATGATGGTGTTCACATTCAACCACCATCACCTGAGGATTCTCCAGTCCCATTACGAAGATCTAGTAGAAATAGACAACCATATACTAGATATCCAGTTGACCAGGATGTAATGTTAACTAACAGGAGAGAACTAGAAAGCTTTGATGAAGCCATGAATGATGAACGCAAGAAGAAATGGAAAGAAGCCATGCAAGATGAGATGAAATACTTATATGAGAATAAAACATTCAAGCTGGTGAAGTTGCTAGAAGGCAAAAGAGCATTAAAGGATTATTGGATGTTCAGAATCAAGCATGAAGAACACAACAACTATCCTCGATTCAAAGCAAGATTAGTAGTCAAAGGATTCAACCAAAAGAAGGGTATTATCTTTGACGAGATATTTTCACCACTGGTAAAAATAAAATCCATACATACAGTGCTATGGCTAGCCGCAAGTTTTAATATGGAGGTTAAACAAATGTATGTCAAAACTGCCTTCCTACATGGAGATTTGGAAGAAGAAATATATATGAAGCAGCCAGAGGGTTTCGTAAAAAAAAGAGAAGGAAGACTATGTTTGTAGACTAAAGAAGAGTCTATATGGTCTAAAACAGGCACCAAGAAAGTGGTATGAGAAGTTCGAGTCTGTTATGGAGGAATAAGGCTATAAGAAGACTACTTCAGATTACTGTGTATTTATAAAGAAATTCTTTGGTGATAATTTCATTATTTTATTGCTCTATGTGGATGATATATTAATTGTTTGTAAGAATGTTTCTAGAATCAACAATATGAAGACACAGATATATAAGTCTTTTTTCATAAAAGACTTGGGCAAAGTAGATTCTTGGCATGTAGATTATCAGAGACAGAAGCGTCAAGAAACTATGGTTGTCACAAGAGAAGTACATTGATAAAGTACTTCAGAGATCCAAACTGGATAAGATAAAGTAGTTAGTTGTCCTCTTGCTAATCACTTTAAATTGAGTTCTAGAGAGTACCCTTTTACAGATAAAGAGAATGAAGAAATATCCAGAACTTCATATGCTTTAGCAGTTAGAAGTTTGATGTAAGCGTGGTTTGTACACGGACAGATATTGCTCACATAAGTTGGAGTTGTGAGTCGTTTCCTTTCAAATCCTGGAAAGGAACATTAGGCTGCAGTCAAGTGGATTCTCAAGTATGTTCAAGGGTCATCCAAAATATGTTTACATTTTGGAATAGCAAAACATGCGTTAGCTAGTTACACAGATACAGATATGGCTGAAGATGTTGACTCGAGAAAGTCTACATCAGGTTACTTGATTAGTTTTACTGGGGGAGCTGTAGCATGACAGTCAAAGTTACAGAAGTGTGTTGCACTTTCTACAACTGAAGCAAAGTTTATTGCAACAATGGAAGCCTGTAAGGAGTTACTATGGATGAAGAAGTTCTTTAATTAACTTAGTATCAAACAAAAATAGTATCAACTGTTTTGTGACAGTCAGAGTGCTATTCACTTTGGTAAGAATGCCTCTTTTCACTCACAATCAAAACACATTGATGTGAGATATCACTAGATGAGAGATGAAATAATTACAGTTAGAAAATATCTATACTGATGAAAATGGATCAGACATGCTAACCAAGATTTTACTAAAAGGGAAATTCGAGTACTGTCGATTAGTAGTAGGCATGATAGAGCCCTTTATATAATCGGAAGGGGGAGATTTGTTGGATATGTGTCCCTCACATAGAGGGACACCATTTTTTCAACAAATGCAGCACTGAAATTGAAAAAAAGGAAAGAACACAGATACCTTTACAGTTGTCTCACGCGATGGAGTGCCTATATAAGGCACTCCCTGCATCAAACAGCACGAAAAATACAGAGAAAAACCAGGGCAAAACAATGCTCTGAAATTAGGAAAATTTTCTTAAAAGGTTGGTAAGTGACAAAATAGTCAGGTTAATATTTTTAGGTTAGGTAACATCTTGTGAGCCACTATTGTGGTTTTATCTCTGTATACCTACTATTTGTAATAGTGGAAGAATTATTCTAAGTTTTGTTCGTGGACATAGCCTAAAATTAAGGGTGAACTACGTTAAATATTTTGTATCTATTTCGCTCATTTTTTGTCTTTTCAAACAATACACTCGCTATGCCTAACAAGAAGAATAACATAATGTCATATTGACAAGAAAAAAGGATATAACTTTTTTATATAAATCTAATAAATAGATTACTAATTAAGTTTTATATTTAATCATTTTCATAATTTATAATTCTCTTAAGACTGAATTATAATTATTTAATCATTTGTTTGTTTGAGAGTGATTAAAAGTGAGACTGATTAGTATTAATTAACTATGATAATTAAGGAAAATAGTTATAAAAATATTTTAAAATTTATTGCAAAATTAAGCATATTAATTTCAAATATAATCAAATAAAATTATAGTTGCATGAGTTGAATTGAACATAAAAGTGATGTAGTAGAGACCCAATTACAAAACTAATTCCAAGAACATACAAATTCCAAGTGCAATTACATAATCGTTAAGCATTGATTAATAATCTATTAAACAATTTTCGAATATATGTAATATTATATATTTCGAATAAATTATTTAATAAATTAATAATTTAAATTTCTAATATGAGGCACAATCCCCAATCACAACTTGATCACAACACTTTGGGGTGAATAGGCACAGAAGAGATTTTCTACCAGGTGACCCACGCGAAGGGAAATTTGCTTTTGCTTCCACCGGAGAGCTTTATGGACATAAACCTCACCATCAAACAGTATAATTGTTATCGAGACATGGAAAAGACTTTTGTGACTCATCTCATGGGGAGTTGGCCAAGACGAGACGACTTGGACTAGCAAGTCGACTAAATATATAAAAAAAAAGGATTATAAATTTTAGGTTTTCTCAATCATCAAATTTAAAACAATGCTATTATTTAAAATATTAAATTCATAATTTATCCTTTGAACTATTTGTCGTTTCGCTTAAAAATAGACTTGAAGATTGTGGTTTCAAATCCTTTGAACTTAACTGCGATGACAACCACAAAATTGTGTTGTACTCAATGTTTTAAAAACTGGACCGGTAACTGAACTAGAGAAGCAATTGATTTAAGAGTCAATAGTTCAACCGGAATTCAACCATGATCAAACCAGTGACTAATAAATATATAAAATTTTATTTTATATAATATATATATAAGATAATTTTTAAACATACTATTTAATTATTTATTTATCTAATTGTAAACTTAATTTCAACCTTTAAACTTTAAAATATACAATTTTTTAAAAGTTCGCCAAATACAATACAAAATAAGATAAACAAAACTCACTAGTAATATTTCATCAAAAAAATAAAAAAAATCACTAATCATAATATTCATTCAAGTTAAAATCGTCAAAATCAAGACATTTTAAATGAATCGGTCGGTTCTTTCTTTCACCGGTTCAACGACTTTTACCAGTCCGATCGCAAAATGAACGGGTCAATCACTCGAAAAAATATGGGCTAAACCGGATCGTTTCATGCTCCAGGTCTCGGTTTGATTTTCAAAACACTAGTTTTTGAAAGAAAATTAAACCCGAAATTCCAGATTAATTTCATGATTAATCTACAAAAATAATTAACCCTAGAATTACAACATACTATATTCAATAATTAGATTGATAAATACCTGAAAATTGGGGAAACATTGAATCCATAATAATGCTCTGGAAAGCGACGTGATAGAGAGATGCGGAGGATTTGCTATTGCTATTTTGAATCCTTAATCAGCAAAATCGCATACAGTTTCAATGGGATAACTGTATTTTAAAGGTTGGCTAGCAGTAGGGCCTCCTGTGCTTTATAATACATGGGTCAAGCCTACCCATCATAGCAAGCCCATGAACACAGACCCAATGACACATTAATGAGATAATTAACAAGCCCAATTTCCTTGACATCAAATTAATCAGGGTTTGTACAAAATTATGTTTATTATGCTAGTCCACAAAATAAATAATAAAATTCTATCATTCTCCCACTTGGACAGCATAACAAACATCAATGAATAATAGAACAAATCCCCAAATCAATATAACAATATGTGGCCACAATAGGATGTAAAGGTAAAACCAACAATCTCTCAATCATAAGTCCAAAATGAGGTTACAAATATCTCAACAATATAGAAATCAGACCCGATAGGAGTACTGATAACATATATGCAAGATATCCATACCTTGATGACCTAAACAAAATGTGTCATAAGGAAATGTACACAAAATGGTAATCCGTTTGTGCAATTCCAAACAAAATTGCCTAAGCATCCACTCAGGATGCCAATTGAGATTTAACAAAATATCTCAGAACAACAAGATGAGACTTGGTACAAAATGTCTCCAACAAAATGTCATATATATACAAACCAATGTTTTAAAAATCGGACCGAACATTAAACCGGTCGAAGGAAAGGTTTAAGGTTTAGAGGTTCAACCGGTAGTGAACCGCTATAAAACCAGTATATAATAAATAAGAAGTAAAACTTATAAGAATAAGTAAAAATAAAATATATTATTGAAATAAAAATACATCAATGCCTATTATTATATAATGAATTAATAATAAATAAATATAAGTCTAATATAAATATTAAAATAACAATAAAAATTAAAATTATATTTATGAAGAAGGAAAGAAACCGATGAATAACAGGGATTAAATCTTCAAAACCTAAAAGTACAGATTTTTTCTGTAAAACAAGAAAAATGGTGTTTGCCACAGAAACTACATCAAAACTCATGTCAGATCTGAACCCAGAAACGCGAAATGAGAGTATCGTTGATGAGTTATACAAGGCATTGGCGGAAGGCGACATGAACACCATTGGCAAGCTGTTGACAGATGACCTGAATGGTGATTTCATGGATCTCACCGCTGCGAACACATGATGAGGATGCTCACCGGCGATTCAAATACCACGACCAAATTCAGGTTCGTGCCGAGAAGCATAGAGCAGAGATTAAATACACCAAAAAAAAACTACCTTTTCTTTGCAGATCTCTTGAGCAAATCCATGGCGATCAACATGAATAACACAGTGATGTTGTCGGGATCACCTGGAGGCTCTCTTTCTGACCAACCCCTTTTCTCTTTAGACTTATCCTTCCAACATTTGTTTCTAATACAATCCTCTGAGCATCTGATTTCTCCTCCTTTAAGAGCATGCCTGCTTATCCCTTTCGACGTAGCTACTGATTTCGACGCCTGCATGGTCTACCTGTCTTATCAACTTCCAGAATTTTCGACCTCACGCTTCTGCAAATTGAGTAACTGATACGTGATACAGCTTCTCAAGTTACCAGAGCTGCACGGACGAAGTTTCATGTCAGAGTCCAGGCCAACCTAGTATTCTCTTACTCACCACCGTCTACGGTTAATGCTCGTACCGTGACAACGGAGGATACAATGATATTGGAGGAGATGTTTGCCGGAGAACCGCGTGACCGAGCAGGTGCTTCCAGTACCAAGGATTTAAAAATGGATCGAACCGGACCGTCCGGTCTGACCAAAAAAGGTTAAACCGGCTGGTTTTTATACAGAGAGGTTAATAGGTAAAACCGAACAGAACCAATAACTGGTTTAGACCTTTTCTGGTCGGACAGGACGGTCCGAACCGGTTTTTAAAACATTGATACAAACATTTAAATATATCTGCGCAGTATCTCAACAAAATATATGGCAATAACAATAATAGCAACAATTATATGCAAAAGTCTTTATACTGAATAAAAAAATAGTCAAATACAATGTTGCTATCAAAATAACATAAAAGATATACTCCCACTAATCCAAGGCATCAAAAGATCTAAATAGATCCATATGGGTTACATGATTCACAAAAGCCTTAACAGTCAAGCCTTTGGTTAGAGGATCTGCCACCATAAGGTCGGTGGGTATATGCTCTATATGAGTCTGAAACTCCTTAACCTTCTCTCTAACAAACATATACTTCGTATCAAAATGCTTTGAACGCTTAGAGTTCTTGCATATTTGAGAGAAGCCCACCACAGCAGAGTTATCACAATATATGGTTAGAGGTCTAGAAACACTCTCCACAAGATGAAGCTCAGAAATGAAATTCTTCAACCATATTGCTTGTCGAGTAGCTTCATAACAAGCCACATACTCTGCCTCCATAGTTGAAGTTGCTGTAAGTGTTTGTTTAACACTTTTCCATGATACAGCTCCTCCAGCAAGCATAAAGATATATCCTGATGTGGATTTGTGATCATCAGGGCAGCCACCATAATCAGAATCAGAATAACCTGTCACCTCAAGGTGATCAGACATCTTATAAGTGAGCATGTAATCTTTAGTACCTTGTAGGTACCTCAGAACTCGTTTCACAGCTTGCCAATGACCCACACCAGGGTTACTCAAGTATCTCCCAAGTATACCAACAACAAAAGCAATATCAGGACGTGTACAAACTTGAGCATACATAAGACTACCAACAGCAGAAGCATATGGGACCTTTTCCATCTCTGACTTATCTTTATCATTTTGAGGGCATTGGCTATTCGAGAGTTTGTCACCCTTTTGGATGGGTGCACTGTAAGGATTACAAGTCTTTATGTTGAATCTATTCAAAATCCTTTCTATATATCTTTTCTTAGACAAACTAAGAACACCACGAGATCTATCACGATGAATTTCAATGCCCAGAACAAAAGAAGCATCACCAAGATCTTTCATATCAAAATGAGCTGTCAACATTTGTTTAGTCTCAGAAAGAAAATCCACATCATTACTGGCTAAAAGAATATCATCAACATATAAGACAAGAATAATGAATTTTCTCCACTCTTCTTCAAGTAAATGCATTGATCAACAACATTTTCCTTGAAGCTAAGAGAGCAAACAATTTGATCAAACTTCAAATACCATTATCTGGAGGCTTGCTTCAGCCCATAAATGAATTTTCTCAATTTGCATACCATATGTTCCTTACCTTTCTCAACAAAACTAGCAGGCTGATTCATGAATACATCTTCATACAAATCACCATTCAGGAAAGCAGTTTTCACATCCATTTGATGGAGCTCCAAATCAAAATGAGCAACTAAAGCCATCACAATACGTAATGAATCTTCAGTAGAGACCGGTGAACAAGTCTCTTTATAATCTATTCCTTCACTCTGGTTATATCCCTTTGCAACAAGTCTAGCTTTGTACCTTTCTATCTTGCCTCTAGCATCACGTTTAGTCTTAAAGACTCATTTACACCTAACAGTCTTACAACCACTGGGTAATTCCATCAAATCCCAAACGCCATTCATACTCATAGAAGCCAACTCATCTTCCATGGCTGCCAACTATTGTGAACTACGAGAACAAGAAATGGCATCCTGAAAAGAAATAGGATCTGAGTCTTCAACTAAATTGAATTCATGCTCCTCCAAGTAAATGTAATAGTCTCTGAATTTAGAAGACTCAGCAGATTTAGGAATCCTTTCGAATCTCCTTGGTGGAACTACAACCATATCTGGGACTTCAGAATCAATGCCAACCTGTTGAGGAATTTCGACATTATTTCCTGATTCAACAACATCATCAGGAATCAGAGGAGTCTGAATCTCCTTAGGATGAAAAACAATAGGTGTAGGAACAATAACACGATCCTCTCTAAAATCAACAACACGAGACTAGTGCCTTTCATTATATTCCATGTCCCCTTCAAAATAGACAGCCTGATATGATTCAATGACTCTAGTAGTGTGATTAGGACAATAAAATCTTGAATCTCTTGAGCCAGTATAATAGCCAATAAAGTAACCTGAAATAGTTCTAGGATCAAGTTTCTTCAATTGAGGATTATAAATCCTTACCTCAGCCTTATAGCCCCAAACACGGAAATGCTTCAAATTAGGCTTCTTTCCTGATATCAGCTCAAAAGGAGTCTTTGGTACAGACTTACTAGGCACATGATTCAGAACATAAACAGCAGTCCTCAAAGCATCTCCCCACAAAACTCTGGTAAGGTGGAGTGACTAAGCATGCACCTAACCATCTCCATAAGAGTACGATTTTGCCTCTCTGCAATCCCATTTTGTTGAGGAGTGCCAGGCATGGTATATTGTGCCTCAATTCCACAATCCTGCAAGTATCTAGCAAAAGGGTCAGGGTTTCTTCCAGTTTCATCATACCGACCATAATACTCACCACCTCTATCAGATCTTACACATTTGATCTGCTTCCCAAGTTGTAATTCAACAATATTTTTGAGTGACTTAAAAGCATCCAAGGATTCAGATTTCTCACGCAACAATTCTATCCATCCATACCGCGAAAAATCATCAATGAAGGTGATAAAGTACCTATAGCCTTCCATGGAAATAGGAGTAATGGGTCCACAGATGTCAGTGTGAATTATCTGTAATGGTTCCTCCTTCCTAATCATTTTCTCCTTTTTTACTTTAGCTATAAACTTCCCCTTTAAGCAATCAACACAAGCATCAAAATCAGAGAAATCCAAATCATGCAAAATAGTTTCCTTAATCAACTTCTCCATTCTCTCCTTAGAGATATGTCTTAACCGTTTATGCCACAACATAGAAAATTTTTCAGCAACTCTCCCACTTTCTTTCCAACAATAGCATTAACATTATCATGCAGTTGATCAAAACGAGAAGAATTAACAATCAGCATAAACAATCCATCACGCATAATTGCAGAACCAACAACAGCAGAATCATAGTATAAAACAATTCCATTATTGATTTTATGGAAATTGTATCCACAACTGTGTAAAACAGAAACTGAAATCAAGTTCCTTCTCATAGAAGGCACATAAACAACATCTTTCAAAAGCAAATCATGTCCACTACTTAACTTTAAGGAAACTACTCCTATGTGCTCAACATTAACACTAGATCCATCTCCTAGTTGCACCATCACCTCCCCTTTATTTGGTTTCCGCCTGCTTTTGAACTCCTGCAATGAGTTCGTTACATGAATAGTGGCACCAGTGTCTAACCACCATGAATTAGGAGGAACATCAACCAGATTTGATTCAAAACAGACAAAGATTTGAGGAATACCTTTCTTCTTTGCCAACCAGTTATGAAACTTCACACAGTCACGCTGTCTATGCCCATGTTCATGACAAAAATTGCAATTTCCATTAAACACATGCTTCAGCTTAGTACCAGAACTCTCACCAGGCCCAGAAGGTAATGCAGGTTTATCATTACCTTTCTTCTTAAAATGAGGCTTACTCTGTTTGTTTTTATAAAATTTCTTCTTTTCACCACTCTTGTGAGAAGTGTGATGAATACTATGAGACTTTCCCTTCTTCATAGTTTGCTCCTCTTGAATAAGAATAGAAATCAACTCATCAATGCTCTATTCATCTTTCTGAGCATGGTAAGTAGTCCTGAGAACATCAAACTCAGATGGAAGAGATTCAAACTCCTGCTATATCAGATAATCTTCTCCCAGCATAACTTTCATGGCCTTCAACTTATTATACCAGTTCACAAGCTTCATAACATGCTCACGAACACCACCCACACCATCATACTTAGTCTTAGACAATAAATACAAGTAATTAGACTTTTCAGTCTTATCAAACTTCTGGAATTTTTCACCAATAGCCTTGAGATAATCTTTGGCATTATCAGTTTCTGTGATGCTCTTTTTAATGGTCTTCTCCATTGTGTACTTGATGGTCATCAAACAAACCTTATTAGCATGAACCCATTTATCATTTTTAGCTCTGTCTGTAGCGGAAGACTCAATAGTGGGTTGTGCAGGTTCATCCTCAGTGAGAGCAACATCAACATTAGAAACCGCCAAAAAAAGATTTAAAGATTCAAGGCAGTCCTCATAATTGGTCCCATTCAGCTTAATCAAAGAATTCAAAGCTGGAAATTGATACAAAGCAGGGAGATTTAGCAAATGTATCAAAAACTAGCATAATTGGGCAAACAACATAGCTAGGTTCTCATGCAATTGCAATCCTACCTAAGAGTCTCGAATTACAACACAGATCACCCAGAATATTAAACTATGCCCTAAAGCTAATATCGATAGGATATTGAAAACTTTAAAGACATAATTCAAAGAATTAAACAAAACATTAGAAACCACATTGATAAAGACAAACCGATAGGGTAAGTGCATCATTAACATAGCATTTAATGTATGCCCAATAACAACATCACAACAACAATTTGTAATAATTGGTCTCACGATAGGCGAGCTCACAATTACACAAAATGAATGACAATAGTCCAATAACATTCCCCAATACCAATTGAAAGAAAATTAAACCCGAAATTCCAGATTAATTTCATGATTAATCTAAAAAAATAATTAACCCTAGAATTGCAACATACTATATTCAATAATTAGATTGATAAATACCTAGAAATTGGGGAAACATTGAATCTATAATAATGTTCTGGAAAGCGACGTGATAGAGAGATGCAGAGGATTTGCTACTGCTATTCCGAATCCTTAATCAGCAAAATCGCATACAGTTTCAATGGAACAACTGTATTTTAAAGGTTGGCTAGCAGTAGAGCCTCCTGTGCTTTATAATACATGGGTCAAGCCCTACCCATCATAGCAAGCCCATGAACACAGGCCCAATGACACATTAATGAGATAATTAACAAGCTCAATTTCCTTGACATCAAATTAATTGGGGTTTGTACAAAATTATGTTTATTATGCTAATCCACAAAATAAATAATAAAATTCTATCAGTTTTACCTGTCTTCTTCTGCAAAATACTACGTACGCCAAATCAATTACACAAATTTTGTTATTCGAATTGTGGACTCCGGTGTCCAAAAGGATAATTGCTCATCACTTCCTCGCAATCCTCTAACATGGCATCGATTTAATAATAAGGACTTTAGGAGAGTCACATCTCAAAAGCTAGCTTATGAGGGTAGAAAGCCTAAAGTCCTTATAAATCCTATATCAACTTTGTGTTTAATCAATATGAGATTCAAGTCTCATACCTTACAATTAGATCAAACCGTAACAATTAACTCTGCAGATGTGTTTGAATTGTTTCATGAAGATACTGAGGACTTGGCTTTCGTGTGATGTGTGAATCCAGTGGCACAGTATGTTAGATATCACAATGGTGCTCTATTGGATTATTATTATCCTGTGCAATATGTAGATGCGCTTGACTGCCATATATAGTTTCCACAAGTGACTTCGACCTTTACCTATAAAATAGGTGCAACTTGATCATGTCATTCAGTGGTTGAAAGAGTGGTGTCCTTAAGAAATATGTATTTTTGTTAATCGATTAGTTAGTACCTATTTGAACACTATTATATGATTATTTTTGTAAAAGTTTTGGAAATACTTGTATTATAATATTTTTGGCTGATATTATGGAGAAATTGATTGCGAATATAAGTGCATTTGTGTGTATATATATATATATAGATAGTATTATAATATTTTGGCTGATATTATGGAGAAATTGATTGCGAATATAAGTGCATTTGTGTGTGTATATATATATATATATATAGAAGTTGTAGCTTTATATATATTTTATTATAATGTACTTTAATTTTGTTTTTTGTTTTATGAATTAAAGTATACAGGATAATAGAGACTTAAGCAAATTTTGAACATAAATTTGTAAATTTTAAAAGAGAATTGTTAGATAAATAAAATTATTTTTAAAAGTTATTTTCATTAAATGACTTTGTTTTTGTAGAGTTATTTTGGAAATTTGTAACTTATATGATAAAAATTAATAATTTTACTATGTTTTTGTAGAGTTAATCAAAGGACAAAATAAGACCTGCATGCCCCAATAAAATCACAAATTATTGTTATCTATCACAATTTTAAGAAGTTTTAAATTAACTTTTAAATCATTTATTTTCAATTAGGAGTTAAACTTTATTAAAATCTAATATAAAAATCCACCACATTATTCTCTAATAACCAAAATTTTATACGAGTTTTAAACAAAATTTTAATATTTTAAATTATTTTATTTTATTTTAATGTTTTTTAACAATAAATAAAGTAAAATATTTTAAAAAAATATCATCTGGTTTACAAATGACAATAATTCATAAGAAATATCCATCGTTTGGGAGAAGCGATCTCCAACTTTATCTTGTCCTTCTCCTCTAGTGAATGAGTGGCTGAAAGAGAGGTTAACTTAGAGTCGACTTTGCTTTTCCAGTGGCATTCAGTTTCTATATTATGCCTCTGAGTGTCCTCCAGAAATATAAATATGCATATGCATATGCTTCTCCTTCTCCTTCTCTAAAGATTGAAACTAAGTCTCATTTTTTTCATTGTCTCGATGACTAATTGCAATAGCCTTCTGGTAATTGTTGTTCTTTAGGTCTTCCTACTGGTGGTATTAACAATCTACGCTCTCCGTGTAGTGATGATTATAAGAAATCTCACAATCATGGAATGATAAGGTTAATCATAATCACAAAATTATTAAAGGAGATATAATTGCTGACCAGAACTTCTAAAAAGTAATAAATTCCTACTAAAGTGTAGTTCATTAAACGTGGTGGTTTATTAGGTAAAGGAAACTCCATCTGTTTCCTTCCTTATCTTGTACAAATGTTATATATGTATTAATCCTTTAAGCTTGTATTTATTATTCGTGAGACAAGAACCAATTCTATAATAACAAGATTCCTTTGTTAGTGCACCTCTACTTTTTCTCCTGTCTCTTACTGCACCTCTGCCTTTTATCTTTTCTTTTTAGTGCACCTTTGCTTTTTCTCTGGTGGGACACCATAGTTAGAGTGCGAAAAAGAACGACTGCTTTACAATAACCCATTTTCCAGCCGTAAAAAGTGGTTCAATAATTCATCAACCAAACTTACTTTGCTACCATCAGAAATATCCCATCTTTTAGGAGAAGCGATGTCCAACTTTATCTTGTCAAGTCCATGTCCAACTTTATCTTGTCAACTTTACTTTTCCAGTGACATTCAGTTTCTATATTAGGCTTCTCAGTGTCCTCCAGAAATATAAATATGCATGTGCATAAGCTTCTCCTTCTCTAAAGGTTGAAACTAAGTCACATTTTTTTTATCGTCTCGATGACTAATTGCAATAGCCTTCTCTTACTAGTAATTATTGTTCTTGAGGTCTTCCTACTAGTAGGACACCATAGTTGTAGCGCGAACAAGAACTGCAATTCTTCTCGTGAAGATATACCTATTAGATTGCCGTTTCGCTTGAGAACAGATCCTGAAGGTTGCGGTTACAAATCCTATGAACTTGACTATGAAGACAACCATAAAATGGTGCTGTTCTTGTCTTCTTCTGCAAAATATTACGTACGCGAAATCAATTACACTGGCTTTAGCATTCTAGTTGTGAACACCGGCGTCCAAAAGGACAACTGCTCCTCACTGCCTCGCCATTCTATAACAGGGAATCTATTAAACTCTTCGATTATGTCTAAATTGTCTCTACTTGAATATGATTACTTGTTTTTCGTGCGATGTGTGAATTCAGTAGCACAGGGTGATCTATCGAATGATTTTCGATATATAGACACTTCATCTTGCAATTATTCAGCTTATCACTCCTTAAAAAATGAATATTCTTATGTAATCGTCAGTTACCGTGATATTAGAGTATCAAATTTGGAAGATTCGTGCCGTGTAGAGAGGATGATGCTTCAAACAGCACCATATGAGCGGAGTTTGCTAAGTTATGAAAAGAATCTAACTTATAAAGACGTCCATGATTCTCTTGCTGTTTGGCTTCCAATTCTCTTTTTATGATTTTTGCTGTGATAATTTCGACATTTATAATCCTTGCAACTTTGAAGGAGATCACCAAATATGTGAAGTTCCTACTCCTATTCCTACTCGAGGTATCTTAATCCTCTTCTCCACTTTCACTCTTTTCTTTATTTTATCTCACATGCTTATCATTTGTTTAAATTGTAACTATTACTATTCTAGTGAATTCTTTTGGGGCTTTAAAATTCCAAACATAACAAAATTATTTAAATTTATGCTTACAATTTAATTTGAAGTTAGTTCTCTACATCGAGTATTATCATTAGATCCTAAAGCAAAATGCTAGAAATTGAAAACATATTAGAGGAAGGAGGAAGGAGGAAGGAGGTTAGTATTATTTAAAAATCAAAATTTCACATAAAATAAAAGAACAAAAAGTATAATTTTATTATTCCTACTTGCATTACATAAGATTCATATGTACATAATGTTGAATTATTACTTCTATTATTTGTATAATTTTCATTAAAGCCAAAAACAGAATCCTAAAATAATAAACTTGTTTATGGTTATTTAAAGAGAATTAAAATGGGAGAATCCTTTGAAATTAATTATTTGAATTGTCAAAATTCATATGTACATAATGTTGAATTATTACTTCTATTATTTGTATAATTTTCATTAAAGCCAAAACGGAATCCTAAAATAATAAACTTGTATATGTTTATTTAAGAGATAATTAAAATGGGAGAATCTTTTGAAATTAATTATTTGAATTGTCAAAATTCATATGAAAATTATGTATTAATTCCTAAAACGCTAATTACATATATATTAGTTATCATAAGAAAGAGGAAATATTATAAAAGATAATTAGAAGTTTAAAACATATTAAAAAAGGAAGTTGGTATACTCTTTCATGTCATGTTCACAAGATAGAATGGAAGAAATGTTTGAAATTGGTTGAAAAATGTCATTATTCACAAGATAGAATGGAAGAAATCTTTGAAAATGTGTACATTATCTCACATGCTTATCATTAGGTATTAATTAGTTAAAATCTAAGCATAAAACATATGTTATGGTTATTGTTGGGATTTTACCTGCTTTACTGTCTATCTTTGAAACAAAGAACTGATAAAGATTTGCAGATATGTAAACTTGCAGGAAAGTAAAGATAACAGATTTACTTGGTTCGATAGCACAAAGTTATCTACATCCAAGGTTCCCACTTGATAGTGGTGTAGGAAATTTCACTAAGTGTCAACAAGAAGGAAAAATTACAGAAATTGAGTGTTCTCCTGAACACCTGCAAAAGAGTCTCAAAACTCCTCAGTACCCAAGGTTAGTACTCTAGCACTTTCGCTAATTTTTCCTCTCGATTTTTTTCACTTTTTCAACTCAAATCGATGAACAATCGAAGAATGAAATTTGTTTGATGTCTTGTGTGTATTGTCCTAAGCCCTCTTTGCTTGTTTTATACAATTGAAATAGGTGATGACCTTCGGTGAAGTCTTTGACCTTTATGCTCTCCTCATGTGCTTGTCATGTGAGCCTTTAATGAAGTCTCCCCGATCTTTGCGTTTTTGCCTTGCTTCATTTTGTAATATATATCTGGCGGTTCTCGATTTGGGTTGCTTTTGATGTAATAACGACGGTAGATAGGCCATTCATTTATGTCTTCAACTATGTCACGTGGATGTGTCTTTGTCTCAAGTCGGTGTATCTCAAACTCACTTAATCGAGAACTTTCCTTTACGCCTCCTTCTCTTCTACTTGAGATACTTTCATCTTCTTCGTTGTTTCTTCATATTTCTTCTACTTTTGTTTATTCAAGTGTGGATTCATGGAGAATCAAACGTTTTCTTCACATTTTCCCTCCTTCTCCATTAATCCATACTTAGAGCCCTCATCCGTGAATGAAACCCAAAAAAAAACCGAAAACCTATTTCTCCCAAAACTTTATGAGATCCGTCGAAATCTCCTTAGATTTCAAGAGATTTCCTTCTATTTGACCTACCCAAGCTTAAATTGAAAAACCCTAAACAAAGACCCAAAATCTGAAAATCCCCAAAATCCGAAACCCTAATCTTCACCCTCGTGAGATTTGATGATTCCGACTTCGGTATCATGGGGATCTTCGATCGTGAGTAGTCCCCGCAAAAATAAATTTATTTTATGTTAGTTTTTCTGCTTCAAATCGAAGGGTTTAACTCACCTTTGATCTGCTTCAGTTGACGAAGTCTTCACTAGCTTGTCCCTCACGTCTTTGGAGTCCGATGTCAACGTGCTTGGACCTCTCATGCAAGGTGGACACGTACTCGGTATAAACCATTTCGACTATCTGTGAAAGTTACTATTGTAGCTAGGTTAGTTTTGATTTACGCTAGGATGCCCATTAGCCATGTTAATACCTTAACCCTTCAGTAATTGCATGAAATTTCGCTTCATGGTTGGGATTGATACAATTGATTGTTCTTTGTACCTTCCAATTTCTTCGTGTTTCTTGCTAGTGTAAAAAATATGCAGACATTGATTTTCTTGTGTTTTATCTGCTGCATGTTTTGCATCTACATATCCATGTAGCTTAGATCGTTAGTATTAACTAGCTTAAACCTAGTAAAACACGATCCATGACTTAGAGTTCCAATGAAGGTATCTAAAGACATTCTTCATCCTTGCCAGTGCTCTAAGCCTGGATTAGACATAAGCTTGCTTAGAATGCTAATAGCATAAGCAAGATCAGGTCTGGTACACAGCATCATATACATGATGCTACCATCTCCAGCATCATAGGGGTATTTTAGAATGACTTTCTCCTCTTCTTCAGATTGGGTGCACTTGTCTGCAACCATCTGAAGATGTGGGCTTATAGGAATGGGGGTAGGTTTTGCCAATTCCATATTGAATTGACCAAAAACCTTTCGGATGTAGCCTTTCTGGTTCAGCCATAGTTCCCATTCCCTCCTATTCCTTATAGCTTCCATCCCTAGCAGCTTCTGAGCCTTAGCTTCTTTAAAACTTTTAGGAACCTTACCCTCAAAACCTTCAACCTCTTTCCTCCTTTCTTCATACTGTGCCAAGCCTAATGGAGGCTTCATAGTATCTAATTGTGAGCCATTATCTTCTTCAGATTCTGGTGGTACTGTGAGGTGGGCTGATTTGTTTAATGAACCTAAATCCTCCTGAATATCACTCTGGGGATCAGTGTTTTCTTTAGGTATTAAACCTTGCCTAGAGAGATGATGCAGGTTATTATTGGTTGCATGAACCAACCTTACAATTTCTGTTGGTTCAGGGTTTCTGATTTCGAAATTTGATTAATTTCAGTTGTGCCTATCACATAGTATAGGCCACCCTCTTCACTCCTCTAATGATGACTTTCTCATCCCTTAGATTTCTCTAAGTCCATCTTTGGATCGATCCGAAAGCCTTGCTTATCAAGCAAGCTTTAAATCGATTCTCCTTATTCGAGCACAAATCGACATTGCTTAGGATCCTTCTTTTTCATCAAACATGTTGATGGAAACCCTTCCTATGCCCTCTATCCTTTCTTGCCCGAATCGCCATTTTAACCTTGGCGTTGGATCGGTTCAAATGTAGTGAACCGGTCCTATGAGGAGTGACATGCATAGTACACCTCAATCAAATATCCACTCTCTACTTAGGTCCTCACATACCTCACTCCACATTAGAATTTCATCTCCACTGGAATATTCAGTTTTTCTACATTGCACAAAATTCCACTTTCATTGCCTTTCCTCTCTTCTTTCCTACAATCCCTTACAAAATGCCCTTCTTTATCACAGTAGAAACAAGTCTTAACTTTACCCTTTTCTTCTTTTCTTTTCCTCTTCTTGAACTGTTTTTCTTTACCACTTCCTTCCGCCACTTTCCTTTTGCTTTTTCTTATGACCTTTATTTTCATAGTTATTCTCTGAAATAGAACTTCACCTCTTTCTTAAACGGATTGACTTCAACTATTTCTTCCATAAGAGAATCTAGAACCCTCTTTACAGTAAGTGTTTCACCACTAGCATGCTTAATTACCTTCTTGAATGCATTAAATTCAGAGGGTAATGACTTTAGGATCACTACAGCTTGATGTTCCTCACTTATTTTCTCACCTGTAGCTTCTAAATCTTGCACTAGCTTGAAGAAATAGTCTAAGTTATCATCTAAGGATACTGAAGTATTCATTTTGTAGTTAGCAAGGTTGTGGAGAAGTGTCATCTTGTTAGGAAGACACTTCTTAGCAAACAATTCATCTAATTTCACCCAAAGCTTCTGTGCAGTGTTGCAATTCTGCACTTTCCTTATTACTGTAGGTGACAGATGAAGCATTAACTTGCAATGTGCAAGTCTTTGCATTTTCAGCTTTTTAATAGGATCAGTTTCAAGGTCATAATCATCATCAATTGCACCATAACAGTCATAGGACTCAAGAAGAGCTTGCATCTGGAGTTTCCAGATGGTAAAGTCTTCTTTACCAGAAAAAACATCCATTTCTTTACCTACCATGATTTTGTAATGTAAAGAAACTTTAAAGAATGTACTCACTGACTAATCTGAATGTATCTTGATGTTTTCTTACTGAATGATTGTTGATGCTTCTTTGCTGACTGATCTTGGATGATTCTTGATGCTTCTTTGCTGCTTGAAGTGTCCAAGAATTGTCCCAGGAGGTCTTAATGCTCTGATACCAATTTGTTGGGATTTTACCTGCTTTACTGTCTATCTTTGAAACAAAGAACGATAAAGATTTGCGATATGTAAACTTGCAGGAAAGTAAAGACAACAGATTTACTTGGTTCGATAGCACAAAGCTATCTACATCCAAGGTTCCCACTTGATAGTGGTGTAGGAAATTTCACTAAGTGTCAACAAGAAGGAAAAATTACAGAAATTGAGTGTTCTCCTGAACACCTGCAAAAGAGTCTCAAAACTCCTCAGTACCCAAGGTTAGTACTCTAGCACTTTCTGCTAATTTTTCCTCTCTGATTTTTTTCTCACTTTTTCAACTCAAATCGATGAACAATCGAAGAATGAAATTTGTTTGATGTGCTGTGTGTATTGTCCTAAGCCCTCTTTGCTTGTTTTATACAGCTGAAATAGGTGATGACCTTCGGTGAAGTCTTTGACCTTTATGCTCTCCTCATGTGCTTGTCATGTGAGCCTTTAATGAAGTCTCCCCTGATGCTGTGCGTTTTTTGCCTTGCTTCATTTTGTAATATATATACGGCAGTGCTCTGATTTGGGTTGCTTTTGATGTAATAACGACAGCGTATAGGCCATTCATTTATGTCTTCAACTATGTCACGTGGATGTGTCTTTGTCTCAAGTCAGTGTGTCTGAAACTCACTTAATCGAGAACTTTCCTTTACGCCTCCTTCTCTTCTACTTCAGATACTTTCATCTTCTTCGTTGTTTCTTCATATTTCTTCTACTTTTGTTGCTTCTGCGTGTGGATTCATGGAGAATCAAACGTTTTTCTTCACAGTTATCATAAGAAAAGGTAATATTATAATATAAGGAATATTATTTTAAGGAGGTTAATATTATCAAATATTGTTAGAATTAAAAAACGCAGAATATGGAGAAGTATAATTCTATCTCTGTTAATGCTAATATACGTTAATGTTTAAATGTGATTTCTACGCCTCTGCTTACGCAGACTAATAGATGTATTTCGTTTCATTTTAATTTTATAAATGTTAAATGTTTTGAATCTGATATTTTTCATGTACAGGTCATCCTAAGGGATTCCTGGCCTCCATCCTTCATACTGTATATAAGGTCGCCACTTATTTAGCGACTGGCCTCTCATACCTTCATATAACTGGTGAGACGTTTGATGGGCACTTCTCTTATATATTCTTTTAATTTTCTTGCCTGAATTTTCACTAATACTTGATAGGTATCTATACCAATATTTGTTCCATTAATAATGTATACATTTTCGTAATTATTTTAAAATTATAAAATATTATTTTAATTTTATATAATTAAAGTTTAGTTTTCGATTATAATTAAAAATTCAATTTTAATTAATAAGATTAATATAATAATATTTTATTTTAATAAATTTAAAATAAATAAAATATTTTTAACAATTTTACCTTTTAACTTGTCAAAGTTATATTTCAAATTTAGTTTTTTAATATCTATTTTTGTAATAACTAATACAAGTAATATTAACCAAAATTTAAGAGTATATCTCAATATAAATATGTATTTTAATAATGAATATATATATTTAATTAACAATTAAACTTTAGTTTTATAAATCTAATAAATGAAATTGTTAGATTAACATAATAATAACATAATACAAGTATATTAACATAATAATAACAAGCCGTGAATTTACAGCTTCTTATGCACATAGGCTTGGGCTTAGTTTGCATAGAAGTGGAGACGTATACATATATAATATTTTGTTGAAGAAATGTGTATATATTTGGTTCTGCTCACACTAATTAATCTTTACTTTTATTACTAAAATGCAGAAAAAGGACTTCCTTATGGGACCGATGATGGTGAGTATATAGGAATTGCGTTACTTCGGCTCTAACAGTATTAGTCTTTACTCTTTATCATTAAAATGCAGGAGAATTAGATTTTAACTAAAAATAAAATATTTTTACAATTTCACCTTTTAAACTTTTCAATTTATATTTCAAATTTAATATTTTATTATTTTAATATCTATTTTGTAATAACTAATACAAGAAGTATGAACTAAATTTTAAAGAGAATATTTCAATATAAATATTTATTTTGTGCAATACTTCTCATTTAAATTATTTAATAATTAATGCATATTTTAATTAACAATTAAACTTTAGTTTTCATCAAACTAATAAATGAAATTTAGTTTATCATTCATGCAATTTTTAATACAAGTATATTAACATAATAACAAATCGTGAATTTATAACTTTTTATGAACGAGGCTTAGTAAGCATGCATGGAAATGGCGATGTATACATATATGGTATTTTGTTGAAGAAATGTGTATACATTTGGTTCCGCTTACACTAATTAATCTTTACTCTTATCACTAAAATGCAGGAAATACTTATTATTTCTTGGAATATGATGGTGAGTATTTAGGAGTTGTGTTACTTCGGCTATAATAGTAGATGTCTTTTGGATGTTTTGGGTCACTCTTTATTCATCAATTATGGTTTCCTTATCAGAGAAATGAAAATAGGACTTCAATCACAGTTCATTAACTGAGAACAACTCCCGATACTTGCCTCTTCTTCTAATTAATTTGCTCACATTCTACGGCATTATTCTAGTTTTGTGATTTTTGTTTAATTTCTTGATATTGCAGATTCAGATCCACAATATTGGATTTCCTGGCTATTTGGAAAAAATGTTTTACCTAGTAAGAAATTTTATTTTTATTTTTACTGTTTTAAAAATACTTTATATTTTGTACATTATTTGAAATTTATAAAATTGTGTAAAATTTATGTCTTTTTATTAATAGGTGGAATAATTTAATAAAGAGATTATTATTTTGTTTTCTATTTTAAAAATCCTATGGTTAAAATTTTAATCAAAGTATTATAATTTAAAATTAATTGAATATATATTTTATATTGACTCAGTTGTGCAGCATTTTGTTCATTTTGAGAGTTCAAATGGTATATTTTCTTGCACAATTTTTTCATTAAGAAGATAGAATATAATAAAATGTTCACGTATTTTAATTAGAATAGAATCATGGATTTACAAATACATATTATAATTAAATGTTATGAAATGGATTTTTCTTTTAAAATAAAATAGACGTGTTTTGCTAACAATCTGATCATATTGATTTGATAAACTAAATTAAAAAATATCTTTAGTAACAATAATAAGCACTTCAAAATTCAAATGAAAATTTTCATTTAGTAATGTTTAATTACTAATTGATCTCTTCGATTATTGTCTATTTATTATTTGTATATTGTATTATTGAATACACATCTGCTTTATGTGATTTCATCTATATTGTTCTTCACAAATCACATACTAACTAATCTTTACTTTTTCACCAAAATTCAGGAAACGTTCATCAATGGCAGTTTATTCGTGAGTATTTTGGAGTTTTGTTTTCTCTTTTTAGTACATACTTTGCCTGGAAAACATAAATTAAAGCTAGTCTTGGTGATTGAATCTGAGAACAGTTAGTGAAAGTAGGCAAGTCTATTGATTAGCCTTTGCATCATTAATAATTTTGTAATTACTCATAAATTCATAGAAATCATTAGACTGCTACTTTGTAAATAAGGGTAATGTAATTTAAACTCCAGAAAGTATCATTCATATGGACTCTTAATACAAAATTTAAAACCATCTATTGAACATAGATTTTAAAAGATAATATAATATGATTAATTTTTGTTTAATTTTTATTATTATTGCAGATTCTGATCCTCGCTATTGGATTTATCGATTATTTTCAGCTATTCTCCATTTATTTAGTAAGATACTTCATCTTTTATAAGTCATTTAAAATGTATAAAATGATAAAATGTAGTAGTATTTACTTCTTTTTATTTAGAGTGAAATAATTTCAATAAATAGTTAATAGCTTTATTTTTATTTTTACTTTTAAAATTCAAGCAATTAAAATTTTGTCCAAAAGGTTTGTAGATAATAACTAATTACATAAACTTTTTAATATAATGTACATAATTATATTAAAATTAAAATTAATTAATTAATTAATAGTTAGTATTTACATATACAATGATAATACATAAATAAAATTTTAAAAATAGTTTATCTAATTAGTTGAAATTTTTTAGAATACCTTTCATTGAATTAAAATACATAATTTTTTAAAATAGCAATATCAATTTTATTATTAAATTTCATAAAATAAAGTATTTCTTGATAGGATGAAAATACAAAGTTATTAATATAGATTATAAACAAAAAAATTAAAGAATTCTTCTTTTTAATAATTACATATTTTATTTTATCTCACAATTATACATTTATATTTTTTTGTACACAGTTGAATATCACATACTGTTATTCATCTTTGGGGGTCCATTTGTTGTTGGATTTTTTATTTATAAGTGGAGGAGGAGACATTTATCAATGTTTGACAATATCGAAGAGTTCCTCCAAACTCAAGGAGATTTCATGCCAATTCGATATTCCTATTCGGAGATCAAGAAGATAACAAAAAACTTTAAAGATAAGTTGGGTCAAGGAGGCTATGGCTTTGTATATAAAGGAAGGCTTCGAAGTGGTCGTCTGGCAGCTGTAAAATTGTTGGGCAATTCTAAAAGTAATGGACAAGATTTCATTAATGAAGTAGGTACTATTGGGACAATACACCATGTCAATGTGGTGAAACTTATTGATTTTTGTGTTCAAGGGTCAAAGCGTGCTCTTGTATACGAGTTTATGCCCAACGGTTCTCTGGACAAGTACTTGTTTTCTTCCGAAGTCACCAACTCAATCAGTATAGAGAAGATGTACGAAATTTCTCTTGGAGTTGCTCGTGGTATTGCGTATATGCATAGAGGTTGTGCCATGCAAATTCTGCATTTTGACATTAAGCCTCATAACATCCTTTTAGACGAAAACTTTGTTCCAAAGGTTTCAGATTTTGGTATTGCCAAACTTTGTGAGACAAAAAATACTATCGTCTCTCTAACATGTGCAAGAGGAACTATTGGCTACATGGCTCCTGAATTGTGCTATAGGCATATTGGAGAAGTCTCTTTCAAAGCTGATGTGTATAGCTTTAGGATGTTGTTGATGGAAATGGCAAGGAGGAGGAAGAATTTGAATGCATTTGCAAACCACTCAAGCCAAATTTACTTTCCAGCATGGGCTTACGAACAATTTAGAAAAGGGAAGTACATAGAATTTGGAGAGACGAATGTTACAGAAGAACAAAACAGAATAACAAAAAAAATAATTGTGGTAGCGCTTTGGTGTATACAATTGAAGCCTGATAACCGACCTCCTATGCACAAAGTAATTGAGATGCTCGAACAAGATGTGGAGAGTCTAGAATTGCCTCCAAAGCCTCAGCTGTCTTCACAAGTTGTAGAAGATAAGGATAATGAAATTGATGAATACCCAATAGAGATAAGAGACCCTATAAGTGATTGTTCTGATTCCATCAGGTTAATTGTGAAAGCAGAGTAAGTAGTAGTTATTTGATCTTTGTTCCAAAATATTCTCTATACCCTGTATTTTTGTATCAGACCCATGTTTGCTACTGTTATAGAATTGCAATTTGCAAAAGGCCACCTCTCACTAAGTTTTTGAATGCCTAAAAATGTAAGGAACTTAATTATTCAAGAAAATAGTCAAATTCACTCTTGATTTAGAAAATAACTGAAGAAGAGAAAATGGGAAGATTAAAAAAAATTAAGGTTCTAATAATACAAAATTCTGCATGATATAAAGCTGAAAAAGGTTGCAGCAGAATTGTAACGTCCAAAAGAACAAATAAAAGTGTACTTCTAAGCTTGGCCATTTTCTATTCATAATTTAGGGTGGATCCTGATCAATAGCCATAAATGCGTTCAAAATGTGACTTTGACGCTTTGTTGGTTATCATTGATTGAAACAGCCTCAACTAAGAAGAGAAAAAAACAAAACCTTGAAGCTGTAACTTCCAGAAAACCTGATCTTCCTATCTTCTACTCTATTTTTCTTGATAATTAACAAGGTATATCCAGATTTTAATTGCATTTGAAAATATATTTCCGGGGTTGATCTAAACATGTTTTGTCAGTCTATGGGATGGGGCACTCTGTTTTTCAAGACAAAGATTTCAACTTTCTTCCTTTTCCCCACTCCCATGTACAATTGTAAGATTGTATGCTATGTGGGCACCCCTAAACTGATGTTTTGCTGATTGTTTACATTTCCAATCACGAAAATGTGAATTGTTTGCATCAAGCTTACGAGGTTCTAGGTTTGGGAATGACGTAAATTATAAGTTCTTGTTTCTATCTGATCAGTTTGGAACATATGGCGGAAACAAAACCAACGAAGAGAAAACCCGTGTTCATTAAGGTGGATCATCTGCTGCCAGGAACTAGTGGACACACTTCAACAGTAAGGGTTGTTAATTCAAAGATGCTGCTGCAGAAGGAAAGGCCTGATAAGTTACAAACTCGTCAAGTGAAGATAGCAGAATGCTTAGTCGGAGATGAAACTGGAGTGATTTTATTCACAGCCATTAATGAACAAGGTAGTTTATTTTTTGGCAGAAATTGCATATTGGGTATTAGATAAGATATGTATTATATTGTACATAATTACCTTTACCTAAAATAGTTGACGTGTATCTTTATCATTGTATATTTGATAGCCTTGTATTAGCCTAAACTTAAGGAGTAGTTAGTGCTGTAAACGTGTATTTATATGGCTCATGCATCACGATGAATAACAACTCAATTCCTCCAAATCTCCTTTTATTATTTTTCATGGTATCAGAGCATCGATCTTAGTGCTCTGTATAGAATTTTCTTGCCTCTCTTCCGCTATTTTCACGATGTCAAAAGAAGCCGAATATTCATCATCCTAAGTTAGACGTTATGGATCCATCACATCCATACTACGTCCATCACTCAGACCATCCGAGGCATATGTTGGTTCCAACCAAATTGAACGGACCAAACTATCAATCCTGGTGCAAAGCAATGACACACGCCCTTATTGCCAAAAAGAAGTTGGGTTTCATCGATGGCTCACTTAACATGTCGTCGCTTACAAGAAAACCAACTGAATTCGAACAATGGAACCAGTGTAACAGCATGATACTCTCGTGGATCTCTCACTCTGTCGAACCTGACATAGCATCAGGCTTCATTCATGTCGTGACTGCCAAACAGGTGAGGGATGATCTTCGGGACCAATTTTCCCAAAAAACTGCTACTGCCATTTTCCAGATTCAAAAAGCAATAGCAACCATGACGCAAGGTACGATGTCTGTAGTAGCCTATTATATCAAAATCAAGGCTTTATGGGACGAGTTGGAGATTCATCGTACTCCTGTGACTTACAACCGAACCAGTGACCATTAGGCCAAAAAAGAAGAAGACAAGTTGATGCAGTTTCTTATGGGTCTCAATGAGTCCTTCAACAAATAGGGTCTGGCACCACTGAAAACTTCTCCATCGTAGCCGCGGTCCAGAACAAATCGACTACTAAAAAATTTGCGAAGGATAAAACCTGTGAACATTGCAATCATCCAGGCCACAGTATTGAGGATTGCCGCACGTTAAAATTCCATTGTAAATTTTGTGACAAACAGAGGCACACAGAAGATTGCTGCCGACTTAAGAAAGGGAACCGGGCTTCCAGATCCATGCAGTATGGGAATAATCGATATGGGGGGCGATCGACTAGCAATGCGGTCGAAACAACAGGTAATGGTACAGAAAATTTGGTTTTCCCAGGAAATTTTACTCATGAACAATTGCAGCAGTTAGCTCAGGTCTTGACAGGAATGGGCCATAATAAAAATTCAGTTAATTTTGGCAACGGGGACGTGTTTGCTAATGCAACAAGTATAAACTCTTAGCCCAATGTTTTTTTAAGTTCAGTTATTAAGCCATGGATTTTAGACAGCGGCGCTACTGATCATATCACGTCTGATCCTTCTATCCTTACACATACTCATCCCTCTTCAGTTCTGATTGTTAATTTACCCATAGGTGCAACTGCCGACATTACACACATTGGAACAATGTCTTTTAATTCCCGACTCACTTTAAAAGATGTATTATGCGTGCCATCATTCAATTTGAATTTAATGTTAGCAAGCAAAATCACTAACGCCCTCAACTGCTGTGTTATCCTTTTCCCCACCTTTTGTGTTTTGCAGGACCTGGCTACGGGGAGGATGATTGGCTCGGGTAGACAACCTGGAGGTTTGTATTACATGCATCCTTTCGTTCCCGTACCAACCGCATGTCATACCTCGTCCTCTTCCCAATTGTGGCACTTAAGACTCGGACACCCATCTTCATCTCGCCTTGCTTCTATCCTTTCTTCACTAAAAAATCCCAATAAAAGTGTTGATCACAAATTTACTACATGTCCTTTGGAAAAACAGACTCGGCTACCTTTTCCTACGAGTTCTATATCTACAAAAAATCCCTTTGAAATGCTTCATTGCGATGTTTGGGGACCACATAAAATCCCTACGCATTCCGAAGCAAAATTTTTCCTTAGCATTGTAGATGATTACACTTGTTGTTCTTGGGTTTTTCTTATGCACAATAAATCTGAAACTACAGTTTTACTACAAAAATTTGTGATCTTCATCCAAAATCAGTTTCGCACAAATATTAAAACCTTTCGTGCCGACAATGGCACAAAATTTTCTCCTATAATTCCTTTTTTACAATCACGTGGTATTGAGTTCCAACATACATGTGTTTAAACTCCGCAACACAACGGGGTAGTTGAACGAAAGCACCGTCATATTTTAAATGTTGCTCGGTCTCTACTTTTTCGATCAAATGTTCCACTTCGTTTTTGGGGGGAATGTGTTCTTACTGCTGTTTATTTAATTAATAGACTGTCATCACCTTTGCTATCTAATCAGTCCCCATATGAAAAATTGCACAAAAAGTCTCCATCACTTGAACATCTTCGAGTATTCGGTTGCGAGTGTTATGCCACAACTGTCCAACCTAAGTAGAAATTTTCTCCTCGTGCCACACAGTGCATTTTCCTTGGTTACCCTCATGATAAAAAAGGATACAAATTATTCGATCTTCAATCAAAGAAAATCATCGTTAGTCGCGATGTTGTTTTTCATGAAAATTCCTTCCGATTTATGAATATGGAATCTCATGCCATCAATCCTCCTTTATTACCAAATCTCGCCAGCGATTATTCTCCCATCACCACCGTAAATCCAGAAACCTCCTCACCAAGCATTCCGCTCCAACCTGATCCTTCTCATAATTCAGACAATCCTCATGATTCCGCTTCATCCGGCGCTGACTTCAACACTGGCGCAGAATGTCCTTCCACTGATTTTTGTACCGCCATCACTTGTTGCCACCGATGCTCCACAGCTGGATGAGCAGCCAAATTTACCTGCACCCGATGCTCCTCGTCGTTCACATCGTGAACGACATCCTCCTGCATGGCACAACTCCTACATAATGTCTACTTGGTCCACTGATCCTCTCAGTATAAAGGGTTCTCAAAGCAGCACAAGGTATCCATTATCCTCATTTCTATCATTTTCCCATTTTTATCCCTCACATATACATTTTCTGGCAAGTATTTCTGCCCATACAGAGCCACAGACGTATGATCAAGCTGTCGGACATCCACATTGGGAACAGGCTATGATGGCTGAACTTGATGCCTTAGCACAAAATAACACGTGGTCACTCGTGCCTCTTCCCCCAGGTATTAAACCAATTGCATGTCGGTGGGTTTATAAGATTAAATATAATTCTAACGGGACTATCGAACGATATAAAGCTCGATTAGTCACTAAAGGTTATACGCAAGTTGAAGGCATTGAGTACAAGGAAACCTTCTCTCCAACTGCTAAACTCACCACTTTGAGGTGCCTTTTGACTGTGGCTGCCGCTCGGAATTGGTTTGCTTACCAACTAGATGTGCAAAATGCCTTTTTATATGGTGAACTAAATGAAGTTGTTTATATGCAGCCATCGCCTAGGTTACGCCGACAGTGGGAGAACACAGTGTGTCGACTTCACAAGTCTCTCTATGGTTTAAAACAGGCTTCTAGAAATTGGTTTTCAACCCTGTCTAATATTCTTCAAAAGGTTGGATACATACAATCCAAGGCGGATTATTCTTTGTTCACCAAAGTTAATGGCTCATCTATTACTGTTATTCTTATTTATATTGATGACATATTATTGACAGGGAATGACAAGCGAGAAATCATTGACCTTAAAGAATATCTACTTCGACATTTTCACATCAAAGATTTGGGGGGCCTTAAATATTTTCTGAGAATTGAGTTTTCCCGTTCTAGTCGAGGCATATTCATGTCACAGCGCAAATATGCGCTCGATGTGTTGCAGGATTTGGGTCTTACAGGTGCAAAACCAGAAAAATTCCCGATGGAGCAGAATTCAAAATTGGCTCTCGATGATGGTGATAAACTACACGATGCAACCAAATATAGGAGGTTAGTCGGCAGATTGATCTACTCACTATGACTAGACCTGATATTGTCTATTCTGTTCGTGTATTGAGCGAATTTATGCACGAGCCGTGTAGAACTCATTGGAATGCAACAATTCAGGTTCTCAAATATGTCAAAGGAACTCCAGGTCAAGGATTATTTTTTTCCATCTAACAATGATTTGCAGTTGAAAGCTTTTTGTGATAGTGATTGGGGCGGTTGTCGGATCACTCAAAGATCGGTATAGGGGTATTGTGTATTCCTTGGTCCCTCGCTTATATCCTGGAAATCAAAGAAGCAGACGAACGTTTCCAGGTCATCTGCTGAGGCAAAATACAGGACAATGACAAATACATGGCTAAGGTATATCCTTCGTGATTTGTGGGTATCACAGGCGGAAGCTACATCATTATACTGTGACAATTAGGCGGCACTTCATATTGCAACAAATCCAGTTTTTCATGAGCGAACAAAGCACATAAAGATAGACTGTCATATAGTTCGAGAAAAAATGCAATCGGGTATCATTCGGCCAGCTTACATCTCGACAAAAATGCAATTGGCGGACATTTTCACTAAACCTTTGGGTAAAGATGCATTCAAACATTTACGTAGCAAGTTGGGAGTGCTCAATCCACACTTACCAACTTGAGGGGGAGTATTAGAAAAGATATGTATTATCTTATACATAATTACCTTTACCTAAAATAGTTGACGTGTATCTTTATAATTGTATATTTGATAGCCTTGTATTAGCCTAAACTTAAGGAGTAGTTAGTGCTATAAACGTGTATTTATATGGCTCATGCATCACGATGAATAACAACTCAATTCCTCCAAATCTCCTTTTATTATTTTTCATTGTGTTTATGAAATTGTTCTTCTAATGCTAGTTTTGTTAGGTCCTTGGATAGGTTATGAGCTATGGTAACCTGATCTGGATCCGTGTGCTTTTCGAGTATCAGGATGAATATCCTAACTCATTTTTGTTGGACTCTGAAACCAGAATATGATAGATCTTGTAGGTCCTATCAAGTTTAAGTGAAAGAACTACAACTTGTTCTGATTGATTTATCTTATGCAGTTGATTGCATGAAGCCTGATACTACTGTCATCCTCTGAAATGCAAAAATAGACATTTATAAAGGGTCTATGAGACTTGCTGTGGATAAATGGGGTTGTATTGAAGTGACAGAACCAGCCAACTTCACTTTGGAAGAATATAACAATCTCTCACTCTTAGAATAGAATTGGTACATGTTGTTGAAGAATGAAATTCAAATTCTGAGTTTGCCCGCCAAGTTGGGGATAGAGAGAAGGTTATGGGTTTTATGATTAACCTCATTAAATATATTCATGCATTTAAGCCCCTGAAAGTACTTTTTTGGCATAAATTTTTCTGACTTGTTCTGCCTGCAGAACAAGTCAGTCTCTATTTTATCTTGGAGAAGCTTGACTCTGCTAGTAAAAGGGATATCAGGCAAATTTAAGGGCAGTTCATTACTTCTGGATAAGAAAAAAAAAAGAAACTTTGATTGGACATTGGATTCAACAAACAAATTCATTGTCTTGTTCTTTTCATTTTTCCTTTTTTTTTTTCTCAGTGTTCAGTTCTTTACATCACATACAACATAAGAAATTAAACTCAGCAATCCTGCATTATTGAGTTAAGCAATGCATTCACCTAAGGTAACATCATTCTTGATTTTAAATCATTACCTGATTAACTCTGCATTTTTTTAAGGAATTGAAGATCCTTCATTTGTAACTTTATTGCTTCATTTGACAAGGGCTTTGGCTTTGGAACATTGACCTCAACTATTACGTTCCCGACTCATGGATCGTATCACAGGGCGATTCACACAAAAATCGAAATCAAACAAATAATCTTTATTCTTGCCTTTACTCGAATTCTTGCGTCGACCTATTTTGATAAGTAATTCGGCTCGTCAAAGGGAACCCGAAACCTTTGAATTCATTAGAGAGAACTCAGATGTCAATTGGGATAATTTTTCTTGTTACTTTCTATTCCTCCGTGAAGCCATAAATAGGCATCATTTTACAAGCAATAGAAGTCCTATCATAGTAAGTTTTTAAAATAAGTAACGCCTATCTCGCAGAATCAATTGCCAAATCACAATTGATCTTTTATTGAAATAAAATCTAACTAAATAACTTCTAAATCGGCAAAGCCTTTTATTGAAATAAAATAACTAAATAACTTCAAAATCAGCAAGGCTTCAATGCTCCTTTCGCTTGTAGGACTGACCAACGAACGCGTCCATAACATTACCCCCATCCCGCTGAAACAACTTGTCCTCAAGCTGAAATGAAGGATAAGTTTGAACAAAGATCTCAAAGGACTCCCACGTTGCATCATCGACAGAAAGGCCTTCCCAGTGTACCAACAATTCCTTTGTACTGCGGTTAAGGCGAGCTCGCACTATAGCCTTGGGCACAGCTGTCACTTTCCCAGCGTCAAGGGGAGGTAAAGTTGTCGGAGTGGGGAATTCTGAGCCATGAAATGCCTTCAAAAGAGAGACATGGAAGACGTTGTGTATTTTGCTATCTGGAGGAAGTTCCAGCTCATAAGAAATCGAACCGACACGTCGCAAAACCAGAAAGGGCCCATAAAATCTGGGTGACAGTTTGTTGTAAACAACCAATCTAGTAGTTTTCTGCCGATAGGGATGCAGCTTTAACCACACGCGATCATCAACCATAAACTTAACATCGCGATGGCCTTTATCATACCCTTTCCTTCATTCTGCGTTGTGCTTGTGCAAGGCGTTGACGAATCATTTCCAATAATTGATCTTGCTCAAAAAGAGCCACCTCTACTGCATGAACCTTGGTTAAGCCGTGGGCATAAGCTAAGAGGCGCGGGGGTTCGCGACCATAAACCACATGGAATGGGGTAGTTTGCAAAGAAGTATGAAAAGAGGTGTTATAGCAATACTCAGCCCAAGGAAGCCACTCGACCCATTTGCGTGGCGAATCTCCCACCAAACAACGAAGATACATCTCAATGGTGCGGTTAACCACCTCAGTTTGTCCATCCGATTGTGGATGAAAAGCAGAGGAGAACTGCAGTTTTATGCCATGTAAACGAAACAACTCCTTCCAAAAAGTACTAGTGAAAATGACATCGCGATCACTAGTGATGGATTCTGGCAGTCCATATAAGCGAACAACATTTTCAAAGAAAATGTGGGCCACACGTAGGGCTGTATATGGATGAGCTAGTGGAATAAAATGAGCATACTTGGAAAATCGATCAACAACAACCAACAAGGCACTTTTTTCCCCAAGATTTTGGGAGCCCATCGATAAAATCCATCGAAACATCAGCCCAAACCTGTGTGGGCAATTGCAGAGGTTGTAGTAATCCGGCAGGACTAAGCAATTCAGATCTATTACGCTGACAAACAGGACATTCTGTCACATACATAGTAATAGCGGCTTTCATAGCCTTCTAGTAAAAATCCCCACGAATGCGATGAGTTGTTTTTTGAATGCCCTCATGTGCACTATCATGATAGGAAGATATAATCGTAGCAACTAAAGAACTGTTGGCAGGAATAAATATTCTATTTTTAAACATCAATAATCCATCCATAACTGACCAAGTCGAGGGCAATGCTCCATTTGCCAGTTGCTGAAATAAAAGTGTAGCCTCTTTAGATTGCTTGAGCTCTTCTTTAACCGAGTCCAGCAAGGAGCAACGAGGGAAACTGATGGCATGCAAGGAAATGTTGTCGACATCCCTGTGAGATAAGACGTCAGCAGCAGAGTTCAGTTTCCCAGCTCGATAATCCACGATAAACATATAGCCCATGAGTTTACTGAGCCAATGCTGTTGAGGCGGTGTGGTGAGTCGCTGCTCCAACAAATATTTAAGACTATAATGGTCAGTCTTAATAAGAAAAGATCTTCCCCATAAGTAAGGGCACCAATTCTGCACCGCCTTGGCCAACCCAATTAACTCCCTTTCATAAGCAGCTAGTTTTTGATGCCTCAAAGCCAATTGTCGACTGAAAAAAGCAATGGGATGCCCATCCTGTTGAAGAACAGCGCCGATACCCCCTCTGGAAGCATCACACTCCACCACAAAATCTTTGGTGAAATCTGGAAGATGAAGCACTGGTGTTGAAGAAAGAGCTGCTTTCAATTTCGCAAATGCTTCCAATGCAAGATCTGTCCATTGAAAAGCATGTTTTTTCAACATCGAAGTAAGTGGAGCTGCCAAAATCCCATAATCACGAATGAACTTCCGGTAGTATCCTGTGAGGCCCAGAAAACCACGTAGAGATGTAAGTGATTGCAGCTGAGGCTAATCCTGCATAGCCTGCACTTTACTCAAATCAACGCCTACACCATCACTTGTAATAATATGGCCCAAATAAGTCACCTGCGTCAACGCAAAACTGCATTTGGAGCACTTTAAGTACAGCTTGTGAGCCTGCAGTAAAGTGAACACTTTGCTCATGTGTGTCAAATGTTCCTCCCATGATTTACTGTACACCAATATGTCGTAAAAAAATACCAATACAAATTGACGTAAAAAATCTCGGAATACCTCATTCATCAGTGCTTGGAAGGTAGAAGATGGTGCATTTGTCAACCCAAAGGGCATTACAAGAAACTCGAAGTGCCCATGGTGAGTGCGAAATGCAGTTATCTCAATGTCTTCAGGAGCCATGCGAACCTGATGATACCCAGAACGCAAATCCAGCTTGGTAAAAAATTTAGCCCCATATAATTCGTCAAGTAGCTCATCCATCACTGTAATGGGAATTTTTTCATGAACTATCTTCGCATTTAACTTGCGAAAATCAATACACAAACGCCATGTGCCATCTTGTTTTGGTACTAACAAGACCGGAGAAGAGAAGGGCGAGCGACTAGGCCGTATAAATCCTTCTTTGTAGGTGTTGTTGTCTGCGAGCCTCGATCTCATTCTTTTGCCGGTGTGGATACCTATAGGGTCGTACCACGATAGGAGCTGTACCTGGAAGCAGGCAGATTCTGTGATCACAATGGCGTATAGAGGGTAGACCTTCAGGTTCACAAAATACATCATTAAAAGCCAACAAGATCTCATCCAGTTGATGTGTTGCGGTCGATGGGTTCACCATGAAGTGGGCTTGACATTCTCTGTGACACGGCAATCCCTGCAATAAAATTGAAGCTCCCCGCCAATTGAAAGACATGGTTAATGCAACAAAATCCCATAAGATAGGACCTAAAATTTCTAGCCATTTAACTCCGAGCACCATATCAAAACCCCCCAAAGGAATCACAAAAAATTCAGCACAAAAATTGTGTCCTGCGATGGAGAAAGGCACACTATGACAGACTCCAACACTATAGACTCTTTCCCCATTTGCAATTGCCACAGATGCATTATGTAAGGAAGTAATATTTAGGTTGAGTCTTCTTGCTGCAACTTGGCTAAGGAAGTTATGAGTACTTCCTGAGTCAATCAAGCCAAGAACAAGTTGTTGATTCACGTAAGCCTGTACCTGCATGGTATTTCTATTTCTCTGCCCCGAAATAGCATGAAGAGAAACTGTAGGTGTAGTGTCCGCAAGATCCTCTTGTTCTTCCTCCTCCACACCCACATCCGCCAATTCTAACCAAAATAGCTTTTTACATTGGTGTGTGGCCGAATAAGGCTCATCACAATTAAAAAATAGAACCTTAGCCCTCCGTTCAGCCATCTCCGCTCTTGATAATTTTTTGAAAAAAGGCGTCCCACTAGGCACCTGACGCGCCACTTGGACTAGTGGATTGGCGGAATTTCATGGCTGCCATGCCCCTTTTCTAACGCTGCTCCCCTTCTGCAACTGTAACCTTTGCTCATAATCTCATGCTAAGTTCATAGTTGTAGATAAATCAGGAGGCTTCATCAACTGGACATCCATGCGCAATATGTCTTCCAAACCTGCCATGAACAAATCAACATAAAGGTGTTCTGGGATTTTGTCGACTGATCTAGCCAATCTTTCCTGAAACTGACGTTGGTCTTCCTCTACCGTCCCCGTCTGTCATAAAGTGACCAGCTCCCCAACTAGATTATTACTTTCTGGAGGTCCGAAATGCTGAAAGCATTGTTTTTTAAATTATGACCAACTCAGCATCCCCTTAGTTCTTTTCAATTGATAATACCATAACTGTGCTTTGCCCAACAAATGGAATCCTGCAAGACCCACCTTCTCGGCTTCAGGAGTCCTTTGATTGTCAAAGTACTGTTCACACCTGTGTGCCCAAATCAACGGATCTGCTCTGCCGTCATAGGTGGGGAAATCCATCTTGGCGAATCGAGGTGCCATGGTTGGTGCAGGAAGGTCCCGCGGCCCTGTTCTTTCTGTGGCAACCGTCGATTGCTCCTTCCAGGGTGAAGCTGAACTACTTGTTTCCCTTGTCTTTTGAACTTGACGACCTCCAAATCCTAATGCTGCAAACTGCTCCTGCATAATCTGCGCTATCCTCAATTCCATTGTTGCAAATTTGGAGTACACATAAGCGCGTTCTTCCACAAAATGTGCCTCTATTCTTGCCTCCCTATCATAGCCCATAGTGTTTGGCTCTGATAACAAATTGTTATGTTCCCGACTCATGGATCGTGTCACAGGGTGATTCACACAAAAATCGAAATCAAACAAATAATCTTTATTCTTGCCTTTACTCGAATTCTTGTGTCGACCTATTTTGATAAGTAATTCGGCTCGTCAAAGGGAACCCGAAACCTTTGAATTCATTAGGGAGAATTCAAATCTCAATTGGGATAATTTTTCTTATTACTTTCTATTCCTCCGTGAAGCCATAAATAGGTAGCGTTTTACAAGCAATAGAAGTCCTATCATAGTAAGTTTTTAAAATAAGTAACGCCTATCTCGCAGAATCAATTGCCAAATCACAATTGATCTTTTATTGAAATAAAATATAACTAAATAACTTCTAAATCGGAAAAGCCTTTTATTGAAATAAAATAACTAAATAACTTCCAAATCAGCAAGGCTTCAACGCTCCTTTGGCTTGTAGGACTGACCAACGAACGCATCCATAACATCAACACTTCCTTCAGCCACACTACTTGTCTTGTCCTTAATGATCCTCTGAATCTTCGACTGCTTAACTGATGGAAATATAACACTCAGCATGATACCCAGCAGTCTCTCCTCTTCTTCTTCTATAGGATCACTTCCAAAGCAGCATACATAAATTGCCTCAAGTGCCTTCTCACATCGATTTCTCAGTCAGTAATCATCAAGTCTAGGAAATGAAAACCATACTCGCATACGGAAATCGTCAAGCATTTTCCTCAATCTTTCTACCAATTATTTTTCAATGGCGATGTTAAAACTAACAAGAGAGTTAGCATTTGCATACTTGAACTCAATCCTTAAGCATATCCATTGCATTAGCAGGGGCATGACCAATAAGAAAGAATGTATATCAGAAGAACAAGACAATAATGACATCTTCCACAGCAATTTATCATAAAGAAGAAGAATCCACAGATCTTTGTACATTAGAACCTTTACTGTTCAAAACTAGGATTGAAAGGTAGAAGGGAAAAAGGAAAAGTGTTTCCTTCATTTCGTATGTCTAAAAAGTGTACAGTGAGCATCATTTTATATTGCTTTTCTAACTGACTGTAAAAACAAACTTTGCTACCCGACAAAAGAGAATAAAATCCAACCCATCAATATGATAACCGAATAACAAATTATTTGTTGCTTCAATACTCCTCCTCAAGTTGGAGGGTGATATATATCAATCACTCCCAACTTGGAAAGCAAGTATGAATGCTGTGGAACTCCAAGGGCTTTTGTAAAGATGTCTGCTAACTGCTTCTTGGTTGAGATGTGCCTTGTTTGCAATAATCCTTCTTGTATGCTATCTCTAACAAAGTGGCAATCTATATCAATGTGTTTAGTCCTTTCATGGTAAACTGGATTACCAGCTATTTGTATTGCTGTTTGACTATCACAAAAAAGTTCAGCTAGTTTGTATTCCTTAATCCCTAACTCTGTGAATAAACCAAGAAGCCATTTTAATTCTGCAACAGCTGATGTCATACTTCTATACTCAGCCTCTGCTGATGATCTCGAGATTGTACTTTGTTTCTTGGATTTCCAAGAAACCAATGAATTGCCAAGTTTTATGCAGAAACCTGTTACAGACTTTCTTGACATGAGACATGATGCCCAATCTGAGTCACAGTAAGCTGATATCACAAGTTTTCCTGCTAATGAGAGAAGTATCCCCTGGCCTGGATCTTTCTTGATGTATCTTACCACTCTCAAAGCTGCATCATAATGAGACTTTTTGGGCTTTTGCATGAACTGGCTAAGATGTTGCACGCTATAGGCAATGTCTGGCCTAGTGTGAGTCAAATATAAGAGTCGACCAATCAATCTCTGGTACATAGTAGCATCTGCTAAAACAGTACCATCATTCTTAGGCTGCAATGCTTCATCAAATTTTGTAGAAGTGAGTTTCAAATTCTGTTCTAAAGGAGTGTTAGCAGGTTTTGCATTCATCATTCCAATGTCATCAATCATCTCTAAAGCATACTTTCTCTGAGATAACACAATCCCTGCACTTGACCATGACACTTCAATAACAAGAAAACATTTCAAATTGCCAAGATCTTTCATTCTTCAATAAGTTCTAAGTCATTTCCAGTAATCAACAGATCATCAACATAGATTAACATTATAACTTTCCTAGAACTTACAATCTTAGTAAACATGGAATAATCATATTTACTTTGGCTATAACCATTCTGAATGAGAGCCTCAGATAGTTTCAAATTCCATTGCCTTGAGGCATGTTTTAAGCCATACAAGGATTTAAACAACCTACATGCCATGTGCTCCCCCTGGTTGCTAAATCCCTCCGAAAATTTCATAAAGACCTCCTCCTGTAAGTCTCCTTGCAGAAATGCATTATAGACATCCATTCGAAACAAAGGTCAATTATAGAAAGCAACAATAGCAATGACACTCCTGACAGTTACATGCTTAGCTACTAGTGAGAAAGTTTCCTGAAAGTCAATACCTTCTCGTTGGTGATGCTGTCGTCTGCAACCAAATATAAAAGAAATCACTTCCGTTAACATAAATTAATGTAGTAGCGGTAAGCGGATATCGTTCTCACGAGGAATCTCTAACGGTAAAGGTTAGCTAGTTCAAACGAAAATAAAGAGGGGGGTTTTTGTCACTCACGGCAATAAAAATAAAGGGAAAAATCACAAATCAAAAGCAATAATTAAATCTGAAAATTCAGTAGGAAAAATACCTTGATTTCAGTCACCGATGTTATCATGTTATTATGGATCCTCGACATAAATTTGCAACTATTAATAAACATTCATTGGGGAAATTCTCTTTTAAGTTTAATGACTAGAAACATGTATTCTAGCAATCTTATTAAACAATAACCTAGATACGATCATAGGTAAATTGAATAATAGCATTAAGAACCAATGACAAGTGATAAACATATACGACATGCAATCAATCAAGCGAATATTTTCTTAGAATTTTCCGACTCTAACGTAAAAAGGTTAATCCTAATTGCTACTTATGATTACCGAAACTGAACGTCATATTTCGTTAATCTAGCGGTTGAATCAATTAATCTCTAGTAGCGCTCCTAGAAACCAACAAATCCAATTAGAAAGAATAAATCTGAAAAATATTCAATGTTCATTAACAATCATGAAAAACATCCAACTAATCTCATCAAAATAACTTGTAACATGGATCCCTTAACCAAGATAAGAAAATTAATTACTCATACTTGAATTGAAATCAAAGAAAACAACAAAAGAAATAGTCTCCATCCTTGGTCTTTGATAGAATAAATGAAAATACTACTTGGAATTGTGCAGAATATAAAAGCAAGAAAATAAGAAAGGTGCGGCAGTCAAAAGATCCTAAAACCCTATTCTAAACCTAATCTAATCTACTCCCCTTCCCTCTCCCACAATACATATATATATATGCGGCAATCATCATAAGCTCCCTCTTTGAAGTGAATCTCTCCATTATCTTGATTTGATTTTGTCCAGATTAGGTGGTGTTTCAATTTCGGTAGAAGATATCTTGAAAAGAAATCCAGCAGATCTTGGGAGATTGTGTTTTAATTGGAAACGATTTCTGGAAAATCTGCAGTTTTAAGATTCCGTCCTTAGGCGTGCCCACGCCTAATCTCTGAATTTCGGCCAATCTGGAAATTTCGGATTTCTTGCCTTCTTTTATGCCTTTTTGGTCCTTTTTCGTCCTTAGAGTGTTGAAAACCATATGTAAATATTTATAAAACAATTCCATCAATTTAGGATACCAATTTCAACACATCAATCAAAATTAAGTCCGAAATGTATGAATTTTAATTGACTTATCAAATTCCCCCACACTGAGCCTTTGCTCGCCCTCGAGCAACACATTAAACCATTAAACTCAATCAATTCATCCTTTAGAAACCAAGTACACACAATCCATCAACTTGGACTAATAAGATTCAATTTGCAACACATATCATGACCGCTTTTTACCAATGCAGATAAACAAAGCCAAAATTATGCATCTTTGTTCAAAAGCAAACATGAAATTAAAGTGAATTCTTCTCACGGATTTCGCTCTTACACTCAAGTGTTTGCGGGTAAAGTGTTTCTCTCAAATCTCACTCTATCATGTTACACTACCATAGGCTTGCAATTTCACCAATTATCGTTCATTCCAATCACATAGGTCGATAGATCATGAGGACTTAATGACGGGTTGTAATGGGGCTAGGTTCATAGGTGAGGTAAAAGAGACGGTACAAAGGTTGATCATAAGTTTTCACAAAGCATTAAGTAAAAAGGAACACATAATTTCAGATTCTGAGCTAAACATATGACATAAAAGACAGCTACTTATACTCTTTTTCTTTTTCTTCTTTTCTTTCTTTCTTTCTCTTTTTTTTTCTTCTTTTGATTTTTTCTTTTCTTTTCTTTTCTTTTCTTTTTTCGAATAACACTAAGAACAAGGGAAAACAATAAACACATGAGTAGAAGCACCAATAAAAATATCTCAGAATAAAATACAAAACAAAAGTCCCAAATTATCTAATGCTTCATTCAACTTGTTAAGGGGAAAGGCTAATGGGGTCTTTGGTTCTAATGCGAGGTGATTAATTGAAAAACAAGGATAAGGATCAAAAGTGTTTGCAAAGGGCAATTGAATAGGTGGGTCAATGTTTAGGCTAAAGGTGTAAAATCAAGGAAGGCCTTAATCACTTCTATAGCCCATGTGATCAAATAAATTCAAACCGGTTCCATGCAAGTTCTGAAGGCAATATGAATAGAGGAGCATCGCACAATTCAAACAAATAATATGACATAAAGATAATGTCATTTAGGCTCAAGTGCGCTCACAGGTTGATGTTAAGAATTCACCTTAATTCCACACTTTACTTCCTCACTCACATGTCAAAATTTTGACCAAGCCTATAGGATCAACTATTGCAATTAATCAACATGTTCCATCTTAAAACTTACTTAGCCCAAATTAATTTCATGTATGTACCCAATCTCATCCAAACTAATATGATCAAGTGTTATGGCTCAACATGCAACTCCATACACAAAGTCAACAAAACAAACCACAACAACCAACAATATTCACGATAACCAAACTTTTCCACATCAAATATCAATTCTCTCCCCACACCTAAACCAACATTGTCCTCAATGTTAAAGAAGCATAAAAATGAAAGTAAAAGAGTTAAGGAAAGCTTCTCTGTTAGGCGGTGTCGAGATTAAGGTGTTAGCGAGTGTGGTGGTTGAAATCCTTCGTGCTCCCAGTAGGCCATCGGTGAAAGCGAGGTGACCTTGGCTAAGGTCCACAATCCCCATCCTACAAAGACATTCTATATCCAATGGCTTTATACCACAAGCCACAATCATATTAGTATTATCAATCAATATCTAACACACCCAAGTTAACTGCCATTTGTGTGATATAGAAGCCAAGGATTAAAGGTTTAGCCTTCTTTTGCAAAACTGAGTAAAATTGATGCATAAACCAAAAACCCAAATTGACAAGAATATGTCTATCCATGCACCACAAGAATTAAAACGCAGCCTTATACAAAGTACTCGAAGCATTATAACGACCGAAAAATTAACATGCTAGCAACCTATGAATAATCTTAAAAATAGAGTTCCTAAGAAAAGAACGTTTGCACAGACTAACATTACATGGATTTGTATCAACAGACCATTGACGCCACAATTCTGGAATAGTAAAATCCTCATGAAAACCACAGTGGGAATTGATAAATAAATCAGATTCAGTTTTAGCAGTAGATATAAATCCCAAAGCCACATTAAACTCAGCAATGCAAATTTCGTCCCCATTAATCGAAATTGGCGACCTCTGTCGTATTCAAATCAAAAGTTTTGTATTGAAATCAAAAGGATGGGTGGGATGATTCACCATCGGTGCAACTTTGAATGTGGTGGGGAGTCTCTAGATTGGCTCTTAGTTACGGGCATTGTCCCCACTTGGAGCATGACACGCAAAATCAAGGTTAGGGCACCACGAAAATAACAATGAAAGGGTTGTCGGTAATGGTTATTGGGCAAAGCAGGTTGGGTAATGAATAAAAAGAAGGTGAAAAGAAATTGATAGAATAGGGATGATGGGGGTTGTGCGGCAGACATAGAGAAGAGGGAAAAAGTATGGGTTATGAGATGAATAAGAGGATTTTCTTGGGGTTGGAATAAATGGACAAACTAGAGGTAATGGGGGTGCTAAATCGATGGTTGGGAATGCAATGAAGGTCAACAATTTGAGGGAAGAATATGGCTGTGGTTGGCGGTGAAGGGAGGAAAGAATGAAGGGGGTCGGTCATCAACAGAGAAGGGGAAAAAAACTTTGGAAAAATTTGGGGGAAAAATTAAAGATGGGGGCGGTAACTATTTTTTTTGTTTTTTGTTTTTTATTTATTTTTTATTAAAAAGAAAAAAAAGAAAATATGAAAATTAAAATGAAAGAAATAAAAATGAGAATTTAAATTCCTAATAGAATTAAATTAAAAAAAAGAAGATAAAAGAAAATTGCTAACAAAACACATAAAAGAAAAGGATACGAATGAGGTGCCTCTCATTAAGCGCTTATCAAAGGTCATAAGCTGGACCTTTTGCATCTGTACATCATCCATTATCGAATGGATGCTTGAATCCAACAGGCAACATGTTCAAATTTCGTGAGGGGTCTGGATCAACTTCCTTTGAGTGCGACTCCTTGTCAGCACGATGCTCCATGACTTCTGAAGAGTGGAATTTTATCGCTTCACCGTCATACTCTAATGTCCACTCGTCTTTTCGGGCATCGCCCTTCTCACACCAGATGGTCTTTGTAAAATAACGCCAATGGTTGTGGAGACTCAACATCACCTTGGTACCTTGATCTTGATTCACTATACGGCTCTCCTAAAATTGTACTCCTTGCGGCTCTTCTGTTCTTCTTCTTCTTGTACTGTAAATAACTAGGAAAGGAAGCGAAATTTGGTTAGCAATAACATGAATTGCATCACTTACCATAGGAGGTTGCACTTCCTCCATCTTTTCTCATTGTAATCTCTTCCTCTTCTAACTTTCTTTGGAAAGTTTTCAAAACTTTGTGCTTCCATTCGATTAACGGCAATTGCAATTTGGCTTAGCTGGTTTTCTAAATTCCTTTGTTGATTTTCCAAATTTCGAGACTTGTTTGATATTCATTGAAACATCAAAGTGTTAGCCGTCAAAGTTTGCAACATAATTTCAAAGAAGACTTATCGTTGGCATTTGATGTCATATTTGGATTTTATCGAGGCAAATCTTGCTCTTCATAGTAACTTCGGTGGAGAAGTGTATCATGCTTTATATTACGCAAGCAGAACGCATCTGAAGAAGAATAACCCAAAATGAGCAAACTTCACATACCTTAGCTTGTTGGTCATCTCTCGGTACTTGCAGCGGCTAAGGGTGTGAAATCCACCAATTGATGGTCAAACACGGAAGTCGCATGATAGGCGAAAACTCATTATCATAATAAGGGTAATATGAATAATCGAATTAAAAGCATCTTGATAGTGAGCCATACCGCTAAAAGATTGGAAAATCGAGAAAAGTGGCTGAAACAAACAAAAGATAAGGTAACTAAGAACAACGAAGCGAAAAACGAAAACAAAACAAAAACATCACTAACAAAACCGTTAAGAAATTCCCCGACAACGGCGCAAATTTTGGTGATCTTTGTAAATGCGCAACCAAATATAAAAGAAATCACTTAGTTAACACAAATTAATGTAGTAGCGGTAAGCGGATATCGTTCCACGAGGAATTTCTAACAGTAAGGTTAGCTAGTTCAAGCGAAAATAAAGAGGGGTTTTGTCACTCACGACAATAAAATAAAGGGAAAAAATCACAAATCAAAAGCAATAATTAATCTGAAAATTCAGTAGGAAAAATACCTTGGTTTGGTCATGGATGTTATCATGTTATTATGGATCCTCGACATAAATTTGCAATTATTAATAAACATTCATTGGGGAAATTCTCTTTTAAGTTTAATGACTAGAAACATGTATTCTAGCAATCTTATTAAACAATAACCTAGATACGATCATAGGTAAATTGAATAATAGCATTAAGAACCAATGACAAGTGATAAACATATACGACATGCGATCAATCAAGCGAATATTTTCTTAGAATTTTCCGACTCTAACGTAGAGAGGTTAATCCTAATTGCTACTTATGATTACCGAAACTGAACGTCATATTTCGTTAATCTAGCGGTTGAATCAATTAATCTCTAGTAGCGCTCTAGAAACCAACAAATCCAATTAGAAAGAATAAATCGAAAATATTCAATTTTCATTAACAATCATGAAAAACATCCAACTAATCTCATCAAAATAACTTGTAACATGGATCCCTTAACCAAGATAAGAAAATTAATTACTCATACTTGAATTGAAATCAAAGAAAACAACAAAAGAAATAGTCTCCATCCTTGGTCTTTGATAGAATAAATGAAAATACTACTTGGAATTGTGCAGAATATAAAAGCAAGAAAATAAGAAAGGTGCGGCAATCAAAAGATCCTAAAACCCTATTCTAAACCTAATCTAATCTACTCCCCTTCCCTCTCCCACAATACATATATATATATGCGGCAATCATCATAAGCTCCCTCTTTGAAGTGAATCTCTCCATTATCTTGATTTGATTTTGTCCAGATTAGGTGGTGTTTCAATTTGATGAAGATATCTTGAAAAGAAATCCAGCAGATCTTGGGAGATTGTGTTTTAATTGGAAATGATTTCTGGAAAATCTGCAGTTTTAAGATTCCGTCCTTAGGCGTGCCCACGCCTAATCTCTGAATTTCGGCCAATCTGGAAATTTCGGATTTCTTGCCTTCTTTTACGCCTTTTTGGTCCTTTTTCGTCCTTAGAGTGTTGAAAACCATCTGTAAACATTTATAAAATAATTCCATCAATTTAGGATACCAATTTCAACACATCAATCAAAATTAAGTCCGAAATGTATGAATTTTAATTGACTTATCAGTATCCCTTGGCAATCAGCCTTGCTTTGAACCTTTCTACAGTGCCATTTGAGTGATACTTGACCTTATAGACCCATTTGCAGCCAATGGGAACTTTGCCAGGAGGAAGAGGGACCACTTCCCAAGTGCCATTTGACTCCAAAGCTTGAATTTCCTGTTGCATAGCATCTATCCAACACTTATGCTTAATTGCCTCAGAATATGTTTTTGGTTCAATTATTTAGGAAATGGATGCAGAAAAAAACTGAGTTTTTAAAGGTAAATGAGCATATAATATGGTTATTGGATACTGACCTTTTATTGCAAGTGAAGAGGATGATGCTGATGGGGGTTTGGTGAAATGATAATCCTTATGCCATGCTGGTGGATATGAAATTCTGCTAGATCTCCTTGTGGTGGCTGGTGAAAGAGGTGGAAATGAGGCAGTGTCAAAGGTGAAAGGTGGCGGATCAGGTGGATGTGATTGAAGGTTATGAGATGGAACGAGGTTGAGAGGGGCAGGAGGTGGTGGAGGTGTGGAAGAGGTTGAATTTTGTTGTGGTGAGGTAATTTCTGGTGTAATGTTCAAGTAGTCACGATCTTCGATGTGACCAAAGCTTGTAACAGGGAACATAGGTTGCTCGGAAGGTTTGAGTTTGAAGGGAAATATGTGTTCATGGAAGACCACATTTCGGTTGACAAACAGCTTCTTGGTGTGAAGATTTAGTAACACATATCCTTTTTGGATTGGAGAGTAACCTAAGAAAACAAATGGGATTGCCTTTGGGAAGAATTTATCATGATAATATGGAACATTAGCATAGCAAAGGTAGCCAAAGACTCTGAGGTGGTGTAGTGGTGGTGGCTTCTTATGTAACATTTCAAGTGGTGATTTCCATGACAAGACTGAGGATGGCAAACGGCTGATAATGTAGCAGGCAGCTAAAATGCTTTCCCCCCAAAACTTAGAAGGTAAATTTGAATGAAATTTTAAGGCTGTAGTAGTCTTAAGTAGATGTCTATGTTTCCTTTTTGCTACCCCATTCTGCTGGGGAGTATTGACACAAGAACTTTGGTGAACTATCCCAAGGGTATTGAAAAGTGCAGTACATTCCTGATTAAAAAACTCAGTCCCATTGTCACTTCTAATAAGCTTAACAGAGGTTGAGAATTGGTTTTGGACAAGGGTAAGAAAATGTTTTACAGTGGTACATGTGTCATGTTTGGATTGTAACAAGTAGATCCAGGTCATTCGGGTATAGTCATCTACAATGGTTAGGAAGCATCGGTGGCCACTGTGGGTTGAGATTCGATAAGGTCCCCATAGGTCAATGTGTATCAAATGAAATGGACATGGTGCTCTTGACATACTATCTGGGAATGGAAGTTTAGATTGATTGGCTAAAGGACAAATAGGACAAGAATGAAGATCATGTTGCTCATGCAAAACAGAATGTAATTCATTGATTTTTTTCATTTTAGATACAGAGGTGTGGCCAAGCCGGGCATGCCATACATTAGGTGAATGCTGGAAAGACATAAGAGAACTAATGGAATAAGGAATTTTGGTGTTCACAGCAGTTGTCGGGTAGGTGGATGATGCTCCAAATTCTTGAAGAAAGTAGAGGCCTCCATGCTCCTTACCAATCCCCATCATCCTCCCACTGCAAAGGTCCTGCAAAACACAATGTGTTGGAAAAAAAAACACTGCACAATTAATATCTTTGGTCAATTTGGAAATTGAGATCAAGTTGTAATGAAAATCATGGATATATAGGACATTGGTAAGTGTATGAGATGGAGAGAGCTTATGGTTGCCAATATGAGTGACTGAGGCTAACCTACCATTAGGTAATTGAACACAAGAATGATTAGATGCAGATACAAAAAAATCATTCAAATTAAGAAAGTCAAAAGTCATATGGTTGGTGGCCCCCGTGTCAAGAATCCAACCAAATTTCTGTGTGGCAGAAGATAAAGCTATACCTGCCATGTTTACATTTGCGGAAATTGTTGGTTCTTTCTGTAAGAGCTGAAGAAGTTGCTGATATTGTGCAGCAGTCAAACTTGGTGATGTGGGAGCCGTGATAGTACCAGAATCTGAATCAACAGCAATCTCAGAAGAAATAACATTGTTTGCAACCTGCTTCTTCTTCGTGAATTTAAAATCAGGTGGGAACCCAATCAGCCTATAGCATGTTTCATGCTTGTGGCCTTCAACATGGCAATGATCACAACGTCCACTAAATTTCTTCTTGGAACCTTTCTGAGACGAAGAAGAATATAAGGCAGTAGGCTCTGAGGCAGTGATGAAGGAAGAGGATAACTTACATTGGGATTCCTCTTGATGTAACATTGAGTAAGCCTGATTAATAGTCGGTAGTGGCTACATCAGTAAGAGCTGGCTACGAACGGCTGAGTAAGAATCGTTTAAACCCATCAAGAGCTGAAACAATCGTTGCTGAAGATGATGAGAAGAATTTTTTCGAGAGCTGTCACAATCGCAGGTGGTGATCGGAACAAGAGTGTCGTACTCATCCACAGAAGGCGAAGCTTGGTGTAATAATCAGAGATCGAAGATGCTACCTGAGTATGAGAGGAAATGGTCTGATGAAGGTAAAAAATTCGAGAACCATCGACTTTGTCAAAACGTTCCTTCAGATTCAACCAAACGGCGGCGGCGCTAGAAGCAAAAACTATAGCAGCGGAGAGATCTTTGGAAACGGTGTTCAGAAGCCAAGAGAGGACTATCGCGTTACAACGATCCCAATAAGAGTGGAGTTCATCTGGGTAAGCTTCCCTTCTGCACGTACCATCGACGAAGCCAAGTTTATTTTTGGCTAAGAGAGCAATCCGCATCGATCTGCTCCAGACACTGTAGTTGTCGATGCCAACAAGCTGATGTGAAACAAGCACAGCTCCCGGAGTGTCAGACGGATGAAAGAACAGGGGATGGTTGAAGTCTAGCGGTGAAGGTGTTTGTTGAAATGCCATAACGAAATATGACAGAGGAATGAAGGATATTAACAAGAAATGACTGAAAGAGAAAAGAAATCGAGGGTTTTGCTAGCTCTTATACCATGTTCAAAACTAGGATTGAAAAGGTAGAAGGGAAAAAGGAAAAGTGTTTCCTTCATTTCGTATATCTAAAAAGTGTACAGTGAGCATCATTTTATATTTGCTTTTCTAACTGACTGTAAAAACAAACTTTGTTACCCGACAAAAGAGAATAAAATCCAACCCATCAATATGATAACCGAACAACAAATTATTTGTTGCTTCAATATTTACATCTTATCTATAATGTCGAATTCTAATGAAAATTTTACTTTACCTACAATTTTCCTGAATTAAACAAGTTACAGCCTAATATTTAGCACCTAATCTCCTTGAGTTCTTCATGGAATGCTATATATCAAGATGACACGAGCCACCAAGCAATTGCAAGGATAGTTAAACAAAATATGATACTGGATGAGAACAGTTGGCTTCCCCAAGGTAAGAACAAACATAACACTTTTACTGGAAAATAGTAAGATTAGCAGTAAACCATCTGTCAGTTAAAACCTACCTATGTTTGTGAAAGCTCAACAAGAAAAGTATAAAGTAATTACCAGCCTCTTTTGCCTCATTCATTAATGCAAAGAAAGTCTGCTCTTCAAATTCAATATCATTGGATATCCGAAGCCTTGCGACTCCTTCCAAAATCTCTTAAGATTTAAGAAGACCAGCACCGACTGCTGCTAACCAACAGCACAACAGAACATACAATGGGTCTCCTGCCTACCATAAAACACAAACCAAAACTCCTTGATTTCAATATAAAACAAAAGCAATTATCCTAGCTAAAAGAACAAGAAGGAAGAGACAAAAATCCTAGTATGGAGTTAAACCCAGATTAAACCAGTACTTCATAGCAAAAAAAACATCATTAAACCATAGAGAAGAAGTTAAATTACCCGACCTCGTCGATCCTGGAACTCATAAAATGCTCTGGAATCTGTAACGTTGCAGTTCTTGCCCACTCTCCTCCTAAACTCTGCGAAGTCGATACCGTCACCACCAACGCCACCTTCATCGCTGAGAATTCCAGCTACAAGACCAATCACAGGAAGTGAACCAATGACCTTGTTGGCGAAACTAGAGATGGAGTTTGGGTTCTCCTCCATGTAAGCTTCAACAGAGAGGAACCCAGTCAAGTTTTGACTTGCAGTGGGTATATTTTCCGTAGACATGGCGAGAATATTGCAGGAAGGGTGAAAAAAGCAGAGATGGTGAAGTCGCCGGTGTCACAACCACCATGGCCGTGAAATGTGGTCGTTAAAGTCGTTTACGATATTGTCCACACCTTTATATACGTTATCCACTAAGGCTGTAAGGCATGGCCGCTTCTGGTTCCGATTTTTGAACTCCTTGGGCCTCAGGATTGAAATTAAAGTTGACAACCTTAGAGGCCCCAGTTGCTCACATATGCCGATGGCATTAAGAGTCCAATTCTTTTGTAGCTCTTCACAGGCATGGCAGTAAAGCCCGGAATTGATCCCGCCCGGCTCAACCATAAATCAACAAGTCTTTGTTTTTTTTTTGATTAAAGGGTAAATACAAAAAATTTACAACACTAGTCGAGGGAAGCAGAGCCTGATAGATCCTCTAGGAGGATACAGTGGCACCCAATAGGTGTGGAATCGAAAACAGTAAGACCGACATCCGAAGGAACTACATGGAGTAGCTAACCAATCCATCGCGTATTCTCGCTTCTCGATAAGCGTGACGATGAACAACGGACTATTCAGCGCATGGCGATTCGTGGATACCCGTGACAATGGGGTGGGAAGCACAGAGCAGTTCTGCTGAAGAAATGAGATGGTACGCTGCCAACGAATCCAGCTCTAATTCTACCCGGCGAAAACTCCGATCCCAAGCGAGTGACAGCCCGGTATAAACGCCCCAAAGCTCTTCAGTCAACGGCTCACACCACCCAAGATTCTGAGCAAAACCTCCTAGCTAGTTGCCACCCCAGTCGCGTAAAAGGCCACCTGCAGCAGCGGAGTGTTGGGAGCGATTACAAGCTCCGTCTGTGTTGAGCTTCACCCAACCCAGGGGCGGTGTGCACCACCCAATGAGTTGCTGGTGACGAGGAGGGGGGCCTGGGCCTGCTTGGATCTAACTCTTGGTGGATTGGCAGAGCTGATCTGCAAAAGAGAAAATGAGAGTGTTAGGAGATAGAGGCCATGTGAAATGCACATCAAAGAGAGATTTATTCCTTCAAGTCCAGAGGAACCAGCACGTAGTGCCAAAAATGACTGCCCAATCGTGTCCCCGGTGATGGAGGAGGTTGGCCAGTAGCCACTATTGAAGCGGCATAGTGTAGAAGTCCAGAGTGGAGCGAGCCAGGGGCATGGTGTCCCACACTTGGCGAGTGCGAGGGCAGTCCCAAACAGCATGAAGAGACGTTTCGTCAGTGGGGCAGTGAGGGCACGAGCTATCGGTAGTCAGGTGTCGGCAAACACAGGAGTGATTGGTGAGTAGATGCTCCTTAGCCAATAACCAGAGGAAGGCTCAGATACGTTAAGGACCGGGCCACTGCCAGATGGTAGGCCAAAGTGAATTGGGCGAAAGCTCGGCATGGCCCATAAGCATAGAATAGGTCGACGCGATGGTGAAAAGGCCGGTGTCAGAACACCCCCATAGGCCATATCAACCGGCCTCGTCCAAGATAGGGTCCATATCAACAAGTCTTTGTGGAATTAGAAACCTAATTTGATGTCCGAAGAGGGAATAGTATTAAAGTGCTATAGTGTTTGAAGTTTGCAATTTTGTTAGAGATTTGCAGTGAACTTCTCTGGATATAATTTGTTATAATTTATTAGTTTTAAATATGTTTATTTTTAAAAATATTTTATATGATAAAAGACATAAAATTTTTATAATTTAAAATATTTTAAAATCCTTAATTTTAAATTTTTTAGAAAATTGATTTTAATTTTCAAAAATCTCTTTCTTTTAGATTTCCGTTAAAAAGACGAGCCATTCTCACCAAATAAGTACTACTTATCTAAATTGAACTAATTAAATTCAACTTATATTAATAACTTATTATAATTATCTTAAATTAATCAAATTTAATTAATTTGGGTTAGAATATAAATGCTAACTTGAGTTATCATGTCAGTGAGATTTAATTAGTCAATATATGATATTATGTTTTTATTGTTATTTTTAATAGAAATGTAAGAGAATTTATTTTTGAAAAATTAAAATTATAAAAATTAGAGAATTTAGAAGTTTAGGGTTTTTAAATTTCTTGGGCTTTATGGGAGATATATATCTTTCACTCTATTTTATAACTTAAATATTAATATTTTTAATTTTTAATTATTATAATAGAATTTATTATTAAATTCAGGCTAATTAATAATTTTAAATATAATTTAAAAATAATTAACTGAAATTAAAAATGTATATTACAAGTATTTTATAATTTATAAATATTTTTAAAATATGAGACATAAATTAACTTTTTTTTTATCTTTTAAAATTTTTTTATTGAAAAGAAAATGAAAGGAATGTTTAGGGTGGAAGAACAATGAAGAGCATAAAGTTTTAACTCTTACACGCCTTCTCCACCACATTCCCACAAGTAAGACAACTAAGCACTGCCTACCACGGAATCTAATCATATAACACAAAATCCGCTTGAATGATAATCTCGTGTTATTGTCAATGATTTGATATCTTAGCTTTTGGATTTACTCTCCAATCCCATATTGTTGGACTACTTACACAATTCAAAGCCCAAAACTTTAGCTTTTGTTGTATAAATGGTGGAACTACTGAACAAGCTCATTGGGTTGGAGGCACAAAAAGGTGAGCTTTTTCCTTTCTGTTGAGCAAAGAGCGACTGTGGAGCGGGAGTAGGAAAATGGGAGCTTGCAACAGTGAAGGGCTGTCTCTGTCCCAAATTCGCGAGTTTTCCACCTCCCACAACATTAGATTGTTTAAGAACGTCCACGACAACGTCCATGGCAACATCTACCTCAATTTTTTCTCTCTTGTTGATTTGGGTTTTCGTTTGTTTTGGCTGAAGCTATGCTTGAAATTCATTGACACCGAGCAGTTTCAAAGGTGAGTTTTTTTTTTTTTGATTGATTTAATTTGATGCTGAGACGGTTGCTTTTAGTATTTTTAAACTTTAGCATACGTATTTTTTAATGTTTTCTTATTCCTATATTGCAGGCTTCGCGAGCTTAAACAATTAGGTGAGCTTCATATTGTTTCTTTTCTAGTGTTATCGTAAGAATTGCATACGAAATCAAACAACAACAAAAAAGAATTTCTCTTAAGAATTGAGGTTGAAATTTTAGGAGTTAAATAGTTGTTACTGATGTGATTGTAAGAACTGCATTATGAGGGTAGTGGTCCAACTTGTTGATTCTAAAAAGAATGCTTCTTAGTATTGGATGACTGTGTGATGCTTTGATTGGGAATATGAAAATTGTGACGCCTGGTTTAGTTCAATTTCATATCTATGAGCTATAAAGAAAACAAATTTATGTGTGGAATAAAAGTAATTACTTGAAGGTTAGATCCATAACTGATATCTTCCAAGTTTCTACTTATTTGTGGATGGATCTCGATTGAGTTTGTGATGTAATTGCCATTATAATGTCTTTGCACAAATTTTTCGGGCTTCACTTAACATGATCTTCAGGTTACATTGGGGAAATGTATTGCAGAACTAAAGATGTAACTTTTTGCAGTATGCCCGCAGCGAGAATCCAAAATCCTATAGAAGGAAAGCAGTTAGTGTATCTTCTTGCTTTAAAAACCAGTCCCCCAAATACTTTGATTTTTCTGTCATTGGACGTGGAATCGCTGGCCTTCGTTATGCACTTGAAGTTGCAAAACATGGAACTGTTGCAGTGATCACTAAAGCTGAGCCACATGAGAGCAATACAAACTATGCCCAAGGGGGTGTTAGTGCTGTGTTGTGTCCTTCAGACTCTGTGGAGAGTCACATGCATGAAACAATTGTCGCTGGGGCATATCTATGGGATGAGGAGATTGTCAGAGTAAGATTTAGAAGTAATAATTTTGCATTTAGAAGTAATAATTTTGCATTGTTGTGTCACCGTTCATAACTGAGAATTTTGCTATATTTTACTTCAAAAAATTCAACAAATAAAGGCCAAGTTTTTCTGAATCTAGAAGAAGCAAGAATTTGCAAACGTACTTGCTTTTTTGAACATAAAATTTCGAGAGCTAAATAACTTTTACTTCTTGCTTATCCATTAATGCTGTTGAATATTGGCTCAAAGAAAGTCAGAAATGGAAGCTTACAAAGTCAAACATCTTACCTTCTCAAAGTCAGAAATTGAAGCTACTTTCGGTGATCAATAATAGTGGCTCAACAATGGTGGCTTGGCTTTTTCCGGTGGATTTCGGCAATACAACTAGCTTTCAGACCCAGTGTTCACACCCATTGAATTCTCTATAAATGAGAGGAAGAACAATGAAGAGAGCACAAGGTTTTTTGTTGTGAGAGGAGAGCAGAAGAGTGTTAGTGAGAGAGAGCAAAATTTTCGAGAGAGAAGAGAGAGAAGAATAGTGAGAGGGAGAGAGAAAAGAAAAATTAGATAATTATAATTGGCTTTTGTTTTCTCTTTTCTAATAGGTTTGGGTTATTTGGGTCTCTTAAAAATTGAGTGACAAACACCATTGTATGCTCTCATTGATTATAGTGAAATACTTAGTTGTCTCCAAACTGGACGTAGGCATTACTAAACTAGTATAAAATTTTTTGGTGTTCTTTTGTTGCTGTGTTATTTTTACTCCGCATTTATTCACGTTTTCGCACAACAAGTGGTATCAGAGCTCCAGTTTTTTGACTGGGGTATTGTAGGAGTGAAAATATATTGGAGCAATAGTGTCGGTGAACAGTGTCGGTGAATAGTATCGGTGAAGCGATGCAGGTGAGCGATGTGTAGTGCTACAATCCCGTGAAGCAGTTCAATGCTACGATACTACTGAGCGATGTCGATGCGTATTTGTGAGCGATGATGAGTAGATGGCTGGTGATAAAGACGAGTCCGTTAAGAGAGAATCGATATCGTTATCATCGACACCTACATTCAATAGACATCCAATCGCAACTACAAGGTTAGAGGTTGATAAATTTAATGGCTCTAATAATTTTGATATGTGGCAGTGTGAAGTTATGGATGTATTGTATCAACAAGAGTTGGATATGGTTCTGGACGATAAACTCGAAGATATGGATGACAAGTAGTGGACGCGAATTAATTTTCATGCTTGTGTCTCTATTCGATCATTCCTTAATAAGGAGCTGAAATATCCTTATATGAAGGAAACGTCAGCTAAGGAGTTATGGACGGAATTGGAGAAAAAATATATGACCAAGAGCGAGAAAATCGGCTCTTTTGAAAAGCGACTCTTAGATTTGATGTCGTCCGGTATTTCTATCGTGAACACTAAATGATTATAATAAGATACTTTGCGATTTAGCAAACCTTGATGTGAAAATTCTTAACGAGGATAAGGCCTATGTTTGTTAAATTCATTGCACGATGATTATGATCGTTTAACAACTACTTTGTTGTATGAAAAATCGAGGTAAAACTTGATGAGATTTTTGTGGCATTAGTGAATCGTGAGTGTCGTGAAGAATCGAAGACTCACGATTCACAAACCGAGGCACTCAACGCAAGGGACAAGCAGAGGAAAGAAAGCATGAAAGCGGGAAAATCTCGTTTAAAGTCACGAGGTAAGTTTCTGCTAAAGATGAATGTGTCTTTTATCGTCGAAAGGGTCGTTGGAAGAAAGGCATTTAATTGAAGAACAAAGAAAAGAAAAAAGTGGGTTACAGTGAAGCGTTGCAAAATCGGAGATGATGATTTGAGTTTGCTTTGACTAGTTCATCTGGCGATGGTCACTCCGAGGTGGATTTTAGATTTAGGTTGCACTTATCATATGTGTCCCATTCGGAATAGTTCTCACACTTTCGGGAGTTTGGATGGTGGGGTTGTTTTGATGGGAAATAATAATGCACGCAAAACCTGAGGATAGGTAAAATCTGTTTGAAGATGCGATAATGCAGTCGAAAGAATTGAGTGATGTTTGGTATGTCAGGATATGAAGAAAAATCTTATCTCATTAGGGCATTGGAATCCAAGGTATCAAGATCACCATAGAGTGGAGTTTTAAAGGCGTATGCAGGCACTTGTGGTGATGAGAGGTATAAGGCGAAATAACTTGTATTTTTTGCGAGGTCGATTCTTGGTGGAGCGGTATCATTGAAGGCTGGCGATAGAGATAACTTCGAGACACTTCTGAGGTTATGACATATCGTCTTGGGCGTCTTTGGTGAAAAAGCATTGCAAGGATTGGTGAAGTAAGGCTTATTAAAAGGTGCAAAGGTATGTAAATTGGAATTCTGTGAACATAGTGTATTGGGTAAGCAAACTAGAGTGAAATTTGGCACTGCTATTCATCACACTAAAGGCATTCTAGATTATGTTCATACTGATGTTTGGGGACCTTCCAAGAATGCATCTTGGGGTGTTAGCCATTATTTTATCTCCTTTATTGATGACTTCTCTAGAAGAGTATGAGTGTACATCATGAAGCATAAAGATGAAGTCTTAAAGATATTCCTGAAGTGAAAAAAGATGATTGAAATGCAAACCGGTCGAAAGATCAAGACTCTCAGATCAGATAATGGTGGTGAATATAAGTCAGATCCTTTTTTGGAAGTCTGTCAAGATGAGGGTATTGTGAGACATTTCACGGTTAGGGAGACACCACAACAGAATGGGGTGACAGAATTCATGAACCGTACTTTACTTGAGAAAGTTCGGTGTATGTTGTCTAATGCTGGTTTAGACAAGGTGTTTTGGGTTAAGGCAATTACTTATGCAAGTCATATTATTAATCGGTTGCCTACTACTGTAAACAAGGGCAAAACAACCATGGAGGTATGGTCTGGTAAACCTTATACTGATTACAAGTTTTTACACATATTTGGTTGTCCTGCTTACTATCCTGTCAGGGAAAGTAAGATGGATCTAAACAAAGAGAGCTGTTATGGGCTTTAATCTTGGCGTGAAGGGATATCGACTTTGATGTCGGATGAGAAGAAATTTATTATGGCGAGAGATGTGACTTTTGATGAGACTACTATGGTTAATCAGAAGAAACATGAAGGGGAAATTGAAGCGATCAAGACCATGAATAGTTCAAAGCAGGTAGAGTTATTGAAGACTCCAGTTGATCCAGTAAGGTCTGTTGTTATAGAAATTAGTCCTACAGTTGATTTTGATGATGAGGACGAGGATAATGAAGAGGAAGTACCTATCCAAAAACTACCACAACAACAAGATTCTATTGCAACCAGAAGATCAAGAAGGGAAATTCGAAAGCCTGCTCGGTTTATTGATATTGTGGCATATGCACTTCCAGTTATTGAAGATGATATTCCATCCACCTATAAAGAAGCTGTTAGGAGTTCAGAAAACGTGGAGTGGAAGAAATCTATGGATGAGGAGATGAAATCTCTTCAGAAAAATAAGACTTGAAAGCTGGTTCAGTTACCAAAAAGGAAGAAAGAAATTAGTTGTAAATGGGTATATGCTAAGAAGATGGAATCTTTGGGAAAAGAAAATGTAAGATTCAAAGCCAGATTAGTAGCTAAAGGCTATGCTCAGAAGGAAAGCATTGACTACAATGAGGTATTTTTTCCTGTAGTGAAACATTCTTCTATTCGTATTTTGTTAGCTTTGGTTTTGCAGTTTGACCTTGAGTTGGCCCAACTTGATGTCAAGACGGCGTTCTTACATGGTGATTTGGAGGAAAATTATTTTTATGTCTCAGCTAGAAGGGTTTACGGTTGTTGGTAAAGAAAATTGGTTTTGCAAATTGCAAAAATCATTGTATGGTTTGAAGTAGTCTCCAAGACAATGGTACAAGCGATTTGACATGTTTATGATCGAGCAGAAGTACACAAGAAGTCATTATGATCATTGTGTATACTTTCGTAAGCTACAAGATGGAACCTTTATTTATTTGCTTTTATATGTTGATGATATGTTTATAGCATGTAAAAGCACAGTGGAAGATTGAAAATTGAAGACTATTGAGTAATGAATTTGAGATGAAGGACTTGGGAAAAGCTCGGAAGATACTAGGTATGGAAATTGAAAGAGATATAGCAAAAGGCAAGATTGGTCTGTGTCAAATGCAATATTTGAAGAAGGTACTACAACGTTTCGGGATGAATGAAAATTCAAAACCGATTAGTACACTTCTTGCTCCTCATTTCAAGCTTAGTGCTTCTATGTCTCCTAACACAGATGAGGAGAGTCATTATATGACTAAAATTTCATATGCAAGTGTTGTTGATAGTTTAATGTATCTTTATGGTGTGTCTTAGGCGATATTTCACAAGTTTGTTAGTATTGTCGATGAATATATGCATAATCCGGAAAAGGACATTGACAATTGTGAAATGGATTCTACGATATATTACAGATCTTGTGGATGTTGGTTTATCATTTCAAAGAAGATGAAGTTAATGGTAAATGTGTTGTTGGATATGTAGATTACGATTCGCAGGTGATTTGGACAAGCGTAGGTCCACTACAGGTTTTGTATTCACTCTTACTGAAGGTCCAGTGAGTTGGCGATCAACTTTGCAATCTACAGTTGCTTTATCAACTACTGAGGCAGAATACATGGCAGTAACAGAAGCTATTAAAGAAGCCGTCTGGTTTTAAGGGTTGCTTAATGACTTAGGGGTTCATCAGGATCATGTGGATGTTCATTGCGACAGTCAGAGCGCTATTTATTTAGCAAAGAATCAAGTTCATCATGCACGTACAAAACACATTGATGTGAGGTTCCATTTTGTTCGTGAGATTATTAATGAGGGAGATATTCTTCTTCAGAAGATTGGGACCGCTGACAATCCTGTTGATATGTTAACAAAACCAGTTTTGTTACTTAAATTTAAGCATTGCTTAGACTTGATTGACATTTGTCAAATTTGTTGATTGCCCCGTAGGGGATTGGGAGACGATTATTGGAAATTTCACTGCGAGGATTTGAGCCAAGGTGGAGATTGTTGAATATTGGCTCAAAGAAAGTCAGAAATTGAAGCTTGCAAAGTCAGACATCTTACCTTCTCAAAATCAGAAATTGAAGCTACTTTCGGTGATCAACAATGGTGGCTCAACAATGGTGGCTTGGCTTTTTCCGGTGGATTTTGGCAGTACAACTAGCTTTCAGACCCAGTGTTCACACCTATTGAATTCTCTATAAATGAGAGGAAGAACAATGAAGAAAGCACAAGGTTTTCTGTTGTGAGAGGAGAGCAGAAGAGTGTTAGTGAGAGAGAGCAAAATTTTCGAAAGAAAAGAGAGAGAAGAATAGTGAGAGGGAGAGAGAAAAGAAAAATTAGATATTTATAATTGTTTTTTGTTTTCTCTTTTCTAATAGATTTGGGTTATTTAAAATTGAGTGACAAACACCATTGTATGCTCTCATTGATTATAGTGAAATACTCAGTCGTCTCCAAACTGGACGTAGGCATTGCCGAACCAGTATAAAATTTTTTGGTGTTCTTTTGTTGCTGTGTTATTTTTACTCTGCATTTATTCACGTTTCCGCACAACAAATGCTAAGGTTGAATTTACTTTGGGTAGGTTGTTTGTACAGAAGGACCTAACAGAATTAGGGAATTGATAATTATGGGTTCCATGTTTGATCATGGAGAGGATGGAAACTTGCAACTAGCAAGGGAGGTTGGGCACTCTCACCATAGAATTGTCCATGCTACCGATATGACTGGAAGAGAAATTGAGCGAGCTCTATTGGAGGCAGTTGTCAATAATCCCAACTTTTTTGTTTTCCAACATCAATTTGCAATAGATCTACTAACTTCTCAGGTTACTTTTTTAGCACTCCTTTAATCCAAAATACTATAGGCATTTAGTTTTGGAGAGGCAATGACAAACTCATTTGTTTAAATGTATTTTCATCTCATTTGGATAGGTTTCTGTTACTAAAATTGGTCTTTATAGCTTTATTTGATTATTATTTGAATTATTGTGCCTTACATTTAATTTGTGCTTCTAGGAAAAAAATGTCATATTTCTTGGACAATTGATATTTGTAATTTTTGTTTTAGGGTATTTGAAAAAGAAAAAAAAAGAAAAGAAAGAAAGATGCTACAATGTGTTGTGTTGCGTGGGCATTATTGGGAGCTAGCTACAAGAAGGGAACTGGTATGGGACGTGGACCAACATGAATGCAGTGAAAGAATGTCCAAAATGCAATAAGCTAAGAGGTAAACACAAAAGAGAGTGGTTGGAGAAAAGACGTTAGAGCACACCACAAAGAAGACAGCAAAGAAAAATTGCTAGGGGCTCCATTTAATCAAAAACTCTCCACTTAGAGGACAGAAAACACAACAGCAGGGAAGCTAGACATGTGAGGTATGTGCACTGGTGTGGGCTGGAAAAGAAGAGGCTGGATGTTTTTAAAGGAATGAAAATAAGCGGTGGTGGGGGTGATCTTGGAGAGTTAACGTTGTTTGTCTTTGTCGTGAGTTAAGGGCTAGTGAGTGGCGTTAGCTAGCAAGTGTGCTTGTGTGTTGGTCTAGAGAGGTTGTGTCGTGGTTCTTGAAGGAGAGTTGTATCGTGGGCTGTTGGAGAAAAGGAAATATAAGAAGGAAAAAATTTGGGCTGGACGTTTGTTAAGTTAAGGGTGTGTGAAGTAGGCGTTTGTGAAGATAGGCTTGCTTGTGAGTGCTTTGAGCGAAAGAAGAAAGCGGCGAGCAGTGATTAACGTGAAAAGCAACGTTGTTGAGGGCATTGGCTCTTTGGTGAAGAGTTGAGTGAAGGTTGGAGGGGCGACTTGGTGCGGAAAATAAAAAGTGAAACGTTGTTGTGCATGTAGTGGTGCGTGTTGGTGATGGCGGTGGCATTTGGAGTTGGCATATCGTGACTTAGGCTTGTGTGTTGGTGCTGGTTTTGCGACATAAAGGAAGCGGCAGACAAACTTCAATGACTTTTTGGGCTAGTTTTCTTAATCCTTTGGTTCAATGGCAAAGCGAGCTTGTAGTTTTATAGGGAGTTTAAACTACAATTATCTTACATCCATTTAATTATTTAGTACTTCATAGATCTTGCTATTTAATTATTTGGAATTGTGTTTTGGTTATATTTTTGGATTGGAATATTTTGTGACTGGATTAATGCTTGGCTATTGATATTGTGTTGATTTTGGATTTAATTTCATTACTTTGTTTTGGGTCAAAACTTTGTATTGAGATTTTAACGAAATTGGCGATTATTCAAGGTGACTTGAATTATTGGATCACTTTATCTATTGCTGGCATTCATTCTAATTTCTTAATTATTACGCAAAAGTCGAGCATTGACGTTAGTATCTTTAGTTCTGTTTTACTAATCTGGTGGCAGGTAGTAAATTGAGATTATTGGAAAATATTTTTGTAACAATTCGAGGTGGCTCGGTTGTTAGATTAAAGTTCGATTTTAATTCCTGGTTCAATTGTTTTAACTCCCATATTTTTTTTAGTGATGATTGCTTGCGTTATTGAACTGGAGGATTGCGTTTATCACTGTTAATTACTTGTGTTGTTTTCTTATTTAATTCACTTGTTGTTATTTCAAATTACTCATTTAAATTTTAAAAATACCAAAAACAAGTCCTTAGTGTTATTTTAATTCGTTGTAAATTTTAGCGGTAATTTTTCAAATCAAACCCCATTTTATTGTTTAGGTTGCATTACATTTAATTACTTAGGAAATTAATTTCACTTGTGGTTCCTCAAGTGAGCGACCGAGGTTCTTGCTATCTGTGATCTCGGGTTAAAATTTTGAAGTAACCCTAAGGCAACAATCGGACGAAAAAGGTTTATTTCAAGTGGCGCCGTTGCCGGGGAACTAAGAAATTGGTTCCTAAGTGTCAAGTAACTTTTAAATAGGATTTTTGTGTTGAGCCTTATAATTTCTTTTTTTTTTCTCTTTGGCTAGATCAAAGTTTTTGGTTGCTTTTTTTGTGCATATTGGTGCAATTTTTGACAATCTTTGATTACTCGTGCATATTACAGGTTCTCATACTTTTTCATTCACACATACACTTGTACTCATTAGATTTTTCCATTTATTTTATTTTTTATTTTCATTTTCATTTTCATTTATTTTTTGTTTTGTTTTGTTTTTTTTGTGCACCTTGTTCTTATTACTGTTTATGCCTAGGAGTGGTCGGGCTTTACCTCTGAATCCTTTAAATCTTGAACTTGAGAGATTAGTAAAAAAGATTAGAATAGAGAGGCCAAGTCAATATCTTGTTGAGGAGGAGCATATTTTACAAGTTAAATTTATCATCTAGTGAACAAGACCCTAGTGAGAGAGCAACCTCTAGTGAACACTTATTTGCTAGTGATTTTGAATTGTAGCAAGATACCATGGATGGTGATAATGGTAATAATAGACCCGTTGGGCCTAATGGGAACAACGGACATGGTGAGAACAACATAAAGCATAATGGTGAGGACAATAGAAGCATGAGGGAGATTAATAATTCCAATGTTGATTATGATCCTTATGACTTTTATACTGATGATGTGAATTTTGAAATTAAAGGCACATTAATTTCTTCCTTACCTAGATTCCATGGTTTTGCAGGTGATGATCCACATAGGCATTTGAAGACTATGCACATGGTGTGTTCTTCCATGAAACCACCCAGGGCAAATCTTGAAGATGTATTGAGGAGAGCATTCCACTTTACTTTAGAAGGAAAAGCTAAGGAGTGGCTTTACACATTACCTCAACATTTCACCACATTGACCTGGGAGCAACTGAAAGGAGCATTCTTAGATGAATATTTTCCTGCTTCTAAGACATCGAGACTCAAGAAGGAGATAACTAGTATGGTACAACGAGACAATGAATCCATGCATGAATATTGGACAAGGTTCATAACACTTCTAGCTCATTGTCCCCACTATAACATTTCGAAGAATGATCTAGTCAATTCTTTCTAGGAAGGGCTTCTTCCACATCATAAGCCCTCAATTCATGCCGCTGCAAATGGTTCGCTCAGAGAATTGAGTCCCAATACTGTATAGGACCTACTTTAGAAGATGGCTACCAATGACTCCCAATCTGGAGACTCAAGAAGGGTGTCCAATGCCTCTTCAGTTTCTTCCCAAGATGTTCTTGCTGAAATCGTTGCCTTGGGAAATCGAGTGGAGAAAAGACTCAATATTTTGGAGAATAATGTGAAGGCTAAGCAAGTCAATTCAGTGAGTCATTCTCAAGCTATAGTAGTCGGTTGTGAGTATTGCAGGTCCATGATGCATGCTTCCAATAACTGTGCCAGATATGAAGAGGTTCATGCCCTCTACCAAAATAGAAATGGCCAATATCAGAAGAGGGACCCTTACTCCAACACTTATAATCCAGGATGGAGAGATCATCCTAATTTTCGATGGGGTGGAGATCAAGGAAACATTCAAGGAAATTCTTCCAACCAAATAGTGCCTAATCAAGGGACGTCATCTACTGTTTCTAAAGGTGACGAATTTGCTATGATCATGAAAGGCATCGCCGGAATAAATTCAAGACTAGATCAAGAGAAGGCGCAAACTGATGCCAAGTTGAATGCCATGGGAAATAAGATGGAATCTTGCTTACAAAATGTGTTCTCTAAGTTGGAGCAAATGGAGACTAAGAATGAGAACTTGAATACTTTTGTTACTCAAATCTCCAACAATTTGACTGAGCAACAAGGAAAGAGTAGTGGTTCGATGCCCTCCAACACAGTGATCAATCCAAAATCTTTGAATGCAATCACACTGAGAAGTGGGAAGACAATTGGAGCCAAGAAAGTGAGTTTCAAAGAGAATGAAGAGGATGAAGAGACGATTGATGAGGAAATGGAAGTTGAATCTCCTTCGGCTAACACTACTCAAGAAAATTCCCAATCTATTTAATCTGAAAGCATTCAAGAAAAGAAGCTCATGAAGAAATCTTTAAAACAACCAGTGGTACAAAATCAGGAAGAGGCAACAACTATCCTAAAGAGACCAATGGAGGAAGGATCACCTTCCAACTCCAAAGGTGATGAGGTAAAAATTCGTGACTTACCTTTTCCGAATTCCTATTTGGTTACTAAAAAAATTGTTGAAAAGAAAGACAATGAGGAGTTGTTTGAAATGTTTAGCAAACTTGAGGTAAATGTGCCATTACTTGATTTGATTAAAAAGATGCCTAAGTGTGCTAAATTCTTGAAATACCTCTGCACAAACAAGAGAAAGTATATGCATAGCGAGAGAATCCAACTGGGGTTGAGTGTTAGTGACTTCTTTAAGCCACAATTGCCCATTAAATGCAAAGATCCAGGTTCTTACACTATCCCCTGCACCATAGGAAGAACGACTGTTTCTCATGCCTTACTTGACTTAGGTGCAGCCATTAATGTCATGCCAACCTCTGTTTATAAGACCTTTTTTGGGCCCGGGTCCCGGGTCCCGGATCCCCGATTCCCGAGGTGGCCCCTCGGGCTGTGCCCACAACAAGCTACCCGAAGCGTCGGACCTGATCCCAACATCCAAACAAAATCGATTCGCACGTGCAATTTCATACGCAATTATCATACACAAGATCATTTGAATTAAACACCCCATAACCCGGGGCTACATGTCATAACAATCCAAAATGAAATTCAACAAGCATTCTCGATCATATATAATACAAAGAAATCGAAATCCAAAATACATGAAATATGCTCCATGATGATATGCTCGGAGGGCCAATCAAAATACTAACTTAAGTCAAAAGCTCCTAATTATCTTGAAGTTTCAGATGCCTCGCAAGATCAACGATCGTCTTGTTCTGCACCTGAGGAGGGAAAGTAATGGGTTGAGCTACACAGCTCAGTGGCTAATATAATTATAGCCATCGGCAATTAGCACAAATCCAAGCATATGAATGTATATATATTATATATGTACTTACTTCAATTCTAGCACTTACTTGCTAAACCAACAATACACGCATTCAACATAGCGAATTCAATTCACAAATATGTCACAAAGTATGCTTCACAATGAATAATTCAACTATGCAATGCACATCACAATGGCTCGAGGGTTCCATGGAAACAAAAGGGAGAAACCGAAGTTTACACCCTGAATGAGATAAGTCCATTCGGAGCTCATAGGCCACAAGCGGGCAACCGGGAGAAGGCTCTTGTAGACGTGCACGTGACGAATGAAATGGTTCCACTCTCGCCCAAACAAAAGCATATAATCATGCTCAGAATCATTTGATCAAACAGTATGCTTTCATGCTTTCATTTATTCAAAATGCCATGACCGAAGTCGAGGCATGACATGCTCGTAATCATATTCTCATGCTCCTTATATGAAATCAAAAGTCATTCATTTACATACAACATACAATATATCTCCACACGTAGGCATGAAATTGCCTAATCACACAATAACTATAAGTACATTACCCACCTATTATCGCTTGAGTATCTGACTCACTGTTGTCCTTCCTCTTGCGATGGAATCAGGTCGGCTTGGTTTCCTATAGCAAACCAAGTCCCAAATCAAATAACAGTCAAAGGAAATATTCAATCAGCTTCGCAAAACAAAAATGCTAACACTAACAATCTATACTCGACTTCCGTCTAAATTCCCGAATTTCTAGAGGCAAAACACGAACTTCCTTTCTTCATAAAACTTGTAGTCCCTTCTCTCTAGTTCACAACGAATTCAAAACTACCTCATTTGGACATCTACAGTCAAAGATATGCCCAAAATACCAAAATTCCTCTTTGCTGGAAGCAGGGGAGCTCGCCGCGACGAAGACCACGTTCGTCGCGGCGAACAGCTTGGTCTGGCCGCGACGTGCACCAATTTTCCTGCACATCATGACATGCTCCTTCTCGCACGTCGCGACGTGCTTCCGCTCGCATGTCGTGGCGAATAATTTATTCGCTCGCCGCGATGCTGCTCCCTTTCACGCACGTCGCGACGTGCAGGTCTAGAGGTCGACTCCGAGACTCGATTTGCAGAAATTTCCAACTTCAATCCTTTCCCAAACTCAAATGCAACACACATAAGCCTTAGATCAAGATTTATTCGACATTTCTAACCCAACAGCAACTCAAAACATTCATAAAATCATCAACCCAAAGAAATCTCTACATTTTGCCCTAAACCCTAAAACCTTCGATTCTCTCACGTTCAACATTCTCTAGGTTTAAATATAACCAAACCAAGATTAAACAAAACAAACCTTACCTGAAAACGTCTTAGATCAGTCGAAAAACGTCAAATGTCGAAATCTCTCTCTTCTCTTCTTCTTCTCCACCGTCGGCCTCTCCTCTTCTCATTTCTCCTTCTTTTCTTTCTTTCCTCTTTTTCCTTTCCTTTCTATTTTCTAACACTTACGTCTAAATGGGATGGTCAATGACCATTTTACCCCTCCATACAAAGCCTTAACCCACTTCAACCCTAGTAAACTTCCCAAAATGCCCTCACACATTTTGTCCCTTAATTCCCATTTAAACCACATTATAACTAATTAAGCCTCAAATAAACCGAAATTATCCACTAATATACCCAATTTAATCAAACTAAGGCATAATCACGTAATTATCACAATTCATGCTTAATGACATCATAAAAAAAAATTCGGGGCCTAACATTTCTCCCCCTCTTAAAAAAAATTTCGTTCTCAAAATTTATCTGAATCATCGAAGAGATACGGATACTTCTCCTTCATAGCATCCAAGGGCTCCCATGTAGCTTCCTCTACCGAATGGTTCCTCCACAGGACTTTGAATAGCTGAACTGTCTTATTCCTGAGGACTTTTTCCTTGGTATCCAAAATCTCCACTAGAAGGTCCTCATAACTCAGATCATCTCTTAGCTTAACCTCACTGGTCTGAATGATATGAGAAGGATCCGATTTATACCTCCTCAACATGGACACATGGAAGACATCATGAATCTGCGACAATTCCGGAGGTAACACCAACCTGTAGGTGAGTGGCCCAATCCTTTCAAGGATTTCATAAGGACCCACATACCTCGGACTCAACTTACCCTTCTTGCCAAACCTCATTACTCCTTTCCAAGGAGATGTCTTAAGGAACACTTTCTCACCGACTTCATATTCCATCTCTGATGGCGTGTCAAACCAGCAAAAATAAATTCCTACTATAGAACACTTAAGCGAGTAAAGTGGTGAATAGGGTCGAACCACAGAGACCAATGTAATAATTATTTATTTGTGTGAAATCAAATATAAAAATAAACAGATGAAAATAAAAATAATGAAAATAATTGATTTAGGAATGATTAATTTTAGAACACAAATTAAAGCACGAAATCACGTCAAACGAATTTAAAAATAAAGATTGAAAGCAATATAAAGAAAAGCCTAGCCAAGGTACTCTCCCGTTTGATACCGTAATTCGATCATAGACTCGAAAATATGAATTTCGTTCACTCTTATGGACAAAGTTATAGCAGACAGTGAACAACACGTATCAACCAATCCATTCATAATTATTCGATAACCCCGAGCAAAGCTCCGCAAATTATTACCCTAGCTAACTAGACTATTCCCGAGTAAAGCTCCGCAAAATATAATCTATGGCAGCGATAAGCTCTAATGGACCTTTCTCTTAGCCAACAGAATCGGAAAAGCTGCAATCTATTTAGGCCAAATTATTTAATCTCATTAATTTCTTAATTAAAATTAATTTGCCACTCGATAGACATCAATCACGAATTAACTAATCTATTCAGTAATTTATGATCAAGTCGATCAATTAACAGGCCTCATTAATCAACAAACTCAACAATAATAAATCGATTAAACGCAGAGATTAAATAAACATAAGAAATAAACGAAAACAATTAAACTATAGGAGTCTCACGAACTACATGCATCAAATGTAAAGTACCTTGTCTAGATTAAAAATTAGCCACACATAATACTAGTTTCTAACTAATAAATTGAAATTAACAAATTAAAATTAAAAATAAACCTTCTGTGAAATTGATGCCCACTGTCGTATTTTTACGAGGCTTTTTTTCTCTACTTCCTCTACTATTGATGATGTGAACAATAAAGGTCACACATCAACTTAAAACAATTCTCCTGCGCCATCTTTCTTCCTATGTCCCTGCTGTAGCGTCTGGCTTCTCCACAGCGTTTTGAATAAAACGCCTGCGTCCCTGCTGTTGCCTTCTGTGTGCCCCAGCTGTTGCCTTCTGCGTTCGGTGATTAAATCCTTTTGCTTCTTTGCTTGTTTTTCTTGTGGCTTTTTGTGTCTACTGTAGCTTGATGGGAAAAATAAACGTTACCTCTCTTTAAAACCTCAGCTCCTCCTTGGGTCTGCGTGTTCTGTCCTCTACAGATTGGACAAATAAGAGTCTCCTCACTTAAAACTCTCCGCTATGTCGTGCCCTCCACGTGAAGCTCTCCTACACCGATGCCTTATTTATTCCTCTCACAGTAGATTGATAAGACAAATAAGTTTGCAACCCTTTTAAACCATCACCGTTCACGCCTCTCTTGGTATCAAACGCAGCGATATCGTTGGATTTGTTGGACTATTGAACGCTATTTTGCCACTGATTGTTGCTCCTTGTATGTGGTCGTTCTCTAGCTGATTTATTCCTCTTTACTGTGCTTTTGATGGGACAATTAAGTTTTGCAAGCTCTAAAACCTTCACGCCCCTTCCTTTGGTGGTAAGAGTAAAAATCTCCAGCTTCCTCTTGTCAACGTTGCTGTTGTCTTCCAGAAAATGCGCTTCTGCTGGTCTACTGCTTCCTTGCGTCCCTAGCTCCCAGATCTGCACAACTGCTTCTCTTTTAATATCCACCAGCTAGTTCATCGTGAATCTTCCACCAGGAGCTACTTCATGGGTCAGGAGAGTGTTGAGTGGTTGTAGCGTCATATCCAACTGTTACGTGAGAGTTCTACCTCCCTTTTATTCATGCTGCTCCACTTCATATCATGCTGCTCACCTCCATAACGACCAGCTCACCTTCCTCTTCTTTCTTATTTATCTTCTTCTACTTTGGCATGGATTGTGGGTCTCTTCTCTAGCTGTTCACGTCTCCTGTTGGTGGTGTCTGCTTGGGTATTTCCTATCTTTTCTCTAGCTAGCTGCGTCGTTAAGGTGCTCCATCCTTTGCTGTCAACGTTATCTCCACTTATTTGTTTCCTATGCTGGTGGTCTCCTCAAGCTCACGTTTCTGCAGTGCTCCAACAGGTTAGTCTTGGTGCTTGTAAGTGGAGGAATGGCAAGTGGGGTTGGAAGAGGCTGGTTCTTCTTGTCCACGCATGGGAGCTCCTCATGTGCTGCGTTATGGTGCTCCTTCGTGTGTCTACTTTTGGTTGTTCCTTTATGGCTTGTTTTGAACAAAACGCATCCCTTGCTAATTCATGATGGGACCCTTTAATGCTCCTGTCTTGTGCATTAATCCTTTGTGTGTCTACTCCCCACTATTTATGACAAGACAATTAAACTTGCAATCCTCTTAAAACCTGATTCTCCAGCTGCCTCCGTCTATAGCTAGCTTGTTGCATGATAATTCAATTTGCTCTCAACTGTCATCTCCAAAAATTCTAAAACTTGGTGGAAACATTCTTCAATGAGTCAAGATTATGCCTGCCAAATCTTAGAATTTTATAATAAACCAATCCCGATATACAAATTTCCAAAGATCCACAGGTCGAATCTGCCAGAAATTGAAAAGCAGTGTTAATTTCAACCTATTAAGGACTTGTTGTATTTTATATGTCTAAAGCTCTAATAATTATAAAACATAATGAAAAAGGCCATAGACATCCATAAAACGCATGCAAAATGCTAAATATAAGGTTCTAAAAACAAATAAAATATAATTGCATCAAAATCCCCCACACTTAACTCTTGCTCGTCCTCGAGGAAGGTTAAAACATAAATTTTGAAAGCCAAGAAAACCGAGAATCAGAAACTAAATATGGATGCAAAATAAAAAAGAAATAACTATGCAAATGCTAGGACATTTTCTCAAGTGTGAAAGTTTTTTTTCAACCTCCCAACAACATCAAAGACATACAAGGATTATAAACAAGAAGGAACTGCGGCATTTAATCCATAAAAGTAATGAACTCAATTTAAATGTAAGAGCCAAGCAAGATAGCCTGATAAACTTAAAGGAAATCTACACCATGTCAAAATAATAGGTCCTCTCATTGTCATACACTCCAACACTCAAGTGTTTATGGCTCAAATGTGTTTTAACTCTCATAGATTCAAACAATGCAATGCTCTTCCATAGGCTTGCTCTTCAATCTTGAATACACTACTAAGTATTACATGCACAACATAAATCAAAAGGTATTAAACAAGGATGCAACTTGGTTGGGTTAGGGGTAAGGTAAAAGAAAGGTAAGAAAAGGCTAAGTATCAGAGTGAGTAGAGCATAACAGGTAATCAGTAACACATATATGCGCATCCTGCAAATAATCAAACAATTAAGCACATCTCTCTCTCTCTCTCTCTCTCTTTTTCTTTGAACTTTCATTCCCCAAATATTTATCAATCAAGAACATGGGGAATCCTTTTCTTTCTTTTCTCTTCTTGGCCTCAAACTTTTTAATTTTTCTTTTTTTTTTCGATTCCTTCCCCATTGACAACAAGTACAATACAAGTCATATACCACTGATATTCCTATATGTGCAACCTTCGCAAGTTTAACTCAACAAGCACACTCTACTAACCATGTTAAGGGTTAGACAGATAAATCACTTAAGAAAAGGTTAAGTTAAACATGGTAAAACAAAGAACAGATAATAAGCTCAAATGGGCACACTAGTAGATAACATGCTTTGGGTTGGCTTTTTTGGTCAATTGGTTAAAATCCTAAGTGCCTTTATCATCTTCATGCATGCATGTAAAAGTGTAGTCTCAACAAGATATAAAGCAAGTTCTAGAGATACAAAGTATTGAATGAACACACATCAAAGAATTGCGTTGAAGGTTCAAACGCTCACATGGGACAACCATCTATTAAGTTAACACAATGTAGTTTCAAAATCAATCCAAAAGCTATCAAGCTTAAAACTCACATAAAAACTCATTCATCAAGTTCATGATTCAAATATCACAGATTAACTCTCACCTATAATACTCATATTCTTATCAATCATTGGGAGATCAAAAGACAAAACTAAACACTTAAGGTGCAAAAGCATGCAAAAACGAAAAACTCTTTTTGTGTTTTTCAAAAGTTGTTTTCAATATATTTTTTTCAATTTTTTATAGTTTATAGGTTTTTTGAACTAAAACATGCAAGTATAGGTGAAAATCTTCAAGTTCAAGCAAGAGCAAAGGTGTGACACTGAAGCACAAAAATAAAAAATCTGAATCCTGCATCCACTAAAACTTGAAAATTTTGATATCCTTCCCCCACACTTTAGACCAAACATTGTCCTCAATGTTAGCAAATGAAAGACAAGAACAGTAAAAAGGTAAAGAGTGAGAGAAAGCTTCTCTAAGGTGATGTGCCAAGGTAATGGTGGAGCTGCGAGGTGATGCGCTTATATTATCCTGCAAAACAATAAAAACCTTGCGACCAAGTGACATCCAACAACAGTACAAAATATTAGAAGAAAAATCAAAAGGAAAATGTCGAGAAACAAGAGCTTGACAGAATTATGAACAACTAAAAGTTAAAAGATGAAAAATAAAATGGAATCAAACCTTGGGTTGCCTCCCAAGAAACGCATTTGTTTAACGTCGTTAGCTCGACACGAGCCCCATTCAGTTATAGAAAGGTTCTTTGAAAGAATTAACTTCGAGGGATTGGGGCTGAAATCCTTCATAAAATGGCTTCAAACGATGACCATTCACCTTGAAGATTTTTCCTATTTCCATGCTTTGGATATCCACAGCATCGTAGGGATAGATTTTGGTAACCACGAAAGGCCCAATCCACTTGGATCTCAATTTCCCTACAAAAAGTTTCAAAGTCGAATTAAATAAAAGTACCTTCTGTCCGACTTTAAACTTCTTGTCGGCAAGCTGCTTGTCGTGAAAAGCTTTAGTTTTAGCATTGTATGTAACAACGTTGTCAAAAGCATGGTTTCGTAGTTCTTCCAATTCTTGAATTTGCAACTTCCTTTGTTGCCCCGTAGTATCAAAATTCATGTTGCACTGCTTCACGGCCCAAAACGCTCTATGCTCAACTTCCACTGGCAGATGACAGGCCTTGCCATAAACAGGTCTGTAAGGAGAAATATTTAATGGCGTTTTATAGGCAGTGCGGTAAGCCCAAAGAGCATCGTCCAAGCGCCAGCTCCAATCTTTCCTGCTGAAGTTCATAGTCTTCTCCAAAATACTCTTTACCTCTCCATTGGACAATTCTGCCAACCCATTGGTTTGAGGATGGTAGGCCGTGGAGGTTCTGTGCACAACTCCATATTTCTTCAGCAATGCAGCAAACACTCTATTGCAGAAATGAGTCCCGCGATCACTAATGATTGCTTTTGGAGTGCCGAACCTGACAAAGATTTTAGCCTTCACAAAATCAACAACAACCTTAGAGTCATTAGTTCGAGTAGCTTTTGCTTTTACCCATTTCGAAACATAATCAACAGCTAAAAAAATGTATTGGAAACCAAATGATGATAGAAAAGGGCCCATGAAATCAATACCCCACACATCAAATATTTCACAAACAATAGCAAGGTGCAGGCATTTCATTTCTTCGGCCTATGTTGCCAGTCATTTGGCACCTGTCACATGCTTTACAAAATGCATAAGAATCTCGAAAAATGTCAGGCCAGTAAAAACCAGATTCAAGCACTTTCCTAGCTGTCCTATTGGGACCGAAATGGCCACCACAAGCAGATGCATGGCAAAATTGCAATATGGAAGAAATTTCAGATTCAGGTATGCACCTTCGGACAATCTGATCAGAACACATTTTCCATAAATATGGATCATCCCAAATATAATACCTGGCCCCATTCTTCAATTTATAGCACTGGGTAGATGTGATACCAGCTGGGTATCCATTCTGGGTGATAAAATTGACCAAATCTGCATACCATGGGTTTAGACATGGCCATGTTGAAGTCACTGCGAATAACTGTTCATCGGGAAACTCCTCAGTAACGACCAGATCATCTCCAGAAGTGTTTTGCAGCCTACTCAGGTGATCTGCGACCAAATTATTTGCTCCTCTTTTATCTCGGACCTCAATGTGAAATTCTTGCAGCAAGAGAACCCATCGGATAAGTCTTGGCTTCGCATCCTTTTTGCTCATTAGGTACCAAAGAGCAGTATGGTCTGAATACACTATCACCTTCGTACCAAGCAAGTATGATCAGAATTTCTCTAATGCGAAGACCACAACAAACATCTCTTTCTCCGTGGTTGAATAGTTTTGTTGAGCACTATCCAATGTCTTTGATGCATAATAGATCACATGAGGGTCACGACCTACCCTCTGTCCAAGAACTGCTCATACAGCGTAATTACTGGCATCGTACATGAGCTCGAAAGGGAGGTTCCAATCTGGTGGTTTGATGATAGGTGCGGTAACCAGCTTTTCCTTCAAGATTTCAAACGCCTTTTTGCAGTCTTCATTGAATTCAAACGACACATCTTTTTGTAGAAGGTTGCTCATATAATGAGTTATCTTCGAAAAATCTTTGATGAACCGCCTGTAAAAACCTGCATGACCAAGAAAGGAGCGTACTTCCCGCACATTTGCGGGGTAAAACAGCGAGTTAATCACATCAATTTTTGATTTATCCACTTCGATGCCCCTAGCCGAAACTATATGTCCCAATATGATGCCTTGATTAACCATGAAATGACACTTTTCATAATTAAGCACAAGATTTTTTTCAATGCATTTTTTTAACACCTTCCTTAAATTTTCTAAACAAGATGTAAAGGAATCTTCGTACACAGTAAAGTCATCCATGAAGACTTCAATAATTTCCTCTACATAGTCAGAAAAGATACTTACCATACATCTCTGAAATGTCGCCGGAGCGTTGCAGAGACCAAATGGTATGCGCTTGTAGGTGAAAGTGCCAAACGGACAAGTAAACGTCGTCTTTTCCTGATCTTCAGGCGTTACATGAATTTGGTGAAAGCCTGAATAACCGTCTAAACAGCAATAGTGAGAACGACCTGCAAGTCTCTCAAGCATCTGATCAATAAACGGTAAAGGAAAATGATCTTTCTGGTGCAAGACATTTAACTTTCTCAAATCGAGACACACACGCCACCCATTTTGAACTCTAATGGGTACTAATTCACCTTTTCATTCTCAACAATGGTAATGCCGCTTTTTAGGAACTACCGTGTTGGACTTACCCACTTGCTATCCAAATAGCATAGATCACGCCTGCAACCAATAATTTCAAGATCTCCTTTTTACAACCTCCATCATTGGTGGATTCAATCGACGCTGAGGTTGCCTGCAGGGTTTGCAATCATCCTCCAATAAGATTCGATGCATGCAAATGGTAGGGCTGATTCTCTTAATGTCTGCAATCGACCATCCAATGGCTTCTTTATTCTCCCTGAGTACACGAATAAGCCTCTCCTCCTCCAGATCGCTCAACTGATTGAAAACAATCACAGGTAATGTTTCGGCCTCCCCTAAGAAGACATACTTGAGGTGCGAAGGTAATGCCTTAAGCTCCAATGTTGGTAGCTGAAGAATGGATGGGAGCAATTTATTCTCATCAATCTTGATGGTTCTTTGAATATGCCGATGCAACTGTAATGCCTGCAGATCATGTACTGCGTGGACCATACTTCGCGAAACTACCCATTCAGTCTCGATCTCTGATAGCTTCGCAAGAGTAATGTTATCAGTTATCGCAGCCTGTAAAAAATATCAACACACAACTCGAGAACTTTCTCGATCAAGGGGTTAATATAATCAACAGCAAAAGCTGTACAATAATCAACAGGATGCTTAATGGTGTTATTAATATTGAATGTAACTTTGGCACCATCAAACTCCATAGTTAAAGTCCCCGTGAACATCAATTTTGTCTAGAAGTGCTAAAAATGGGCGTCCTAATAACATCATTCTAGACGCAGGTGACCCTTCATCCTCCATTATCATCACATAAAAATCTGCAGGAAATACCAAATCATCTACCTGCACTAAAACATCCTCTAACAATCCTTCGGGGTACCTAGTGGTGCGATAAGCCAGTGTTATAATCACACCATCTTGCTTCAATGGACCAGCATTCAATGTAGTATAAATGGACAATGGCATAAGATTTATAAAAGCCCCTAAATCTAACATAGTCTGTTCTATACCAACATTGCCAATTTTACAAGGAATGGTAAACATACCTGGGTCCTTCTCCTTTTTTGATAACTTGCCCTGTAATACTGCTGAGACGTTCTCACTCATCACCACATGCTGATTGCCTCTCATCTTGGTCATGCTAGTAACCAAGTCCTTCAGAAATTTGCAGTACCTTAGTGTTTGTCTAAGCAATGCGAGAAGGGGGATATTGATCTCCACTTTCTCAAAAAATTTTAAGATCTCCTCTTCATTTTGCAATTTCTTCTTTTTAGCCAACCTGTGTGGGAATGGTGGCCTTTCTGGATTAGCTCTCACGAATTCCTCGATTTCTGCTTCTTTTTCGGGCTCAACGGTTTCAACATGGTCATGTTAAAGTTTCTGTGATCCTCTAGCACTTTCAATTTCTTTTCCTCTACGCAAGGTAATGGCACTGATATTCTGCCTAGGATTGACAGTAGGCTGAGAGGGCAATTTCCCTTGATTCTGTGCAGCAGCCAATTAACTAATTTGCTCCTCGCCTCTTGAAAATTTTTATTAAATCGAGCACGAAATTGTCTTTGAATCGGTCTGAAATTGAACCAAACTCTGCAGTTGTGTATTGGTGGTCAATTGAGCAGTAGTCAACTGACATGAGATCCTCCAAGGTGGAAATTCGAACACCATAATTAGGCCTCGGATATTGCTGCTGCTGCGGTTGAGGCTGACACTGCTGACTACTCTGACCTTGCCGCCCATTCCCATATCTTAGACTGGGATGATCCCTCCATCTTGGATTGTAAGTATTCGAATAGGGATCATATTTCCTTTGAGGCTGATAATTATCATTGAGCGCCTTAACTTCAGCTTCTACAGTATCATCTTGCAGAGTCGGACAAGCATCAGTAAAATGACCCTGAAATCCACAAATGTGACAAATAAGGACTTGTGGTCCCTTGGTTATAGCATTTGCATTGACATTATTAGCATGGGAAGAATTAATAACTTGTCTTTCCAACAATTCAACAATCTTGTCAAGTCTACTTTCGAGTTTAGAATTACTTGCCTCATGGACACCTCGAGTGTGTGTGTCCGAACGATACCCGAATTGCTGAAGATTTGCAGCCATTGCTGCAATTAAGTTTCTGGCCTCCTGAGGTGTCTTGTTCACTATGGCTCCCCCACTAGCAGCATCAAGAATCTTCCTATCATTTAGTAACATCCCATCATAGAAGTACTGAATAAGGAGCGTTTCAGTAATTCCATCTTTGAGGACAACTTCATGAAAGCCTCTTGAATCTCTCATAATATTCATACATGTTTTCTCAGATCACTTTATCTCGATGTCGCAAATCTCTCCGCAAACTATCGGCCGACGGGAAGTATTTTTCTAAAATAACCTTGCCATATCGGGCCATGTATCCACCGTCCCTGTGGAAGATAGTACAACCGATCTCTAGTTAAGCCTCTAGAGAAAAAAGGAAAGCCACGCAGCTTCAATCGATCCTCGATTATGCCTCTCGGTTTGAATCCGAACATACCATATGAAAGTCCTTGAGATGTACTGTGGGTCGTCGAAGGTAACCCATGAAATTTTGACAAGGCTTGAATCAACCCACCCTTCAAGTCGAACCCATCATCTGCAGACCCGATATTGTATACATAGAGGTCGATCCTCTCTTGGTGGTGCAAGCATATCCCTCGAGTTGCGGGAACTCGATTTACGGCTGGTTCTTGCAGTGGAAAAGGTTGTTGATCTGCCATCGTTGCTTCTTCAAGATCTTCCAATAACTCAGTCTCAAAGGTAGGCAAATTCTCAGTTTGATCAGGCAAGACTTGTGCAGAAGTAGAAGCTTGTCCTTTACGCAATTTAGTAGCTTTCCTGAGTTGTTTTGCAGTCTTCTCTATCTCCGGATCGAACAATAAATCACCTGCAGAAACACAATGCCGCATGCAAACAACTAAAAAAAATAAAGAAAAATGATTAGCAACACAAACAAAAAAAACTTAAGCACCGATCCCCGACAACGACGCCAAAATTTGATGGCGTGTCAAACCAGCAAAAATAAATTCCTACTCTAAAACACTTAAGCGAGTAAAGTGGTGAATATGGTCGAACCACAGAGACCAATGTAGTAATTATTTATTTGTGTGAAATCAAAAATAAAAATAAACAGATGAAAATAAAAATAATGAAAATAATTGATTTGGGAATGATTGATTTTAGAACACGAAATTAAAGCACGAAATCACGTCAAAGGAATTTAAAAATAAAGATTGAAAGCAATATAAAGAAAAACCTAGTCAAGGTACTCTCCCGTTTGATACTGTAATCGATCATAGACTCGAAAATATGAATTTCGTTCACTCTTATGGACAAAGTTATAGCGATGCGAACAAAGACGTATCAACCAATCCATTCATAATTATTCGATAACCCGAGCAAAGTTTACAAATTATTACCTAGCCAACTAGACTATTCGAGTAAAGCTCATGAAATATAATCTATGGCGATAAGCTCTAATGGACCTTTGTCTTAGCCAACAGAATCGAAAAAGCCGCAATCTATTTAGGCCAAATTATTTAATCTCATTAATTTCTTAACTAAAATTAATTCGCCACTCGATAGACAACAATCACGGATTAACTAATCTATTCAACAATTTATCATCAAGTCGATCAATTAACATGCCTCATTAATCAACAAACTCAACAATAATAAATCTATTAAGCGCAGAGATTAAATAAACATAAGAAATAAACGAAAACAATTAAACCATAGGAGTCTCACGAACTACATGCATCAAATGTAAAGTACCTTGTCTAGATTAAAAATTAGCCACACATAATACTAGTTTCTAACTAATAAATTGAAATTGACAAATTAAAATTAAAAATAAACCTTCTGTGAAATTGATGCCCACTGCCATATTTTTACGAGGCTTTTTTTCTCTACTTCCTCTACTATTGATGATGTGACCAATAAAGGTCACACATCAACTTAAAATAATTCTCCTGCGCCTTCTTTCTTCCTGTTTCCCTGCTGTAGCGTCTGGCTTCTCCACTGCATTTTGAATAAAATGCCTGCGTCCCTGCTGTTGCCATCTGCGTGCCCATTTGTTGCCTTCATGTTCCAATGATTAAATCGCACCTACTCTTGCTTGTTTTTCTTATGGTTTTTTGTGTCTACTGTAGTTTGATGGGACAAATAAACGTTACCTCTCTTTAAAACCTCAGCTCCTCCTTGGGTCTGCGTGTTCTGTCCTCTACAGATTGGACAAATAAGAGTCTCCTCACTTAAAACCTGCTGCTTTTGTCGTACCCTCCACGTGAAGCTCTCCTACACTGATGCCTTATTTATTCCTCTCCTGTAGATTGATAAGACAAATAAGTTTGCAACCCTTTTAAACCATCAGCTATTCACGCCTCTCTTGGTATCTATCCTTTGTGTGTCTACTCCCCACTATTTATGACAAGACAATTAAACTTGCAATCCTCTTAAAACCTGATTCTCCAGCTGCCTCCGTCTATAGCTAGCTTGTTGCATGATAATTCAATTTGCTCTCAACTGTCATCTCCAAAAATTCTAAAACTTGGTGGAAACATTCTTCAATGAGTCAAGATTATGCCTGCCAAATCTTAGAATTTTATAATAAACCAATCCCGATATACAAATTTCCAAAGATCCACAGGTCGAATCTGCCAGAAATTGAAAAGCAGTGTTAATTTCAACCTATTAAGGACTTGTTGTATTTTATATGTCTAAAGCTCTAATAATTATAAAACATAATGAAAAAGGCCATAGACATCCATAAAACGCATGCAAAATGCTAAATATAAGGTTCTAAAAACAAATAAAATATAATTGCATCAAAATCCCCCACACTTAACTCTTGCTCGTCCTCGAGGAAGGTTAAAAACATAAATTTTGAAAGCCAAGAAAACCGAGAATGCAGAAACTAAATATGGATGCAAAAATAAAAAAAGAAATAACTATGCAAATGCTAGGGACATTTTCTCAAGTGTGAAAGTTTTTTTTTTCAACCTCCCAACAACATCAAAGACATACAAGGATTATAAACAAGAAGGAACCTGCGGCATTTAATCCATAAAAGTAATGAACTCAATTTAAATGTAAGAGCCAAGCAAGATAGCACAATAAACTTAAAGGAAATCTACACCATGTCAAAATAATAGGTCCTCTCATTGTCATACACTCCAACACTCAAGTGTTTATGGCTCAAATGTGTTTTAACTCTCATAGATTCAAACAATGCAATGCTCTTCCATAGGCTTGCTCTTCAATCTTGAATACACTACTAAGTATTACATGCACAACATAAATCAAAAGGTATTAAACAAGGATGCAACTTGGTTGGGTTAGGGGTAAGGTAAAAGAAAGGTAAGAAAAGGCTAAGTATCAGAGTGAGTAGAGCATAACAGGTAATCAGTAACACATATATGCGCATCCTGCAAATAATCAAACAATTAAGCACATCTCTCTCTCTCTCTCTCTTTTTCTTTGAACTTTCATTCCCCAAATATTTATCAATCAAGAACATGGGGAATCCTTTTCTTTCTTTTCTCTTCTTGGCCTCAAACTTTTTAATTTTCCTTTTTTTTTTCGATTCCTTCCCCATTGACAACAAGTACAATACAAGTCATATACCACTGATATTCCTATATGTGCAACCTTCGCAAGTTTAACTCAACAAGCACACTCTACTAACCATGTTAAGGGTTAGACAGATAAATCACTTAAGAAAAGGTTAAGTTAAACATGGTAAAACAAAGAATGATAATAAGCTCAAATGGGCACACTAGTAGATAACATGCTTTGGGTTGGCTTTTTGGTCAATTGGTTAAAATCCTAAGTGCCTTTATCATCTTCATGCATGCATGTAAAAGTGTAGTCTCAACAAGATATAAAGCAAGTTCTAGAGATACAAAGTATTGAATGAACACACATCAAAGAATTGCGTTGAAGGTTCAAACGCCACATGGGACAACCATCTATTAAGTTAACACAATGTAGTTTCAAAATCAATCCAAAAGCTATCAAGCTTAAAACTCACATAAAAACTCATTCATCAAGTTCATGATTCAAATATCACAGATTAACTCTCACCTATAATACTCATATTCTTATCAATCATTGGGAGATCAAAAGACAAAACTAAACACTTAAGGTGCAAAAGCATGCAAAAACGAAAAACTCTTTTTGTGTTTTTCAAAAGTTGTTTTCAATATATTTTTTTCAATTTTTTATAGTTTATAGGTTTTTTGAACTAAAACATGCAAGTATAGGTGAAAATCTTCAAGTTCAAGCAAGAGCAAAGGTGTGACACTGAAGCACAAAAATAAAAAAAATCTGAATCCTGCATCCACTAAAACTTGAAAATTTTGATATCCTTCCCCCACACTTTAGACCAAACATTGTCCTCAATGTTAGCAAATGAAAGACAAGAACAGTAAAAAGGTAAAGAGTGAGAGAAAGCTTCTCTAAGGTGATGTGCCAAGGTAATGGTGGAGCTGCGAGGTGATGCGCTTATATTATCCTGCAAAACAATAAAAACCTTGCGACCAAGTGACATCCAACAACAGTACAAAATATTAGAAGAAAAATCAAAAGGAAAATGTCGAGAAACAAGAGCTTGACAGAATTATGAACAACTAAAAGTTAAAAGATGAAAAATAAAATGGAATCAAACCTTGGGTTGCCTCCCAAGAAACGCATTTGTTTAACGTCGTTAGCTCGACACGAGCCCCATTCAGATTATAGAAAGGTTCTTTGAAAGAATTAACCCGAGGATTGGGGCTGAAATCCTTCATAAAATGGCTTCAAACGATGACCATTCACCTTGAAGATTTTTCCTATTTCCATGCTTTGGATATCCACAGCATCGTAGGGATAGATTTTGGTAACCACGAAAGGCCCAATCCACTTGGATCTCAATTTCCCTACAAAAAGTTTCAAAGTCGAATTAAATAAAAGTACCTTCCGTCCGACTTTAAACTTCTTGTCGTAGTCGCTTGTCGTGAAAAGCTTTAGTTTTAGCATTGTATGTAACAACGTTGTCAAAAGCATGGTTTCGTAGTTCTTCCAATTCTTGAATTTGCAACTTCCTTTGTTGCCCCGTAGTATCAAAATTCATGTTGCATCGCTTCACGCCCAAAACGCCTATGCTCAACTTCCATTGGCGGATGATGGGCCTTGCCATAAGCAGTGCATGTAAGGAGAAATATTTAATGGCGTTTATAGGCGGTCGGTAAGCCCAAAGAGCATCGTCCAAGAGCCAGCTCCAATCTTTCCTGCTGAAGTTCATAGTCTTCTCCAAAATACTCTTTACCTCTCCATTGGACAATTCTGCCAACCCATTGGTTTGAGGATGGTAGGCCGTGGAGGTTCTGTGCACAACTCCATATTTCTTCAGCAATGCAGCAAACACTCTATTGCAGAAATGAGTCCCGCGATCACTAATGATTGCTTTTGGAGTGCCGAACCTGACAAAGATTTTAGCCTTCACAAAATCAACAACAACCTTAGAGTCATTAGTTCGAGTAGCTTTTGCTTTTACCCATTTCGAAACATAATCAACAGCTAAAAAAATGTATTGGAAACCAAATGATGATAGAAAAGGGCCCATGAAATCAATACCCCACACATCAAATATTTCACAAACAATAACCGGGGTCTGAGGCATTTCATTTCTTGACCTATGTTGCAATCATTTGCACTTGTCATGCTTTACAAAATGCATAAGAATCTCGAAAATGTCGGGCCAAGAAAACCAGATTCAAGCACTTTCCTAGCTGTCCTATTGGGACCGAAATGGCCACCACAAGCAGATGCATGGCAAAATTGCAATATGGAAGAAATTTCAGATTCAGGTATGCACCTTCGGACAATCTGATCAGAACACATTTTCCATAAATATGGATCATCCCAAATATAATACCTGGCCCCATTCTTCAATTTATAGCACTGGGTAGATGTGATACCAGCTGGGTATCCATTCTGGGTGATAAAATTGACCAAATCAGATACCATGGGTTTAGACATGGCCATGTTGAAATCATCGCGAATAACCGCTCATCGAAACTCCTCGATGTGACGGATCATCTCCGGAAGTGTTTTGCAGCCTACTCAGGTGATCTGCGACCAAATTATTTGCTCCTCTTTTATCTCGGACCTCAATGTGAAATTCTTGCAGCAAGAGAACCCATCGGATAAGTCTTGGCTTCGCATCCTTTTTGCTCATTAGGTACCAAAGAGCAGTATGGTCTGAATACACTATCACCTTCGTACCAAGCAAGTATGATCAGAATTTCTCTAATGCGAAGACCACAACAAACATCTCTTTCTCCGTGGTTGAATAGTTTTGTTGAGCACTATCCAATGTCTTTGATGCATAATAGATCACATGAGGGTCACGACCTACCCTCTGTCCAAGAACTGCTCATACAGTGTAATTACTGGCATCATACATGAGCTCGAAAGGGAGGTTCCAATCTGGTGGTTTGATGATAGGTGCGGTAACCAGCTTTTCCTTCAAGATTTCAAACGCCTTTTTGCAGTCTTCATTGAATTCAAACGACACATCTTTTTGTAGAAGGTTGCTCATATGATGAGTTATCTTCGAAAAATCTTTGATGAACCGCCTGTAAAAACCTGCATGACCAAGAAAGGAGCGTACTTCCCGCACATTTGCGGGGTAAAACAGCGAGTTAATCACATCAATTTTTGATTTATCCACTTCGATGCCCCTAGCCGAAACTATATGTCCCAATATGATGCCTTGATTAACCATGAAATGACACTTTTCATAATTAAGCACAAGATTTTTTTCAATGCATTTTTTTAACACCTTCCTTAAATTTTCTAAACAAGATGTAAAGGAATCTTCGTACACAGTAAAGTCATCCATGAAGACTTCAATAATTTCCTCTACATAGTCAGAAAAGATACTTACCATACATCTCTGAAATGTCGCCGGAGCGTTGCAGAGACCAAATGGTATGCGCTTGTAGGTGGAAGTGCCAAACGGACAAGTAAACGTCGTCTTTTCCTGATCTTTAAGCGTTACATGAATTTGGTGAAAGCACGAATAACCGTCTAAACAAAGAATAGTGAGAGCGACTGCAAGTCTCTCAAGCATCGATCGATAAGCGGTAAAGGAAAATGATCTTTACGGTGTGACATTTAACTTTCTGAAATCAGTACACACACGCCACCCATTTTGAACTCTAATGGGTACTAATTCACCTTTTTCATTCTCAACAATGGTAATGCCAGTTTTTTTAGGAACTACCTGTGTTGGACTTACCCACTTGCTATCTGAAATAGCATAGATCACGTCTGCAACCAATAATTTCAGTATCTCCTTTTTTACAACCTCCATCATTGGTGGATTCAATCGACGCTGAGGTTGCCTGCAGGGTTTGCAATCATCCTCCAATAAGATTCGATGCATGCAAATGGTAGGGCTGATTCTCTTAATGTCTGCAATCGACCATCCAATGGCTTCTTTATTCTCCCTGAGTACACGAATAAGCCTCTCCTCCTCCAGATCGCTCAACTGATTGAAAACAATCACAGGTAATGTTTCGGCCTCCCCTAAGAAGACATACTTGAGGTGCGAAGGTAATGCCTTAAGCTCCAATGTTGGTAGCTGAAGAATGGATGGGAGCAATTTATTGCTGTCAATCTTCAGTGGTTGCTGTAACATGCCAGATGCAACCTGTAATGCCTGCAGATCATGTACTGCGTGGACCATACTTCGCGAAACTACCCATTCAGTCTCGATCTCTGATAGCTTCGCAAGAGTAATGTTATCAGTTATCGCAGCCTGTAAAAAATATCAACACACAACTCGAGAACTTTCTCGATCAAGGGGTTAATATAATCAACAGCAAAAGCTGTACAATAATCAACAGGATGCTTAATGGTGTTATTAATATTGAATGTAACTTTGGCACCATCAAACTCCATAGTTAAAGTCCCCCCGTGAACATCAATTTTTGTCCTAGAAGTGCTAAAAAATGGGCGTCCTAATAACATCATTCTAGACGCAGGTGACCCTTCATCCTCCATTATCATCACATAAAAATCTGCAGGAAATACCAAATCATCTACCTGCACTAAAACATCCTCTAACAATCCTTCGGGGTACCTAGTGGTGCGATAAGCCAGTGTTATAATCACACCATCTTGCTTCAATGGACCAGCATTCAATGTAGTATAAATGGACAATGGCATAAGATTTATAAAAGCCCCTAAATCTAACATAGTCTGTTCTATACCAACATTGCCAATTTTACAAGGAATGGTAAACATACCTGGGTCCTTCTCCTTTTTTGATAACTTGCCTGTAATATCTTTGAGACGTTCTCATCATCACATGCCTTGATTGCCTCTCATCTTGGTCATGCTAGTAACCAAGTCCTTGAAATTCTGATACCTTAGTGTTTGTCTAAGCAATGCGAGAAGGGGGATATTGATCTCCACTTTCTCAAAAAATTTTAAGATCTCCTCTTCATTTTGCAATTTCTTCTTTTTAGCCAACCTGTGTGGGAATGGTGGCCTTTCTGGATTAGCTCTCACGAATTCCTCGATTTCTGCTTCTTTTTCGGGCTCAACGGTTTCAACATGGTCATGTTAAAGTTTCTGTGATCCTCTAGCACTTTCAATTTCTTTTCCTCTACGCAAGGTAATGGCACTGATATTCTGCCTAGGATTGACAGTAGGCTGAGAGGGCAATTTCCCTTGATTCTGTGCAGCAGCCAATTAACTAATTTGCTCCCTCAGTTCTTGAAAATTTTTATTCGTCTGAGCCTGAAATTGTGCTGAATCGGTCTGAAATTGAACCAAACTCTGCAGTTGTGTATTGGTGGTCAATTGAGCAGTAGTCAACTGACATGAGATCCTCCAAGGTGGAAATTCGAACACCATAATTAGGCCTCGGATATTGCTGCTGCTGCGGTTGAGGCTGACACTGCTGACTACTCTGACCTTGCCGCCCATTCCCATATCTTAGACTGGGATGATCCCTCCATCTTGGATTGTAAGTATTCGAATAGGGATCATATTTCCTTTGAGGCTGATAATTATCATTGAGCGCCTTAACTTCAGCTTCTACAGTATCATCTTGCAGAGTCGGACAAGCATCAGTAAAATGACCCTGAAATCCACAAATGTGACAAATAAGGACTTGTGGTCCCTTGGTTATAGCATTTGCATTGACATTATTAGCATGGGAAGAATTAATAACTTGTCTTTCCAACAATTCAACAATCTTGTCAAGTCTACTTTCGAGTTTAGAATTACTTGCCTCATGGACACCTCGAGTGTGTGTCCGAACGATACCAATTGTCAAGATTTGCAGCCATTCTTTGCAATTAAGTTCTCGCCTCTGAGGTGTCTTGTTCACTATGGCTCCCCCACTAGCAGCATCAAGAATCTTCCTATCATTTAGTAACATCCCATCATAGAAGTACTGAATAAGGAGTTGTTCTGTAATTCCATGCTGAGGACAACTTGCGCAAAGCCTCTTGAATCTCTCATAATATTCATACATGTTTTCTGTATCACTTTGTCTGATGTCGCAAATCTCTCCGCGCAAACTATCGGCTCTGGACGCTGGGAAGTATTTTTCTAAAAATAACCTTGCCATATCAGGCCATGTATCCACTGTCCCAGGTGGAAGATAGTACAACCAGTCTCTAGTTGCGCCCTCTAGCGAAAAAAGGAAAGCACGCAGCTTCAACTGATCCTCAGTTATGCCTCTCGGTTTGAATCCAGAACATACCATATGAAAGTCCTTGAGATGTCTGTTTGGGTCGTCAGAAGGTAACCCATGAAATTTTGACAAGGCTTGAATCAACCCAGCCTTCAAGTCGAACCCATCATCTGCAGCCCGATATTGTATACATAGAGGTTGATCCTCTACTGGTGGTGCAAGCATATCCCTCAGAGTTGCAGGAACTCGATTTCTGGCTGGTTGCGCAGGTGGAAAAGGTTGTTGATCTGCCATCGTTGCTTCTTCAAGATCTTCCAATAACTCAGTCTCAAAGGTAGGCAAATTCTCAGTTTGATCAGGCAAGACTTGTGCAGAAGTAGAAGCTTGTCCTTTACGCAATTTAGTAGCTTTCCTGAGTTGTTTTGCAGTCTTCTCTATCTCCGGATCGAACAATAAATCACCTGCAGAAACACAATGCCGCATGCAAACAACTAAAAAAAATAAAGAAAAATGATTAGCAACACAAACAAAAAAAACTTAAGCACCGATCCCCGACAACGACGCCAAAATTTGATGGCGTGTCAAACCAGCAAAAATAAATTCCTACTCTAAAACACTTAAGCGAGTAAAGTGGTGAATATGGTCGAACCACAGAGACCAATGTAGTAATTATTTATTTGTGTGAAATCAAAAATAAAAATAAACAGATGAAAATAAAAATAATGAAAATAATTGATTTGGGAATGATTGATTTTAGAACACGAAATTAAAGCACGAAATCACGTCAAAGGAATTTAAAAATAAAGATTGAAAGCAATATAAAGAAAAACCTAGTCAAGGTACTCTCCCGTTTGATACTGTAATCGATCATAGACTCGAAAATATGAATTTCGTTCACTCTTATGGACAAAGTTATAGCAGACAGTGAACAGCACGTATCAACCAATCCATTCATAATTATTCGATAACCCCGAGCAAAGTTTCGCAAATTATTACCCTAGCCAACTAGACTATTCCCGAGTAAAGCTCCGCAGAATATAATCTATGGCAGCGATAAGCTCTAATGGACCTTTGTCTTAGCCAACAGAATCGAAAAAGCCGCAATCTATTTAGGCCAAATTATTTAATCTCATTAATTTCTTAACTAAAATTAATTCGCCACTCGATAGACAACAATCACGGATTAACTAATCTATTCAACAATTTATCATCAAGTCGATCAATTAACATGCCTCATTAATCAACAAACTCAACAATAATAAATCTATTAAGCGCAGAGATTAAATAAACATAAGAAATAAACGAAAACAATTAAACCATAGGAGTCTCACGAACTACATGCATCAAATGTAAAGTACCTTGTCTAGATTAAAAATTAGCCACACATAATACTAGTTTCTAACTAATAAATTGAAATTGACAAATTAAAATTAAAAATAAACCTTCTGTGAAATTGATGCCCACTGCCATATTTTTACGAGGCTTTTTTTCTCTACTTCCTCTACTATTGATGATGTGACCAATAAAGGTCACACATCAACTTAAAATAATTCTCCTGCACCTTCTTTCTTCCTGTTTCCCTGCTGTAGCGTCTGGCTTCTCCACTGCATTTTGAATAAAATGCCTGCGTCCCTGCTGTTGCCATCTGCGTGCCCCAGCTGTTGCCTTCTGCGTTCCAGCTGATTGCGTCGCACCTACTCTGCTTGCTTGTTTTTCTTATGGTTTTTTGTGTCTACTGTAGTTTGATGGGACAAATAAACGTTACCTCTCTTTAAAACCTCAGCTCCTCCTTGGGTCTGCGTGTTCTGTCCTCTACAGATTGGACAAATAAGAGTCTCCTCACTTAAAACCTGCTGCTTTTGTCGTACCCTCCACGTGAAGCTCTCCTACACTGATGCCTTATTTATTCCTCTCCTGTAGATTGATAAGACAAATAAGTTTGCAACCCTTTTAAACCATCAGCTATTCACGCCTCTCTTGGTATCAAAACGCAGACGTATACGTTGGACTGTTGGACTATTGGACTGTCGTTTTGCCACTGATTGTTGCTCCTTGTACGTGGTCGTTCTCTAGCTGATTTATTCCTCTTTACTATGCTTGTGATGGGACAATTAAGTTTTGCAAGCTCTAAAACCTTCACGCCCCTTCCTTTGGTGGAAAGAGTAAAAATCTCCAGCTTCCTCTTGCCAACGTTGCTGTTGTCTTCCAGAAAATGCGCTTCTGCTGGTCTGCTCCTTCCTTGCGTCCCTAGCTCCCAGATCTGCACAGCTGCTTCTCTTTTAATATCCACCAGCTAGTTCATCGTGAATCTTCCACCAGGAGCTGCTTCATGGGTCAGGAGAGTGTTGAGTGGTTGTAGCGTCATATCCAACTGTTACGTGAGAGTTCTACCTCTCTTTTATTCATGCTGCTCCACTCCATAACGACTAGCTCACCTCCATAACGACCAGCTCACCTTCCTCTTCTTTCTTATTTATCTTCTTCTACTTTGGCATGGATTGTGGGTCTCTTTTCTAGCTGTTCACGTCTCCTGTTGGTGGTGTCTGCTTGGGTATTTCCTATCTTTTCTCTAGCCAGCTGCGTCGTTAAGGTGCTCCATCCTTTGCTGTCAACGTTATCTCCACTTATTTGTTTCCTCTGCTGGTGGTCTCCTCAAGCTCACGTTTCTGCAGTGCTCCAACAGGTGAGTCTTGGTGCTTGTAAGTGGAGGAATGGCAAGTGGGGTTGGAAGAGGCTGGTTCTTCTTGTCCACGCATGGGAGCTCCTCATGTGCTACGTTATGGTGCTCCTTCGTGTGTCTACTTTTGGTTGTTCCTTTATGGCTTGTTTTGAACAAAACGCATCCCTTGCTAATTCATGATGGGACCCTTTAATGCTCCTGTCTTGTGCATTAAAACGTTGTGTCTCAACTTGCGTGATTTGCATTTTGTACGTTGTTGTTGTACCCTTGGCAATTAAAAATGCAACAACTTAAAGCCTCCTCTAGCTGGCGTGGATGGACCTGTTGCTTTAATTTTTCTCAACTCAATGCTACGTTTTCATTTAATTTGCTATCCCTTGTGTGTCTACTCCCCACTGTTTATGACAAGACAATTAAACTTGCAATCCTCTTGAAACCTCATTCTCCAGCTGGCTCCATCTATAGCTAGCTTGTTGCATGATAATTCAATTTGCTCTCAACTGACATCTCCAAAAATTCTAAAACTTGGTGGAAACAGTCTTCAATGAGTCAAGATTATGCCTGGCAAATCTTAGAGTTTTCTAATAAACCAATCCCGATATACAAATTTCCAAAGATCCACAGGTCGAATATGCCAGAAATTGAAAAGCAGTGTTAATTTCAACCTATGAAGGACTTGTTGTATTTTATATGTCTAAAGCTCTAATAATTATAAAACATAATGAAAAAGGCCATAGACATCCATAAAACACATGCAAGATGCTAAATATAAGGTTCTAAAAAAATAAAATATAATTGCATCAAAATCCCCCACACTTAACTCTTGCTCGTCCTCGAGGAAGGTTAAAAACATTAATTTTGAAAGCCAAGAAAACCGAGAATGCAGAAACTAAGTATGGATGCAAAAATCAAAAAAGAAATAAATATGCAAATGCTAGGGAAATTTTCTCAAGTGTGAAAGTTTTTTTTTCAACCTCCCAACAACATCAAAGACATACAAGGATTATAAACAAGAAGGAACCCGCGACATTTAATCCATAAAAGTAATGAACACAATTTAAATGTAAGAGCCAAGCAAGATAGCACAATAAACTTAAAGGAAATCTACACCATGTCAAAATAATAGGTCCTCTCATTGTCATACACTCCAACACTCAAGTGTTTATGGCTCAAATGTGTTTTAACTCTCATAGATTCAAACAATGCAATTCTTTTCCATAGGTTTGCTCTTCAATCTTGAATACACTACTAAGTATTACATGCACAACATAAATCAAAAGGTCTTAAACAAGGATGCAACTTGGTTGGGTTAGGGGTAAGGTAAAAGAAAGGTAAGAAAAGGCTAAGTATCAGAGTGAGTAGAGCATAACAGGTAATCAATAACACATATATGCGCATCCTGCATATAATCAAACAATTAAGCACATCTCTCTCTCTCTCTCTCTCTTTTTTCTTTGAACTTTCATTCCCCAAACATTTATCAATCAAGAACACGCGGAATCCTTTTCTTTCTTTTCTCTTATTGGCCTCAAACTTTTTAATTTTTCTTTTTTTCTTTTTTTTTCGATTCCTTCCCCATTGACAACAAATACAATACAAGTCATATACCACTGATATTCCTATATATGCAAGCTTTGCAAGTTTAACTCAACACACTCTACTAACCATGTTAAGGGTTAGACAGATAAATCAATTAAGAAAAGGTTAAGTTAAACATGGTAAAGCAAAGAACAGATAATAAGCTCAAATGGGCTCACTAGTGGATAATATGCTTTGGATTGGCTTTTTGGTCAAGTGGTTAAAATCCTAAGTTCCTTTATCATCTTCATGCATACATGTAAAAGTGTAGTCTCAACAAGATATAACGCAAGTTCTAGAGATACAAAGTATTGAATGAACACACATCAAAGAATTGCGTTGAAGGTTCAAACGCTCACATGGGTCAATCATCTATTAAGTTAACACAATGTAGTTTCAAAATCAATCCAAAAACTATCAAGCTTAAAACTCAAATAAAAACTCATTCATTAAGTTCATGATTCAAATATCACAGATTAACTCTCACCTATAATACTCATATTCTTATCAATCATTGGGAGATCAAAAGACAAAACTAAACACTTAAGGTGCAAAAGCATGCAAAAACGAAAAACTCTTTTTGTGTTTTTCAAAAGTTTTTTTCAATATTTTTTTTTCAATTTTTTGTAGGTTATAGGTTTTTTGAACTAAAACATGCAAGTATAGGTGAAAATCTTCAAGTTCAAACAAGAGCAAAGGTGTGACACTGAAGCACAAAAACCAAGAAAAATCTGAATCCTGCATCCACTAAAACCTGAAAATTTTCATATCCTTCCCCCACACTTTAGACCAAACATTGTCCTCAATGTTAGCAAATGAAAGACAAGAACAGTAAAAAGGTAAACAGTGAGAGAAAGCTTCTCTAAGGTGATGTGCCAAGGTAATGGTGGAGCTGCGAGGTGATGCACCCATATTATCCTGCAAAACAATAAAAAGGTTGTGACCAAGTGACATCCAACAAAGCACAAAATATTAGAAGAAAATTCAAAAGGAAAATGTCGAGAAACAGGAGCTTGATAGAATTATGAACAACTAAAAATTAAAAGATGAAAAATAAAATGGAATCAAACCTTGGGTTGCCTCCCAAGAAGCGCATTTGTTTAACATCGTTAGCTCGACACGAGCCCCATTCAGTTATAGAAAGGTTCATTCAAAGAATTAACTTCGACGGATTGGGGCTGAAATCCTTCATAAAATGGCTTCAAACGATGGCCGTTCACCTTGAAGATTTTTCCTGTTTCCATGCTTTGGATATCCACAGCACCGTAGGGATAGATTTTGGTAACCACGAAAGGCCCAATCCACTTGGATCGCAATTTCCCTGCAAAAAGTTTCAAAGTCGAATTAAATAAAAGTAGCTTCTGTCTGACTTTAAACTTCTTGTCGGCAAGCTGCTTGTCGTGAAAAGCTTTAGTTTTGGCCTTGTATGTAATAGCGTTGTCAAAAGCATGGTTTCGTAGTTCTTCCAATTCTTGAATCTACAACTTCCTTTGTTGCCCCGCAGCATCAAAATTCATGTTGCACTGCTTCACGACCCAAAATGCTCGATGCTCTACTTCCACTAGCAGATGACAGGCCTTGCCATAAACAAGTTTGTAAGGAGACATATTTAATGGCGTTTTATAGGCAGTGTGGTAAGCCCAAAGAGCATCGTCCAAGCGCCAGCTCCAATCTTTCCTGCTGAAGTTCACAGTCTTCTCCAAAATACTCTTTACCTCTCCGTTGGACAATTCTGCCAACCCATTGGTTTGAGGATGGTAAGCCGTGGAGGTTCTGTGCACAACTCCATATTTCTTCAGCAATGCAGCAAACACTCTGTTGCAGAAATGAGTCCCGCGATCACTAATGATTTCTTTTGGAGTGTCGAACCTGACAAAGATATTAGCCTTCACAAAATCGACAACAACCTTAGAGTCATTAGTTCGAGTAGCTTTTGCTTCTACCCATTTCGAAACATAATCGACAGCTAAAAAAATGTATTGGAAACCAAATGATGATGGAAAAGGGCCCATGAAATCAATACCCCACACATCAAATATTTCACAAACAATAACCGGGTTCTGAGGCATTTCATTTCTTCGGCCTATGTTGCCAGTTATTTGGCACCTGTCACATGCTTTACAAAATGCATAAGAATCTCAAAAAATGTCAGGCCATAAAAACCAGATTCAAGCACTTTCCTAGCTGTCCTATTGGCACCGAAATGGCCACCACAAGCAGATGCATGACAAAATTGCAATATGGAAGAAATTTCAGATTCAGGTATGCACCTTCACACAATCTGATCAGAACACATTTTTCATAAATATGGATCATCCCAAATATAATACCTGACATCATTCTTTAATTTATGGCGTTGGGAAGATGTGATACTAGCTGGGTATCCATTCTGGGTGATAAAATTGACCAAATCTGCATACCATGGGTTTCGACATGGCCATGTTGAAGTTACTGCGAATAACTGTTCATCGGGAAACTCCTCAGTAACGACCAGATCATCTTCAGAAGTGTTTTGCAGCCTACTCAGGTGATCTGCGACCAGATTTTGTGCTCCTCTTTAATCTCGGACCTCAATGTGAAATTCTTACAGCAAGAGAACCCATCGGATAAGTCTTGGCTTCGCATCCTTTTTGCTCATTAGGTACCGAAGAGCAGCATGGTCTGAATACACTATCACCTTCGTACCAAGCAAGTATGATCGAAATTTCTCTAATGCGAAGACCACATCAAACATCTCTTTCTCTGTGGTTGAATAGTTTTGTTGAGCACTATCTAACGTCTTTGATGTATAATAGATCACATGAGGGTCACGGCCTACCCTCTGCCCAAGAACTGCTCCTACAACGTAATTACTGGCATCGCACATGAGCTCGAAAGGGAGGTTCCAATCTGGTGGTTTGATGATAGGTGTGGTAACTAGCTTTTCCTTCAAGATTTCAAACGCCTTTTTGCAGTCTTCATTGAATTCAAACGACACATCTTTTTGTAGAAGGTTTCTCATATGATGAGCTATCTTCGAAAAATCTTTGATGAACCGCCTGTAAAAACCTGCATGACCAAGAAATGAGCATACTTCCCGCACATTTGCGGGGTAAGGCAGCGAGTTAATCACATCAATTTTTGATTTATCCACTTCGATGCCCCTAGCCGAAACTATATGTCCCAATATGATGCCTTGATTAACCATGAAATGACACTTTTCATAATTAAGGACAAGATTTTTTTTCAATGCATCTTTTTAACACCTTGCTCAAATTTTCTAAACAAGATGTAAAGGAATCTCAGTACACAGTAAAGTCATCCATGAAGACTTCAATAATTTCTTCTACATAGTCAGAAAAGATACTTACCATACATCTCTGAAATGTCGCCGGAGCGTTGCAGAGACCAAATGGCATGCGCTTGTAGGCGAAAGTGCCAAACGGACAAGTAAACGTCGTTTTTTCCTAATCTTCAGGCGCTACATGAATCTGGTGAAAGCCTGAATAACCGTCTAAACAGCAATAGTGAGAACGACCTGTAAGTCTCTCAAGCATCTGATCAATAAACGGTAAAGGAAAATGATCTTTACGGGTAGCAGCATTTAACTTTCTAAAATCAATACACACACGCCACCCATTTTGAACTCTAGTGGGTACTAATTCACCTTTTTCATTCTCAACAATGGTAATGTGTAACATCCCATCTCCGATGGGAAGGGTATTTTAGTAAATTGGGACGGGTTAGGAGTATTGAATTGAATCTCGGCATGAACATATGTCATGCAGCCTCTATAAATGGTGAGTTTTGCACATGTACGTAGTCATACATGCATTCATGACATTTTAAACAGGTTTCAAATTGAGACCTTTTGTGAAATTGGTGTGATAATGGGATTTGGAAAATTTTTTAGAGTGCGTCATAAATTGTTTCCCATTTTTAGGGATTTATGAGAATTTTTCTGAAATTTTTCGGGGTTCTTGCCCGGACCGGAAAATTCCAACTGACGGGCTGAGTGAGTCTTTTTGTACTGAAAAGGAATTGCCTAATGGCATGAGATTAGTGAATAAATAATTGTGGAATTATGTTAGTGCCATGATTAGAGATTAAGTGGGATTAGTGCTTAATTAATTGAGATTAACTTATTTTTGACCTTTCCATTCATTAAAAGCCAAGTGTTTCCTTCCATTAATTGATTTTGTCCCATCTTCTTATCTTCCACGACCTTCCTCCTTATTATATTTATAAAATTGGTCTTGGAAAGCTTTGGAAAAGTTCTTCTTCCTTTCCATCCAAAATTTGGTTTCTCTTTCCTTGAGTGTTCTTTATCTCCTTGAAATTTTCTTCTACTTATATCATACAAGACATTTCGCCTTGGTTCTTTACTTACTCTTCTTCACACCAACCAAGTTGAAGCTTTGAGTGAAGAAAATCTTTGGTATGTTTGTGATAGCCATATGGGAGGTTTGGAAAAAGGAAGTTAGTGTGAACTTGAAGAATCAAGGGGTATTGGTAGCTTGAACTTGCAACTAGGTAAGAGTTGTTTTGCTTTCCTTCTTTTGGTAGTTAGAAACATGCATGGGGATCATTTGTACATTTATTTGATCATTATAAGGGTAGATGTAAATGGGTTTAAATGTATGCTTGTGTATGGATGAATGATTGAATAAGGTTTCCATTGATTTGGCTTGGTTTTGGATTAAGTTTACAAGGTTAGATGCATGGGAAAGTAATAAAATTTAATTGTGAGGTGCTGCCAACTTTTGTATAATCATATAAGTATATGTTATGATGAATTTGAGGTTGAATTAGAGGTATAAATGGGTGCTTAGAGTTGTGTTATTGGCATTGGAAATGATAAAAGCTAAGTTTAGTACCAAAGCTGGAAAATTGAAGTTTGACCTAGTATACTGATTTGATCATAACTAATTGTGTAGGTGTGCAAATGAGGTGAGGTTTGTGGCCACTTAAACTTTGGGATGTTAGCTACATATTTGTGTGAAATAGGTGTTGTTAAATTGTAATGTTAGAAGGGCGAAATTTTGCATGGAAAGTTACTGTTTTATTGCCTGTGAACAGTAACCGCAAGTATGACTAATGTGTTTTGTTGATTTTTCTAACTTAATTGACATGGAGTTAGAGAACATGGTCTTCATGGAAGTTGTATCATATTGAGTTAGCTTTCCATTGCCACTGATCTTGCTATTTTTCGAGTTTTATATTGGGAGATATGACCTGATTACTAGTGACTGTTTATATGCAGTGACTGAAACCTAGTTGGATTGGCATATTTAGTACACATTCGGGTGTGGAAGAATTTTAGTAATTTTTGTGAACTGAACTGATTTTAGGGGTCTACTGAAGAGTTTTAGATAACACATTGATATTGAAATTGGTGTATGGCATGTAATTTTTGGAAATCAGATGTGGGAGATATGGATTTGCAAAAGCTGAACCTACATTGTGGTTTTAAGTGTTGATTAGGTCAGAAACTTGCATAACAGATTTGGAATTGTTAGAAATCGAATTGGAGTTTGAGTTCTTCATGAAACTTGAAGTTTGAGGATTTATCTTTTAGGGATGTAAAGTTTGGATTTTCTGACTTGTGTACAGGGAGATATGTTTGTTATAAGTTTACTGTTCAAATTGCATGGTTTCAGGGACAGTAACATTGAGTGAATTAATTGACTTGTTTAGTAATGGAATTTGATTTTGGGTTGTTCATGTCAATTGTAGCTGACATTGTGATCTTATTGAGCATATTTATGTAGGAATTTTAGCTAACTAATCAGTGAGTCCTTGCATTTGTGAGTTACTGTCCTATATTTATGAGTTTTGAGTAAGCAGTATCTTGGATGGGATTTTGACACCCTTAGAGGTTAAATTGATTTTTATGTTCTTCTTGAGAGTTGTAGAGCTTTTCATAAGCTTTCCAATGAGGTATAGTGGGTATTTTTCTGATTTGTGTGCTAAAAGTTAGAGTAATTGGAAATTAAGATTGAAATTTGGAAAAAAAAAAAGGCAAGGCGGCGGTGAAACTCACCGTCTCATGAGGGCGACGTTTAGCCTCATGGCGAGATTTAGGAGGCTGGTCGCGAGGCGACGCCTCGCCTCGCGACGATGTGGTGAATTAGCCTCGCGGCGGGCGTCTCGCCCATGAGGCAGCGATCGATATATATATATATATATATTTTATTTTATTATTTTGATTATTATTTGGCATTAAATGGTCCGTTTATTCTTTTGTCAATTTCTTTCCGTCCGACGTCCGATTGACCTGATTCCAGAGGCATCGGATTCGTTGAATATTTAATTTCATTTTATGAGAAAACGGAATTTTAGACGGAATTTGACGTAGCCCTATCGACGGAACATGCAAACACTGCTTGATTTAATTGGGGACCTATAGAGGTCCGAAGTGCGCCGTCGGCGCTATGGATTTCTAATTTTAATAGAATTTTATTATGGGAAAATTTTGGATTAAGGCCGGAATGCCATGAACATGCATTATACACGTTTTAATTATTCCATGTGCATTATTTGGTCATTCGAACTATACAGTTAGTAATGTGAACCTATTGTGTTTGCTATAGAGGCTCAGTTGGACCGTAGATCCACGGACATCGCAGAGACTTCCCGGCATTAGCTCGGAAGTTATTCGGTGAGTAACCTAGTTGGTTCCTCAACCTTTATGTGTTTAAGTTTTGCAATTATGCCATATGGAGATAATGGAGGGTTTATGTGTGTTTGAATTTGATTGATTTGGACCAAAGGTGTATCAAATATTTGGAATGAGATAACGAAGTGCTACTTGTGAGTAACTGTTTGTAAATGCTATATTGGAGATCTCGGACCAGAGGTCCGAGGAAATGGGAAATTGATATTGAAGTGTAAATTGTCTGTTTCATTTCGATACATTGGATGGGATTGTAAATGTGATGTAGTAGGATGCAATAAATTGGAATATGTACATTGCATGCATAAACATAAATGTATGATCAGATAAAAGGCAGTTGTGACCGGAGCCCTTGTATCGGGGCATATCACGCCTAACGATGTGAGAGCTTTCACCAGCGCACGGACCTCGGTCCAAAGTATTCGAGCCTCGGGCTCGATGTATCGAGGCTTCAAGCCCAATGTTTTCGAGCCACCGCTCAACGTAATGTGCCGTTCTTGGGGCAGATTTGGTATGCAGTCCACAACAACGAAATGAAAATGGAGCAGGTGTCACATGCGCATTGCATATATATATATATTGTAAATGACCGGAAGATGTGAATGATGAAATTGTATGTATATGAAATTGGGCTGAAATGTGATAATATGTGATATTATCATTAATGCTACTATGTGCTAATATGATTGGTGAATGCATGAGTTGAGTGAACCATCGATGATGGTTTCTCACCGAGTTCGCAAACTCACCCAACATTGCAAATATTTTCAGGATCGAAGAGTACCCGTTAGACGCAGGAGTATGATTACCGCTTGCAAGTCGGCGTTAAGGTCGGGATCAGTTCACGTTTGCATTAGTGTCATTTTGATTTATGTGTAAATTTGTATTTTCCGCAAATGATCTTTATTATTTCGAGGGTCCCCGATTGAATGTGATTCTGAAAGTGTTCAGAACGACATTGGGCCCAATTTGGTTTTAATTCTCGTACTTGTAATATTACCGAAATGTTGTTTTGATTTAGAATGATTTAATATTGAGCATGTGCCCAATTATTCTTGATATCTGCGCCTCGATTGGTTTTCAAAAAAATGTATTCCGAAGTTTTAAATCAGATTGATCGCTCTAGCATACCACCCTCGCGAGTCGCGGGCTCGGATATCACCGTCGATGTCGGGTTCGGGTCTTGCGGGAGTGGGATGCTACATAATGCCAATTTTTTTAGGAACTACCTGTGTTGGACTTACCCACTTGTTATCTGAAATAGCATAGATCACGTCCACAACCAATAATTTCAGTATCTCCTTTTTTACAACCTCCATCATTGGTGGATTCAATTGACATTGAGGTTGCCTGCTGGGTTTGTAATCATCCTCCAACAGGATTCGATGCATGCAAATGGTAGGGCTGATTCCCTTAATGTCTACAATCGACCATCCTATGGCTTCTTTATTCTCCCTGAGTACACGGATAAGCCTCTCCTCCTCCAGATCGCTCAACTGATTGGAAACAATCACAGGTAATGTTTCGGCCTCCCCCAAGAAGACATACTTGAGGTGCGAAGGTAATGCCTTAAGCTCCAATGTTGGCGGCTGAAGAATGGATGGGAGCAATTTATTGCCGTCAATCTTCAGTGGTTGCTGTAACATGCCAGATGCAACCTGTAATGCCTGCAGATCATGTATTGCGTGGACCATACCTCGCGGAACTACCCATTCAGTCTCGATCTCTGATAGCTTCGCAGGAGTAATGTTATCAGTTATCGCAGCCTGTAAAAAATCATCAACACACAACTCGAGAACTTTTTCGGTCAAGGGGTTAATACAATCAACAGCAAAAGCTGTACAATAATCAACAGGATGCTTAATGGTGTTATTAATATTGAATGTAACTTTGGCACCATCAAACTCTATAGTTAAAGTCCCCCCGTGAACATCAATTTTTGTCCTAGAAGTGCTCAAAAATGGGCGTCCTAATAACATCATTCTAGACGCAGGTGACCCTTCATCCTCCATTATCATCACATAAAAATCTGCAGGAAATACCAAATCATCTACCTGCACTAAAACATCCTCTAACAATCCTTCGGGGTACCTAGTGGTGCGATCAACCAGTGTTATAATCACACCATCTTGCTTCAATGGACCAGCATTCAATGTAGTATAAATGGACAATGGCATAAGATTTATAGAAGCCCCTAAATCTAGCATAGCCTGTTCTATACCAACATTGCCAATTTTACAAGGAATGGTAAACATATCTGGGTCCTTCTCCTTTATCGGTAACTTGCCTTATAACACTGCTGAGACGTTCTCACTCATCACCACATGCTGATTGCCTCTCATCTTGGTCATGCTAGTAACCAAGTCCTTCAGAAATTTGCAGTACCTTGGTGTTTGTCTAAGCAATGCGAGAAGGGGGATATTGATCTCCACTTTCTCAAAAATCTTTAAGATCTCCTCTTCATTTTGCAATTTCTTCTTTTTAGCCAACCTGTGTGGGAATGGTGGCCTTTCTGGATTAGCTCTCACGATTTCCTCGGTTTTTGCTTCTTTTTCTGGCTCAACGATTTCAACATGGTCATGTTGAAGTTTCTGCGATCCTCCAGCACTTTCAATTTCTTTTCCGCTACTTAAGGTAATGACACTGATATTCTGCCTAGGATTGACAGTAGGCTGAGAGGGCAATTTTTCTTGATTATGTGCAGCGGCCAATTGACTAATTTGCTCCCTCAGTTCTTGAAAATTTTTATTCGTCTGAGCCTGAAATTGTGCTAAATTGGTCTGAAATTGAACCAAACTCTGCAGTTGTGTATTGGTGGTCAATTGAGCAGTAGTCAACTGTGACATGAGATCCTCTAAGGTAGAAATTCGATCGCCATAATTAGGCCTCAGATATTGCTGCTGCTGCTGCTGCTGCGGTTGAGGCTGACGCTGCTGACTACTCTGACCTTGCTGCCCATTCCCATATCTCATATTGGGATGATCTCTCCATCCTGGATTGTAAGTATTCGAATAGGGATCATATTTCCTTTGAGGTTGATAATTATCATTGAGCGCCTTAACTTCAGCTTCTACAGTATCATCTTGCAGAGTCGGACAAGCATCAGTGAAATGACCCTAAAATCCACAAATGTGACAAATAGGGACTTGTGATCCCTTGGTTACAGCATTTGCATTGACATTATTGGCATGGGAAGAATTAATAACTTGTCTTTCCAACAATTCAGCAATCTTGTCAAGTTTACTTTCGAGTTTAGAATTACTTGCCTCATGGACACCTCGAGTGTGTGTGTCCGAACGATACCCGAACTGCTGAAGATTTGCAGCCATTGCTGCAATTAAGTTTCTGGCCTCCTAAGGTGTCTTGTTCACTATGGCTCCCCCACTAGCAGCATCAAGAATCTTCCTATCATTTAGTAACATCCCATCATAGAAGTACTGAATAAGGAGCTGCTATGTAATTCTATGCTGAGGACAACTTGCGTAAAGCCTCTTGAATCTCTCATAATATTCATACATGTTTTCTGTATCTCTTTGTCCGATGCCACAAATCTCTTTGCACAAACTAGCGGCTTTGGATGCTGGGAAGTAATTTTCTAAAAATAACCTTGCCATATCAGGCCATGTATCCACTGTCCTAGGTGGAAGATAGTACAACCAGTCTCTAGCTGCGCCCTCTAGAGAAAAAGGGAAAGCATGCAGCTTCAACTGATCCTCAGTTATGCCTCTCGGTTTGAATCTAGAACATACCACATGAAAGTCCTTGAGATGTCTGTTCGGGTCGTCAGAAGGTAACCCATAAAATTTCGACAAGGCTTGAATCAACCCAGCCTTCAACTCAAACCCATCATCTGCAGCCCGATATTGTATACATAGAGGTTGATCCTCTACTGGTGGTGCAAGCATATCCCTCAGAGTTGCAGGAACTCGATTTCTGGCTGGTTGCACAGGTGGAAAAGGTTGTTGATCTGCCATCGTTGCTTCTTCAAGATCTTCCAATAACTCAGTCTCAAAGGTAGACAAATTCTCAGTTTGATCAGGCAAGACTTGTGCAGAAATAGAAGCTTGTCCCTTACGCAATTTAGTAGCTTTCCTGAGTTGTTTTGCATTCTTCTCTATCTCCGGATCGAACAATAAATCACCTGCGGAAACACAATGCCGCATGCAAAAAACTAAAAAAAATAAAGAAAAATGATTAGCAACACAAACAAACAAAAACTTAAGCACTGGTCCCCAGCAAAGGCGCCAAAATTTGATGGCGTGTCAAACCAGCAAAAATAAATTCCTACTCTAGAACACTTAAGCGAGTAAAGTGGTGAATAGGGTCGAACCACAGAGACCAATGTAGTAATTATTTATTTGTGTGAAATCAAAAATAAAAATAAACAGATGAAAATAAAAATAATGAAAATAATTGATTTGGGAATGATTGATTTTAGAACACGAAATTAAAGCACGAAATCACGTCAAAGGAATTTAAAAATAAAGATTGAAAGCAATATAAAGAAAAACCTAGCCAAGGTACTCTCCCGTTTGATACCGTAATTCGATCATAGACTCGAAAATATGAATTTCGTTCACTCTTATGGACAATGTTATAGCAGACAGTGAACAACACGTATCAACCAATCCATTCATAATTATTCGATAACCCCGAGTACAGCTTCGCAAATTATTACCCTAGCTAACTAGACTATTCCTGAGTAAAGCTCTGCAGATTATAATCTATGGCAGCGATAAGCTCTAATGGACCTTTGTCTTAGCCAACAGAATCGGAAAAGCCGCAATCTATTTAGGCCAAATTATTTAATTTCATTAATTTCTTAATTAAAATTAATTCACCACTCGATAGACAACAATCACGGATTAACTAATCTATTCAGCAATTTATCATCAAGTCGATCAATTAACAGGCCTCATTAATCAACAAACTCAACAATAATAAATCGATTAAGCGCAGAGATTAAATAAACATAAGAAATAAACGAAAACAATTAAACCATAGGAGTCTCACGAACTACATGCATCAAATGTAAAGTACCTTGTCTAGATTAAAAATTAGCCACACATAATACTAGTTTCTAACTAATAAATTGAAATTAACAAATTAAAATTAAAAATAAACCTTCTGTGAAATTGATGCCCACTGCCGTATTTTTACAAGGCTTTTTTTCTCTACTTCCTCTACTATTGATGATGTGACCAATAAAGGTCACACATCAACTTAAAACAATTCTCTTGCACCTTCTTTCTTCCTATGTCCCTGCTGTAGCGTCTGGCTTCTCCACAGCGTTTTGAATAAAACGCCTGCGTCCCTGCTGTTGCCTTCTGCGTGCCCCAGCTGTTGCCTTCTGCGTTCCAGCTGATTGCGTCGCACCTGCTCTACTTGCTTGTTTTTCTTGTGATTTTTTATGTCTACTGTAGCTTGATGGGACAAATAAACGTTACCTCTCTTTAAAACCTCAGCTCCTCCTTGGGTCTGCGTGTTCTGTCCTCTACAGATTGGACAAATAAGAGTCTCCTCACTTAAAACCTGCTGCTTGCGTCGTGCCCTTCACGTGAAGCTCTCCTACACTGATGCCTTATTTATTCCTCTCCTGTAGGTTGATAAGACAAATAAGTTTGCAACCCTTTTAAACTATCAGCTGTTAACGCCTCTCTTGGTATCAAAACGCAGGCGTATACGTTGGACTGTTGGACTATTAGACTGTCATTTTGCCACTGCTTGTTGCTCCTTGTACGTGGTCGTTCTCTAGCTGATTTATTCCTCTTTACTGTGCTTGTGATGGGACAATTAAGTTTTGCAAGTTCTAAAACCTTCACGCCCCTTCCTTTGGTGGTAAGAGCAAAAATCTCTAGCTTCCTCTTGCCAATGTTGCTGTTGTCTTCCAGAAAATGCACTTCTGCTAGTCTGCTCCTTCCTTGCGTCCCTAGCTCCCAAATCTGCACAGCTGCTTCTCTTTTAATATCCACCAGCTAGTTCATCGTGAATCTTCCACCAGGAGCTGCTTCATGGGTCAGGAGAGTGTTGAGTGGTTGTAGCGTCATGTCCAACTGTTACGTGAGAGTTCTACCTCCCTTTTATTCATGCTGCTCCACTTCATATCATGCTGCTCACCTCCATAATGACCAACTCACCTTCCTCTTCTTTCTTATTTATCTTCTTCTACTTTGGCATGGATTGTGGGTCTCTTCTCTAGCTGTTCACGTCTCCTGTTGGTGGTGTCTGCTTGGGTATTTCCTATCTTTTCTCTAGCTAGCTGCATCGTTAAGGTGCTCCATCCTTTGCTATCAACGTTATCTCCACTTATTTGTTTCCTATGCTGGTGGTCTCCTCAAGCTCACGTTTCTGCAGTGCTCCAACAGGTGAGTCTTGGTGCTTGTAAGTGGAGGAATGGCAAGTGGGGTTGGAAGAGGCTGGTTCTTCTTGTCCACGCATGGGAGCTCCTCATGTGCTGCGTTATGGGAGCTCCTTCGTGTGCTGCGTTATGGTGCTCCTTCATCATGTTTTATAATTATTAGAGCTTTAGACACATAAAATACAAAAAATCCTTAATAGGTTGAAATTAACACAGTTTTTCAATTTCTGGCAGATTTGACCTTTAAATCTTTGGATATTTTTATCTTGGGATCGGGTTATTAGAAAATTCTAAGATTTGGCAGGCATTATCTTGACTTATTGAAGAATGTTTCCACCAAGTTTTAAAATTTTTGGAGCTGTCAGTTAAGAGCAGTAAAATTGTGAAAAGTGACATAAATAAGTCCACAAGAGGAAGCAAGAAGACGACTGAAGCATGCATGAAGAAAAGTCGTAGAACTCAAATGATTGAAATCAGCTAGAGGCATTAAAGCCAAAAGGGGCGTGACCAAGGAGTTGAGGAGAAAGAAATTAAATCAAGAGGATAAAAACAAGAGAGGCAGCTTGTGTGGAGGCTGGGAATTAAATAGAGAAAGACACAACAATCACGCAAGACAAAAGCCAAGAGGATTTAATTCCAAGGAGTGATGCAAAGCAAGCAAGGCGTGAAATAAAAATAGAAGATAGCAGGAGAAGAGCTAGAGAGGCGTGCTTGGGCTGGCATTTAACGCATATGAAGAGAGGAACATGCAAGAGGGACCTAGACGTGTGGATGTAGCTGACTACAAGAGAAAAACCAGAGCAGCCACAAGACAAGGAGCAGGCGTGAATTAGGAGGGATTTAAAGGAATGATTGATAGTTATCTTTGGAGAGGACAGCTGGAATCAAGGAAATAGACGAGGCATGCACGAAGAACACAGCATGAGTCACTAATGCGACAAGAGAGGAGATAACTCACATGGGCTGGTCAACAAAAGAGGAGCACGCAATCAGCTGGGCGTGAATTAAGAAGCAGACAAGGGGAAATACAACAAAGCAACGTAGGAGGGCTCTCATCTGACTTCCACGCAAGAGAGGAGAGGAGCAAGTTTTAACATGATGTAGACCTTTATTGGTCTTATCATGCTATAGTAGAAAGGAAGCACCAACGTGGAGCTTGGAGGGGGACTCTACTTTTCTTTAAAAAGAATACTCTCCACTAAAAAAGCAAAGACTCTCTCTCAACGTTACTCCAATTTTTTATTCACTTTGCTATCAACTTTACAACACCAAGACTCAAAAATCCTTGGCCACAAACAATATAGGAAAAACTCTCCATTTACGCACAATAGGTGGGGAATAACGCAAGAGGGGAGAGAAATTAAGGTCCTAGGTTGGAGAAGCTAGCTTATACGCTGGAGGCAAAAATTGAAAGAGCAACATCATTTCTTTCATTCCTTCTACTTATTCCATAATCAAAATGCTTGCTTTTATTATTTTCATTGTTGCTACTATTATTATGAGTAACTAATCTTTTCATTTTAGGATTTTAACCGAACCCTTGATGTAATCTCGGTTAATTGGTATTTTCTCAGTTTAATTTCTTATGCCTGTTTTTACTTAAAGGTTTGATTATTGCAATTTGTTCTTAATGCTTTTCATAATTTGATCACCTATGAAATTGATTTTCTTAATCTTTGTGTAACGTAACAGGGAGCAATAGATTTGGAAAAAGATTGCAATAGCTTAGGATCACTTTCATAGTGATTTGTGTCTAGGACCGGGAGATACCTATCCACCCTAAGTAACCACATTAAGATTGATTCGATAAAGCAAACATTGAATTTTCACAATTTACCATAGAAATATAGGAAATTGGTTCGATGATTAGGATTACTAATGATCCGGTAGGGCTTAGTAATTAATTCTAAATTTTAGGTTATCAAACCCGGTATATGAATTAAATAGAGAAAATTTTGACCCGAGGTAAAATCAAGGGGGAAGTTAAATTCCTAGATTTTCATCTTATTGATAATTCTTATATTTTTATTTAGCTTTAATTCTCGTTTTTATTTCATTTTTCAAACCACAATCAATCAATCTTTTCTTTAATTTTTATGTTATTAGCTTAAATTAGAAGTTATTACAAGTATTACGTTTTAACTAATTTGGTCTCCGTGAGATCGATATTTTTACTACTTGACGATAGAAACATACACTTGCGTTATTGACAGACAAGTTTTTGGCGCCGTTGCCGGGGACCAATTTTTAGTTTTAATATTGATACTTGTTTTGATTTTTGATTTAAGTTTACTTACGTGTCTCATTTTATTTTTATTGACTAGGTGATCTGCATGCTCACCCGCTCTAAACCGATCCAACCTATACGTGATCCTGAAATAGAGAGAACGTGTAAAGCAAATCGGAGAAGAGTTCGAGAACAAAGAGCAGCTGTAGCCGACATGGCCAACAATAACGAGACACCTGAACAAATGGTCGAACGACTCCGAAAGGAAGAAATACGGAGACAAGTTCGAGAGGAGATGGAAGCCGAGCAAAGAGAATTGGAACGAGCACGAAGTTGCTTAGATTTCCATACACCTACTTTTGATGAGAGAACGAGTATAGCTCACACTCGGATTCCAGCCACTCAAACTTTCAAAATTGACGGAGCGGTCATGAATTACTTGAGGGACAAACCTTTCACTGGAGTGGCATCCGATTGTCCCATCACGCACCTCAAAAATTTTCTCGAAATTGCCGATAGCTATCAAGTAGCAAATGTGTCAAATGAGCAAATGCGACTAAGGCTCTTTTCGTTTTCTCTTGCAGGTGCAACCAAAGAATGGATGTGGGATGCAAACCCAAAAGGTTCGTTGACGACGTGGGGCGAATTAAAGGACAAATTCATGAGAAAGTACTTCTCACCAGCAAAGACTCACAAGCTCAAAATGGAGATTATCAACTTCAAACAATCCGAGATGGAGTCATTAGCTGAAGCCTTTGAACAATTCAAAGAACTCCAAAGGAAGTGCCCACATCACGGGATTCCTCCATCATCTCTGGTCTCTCATTTATATCATGGGTTGACTCTCGCTACGGCAAGTCAATTAGATACAATTGCTGGAGGTACGTTCTTAGAACTCAATCCCGATGACGCTATATCGTTAGTAGAAAAGGTTCTGCTAACAACCTGTAGGGCTCATGAAAGAGGAGGATCTCAACCTCACGGAAAGCCCAATGCGTATGAAATCAATCCCTCAGAATTGATGGATGCCAAGATCTCGAATATGTGCAAGAAAATCACAGACAGTGTTTTGGAGCAACTTAAACCCATAACACAACAGGTAAGAGCCGTTGCATTTACTTGTGATTATTGTGGTGAAAGCCATCATTATGAACAGTGTCCAAACGTCGAGCCACCGACCGAGAAGGTAAATTATTTTAGAAATCAAAGAGCTCCGTATAATCAAAATGCAAACAACTACAATTCGGGAGCAAGAAATTACCCTCCAAGGCAAAATTACCCATCGGGATTCCAATCGCAACAACAAAATTCGCAACAACAAAACCAACCACAAGGACAACCTTCAAATACATCCAACCAAGCATCATTGGAGAGTATACTGGGGAAGTTCATGGAGCAAAGTGGTCAAAGAATGGTTAAACTTGAAGAATCAACAAGGAACTTGCAAACTCAAATGGGACAAGTGATTGAAGCTTTAAAAAGTCGTCCTCAAGGAACATTGCCAAATGACACCGTAAATCCTCGGAAGGAACAACTTCACGCCATCGTTCTTAGAAATGACAAAGAGGTGGATACAACACCAACTCCCAAAGGAAAAGAGGTATGTATAAATTCTGAAAATTCTAAAATTTTGTGGGATGATGTTGTTATTGATGTTGATAGATCCATGGAAAACGAGGAGGAAGAAAAACCAAGGGAAGTCAAGGAAAAACAACCAAGGGAAAGACCATATCCACCACCACCATTTCCTCAAAGGCTAGCAAAGCAAAAACATGAAAAAGGGTTTGAAAAATTTATGGATGTTTTTAAGAAACTAACAATTAACATTCCCTTTGCTGAAGCTTTAGAAAATATGCCAAGCTATACCAAATTTATGAAGGATGATCTATCTAAAAAGAGAAGGCTTGGAGATCATGAAACGGTGGCTTTGACGGAAGAATGTAGTGCGATACTACAAAAGAAGCTCCCACCAAAACTCAAGGATCCTAGAAGTTTTACAATTCCATGTGTAATTGGCACACAAATTTTTGGTAAGGTTCTTTGTGATCTTAGTGCTTCCATTAATTTAATGCCCATCTCTGTTTTCAGGAAATTAGGTATGGGAGATGTAATCAAACCAACTTCGGTGAGATTACAATTGGCCGATCGTTCCATTATCCATCCATGGGGAATTCTTGAAGATGTGCTAGTCAAGGTGGATAAGTTCATTTTTCCAGCAGATTTTATAGTCTGTGACATTGAAGAAGATGCAGAGGTACCTATCATTTTGGGACGACCGTTCCTAGCCACAGGTAGAGTTCTCATCGATGTTGAAAAAGGAGAGCTTACCATGAGAGTAAATGGAGAAGAGGTAACCTTTAGCATTTTTTCTTCTATGAAATTTCCAAACGAAAAATGTTATGCAATTTCTTCAACCAAGGCAATTTTAAATGACTCACTTATGCATGCTCTAACTGATGATCCTTTGACAGCTGCTTTAACAACACTTAATGAGTTTGATGAAGAAGAAAATCTTGAATACATTAACTTGTTAGACGCAGGTTCATCTCTAAGACCATTTAGACAAGTTATAGAGCCATTGAACAATTCCAAGGATGAAGTAGCAAAACCTTCAATCGAAGTACCTCCGGAGTTAGAACTTAAGCAACTTCCTCATCACGTGAAGTATGCCTACTTAGGTGAGAACTCCACCCTTCCTGTTATTGTTTCCATAAAACTAACTAATGTGCAGGAAGAGAAGCTACTTCGTGTTTTGAAAGGACACAAAAGAGCAATCGGTTGGACCTTAGTCGATATCAAGGGAATAAGCCCACTTTTCTGTCAACACAAGATCATACTAGAAGAAGAGTTCAAGCCTAGTGTGCAACCACAAAGGCGATTGAACCCGAACATGAAGGAAGTGGTGAAGAAGGAAATCGTGAAGTGGCTTGATGCTGGTATTATTTACCCTATCTCGGATAGTTCTTGGGTAAGTCCGGTGCAATGTGTACCCAAAAAAGGAGGAATGACAGTGGTGACAAATGAGAAGAACGAACTCATCCCAACGAGAACCATTACCGGATGGAGGATTTGCATGGACTACCGAAAGCTGAACAAAGCAACAAAGAAAGATCACTTTCCACTACCCTTCATTGATCAAATGCTTGATCGATTGGCTGGTAAGGTATATTATTGCTTTTTGGATGGCTATGCAGGTTATAATCAAGTCCCAATTGCGGTGGAAGATCAAGAGAAAACTACATTTACATGCCCTTATGGCACTTTCGCTTTCCGACGAATGCCATTTGGACTATATAATGCACCAGCCACATTTCAAAGATGTATGATGGCCATCTTTTCAGACATGGTTGAGAACGGGTTAGAAGTGTTTATGGATGATTTTTCAGTCCATGGAGATTCATTCGATATGTGCTTAGAAAACTTAACCAAAGTTCTAGAAAGATGTGAAGAGACCAATCTTGTGCTCAATTGGGAGAAATGTCATTTCATGGTACAAGAAGGTATTGTTCTTGGACACAAGGTTTCTAGTAAAGGGTTGGAGGTAGACCGAGCAAAAATCGAGACAATTGAGAAGCTACCACCACCCACCTCGAAGAAAGGGAATCAAGCTTCCTCGGACATGCCGGGTTTTATAGGCGTTTCATAAAGGATTTTCTAAAATCTCGAAACCCTTGTGCAATTTGCTTGAAAAGGATGTTCCATTTAAGTTTAATGAAAATTGCATGCTTGCTTTTTCAGGTACTAAAGGAGAAGTTGGTGTCTTCACCCATTATTGTTGCACCTGATTGGAGCCACCCTTTCGAGCTTATGTGCGATGCAAGTGATTATCACGGTGGGTGCCGTTTAGGACAACAATCAACAAGGTTTTCACTCTATCTACTATGCTAGTAAAACTCTTAATGATGCTCAATTGAATTATACCACAACTGAAAAAGAGTTATTAGCTGTTGTTTATGCATTTGAGAAATTTCGATCTTACCTTGTTGGCACGAAAGTGAAAGTTTTTACAGATCATTCAGCCATCAAATACTTGATTGAAAAGAAGGATGCTAAACCGAGACTTATTCGATGGGTCTTACTCCTCCAAGAGTTTGACCTAGAGATAGTAGATAGGAAGGGAACCGAGAATCAAGTGGCCGATCACTTATCCAGAATGGAGAACACGGAAAGCTCTTCACCAAAAGCCGTGCAAATCAACGAGTCTTTTCCTGACGAAAGACTCTTCATGGTGAATGACAAACAAATCCCTTGGTATGGTGATTTCATTAATTATTTGGTATGTAAACAATTACCTCCTGATTTTACATATCAACAAAAGAAAAAATTCATGCACGATGTTAGAGCATATTTTTGGGATAAACCATATCTCTACAAGTTGGGTAAGGATAACGTATTGAGAAGATGCGTTCCTTTCGAGGAACAACAAAGCATTATTTATCATTGTCATTCTTCTCCATACGGTGGTCACTTCAACGGTGAGCGGACAGCAGCCAAAATCCTCCAATCCGGATTCTTTTGGCCAACACTTTTTGCAGATGCTCATAACTATGTAAGAAGTTGTGATGCATGCCAACGAGTCGGCAAGATCACTAAGAAAGATGAGTTACCTTTGACTAATGTTCTTGAGGTTGAATTATTTGATGTATGGGGAATTGATTTTATGGGTCCTTTTCCAGCTTCAAATAGAAATATTTATATACTTGTAGCAGTTGACTATGTTTCAAAGTGGGTAGAAGCAATTGCTTCTCCAACTAATGATGCAGTGTTATTACTGAGATTTCTCAAGAAGAACATTTTCACAAGGTTTGAACTCAAGAGCCAACATCAGTGATCAAGGGACACACTTTTGCAACAAACAATTTGCTAATCTCATTGCCAAGTACGGAGTCAGACACAAGGTGGCACTAGCTTATCATCCACAAGCAAATGGCCAAGCCGAGGTTTCAAATAGGCAATTGAAGCAAATTCTCGAGAAAATCGTTGATGCCTCACCAAAAACATGGTCAATTAAGCTAGATGATAGTTTATGGGCTTTCCGAACGACATACAAAACTCCGATAGGGTGTTCACCTTATCAATTAGTATTCGGAAAGGCTTGCCATCTCCCGGTAGAGCTGGAATATAAAGCATTTTGGGCCACTAAGCAATTGAATCTCGACCCAACTCTAGCCCGTGAACAACGTCTTCTTCAACTAGAGCAACTTGAAGAATTTTGTCTTAATGCATATGAGAATGCACAAATTTACAAGGAAAAGACGAAGAAATGGCATGACCGGCACTTAAGGGAGAAACACTTCGAACCGGGCCAACTCGTGTTGCTCTACAACTCTAGACTCAATCTCTTTCCAGGAAAATTGAAGTCTCGATGGTCCGGGCCGTTTCTAGTATTGGAAGTTTTCCCCCACGGAGCCATTGAAATTTCACCTCTTAATTCTACACATTCATTTAAGGTGAATGGACAATGCTTAAAGCTATATTTAGGAGGCGAAGTTGATAAGGGGACGGCAACCATTCAGCTCATTGAGGCCTGAAAAAAAACGTCTAGCCAAAGACGTTAAAGAAAAGCGCTTCTTGGGAGGCAACCCAAGGTTTGCTTTCATTTTGTTCTTCGAAATTTAATTTTTAGTTGTTCTTAATTCTGTCAGGTTCCTGTTTTTTGACATTTTCTTTTTGAATTTTTTTCCAATATTTTGTGTTGTTGTCAGATGTCACTTGGTCGCAAGGTTTTTATTGTTTTGCAGGATAGTATGGTCGCATAACCTCGCAGCTCCACCATCACCTTAGCGCGTCACATAGAGAAGCTCCTTCTTACCCTTTACTTTTTATTATTCTTGTCTTTCATTTGCTAACATTGAGGACAATGTTTCGTCTAAAGTGTGGGGGAAGGTTTAGGTTAAATTTTGCATGAAATCTTCGAGTTTCAGTGGGTGAATGGTTCAGATTTTTCTTGGTTTTTGTGCTTCAAAGTGCCGCACCTTTGCTCTTGCTTGAACTTGAAGATTTTCACTTGTACTTGCATGTTTTTTCAAAAACCCTTAAAAAAAATTAAAACTTTTGGTCTTTGTGCTTTTGAAAGAAAAAAAAAAGAACAGATTTTCCGTTCTTGCATGCTTTTGCACCTTAAGTGTTTAGTTTTTTCTTTTGATCTCCCAATGATTAATAAGAATATGAGTATTATAGGTGAGAGTTAATCTGTGATTTTTGAATCATGAACTTGATGAACGTGTTTTTATGTGAGTTTTAAGTTTGATAGCTTTTGAATTGATTTTGAAACTACATTGTGTTAATTTAATAGACGATTGTCCCATGTGAGCTTTTGAACCTTCAACGCAATTCTTTGATGTGTGTTCATTCAATGCTTTGTATCTCTAGAACTTGCTTTATATCTTGTTAAGACTACACTTTTACATGCATGCGTGAAGATGATAAAGGCACTTAAGATTTTAACCACTTGACCAAAACGCCAACCCAAAGCATGTTATCCACTAGTGAGCCCATTTGAGCTTATTTTCTGTTCTTTGCTTCAGCATGTTTAACTTAACATTTTCTTAATTCATATATCTTTTTAACCCTTATCATGGTTAGTAGAGCATGCTTGTTGAGTTAAATTTGTGAAGGTCGCACATATAGGAATATCAGTGGTATATGACTTGTATTGTACTTCTTGTCAATGGGGTAAGAATCGAAAAAAAACAAAAAACAAAAAACGAAAAAGTTTGAAGCCAAGAAGAGAAAAGAAAGGCCATGTGCTTGATTGATAAATGTTTGGGTATGAAAGTTATATATATATATATATAAGATGTGCTTAATTTTTTGATGATATGCAGGATGCGCACATATGTGTTATTGATTACCTGTTATGCTCTATCCACTCTGATACTTAACCTTTTCTTACCTTTCTTTTACCTTACCCCTAACCCAACCCAGTTACATCCTTATTTAAGACCTTTTGCTTTATGTTGTGCATGTAATACTTAGTAGTGGATTCAAGATTGAAGAGCAAGCCTATGGTAGAGCATTGCATTGTTTGAATTTATGAGAGTTAAAACACATTTGAGCCATAAACACTTGAGTGTTGGAGCGTATGATAATGAGAGGACCTATTATTTTGACATGGTGTAGATTTCCTCTAAGTCTATTGTGCTATCTTACTTGGCTCTTACATTTAAAGTGAGTTCATTATTTTTATGGATTAAATGTCGCGGGTTACTTCTTGTTTATAATCTTTGTATGTCTTTGAAGTTGTTGGGAGGTTGGAAAAAAAATTGACACTTAAGAAAATGTCCCTTGCATTTGCATATTTATTTCTTTTTGTTTTTGTGCTTTCAAAATTTATGTTTTTAAGCTTACTCGAGGACGAGCAAGAGCTAAGTGTGGGGGAATTTGATACAATCATATTTTATATATTTTTAGAACTTTATATTTAGCATCTTGCATGTGTTTTATGGATATTTATGGCCTTTTCATCATGTTTTATAATTATTAGAGCTTTAGACACATAAAATACAAAAAATCCTTAATAGGTTGAAATTAACACTGTTTTTCAATTTCTGGCAGATTTGACCTTTGGATCTTTGGATATTTTTATCTTGGGATCGGGTTATTAGAAAATTCTAAGATTTGGCAGGCATTATCTTGACTTATTGAAGAATGTTTCCACCAAGTTTTAAAATTTTTGGAGCTGTCAGTTGAGAGCAGTAAAATTGTGAAAAGTGACATAAATAAGTCCACAAGAGGAAGCAAGAAGACGGCTGAAGCATGCATGAAGAAAAGTCGTAGAACGCAAATGATTGAAATCAGCTAGAGGCATTAAAGCCAAAAGGGGCGTGACCAAGGAGTTGAGGAGAAAGAAATTAAATCAAGAGGATAAAAACAAGAGAGGCAGCTTGTGTGGAGGCTGGGAATTAAATAGAGAAAGACACAACAATCACGCAAGACAAAAGCCAAGAGGATTTAATTCCAAGGAGTGATGCAAAGCAAGCAAGGCGTGAAATAAAAATAGAAGATAGCAGGAGAAGAGCTAGAGAGGCGTGCTTGGGCTGGCATTTAACGCATATGAAGAGAGGAACATGCAAGAGGGACCTAGACGTGTGGAAGTAGCTGACTACAAGAGAAAAATCAGAGCAGCCGCAAGACAAGGAGCAGGCGTGAATCAGGAGGGATTTAAAGGAATGATTGATAGTTATCTTTGGAGAGGACAGCTGGAATCAAGGAAATAGACAAGGCATGCACGAAGAACACAGCATAAGTCACTAATGCGACAAGAGAGGAGATAACTCACATGGGCTGGTCAACAAAAGAGGAGCACGCAATCAGCTGGGCGTGAATTAAGAAGCAGACAAGGGGAAATACAACAAAGCAACGCAGGAGGGCTCTCATCTGACTTCCACGCAAGAGAGGAGAGGAGCAAGTTTTAACATGATGTAGACCTTTATTGGTCTTATCATGCTATAGTAGAAAGGAAGCACCAACGTGGAGCTTGGAGGGGACTCTACTTTTCTTTAAAAGAATACTCTCCACTCAAAAAGCAAAGACTCTCTCAGCGTTACTCTAATTTTTATTCACTTTGCTATCAACTTTACAACACCAAGACTCAAAATCCTTGGCCACAAACAATATAGGAAAAACTCTCCATTTACGCACAATAGGTGGGGAATAACGCAAGAGGGGAGAGAAATTAAGGTCCTGGGTTGGAGAAGCTAGCTTATACGCTGGAGGCAAAAATTGAAAGAGCAACATCATTTCTTTCATTCCTTCTACTTATTCCATAATCAAAATGCTTGCTTTTATTATTTTCATTGTTGCTATTATTATTATGAGTAACTAATCTTTTCATTTTAGGATTTTAACCGAACCCTTGATGTAATCTCGGTTAATTGGTATTTTCTCAGTTTAATTTCTTATGCTTGTTTTTACTTAAAGGTTTGATTATTGCAATTTGTTCTTAATGCTTTTCATAATTTGATCACCTATGAAATTGATTTTTTTAATCTTTGTGTAACGTAACAGGTTGCAATAGATTTAGAAAAAGATTGCAATAGCTTAGGATCACTTTCATAGTGATTTGTGTCTAGGATCGGGAGATACCTATCCACCCTAAGTAACCACATTAAGATTGATTCGAAAAAGCAAACATCGAATTTTCACAATTTACCATAGAAATATAGGAAATTGGTTCGATGATTAGTATTACTAATGATCCGGTAGGGCTTAGTAATTAATTCTAAATTTTAGGTTATCAAACCCGGTATATGAATTAAATAGAGAAAATTTTGACACCGAGGTAAAATCAAGGGGGAAGTTAAATTCCTAGATTTTCATCTTATTGATAATTCTTATATTTTTATTTAGCTTTAATTCTCGTTTTTATTTCATTTTTCAAACCACAATCAATCAATCTTTTCTTTAATTTTTATGTTATTAGCTTAAATTAGAAGTTATTACAAGTATTACGTTTTAACTAATTTGGTCTCCGTAGGATCGATATTTTTACTACTTGACGATAGAAACGTACACTTGCGTTATTGACAGACAATTATCTTTCCAACAAGGTATAGTTTGCATTTTTCTGAAATGTGTAGAAAGAGATATGATAGATTGAATTTCGGTTGGAAAACAGGAAAAAGAGAAGGAAATAAGGGCTATATATATATATTGATTGTTGAATTTTGGTTTATTTCGTGAATAACTTTTCCGTCCGACGTCCGATTGACCTGATTCTTGAGGCATCGGCTTCATAGAATATTGAATTTCATTTTCTGAGAGATTCGGGATTTTTGGACGGGAAATTGATGTGGGTCCGGGTAAAGGTCTGTTTAATCACTGTTTTGTTTAATTGGGAACCTATAGAGGTCCGAATTGCGCACCGTTAGCGCCAATAGGTTTCTAATTTTTTTAGACGGATTTTTATGATTGAAAAAAATGGGATTAGGGCCAGGAATTCATGAACATGCATATTTCACCTACATGTGCATCAGTACTAGTTCGAATTAAATATTTAGTGACTCGTACCTTCTCTGATTCTTATAGAGGCCCAAGTGGAGCGTCGTTCGACCGACGGGGCGAAAACTTCCCGGAATTAGCTCAGAAGTAATAGGTGAGTAACCTAGGTGGTTACCTCAATCTACGTGTTTATTGTGACTTATTTTCCCTATGGGGATTTCTTGGATTACGTGATATTGACTGTAAATTACTGCTTATTGGGAATTCTAGACTATTATGTAACTGTTCAATTGAACATGTGCACTCATGCACAGATGCATAAACTGATAAAGAATACATGTGAACCGAGTCGCTATCGACATCGACATCGCGAGCCTAGAGCTCGAAGGAGATAATTCTCCTGAGCGCGTCTCATCGACTCTTGAACACTGCTAAAGCACTCGATCACAATATGTAATAAATCGGAAAAGAGTCACATGTGCATTGCATCTTGGATGAATATTTGACATGGTACTGGTATGTATGTATCTTGTAATATGATCGTAATCGTGTTACATTTCTAGTGACTATGTTGTATGCCTATTACTGTGATTGTATTAGCATTGTAATTGTATGATTACTGGATGCATACTGTATCATATTTATGTGATGCATGAATTAGGAGAACCATCGATGATGGTTTCTCATTGAGTTCGCAAACTCATCCAAAATTGTAATATATTTTTTAGGCTTAAGTGTAGACAGATAGCTCCTTCAGGACTGTAGAGCCGTGTACTGTGGATTGGCGAGAGAGGCGATGGCTCAAAGGTCGGTCAGCTGGGCTTTCTTTTGGAGACTTATAGTTAGATCTGTTCTTTGTACATTACTATATGGTACGTAGTGTACGGTGTTTTAGAACATATGCAGACTAAAAATACTGACAGTTTGTAAATTTCTGAATTTTGAGTGAATGAAATGAAATCCAGTTTGGTTTTAAAAAGTTGTCAATTCTTCATACTGCTTTATGATTGTGATGCCATGAGGAGTTTAGTGGTAGTTGTTAGTAGTGGTCTCTTATCGTAGGATATGTACCGGAATGACCTACTGCGTTCGGTGGATACTATAGTGAGGCGCTACATTAGGTGGTATCAGAGCATGGTTTGGCATCTTTTGGGAATAGTAACAATGTAGGTATAAATTTGACGGAACTGTTGAAACTGATCAGAATTCTTGTTTTGTTCTAGGTCTTCTGCATTAGGTGATCAGGTTGAGCAGCCAGCTGACCAAGGATCAGTGGGAGCCAGTAGAGAGTCTTCTATGCCTCGATCTGAGGAATTGCCTCCTCGAGTTCCCATGAGACGGGAGAGGAGGTATGACTTCTTCTTATGGCAATGTCGATTTTATGGCGATCTGAGACCCCGAGGTCAAGGGTGGCTGGAGAGGACGGAGAGAGTCTTCGACCAGATGGACTGCGAACCTGATGAGAGGTTCGATTATGCGGTGTCTCTTCTGCAAGGCCCAGCATACAAGTGGTGGAAGATCGCTCGGGCGGTACCTCCGTGCCACATGTCTTGTTATGGGGATATTTTCTTAGGGCCTTCCGGGAGAACTACATGCCCAAGGACTATCTTGACATGAAGATGCAAGAGTTTCTAGAGCTGAAGCAAGGTAGGATGTCGGTGACAGAGTATGAGATGAGGTTCAATAAACTGATGGACTATGCCACTGTCATGATCTCGACTGAGGTGATAAGTCTGGAGGTTCGAGAACGGCCTCAATCTAGAGATTCGTACCACTATTAGCTCGATTCGACATGGGTACCTTTATTGGGTTGAAAACCTGGTGTGAGAGTGGAAGCATTTGTTAAGGCAACGACAGTGAGATTGGGTCCCGGTAGCGGCCAAGTGTGATCGAGGCGACTCCCGGCAGGAGCTTTAGTAAGCCCAGAGGCGGGACTTTTAGGTCTCGGGAGGTTTGAGACACCTGTTTATGGGCGTAGGGGAGATTGAGCAGTTAGCGGTAGTAGTGGCGGAGGTTGAGGCGGACCCCTCGGTGTGTCCGCATTGTGAGAGGACACATGGGGAGTGTTGGTGGCTTCTTGGAGCCTGCTTGAGATCTTGACTCGACGGAGCACCGTGTTGGGATTGCCCGGCTACTGGGAGTTCGATCTGTTGGTAGTGGGCAGTGGGAGTTCCACCTTGTCTGTGAGTAAAGTGGGTGGATCCGGACAGAGGGGCGAGGTAGAGGCCGAGGTAGAGGCCGAGGATCCTTTGTGAGGATCGAGGTCGGGCAGCCACCGCATCCCTGAGCCGTAGTCTATGCCATGACGAGGCGGGAGGCCGAGATTCCCGATGTTGTAGCTGGTATGCTCCTTATTTATGATATTGAGGCGTTTGCATTGCTGGATCCTGGATCCACACAGTCTTTTATTGCACCTCATATGACATGTAGATTGCATGGGAATATGGAGATGTTACAGTATAGGCTAGAGGTGAGTACACCTCTAGGTAGTACTACTGCATTGGGAGAGGTCTGCAAGGGATGCTCGATTCGGGTTGATCAAGGCAGACCTTGTAGTGTTGCCTCTAAGAGAGATCGATGTGATTCTAGGGATGGACTGGCTTACTGCCCATAGGGCTATCATGGACTGCTATACCAAGGAGGTTGTTTTAGAGTCTCTGGTCACTGAGAGCGATGTTTCGAGGAGTTAGTCGGCGATGCCACACTTCGCATGATTTCTTTTCTGAGTGCACTTAGGTTGATGCAGGGGAGATGTGAGGCCTATCTGGCACATGTTATTGATGTGAGAGTTTAGCAGAGGCTTCAGGATATTCCCGTGGTTAGGGAATTTTTAGATGTGTTTCCTGATGAGTTACCAGGTTTGCCGCCGGATCGGGAGACAGAGTTTACTATTGACCTTGTCCTAGGTACTGCTCCTATATCTATTCCTCCTTATAGGATGGCACCTGTGGAACTGAGGGAGCTTAAGGCTCAGTTGCAGGAGTTACTGGAGAAGGGTTTCATCAGGCCTAGTGTTTCACCGTGGGGAGCTCCAGTGTTGTTTGTGAAGAAAAAAGATGAGACTTTGAGACTGTGCATAGATTACAGGTAGTTAAATCGGGTGACAGTGAAGAATAAGTATCCACTGCCTAGGATCGATGATCTATTTGATCAGCTGAGAGAGCTCGGTATTCACTAAAGCTGGATTTGAGATCGAGGTACTATCACCGAAGATAGCGGAGGTGATGTGCCTAAGAGTGCATTCAGAGGCGGTATGGGCATTTGAGTTCCTAGTGATGCCGTTTGGGTTAACTAATGCCCGGCAGCCTTCATGGCCTTGATGAATAAGGTATTTCAGCCTACCGGATCGATTCGTTATTGTATTCATTGATGACATTTTGGTGTACTCGAGGAATAGAGCGGGATCATCTTTGAACACTTGAGGATTATCTTACGGACTATGAGAGAGAGATAGTATGCCAAATTGATGAAGTGAAAATTTTGGCTGGATCGGTGATCTTTTGGGGCACATAGTGATTTGGAGAGGGTATCTGAGTTGATCTAGTAAGATTGAGCGATCTTGTAGTAGGAAGCTCCACGGAATGTGCGGAGATTGGAGTTTTCTAGGATTGGCGGGTATTACGGAGGTTTGTCGAGGGTTCTCACCGATCTCGGCCCTCGACAAAGCTTTTGAGGAAAATGTACTGTTAGATGGGTGAGGAGTGTCGGAAGAGCTTTGAGGAGCTCAAACATCGCTTGACTCTTGCCGGGTGTTAGCTATTCCATCCGGGACGGGAGGATTTGAGGTTCTGATGATGCATCGCATCGAGGATTGGGGTGTGTTACGATGCGGCATGGGAGAGTGATTGCATATGCTTGAGGCAGTTGAGAGCTCATGAGGTAAACTATCCAAAGGCATGATTTGGAGTTAAACTGCGTGGTTTTGCCCTCAAGATTTGGAGACATTATCGTATGGTGAGACATTCCAGATCTTTCTTGATCATAAGAGTCGAGGTATTCTTGAGCGAGAGAGAGTTGAATTTGAGGCAGAGGAGATGGCTTGAGTTCTTGAAGGACTATGATTGCCTTATTGAATATCACCACGGAAAGCCAATGTAGTGGCGGATGCTTTCTGAGTCGAGTACTTGTCTGATGCAGCTCGAGATGTAGACAATGAGGTTGCCTAATTTGATTCAGTTGAGAGCCTTGAATGTACAGTTGAATCTGGAGCAGGATGGAGTCTTATTGGCTACTTTGAAACTGAGACCGATGCTACTGGACAGGATCAGGAGAGTTCAGGACAAGGATCCTGTTATGGTGAGATTGATTGAGAAAGTAAAAGCTGATTCGAGTTCTGAGTTTGACTTGAGAGATGAGACTTTGTGGTTGAGACAGAGGTTTTGTGTGCCTGATGTGGATGACTTGAGGCGAGATATTGGAGGAGGCTCATATGGCCGCATATGCTATGCATCCTGGTACTACCAAGATGTATAACACTCTTAAGCAACATTTCTGGTGGCCTGGCATGAAGAAACAGGTAGCTGAGTATATATCTAGATATTTGACGTGCTAGCAGGTTAAGGCTGAGCACCAGGCTCCAGTAGGGAAGCTTCACTCATTGCCTATTCCGGAGTAGAAATGGGAACGAATTACCATGGATTTCATTATAGGATTGCCTAGGACGCTGAGGCAGCATGATGCTATCTGGGTCATAGTGGACCGGTTGACTAAATCGGACCATTTCTTGCCAGTGAGGGAGAACAATACTATGGATCAGTTGGCCCAGAAGTATGTGGCTGAGATAGTGAGACTGCATGGGGTCCCAGTGTCGATAGTGTCAGACCGAGATCCCAGATTTACTTCGAGGTTTTGGCAAAGTTTGCAGTCCGCTATGAGTACTAGGCTGAATTTCGATCTGACATTTCATCCTCGCATGTATGGGCGAGTGAGAGGACGATTAAGACTGTGGAGGATATGCTTCGAGCTTGTGTATTGGAGTTTAGAGGAGAATGGGATCAGTATATAGCTCTGATTGAGTTTGCATATAACAACCATTATCACAGTAGTATCAGGATGGCACCTTATGAGGCATTGTATGGGCGACCGTGAGATCACCGTTGTATTGGGATGAAGAGGGTGTCAGGATGATTAAGGGTCCAGAGTTGATTGAGGACACCGTGGATAAGGTGAATCGATTGAAGCCAATTAAAGCGGCTCAAGATGACATGTAAGAGCTATGTGGATCGGCATAGGAGGGACATTGAGTACAATGTGGGCGACAGAGTGTTCTTACGGGTGTCACCGGCGTGGTGTCTTGAGATTTGGGAAAAAGGTAAGTTAAGCCCTAGGTACATTGGTCCATATGAGATCACCGAGAGGATAGGACCTTTGGCCTCTGCTAGCTTTACCGAGTGAGATGTCTCGGTTAGATGGCGTCTTTCATGTGAGTATGCTCCGTAGATATCGGTCGGATCCGACACATGTGATACCGCTAAGGAGATTGAGGTCTCTAATGTCAGAGTTATGTAGAGGCCGTCTGATTGTCGGTCACAGTGAAGCAATTGAGGAACAAGAGTATTCCATCGGTGAAAGTTCTCTGGAGGAACCATTCGATTTGAGGAGGCTACTTGGGAGGCGAGGAGCATATGAGGAGATAGTATCCTCACTGTTATTCAATCGGTAAGAATTTCATGGACGAAATTTTTATTAGGAGGGGGGAATTGTAACATCCCACCCTCAATTGGAAGGGTAGAATAGTAAATTGGCATAGGATGTGCTAGATTGGGATTTCATGGGATTGCTCATGCATAATAGGATTGCTACATAGTAACAATTGTGCACAAGAATTTACTGTACATGCATACATTACATTCTCGGTTTTCGTGCCTAAGATAATTTTATTGGGATTAGCGTGATTTTTGGGTTTGGAAAATTATTCAGAGTGCGCCATAAATTTTTTTCTATTTTAAGGGATTTTTAGAAATTTTTCTAGATTTTTTCGGAGAAAATTCCCGGACCGGAAAAATCGCCAATTAGCAAACCTATCGATTTTCTAGTGCAAAATTGCTACCCAATGGCACTGTCTTATTGGGTATATTATTTTGGGATTGAAATTGGGGTCAATTGAGTTGATTGGGTTAGTTTTGATCTGGATTAAAGAATTAATACTTTGACTTTTCTTTAAACTTTTGACCAAATCACATTTTGCCACCAAATGCCATCATTTAATGCTCCAAGTTGTTCCTATCGGTTTTGCATTGAAAATTGAATAAAAAGAGCAAAAGTGGAGAGGTTTATGCATTTATCCGAAACTAGCTTCAAGTCATTCTCCTCCTTCATCGATTTTCTTCTTCTCTCTTCTCTTATAAAACCTTCCTTAACTTTCTTCATACACTTAACTTACTTGCTTGCCTACCATGAAGACCACTCTCTTGCATGAGGTTAGAAGAAGGGGTTAGCAATTGTTAGGAAAGAATTGAAAAGAATTCAAGGTTGGAAGCTAATTAGGTAAGTTCTTTCATTAAGTTTTAAATGATGTTTTAAGTATGAATTTATGAAACATGGTAGGTAGAAACATTGAATGGGAGGTTTGGTGCATTTATTATGCTTATGGATGCATTAAATTGATGTATATTATTGTTTGAAATGATGGGTATAAGGTTAGGTTGATGTAAGAATTGATAAAGTAGTAGGAATAAATGGTTTTAAATTGATTTGTGATTGAATCTTAATGATTGATGGTAATTAGACATGAAGAATTGAGTGCTGCAAATTTTGAAGTATTAGCTCTACTACATGTATGAATGTGGTCAGACCTAATTTTGTGTTCATTTGGATGTTTAATGATGCGTTAATGGCATTGGAAATGATAGAAACTAAGGTTGGATCAAATCTGGAAATTAGGAGTTTTAACCGATTGTACTGTTGTTAGCATAACTAATTGTATAGGAATGTAAATGAGGTGAGGTTTGTGGCCACTTAAACTTTGGGATGTTAGCTACATTTTTGTGTGAAATAGGTGTTGTCCAATATTAGCTTTAAGATGGTGAATTTTTGCATGGAAGGTTACTGCTATTGACTGGAATGAACAGTACCCGAAATCATACCCTGTAGTTTTGCTAATTTTTATAAATTAATTGAGAAGGAATTAGGATAAATGGACTGAATGAAAGTTGAAGCCTATTAAGTTAGCTTTCCAATTCCACTGATTTTGCAATTTTTATATATGTATATTAGGAGTTATGGACTGATGATTGTTGGCTGTTTTCATGCATTGAATGAAACCTAGCTGGATTGACGGATTTTCTGTACATTCTGATTTGGAGGAATTTTAGTAATTTTTGTGACTTGAATTAGTTCTAGGAATCTACTGAAGAGTTATAGATGACACATTGATCTTGAAAACGGTTTATGGCATGTAATATTTGGAGATCATATGTGGGAGTTATGGATTTTCAAAATCTGAACCTGCCTTAGGATGTTAACTGCTGATCATGACAGAAACTTTCATAACAGATTTGAAATTGTTAGAGGTTGAATTGGAATTTGGGTTCTCATGAAACTTGAAATTTGAGATCTTATCTTTTCAGGGATATAAAGTAGTGATTTTTTTGACTTGTTTACAGGGAGTTATGCTTGATAGAAATTTACTGCTCAGATTGAGTGATTTCAGGGACAGTAACATTGAGTGAATTATTTGACCTAGTTAGCAAGAGAATTGAAATTTTGTTGTTCATGAAAGTTGTAGATAACATTATGAGCGTGATGAGCATATTTATTGTATAATTGTTGAATGAAGAATTAGAAAGTTAATGAATTTGCAATGTACTGCACTATTTTGATAGGTTTTGAGTAGGCAGTGGATTTGACTGAAGTTTTGACACCCTTATGGGTAAAATTGCTTGTTGGGGTCTTCATGAAACTTGTAGAGGGTTTCATTATCTTTCCAACAAGGTATAGTTTGCATTTTTCTGAAATGTGTAGAAAGAAATATGATAGATTGAATTTCGTTTGGAAAACAGGAAAAAGAGAAGGAAATAAGGGCTATATATATATATTGATTGTTGAATTTTGGTTTCTTTCATGAATAACTTTTCCGTCCGACGTCCGATTGACCTGATTCTTGAGGCATCGGCTTCATAGAATATTGAATTTCATTTTCTGAGAGATTCGGGATTTTTGGACGGGAAATTGATGTGGGTCCGGGTAAAGGTCTGTTTAATTACTGTTTTGCTTAATTAGGAACCTATAGAGGTCCGAATTGCGCACCGTCAACGCCAATAGGTTTCTAATTTTTTTAGACGGATTTTTATGATGGAAAAAAATGGGATTAGGGTCGGAAATTCATGAACATGCATATTTCACCTACATGTGCATCAGTACTAGTTCGAATTAAATATTTAGTGACTCGTACCTTTTCTGATTCTTATAGAGGCCTAAGTGGAGCGTCGTTTGACCGACGGGGCGGAAACTTCTCGGCATTAGCTCGAAAGTAATAGGTGAGTAACCTAGGTGGTTACCTCAATTTACGTGTTTACTGTGACTTATTTGCCCTACGGGGATTTCTTGGATTACGTGATATTGATCGTAAATTCTCGCTCATTAGAATTCTAGATCGTTATGTAATCTGTTCAATTGAACATGTGCACTCATGCACAAATGCATAAACGATAAAGAATACATGTGAACCGAAGTCGCCATCGACATCGTCATCGTAAGCTTAGAGCTCGAAGGAGATAATTCTCCACTGAGCGCGTCTCTTCGACTCTTGAACAACGCTAAATCACTTTCGGTCACAATCATCGTAATAAATCTGGAAAAGAGTCACATGTGCATTGCATCTTTGGACTGAATATTTGACATGGTACTGGCTGTATGTATCTTGTAATATGATAGAATCGTATTACATTTCTCGTGATCGTGTTGTATGCCTATTCTTGTGATTGCATTATCATTGTAATTGTATGATTCTTGGATGCATCTTGTATCATGCTTATGTGATGCATGAATTGGGAGAACCATCGATGATGGTTTCTCATTGAGTTCGCAAACTCATCCAAAATTGCAATCTATTTTTCAGGCTTAAGTGTAGCAGATAGCTCCTTGGGAATTTGTAGAGCCGTGTCTTGTGGATTGGCGAGAGGCGATGGCTCGAAAGGTCGGTCATTTGGGCTTTCTTTTGGAGACTTATAGTTAGATCTGTTTTTGTACATTCTTGTATGGTGCGTAGTGTACGGTGTTTTGGAACATGTGCGGACTAAAAATCTTGACGGTTTGTAAATTTACAATTTTGAGTGAATGAAATGAAATCCAGTTTGGTTTTAAAAAGTTGTCAATTCTTCGTACTGCTTTATGATTGTGATGCCATGAGGAGTTTAGTGGTAGTTGTCAGTAGTGGTCTCTTATCATAGGATATGTACCGGAATGACCTACGGGCGTTCCGGTGGATACTCTATGGTAAGGGGGCACTACACCACTGCTCCTCTCCTCAGACTGAGCAGGGAAGCTCCTGGCACTCCTGTCGGTCATAGGAGTACTAGACCTACCTCCCCTCCTGAACTGCTCTCTACCCTTTCTCTTCTTGTTCACTGCACTCTTGATGTACTCAATATTTTCAACCCTCAGAGCTGCCTCAACCAGCTGTTGGAAATCACAGAAATTCTGCACTATCACTTTCTCTCTGATAGCCAAGTGCAGACCCGACTCAAACCGGGGACATCTAGCAGCCTCACTCAGCATCAGATCTGAAGCATACCTCGCCAACTGAGTGAACCGACGCTCATACTCAGCAACTGTCATCTCCCTCTGGGTCAAACTGAGGAACTCCCTCTGCTTCTGCTGAATGTAAACCTCTGACAAATATTTCTTCTTAAAAGCAGCAAGGAAGTCCTGCCATGCCAACCTTCTTGGTCTCGGTGACTACACAGCACGGTCTCCCACCAATCAGAGCATCTCCTGCAACAAATCGGCATAGATGACTCTCTCGTCATCCTCACACTCCATCGATCCAAAGACTCTCGGTCTTTCTCACCAAGTCTCGACTTCCTCGGATCGATGTCCCATAGAAGTCATTGCTCCATACTTCCTCAATCAGTCAAATCGTCTCCCTTCGAAGTGGGGTAAAGCGTAAGGTCGTGGCATCGACCCATGCTTTGAACAAATGCCTGAGTGAACGCTTGGAACAACCTCAGATCCAATGGAGGCATTTGCTCCTGCATAGCTGACGACTCCTGAGTCGGCGACAGAACGGGCTCACTACCTAGCCCTATAGAAGCCTCAGCATTCCCTAGGGCTACAGACTCATCCGTCCTCTCCTCCCTAGTCGGAGAGTCTGGTGCAACAGATCCTTGCATAACTCCTCGTGTCCTTCTACGAGGTGGCATCGTACTCCTTCAAAGGTAAACACTAAGGATTAGCTATACGTCAATCTATATGTATGCGTGTCATGCATGTCACTTAATGCATTAATCAAACGCAACAAGAATTCATATAACACACAATTCATCCTACGATGCATTCTAAGCCGAGGACACCTAAACCTGGCTCTGATACCAAACATGTTGGGCCCGGGTCCAAGATCCCCGATTCCCGAGGCGGCCCCTCGGGCTGTGCCCACAACAGGCTACCCCAAGCGTCGGACCCGATCCCAACATCCAAACAAAATCGATTCGCACGTGCAATTTCATACGCAATTATCATACACAAGATCATTTGAATTAAACACCCCATAACCCAGGGCTACATGTCATAACAATCCAAAATGAAATTCAACAAACATTCTCGGTCATACATAATACAAAGAAGTCGAAATCCAAAATACATGAAATATGCTCCATGATGATATGCTCGGAGGGCCAATCAAAATACTAACTTAAGTCAAAAGCTCCTAATTATCTTAAAGTTTCAGATGCCTCGCAAGATCAACGATCGTCCTGTTCTGCACCTGAGGAGGGAAAGTAATGGGTTGAGCTATACAGCAAAGTGGCTAATATAATTATAGCCATCGGCAATTAGCACAAATCCAAGCATATGAATGTATATATATTATATATGTACTTACTTCAATTCTAGCACTTACTTGCTAAACCAACAATACACGCATTCAACATAGCGAATTCTATTCACAAATATGTCACAAAGTATGCTTCACAATGAATAATTCAACTATGCAATGCACATCACAATGGCTCGAGGGTTCCATGGAAACAAAAGGGAGAAACCGAAGTTTACATCCTGAACGAACTGAGTCCATTCGAGACTCATAGGCCCTGGCGGGCAGCCGGAGAAGGCTCTTGTCGGCGTGCTCGTGATTTAGCGAAATGGTTCCACTCTCGCCCAAACAAAAGCATATAATCATGCTCAGAATCATTTGATCAAACAGTATGCTTTCATGCTTTCATTTATTCAAAATGCCATGACCGAAGTCGAGGCATGACATGCTCGTAATCATATTCTCATGCTCCTTATATGAAATCAAAAGTCATTCATTTACACACAACATACAATATATCTCCACACATAGGCATGAAATTGCCTAATCACACAATAACTATAAGTACATTACCCACCTATTATCGCTTGAGTATCTGACTCACTGTTGTCCTTCCTCTTGCGATGGAATCAGGTCGGCTTGGTTTCCTATAGCAAACCAAGTCCCAAATCAAATAACAGTCAAAGGAAATATTCAATCAGCTTCGCAAAACAAAAATGCTAACACTAACAATCTATACTCGACTTCCGTCTAAATTCCTGAATCTCTAGAGGCAAAACCCGAACTTCCTTTCTTCATAAAACTTGTAGTCCCTTCTCTCTAGTTCACAACGAATCCAAAACCACCTCATTTGGACATCTACAGCCAAAGATATGCCCAAAATACCAAAATTCCTCTTTGCTGGAAGCAGGGGAGCTCGCCGCGACGAAGCTGAGCTCGCCGTGGCGAATGGGCTGTGCTCGGCGAACAGCTTGGTCTCGCCGCGGCGTGCATGCAAGTGTGCGCCGCGACATGCACCAATTTTCCCACACGTCACGACGTACGAGCACGCCGCAGCGTGCTCCTTCTCGCACGTCGCGCGTGCTTCCGCTCGCACGTCGCGGCGAATAATTTATTTGCTCGCCGCGATGTTTCTCCCTTTCATGCACGCGACGGCGTGCTCATACGCACGTCGCGACGTGTGGGTCTGGAGGTCGACTTCGAGACCCGATTTCTAGAATTTTCCAACTTCAATCCTTTCCCAAACTCAAATGCAACACACATAAGCCTTAGATCATGACTTATTTGACATTTCTAACCCAACAGCAACTCAAAAACATTCATAAAATCATCAACCCAAAGAAATCTCTACATTTTGCCCTAAACCCTAAAACCTTCGATTCTCTCACGTTCAACATTCTCTAGGTTTAAATCTAACCAAACCAAGATTAAACAAAGCAAACCTTACCCGAAAACGTCTTAGATCAGTCAAAAAACGTCAAATGTCGAAATCTCTCTTCTTCTCTTCTTCTTCTCCACCGTCGGCCTCTCCTCTTCTCTTTTCTCCTTCTTTTTTTATTTCCTCTTTCTTTTTCCTTTCCTTTCTATTTTCTAACAGTTGCGTCTAAATGGGATGGTCAATGACCATTTTACCCCTCCATACAAAGCCTTAACCCACTTCAACCCTAGTAAACTTCCCAAAATGCCCTCACACATTTTATCCCTTAATTCCCATTTAAACCACATAATAATTAATTAAGCCTCAAATAAACCGAAATTATCCACTAATATACTCAATTTAATCAAACTAAGGCATAATCACACAATTATCACAATTCATGCTTAATGACATCATTAAAAAAAATTCGGGGCCTAACAACCTTGGGTATTGAAGCTTTGAAAGACACTAGTGTAGTGCTTAGTCTAGCTGATAGGACTGTGAGATACCCTAAAGGCATTTTAGAGGATATCCTTGTGCAAGTCAAAGGTCTTGTTTTTCCTGCCAACTTTTATGTTCTTGATATGACTAATGAGCTTCCTTCTAAGAGTACTTTGATTCTAGGTAGGCCTTTCCTTTTGACTGCTGAGACCATAATCAACATGAAAAAGGGCCTTATCACTATGGGAATTGGGGATCAAGAAGTGCAATTTAATCTTTCAGAAGCTATGAGTCATGGTTATGAGGATTGTTCTTACTTGGGTGTTAGTTTGATTGAATGCCATGATGTGAAAAATTTGCATGAGACTGAGGTGCATGAGCCTGACTGTTATAATATGGGTGTGAATCATCATGAAATACTTGCTTGTTTATCCTCCACCCATTCTTCTGATTTTTGTGCATGTCAGGGTGATGTATCATGTGTTTGTTGTTTAGAAATAGATAATTAGCTTTCTACTCTGCAACATTCTGATGCTTCTTTTTGTTTTGATATTACTACTGATTCTGCACTTGATAGCCTTGAGGAAGGTATGTTTCTTGATTTTGCAAGAACCAATGAAAAAGAAACTTTTATGCAAGCTACAAATGTAGCTTCTTCTTCAAGTGGTGCTGGAGTATTAGAAGAGGATAGCAATGATCCTACTACTATTCTAAACCCTTCTAATACTACTCTTATTTCTGATTTACTTTCCTCTTCTACTGATCAGACTGAACCTAATTATGATATTTCCAGGTCATCTAATTGTGGAACTGGGTTGGGAAGTGGAGGACATACATGTTGTACAGAGCTTAAATCTTCATCCCAAAGTCACATAGACGCACCACTTTCACTTAATGCATTTGATATACCAAAGCTGGTTCCTTCTATTGTGCAACCCCCTGATTTAGAACTGAAACCCCTTCCTTCTAACTTGAAATATGTCTTTCTTGCGGATGATTGCAAACTGCCTGCTATCATTTCCAATTCTCTGAGTAGTTCTAAAGAAGAGAGATTAGTTTCCATGTTGAAAAAGTATAGGAGGGCTATAGGTTGGTCTTTAGGGGACATACCCAGAATTGATCCCTTGGTTTGCACACACAAAATCTTTTTGGTTGACGGGTCCAAACCAGTTCGACAGCCACCCCGATGGTCGAATCCTCTTATTCATGATGTGGTTAAAAAGGAGGTGTCTAAGTTGTTAAGTGCGGGGATCATATATGCCATATCAGACAGTGAGTGGGTGAGCCCGGTACAAGTAGTACCGAAAAAGAGCGGAATCACAGTGGTGAGAAATGAGAGTAATGAACTCATTCCATCAAGAGTTCAAAATGCTTGGAGAATGTGCATTGACTATCGGAAGTTGAATGAAGCAACTAGGAAGGATCATTTTCCATTACCTTTTATTGATCAAATGTTGGAAAGAGTATCGGGGAAATCTCACTATTGTTTCTTGGATGGTTTTTCAGGTTACTTCCAGGTACCGACTGCACTTGCAGACCAAGACAAGACTACATTTACATGCCCTTTTGGTACCTACGCTTATCGAAGGATGCCCTTTGGATTGTGTAACGCTCCAGGAACCTTTCAAAGGTGTATGATGGCAATTTTCTGTGATTTATTGGAGCAAAATATGGAGGTTTTTATGGATGACTTCACTGTTTATGGTGATAATTTTGATGACTGATTGTTTAGTCTTAAAAGTGTTCTTGATAGATGCATTCAAAAAAATTTTGGTTTTGAATTATGAAAAATGTCATTTTATGGTGGATAGTGGCATAGTCTTAGGTCATCACATCTCTCAAAAGGGGATTGAGGTTGATAGAGCCAAGATTGAAATCATTTCTTCACTTCTTTATCCTACTTATCTAAAAGAATTGAGATCTTTCTTAGGGCATGCGGGGTTTTTATCGGCGCTTTGTAAAGGATTTTAGTAAAATTGCTTTACCCTTTCTACATTGTTGAAAAAAGATATTGATTTTCACTTTGATGATAAATGTAGACATGCTTTTAATACTTTGAAGTCTTTGCTTGTTTCACCTCCTATTCTGATTGCGCCTAACTAGGATTTGCCTTTTGAGCTATCTTGTGATGTTTCTAACTTTGCAGTTGGTGCTATGCTTGGACAGAGGGAGGAAAAGCGATCTTAAGTGATAGCTTATGCCTCCAAGACACTTGACTCTGCTGAAGTGGACTATACCACTACCGAGAAAGAACTTTTTGCTATAATCTTTGCTTTGGATAAGTTTAGACAATATCTGATAAACTCTCGAATGGTTGTTTTTACAGATCATACAGCAATGCGGTACTTGTTCAAGAAGCCCCAATCTAAACCAAGACTGCTGAGATGGGCGTTAATGCTACAGGAGTTTGATATTGAAATTAGGGACAGAGCTGGAGCAAAAAATCATGTTGCTGACCACCTTAGTCGGTTACCTGAAGGCACCAAGGGAGTTGACTCTTCTGATCTTATTGTTGATTCTTTTCTTGATTCTGAACTTTTTGCCTTGGCGGTACAGGAGCCTTGGTACTCGGACATTGTTAATTACATTGTTGCTGATTTTGTGCCTCCTTTTATGTCTAAGTTTCAGGTTGATAAGCTGAAGAGGGAGGCAAGATACTATACCTGGGATGCTCCAATTCTTTGGAAGCAATGCAGCGATCAAATAATCCGACGATGTGTTCCCAACAATGAGATCCACTCTATCTTTACCTTTGCACATTTTTTATCTTGCGAGGGGCATTTTAGTGCTAATAGGACTGCTAGGAAGGTTTTAGAGTGTGGATTTTACTGGCCTACTTTGTTTAAAGATGCTTATACTTTTTGCAAGTCTTGTGATAAGTGCCAGAGGTTTGGGATTTTGGGTAAAAAGCATGAAATGCCTTTAAGACCTATGCATTTTTGTGAAATTTTTTATGTCTGGGGCATGGATTTTATGGGTCCCTTTCCTCCGTCATTTGGGTTTCATATATATTACTTACGATGAATTATGTATCTAGGTGGGTAGGCAGTGCCAACTAGGAAAGATGATAAGTCTACTGTTGCCAAATTTTTACGTGCTCATATTTTTTATAGGTACGACATTCCAAGAGCAATCGTCAGTGACCAAGGCACACATTTCTGTAATAGGACTATCAAGTCTTTACTTGCTAAGTATGGAGTTAATAACAAGTTAGCCACTTCTTACCACCCTCAGACAAATGGGGTAGCTGAAGTCTCCAATCGGGAAGTGAAGCGTATACTAGAAAAAATTATGAAGCCATCCCAAAAAGACTGGAGTGAAAGGCTTAAGGAGGCGTTATGGGCTTATAGGACTGCCTACAAGGCCCCTATAGGCATGTCCCCTTTCCGGTTGCTTTATGGCAAGTCTTGTCATTTACCTATGGAGATAGAGCACAAATCTTATTGGGCGATCAAGGCATGTAATGCAGACCTTGAATTTGTACTTGAAAACCGGACAATGCAACTCCAAGAGCTTGAAGAGATGAGACTTGAGTCTTATTATAATGCCAGAATCTACAAGGATAAGCTGAAAATGATTCATGACAAACAGATTCTGAGGAAAGAATTCCATGAAGGTGACAAGGTTCTAAAGTTCAAGGCTCGGCTAAAATTGATGCTCGGAAAGTTCGTCACCAAGTGGGAGGGCCCTTTCAAAGTTACCAAGGTACATTCATTTGGAACGGTAGAGCTAGTGGATGAAGCTACTGGTCATGTTTCACAAGTCAATGGTCATCTTCTTAAGCACTACCATGAGGATCAAAGACCCCCTTAATCCCACGGTTGTTTCCTTCCACCTTTATCCTTTTATTCTCTGTTATATTACTGGTGATATTTATCTACTGAGATAATGCGGAATAAGTGTGGGGGAAGGAACCTTTTTAGTAGGAAGTAGTGTTAGTTATTTTTTTCCTTTAGTTATGGTTTGCTAGTTGTCCCTTACTTTTGACATTTCGTCTATAGTTATTTTTCTTAGATTGAGGCCAATGTGTTGTTTTCAGTGTGGGGGAGGGATTGATTTGGTTGGATTGTTTGCCACTGGTTGGATTGCCATTTATTGCCTTATCATTTTGCACTGTTTGCTTGATTGAGCTAAATTGACTATTTTTGTTCTCTTTCTCTTGTGAACGGTTTGCTGCGTTTAATCCCACTTCGCACTTGACTTTTGCAGTCCTTGGGTTTGTTTTCAAATCCTTGTTGCTTATGCATGTGAACATTGACATGTCAAGGTTTGAATACGTTTTTGATTTGAGTAATTTTTATTCTTAGTTGATTAGCATAATGGAGTGCCTTTGGTGCAGTGTTACTAACCTTGTGGTATACTGTAACATCCCGTTACTGTTAGCAAGGGCATTATGGCAATATTGGGATGGATGATAGGCTTTCTTGTATTCTTGTTGAGCATACTCTGGCCTCTAATTATAGAGGCTGGTCTCTGTATATTCATATTTATTTATTCATTGGTACATGCATTCATGATTTTCGGTATTTAATTGTGAATTGGAATTGGTGAATTATTTGGTTTGTGAACCGATCGAATTATAAACCGACCGAACCCATTGGACTGAAATTTGGACTGAATTGGAGACTTATGTCTATATATATATATATAGCTAAGTTGAAATTTGGGGAACTTACCTAATGACCTAAGGCAAAATCGATTTCTTCTTTTCCTCCCACGGTGAGTCTTCTCTCCTTGACGGTGTCGTGCGATTTCTCCCATTGGTGAGATTCGTTGATTTTCTATTATGGTTTTCCCTCGATGTGTTAGACTAACATGTCTATAGTGATTGGTGAAGGTTAGAAGCTTGGAGAGTGTTTGATCGTGGGTTTGAAGGATTTTAGGGTTTCTGGTTTGATTCTTGATTGGTAAGTTTCTATAGTTTAATGTTGTTATTCTTGGTTATTTGAGTATTTTATGGCATTTATTGGGTTAGATTTGGTAGTTGGAGTGTTTAATGGAGGTTTTAAGTGTATTAATGGCGGAAGATCGATCGAAGAAGACGATCTGGTCTTCGCACGTCGCGACGAGCACAGAAGTGTTAGGGCTTCGTCGCGACGAGTAATTAGATTTAATTAAACTTATTAGTCGCGACGAGCTCGGGTAGACGTCGCGACGAGAGTGGATTGGTACGTCGTGACGAGCATGGTTTTGTGCGACGCGACGAGCGGCCTCCACGTCGCGACGAGCGAGCGTTCCACGTCGCGACGAAAGGGGCCAATTTTCTGATTGAATATATATATGTGGGTTTATTGGACATAACTTATGGTGTGGACCTCCGATTGAGGTGATTCTCAATTCTTCGTGAACTAGGAAAGAGGTCTACCATTAAGGAAAAATTGAGAGTTGGAATTTAATTGAAGCAGTGCGATTCTTGAGATTAAGGTTAATTATGGGTTATAGTGTGATCTAAGCACTTGAATTGAGACAATTGGAGTTCTAATTGAGATTTACCTTTGGATAATTTGGTGATGGATATGAAATTGTTATAGGGTATATGAATTGAGAAAATTGAGCTGCATTGAGGATTGAACCAAATCGGTGTTGATCGAATAGAGTGGAAAGTTGAATTTGAGCATAGGATATCGAATTTGGGTATTTGCACCGAAAGCGTGAATATGCATTGTACATCATTTCTCCGAGACATATGCATTCTTGAATTAGTTAATTGAGCAATTAGTAATGGACTGTACTTTCTTTGTTATAGAGGCACCGTTGGACCGTGATTCCACGGGCATTCTTTGAGACTTCTAAGCGATGGCTTCGGAGTTACTGGTGAGTAACCTAGTTGGTTCCTCAATCCTTGTGTGATAAAATGTCTTTGTGATATGTGTGATTAAATTGACAATGTGAGTGATACATGTGTGAAATAAATGTGCTGCAATTATGAATAAGTGTTACGATTGTGAGTGAATGTGAGCATTAGTGAATGTGAATCGGTGTAAAGAGTTATGAGTCGTTGTTACGATTAAGATAGCGAGTGAAGTGATATACATGTGCTAGTATTTGTCAAGTGTGCTCAATGTGAATTACATGACTACTGAAATATATGTGATCGAATTGCACTGCATGACCACTTGAAATGTATAAGAGTGAACTGTATTGTTACTGAAATGTATGTGACTGAATTACGTGCTTTTACTGTATAGGATTGAACAATGTGAATTGTACCGTATGACTGCATGACTACTGAAAAGTGTACGATTGGATTGCACGCTTATTGAATCGAATCTATCTTTATTACGACACCGACTGAATCTTGGGCTTTTATAGCCATATCAGAGCGATTATCGAACACCGTAATCTTGGGCTTTTATAGTACATACATTGAATCACCAAAACATCGATTGCACGCATAACTGCATGATCAAATAATGGAATGTGACCCAAGTCGCGATTATTACTGACCGGGCCTCGAGCCCGAGGGGAGTTATCCTAAACATCAGATCTTGACCGGGCCTAGCCCGAGGAAGTTATCCTGAACATCTTTGTCTTGACGGCCTGGCCCAGGGGAGAAATCACGCGCGTCCCACTGATCACTGAGTGAGCGCTTGGGCACAACACTGAATAACTAGAAAAGAGTCTCATATGCATTGCATACACATGAATGACTAAGTTGTGACAATGACTGATTACGTGATGACATGATTTATCAGAACGCAATATGATCTGCAATTGTTTCGTATTCTTGTAAATCGCTGCATATATATCGCGAATCGTGACATGACATCGTAAATCGTTATGTATGATTTTTGTAGACTGTTATAAACTATCAGAATCGTGATGCAACACTTGTAAACTCATCAGATATCTTCAAATTAGTGTACGATACCGTTAATTGACTAGTATTGTACTGTGCTGTACGCGATACGCATAATGCATGATTTGAGTGAACCATCGATGATGGTTTCTCACTGAGTTCGCAAACTCACCCAAAATTGCAATATATTTTTTCGGGACTGATAGAGTAGACTCCTAGCTCCGAAGATATTCTTTTCCTGCCGTGCGAGCTGCTAGCAAGAGACGCGATGGCACTCAGGTCGGTCAGCTGGGTTAGCTTTTGAGGATGACTTAGGATAGATGCTTGTATGAGTTTCCCTTTTTGGTTTTGTTTAGGGAACCGATAGACTTGTCTATTACGCTCTTGGATGATTGTATGAAGACCGATATTGTAAATTTTAATGTAATTGATTTACATTATATTGTGATTTAATTCTTTGCGATGCCATGTGGATATTAGTGAAACTGTTCTGGTAGTGCACCTTATCGTGGGATACGTGTCGGGCGTCTCGATGTGTACCCTGCGGTGAGGGGGCGCTACATTAAGTGGTATCAGAGCATGGTTTGGCATCTTTTGGGATTAGTGAAATTGAGTTGGAATCACTGTAAAAGAATAGCAAGACTGATTGGAATTTCTCGTCTATTTTAGGTCATCCGTAATGGGAGAGCGAGTTGAGTTACCAGCTGACCTGGAATCAGTAGGAGCTAGTAGGGAGTCCCCGATGCCTCATTAAGAGGAGTTGCCTCCTCGAGTTCCTATGAGACGGGAACGAAGATATGATCGACTGCGCAAGCAGGGGGCGGTTGATTTCTATGATAGTACCGACCCTGCGGAGGCTGAGGGATGGCTTGAGAGGACTGAGCGAGTCCTTGATCAGATGGACTGTGACCCGGATGAGCGATTTGATTATGCAGTGTCTCTTCTTCAGGGCCCAGCATATCGATGGTGGAGGACTGTTCCGGCAAGACCACCGAATACCGTATAATCGACATGGGATGATTTTCTGAGGGCCTTCCGAGACAATTACATGCCCAAGGTCTATCTGGGAATGAAGATGCAAGAGTTCTTAAATCGAGACAGGACGATGATGGTGGGTGACTATGAGTACGCTTTAATGAATCGATGGGTTATGCCTCAACATTGATTATTCTGGTGGCAGTGTCGGCGTTTTGAGGGCGGACTCAATTGTGAGATCCGTACCACCGCCAGTCCGACATGGGTAATTTTATTGAGCTAAGAGGCTGCGGCGGTGAGGATAAACGATTCTTGAGACAAAATGTGATCAGGCCCGTCAGAGACCAGAATAAGAGACCATAGCAACCGGGACAATGCTCGTAGGGGTATAGCAAGCACCATAGCAGCCCTTTAGATCTGCTTTGAGGCTGAACGGTCCGGTCATGGCCGAGAGATAGTTTTGTCTGGTGGTAGTGGTGGCGGCAATGCGAGCTTGAGCGATCTGCTCCTTTATGTGAGCATTGTGGTAAGAGGCATAGTGGAGAGTGTCGGTGGCTATGCTGAGCTTGTTTGAGATGTGGCTCGATGGACCACCTAGTCCGGAGCGCCAAAGGACTATGGGAACCGATCTACTACGATTGGAAGATCTGATAGTGATACCACAGTGCGCAGAGCCGTGGTGGTGGATTTGGATGGAGAGGCCGAGGCTGAGCGGAGAATCGATGAGTGAGATTAGAGGGTGCAGCGGTGAGCGGCAACCTCAAGCTAGGGTCTATGCCATGACTCGGCAAGAGACCCAGTTTCTCCGGATGCTATAAGCGGGTATGCTTCTAATTTTGGTTTTGAAGCATATGTATTATTAGGTATTGGATTTGTTTATTTTCTTTATTACCATCGCATTGATCATATAGATCGCATGAGAATAGACAGAGGTTCTTGTATGAGTTAGTGGTAAGTAATCCTTTAGGAAGTCGATTTGTATTGGGAAAGGCCTCAGATAGAGTGCCTAGTTCAGTCGACCGAGCAATTTTGAGTGCACGAGATTGGCGTAGGGACGTGGTGAGGTCACCCAGCTCACGTAGGGATACTGGAGTCGAATGATGATTATAATCGGAGAATTTAGCAATGAAAGGATAATCTGGAAATAAATTTGTAATGAATGAAAAGTTGTTATTGGGAGACCTGACTCTAGTGAAAACTCAAGTGTGAGAGATGTAATCATTCATCGAGGAAATGTGCATTATATGAATGTAAGGAACCATTGTGTAATAGGATTCTTGAATCTGTAAGGAAAATTTGGATAAAGGAACATGTGTCAGAATATGTTATAATGAAACTGAGAAAGTTATTGAGAATTAACTGAGTGCTGGATCTATCCAGAAATGACAAAAGGTTTGAGGAGAAATGAGTGAAAAGTATGGCTGATGATTGTGAAAAAGACATTTGGAGAACTGCTCAACTTAAGTGTTAATCATATTGTTTTGAATTGGAGATGTGGCAATATTTAGTGAAATGTCCCAGTAAAGGTTATGAGACAATTAGTTGATATAGTGCAATGTGGTTCATCGTATCTGGGGACTAGTATAACGTCGTGAATCTGTCTTATGATTGATTATCTGAAATTTTGGTGCCCTAAAAAACGTGAGGGTATTAATTGTATAGAGAGGTTATGGATATGTAAATTAATGATGATCGAGATATTTTGGGAATTTGACTGATTCGCAAAAGAGATTAAATGACTGAGTAGTCGTAAAGTTAACATAGGCATGAAATTAAATTGACTGAGCAGAAATTCAATAGTGTATAACTGTGTTATTGTTATATGATGATTGACAAATTGGTGAAGGGCAAAAAAAAAATGAGTTATCGGGATTTCAAATTTATTGTGTATAAAAGGATTGACAAAACAAATTGACAATTCAGAAAATGGTAAACCGTATTGGGAAATTTTAATGGGATTCAACTCTTGAGAAAATGGTATTTCTGACTGTATTGTGAAGTATGTATTTTACCGCCAAAGAGACTGTTAGAGAATTTTAAGGAATCGATGAAGTGTTGTGTTTCATCAAGAACGCATCGAAAGAGTAATCAAAGGTTTAGAGTGAAATCGAATAGTTAATTGGGAATGAATAATGAATGTATTCTTTGAGGCAAATGTGAGACTAATATCCTTGGAGTCAGTTGTGATTGTCTAAACATAGTCGCAGACTATGATTGATTTGAGTAAATGATGACAGTGAAGTGAATCTGTAATAGGGGTTGAGCGATCCCAGTTTATAAATTTGTTATTAACTAGTCTCTACGTGACTGCCATGTAAACAGATTGGTAAAGTGGTTTAAAATATATGGACTGGATTGGGAAATAGAGTTAAGAAATGATAAATGTGTTTATGGTACTGAATGTAAAGAATTGCGAATATTGATAAGAATATGAGTGAGAATCAGAATAGAAAAGAGTGGATTAATTCTCCGTCCTCTTGATTCATCAGATATGAAATTTCGAGGACGAAATTTTTATAAGGAGGGTGAATTGTAACATCCTTCTTTATTATAGGGCATTATGGCAATATTAGGATCGATAGGCTTTCTCAGTATTCTTGATGAGCATGCTACTGGCCTCTAATTATAGAGGAACTGGTCTACTGCATATGCATATTTATTTATTCATTGGTACATGCATTCATGATTTTTCGGTATTTAATTGTGAATTGGAATTGACTGAATTGACTGGTTTGTGGTGATCAATTATAAACCGATCGAACCGATCGGACTGAAATTTGGACTGAATTGGAGACTTATGTCTATATATATATATATATAGCTAAGTTGAAATTTGGGGGAACTTACCTAATGACCTAAGGCAAAATCGATTTCTTCTTTTCCCTCCCACGGTGAGTCTTCTCTCCTTCGACGGTGTCGTCGATTTCTCCATTGGTGAGATTCGTTGATTTTCTCTTATGGTTTTCCCCTCAATGTGTTAGACTAACATGTCTATAGTGATTGGTGAAGGTTAGAAGCTTGGAGAGTGTTTGATCGTGGGTTTCGAAGGATTTTAGGGTTTACGGATTTGATTCTTCGATTGGTAAGTTTCTATAGTTTAATGTAGTTACTACTGGTTATTTGAGTATTTTATGGCATTTATTGGGTTAGATTTGATAGTTGGAGTGTTTAATGGAGGTTTTAAGTGTATTAATGGCGGAAGATCGATCGGAGAAGACGATCTGGTCTTCGCACGTCGCGACGAACACAGAAGTGTTAGGGCTTCGTCGCGACGAGTAATTAGATTTAATTAAATTTATTAGTCGCGACGAGCTCGGGTAGACGTCGCGACGAGAGTGGATTGGTACGTCGTGACGAGCATGGTTTTGTGCGATGCGACGAGCGGCCTCCACGTCGCGACGAGCGAGCGTTCCACGTCGCGACTAAAGGGGCCAATTTTCTGATTGAATATATATATGTGGGTTTATTGGACATAACTTATGGTGTGGACCTCCGATTGAGGTGATTCTTAATTTACTGTGAACTAGGGAAAGAGGTCTACCATTAAGGAAAAATTGAGAGTTGGAATTTAATTGAAACAGTACTGATTCTTGAGATTAAGGTTAATTATGGGTTATAGTGTGATCTAAGTACTGAATTGAGACAATTGGAGTTCTAATTGAGATTTTCACTGGATAATTTGACCGATGGATATGAAATTGTTATAGGGTATATGAATTGAGAAAATTGAATCGCATTGAGGATTGAACCAAATCGGTGTTGATCCATATAGTGGAAAGTTGAATTTGAGCATAGGATATCGAATTTGGGTATTTGCACCGGAAACGTGAATATGCATTGTACATCATTTCTCCGAGACATATGCATTCTTGAATTAGTTAATTGAGCAATTAGTAATGGACTGCATTTTATCATTATAGAGGCACCGTTGGACCGTCGTTCCACGGACATTCTTTGAGACTTCAGCAATGCTTCGGAAGTTCTGAGCGAGTAACCTAGTTGGTTCCTCAATCCTTGTGTGATAAAATGTCTTTGTGATATGTGTGATTAAATTGACAATGTGAGTGATACATGTGTGAAATAAATGTGCTGCAATTATGAATCGTGTTACGATTGTGAGTGAATGTGAGCATTAGTGAATGTGAATCGGTGTAAAGAGTTATGAGTCGGTGTTACGATTAAGATAGCGAGTGAAGTGATATACATATGCTAGTATTTGTGCAAGTGTGCTCAATGTGAATTACATGACTCTTGAAATATATGTGATCGAATTGCATCTTTGACCACCGAAATGTATAAGAGTGAATCTGTATTATTCTTGAAATGTATGTGGTCAATTACGTGCTTTTCTTGTATAGGATTGAACAATGTGAATTGTACCGTATGATCGCATGACTCTTTGAAAAGTATGCGATTGGATTGCACGCTTTTCTTGATCGAACTATCTTGTTACATGACACTGGACCAAATCTTGGGCTTTTATAGCCATGTCGAGCGATTGTCGAACAACTTTAATATCTTGGGCTTTTATAGGTGTACCTCAATCATCGAAACACATTGCATTGCACGATAATCGCATAATCGATAATGGAATGTGACCCAAGTCGCGATTATTCTCGACCGCCTCGAGCCCGAGGGGAGTTATCCTAAACATCAGATCTTGACTGCCTAGCCCGAGGAAGTTATCCTGAACATCTATCTTGACCGGACTAGCTTTGAGGGAGAAATCTCGACGCGTCCCCATCGATCATTGATGGCGCTTGGGCACAACACTGAATAACTAGAAAAGAGTCTCATATGCATTACATACACATGAATGACTAAGTTGTGACAATGACTGATTACGTGATGACATGATTTACTGTAAACTGCAATGTGATACTACAATTGTTTCGATATTTATAAAAATCTTGCATAATATCGCGAATCGTGACATGACACTGTAAACTATTATGTATGATTTACGTAGATCGTTATAAACTATCAGAAATCGTGATGCAACATCGTAAACTCTCAGATAATCTTGAAATTAGAGTACGATACCGTTAATTGACTAATCTTGATCTTGTCTTTGATGCGATACGCGTAATGCATGATTTGAGTGAACCATCGATGATGGTTTCTCACTGAGTTCGCAAACTCACCCAAAATTGCAATATATTTTTCAGGACTGATAGAGTAGACTCCTAGCTCCGAAGATATTCTTTTCCTGCCGTGCGAGCTGCTGGCAAGAGACGCGATGGCACACAGGTCGGTCAGCTGGGTTAGCTTTTGAGGATGACTTAGGATAGATGCTTGTATGAGTTTCCCTTTTTGGTTTTATTTAGGGAACTGATAGACTTGTCTATTCTGCTACTGGATGACTGTATGAAGACTGATATTGTAAATTTTAATGTACTGATTTCTGTTATATTGTGATTTAATTACTGCGATGCCATGTGGATATTAGTGAAACTGTTCTGGTAGTGCACCTTATCGTGGGATACGTGTCGGGCGTCTCGATGTGTACCCTGCGATGAGGGGGCGCTACATATACCTTGATTTGAGGAAGGAAATACGTTAGATAAAACCTTGTTGGAAAAAATTTTGAGCCTTACTTTTCTTTCTCATCTTGTGTGATTTTGATAAGTCAAATTTTGTAAATACGTGGGAATGATTTGGATTCAATTTAACTTATTTTATTTGATTAGAATTGAAGTTTATTCAGCAAATTCGTTCACATTCCAAGTTTATTACCTTGTAGGTACAAATGCTCAATTTTGGGAATTAAGGGCATAACTCACCTTGGAGATACACCACCCAAGCCAATTGAGGACGAGAGTAAGGAGAATCCCAAGTTTTGCAACTTCCGAGAAGACTCCGAGAAGAAATTATAGCATTTGGAAGGTCAACCGCATGAAGAGCCAAAAACAAGGCCGTGTCCGTTAAACGGACACACATGTCCGTTTAACGGGCACGTATGGCTAAAAGACACTCCCAGACCCGAGAGTGTCCGTTAAACGGACACGCGGCGGCAGCAGACTTTTACTTGGAGAAATTAATTCTTCTGAAGGGGGAAATATAAATAGAAAGAGGTTTGACCTAAGAAAAGAAAAACGAGAGTGAAAAGCACAAACAAAGAGGAAGAAACAGAGGAGGGGACTTTTCCAGGAGGATTGAGACTGCATTTTTTTCAATTTTCTCTGCTACTTTCTCTCTCTCTCTGCTAATGTTGAGCTTCTCATTGTGTTTAATGTTTGTTGCCATGTTTAGGGGCTAACCCTCACTTAGGGTGAGGGATGTAACTCAATTGAGGGAAGTTGGTACTATGTGGATGATTGAATGTCAATGAGAATTTTTGGGTTTTGTTTATCTTCTTGCACTTCAACATGTTTCTATGCTTGATCTCCATAGATACATTTTTAGGGATCATAGGGTATGCTGAAGAGTGACCCATGTTCATGCTTGAGGAAGGTGAACACCTTGAGTTTAGAGTTAGAGATAACCTAGGCTATGGTGAGAGCTTGAAGTGGCATGCACTTGATGGATTTTGTTAGAGTTTATTACATTGAGAAATGGGTATCTCTGGCTAAATGTTCCTTTATACCTTGAGAAAGGATCTAGGTCTATTAGTGCCACTGCTTTCTTAACCTGCATTCAATCTATTCCATGTTGTGCAACTCTGCCTTTCCATTGAGTGAACCCCTATCCCTAGTCTTAATTCATTAATTAAATCAAAGTCCAGATTGCTTATTCGTTTCTTGCAATTCAATTAATCAACCAACTCCAATTATTTTTACACTTTTATGTCGATATCATGCAATTAGCTGGGTTTAATTTGACTCGAAGATAAACTGTTCCTTGAGAGAGACGACTTTAGAATATTCACTGTGCGGGTATTAGGACGATTCTGTGCGCATGCAAAAAGATTCGACCAGATTTCTAGTTAGCTTGGTTAGCCTCTAGAACTTGTATAGATTCTTTTTCAATGCTGCATTAATACCTAGATTTGTGAGTATGATAGGTGTAGCACCCCACTCCCGCCAGACCCGAACCCGATATCGACGGTAATATCCGAGCCCGCGCCCCGTGAAGGTGGCGTACTAGGGCAATCAAATGCAATTCAAAAACTCGGTATGACATTTTTATTTCGTTGAAAACAATCGCATATGCGGAAAATCAATAAACAATTTGGGCCTAATCTTATATAAAAACGTTACGATCAAATACAATTCCAGTAATCACATTACAATTAAAACATTTATCAATTTGGGCCCTCTACAATGACAGTACTATTCTGCAGAAATTGCAGAAATACAAATCTTATACCAAACAGAATAATACTAATGCAGACGTGAACTGATCCCGACCATAACTCTGACTTGCACTCGGCAACCATACTCCCGTGCCCAACGGGGTACTCTTCGATTCCTGAAAAATATTTGCAATGTTGGGTGAGTTTGCGAACTCAGTGAGGAACCATCATCGATGGTCCATCCAACTCATGCATATACATACGATTCACATTATATCACCTATTAGCACATTCATCAAATCCCATGCATTCAATTTCACAACTATGAGGCGTTTCGCCTCTCACACAATTCACATTTGATCATTCATATATGCAATGTGCATGTGACACTTTCATTTCCTTTTCGTTGTTGTGACCGTGCGCCTGAGCTCATTAACGTTGAGCCAGTGGCTCTGAAGTTTCGTTGGACCAGAGATCCTGTGCGTTGAGCTTAAAGCTCTCATATACGTTGGGCGTGATATGCCCTGATAATTCCAAAGGATTTGCATAATGCGCTGAGCTGTGGCTCAATACGTTGGGCTGAATGCCCGATCTGTGAGCTGTGGTATCCGAAAGCATCGCGTGGGAGAGCCCTCAGGGGGCAAGCGATACCACGACATTTTGTTGGCTGCTCCGATCACAACTGCCTTTATCTGATCATACTTTTATGCATGAATGCACATGTATCCATTCACATTTACAATCATTTTTCATTTCATAAACCAATTCCATTCCTTCGGACCTTTAGTCCGGTATTTCAATCATATACATTTACACTCTATTTCATTTACGCATTCATGGCCATATACACACGATAGCACTTCAATATCACATATTCAATATTTCGGACACCCATGGTTCGAAATCAATCAAATCAAACACATATATATCCATCCATCTCCGCATGGCATTAATGCATTTAATATTAAACATGTAAAGGCCGAGGAACCAACTAGGTTACTCACCTGAACTTCCTTGGTACCTGCCTGGAAGTCTCAGCACAATCCGTAGATTATCGATCCATCGGAGCCTCTATAACAATCAAACAATTACCCAATTACAAAAATGCACAATCAAAAATAATTTGATAATGCACATGTCTTAATTAAAACGATGTACTATGCCTATTCATGACCTTCCCGGCGCTATATCCCAATTTCACTTTCTTTTGCCAAATTCTAATTTTCCACTCAATTGAGCAATAACGACTCAATCCCAATTCAATAACATAATACGGAACTCCCCAATTTCAATTCTAATAGTCAGTCAATTCATCACGTCATACTCATTAGGGTATTATCTCACAGTCAATAACACTATTCTCTAGGTCAAATTCATCCTTTACACTCAGTTCCTATTATTCCCAGTAGCAATGAATTTACTTTCAAAGTCTCACATTATACCCCAAATACCAAGTACAATCCTTAAGTTTCACATTCTGAACTGTCTTTCACTAATGGCGATCTCAAAAACCTAAATTCAAACTCTCAATCTTTTCCTCAATTGTAGACCTCTTTATCTAGAGCACAACGCATCAAACATCACCGCAATTGGAGGTCTACACCATTTTTTATGCCTTAAAAACTAAACCTAATCAATTCAGAAAAACCATCCTCGCCGCGACGTAAGAACACTCACCGCGGCATGGGTTTTCACGCTCGTAGAGACATCCAGCTAGGCTCGTCGCGACGTATCAATTTCCGCTCGTCTCGACGTCTAAATGATTACTCGTCGCGACGTCCCACTAGTTGCGACGTCTACGCACGTCGCGGCGTACGCTCGTCGTGATGTCCAATTATTTTATTCGTCGAGACGTGCGGCCCTGGTTCGTCTTCTCCGATCGATTTTTCTACCATTTCTCTCTCTAAAAATCGATTACTCACTCCTAACTACCCCAATCACAATATAAATGCATAAATGCATCAAACAACATTAAATAACAACATTAAAACCAATTCACTTACCTAATCAAGCTTTCCAACTTCACTCTCCCGTAAATCCTCCAACTCCTTCATCTCTCACGGCTCTCTCTCAAAACTTCCCAAATTTCCTTCATCTCCAAGGATTCTAGTTGATCTTCAACCTCAAGGAAGGAGCAAGCAAGAGGAAGAAGGAAGATCGATCGAAAGGAGAAGAAGGAGAGATTGTGCCCTAGGAGGAAAAGAGAAGGATTTTTTTCTCTCTATCAAATTTAAAGCCTAAGGCTTTTTAAAGGTTGTACAATTAAGCCTTTAGTTTTTTTCCTCACAATACCTTTAAATCTCTTTCTTTTTTTCAGTTTCATTTCCAGTCCAATTCGTCTTCAAATTTCAATGGCTCGACATATTAATTTCCTAACAGTATAACCCTAATTTTTTTCCATTGCCATTGGACAATTCTTTCAGTGCTATACGGTTTATCGGTCTGTCACCCAAAAATTTTCCGTCCGGGTATTTTCTCCCGAATTTTCATAAATTTCCTATAAGCCACTATCAATTACCAATTTCTCTTAAACCATTCTAATTCAATTCTTTGAACCCAAAAATTCCTAATTTCTCAATCAATTCACAATTCACCAAATTTCAGGTTCACAACCGATCAACGATAATCCAACAATCCATGCTCGCGATTAAATACCGAGAAATATCATGAATGCATGTGCCTATGAATAAATGCATATGCAAGAAACCTGTTCCTCTATAATTAGAGGCCAATGACATGCTCAATCAGTGAATGCAATGAAACCTATCAGTCTGTCCCAATTTACCAGAATGCCCTTGCTAACAGTAACGGGATGTTACGATAGGGGCATTTTTTTCGAAACCCCTTTTCCCATACACAAGCCATTTCAATTAACCTTTGCCTACCTCTTGAGCCCTTCACTTTCATTCATTCTATTGTTTTTGACACAAGTGTTTTGCATGAGTTACATTATGTTCTTCATGATTAAATGTGCATAATTGATGCTGTTATTTTTATCTTCTTGGGTTAAGATATGCCGAATTTGAAAAAAAAACAAAAAAAGAAAAGAAAAAAAGAAAAGAGAAAAGAGAAAAGAAAAACGAAAAAAAATAAAGTTTGAATTAAGGCATCCTTTGGTGGAATGAAGATTAAAGATTGGGTCTTGAAAGATGATAATTGCACATTGGTGTTCAATTGATGGTTGCGCTTTAACTCGTTTTGAGTTATTCTTAATACTCAAGAAATACATTTGTCATTTTTTTTCCATTTCATCCATTCATTAGCCTTTCATTAACATTATAACCCTACAAAGTCCCCTTGATCATGAATCTGTGGTATGTTAGTGGTGTAGATAGTAGAATCTTTACAAGCTTATGGTAGGTGCTAATCTAGGTAGATTGAGTGAAATTTGCCTATTTGAGAGATGAGCGAAACACTTGGACCTTATGTGAGATCTATTATGTTTCTTTTTCTTTTTTCTTGCTATATCGCTTGTGTTAGTTTCTTTGCACCGAAATATTTCATGGATGTTGGTTGATTAAGGATAAAGGTTGTTTGAATTAATTGCATATTCTTTCTTTGTCGGTTTTATGCTTGCTTGTATTAAGTTTAACTGTTGGATTGCTTTACTGATAATTTGCCCAGGAGTGCAAAAGGCTAAGTGTGGGGGGAGTTGACAAACTCATTTGTTTATATGTATTTTCATCTCATTTGGATAGGTTTCTGTCACTAAAATTGGTCTTTATAGCTTTATTTGATTATTATTTGAATTATTGTGCCTTACATTTAATTTGTGTTTCTAGGAAAAGAATGCCATATTTCTTGGACAATTGATATTTGTAATTTTTGTTTTAGGGTATTTGAAAAAGGAAAAAAAAAAAAAAAGAAAAGAAAGAAAGATGCTACAATGTGCTGTGTTGCGTGGGCATTATTGGGAGCTAGCTACAAGAAGGGAACTGGTATGGGACGTGGACCAACAGGAATGCAGTGAAAGAATGTCCAAAATGTAATAAGCTAAGAGTTAAACGCAAAAGAGAGTGGTTGGAGAAAAGACATTTGAGCACACCACGAAGAAGACAGCAAAGAAAAATTGCTAGGGGCTCCATTTAATAAAAAACTCTCCACTTAGAGGACAGAAAACACAACAGCAGGGAAGCTAGACATGTGAGGTGTGTGCGCTGGTGTGGGCTGGAAAAGAAGAGGCTGGATGTTTTTAAAGGAACGAAAATAAGCAACTGGCTGGGGGTGATCTTGGAGAGTTAACGTTGTTTGTGCTGTGCGCGAGTTAAGGGCCAGTGAGTGACGTTAGCTAGCAAGTGTGCTTGTGTGTTGGTGTTAGAGAGGGTTGTGTCGTGGTTACTGAAGGGAGAGTTGTATCGTGGGCTGCTGGAGAAAAAGGGAAATATAAGAAGGAAAAAGCTGGGCTGGACGTTTGTTAAGTTAAGGGTGTGTGAAGTAGACGTTTGTGAAGATAGGCTTGCTTGTGAGTGCTTTGAACGAAAGAAGAGAAGCAGCAGTGGTGATTAACGTGAAAAAGCAGCTATTGTTGAGGGCGTTGGCTGCTGGCTGAAGAGTTGAGTGAAGGTTGGAGGGACAACTTGGTCTGGAAAATAAAAAGTGAAACATTGTTGTGCATGTAGTGGTCTGCGTTGGTGATGAGCAGGTGGCATTTGGAGTTGGCATGTGCGTGACTTAGGCTTGTGTGTTGGTGCTGGTTTTTGCGACACATAGGACAGCAGCAGACAAACTTGAATGACTTTTTGCGACTAGTTTTTCTTAATCCTTTGGTTTAATGGCAAAGGCAGGAGCTTGGAGTTTTTATAGGAGAGTTTAAACTACAATTATCTTCTGTCCATTTAATTATTTAGTACTTCATAGATCTTGCTATTTAATTATTTGGAGTTGTGTTTTGATTATAGTTTTGGATTGGAATATTTTGGGACTGGATTAATGTTTGGCTATTGATATTGTGTTGATTTTGGATTTAATTTCATTACTTTGTTTTGGGTCAAAACTTTGTATTGAGATTTTAACGAAATTGGCAATTATTCAAGGTGGCTTGAATTATTGGATCACTTTATCTATTGCTAGCGTTAATTCTAATTTCTTAATTATTGCGCAAAAGTCGAGCAGTGACGTTAGTATCCTTAGTTCTATTTTACTAGTACGGTGGCAGGTAGTAAATTGAGATTATTGGAAAATATTTTTGTAACAATTCGAGGTGACTCGGTTGTTAGATTAAAGTTCGATTTTAATTCCTGGTTCAATTGTTTTAACTCCCATATTTTTTTTAGTGATGATTGCCTGCGTTATTGAACCGGAGGATTGCGTTTATCATTGTTAATTACTTGTGTTGTTTTCTTATTTAATTCACTCGTTGTTATTTCAAATTACTCATTTAAATTTTAAAAATACCAAAAACAAGTCCTTAATGTTATTTTAATTTGTTGTAAATTTTAGCGATAATTTTTCAAATAAAACCCCATTTTATCGTTTAGGTTGCATTACATTTAATTACTTAGGAAATTAATTTCACTTTTGGTTCCTCAAAGTGAACGACCCGAGATTGCGCTATACGCAATTTTTGGTTAAAATTTTGAAGTAACCCCAAGGCAACAATCGGACGAAAAAGGTTTATTTCAGGCAATATGGATTGCAGTTCTAGCTTTAACATTCCAGTTTAAAGTGGAACAAGTGAATTAAATTGTATTTCTTTTTGACGATATCTTTGCAATTTAAAGTCTTAGGTCCTGCAACACTTTCCGATTGAACAGTTTCTTCTTTTTAGGATGGTCCTAATACAGTTTGTCTTGGAGTGGACACTTTGAATTCTGAAACGCTAGAGGTGATTCTAATGTTCTCTGTTAGTATGCTATTGAATATGTTGGATTTGGTTTGTTAAAACTTTGTTTCATCATGAAACACTTCTGCTTTGCTGTTTCCCATATATTAGGTTGTTAGATTCATATCCAAGGTGACATTACTTGCATCTGGTGGGGCTGGCCATATCTACTCATCTACAACGAATCCTCCGGTATTTCTTGTTTGTTTGTTTAATTTTTTTCTTTTTTATATTGAGGAAATGGTGCTCCCTAAAATTTCAGTCAACGATGATGTAGATTGGCTATTTGAATATTCAGCAATTAAAGTCACCTACTTCAATAATTATCCCAAGATGCAACTTTTTGGCTACCTTTTTTCTAATGTAACATTTAAAAATCTTAATGCAGCCAATGGCATCATTACCTGAATGAATAAGTGTTAAGAAAAGAGTGTAGATGGATGATCGGTTGAAGTACTTATTACCTAAACAGTAGAGAAGTTAAGCCGTGCTTACATCTCATTTCAGTGTATTTTCATATATTTGTTCTTTCATTAATTGTTTATGAAATGGTTTGCTCTCAAACTCTCAGTCATATATTGGCTATGATGTCTTGATGTTCTCTTTTAGGTGGCTACGGGAGATGGAATAGCAATGGCACATAGAGCTCAAGCTGTGATATCCAATATGGAGTAAGTTAATTCTGATCATATTCTCCTGCTTGCACTCTGTGCTTGAACATTCTCTATTATCACTGGAAATATGAGAAATAACTCTGAGAAACCAATAGAATGGTTCTGTTTTCCTTTGTGCAAGAAAAACCTAGGGGAGTTGGTGTGGGAAGTTATCATTGAGGAGCTTTTCTAGTGGGGAATCGATGTTAGAGATAGCTGTTCTTTAGGGATTGTTAAATTCCATTGTACATTTGTGTGGTTTAGTATATTAGGAACCACATTCATGTCATATTGCAAGTGAGTCTGTCACAAGGTAATCGAAATTCTTTCTGATTGACTTTTATAAGCTCCTTTTGTCTCAGATTTGTACAATTCCATCCAACAGCCTTAGCTGATGAAGGCCTTCCAATCAAACCCAAAAAAACTCGAGAAAATGCATTTCTAATCACTGAAGCTGTCAGAGGTGATGGTGGCATCCTCTATAACTTGGGAATGGAACGGTTCATGCCCTTATACGATGAGAGAGCCGAGCTAGCCCCAAGAGATGTGGTGGCAAGAGGCATAGATGACCAGCTGAAGAAGCGTAATGAAAATTACGTGCTACTTGATATAAATCACAAAAACAAAGAAAAAATTCTTTCTCACTTCCCCAATATAGCTTCTGAGTGCCTTAAGTGTGGCTTGGATATTACCCGCCAACCAATTCCAGTAGTTCCTGCTGCTCATTACATGTGCGGTGGAGTACGTGCTGGTCTTCAGGGGGAGACAAATGTCCGAGGCCTTTATGTGGCAGGTGAAGTTGCATGCACTGGTTTGCATGGAGCTAATAGATTGGCTAGTAATTCATTGCTCGAAGCACTAGTTTTTGCACGAAGAGCAGTTAAACCGTCAATTCATCACCTGAAAAGCTCCAAACTTGATCACAGTGCGTCAGTGCTTCAAATTGCTGGCCCCGACCGATTGCACCAAATGCACTTGGGAGTCAAGCAATGGATGACATACTGAGGACAACAAAGAAAGTGAGGAAGGAACTGCAATTAATAATGTGGCAATACGTGGGCATTGTTCGTTCTACGATAAGGCTACAAACTGCGGAGGAAAAGATCAGTGAGTTGGAGAATAACTGGGAGAGGTACTTGTTTCAAAAGGGTTGGGAGCAGACAATGGTGGGACTTGAAGCTTGTGAAATGAGAAACCTCTTTTGCTGTGCAAAGTTGGTAGTAAGCAGTGCTCTTGCTCGGCATGAAAGCCGTGGGCTTCACTACACCATTGATCACCCTCATGTCGAGGAAAGCAAGAGGCTGCCAACTGTTATATTCCCTTCTTCTCTCAACTGTACATGGAGTTCCAAACAGTTGCACAAGCAGGCCATTTTTTAGAAAAATTTATGGTCTGCTCTTGATTCTTTCTAGCCAATGTCGCGATAATAGGATTAACTACCGTCATTGGTGTGGACTCTTTTTGCAAAAAAAAATGAAATTCTTACTGCATTTAGACAACGTATGATAACTTCGTAAGCAGGTCATTTGTAAGTCAAATTCTGTTGCTGAAGGAAAATCTGCAGCAGGATATGCAGAGGTCCCTCCTACTAAAAGTTGAATCTTTTTGCAATATCATTAAGAAAGATTAAATCTTTTTGCGATATCATTAAGAAAGACTGTAATTGTCGTTTGAATATAGATTTTCATAGCTGAACATCAAATTCTTTAGTTTCTTTTCACTTCATTGCCAAGAAATAAGGAAAACTATAGATTCATAATCAGGAGTTAAACGACTCTCATTAACAGGAGATAATGAATGAGCTTTTTCAAGGAAATTTATGTGAAACATAAATGATGTTTATAGTTGTTTCTTTTTGTTGTTTATTTTGCAAGACAGTTAAACGGCTTTCTTTAGGAAGATTTTGGTCATATTGTAGTAGATATAGTTTTAACTATAATTATAAATCTTTTTCATTTTTCAATAAAAAAGCAAGGGACTTGGAGGTCTTACTTGCAGGTACTACTAATGCTTGCTTGGTATCTTATGCCTTCCTTTGGTGTGATTTATGGTTGAAGTTTCCAACTTTAAATGCGTCATAACATAGGAAAGAAGAAAGGGGAGTAGGAGGTAAGTTAACTGCTAACTCAATTTAGAGACCTGAATATGGAAGTCAAATCTTCATCAATCTAACGCTACTGCTGTTTATCAAGGTTTAATGCTTAAACGGTATCGTTTTATTATAAGAATTGGACAGCGTTATTCAAATGGACAAGCGCCTATGGGTAGGTCCTACAAGTACCGTTTTCAAGCAATATCCAACGCCAGCTTTGGATTTCCAAAGCCAAATTCAAAACAGAAAATAATCAACGCGTCTCTCTTTAATTAATTAATTTCCCTTATTAATATAACTGTTAAATATTATTATGAATTTTATTGCAGAGTATTTATGAAATATTATTATTATTATTATTATATTCCTTATTAATATACAATAGTATAAATTTTCTATTGCTGTTATTATTATTATTAGTATTATTATTATTATTATTACTATTAATGTTTATTACTATTAAGAACAATATTAAATTCCTTATTAGTATAAAGTGTGGTTATTTATTATTATTGTTATGATTATTATTAGTATTATTGATAATTAAATGTATAAATAAATTTGATTTCTATTATTAATATGAAATAAGTAATAATTAGTTATTTTGTTCGCATCATTATTAACTTTATTATTCTGATTATTTAAATTATTGTTTTAATTCTTAATAATTATTATTAGTTTCAGTACTTTAGTATATATACTTGTTATTATAACTCATAAATTTTGTAATTATATTTATTATTAGAAAAATAATAATAATTCTGAAATAATTTATAAAATAACAAATTGTGAGGAATTAGCAAACATAAACATATAATATTTTGCAGAGAGTAAATAATAATAAGGAATTTAATCATATGGCAAAATATAATGAATAACAATATCATATGACATAATATAATATTGTGAGGCTAGGGCGAGCGCTCGCCCTCACGAGGCTTGGAAAATGTCCAGGGCTCACCCTCACGAGGGTTTGAAAATGCCCAGCCTCGCGAGGCTGACCATATTCTGAAGACCCTACTGTTATTCTTATAACTTATTACATGATTTGGGTTTGTGATTATATTAAATAAGATGATTATATTTCATATTGTTATTAATTTTGTCTTTGATAATAATAAGAAAAAATTATATGCTTATTTTTGCTAATTGCTTATAATCACTTTTAATTTATGCATTATATGAAGAATTATTCTTATTAATTATATTATAATAAATAATAAAATATTTTCTTTCTTTAATCATTCTTATTATTTTAATTGTTTTCAAATATGATAACTGCTTATTTTATATTCGTTATTATTATTCACCATTACATTATTATTAACAATTATTATGGTTATTTAATTATTCTTATTAATTTAATTGTTTCAAATGGGCTTTAATGATTATAATAACATTCTTATTAATTTAATTGCATAATAATCAAAATAATTATAATAATTATAATAATACTCATAATAATAATAAATTGAAAATAATATTTATTACATAAATAAATACACTTAATAATTCAAATGTGTTTTTAATAATGTTATGAACAAAATAAACTATTTAATTAAATATAATACATTAATTAATATTCAGTAATATACTGAAGTGCAAAACTAATCATAATAATCACATTAACTAAATATTTAATAACTCTACACCTTCAAATAATTAGAAGGTAATTAATAAATAATAAAATAATAATAATAATAATAATAATAATAATAATAATAATAATAATAATAATAATAATAAATTTAATATCAATAACGAAATCAATTAAGTTATTATTAATATATTACATACTCACCAATAAATTTAATAATAATCGATTTAAATTTAATAAAAATATTTTAAAGTTCTTATCATAATGGAAATCAAAATAAATAATAAATTTAACAATAATAATAATAACTAAAATAATAATCAAGATGTATAACAATAATAATAATTCCTATCATAAGGATAATAATAATAATAATACTAATTAGAAGGAATTTAATATTGTTAATAGAAATAAATGAAGTCAAACAAAATTAAATTATGATAAGGAATATAATAATAATAATCTCAACAAGTACATTAATTAATACAAAGGAATTTAATTTAATAACACTACTAATAATAGTAATAAAAACAAAACTTGCTAACTGGGAAGAATAATGGGACCTCGCAATGGTGAATAACGCTATACAGGGCCGTCTCGCGATCGTCAAACGGGCCAAATTGTGGCAGCCTCGTGACCGGGAGGTTTTTTCTCCTCCCCTTCTTCGTCTTCCTCTTCTTCTTTGCTATTACTATCGTTATTGCTAATTCCTTAAAATTTGTTCAATTATTTTATGAAATGCCGGAAATTGTTATTCATTATATTATGTCATATGATTAAATTCCTTATTATTATTTACTCTCTGCAAAAATATTATATGTTTATGTTTGCTAATTCCTCATAATTTGTTATTTTATAAATTATTTTCAAAATTACTATTATTTTCCTAATAATAAATATAATTACAAAATTTATGAGTTATAATAACAAGTATATATACTAAAGTACTAAACTAATAATAATTATTAAGAATTAAAACAATAATTAAAATAATCAGAATAATAAAGTTAATAATGATGCGAACAAAGTAACTAATTATTACTTACTTCATATTAATAATAGAAATCAAATTTATTTGTACATTTAATTATCAATAATACTAATAATAATCATAACAATAATAATAAATAACCACACTTTATACTAATAAGGAATTTAATATTGTTCTCAATAATAATAAACATTAATAATAATAATAATAATAATAATAATAATACTAATAATAATAATAACAACAATAGAAAATTTATACTATTGTATATTAATAAGGAATAATAATAATAATAATAATAATAATAATAATAATAATAATTCATAAATACTCTACAATAAAATTCAGAATAATATTTAACAGTTATATTAATAAGAAAAATTAAATTAATTAATTAATAAATTAAAGAAAGACGCATTGATTATTTTCTGTTTTGAATTTGGCTTTGGAAATCTAAAGCTGGTGTTGGATATGACTCGAAAATGGCGCCTGTGGGTGGTCCATTTGAATAATGCAGTCTAATTTTTATAATAAAGCGACCCACATGCGCATATCCATTTGAATAACACTGTCCAATTTTTATAATAAAATGACGTCGTTTGAGCATTAAACACAATAGCATTAGACAAAAGATTTGAACTTGAACATGGGCAGGACACATTGTACGGTCCCAGTCTTACCCTATAGTAACGAGTTTATCAAATTAACATTTAAGAAAAAAGAAGAGTGAATGCGTATAAATGAATGTTGGTCTTTGTGATTCAACGGAAAACAGCGTCACCTTCCAAAACAGCCGATTGCTATTAAACTTGAAGGCGACAGTTGTCGTTCTGTGGAACTTTGGCCCACTGTAATAATATAAAGTGGTTGACAAGTCAAGTCTAGAGCACGACATACTTGACTATTCTGTGCCTGCTTTCTTCTTTATATTATTACTAGCAAAAATAGACTGCGCAAATGCGCAGTCGTAGTGCCCAATTAATTTAAAAATTAAGAGTATTTTATAAATGAATATATTAATATTTAAGGGAAAGATGGAATTGTATGATTGAAGTTAAAATTTTGTAAAAAGAAAAAGAAAAATATACTAATTGAATTATTTGAATGAATTAATAAAATAACTAAGTTTAAATAAGAAATTGTAAATTTTTAAAATCCTTGAAATGTATAGTAAAGAATGAATAAAAATTAAATGGTTGAATGAATTAAAAGATCAATAGATGAAATATGTGAGCAAAAATTGTGAAATTTATACGGTAGAAAAGATAAAATAATTTGATAAAGTTATAGGAAAAGTTTTAAATAAAAGTCTTATAATATTTTAGTACATAATTTAAAAATAAACTTATAATTTTAAAAATGTATATAAGTAATATGATATTTTATGATTGGTTAAATATTTGTAAATAAATATTGTTAATTTTAAAATTTGTGTGAAAATTGTTAATGTTGATAAATTGTTTGGGAGAAAATAAGCAAAATCAAAATATTTGAAATGACTTATCAAAATAAAATTTGTAAATGTATATAAGTTCCAGGTGTTATAATATTTTAGTACATAACTTAAAAAATAAAGTTATAATTTTAAAAATGTATACAAAGATTGTAACATCTCATCCCCTTATTAAGGGTTAATCTCAAACTTTCGGTATTTGTGAACTCAAAGAGAGGTTAAAAATCGATTTTCTTACTCATGCATCATGCTAGCATATAAGGCCATAGATACGAAATGCTTTAGCATAAAAAGTGGTACATGCATTCATTGACAACTTCTGGGTATAATGGTATTAAATGTAATTTTATTCAAAATGAGGAGTAGATTGAGTAGAAAGAGTGATCTTCGTATCGGTTGTAATAAGGAAAGAATTAGAAACAAGATTGGTAATGATCTGAAAATATTCACTGAATATGCTTGACTCATTTAGCCAATAATTTTTTCTAGTAATCCAAACGAGATGATTCTTGATTTGGATTAAACTAGAAATATATGGCTACATTTTGTGTGAAGACATCGAATTTCAATTCTGTGCCTAAGAGTCCCAAATATTGTCATGAAGTGAAGAATTGGGTGCAGTGTTGGTGTATGAATGAAAAATTTGTCTTCAGCATTTAGGGGCAAATTAGGGATTGATAAAGATGGATTTTGACAAAATTTCCTTCTAGAAAGTTGTAGATCTTTCTTTTATCTTTCTAACGGTATAAAGTTTGTAAAATTTAGAGATCTGAGTCAAAAGTTATGTGTCTTATAAGTGGAGATGTTCCAGACCCAAAAAGATAGACGTAGAAAAGCAGACGAAAGAAAAGTGAGATGATTTAAAGAAGTTAGACGATAGAATTGGCCTTTGAGGTCTTCATAGAAGTTGTAGATCTTGAAGTCTTATTTTCAATTGTTCAAAAACAAAGTCAATTGGACATCTGTAGCAAAAGTTATAGCATTCGAACTGAGATATGTACAGACGCAGAAAAACAGACGCAAAAACACAGACGCAAAAAGTAGACGAAAGAAAAGTGAGATGATACAGAAGTTAGACGATAGAATTGGCCTTTGAAGTCTTCATAGAAGTTGTAGATCTTGAAGTCTTCTTTTCAATGGTTCAAAAACGAAGTCAATTAGACATCTGTAGCAAAAGTTATAGTATTCGCACTGAGATATGTACAGACGCAGAAAAACAGACGCAGAAAGATAGACGCAAAAAGCAGACGAAAGAAAAATGAGATGATACAGAAGTTAGATGATAGAATTGGCCTTTGAGGTCTTCATAGAAGTTGTAGATCTTGAAGTATTCTTTTCAATGGTTCAAAAACAAAGTCAATTGGACATCTGTAGCAAAAGTTATAGCATTCGCACCGAGATATGTACAGACGCAGAAAAACAGACGCAAAAAGACAGACACAGAAAAGTAGACGAAAGAAAAGTGAGATGATTTAAAGAAGCTAGACGATAGAATTGGCCTTTGAAGTCTTCATAGAAGTTGTAGATCTTGAAGTCTTCTTTTCAATGGTTCAAAAATAAAGTCAATTGGACATCTGTAGCAAAAGTTATAACATTCGAACTGAGATATGTACAGACGCAGAAAAACAGACGCAAAAAGACAGACGTAAAAAGCAGATGAAAGAAAAGTGAGATGATACAGAAGTTAGACGATAGAATTGGCCTTTGAAGTCTTCATAGAAGTTGTATATCTTGAAGTCTTCTTTTCAATGGTTCAAAAACGAAGTCAATTGGGCATCTGTAGCAAAAGTTATAGTATTCACACTGAGATATGTACAGACGCAGAAAAACAGACACAAAAAGCAGACGAAAGAAAAGTGAGATGAAACAGAAGTTAGACGATAGAATTGGCCTTTGAGGTCTTCATAGAAGTTGTAGATCTTGAAGTCTTCTTTTCAATGGTTTAAAAACGAAGTCAATTGGACATCTGTAGCAAAAGTTATAGCATTCGCACTGAGATATATACAGACGCAGAAAAATAGACGCAAAAAGACAGACGCAAAAAGCAGACGAAAGAAAAGTGAGATGATACAGAAGTTAGACGATAGAATTGGCCTTTGAGGTCTTCATAGAAGTTGTAGATCTTGAAGTCTTCTTTTCAATGGTTCAAAAACGAAGTCAATTGGGCATCTGTAGCAAAAGTTATAGTATTCGTACTGAGATATGTACAGACGCAGAAAAACAGACGCAAAAAGACAGACGCAAAAAGCAGACGAATGAAAAGTGAGATGATACAAAAGTTAGACGATAGAATTGGCCTTTGAGGTCTTCATAGAAGTTGTAGATCTTGAAGTCTTCTTTTCAATGGTTCAAAAACGAAGTCAATTGGACATCTGTAGCAAAAGTTATAGCATTCGTACTGAGATATGTACAGACGCAGAAAAACAGACGCAAAAAGACAGACGCAGAAAAGCAGACGAAAGAAAAGTGAGATGATACAGAAGTTAGACGATAGAATTGGCCTTTGAGGTCTTCATAGAAGTTGTAGATCTTGAAGTCTTCTTCTCAATGGTTCAAAAACGAAGTCAATTGGACATCTGTAGCAAAAGTTATAGAATTCGCAGTGAGATATGTACAGACGTAGAAAAACAGACGCAAAAAGACAGAAGCAAAAAGCAAACGAAAGAAAAGTGAGATGATACCGAAGTTAGACAATAGAATTGGCCTTTGAGGTCTTCATAGAAGTTGTAGATCTTGAAGTATTCTTTTCAATGGTTTAAAAACGAAGTCAATTGGGCATCTGCAGCAAAAGTTATAGTATTCGCACTGAGATATGTACAGAAGCAGAAAAACAGACGCAAAAAGACAAACGCAAAAAGCAGATGAATGAAAAGTGAGATGATACAGAAGTTAGACGATAGAATTGGCCTTTGAGGTCTTCATAGAAGTTGTATATCTTGAAGTCGTCTTTTCAATGGTTCAAAAACAAAGTCAATTGGACATCTGTAGCAAAAGTTATAGCATTCGCACTGAGATATGTACAGATGCAGAAAAACAGACGCAAAAAGACAGATGCAGAAAAGCAGACGAAAGAAAAGTGAGATGATACAGAAGTTAGACGATAGAATTGGCCTTTGAGGTCTTCATGGAAGTTGTAGATCTTGAAGTCTTCTTTTCAATGGTTCAAAAACGAAGTCAATTGGACATCTGTAGCAAAAGTTATAGCATTCGCACTGAGATATGTACAGATGCAGAAAAACAGACGCAAAAAGACAGACGCAAAAAGCAGACGAAAAAAAAGTGAGATGATACCGAAGTTAGACGATAGAATTGGCCTTTGAGGTCTTCATAGAAGTTGTAGATCTTGAAGTCTTCTTTTTAATGGTTTAAAAACGAAGTCAATTGGGCATCTGTAGCAAAAGGTATAGTATTCGCACTGAGATATGTACAGACCTTGAAAAAGCAGGCAAAAAAGCGAAAAGAAAAGTGAGATGATACAGAAGTTAGACGATAGAATTGGCCTTTGAGGTCTTCATAGAAGTTCTATATCTTGAAGTCTTCTTTTCAATGGTTCAAAAAATAAGTCAATTGGACATCTGTAGCAAAAGTTATAGCATTCGCACTGAGATATGTACAGACGCAGAAAAACAGACGCAAAAAGACAGACGCAGAAAAGCAGACGAAAGAAAAGTGAGATGATACAGAAGTTAGACGATAGAATTGGCCTTTGAGGTCTTCATAGAAGTTGTAGATCTTGAAGTCTTCTTTTCAATGGTTCAAAAACGAAGTCAATTGGACATCTATAGCAAAAGTTATAGCATTCGCACTGACATATGTACAGACGCAGAAAAACAGACGCAAAAAAACAGACGCAAAAAGCAGACGAAAGAAAAGTGAGATGATACAGAAGTTAGACGATAGAATTGGCCTTTGAGGTCTTCATAGAAGTTATAGATCTTGAAGTCTTCTTTTCAATGGTTCAAAAACAAAGTCAATTGGACATCTGTAACAAAAGTTATAGCATTCAGACTGAGATATATACAGACCTTGAAAAACAGACGCAAAAAGCGGATGAAAGAAAAGTGAGATGATACAGAAGTTAGACGATAGAATTGGCCTTTGAGGTCTTAATAGAAGTTGTAGATCTTGAAGTCTTCTTTTCAATGGTTCAAAAACGAAGTCAATTGGACATCTGTAGCAAAAGTTATAGCATTCGACCGAGATATGTCTGATGCCTTGAAAAAAAGATTTAAAAAGACGATCGAAAGAAAAGCAGACGAGATAATATTTTTCCACTTCTTAAATATCATACCACCTCTAATTTTATACAATTGGAAACATTTTTCATGAAGAACTTAGTTCTACTTTTAACTGCTCACTTATACTCTTACCACCCTAAAAGAAATAACACACAAAATAGGTAATATTTCTTTATGCTCCATCATTTGTTATTTCTCAGCACTTTTCTTTGTGAAATTTGTGACTGACCATATTAGTTGATGTTTCAAAGTTAGCCCACACAGAGCCAATTATATGGACAATATTAGTGAATCCTACATTTCTCTACAAGAAATGCATTATGCCCAAATAACCAAAGAATGAATACATAGGATGAATGCATACATATTTCTCCGTTTCATATCGAAATGCAGACAAGGAAAAGAATGTAAGAAAAACATCCCCATCGACAGAACAAATATCCCTCTTAAAATGGCAACAATCAATCTCTAATGTTATACATCTGGAAACATTTTTCACGAAGAATACAACTGTACAAAAAAGGTAATACAACTCTATATTCCATCATTTGTTATCTCTAAGCACTTCTCTTAAAGAATGTTGTGACTCAAGTTATTAGTTGATGTATCCTGCATTTCTCGACAAAAACTACAAAATGTTAATTTCCTTCTTCTCCGACATGCAGAGTCCTCTCACGCCTTCATTGAATAAGCACGGTCATCACCATATGTAAGAAGCAATTTTGTTTTATTTGAACCACTGACTCCTTGAAGGCGCTTATAGCCTTCATAATGAGATATTCCACTCATAATCCTGTGAATACGAAACACAAAGAAAAGCCATCAATTCTAAGTAAATGGTGGAAACAAAATACTAAAAATTTAAAAGCGATAAAATAGTAAGGTTAAATTTATCTTTTCTCGGTAACTAAAAAATATTAAAGCGGGCAACCGTGGGCATGGATCAAAACTTACTTCTCACGATTTGGTCCACTGATTTTAAAAATAACCATTAAAATAGAAAAGAAGAAGAAAAAGGTTTTTATCAGATCTAAAGCAATAGGAATACTGAGTAGAGAAAATTAGGGATTTTGTAAATAAGCTGATAGAGAAGAGATCAGAAAAACAGAAGAAGAAGAGAGAGGAAGAGAATGGGTCGGTAAGCTGATAGAGAAGAGATCAGAAAATCAGAAGAAAAGAGAAGAGGAAGAGAATGGGTCGTTGATATAACCTGGAGGAGGCGAGCCGTTCCCGAGCGTGGAGCCGAGATGCCGAGATGCTGGAGGACGGAGTATCTCTGACAGATCTGATAGAGAAGAGATCAGAAAATCAGAAATTGAAGTAAGAGAATAGCTAAAAACTGAGGAATGGAGACCAGGAAGAGAGAATCGGAGAGCGAAAACGTACCGTGTGTGAAAATCCGAGCACGAAGATAGTAGATCTGGCAATAACAGCTGAAACACGGTCAAAACCTAGAAACTACAAGAGAAAGAAAGAACTAAATATCCTAGAAATCAGTCGTTAAACTCTCGAATCATTCTTTACACAAGCAACGGAGCGAGATTGAAGCAAGAGGAGCTAAAAACTGAGCAATCGAGACCAGGAAGGGAGAATCAGAGAGCGAAAATGTACCGTGTGAAGATTCGAGCACGGAGAGAGTAGATCTGGAGAGAATCACGTCTTGGCCGTAAATCATTTACGGTAAAAAGGAGAACATTCGAGAGTGTCGAGAGAAGAGCTAAAAACTGAGGAATGGAGACCAGGAAGAGAGAATCAGAGAGCGAAAGCGTACCGTGTGTGAAGATCCGAGGACGGAGAGAGTAGATCTGGCGATAACAACTGAAACACGGTCAAAACCCAGAAACTACAAGAGAAAGAAAGAGCTTAAGCTCTCGAATCATTCTTTACACAAGCAACAGAGCCAGATTGAAGTAAGAGAAGAGCTAAAACCTGAGGAATCGAGACCAGGAAGGGAGAATCAGAGAGCGAAAACGTACCGTGTGAAGATCCAAGCATGGAGAGAGTAGATCTGGAGAGAATCACGCCTTGGCATCGTAAATCTGTTTCTGGTAAAAAAGGAGAACATTCGAGAGTGTCGATTCCGTGTGTGAGATGCCTATAAGAGAGACGAGAATAAATACAAACTGCGTCAGAAGATTGCGTGCATATCTAGACAAAATGACAAAATATTTGGGTCAGAAGATTGCGTGTACATTTCAATAAACAGAAGAAAGAGAATATAAGCCGTTAGATTAAATGGATGACTGGGATGGATTGCGTGGTCGTCCATCCGGTCGCTCTTAGTATATATACTTAATAATTTCTAGTTACCTAAACAATTGTTGTCGGTTGTTTTAATATTACGGAAAAATTATAAAAATACAAATTTAAATAAATTTAAAAGAATTGAGAATAAATAATGTGTAATGTAATCCTTTTAAATAATTTTAGACAAATAAATTAAATTTAATCCAACAAAATTTAGAAAATACGTTTTGCTTCCTTTGGAAAATATTGTGCATAAGCTTTACTTATGGTCATATACTTACCTGTATAATAAGACGATTTGGACTGGGACTGTCTACTTGCCTGTATAATATTGAAGAATAATTCAAAGATTCTCTTGTTGGTTTCAGTAAAAATAAATAAATATCTTTAGTTTGGTTGTTTTGTTGAAGCCCGATTATGGTGGATAGTTTCAGCTTTATAGCTAGTCAAAAGTAGTCCCTAAAAGTTAGCTTGCAGTTAGTATATGAGTCCAGATATTTTGTTAAGTCTGTTTTGATGTACGCCTATTTATACAGGCACGTTAACTTTTGAATTTGTGTGAAAAACTACAATAAAGTGAACAATTGCAGAGAGTTCCATTTGTCTTGTCAATTCATTTCTTTTTCATTTGTCCTGTCACTTCTTCTTTTGTTCGTTTTTCTCAACAAACTTGGTATCAGAGCCATTTGTATCTTCCGGCATTTGAGTGGGTAGTCTCTGGGTCCAGTGTGTAAGAGTGAAACACTTTTTGAGTAAGTTGGGAAACACGAGAAAGTAAGAGTGATTGTATTAGATGGCAACGATATCTGGATTCTCTACTTCTCAACCACTCCTGCCCATTTTCAACGGTGAAAAATATGAGTGGTGGAGTATTAAAGTAAAGACATTGCTCAAGTCCCAAGAGCTATGGGACTTGGTGGAGTATGGTTATGTTGATATTCTGGAACCTACTGAGGAAGAAAAGGAAAGGCTAAATGAAATAAAAAAGAAAGATGCCAAAGCATTGTTCATCCTCCAGCAAGCAGTACATGAGACAATGTTTTCGAGAATTGCAGCAGCGACTACTTCACACCAAGCATGGTCAATCCTGCAGACAGAATTCAAAGGTGCTTCAAAGGTCATTACGGTAAAGTTGCAAACTCTCAGACGTGATTTTGAAACCTTGGCTATGAAGAATGATGAATCGGTTGCTGATTTCTTGTCAAGAGTGATGACGATAGTCAGTCAACAGAGGTCCTATGGTGAACATATATCTAATGAAACGATTTGTGCAAAGATTCTTAGAAGTTTGACACCGAAATTTGATCATGTGGTAGCTGCTATAGAAGAAGCTAGGGATTTGTCAATTCTTTCTGTTGATGAATTGATGGGATCCCTTCAATCTCATGAATCACGAATCAACAAATCTCGTGAAAATCATGAAGAAAGGGCATTTCAAGTAAAGGAGGCACGTCAACAGTCGATCGGACAAGGTCGAGGAAGAGGAGGATATCGTGGTCGCGGTCGAGGTGGCAGAGGCCGTGACAGAACTGAAGGAGGTGGCAGAGGCAGAGGAAACACAAAGAGTAACATTCAGTGTTATAACTGCAAAAACTATGGACATGTACAAGCTGATTGTTGGTATAAAAATCAATCTATTAATTTTGCAGCAGAAAGATGCGTTCATTGCAATGTATATGGGCATGCTTCAGATGATTGTTGGTACAAAGGTGAGTCTTCTGCAACAGAACATGATGAGGATAACAAACTTGGTATCAAGTGATTTATGGTTTTTGGATAGCGGCTGTTCAAATCACATGACAGGCTCCAAATCCTTGTTTAAGAATCTTGATGAAACACAAAAGATTAAGGTGCAACTCGGCAACAAAAGGGAGATACAAGTTGAAGGGAAAGGCACGGTGGGAATTGACACTAGTCAAGGTAGTGTAAAGATGCTAGACAATGTTCAATTTGTCCCTGATTTAAAGTATAACTTGTTGAGTGTGGGACAGCTAATGGCAAGTGGCTATTCTATTTTGTTTGATGATGCTGCATGCATCATTAAAAACAAGAAATCCGGCAAGCAATTCTATGTCAGTATGACTCCAAATAAGATGTTTCCACTGGATGTTTCTAACATGGAGAATGTTGCTCTCGCTGCAAGTATAAAGAATGATTCGACGCTATGGCATTTGCAGTATGGACATCTGAATATAAAAGGCCTGAAGCTTCTAAGTGATAAAGGTATGGTTCTTGGATTGCCGAAAATTTGCTCTCTTGATTTATGTGAAGGGTGTATTTATGGGAAACAAACCAGAAAGTCTTTTCCTGTAGGAAAAGCATGGAGAGCTTCTAAATGTCTAGAATTAATTCATGCTGATTTATGTGGGCCTATGCAAACTAAGTCCTTGGGTGGGAGTCGCTATTTCTTGCTATTTACTGATGATTATAGTCGCATGAGTTGGGTATATTTTTTGCAAAACAAGTCAGAAAGTTTTGAAAATTTTCAAAAATTTAAGGCTATGGTAGAAAATCAAAGTGAGTGTCATATCAAAGTCCTTCGAACAGATAGAGGAGGAGAGTTCTTGTCCAAAGAATTTAATATGTTTTGCGAAGATAATGGTATTCATAGGGAGTTAACAACTCCTTATACTCCAGAGCAGAATGGTGTTGCTGAACGAAAAAATCGAACAGTTGTGGAGATGGCCAGAAGCATGTTACAGGCAAAGAGACTCTCACATCAGTTTTGGGCAGAAGCTGTGGCACCATCTGTCTATTTGTTAAATCTTTCACCAACAAGGGCAGTATTCAATCAAACTCCATATGAAGCTTGGCATGGTAGGAAACCAGATGTAAGTCACTTACGTGTCTTTGGGTGTGTTGCTTATGCTTTAATAAATTCTCAATCTCGTCAAAAACTTGATGAAAAATCAAAAAAATGTATTTTTATTGGCTATTGTATCCAATCCAAAGCATATAGATTGTATAACCCTCTTGATGGTAGAATTTCAATTAGAAGGGATGTTGTGTTTGATGAAAATACAAGTTGGCATTGGGAAGAAAAGCAAGCGCAGCATGAGATTCCTATATCCATTGAAGATTTTGCAGATGAAAAACAGGAATCTGCTCCAGCAAGTCCATTAGCAAGCTCATCAAGAGCACCACCAACATCTGCACCACTTGAAGAGTTTTCAGAAGAACCTATTCAACTAAGAAGATCAACAAGGGACAGAAAATTGAATCCTAAATATTCTGATGACATTTATACTTGTCAATTTGCTCTTATTGTTTCAGATCCCCTATACTATGAGGAAGCAGCCACGAAGGAAGAATGGAAAAATGCAATGATGGAGGAGATGAAATCCATCCAAAAAAATGGAACATGGGAGATGGTGGATTTACCAAAAGGCAAAAATGCAATCGGCCTAAAATGGGTGTTCAAAACAAAGTTTGCTGCAGATGGAAGTGTCCAGAAGCACAAAGCTCGCCTTGTAGCAAAAGGTTATGCACAACAATATGGTGTTGATTTCGAAGAGACATTTTCTCCGGTCGCTCGATTTGAAACGGTGAGATTGGTTCTAGCATTGGCTGCACAATTGCAATGGCCTGTTTATCAATTTGATGTCAAATCAGCGTTTCTCAATGGTGATTTACAAGAAGAAGTTTATGTAGCACAACCAGAAGGTTTCATCAAAGAAGGCAACGAGACAAAAGTGTACAAGCTAAAAAAGGCATTGTATGGATTGAAGCAAGCCCCTCGAGCATGGTATAGCAGAATTGATGGATATTTTCACCAAAAGGGGTATATAAGAAGTGAGAATGAGCCTACTTTGTATGTGAAGAAGGAAGGTAAAACTGATCTCATTGTTGTTTGTCTTTATGTAGATGACATCATTTATACTAGTTCCTCTACCTTTCTTATGGATGAATTTAAATCTCAAATGATGAATGAATTTGAAATGTCGGATATGGGCTTATTGCATTATTTCCTTGGTCTCGAAGTCAATCAAGCTGAAAATGGAATATTTCTTTCACAAAGGAAATATGCTAAGGACCTTCTCAATAAATTTGGTATGCTTAATTGCAAACCTGCTACTACACCAATGAATATCAATGAGAAATTGCAGCAAGAGGATGGAGCAGAAATGGCAGATGCTAGAAGGTTCAGAAGCTTAGTTGGAGGCTTGATTTACTTAACTCACACTAGGCCTGATATTGTATTTCCTGTTGGTATTATTTCTCGATTTATGCAACAACCTTCAAAGATTCATTATGGAGCAGCAAAAAGGATCTTGCGTTATATTGCTAGAACTTCAGAGTATGGGATTTTGTATTCAAAGACTTCCAATTTCAGATTATATGGATACACAGACAGCGATTGGGCAAGTTCTTTAGATGATAGACGAAGTGTTTCAGCAAATGCTTTCACTCTAGGCTCAGGAGTGGTCACTTGGAGTTCAAAGAAGCAAACAATAGTAGCATTGTCAACCTCAGAGGCTGAGTATATTTCAGCAACGTCAGCAACTTGCCAAGCCATTTGGCTGAGAAGAATGTTGGCAGATCTTCAACAAGAGCAAAAAGGAGCAACAAAAATATTTTGTGACAACAAAGCTTCTATTTCCATGACGAAGAATCCGACATTTCACAGCAGAACAAAGCATATTGATATTCGTTTTCATTTCATTCGTGATTTGGTAGCAAAAGAGGAGATAACATTAGAATACTGCAGCACTCAAGAACAACTGGCTGATGTACTGACTAAGGCCTTGTCTAAAGAGAAATTCTTCTACTTCAGAAACATGCTTGGAGTCTGCAAACTTTGAATTAAGGGGGAGTATTGAAGAATAATTCAAAGATTCTCTTGTTGGTTTCAGTAAAAATAAATAAATATCTTTAGTTTGGTTGTTTTGTTGAAGCCCGATTATGGTGGATAGTTTCAGCTTTATAGCTAGTCAAAAGTAGTCCCTAAAAGTTAGCTTGCAGTTAGTATATGAGTCCAGATATTTTGTTAAGTCTGTTTTGATGTACGCCTATTTATACAGGCACGTTAACTTTTGAATTTGTGTGAAAAACTACAATAAAGTGAACAATTGCAGAGAGTTCCATTTGTCTTGTCAATTCATTTCTTTTTCATTTGTCCTGTCACTTCTTCTTTTGTTCGTTTTTCTCAACATATAATAAGGCGACTTGGACCGGGACTGTCTACTTGCCAATAAAATAAGACGATTTGGACTTGCAAGTCAACAAAATGTCTTTTATAAGAATATTTTAAAATTTATTACTTTCTATTATATATTTTAAAATATTGAATTTAGAATTTACCTTGTAATCATTCTAATATATTATTATTGTGATTATGATTGCATTGTCATTATTTCCTGTTAGGATCTTCGGGAGAGAAAGAGAAGATTATTCTAGAAGGAATTAGTTATAACCGAATGTACCTAAGGGAGGTCTATAAAAGGGTAGGCAGAGAAGAGAGAGATGGGGAGAATATTTGTGAGAAAATAGTGATAGAAGGTTCATCACCTTACAAGGAGCTTATTCAGCTCTGATTAGTGAGGAGCATCTGCTCTGGTTAGGCACTACCATTCGGTAGTGATAAGTATTTTACAGATATACAATAATAATATAGAGGAACTCCAGTATTATAAGTCTAGAATTCTAACACTTTCACAATCGACTTTGACTAAGTCCATTCTAACCAAAAATTCTACTTTGGCCGGCTGTTCTACAGATAAAGATAAGCAAATGCATGCTTCTCCTTCTCCAAAGCTTGCAATTCATTCAAAATAGCCTTATTTTCTTATACTGTCCCAATGATGAATTGCAATAGGTATCTCCTGCTAGTAGTCGTAGTCGATAAAGATGATCATAAAAAGTCTAACAAATTATGGAGTGATAAGGCTGATCATATTCACAAAATTATTAAAAGAGATATGATTAGTAACAAGAGGAAACTCCGTCTGTTTCCTTCGTAATCTTGTAAAAGTGTTATATATATATATTAATCCTTTAGGCTTGTATTTATTATTCGTGAGACAAGAACCAATTCTATAATAACAAGATTCTTTTTTCAGTACACCTCTACTTTTTCTTCTGTCTGCACCTCTACCTTTTCTCTTTTCTTTTTACTGCACCTCTACTTTTTCTCTGGTGGGACACCATAGTTGTTGTGCGAACAAGAACGACTACAATTCTTCTTGTAGAGGTATATTTGCCAGCTGTAAAAAGTGTTTCAATAATTCATCAACCAACTTTAGGAGAATATGTGAAGTTCCTACTGCTACAGGTATGTTAATCCTCTTCTCCTTTCACTCTTTTCTTTATTTTCTCTCACATGCTTAACATTAGTTCAAATTGTAGCTATTTGGAAATCCTAAATATAAGGAAGTTCTTTTCTTTAATTATCATTAAATCTTAAAGAAAAATTAAAAATTTCATTTATATTATAATTGAAGAGAAAAATGATTGAAAATAAGTATAAATTAATTCTTTAAAATCTAAGTAAGAACATATTAAAAACTGTTATAAAAGACTTCTAAAATTGAAAATGTATTAAAAAGAGAAGTCACTCTTATAAAAAAATGTTATAAAGTTTAACAGAAAATAAAAAGTTGAATATACATTAAATATTATCTGAATTAATTCTCGTATCAATTTTTACTCTTTTTATTTTATCATATTTGTTTACGTATATATACTAATTAATATATTTTCGTTTCATTTTAGTTTTGTAAATGTTAATGCATTGAATATGATATTTTTCATGTGCAGGTCCTCAAGATTTTATGAGCTCTATCGTCTATTTTGTAGACAAAGTCACCAGCTTTTTAGCGCGTGGCTTCTCATACGCTTATAATCTTGGTGAGACGTCTAAACTTTGTCCTTTAAAAAATGTTAAACATTAATGGACAAATCTATTTGCCTAAATTTCCATTAATAATGTATACCTTTTCGTAATTCTTTTAAAATTATAAAATAATATTTTTATTTTTTATATAATTAAAATTTATCTTTCTATTAAAATTAGAATTAAAAATTTTAAATTTAACCTAATATGCAATTTTATTAAAATTAATATAATATTATTTTATTTTGATAAATATTAAACAAAAATAAATTTTAAATTTATCCTTTCAACTTTTTAATTTATATTTCAAATACAATATTTTATTATTTCAATATCTAATTTTGTATTAACTGATTCAGTTAATATAAACAAAATTTAACAATATATCTCAATATTAATAATTATTTAGTATAAATATTTTTGTCTACTATATGGTATTTACGGCTTCTTATACACGAGGCCTAGTAAGCATAGACGTGGTGATTTATACTATATGGTATTTTGTTGAACACATGTGTATACATTTGGTTTTGCTCACACTAATTAATCTTTATCTTACCACTACAATGCAGGAAAATATCATGAATGGTTTGATGGTGGTGAGTATTTAGGAGTTGTGTTAGTTCGGCTATAGCAGTAAATGATTTTTGGATGTTTTGGGCCACTCTTATCGAATTCGAATATGGTTAATGGTAGTTTTGCATATGTCGTGATTTGAAAATTAAAAATAGGTCTTTAATCACAGTTACACTAAACTGAGAACAATTATGCATCTTCTTTTAGTTAATTTGCTTACATTCCACGATATTATTCTAGTTGTCTCACTTTCGTTTAATTTTCTGAAAATTGCAGGGTCAGAGTCACATTTTAATTATTGGATCTTCTGGCTATTTGCAATTTTGTTTGCTAATGATGGTAAGAAATTTTTTATTTTTAAAAATACATTTTTCAAGTCATTTAAAGTTTAAAAATTGTACAATGTAGTAAAATTGATGTCCTTTTATTAATAGGTGGAATAATTTTAATAAAGAGATGATTACTTTGTTTTGCTATTTTAAAACTAATGCGGTTAAAATTTTCTCAAAATATTATAAGTTAAATTAATTAAATATATGTTTTATATTTGTACACAGGTGCTCTTTTGTTCATTTTTAGAATTCATGTGGTAAATTTTTTATACAATTTCTTTCGGAAAAAGATAGAATATAATAAAATTTTAATGTGTTTTACTTGCAATCGAATCATATAAATTTACAAATACATATTATAATAAAATCTTATGAAATGGATTTTTTCTTTAAGAATAAAATGGACATGTTTTGCTGACAATACTTTACGAACTAAATTTTAAAAACAGAATATCTTTAGTAACAAAGATAAACACTTCAAAAATTCAAATAAAATTTTTCATTTTGTAATATTTAATTATAAATTGATCTCTTCGATTATGTATTATTATTTACCAGAATGCATGAGAAGAATGGGTTAGTTGAAGAAATATGTGCACTTCCACTTCATGTGATTTCATCTATTTTGTTCTTCACACACTAATTAATCTTTGCTCTTTCACCAATATTTAGGAACCGATCATCAATGGCAGGATGATGGTGAGTATTTTGGAGTTGTGTTTTTTTTTCTTTAATAGATACATCGTCTAGAAACATAAAATGATTAATGGGAAATAAAAATAGAAATTCTATTGATTAGTTTTGGTGGTTCAAATAAAATTTAATGACAGATAAAAAAAAGATAATAGCTAGTGAAAGTAGGCAAGTTTAGTGATTAGCATTTGCATCATAACAATTTAGATGTTTTCTTAATAATTTCGTAATTACACATAAATTTCTAGAAATCATTAGACCACTATCTAGCAAATGAGGGTTATTTAGTTTAAACTTTAGGGAGTATCAATTATATGGACTCTATATATATATATATGTATGTATGTATGATTGATAAGGTCTTATTTGACTAATTTTTGTTTAATTTTTCATTATTGCAGATTCATATCCACGTGATCCTCGCTATTCGATTTACAATTTATGTGCAGCTATTGTCCAAGTTTTAGTAAGATAATTAATCTCTTATAAGTCATTTAATATTTATGAAATTGTATAATTTAGTAGCATCTATTTCTTTTTATCTAAAGGTGAAATAATTTCAATAAAAAGTTAATGAGTTTATTTTATTTTAAATATTCAAGTAATTACATAATCTTTTTTATATAATGTAAGTAATTATATTACAGTTATAAGTAATTAATTATTAGTTAGTATTTACATACTCATAACATGATAATTCATAAAATAAATTTTCTAGTTGAAAATTTATAAGAATATCCTCCACTGAATAAAAATACATAAAATTGTAAAAATAGCAAAACCAATTTTATTATTAAATTTCATAAGATAATTTTTTGTATGATTAAAAATAAAAAGTTGTTAAATATAGATTATAAAATATAAACAAAAATTAAAGAATTTTTTTGTAATTAAATATTCTATCTAATTTATTTCAAACTTTAATACTTTATTTTATCTCACAATTATGCGTTTATATGTTTTTGTACACAGTCGAACATCGCATACTATTATTCATCTTTGGGGGTCCATTTGTTGTTGGATTTTTTATTTATAAGTGAAGGAGGAGACATTTATCAATGTTTGACAATATCGAAGAGTTCTTCCAAACACAAGGAGATTTGATGCCAATTCGATATTCCTATTCGGACATCAAGAAGATAACCAAAAACTTCAAAGACAAGTTGGGTCAAGGAGGCTATGGCTCTGTATATAAAGGAAGGCTTCGAAGTGGTTGTCTTGCAGCTATAAAATTGTTGGGCAATTCTAAAAGTAATGGCCAAGATTTCATTAATGAAGTAGGTACTATTGGGACAATACATCATGTCAATATGGTGAAACTCATTGGTTTTTGTGTTCAAGGGTCAAAGCGTGCTCTTGTGTACGAGTTCATGCCCAACGATTCTCTAGACAAGTACTTGTTTTCTCCTGAAGTCAACAGTTCAATCAGTATAGAGAAAATGTATGAAATTTCTCTCGGAGTAGCTCGTGGCATTGAGTATCTACATAGGGGTTGTGCTATGCAAATTCTACATTTTGACATCAAGCCTCATAACATCCTTCCGGATAAAACTTTGTTCAAGGTTTCAGATTTTGGTATAGCCAAACTTTGTGAAACAAAAAATACAATTGTATCTCTAACAGGTGCAAGAGGAACCATTGGCTATATGGCTCCTGAATTGTGCTACAGGCATATTGGAGGAGTCTCTTTCAAAGCTGATGTGTATAGCTTTGGGATGTTGTTGATGGAAATGGCAGGGAGAAGGACGAATTTGAATGCAGTTACAGACCATTCGAGCCAAATTTACTTTCCTGCATGGGCTTATAAGCAATTTAGAAAAGGGAAATACATAGAATTTGGAGAGGCCAATGCTACAGAAGAACAGAACAGAATAACAAAGAAAATAATTGTGGTAGCACTTTGGTGCATACAACTAAAGCCTGATAACCGACCTCCTATGCATAAAGTAATTGAGATGCTTGAACAAGATGTGGAATGTCTAGAACTACCTCCAAAGCCTCTGCTCTCTTCACAAGTTGTAGAAGATGAGGACACCGAAATGGAAGAACACCCAATAGAGATAAGAGATCCTGAAAGTGATTATGATTCTATCAGCTTAATTGTGAATGCAAAGTAAGCAGTAATTCAGAAGAAAAATGAGAAGTTATTTGATTATGAAATGTTGCAACATATTTGATCAGATGCATGTTTGCTACTGTAATATTTAGAGCCTTGAATCCAAGAGTAGTCAAAAATGAGAAGTTATTTGATTCTGAAATGTTGCAACATGTTTGATCATATTCATGCTTACTATTATAATATTTAGAGCCTTGAATCCAAGAGTAGTCATATTGGTATCCAGACTTGCTTAAGAATTATAATATTACAATGTAATGACCTAGTTTTTTTTAGCTTAGTCTTACTAAAGGGGGAATAAGAAATGTACAACTTGGTTGCCAAGAACATGCTATCTAGAGCAAGATTCGTATAGTTTGATATAAGAGAATTGTTAGGATTTTCCTTCAGTTATGTTATCTTGTTATACAAGATATTTGAAACACCAAAGTGATTAATAATTTCGTAGACTATAAATCACGCAAACGCAAAATAGTAAAGACACCGAAGTTTGGTAACGCAGTTCGGTACACTTTGCTTACGTCTTTGGGGCCCTCACCCAGCTTAATAACTTTCACGAAAGTACAATAGATTTACCCAAGGCTTTACTGAGCCGACACCACTCAACCCTTGACACTATCCCTCAACCTCACTTCTCGTGAAAGAATTCACACCCAATAGTACGACCGCCTCGTACTAACCTCAACAGAGAATTTTCTCAACAATATTTTATAATAAAGATAAGAAATAAACAACTCAAGTGATTAAAATAACTAGAAACAAAAACAATAATACACTTGAGATAAAAAGAACAACTTTCCAATAAGTTCCGCTCCATTGAAATAGATCTAGAAGTTGTCACAACAATAATCAATCCAACCGTGAGCCACTCCACAAGGTTGACAGTCCAACATGAAATCACAACGTGTATTTTCCAACACCCAATACATTCACCACGGCTGATTGCAAAATATCTGAAGAGAAATTAACTTAATTTGCAAATTACGATTCACTACGCTCCAGCTTAGCTGATCAACTTCGTTGTTCTCTCGAGTGGTAAGACTAAAAGATAAAACATGTGGGCCATCAGCTACTATTGCTTTTCTAAGACAAGAGAATGGTACTTCATCTTCAGTAGGACATAGGTAGCACCTTACATATAAAACCCACGCACTAAAAAAAACTTGGTTGCCTCACTCCACCTATTCTTATGTAACTCACGCTTGTATATTCAACAAAACCCAGAGATATAAGAAGATGTTTTTCCGCAAAACCACCTGCTAGGTTTTTTGAAAATTAACATGTAGTATTAGACTTCTCCTTGAAATCAAACAAGTGGGCCATGTACATGTAATGTGAACTCAACTCAAAAGTCCAATAACAAAGCCATCTTGTCAAAAGTCCAATAAACAAATCACAACAACCCATCTTTATCAATCTAATTAATAATTGTAATTTTTTATATGTCCAATTTAAAATGCCAAAATTAAACAAAGAATATATAAAATATATTCTAACAATCTCCCCCTTTTTGGCAGTTTTGTCACAAATACGAAACTCCTCCTAAACAACATAATTGGACATATAACCATCAAATACACAAATCATATGACAAATACTCCCCCTTAATCAAACATCAAGTGTATCCAACCGAATTTATTGCCTTAATAAGCCTGTGTTATTCAAAAGTTGCTAAAAAAATCTTGACATATAAAAATTAGCAAAAAAAACCCTGAGTTGAAATTTTATTAACTCACAGCCCCTTAAGCGTGGAGGAACAACACAAAGCTAAAGGTTTTTTTTGCAACAAAATTGAAAACATAAGGTTAATAGAGTAACATTTTATATCTCAGGGTTTAATTAGCTACTTTCGTATAACACAGGGGTCGCTACAGCAATTTTGTCGTATCCAATCATTTAAATATCTCCCCCTTGGGACAAAAAGATGCCAAAAAGCATGACGAACAGTCACGCGTATACTTTAAAATCTCCCCCTAAATGTAGCATTCACCATAAACAAAGTGGTTTCTCCTACTTGGGACAAAAACATAATCATAATAATCACCAATAGATGCAACGGAAGAATCAAAGCAAGCCAATGAGACAATTTACCACCATTCAAAACACTGAGAGATATGCTCGAGAGAGATCCATACTGATGAGAGAGCCGAAGAGACTTCGGTAGAGCCAAATAGAAGTCACTAATCAAACTACTAAAAAATAAGACGTCAATAGCAACATAAAACTAAAGAACAAAAAAATCTTTTCTTTTCCTTTTTTTGTTTTTTTTTAATAACAAAAAAAATTACTTCAAAAATATAAAGCACATTATCCCTGTGCCCCTCGAAGAATCTCAAACCTGAACTTACTCTTTGGCTCGAATGAAGATGTATAGCATGAGTTTCCTGTAAGTTCTTGATAATCAACCCTTTTTCCATCTCTGTTTTTTTTTCTTCTTTCGCTCACATCTCCAATAACATTTTCTGCTGGATGATTACTTCGAATTCTAGAGAAAAAACCTCGATTCAAATCAGCTTTCATTGTTTTAGTTGGTTCATCATCCGAAGTAACTGAAAATTCTTCAGTTTTTGCAGTTACTTCCTTAGCAGTAACTAACTGCAAATCTGGGCATTTTCTTGTTTTTTTTTTACTACGTTTTTATGCTTGTACTTGACCCTTTCCAATCCAAGCTTGCTTCAAAACCATGTGATGCTACTGGAAATTTAATGAAGAGTGTCTAGATTTTTGATTTTGATCCCTTTGAAATATCATTTGTAACATCTTGTAGCATCTCGACCTTATATGCCCGATAACTCCGCAAAAATGACACGTTGGTACAAATCTTCGATTCTTCCTCGAAGTTTCTTCTTGGACAGATCTGGATATGCCATCTTTCTTCTCATTCACTTTAGAACACTGGCCTTTATAGCCTATGCCTTTGAAGTTCGCTTTAACCTTACCAGTTTTAATCAACTTATCAAGTTTTTCAGTGCCTCCATTCAACGTCCTCAATACCTTTTCAGTACTCACCAATTTCATTCTAGCTTCACTAAGCTCATCCGAAGTCAATATCAGCTTCTTTTCTAATTCTTGTATGGTATTTTTCAGGCAAAGATTCTCTTCTTTCAATCTTTCATTCTTTTTATGCATTTTCACCCATTTTTCATACAAAGCCTTGTAATCCTCATAAATATCCCCATTTTTATCATCAAGATCACTTCTGCCACTGTCATAATCTGATATAGAATCCCGAGCCGAACTGATTTCAAAATTTTCAAAATTTCTCCTTGTTCTGCTGTCAGTTACTTCCTTTTCAATTACTGTTAGATAAGTAACTAGACTTTTGTTGTGTAATGCAACCAATGCAGCATTGTTTGCTAATTCTTCTTCACTGCCTAAATCACTTTCAGAATCATTTTCACTCCAAGTGGTTGTGAAAGACTTTCTTCTTTGTTTCTTCAATGTTTTAGCGCATTTGGATTGAAGATGTCCAAACCCCTGACATTCATGACACTGAATTCTTTTGGCCTTCCGTTCTCCTTTTTTTTCTTGTTTCCACCTGCAATGCCAATCCTTTGCTCCTTTCTTGCTTAATTCTTAAGAGATTCATCTCAAAAGTCGTGAGAATGCCGATGACTTTTTCCAATGATAGATTATCAATTTCATGAGCCTCCTCTATTGCTGCAATTTTCGGAATAAACCTTGGAGGTAGCAATCTAAGCGTTTTCTTGACTAATTTCACGTTGGAGTATTTTTTTTTTCCCCAGTTGACGAGCTTGATTGGTTATATCTCTCAATCTTTCATGAAAATCTCGAACAGTCTCATTCTCATCCATCTTTAGCTCTTCAAACTGCACAGCTAATATCTGTAGTTTTGACGATATCACAGATTTAGACCCTTCATGAACAGTTTGCAACATGTCCCACGCTTCTTTTGCTGTTTCACATGCTGAAATCATTGAGAAACGTCCTTCGTCAACAGCACTGAATATCGCATGTATTGCTTGTGAATTTGCCAGTGCACTTTCCTCTTCCATTCTTATTCAGTCTGACGGATCTTTTGAACTACCTCTCCTTTATCATCAATGACCATTGGATGCGTCCAACCATGTACTACTGAATACCAGGCTCTCATGCTCTGAGCTAGAAGAAAAAATTCCATCCGGGATTTCCATGATGGCTAATTTGATCCATCCAATAAAGGAGGTCTGGTGATTGATGCACCCTTTCTCGTAGCCATATCTGCGAATCTCGGATCTGCACCAACTTGCTACCAAGTTCTGAACTGGTAACCTGGCTCTGATACCAATTGAAACACCGAAGTGATTAATAATTTTGCAGACTATAAATCACGCAAACGCAAAATAGTAAAGACACCGACGTTTAGTAACCCAGTTCGACACACTTTGCCTACGTTTGCGAGGCCCTCACCCAGCTTAATAACTTTCACGAAAGTACAATAGATTTACCCAAGGCTTTACTGAGCCGACACCACTCAACCCTTGACATTATCCCTCAACCTCACTTCCCGTGAAAGAATTCACACCCAATAGTACGACCGCCTCGTACTAACCTCAACAGAGGATTTTCTCAACAATATTTTATAATAAAGATAAGAAATAAACAACTCAAGTGATTAAAATAACTAGAAACAAAAACAATAATACACTTGATATAAAAAGAAAAACTTTTCAATAAGTTTCGCTCCACTGAAATAGATCTAGAAGTTGTCACAACAATAATCAATCCAACCGTGAGCCACTCCACAAGGTTGACAGTCCAACATGAAATCACAACGTGTATTTTCCAACACCCAATACATTCACCACGGCTGATTGCAAGATATCCAAGAGAAATCAACTTAATTTGCAAATTACGATTCATCATGCTCCAGACTTAGCCGATCAACTTCGTTGTTCTCTCGAGTGGTAAGACTAAAAGATAAAACATGTGGGCCATCAGCTACTAGTGCTTTTCCAAGACAAGAGAATGGTACTTCATCTTCAGTGGGACATAGGTAGCACCTTACATATAAAACCCACGCACTAAAAAAAACTTGGTTGCCGCACTCCACCTATTCTTATGTAACTCACGCTTGTATATTCAACAAAACCTAGAGATATAAGAAGATGTTTTTCCACAAAACCACCTGCTAGGTTTTTTGCAAATTAACATGTAGTATTAGACTTCTCTTTGAAATCAAACAAGTGGGCCATGTATACGTGAACTCAACTCAAAAGTCCAATAAACAAAGTCATCTTATTAAAAGTCCAATAAAAAAATCACAACAACCCATCTTTATCAATCCAATTAATAATTCTAATTTTTTAATATGTCTAATTTAAAATGCCAAAATTAAACAAAGAATATATAAAATATATTCTAACAATATTGATGAAAAAGAATTTGCTTTTGTAGATTTGTGGAGTTGCAGAAGATTAAAAGATCACACAACAATTTACTTGGTTCGATAGCTTAATTGCTATCTACATCCAAGGGTTTCACGTACGTGGTTCCACTAAGATCAACAAAAAAGAAACAAGTTACAAAAGATAGAGTGTTTTAAAAACACTTGTAAGAGTTCCCTATGAACTCACTAGTACTCTTTGTAAGTATGATAGAGATACTAATAGGCTATTATTTGATGCATTAATTTGGGTCAGTTGTGTAATGCTTTAGGGTAGATATTTGCTAAATTACTATTTTTTAATATTATATTTGGATGTTAGGAGTTGTTCTAGAGAAAAGAAGTCAAAAGTCGATAAATTAGAGAAGACACGCAGCGTAGCCAGGAAAAGAAAAGAGGATTCGGTTTTGGTTTTTAAGAAAAGAGAATAACGATGGGCAATAAGGGGGCAAAAACGAGGAGGGTTTAGCGTGTTTTGGAAAAGAAAGAAAACGCAGCACAACCCATCATTTTGCAAAAAAGAGGGTTTAGCGTGGTTTTAAAAAAGAAAGAAATGAAGAAGACACAACCCCACTTCCACGCAGCCTCTACCAGAAGCAAAAACACGCAGCAGCCTCCACTCACATATCCTCCACTCACCAACGCAAGAAAAAAAGCAGTCTCCATTCACTGCCAACTAGTATTTCATCAACACTAGTATAAACACACCATGTATGCACGTGTTGCCAATGTAAATTGATCTTGTGTAAATATCAGATTTACTTTAATTAGTTAAAGGATCGATAGGAGTTATTTTGAATTTGATCTTATCTCCTTGTAAAGGGGAAACTACTTGTTTGTAATCTGTATTTAACATTGTAAATCTGATCAATAGAGAACAGTTCGTTTTACCAAACTCTTGTCTTCTATATGGTATCAGAGACCCTTACCTCTAACTGAGACAAACCTTATTTTTTTCTTTGCACTTATCCCCACCACCGATGGCTATCCTAGCTTCCAACAATGGTGTTAACAATGCCGACAACACCAACACCACCTTCCCAATTGTCCAATTTAATCCAGCGTCGCAACTTCCACTTAAACTTACTGGAAGCGTCAATTTTGCCACCTGGAAAGCCCAGGTTTCCATGCTCATGTATGGACATGATCTTCATGGTCATCTTGACGGCACCAAGCTCGCCCCTGATCAAACCACCGGCACTGCCAATACACCCAATCCAAATTACACCCTCTCGGTTCTCGCTTAAGACAAGTTGATCCGAGCATACAATGGCTTCTGTCGAACACACTATAGCATCTATGATTGCCACTGCTACCTCAGCTCATCGAGCGTGGCAATCTCTCCACACCACCTTTGCTAACAAGTCCCAATCCCGATTATTCAGCCTTCGTGACCAATTAGCCCGCCTTACCAAAGATACCCAATCAATCACTGACTATCTAGCCAAAGTCCGAGCCCTCGCTGATGAGTTAGCCTTAGCTGGAGCACCACTTGCCAATGATGAGCTGGTGGTTCAAATCCTTCGTGGTCTTGGGTCCGAATATCGTGAAATTTCAGCTGTGATTCGTGCTCGTGACACCACGATTTTATATGAAGACTTATATGACAAATTGGTTGATCATGAGGTTTTTCTTCTGCATGAGGAGTCGAAGAAACCAGTTACCCCGATTACCGCAACATATGCTCAAAGCAACAGGCCTCTTAACAACTCAAATCCTCGCCACAACCGCCGAAACAATCAAGCTGGTCGAGGATCTACTCGGGGTGATTCTCAGGGTGCTCCCTGGCGGACAGGTCGTTCCAACCCTGGACGAGGACACGCTGGTTCCCATGATCACGTCCACTGCCAATTATGTCAAAAGACAGGCCATGAAGCAAATGTTTGTCGCTCTCGTTCCCACAATCATTATGAGGCCAAAGCTTATCACGCTGCAATAGGCAACAACTCTTCCAATCCGTGGCTGCTAGACTCTGGTGCGTCACATCATATCACTTCCGACCCACGTGACCTGCCTGAATATGTTGGCTATGAAGGTATTACGATGGGTAATGGTAAGCAAATTCCCATCACTCATTCCGGTTGTACTCAACTAGATGCATCAAAGTCAACTTTTATACTTTCTAATACTCTTTGTGCTCCCCAAATTAAACGCAATCTCATATCCGTCTCTCAATCTTCTATAACTAGAGTCTTCAAGTTTCTCCACCTTCCTAGCATCTCTACTTTGTGCAGCCTTATCTCTTTTCTTCTTTCTGCAATCTCTAGCAAATTGCCCCTCCTTGTCATTGTAGTAGCACTTCTTACCTTTAGCCTTTTTCTTATTTTCTTCACCTTTTTTGGTGTGCTTATCCCTACCATTCCCTTTCCACCAATTTCCTTTCTTGCTATTCTTTTTCCGTGGCTTCTTGTCTTGTTTATTTTTTATGAACATCACTTCTAGTTCTTTCTTAAATGGATTGTTGTCCACGATTTCTTCCATTAGTGAATCCAGCACCCTCTTAACAGTGAGAGATTCTCCACTAGCATGCTTAATCACCTTCTTGAAAGCATTGAACTAAGATGGTAAAGCTTTTAGAATAACCATGGCTTGATGGTCTTAAGAGATTCTTTCACCTGTAGCTTTTAAATCTTGTACCAGCTTAAATAAATAATCCAAATTATCATCAAGAGATACAGTAGTATTCATTTTATAATTTGCAAGATTATGTAAAAGTGTCATCTTGTTAGGCAAACATCTTTTAGCTTATAGTTCATCAAGCTTTAACCATAATTTTTGTGCAGTATTGCAATTCTGCACTTTCCATATCACAACCGATGATAGGTAGAGCATTAACTTGCAATGTGCAAGCTTTTGCATCTTGATTCTCTTAACAGGATCTATTTCTACATCATACTGTTCTTCAATTGCATCATAACAGTCATAAGATTCAAGTAATGCTTGCATTTGAAGCTTCCAGATTGTAACGTCTTCTTTACTAGTAAAGACAACCATTTCTTTTCCCACCATTTTATAGAGTAGTTTAAAGATGACAAGAAAGAAACAATTCTTACAGATTTCTTGATGAACCTTGATTGCTTGAATAGCCAAAGAATTGGCCAGAAAGTTGTAGATAGGCTCTGATACCAATTCTGTTAAGATTTTCCTTTAGTTATGTTATCTTTTTATACAAGATACTGATGAAAAGAAATTTGCTTTTGCAGATTTGTGGAGTTTACAAAAGATTAAAAGATCACACAGTAATTTATTTGGTTCGATAGCTTAAAAGCTATCTACATCTAAGGGTCTCACGTACGCGATTCCACAAAGATCAACAGAAAAATAAAACAAGCTACAAGAGATAGAGTGTTTTAAAAACACTCGCAAGAGTTCCCTATGGACTCACTAGTACTCTTTGTAAGTACTCTGACAACTCTCTAACTTCTAATCTTCTTTTCGCAAGTCTCTCTCAAATTGTTGGGTAACAATTAAAAAATCTCTTAATTGTGACAGATGCTTCTATCTGATTTTATAGACTAAATGCAGCAATTGTGTCTTGCAATCCTTCACCGTAGAGGTATGTGTCATGTGCCTCTCACAGGCATGACTTATGCTCTTCTGTTCTGCGTTTTTGACTTAGTTTCTTTGGTACCTTCGGTTTTAGTCTTCTGTTGATGTAAGAGTCTACCGCACACATCCAACATATCCCTAAATACTCAAAAGTTAAAGCTAAACTATTTAAGATCAAATCTTTGATCCGTGTTAAAAGTCGACGGAGAATGGTGAATCGCTTCACAAGAATTTCCATCGTTAGGAGAAGCTATGAAAGTGAGGTTGAAATTAACGTCCAGCTTTATCTTGTCCTTGTCCTTTAGTGAATGAGTAGTTGAAATTAACGTCCAGCTTTATCTTGTCCTTGTCCTTCAGTGAATGAGTGGTTGAAAGAGAGGAACTTAACTTTCCCAGTGGCATTCAATCTCTACATTAGGCCTGTGAGTGTCCTCCAGGAACATGCGTATGCATATGCTTCTCTTTCTGTAAGGATTGAAACTCAGTCCCGTTTTCTTGATTGTCTGGATGACTAATTGCAATAGCCTTCTCTCCCTTGGAGTCAACTTGACTCTCCTAATGGCATTCAGTTTCTACCTTAGGCGGGCCTGTGACTGTCCTCCAGAAGCATGCATATGCCTATGCTTCTCCTTCTCTAAAGATTTAAACTCAGTCCCATTTTCTGCAGTGCTTACAACAACTTCAATTCTTCGTGAGATATATCTATTAGATGTTAGAGTGTCCCATTCAATATTAGATACATATTTCGCTTAAGAATAGACCCTAAAAATTGCGATTTTAAATCTTTCAAACTTGACTGCGAGGACAATCACAAATCTCGATGCTTTTACCTTTCTTCTTTTGCAAAATATTATGCATGCCAAATCAATTATACAAACTTCAACATTTGATTTGACAATTACAAAACGGTGCTTTACCTATTTTTTTCTGCAAAATATTGAATGCTAAAGTTTATGTAACTGATTTGGGGTACCTAATAAAGATGATAGGTAAAGCACTCTTTTGTGAGTGTCTTCGCAGTCAATCGCACTTGTTGTACGCACTGCAACTATGGTGTCCTACCAGTAGGAAGACTGCAAGAACAACTACGATTACTGCTAGGAGATACCTAGAACAATTCTTCATTGGGACGGTCTAAGAGAAAGGGCTTAAATTGCAAAAGCTTTGGAGAAGGACAAGCAAGCTTTTGCTTATCTATATCGGTGAGAACAGCCGGCCAAAGTCTAATTTTTAGTTAGATTGGAATTAGTCTAAATAACAATACTATTACAATAATTATTGAAATTAAAAATAAACCTGTATATTTCTGTATCTCCCTAATCTTTACATTTTAATGTTGTTATTGTACAATAATTATAAAAGTATAATTTTAGCTAGATTGGAATTAGTCTACATAAGAAGGGCCAGTAATTAACAATACTATTACAATTTATTACAATAATTATTGAAAGTAAAATAAACTTGTATATTTCTGTATCTCCCTACATTTTAGTGAGGTTTCTAGTAAAATGTTGTTATCGTTATTATTGTACAATAATTATAAAAGTATAATTACAATAAAAAATTTAAAATTTTTACAAGATGAATTTATTAATTATCTTAAAATAAAAGGTATGAGTAATAGGTTAATTAAACAATTTTATAAAATTTGATAGTTTTAATATTAAAATTATTAAATATAATTACTAACGCTCACATCAAAATATTTAATATTTATTTATTTCTATTTCTATTCTTAAAATGTAAAATACTTTAAATCTCTAATTTTATTTTAATATTTCATCGTAAATAGTAAAAATGAATATCGAGAAAGAATATTTAAGAGACAAGTAAAAGAAAAGACAAGAAATGGTAGGTATAATTTATTAGTATTGATATAATTTGAGTAGCAATTAAACAATTTCTTAATACAAGAAAAAGGGACTTAAATAATGTTTAAAAATCGGACCAAAAATCGAATCGATCAAAGAAAAGTTAAAGGTTTAATTGTTAGTAAACTATTATAGAATTGATATATAATAAATAAGAAGTAAAATTATAAGAATAAGTAGAATTATAAGAAAAAGTAAAAATATAGCATAAAATGCACTAATGTTGACTACTAATATATAATAAATTAATAATAAATATAATAATTTAAAATAAGATTGAATCTAATATAAAATTTAAAATAAAAATAAAAATAAAATTGCTTTATTATCATTTATTTAAAGAGCGTAAAAGTTGCAATATATTTGAGAAAATAGATTTTAACTTTTCTAATGTCCTAAAAATATTTTTATAATTTAAATATTATTTTTACGTATTCTTAAATTATTTTAAGCAAAATTGCTTATATATATTAATTAATAATTCTGTTTATTGAACAAATTCATAATAAAATAATAATTAGTTTTTAATAATAATAATTTAAAATTTTAAATTAAAGTATAAAGAGAAAAGTTGAGAATATAAATTTTGACAAATATAAATTTATTATTGAGATTAAATAAATTTAGTATTTTAAGAATAAAATAATTGTTCATTTCTAACAATAATAATTTTAAAACAGAAATTTTAATTAAAATATAAAGATACAAATATAAATATAAATTCTAAAAGTATATTTTATTAATTAGGTTGTGTGATAAAATTAAAAAGAAAAAGATTTCGTTACAAATTTCAAAAATTTCTGAAATATTAAATATATTCGGTGAAGTCTCACACTGCTATGCATTATTGATAAGAGATTTTAGAAATAAAGAATGACAAAGCACAACATAGTGGGCTCCACGTACTTAAATAAACTGCCAAATTCAGGACAATTTACTGGGTCCCATATATTCAAATAAATGACTCACGGCCCGTTTTCCTAAAACTAACCGGTTTTTTCAAAAAATAGGCCGGTTTTCTACTTAACCACCGGTAAAGTTTTTAGCACAAATCGAACCAAAACTCAGGCCGATCTGTATTTATTTCGGTTGAACTAATCGTTAATTGAACTTAAGTATGTTTATTATGAAAGATGTCAGTATATATCAATTAAAAGTTTTTAGATTAATTATTTTGTTATTATATGTTTTAAATATTTTAAAATGTTATTGGTATCATATACATGTCTAAATTAATAGAAATTGACTAAGAATTGCATAAAATCTATATAAGGTTATAACGAATTCATAATTTTGCCCTCAAGGGGTGTGACTCGATGGTTGAGAGCGGGGCTTGACTTTGGTTAGGTCCCAGGTTTGATTCCATGCTAACCCCTCTTGTAAGAGCCTGGGGCGGCCGGGATTTTACCTGTAGATGGTGAACTAGTTGAGCCCTCAATGTTGAGTCTTGCCTGCTTTGGCCACTTTGTGGTGGTGTCTTGGTTTAGGCCTCGAGAGAGGTGTGTCATTACCACGCATGGGATTTCCTCGAATCCAAAAAAAAAAAAAAGAATTCATAATTTTATGAAACTAATAGTTTAAGACTTAAGATAATGTGTTAATTTTATCTTAACCTATTTTGAGTAATTATATGATAAAATGTGTTAATTTTAACACCATTATATGATTATTTTGTAAGTTTTGGAAATACTTGTATTATAATAAATTTTGGCTGTAACACAGAGAATTGATTGTGAATATAAGTACATTTGTAAATATGTTAATATATACTTTAATTTTGTTTATTTATTTTATAAATTAAAGAATGAAAAAGCAAACACATGCAAAATGTAAGAATGGGAGAATTGTCTGTATAAAATTTTTTCGCAAGTTATTTCAATTTAAAAGAAGTGACAGAACCCGTTTGTAATTAATAAGTAAAAATCTGTTATGCGGTATGATTATGTTTAAACAAAATAAACTTATTAAACGATAAAACTTTTTAAACAACATAAACCTACTAAACCAAAAATTATGTTAAAAATAATTTAAAACAAAAAGCGCAAGATAAAATTAAAGAAACATTTACCAAGTTAAAACCAGAAGGAATCTACCATAATTAATTATGTCTTGTGTGTCTTCTCCTCGCATCAGAAAGGAGTGAAACGAGTACAACCAGAAATGAGAGAACCTGTTGCAAAGGTCACATACGCCATAAAGAAGAGATAACTCGCTGCAAACACCAAAAATGTCATGGAGACCAATGCGAAATCAGGGATAAGGAGTGACAAAAATCAGAGTTTTAATAGAGAAATCTTACCTAAATCTATTAATCATAAAACCTTACATTACCAGAAAATCGTCAAATAGCGACGGAAATATACCGACGGACCATATAGCGTCTGATAATGGCGACGGAACACACTAATCCGTCGGTTAAAGGAAGAGGATTTCGGACGGTCAAGAAATCCGTTGCGAAAGTGGGAGGGAAAATTTTGCGGGGACTTCTAGCGACGGAACTATGCCGATGGAAACCGTTCCGTCTGTAAATAGGGACGGAATTATAATTTCGGTCGGCAAACTTGTCGGGTACAAATGTTTCACCGACGGAACAAAGCCGTCGCTATATTGGAAAACGTCATTGGGAAACTAGGTTAGAATGCTTAATTCTGCGACGGGTTATTTTAATTATACCGACGGATTATTCCGTCGGCAAAATTAAATTAAATCCACTGCGGCCGCTGTTACAAAGGTATTCCGGGAGACTCGAACTTTCACCCGAAGTTGCTCGCTTACACCCTTTGCACGGCAGTCTCACTTAGATCCGTTAAAGTAAGACTCAGCCTTTCCCAACCCTCGAAGTGTTTACCTCGCACACACTCGAAGAAACAACGCGGAAGCAATAAAGAAATATAGGCAACAAAAGAACACACAGAGATACGGTCAAAAGACCAACTTTATATTACTTTCCCTCAAAGAATACAAAGAATGTTCTCTTTGATTTCCCACCCCTTGGAATCTCTGAATGAGAAGAGCAAAGCCCGAATGAGCTATTTATAGGCACTCAAGCTTGGAGTCACAGATTCCTACTAAATCTGTACTATCCAAGATCACGTCTATCCTATCAGATAAGATAACATAAACCAATTGAATGACACCCCCATCCAAATAGAATTCTAACTGATAAGATAAGATCTAACAAGATAACATAAGATAGAGTTTACATTTATCTAGAACACTAACATCCTTATCCGCAAAGATCTCCACTATCTTCAGATGTTGAGTTTCACTGCGACTCTAATTCATAGTCATCGCCACATCATCCAAGATCTCCCCGCGATCTTTATCCGCTGATGATGCAATGTGATCTCGCCGAAGCCCACTAGCACACTGGTCTGATCCAATGTTCCCATAACAAGTCCGCTAGTCATGGTCCATCCATTCGAGCATGGGCTAAGTCAATCTCCACAAGGTCCGATACTCTACCAAAATTCGCACTAAGTCCGATCCCACTCGCCCATATTTACCTTAGTGTTTTCAACACAGTCTATCCGCACATAGGTCCATCAATGCACTTCTATGGATAAGTCCATCTTCCATGTCGGCCTTACTCATGGTGCAGTCTCATCGCTCCATGACTAAGTCACAAGTCACAATCCGAGTTAGTATACAAAACCTCGCCCATTTACATACCTTCGAGTTGCCTCGCCGAAGTTAAGTGTTTAGGCGTCTCATCGCGCTCACATGCTTTCGTGCATCCTCGCGGGTCTCATACACCTTTGCGCCAACTCGCAAGACTTTGCCTTATTCCTCGTCAACACGCCTTCCTCGTGCCAACTTACGTGCCAAGTATTAGCCAAGGCCTGCTAACACTCGCACGATCCCACATTCTGAACTTAGGAGTCTAACAAACCACCCCCACTAGAAGAATTCGACGCCCTCGTCGAAATAATTTGTGGGCACTCCTCCACGAGCGGTTCCCTCGAAGACTCCTTAGTTAGCGGTTGAAGACGGTAGCAAGTCTTCATATCAATTGGTATTTCACCCACATACCATTTTCCCAAACCATCGGGGTCATCTTTGCTTCCATTTGGACTCGCCTCCTCAAGGCTCATCGCGCCCGCCAAAGACATGTTGAGAAAAGCACGGTCCGCTGAGTTTTCCCTGTCACCTTGATCCTTCGCAATCTTGGCAACTATATGCTCCTTACCCGCCTTCTGACTCGGGTTTCCTCGAGCATAGTTAGGCTCTTTTTCAACGATCATAGCCTACATATGTGCTATTGATGTCGTAGTCTCCTTCGTCCCAACAATGAATCTACAACAATTAACAAAGAAAGATTTTTCACCATGCATAAACATCATACCTCCCAAACTAGGATACAGCACCGTCTTTGCTGCCTTAAGGAAATCTATCCCCAATATCAACTCGAAATCCTCAAGTGGTATGACCATGCAGTTCATCCTGACACTCCAACTTCATATATTTACTGGAACGTTGTAAGCAGCTCCCATCACCGCTTGTGCCTTACCTGCCAGGGTCTTTACCTTCGTCGGGGTCTTGGACACTTTAAGCCCCAACTTGCGCACCATCCTTTCCGCAACCAAGGAATGTGACGCACCCGTATCCACCATTGCGGTCACCTCTATCCAATTAACCTGTATCTTCACATACATCAGTTCATCATAAGGATTAGGTTCTTTACTAACTGCATTCAATAACGCAATCGGATTAGCGTCGCTTCCTCCGAAGATTCACTCGCTTCTTCAGCTATCAGGGCATTTAGCTTCTCTTTCCTCGGACAATCTCTCGCATAATGTGATTCACCGCACAGAAAACAAGCAACCTTGCCCTTTCTGGAGGACGTCTCCCTACTTTCGGACCCACCACTTTGCTTGCCTTTCCACCTGAAGTCTCCCTTCCTGGATTCCTTCTTCTTGTTCCCCTCGGCATTCTCCTGTTGAGCATGGCCTTTACCTTTAGTAGAATTAGAGGAGTTTACCTTAGTTTCTTTCATTGCTCGAAAATCTACCAAGGCATCAGCGGCCGCGATTGCACCAACCACGTCCTTCACATTTTGCCTCCGCAACTCCATTTGTGCCCACGGTTGTAACCCAGACAAAAAGTTAAAAAGCTTGTCCTCATCTGACATATTTTCAATATCAAGTAAGAGAGAACTAAAAGATTTCACATAATCCCTTACCGATCCATCCTGCGTTAGCTTCTTCAAGGCATCCCTCGCTAGCCAAGAAGTATTCATAGGAAGAAATTGATCATTCAACTCCTTCTTCATGAGCTCCCATGTATCTACAGGAGTTCTACCCGCGCTGATCTCCGCAGAGGTCCTCGTCCTCCACCAGAGCTTGGCATCCCCATCCAAGTACATGGCCGTTACACTGACCTTATCAGTGTCTGATACCCTAGCAGCTGCAAAGTACTGCTCCATATCCCACAAGAAGTTCTCCAACACCTTGGCATCTTGCACGCCTTCGAACACCCTCGGTTCACGTACTTTCAAAGAAGAAAGTTGCGGTATTGATCCCTCACCTCGCTCGAGATCTCGCGTTGCAACGGCATGCCTCAGTATAGTAATCTCAAACTGAGCATCCTCCAATGCCTTCAACGCCTCACCCATCTGTTGCTGCAACTGTTGGACCCTCGCCTCCAACATCTCGAAACGAGTACTGTGAGAAGTTACCTATTCCTCCCCCTGAGGAACAGGTCCAAGGAGTGTCTCCACCCTAGACACCCGCTCTGTCCAGTTGCCCACTACCATTCCGAACTATGGCTCTGATACCAGTTGTTAAAAAGGTATTCCGGGAGACTCGAACTTTCACCCGAAGTTGCTCGCTCACACCATTTGCACGGCAGTCTCACTTAGATCCGTTAAAGTAAGACTCAGCCTTTCCCCAACCGTCGAAGTGTTTACCTCGCACACACTTGAAGAAACAACGCGGAAGCAATAAAGAAATATAGGCAACAAAAGAACACACAGAGATACGGTTAAAAGACCAACTTTATATTACTTTCCCTCAAAGAATACAAAGAATGCTCTCTCTGATTTCCCACCCCTTGGAATCTCTGAATGAGAAGAGCAAAGCCCGAATGAGCTATTTATAGGCACCCAAGCTTGGAGTCACAGATTCCCACTAAATCTGTACTATCCAAGATCACGTCTATCCTATCAGATAAGATAACATAAACCAATTGGATGACACCCCCATCCAAATGGGATTCTAACTGATAAGATAAGATCTAACAAGATAACATAAGATAGAGTTTACATTTATCTAGAACACTAACATCCTTATCCGCAAAGATCTCCACTATCTTCAGATGTTGAGTTTCACTGCAACTCTAATTCATAGTCATCGCCACATCATCCAAGATCTCCCCGCGATCTCTATCCGTTGATGATGAAATGTGATCTCGCCGAAGCCCACTAGCACACTGGTCTGATCCAATGTTCCCACAACAAGTCCGCTAGTCCTGGTCCATCCATTCGAGCATGGGCTAAGTCAATCTCCACAGGATCCGATGCTCTACCAAAATTCGCACCAAGTCCAATCCCACTCGCCCATATTTACCTTAGTGTTTTCAACACAGTCTATCCGCACATAGGTCCATCAATGCACTTCTATGGATAAGTCCATCTTCCATGTCGGCCTTACTCATGGTGCAGTCTCATCGCTCCATGACTAAGTCACAAGTCACAATCCGAGTTAGTATACAAAACCTTGCCCATTTACAAACCTTCGAGCTGCCTCGCCGAAGTTAAGTGTTTAGGCGTCTCATCGCGCTCACATGCTTTCGTGCATCCTCGCGGGTCTCATACACCTTTGCGCCAACTCGCAAGACTTTGCCTTATTCCTCGTCAACACGCCTTCCTCGTGCTAACTTACGTGCCAAGTATTAGCCAAGGCCTGCTAACACTCGCACGATCCCACAATCTGAACTTAGGGGTCTAACAGCCGCCCTCCCTCTCTTCTCTCCCCGACGCTGCTTATCTCTCCTCTTTCTCTCCTCTCCTCCGGCGAGCTTGTCTTCAACCCACGTCCGACTAGCTGTTGCTACTCCGACGACGAGAACGTGCATCTTCTCCGGCGACATCGACGGGCGTCTCTCCTCTGGTGGATCCGAAGGTAAGAAAGTCGTGGGTTGGGTTGATTTGGATGTGTTTCTGGAGTGATTTTTGGCATTTTGTTTGGGAACTGACGTTTGATTGATCTTGTGTGAAAGTTTTGGATGTTTATGTTGGCTAGAATATAAGGATTTGTGTGTAGATAGGGTTGAGTTGGTTTTGCCCGTAAGGTGTTTGATGAAATGCATGAAGGATGAATAAGCTTAATGCCCGCAAGGTTTTTTAATTTGTTGCTTATAATGAAATATATTTATAATTATTTAAAAATTAATAATTTTATACATCATTGAAAATTATTTGGATTAATTACTTATAAATATAAAATATGTTGATAAAATTATTTATAATATAGATCATATAATAACTAAATATGAGTAAAAGTTTCTCATTATTGTTCCTAATATTTGATAACAAATACTAGGATGATTTTTAACTTAATTAATCTCATTCTTAATGATTATATACTAAATAGGCATAATCAATAATTTCATTCATATTCTAATTCTTATTTTTAATTTCTATTCCTTTTTATTATGATTCTTTAATTATTATTTACCAAAAGGAGTCCTGAAGAATAAAGTTTTGCCTATTTATGAATGAGAATCATAATATTGATTTGTAGGAATTGATTAAATAGGAATGGTAATATTGGATAATATTTTAAAACTGGACATAAATTAAATCGATAAGATAAGAGATTTAAAGATCTAAATATTTAACAGTATTGGATCATTATATAATAAGAATTGAACAAACACTACAAGGAAATCGTTAAATAACGACGGAAATATTTTAAAAACAGTATTATTATTCAATTCTATGGTTTCAATTCCTGTATGAGTTCAATTCATTGCCTCTTTGTAAGTTGAATTCACGCTGAAATTGCGTGAATTCAATTACAAACCATCCCACAAGTGCTCGCTGCTCACGCACTTGTTGGATGGTTTTAGATAAAATAAAAATTTATTTATTAATAACAATTTATTAATAAATATTTATTAATAGATAAAATAATTTTTAAGTTTTAGATAAAAGTTTATTTTATTTAATTAATAATTTATTAATAAATATTATATAAGAGATTATAATAAATTAAATAAATTAAAATAATTTATTTTAAGTTTATATAATATACATTATTAGTGATTCATTAACAAAATATATATTATTAAATTATCTTCAAATTATATAAATTTAAATTATTGTTATGAAATTAATTTTATTAAAATAATATAATGAAATATTAAGTTTTAGATAAAAGTTAACTTTTAAAATGTTTTATTTTATTTAATTAATAATCTATTAATTAATATTATATAAGAGATTAAAATAATTAAATTAATTTATTTTGACATTTTATATACAAGTTTATATTATTATTATCATACCAAAGGATGATAATAATAATAATAATAATGTCCAATGTATAATAATAATAATAATAATAATAATAATAATAATAATAATAATAATAATAATAATAATAATAATAATAATAATAATAATAATAATAATAATAATAATAATAATAATAATAATAATAATAATAATAATAATAATAACCATATATAATTTCAAAATAATAATAATAAAACTATATTATGTAAAAATGAAAAAGAATCGGACGTCAGCTCATGAGGGTGAGGCGAGAGCTTGACCGAAAATAAAGAAATATGTCCAACTTCTTTTAGTGTATTATTTTCCATCAAAAGCAATTAATCTCTTTACAATTCAGATTACACTTAAGAGTAACTAATAATTTAATTATATAGCCCTCTAAAACTTTTGCCAATTATTGTTTTTATTATATTCTAAGAAATCATCCCACAAGTATGTTGACATACTTTGATCTAATTCAAGAAATAATATGTCAAGAGCCAGCTTTATTCTATCTATCTGTAGGTTTTAAAGAAATATTCAAAATAAAGAATATATTATGATAACCAATTATGTCTTTAGTCATCGAGTAGAGCAAAATCACTACTACTTATTTTATAATTGCCTTATTCCTCCTTCATTTGAATCAATCGTATGAAGTTTTGTGACAAATACTAGGACCCCTCAATATGATAAGACACAATTTGATTTTGTTGGTTGTAGGAACTCTATTCTCCCCAGTATTTATACTTTCGAGGAAAGTGAATAGAAGCCTACGCAGGTATTGAAATGACAACTATACTTTAACTTCAATTGTGGTAACTTTAAGCATAATTGGAAATAAAATTTGACGTAATAAGAAAATTGTGTATGGTTGTGAATTGATTTGAGTTTAATGTTTAATTCTTAATACGTAACATGAGTTGTTTACAATGCAATGTACGGACATGTAGTTTAGAGATCAGTTGTGAGTTGACTTTACTTGTCGAATATAGAAGTGTATTTTCACATGCAGGGGGCTCTCTTATGTGTAAGAGGGGGATGATAATGTGATAGGGAAATGTCAAATTTTCAGCAGATCCCGTATAACAATTAATGATACCGACCTACCTTGTTATATGTGGCATACATGAATGATAATTGACAATGGATTGACGGGTTGAATTAACAAGATCCCAAATATGAGCTTGGGATGAGCTTGGATGTATAGACGATTAACCGATGGCTTCATTAATCCTGAATTCGATGCATGGAGTTGATGCTTTTATTCATTATGCATGCTCTCAACCTGCATATATGGATGGACAAAAGATCAGATGTCCATGTAGCAAGTGCAAGCACAAATGTTTCCTCACTCTTGATGAAGTTAAGTTGCATTTGCTGAGAAAAGGATTTGTGCCCAATTATTTTGAGTGGACACGACATGGCGAACCGTTAATTTGTAGCAGCTCAAGGGGGAATGAACCACAAATGTCTGACAACGTAAATGAGTATGAAGGGGAGGTTGGGACGTGCGGGAATTTTGTTCATGGAACTGAAAACTCGTACAGGCAAATGGTCTTTGATGGGGTCGGTTGTACATTTGGGACAAATAGGGTAAATGTTGAAGAAGAACCAAATGCAGAAGCACGAAATTTTTTTCACTTGCTCCAGTCTGCTGACCGAGAATTGTGGCCCGGTTTCCAGAAAATGACGCAATTGTCTTCAATTGCGCGAATTTTGAACGTAAAGAGTGAAGGACATATATCGGATCGTAGTTTTGATAACATTCTGGAGTGGTATACTGAATCACTACCACCGATCATTCAATGGTCGGCGCTTTTACAATGAAGAAACTGATTCGGGGTCTTGGTTTGCCAGTGGTAAAAATTGATTGCTGTCGGTTGGGGTGTATGTTGTACTGGAGAGATGATGTGAACTTAGATGAGTGCAAATTTTGTGGTCAATCGAGGTTTAAGCCAAGAAAGCGTGCAATGAAACAGAAATTAGTTCCATGGAAGCGGATGTATTATTTCCCGCTAACTCCGAGACTGCAGAGACTTTATGCATCTGATGTGACTGCATGTCACATGAGATGGCATGCTGAACACGATCAGGAAGATGGAGTTATGCGTCATCCATCAGATGCACTGGCATGGAAACATTTCAATGACACCCATGTTCACTTTGCAGTTGAAAGTCAGAATGTGCAGTTGGGATTGTCGACCGATGGATTCCAACCTTTCGGTCAATCCGGGCAGCAATATTCATCTTGGCCGGTGATAATTACTCCTTATAATTTGCCTCCGTGGATGTGTATGAAAGAGGCTTACATGTTCCTTACAGTTATTTTCCCAGGATCAACAAATCCCAAGCAGAAAATAGACTTACAACCGCTAATATTGGAATTGCAGCATCTTTGGGAAACTGGTGTGCAAACATATGATGTGTCTCTGAAACAGAATTTTGTTATGAGAGCAGCTTTAATGTAGACGATTAGTGACTTCCCGGCTTTGGCCATGTTATCTGGTTGGAGTACAGCTGGGAAGTTGGCGTGCCCTCATTGCGGCAATGATTCAGATGCGTTTTATCTTCCAATTGGTGGCAAAATTCGTTCGTTTGACAATCACAGAAAATTCCTTCCTCCGGATCATCCGTTTAGGCGCAACAAATATAAGTTCATTAAAAATAGGATTGTGAAACAATCACCTCTACCTCTAAAATGTGGTGTTAAGATTTTGCAAGAGATTGAGGCATTGGGCTTGCTTAAAGTAACTGAATTTGACGCCGATGAAGTAAATAGAAGCATCAGTCAAAACTTTGGTTGGTGAAAACGAAGCATATTTTGGGATTTACCATATTGGAAAACAAATCTGGTACGACATAATCTGTACGTGATGCATATTGAGAAAAACATGTTTGACAACTTGTTCAATACCATTATGAACATTGAAGGGAGGACAAAAGACAATGCCAAATTCAGAGCTTATTTGCAACTGCTCTGTAGAAGACATGAGTTACATAAAGATGTTCGTATCGGTAAATATCCGAAAGCATGTTACACTTTGGGCAAGCAACAAAAGGAGCATTTGTGTGAATGGTTGAAAGGACTAAAGTTTCCTGATGGTTATGTTTCAAACCTGTCTAGGTGTGTAGATATGAGGAAGTGTAAATTATTTGGGATGAAAAGTCATGATTGTCATGTTTTTATGCAAAGGCTAATTCCAATTGCCTTTCGCGAGTTGCTACCTTCTAAAGTATGGGAACCATTAACGGAGTTGAGCTTGTTTTTCAAAAGCTTAACATCATCTGAAATCAATTTTCATGAATTGCAAAAACTAGAGAATGAAATTCCAGTTATTTTGTGCAAATTAGAAGGAATTTTTCCTCCTAGCTTATTTGATCAGATAGAGCATCTACCGTGCATTTACCACACGAAGCAAAATTAGCGGTCCAGTCCAATATCGATGGATGTATCCATTTGAGAGGTAACTCCATCTTATCATATCCTTACCCATTTGTACATCTTTGTGTCAACCTAACATTGTAATAACCATTGCTTTATTATAGGTATTTACATCATTTGAAAAAAATGTGAAAAACAAAGCTAGAGTTGAGGGCTCCATATGTAATGCTTATTTAGTTGAGGAAGTTAGTACGTTTTGTGGACATTATTTTGAGCCTCATGTGCGTACAAAAGCGAGACAAGTTCCTCGTAACGATGATGGGGGAGGGACAAGTGGTGCGGATGGGAACTTGTCAATTTTTACATATCCAGGACGAACCTCTGGACGTGCAACAAGAAGAATGCTAACAGACGAGGAAATTGATGCTGCACATGGGTACATTTTATTGAACTGTCAGGAGGTTCTCCCATTCATACAGTGAGTTGCACAATTGATATGCTCAATTGCAGGTATTAGTGTGTTGAACATTACTGATTGGTGTCATGTCATATGCAGCGTATACGAGGCATTGTTGCACGAGATAATGCCTGGTATCACACAGAATGACATGAATAACGAAGTTGGACAACATTTTCCTCGATGGTTCGTGCGATATGTAAGTTCTCACTTTAAACTATTCCTATTGTTACAAATAGATGTTGAAATGTTCCGATGACATTGTACTCTTTCCTTTGCTACTTCCTGTTACATAGGCGACCAAAAATCCAATACAGAACAAGTTCATTTATGATCTTGCGAAGGGACCTCTTCGAACTGTTTACTCGTATCCGGTTTATTTTGTGAATGGATATAAATACCATACAGAGTCGCATGGACATAGCATGGCAAGTATGAACAGTGGTGTTTCGATACAGGGAGAATTTGTGGACTATTATGGGAAAATAATTGAAATACTTGAAGTTGAGTACCCTGCGTTGCCAATTAAGCGATGTGTGATATTTAAATGTGAGTGGTATGACCCGACACCAAACGTTGGAACAAAAGTGCATAGCCGATACAATGTGGTTGAAATCAACGTCCGCAGACGATTGAGACAATTTGAACCTTTCATCTTGGCTATGCAAGCAAGACAGGTCTGTTATGTCCCTTTTCTAAGCTTACGACGTGATAAACAGGATTGGTTGGTGGTGTGCAAAGTTAAACCAAGGGGAGTGTTTGAATCCCATAGAAACGAAGAGCAGAGAACTGACAGTGAAGCGTTTCAAGAAGATGTGGCTTCTATCAATGAAACAGCAATGTGTGACGAGACGAAACCTTTGCACGATCCTTCTAACGCTTATGTTGATATTTCAGATGCAGAGTCTGACGAGGGTAACAATGGGTCTGAACAAGAGGAAACGTTTGATTCTTATTCTTCCGACGAGGAAGATGATTGTAATTTACATTTAAGTTCTTATAGCAATTGATTTATGTTTGTAATAGTCTATTTTCTGGGGTAAAAACAATATTGTTTTTAATCATTGCAATTCAGATTCAAGGGATGTCGATGTGGCGAATGGTTCCCGATGGTAATAATTCTTACCATTGGGAGGAATGTGACAAATTTGTCCTGTCCCAGGGAATCACCAATGCAGGGAACAATGTTGCGAAAAACACTCAGATTCGTTTGCCATCCATGACTGATCTTCTACTTGAAGGTGTTTCGTATGATTATTACATCTCTATTTAAATTTTGTACATTTCATTTCCTTAGTTGAAGTGCCCATGACATAATAGTCATTTGATGGTTTGCACTTCATGTTGCTCTAAGCTTCCTGTATTCTCAACGAAGAAATGAGTGCCAGAGCTGGCCAGAGCCATGACACAGGGGGATATGAACGATATGGACAATTAGTTATTGTGAAAGATTCGTCAATTGCTCATACTGGGTCTGGAAAATCACGTATGTTACCATATCCAGTTTCGCTTTGTGTGATGGTGGTCTAATCGCACGGAATCAAATGTGAATATATGTTCTTCCCTGTTTTAGGTGTAACTGTTCCCCCTTGTGGTAGTTCATCTGGACAACTCGTCTTCCACACCAAGAGCGGCGACACATTTACAATTTTCACATCAAGTATAGCTATAGCCAAAACGTTATTGAGAGAAGGTGTCCAAAGCCCTTCACCTGGTGGGGGAAGTCTGACGGTTTCCCGAGCTTCATTTGAACGTGCCAGGACGCTTCTCGGAAATCCAGATATCAAGGGCTCATTTACTTTTACCGACTCTCATGTCACATGGAATCCGACGGAATAATTTCCTCATGCATTACATAGTTCGACAAAGCTTAAAAGATGTTTGTTGTTGTATCTGTTTGAATTTGGTAAACACAGTCATAACTTGATAATTGTTGACGTTGATTTGTTGTTGTTAACTTAAGTGCAAATTTTCAATGTCATTGGCTTATATGTTAATAACTTGTGTAATCAATTGCTCTTAAGATTGTTATATTTGTACAGAATTCGATAAATATTGTATTTCATTCATTAATATGGGACCTAAGCGACCACGTGAGGTTATGCGGCCAAGGATTAGAGGGATGTTCGGCGGGCAGCCATGTGAAGGTGGATCGTCACAGTCTGCGACTCGCACTGACTCACCTGCTCCTACACATCCTCCCGTTCCAGATGTGCCCTCACCTGCTGCTACTAATGCCACACCATCCCCTACGCCAACTCATATATCATCCAATTCCACAATAGGGGATGGAGGACATGCCCGCCAGCCTGGATCTGTAGGAGATGATGGGCGAAAGTATATCACTGTCATCAATGACCAGTAAGTATGGCTATAGGATTAAGCACTGTTTCTAGTGGATTAAGCCTTAGGCTATTCGGTCCATTTGTACACTACAATAACTTCATGTTTTAGGTTCGTACCATCTGGAATGGTGTCAAGGCATATGACCTCCACTTTTAAGGAAAGGATTGAACCCGATGGATATACGTGGAAGAATATCACTGCAGCTACAAAACAATTGTACTTTCATGAGTTCGAGGTACAATAATTATTTCTGGTTTTTATTTTATATATATATATATATATATATATATATATATATATATATATTGTGTCAGAATATATATATATATAGTTTTACATTAACTAACATAATTTTTTTCTGTTATCAGAAAGCATTTTTCTAGGACGCTACGTTGGACGGGAGCATATACAAATTATGGGAGAGGCGGGCTCGTACACGTTATCGCGACTTCATTAACGCGATAAACAAGGCTGGTGCACGACCCTGCTTTATTTTGGAGGATATTTGGAGTCGTTGGCTGGCGTATTGGGCATCACTGCAGAATGTCCATCTCGGACGTAACTTCGCCAACAAAGTGTGGAGGCCCAGGTCTACAGAGTCTTCCCGTACATACGGGAGGCTCAATAACTCACCAAGAGCATGCAGACAGACTTGTAAGTACCTACACTTTACACTATTTTTGTCGATAGTTAGCTTCGTTGTATTATGGATAATGATAATGGTCTAAATGTGTGGTGCCACTTATGGCTATGTTGATTATTTTCTTTGTCTAGCAGGAGGCGAATATCATACAACTTTCCGAACCTCTGCCGACGTTTAAACGATTTCTAGTTCACATCTGACATTTTAGTCTTTCTCATGTAGGAGAAATCATTGGGCACCAAGCCTACCCCCTTCAGTTATTTGTGCACACTCACACGAAGAAGCATGACGGTTTAACCTTCATCAACAACCGCTGTCGAGAGCTCAATGTATGTCCAATTATTGCATTTTATACATTTCTAAATACTGATCCCTTCCTTCTTCTTAATGTTAACTTCACATACCTTATTGGACCAATTACAACAAACCCTTGAGCTACAGTCGTAGGAGGAACAGCCTGTAGACGTGTCTCAGACGTATTTTGAGGCCGTCGGTGGTAGGGATCGTCGTGGCAAGATTTTTGGTCTAGGTTCGTTTGGGAACTCATGTTATTCCCAATCTTTCATGTCTAGTACAGCAGCGTCCACAAGGCCATCGAACAACAATGAAGTCATCGAGCTTCGGGTCATAGTACAAACATTAATGGACAAGATAACTCATTTGGAAGAGGGGCAGACGGAGCGGGAGGAACAACGGATGAGGGAGCAGGAGCAGCGAATCAAGGAGCAGATGGAGCAACGAATCAGGGAGCAGATGGAGCTTTCCCTTAGGGAGCAGATGGAGCTACAGATGAGAGAGCAGATGGCGAAGATGAGAGAAGAGATTATCCAGATAGCTCAGTTGCGACCACCGTTCGAACAGTCGAAGGGAAATTCTACAGAGGACCACCCATGATCACCACAACAATAGATAGTCGAACTCATTATTTTAAGGTACAAACATAACAATTAATGGATCCTTTGTTGTGTTTATATCCAATTGTATAACAATTGACATTATTTATACATTTTATGTACTGGTTGATGTGTGGATGTCCAATTATGTACATTGGATTGTATAACAATTGACATTATTTAATCCTTTGATGTACTGATCTTTGTGTGGATGTCCAATAATGTACAACCTATTGTTTTATGCCAATTTAATAACACCGACAGAATAAGAATTCCGTCGGTATATTTAATAACCTTCACCGACGAAAAACACAATTCCGTCGGTAAATTGTCGACGGATTTTATTTCCGTCGTTAAGGTTATTACTTACTTCCGACACGTTGCAACGGTGGTTCCGTCCCTAATTTATACCGACGGACATATTCTGTCGGTGATATATGAATTCCACCGACGAAATTTTTAATTAATGTCCGTCGCAAAATAACAACAACGGATAATTTTCCGTCGGTTTCCGTTGACAATACACCGACGGTCTTGTTTCGTGGGGAAGTAATAACGACAGCCATGTTTACGACGATTTCTTCTGTCGTCGTGTTTCGTCGGCAATTATTTTTTACGACAGAATTGTTCGTTTCTCCGACGGAAAATTCCGTCGGAGAACGTGACTTTTCTTGTAGTGTTAAATAATTAAACAAAGTAATAATTTATATATATATATAATATAATATTATTTAAACTTAAAACACTGTATATCTAAACTAATTTATCAAAATTACTTATGGTCTAACATATATTATTTTTAAATAAAAGAGTAGAATTTTATTATTAATTTCATATCATATTTATTTTGTCATTATTTTCATCGAAAATTAAAAATTTAAAATTTAAAATAATTAGAGGTTTTTCAAAATTTTAAAGAGTAAATAATTTTAAAAATTCTTAAATTATAAGAAATATACATCTTTTTTCCTAATTTTAAGTTTTTAAAAATAAAATAGTTAAAATGAAAGTTTAGCATATTTAACTCAATAAATGATTACTATTTTTTAAAAATTTAAATTAATGACACTTTCTTGTTGAAGAAAACTTCTTTTTCATTGTATTGACAAATTAGTAAAATAAAAAGTTTAAAACTTAAAAAGGAAAAATGATTATAATAATTTTTTTTATTAAACTTGGATTAATATAACAGCAACCGTTAAGTAAAGACAAAGAGAGGAGAGGACGTGAGGGAGTTAGTGGAGCAGCGCATACAACCTGGAGCGAATTGCCGTAGAGTTCTTAGGAGCTCTTTCCTTCATTTCACCTTCTACCAATTTCACATTCCCTGTTCAACATCGTAGAAAAGAAAATCTCTTGCATTCTCTATCTTAGGAATTGCTTGCCCGTGTTCTTATTTGATTTATGCTCTGTTTTTGTCCCTTGATGGCTGCTGTATGTTCATTGATATAAACCCAGATTCATGATTTACGTGCGAAGCGTCAGAAGCTTGAGAAAGGCCGAATCTTTTGTCCCGTTAATGCTTCTGTGGGTTTTCTTGCGTAAGCTAGCAAGACCCAGATTGGAATTTTGTCCGTAGAGTTTCTGAAACTTGAGAAAGGCAATCATTTTTTTTACCCCTGTCGAGCGTTACTTAGGTTCATTTTAAGAGATCAGCAAGCAGGTTCTTCTTTTACGCCGACGGGGCCCGTCTGGCACTTGAGAGCACAATAATTGTAAGCGTTTGTATGTAAATCCCCAAAAAATCCACAGAATCGCGCTTCTATGTTTTTCTTGTTGCATGTTGGTGTTGTGGTACTCTAATTCTCATTTAAGTGTGTTGATTAAGCTTAGCAGGAATTTTAATGTTACTTCTTTTTGCTGATGGCTGGTTACTTGCTTTATCTCTTTGTGTTCCAGTTCCACTTTATCGTCTGATTTTCTGTGTTTTCTTGCTTTAGTTTCCATCATCTGTTCTCTGCTTTCACTTTCTACATTTTGTCTTAATTTCTACATAAGACGACCACTAGTGCGATGTTGTTTTTTGTATTATTTTGAAGCACTAATATCACGCAGAACGAACCTCACAAAAACAAGCAGGAGATGTGAGTGTAGGTTTCTCCAACTTTAAGTCTTTTTTATTAATATAATACCACGCTTGTGCTCACGAGGTAAAGTCGAAAAAGGGGAAATATTTGGTAAAAAGACATAAAAAGAGAACATAAAATGGTTAATTAGTTTAAATTCTGTTGCTTTTGTTTGTACCTACATCAAAGCTCAAAGGGGCCAGGAGTGCAGAACATGTTCAAGATCCAAACCTTTTTATTGATTCCTGATCCAGTAAAATTGTTTTGGATCTATTTTCTTGAAGAAGTCAAAATGATTTCAAGTACTGCTGCTGGAAGTAGTAGCCTCAACTCTAGGTTGAACATCTACAGTGCGCAAAGTTGGAGACAAACTGCTTGGATTTCCAATGTGATGCTTAGTGGACCTTGCATAAAGAATTTACATGGTATTTGATGAAGACATCGCTTTCCTACTTATTTGTGGATGGAACTCGATTGAGTTTGTGATGTAATTGCCATTATAATGTCTTTGCACAAACTTTTCGGGCTTCACTTAACATGATCTTCAGGTTACATGGGGAAAATGTATTGCAGAACCAAAGATGTAATCTTTTGCGGTATGCCCGTAGCGAGAATCCAAAATCCTATAGAGGGAAAGCAGTTAGTGTGTCCTCTTGCTTGGAAAACCAGTCCATCAAATACTTTGATTTTTGTGTCATTGGAAGTGGAGTCGAAGTTGCAAAACATGGAACTGTTGCAGTGATCACTAAAGCTGAGCCACATGAGAGCAATACAAACTGAGTCTGGATCGTCTGTCTAATACAACTCTATCTTATTCTGTCTAGTGACAAAACGGCATCGGTTTTATCAAAAAATTGAACAGCTTCTTGGCAGATATATGGAGAATAAGACATTGTACTGCACTAATTAAGACAGCCGAAGCTTTATATACGGAGAATTTCCTTTGTACTGCACTAATTAAGACAGACGTGGACTTGTGGCTTTGGCTTTTTCTTATTATTATTATTACTTATGAATTACGTTTATTTCCGTTATTGTAAATACTGTGTCTTATTTTTTTAAAAATAGTTATTATTTTTAAATTTATTGCAGAGTTATTATTACATTTATTGTCATTATCATTAAATTCCTTTTAATAAATTTAGTAATCTTTTGTTATCTTTATTATTTTAATTATTATTAGTATTAGTATTATTATGATAATTACAATATTCGTTATGATTATTAAATTTATTTATTTATTTATTTATTTATTATTATTATTATTTATATTCTTATTCTATGCTTATTATTATTATTATTATTGTGATTATTGTGATTATTATTATTTCTATTCTTATTATTATTATTATTATTATTATTATTATTATTATTATTATTATTATTATTATTATTATTATTATTATTATTAATCTTATTATTATTAGTATTAGTATTAGTATTAGTATTATTATTGTTGTTAATATTATGATTATTTCTATTATTATAATTACTGTTAAATCTTATTAATAAATTGGGTGCACTATTTATAAAATTTATTATCATTACTATTATGAAATTCCTTATTAATATTAAATAATGTTATTATTATTACTGTTATATTTATTTTCATTATTATTATTATTATTATTATTATTATTATTATTATTATTATTATTATTATTATTATTATTATTATTATTATTATTATTATTATTATTATTATTATTATTATTATTATTATTATTATTAATTTTATTAATTTTATATTCCTTATAAATTTGAATGGTTATTATTATTATTTTCCGACTTGAGTTTATATAGTTATTATTATAAATCTTATTAATTTTTAAGTATATTTATTATCAACATTAGTATTATTATTATTAATTTTGTTGTTACTATTAAGTGTATATATTTATTTATTTAGTTATTTATTATTATTTTATCATCATCATCATCATCATTATTATTATTATTATTTATTAATTTTATTCCCATTATTATAATAAGTATTAAATATTATTATTAAATTAGTTATTGTTTTACTATATTTATTATAGAGTAATTATATAATTTATTATAATAATTATTAAATTCCTTGTTAATAACATTATTAATCTTTTGCTAAATTTATTATTATTATTAGTAGTATTATAATTATAATTATAATATTCTTTATGATTATTAAATTAATTAATTAATTTAATTTCTATTATTATAATGAAATTTGTTATAATTTGTAATTTCTTCTTATTATTATTAATTTTATTATTTTGATTAATTTTATATTCCTTTTAATTTTTAATTATTATTATTATTTTCCGACTTGAGTTTATATACTTATTATTATAAATCTTATTAATTTTTATATTTATTATCAATATTAGTATTAGTAATAGTAATAGTATTATTATTATTATTATTATTATTATTATTATTATTATTATTATTATTATTATTATTATAAAATTCCTTATAATGATTAAATGCATATATCTTTATTTCTATTATTATTATACAATTGGTGATTATTAAATTTAGTATTCTTATTAATATAATCATTCTTATAAATTTTATTTATTATTATTATTTTCCGACTTTAGTTTATATACTTATTACTATATATATTTTTATTATATTTATTATTAATATTAGTATTATTGTTATATTGACGCCTATCCTCATGAGCCTGCCCATTTCAAAGTGACTCACAGTCTACCCATTATTAGTTTAATTATTAGTAATATTATTATGGTTAATGGTTTAGGCAGAATTTAGTGTATATCACTTTTTATTAACAAATGTAATGTTATTATTAAAAATATTTATTATTATTCATGACATTATTCGTAAATTTACTGTTAAATATTATTATTTAATTAATGCACAGTATTTATAAAATAAATGTTATTATTGTTATTAATAAATTCGTTATTAATATTATTATTGTCACTGTTATTGTTATAACTGTAATGATTATTATTATTATTATGTAAATTTACTAATTATTTTTTATTATCGTAATAACTGTTAAATATTATTATTAAATTTATTACGCCTCGTTATTAAATATTATTATTATGAATATTATGAAATTCCTTTTAATATGAAATATTTTATTATTACAACTGTTATTGTTATTTTCATCATTATTATTATTATGATCATTAAAATGTTTGTTGTTATTTATAACATATTGTTAAAATGTTATGATATTATTATTATTATTATCTTTTAAATTTTGTTAAGAACACACAAAAATAATCAGGAATTTTATGATATTATTTTATACCATTAAGGAATAAATAATTTAATAATAACAACAATAAGAGTATTATTATCAAATGTCAAATTATTATTAAAATGGACATTATTATTCATAACATTATGAATTTCCTTTTATTATAAACTGTAATTCATTGTTATTATTATTAGTAAATTTACTGTTATATATTATTATTAAATTCATTAGCTGCGTTGTTTTTTTTTCTACAAAACTTCATCTTCTATTTTTCACCTGATTTCACAATTTTGTTCTTGTTAGTACCATTGATTCAGAGTTGTTGTGAGTGTGTCAATGGAAAGTGAGCTAAGTAGTGAGTTTCTTGAGTGGAAAAGGCTGTATTGAAAGTGCAAAAATCCATTTCTGGAACTTCTTCGTTTACATACATTCAATGTTTACAAACTCACTGATTTTTTAATCTCTCAAACACTAAGTTACATACACTGCTACCACAACTTTCCATTTCAGAAAATTGATTCAGCCTACAAAATGAAAATGTAGCTCAACTTCAAATCCTTCATTCATTGACAGCAACATTTTGAATCCGAAGTTGCTGTTGAAGAAGTGCAGATTTGAGAGATTGAAGTTCTGGTTCTGTTGGAGCTCTAAAAGTTCAATTATTGTGCTGAAGTTAGGAATTGTTGCTGGAGTTTCAGATCCATCTTCTAGCATCAGTTGTAAGTACTTGGAAGGAGCTGTTGAAGTTAACTCATTCTGTTGAACTCCAAAAACCAGCTATCCAGTGAAGTGTTCTGTTTTCCCTGAAATTGAAGCTTCGAACTTGAAGCTGATGTTAACTTCACACTTTGCTGAAGTCCTTCCCTGTTTTAGCTCAACCATCCACAGATCATTTGCAACTTAATTGTGAAGTTATGGTTCAATAAAAAACATGTAGATGCCAGATAAGAAAAGCTAATTCACTATAAAACCCTATTAGAATGGAAACCATAACCCAATCAAAAAGAATCCCAGTAGAAAAGAAGCGAGAAATATGCAATTATATGGACAAAAAAATTAAAGCAGAAAGAAAGGAAGATTACCACATTGTGTGTTAGCAAAAACAGAAACTGATCTCTTCGACAACCAATTGTTTTTCCAGGAGACCAAAATGTGGTTCGTACTTACATCATTATAATAATCATTGTCTACAAATACAAAACTTTTCCCCACGGAGGCAACTCCCACATTTGCCAATGGAAACACCAAGTGCTAAATTGTTTACGTCTTCCATATATCCACAACTAAATGTCTGTTGTGCCTGGAAAGCAATATGCATGTTAACTAATTCATACAAAACAAAACATGTAATGCAATTATTAGTTATAATTCAAATGGAGACACAAACTGTGACTGATGTACCCGGAGTAAATCAGTCATCCGCATTGCCGGTGGAATAACAAGACGTATATTTTGGTGACTTGGTCCAACATCATTAACCTAACATGATAGATGATTAAAAGTTTAATACCACATTACATGAACAAATGTGGCAAACATTAGAAACACCCCTATGTTAATAAAAGCAAACCTGCGGCAATGTTGCAGTTTGATGATGACTGTATGACATTGTTGACTTATCCATATGAACACGTATTGACTACAATTCGGAAGACATGGAAGATTAATAATTACCTTGTCATGCTCCTAAAAGATAATACCCCTAAGACAACATTAGAAATACAACCTCAGATTGTCCTATGCGTTGTTGATGATTGGACCCCATACTTGTCCATTCCTTACAAAGTGGAACTTGCACCTACATTAGGTCATTGTCAGAAGCATTCAACACATGAGATTATGTGACGAAATTGCATAGCACATGTACACATTAGCAATTAATGACCGTATACCTACCTGTTGTTGATGTAGTATGGGAGCTTGGCTGGTAGACATTATTCCATATTGCCATGAATTATCTTCAGATTCCTGCATTAAGTTGGAAAGACCAATTAAATTAAAATCAACAGTTCAAAAAAATGATATACATCAGTTCAAAGTAATATGCTCAAAAGTTTGACCTGAGTATTGGAAAGGGGGGTTACTGTCGAAGTGCTTAATTTCTTCGCATTCGTCCTCTTCTTTGTATTTTTCTCTACACCACCCCTCATTCTCTTACTTGATGTAGGCTTTGTCTTCAACTTGACACCTCTTATGTGCTTCATGTGGGCAAAAATTCATGTCAACTTCATTCAGCACATTAGTTTCAGTATTTGAGCATGAGCGTTGACTTAACTCATCATATTGTCCTATTTGGTCTTCGTCATCCACTATTTCTTCACCTTCCAATGTCTCATCAACCATGTTCAACATGTTCAGAAGATGTTGTTTTACAAGTTGATAGGAATCTCTCCTGGTTGCTGCTCTTGTAACCAACCGCGAGCTTAAGGTACACAATTCTTTATACCTTTTAGCTGATAGCAACTTAGGGTCCATATCAGTTTCAATGATAGTAGAGTCCTGACTAGCATGCCTCCAACATTTCGCTTTCCTTGTCCATCTTTTTAATATATATTTGCTTGGAATTGTGCAAATATTTTTTTATGTTATACATCTTCAACACATGAGCGCATAAGATGTCAGCAAACTCAAACTTTCTACAACTACAATGAACTTCATCATTAGAAGAATCATAACTGTCTGAATGAGAGTACCTTTGCCCATCAACAGTAACCATATACTTCTCAACCTTTCCATCCATTGTGCAAAGATTAAAACTGTAATCGTGGCACATATTCCATTGATCTTGAAACCATTTAAATACTTCGGGCGTGTATACAATTGCGGCATGCTTTAAAATTTTTACTGGTGCTGACAATGTTGGACTGCTCACATTGCTCCTAAAATCAGCTTTTAACTCCTCATAACGACGATCATCGAGAAGCCTCTGGAAGTGATTAAAAAATTGTAGTAAGTTGTGTTGATAACTTACATACCTTTTTAGCAAACTATTCATGCTCTCACTGCGTTGTGTTGTCATCATGTTAGCACAAAAAATTTTGCGCCCATAAGCCAACTCCCACTTTTCCTTAATATGATACAAACGTTGCAACCATTCATTGTCTTCAAGTTCATATTTTCTGAGCATCTGATTCCATGCAATGACTTATTGTTCTTCTTCTTCACAGTCATATATGCATACGCTCAAGTCCCTTGAAAACTCTTTTTACTTACCAAAGACACCACTCAAATGGATGGCAGCATTTTGGTAAATGTGCCAAATACATAGCCGATGATGAGTGTTTGACTATGTTGACGCTAATCCCTTTGCGATTGCCGCATCTTGATCAGTCAGAATAATTGTAGGTTGTTTGTCAAGCATCGCTGTCTCAAATGTCTCGAACAACCACTCAAATGTAAGAGCAGTTTCATCATAGAGGAGTGCAACGCCAAAAACTGTTGTTTGCTTGTGATGATTGACACCGACAAACAAAGCGAGTGGACGACCCTGACCGTTCTTCTTGTAAGTAGTATCGAAGCAGACTACATCACCAAAGTCTACGTAGTCGTTCCTTATTTGAGCTTCAGACCAAAATATGTTGGTGATCAAATCATCTTCGTCGACTTGAATAGCATAGAAGAAATTAGGATCTTCCACCTGCATCTTATACAAATATTGTAACACCTCATGTGTATCTCCCTTTGTCATGTCTCTTATCCGTTTAAACCTCAAATAATTCTTGTAATCATCCCGAATGAAGCCAACATTATCTCTTCCACCTGCTTCCCTCACCATAAGATCATGGGATGCTTTCGGCTGAATTCCCACAGCATTTGCCATTTCAATTTGCATTGTCGCAATTGAAGATATCTTCCTATGACTTCTGTGCAAATGTACCTTGTTTGGAGATGACAGGTGGTGATTGTGTTCCTCCACAAATTGAATGACTTGAAATTTTCCAGTTTGCAAACTATTAACTTTCATCCTTGCCTCACACCCAAATCTTGTTGCTGGCCGTGGAGCTCTTACACACAGATCTCTTTTATCAGGCATCCGCTGACCCTCAGCACTACAACAAAATATCCTACAAATCAAGTTACCACTTTTATCTTTGTGACTTTTGCTTCGTCTAATTCCAAATCCCACATGCTTCCCATAAGTTAAATAAAATTGATAAGCTTCCTCTTCTGTCGCGAACTGCATGCCAATTTTTGGTACTAACTCTCTTCCAACCAACTGCCTTCCGTTCATATTACAATTCCCGATCCCAATGCCAATATCATTCTGACCTTGCTCATCATCACATCCATAATTTAAACGACGACATGGTCTCGATCTACCTTCCATTTTCACACCTGTGAAATTAATACACGAGGACAATAAATTTCACATATGATTCATAACACAAGCAATAACGACTACTATAGAATACATAGTTCTTTTTTTTTTTGGTTTCCATCCATGTCTTATGCCTTTTGCGTAACACACATGTTAATAAGACATTTGCAACAAAGTTGTTTCCATAATAAGAATAACGTGTTTACTTACACATTAATTACACCTTAATTGCCACCGACTCAACTGAAACTGTTTTATTATCACTTACGGCCATATTACACCAAACCTTTAAACACTCCCATATATTATCACTGATGTCTGTGTATAACCATAAGCTATAAAGACTGCGACAAAAGTCAGAAACCATTAAAATTGACACATACAAACCACTGCCATATTGCATACATTAAAACCAACTCCACCTTAACATAATAATTATCACTTACCTCTATGTCAAACCACTATTTATTAACAGAACCACTTACATCACATTGAATACCGAAACGTTAAACAAAAAGATACCACTTATATCACAATCAATTCTACATCTCTGCTATAATTATTGTGATCAGAGCACAATAACTACATATCTGTAACAAGCAGCTTGAAAACAAACAAAGGCAAAAGACAGCCATATTCCAAGTTTCAGCAGAACATAGAGAAATGGTTTACAAAAATTTTACACCTGAGAATGAGATGGAAATGTCAGGAAAATGACTGAAAAAACGCAGGTTGTTGAAGAAGATGCTTTGGATTTTTAAAATCCAACAGTAAACAACGTTTGTGAAAAAAATATTAGCATATAACTTAAATGGCGGGAATTGTTTGTAGGCTCATCATTACTGTTAATTAATGTGTACAGAATGGATTAATATTATCTATAATTTTTGTATTAATGGATTAATAAGACTTTCTTATTTCCACAATAATTCAATAATCTTAAAAACAAATTGAATTACATAATTATTGAAATCATTGATTAAATAAATAGAAAAAGAAATTAATCATAATTCATTGCTAATGGTTATAATAACGAATTTCATCGAAATAATAAGTTTAAAAAGATAATAATCATAATAAAATTTATAAATAATATAAATAAATACTGTGCAATGAATTTAATAATAATATTTAACAGTGCATTTACTAATAATAATAACAATGAATTATAGTTTATAATACAAAAGGAAATTCAAAATGTTATGAATAATAATAAACATTTTAATAATAATTTGAAATTTGTTAATAATATCGTTATTCTTGTTATTATAACAAATTAATAATAACAATAACAATAATAAATTTTCTAATGCTAATAATAATAATAATAATAATCATATTAATAATATTACTTTTAATAAGGATCAAAAATAAAATAAAATATAATAATATAACAAAATTTAATAATATCAAAGGCCTCATGAGGGCATTGATTTAGATTGGCTTTTAAAAGGCCAGGGTCGCGAGGGCGAAAGGCCAATCCCGACAAATTTAATAAGCAATATAAGATGATATTGCTTATTATTATTAACCATTTTATTATGGTTTACAATTATTATTGTTCTTAAATTATTCTAATTAACTTAATTGTTTAAAGTTTTGATATTTATTAATTTTCTACTTACTCTTATTCTTGTTATTATTATTATTATTGATGTTGTTGTTGTTGTTGTTATTATTATTATTATTATTATTATTATTATTATTATTATTATTATTATTATTATTATTATTATTATTATTGTTATTATTATTATGATTACTATATTCTAGATGAATATTAAAAAATTGATTATAATAATTTCTTTTATTATCTAAATCTTATTATTAGAATAATAATACTAATCATTATTATTATTATTATTGGTATTATTAGTATTATTATCTTATTATCTTATTATTATTTTATATTATTATTATTATTATTAGTATTATTATTATAGTTATCTAAATCTTATTATTATTTATTTTATTATTATAATAAAATTTGTATTTATTATAATTAAAATTTATTATTACAATTTATTAAATTTTATAAATGATATTATTACAAAGTTGTTTATAATTAAACTTATTATTATTATTATATAAATCAAATTTATTAATAAACGGCAATCTGCCAGTCTCTTATACATTTACCTAACTTTTAAATTACTTTTATATCAAATGAAAACATTGAAAAATAAAACCACACAAAACGTTGTTTAAGCCTAATTCAAAACACAATAGAAATCAATGTACGTCTGAAGTGCACATCGACGGGATTACACTCACCGACTCAAGTCCCTTTGCCATTTTCAATTAGTTGTATGCATTGGGTACTTTCACATTGGGGATAGCTTCTTTCACGTTGGGGATAAGGACGACAGACTGCCGTTTTTTTTAGTTAATAAGGTAATCTCTCTTCTCAAATTTGGTTTATTAGTAATAGTTGATTGTTTGGAGCATGATTGTGGTAAGACTTTCTTATTTAGGTCATTTGTGAACTTTGTATGTTTAACAATGGTAATATGAAAGAATGCATCTATATTGTTTGATGAAATGCCCCACGGAGTTAATGAAAAGCTAGAAGAAATATGAGTTAAAGCTAAAAGGTTGGGTGAAAATTGATGTTTAATTTATGAAGTTTAAGAAGATTTCGGTTGGGTTGCCTCCCCAACAAAGTGCTTCCGTAATAGTCTCTTACGTGGACTTTCCTAAAGTTGATTAGTTGATGAGGTAGTGTCTTTGCAACTTTCTTTTGCTTGATTGTTGAAAAAGGTTCTCCTATTTTAATTTTTCCCTTGCTTTCATGTTCTGGCATTTTTTTCCTTTGCCTTAGTACGTTAACTTCTTGCTCTATGCAACAATGAAAAACATTAGAAAGTGCAATCTTTAATGATTCATTATTAAGCAAAAATTGTTGTTTTTTTTCATCCAAGATCGAGATTGAGATCAAACCTTATTCTTCTCTAATCTTAAGGATTGATTAAACTTTCCTAGAATTTATGATTGCTCCAAGTATAGGAAAGAAAGGCCTGGCTAAGATTAGAAATGATTCATTATCCACTTCCATGCTAAGGATATAACATTTCATAGGAAAAATAGACGTATCAACCTTAGTCAAATTTATTGTTTACTACCTATAAGATGTGTAAGTGATGTATTTGCTACTTGCATTCTCATTTTAATTAAATTTTCAATCCGGTAACTCAAGTTTGTTAATGCTAGCCGTTACTATGATTAATGCATGCCCTTACTATTATATATCATTAAAGTTAAGTTACACGTAATTTAGATGTCACACCGGGTCAACTGTAATAATTTGGGTTCATTATTTCTCACATATGCAGCTTTTACCGTAACAATGCCCCCTCGAAGAGCTAGACAGTCAGAGGAAAACATCGAAGCTGAGGTGAGAGGGGATAATGCTTCAGACATTGCAGGTGTGTATGATGCCCCTTTTCCCATTTATTCCGAGGCAGAAGGAGAGAGGTACAGGGAATTCTAAAGTAAGAGCATTGAGGTTCCAACATATTTTAATTTTGAACTGCTAGATCAAATAGGGTTGACAGACATATTTATGACAATATGTTGGAGAGGTAGATGCCAATATTTTGTGCGAATTAATTACCCCGTTTACCGTGAGCTGACACTGGAGTTTTTCACATCTTTGAGGTTTGTGTCAAGCCGACCGAAGGAATTGTGGTTTAGGTTACGAGGGAAGGTGTGTTATATGGATGAGAGGGTGTTACGGTCCATATGTGGGTTTGCCCAAAACGATTTTGAAGATACGCATCAGGCTTTCAACATAACTTCGTACTGGAAATATTTAACAGATTTGGATGCGTATGATCCACACATTGCATCCAATGCACAAATTGTTCATGCGGAATATAAGCTGCTGCATAAATTCATGTGTAGTGTTGTTTTCAGGAAACGACAAAGTACAAAATGCTCGACCAAGGAGCTTTTCCTATTATGGTGCATCGACCATGGTCATAAGCCGAACATGTTCACTTATGTTTCTAGAACTTTGATCGAATTAGTGGGGAGACGGGGGAACAGGCTGGGAATTGGTTATTTAGCAACTGCATTGGCTGAGTGGTTTAGGATTGATCTTAGTGAGCTTAGCATGCTGAGAAATAACTTTTTCGATGTACCATACCTGACACGGTGCGAGATTATACACGGAAAAACCATGCAACTACGAGATCCTTCAACCCGTACAGCATTGAAGCGTAGGTTGGCAGCGACAGAGTCTAGTTCTATAGGTCATGGTGTTGAATATGGTTCGGAGACTGAGGGGCAACAACCGCAACCCCAATGTCAGTTCGCACAACAACAGGAACACCAACAACAGTGGCAACCTGATTTGGGCACGATACACCAACTCATGCTAGATAACCAAAAACTCATGGTTGAAAACCACAGCAGCACACAGCAGCAGTTGGATGAAATTAAGGAACAGATGCATAGACTTAATCAGCAATGGGTAAATCTGAATGCTTGAGTGCTGGGTATTTTCGAGGATCTGCAATACGTGGGCGACAAATTGGAAAAAGGCTTGGCAGGTGCAAGGACTGGATGTGTCATCTCCAACGCCATCTGCTAATGAAACTGCACCAATGGATGCCACTGACAATCCAGCAAGGTCCTGTTCCTGAATTGTGGAAGTAAGACATTTTTTCATCTTCTAAATGTTGATTCTTATGACTCTCTGTTTGTATTATGACATATGCGTAAAATTTGTAAGATAACTTTCTGACACCTTTATGAATCATTTGGCTATAGAATTGTTGTTATTTTCTCATATTTTGTAATTTGAAAAATGCGTTTTTGTAGCATTTTCACTAAATTATTCATGTTACTTTCAGCTACATAATTACTCATGTTACCTTCTTGCACTGTTTCAAGATTGTACTAGTGTAGGTTTTGACTCATCAGGTGATACAATAGTTTTGTTGTTATTTTGTAGGCTGTATGCGAATGTTGGAATTGATACAACGGTGATATGCCGCAGCATTTCAGTTTTGTAAGGTAGGACAAAGGACAAATTGAAAAACGACATCAATAAAAACTGATGCTCCATATTTTGTCCAGATTTCTTATTCTGTCCATTAAGTTGATAATGCAGTGTTTAGTTGTAAAACATCAGTTCAATTTCACTAAATTATTTGTTTATGATATATTGCCCTTAAATATGTTCTTCCCTCTAGTATTGTGCTTCAGAGTTACAGCCCCAAATTATGTTATTCGATCTGGTTTTGTGCAACATTCCAAGGAAATTAATTAGTGAAATCAGTATTGTTAGAGCATATCATCACACGTGTAGCTGAAGCACCTTCATTTTGAGCTGACTACTTGATTTGAATGTCAGGATTTGTCATTGCTGGAAATGAAATTGCAGCTGAAGAAAAACGCGGTTGAAGTTGCTTGTGTTGGACAATGTCGATTTTTTTTAAGCTAAAGAGAATAGGTGCTGCTTTTGTTTGTTTGCTAAATCAGGAAATGTTGTACTAGTCCCGTTTTTGGTTTCAGAACAAGTCATTATCTGTTAGTTTAAAGAACAAAGTGTATCAGATAATGCTAGACATGGAGACCATGTGCAGTATATCTGTAAACATATTGAGCCACATGCTCATGCTAAGATAACACTGCATGAGTATATCTGTGCAATGAATTTAATAAAAATATATAACAGTAAATTTACTAATAATAATAACAATGAATTACAGTTTATAATAAAAGGAAATTCATAATGTTATGAATAATAATGTCCATTTTAATAATAATTTGACATTTGATA